>OX381609.1:0-1485163 GCA_947459985.1 Diloba caeruleocephala
CCTAACCTAACCTAACCTAACCTAACCTAACCTAACCTAACCTAACCTAACCTAACCTAACCTAACCTAACCTAACCTAACCTAACCTAACCTAACCTAACCTAACCTAACCTAACCTAACCTAACCTAACCTAACCTAACCTAACCTAACCTAACCTAACCTAACCTAACCTAACCTAACCTAACCTAACCTAACCTAACCTAACCTAACCTAACCTAACCTAACCTAACCTAACCTAACCTAACCTAACCTAACCTAACCTAACCTAACCTAACCTAACCTAACCTAACCTAACCTAACCTAACCTAACCTAACCTAACCTAACCTAACCTAACCTAACCTAACCTAACCTAACCTAACCTAACCTAACCTAACCTAACCTAACCTAACCTAACCTAACCTAACCTAACCTAACCTAACCTAACCTAACCTAACCTAACCTAACCTAACCTAACCTAACCTAACCTAACCTAACCTAACCTAACCTAACCTAACCTAACCTAACCTAACCTAACCTAACCTAACCTAACCTAACCTAACCTAACCTAACCTAACCTAACCTAACCTAACCTAACCTAACCTAACCTAACCTAACCTAACCTAACCTAACCTAACCTAACCTAACCTAACCTAACCTAACCTAACCTAACCTAACCTAACCTAACCTAACCTAACCTAACCTAACCTAACCTAACCTAACCTAACCTAACCTAACCTAACCTAACCTAACCTAACCTAACCTAACCTAACCTAACCTAACCTAACCTAACCTAACCTAACCTAACCTAACCTAACCTAACCTAACCTAACCTAACCTAACCTAACCTAACCTAACCTAACCTAACCTAACCTAACCTAACCTAACCTAACCTAACCTAACCTAACCTAACCTAACCTAACCTAACCTAACCTAACCTAACCTAACCTAACCTAACCTAACCTAACCTAACCTAACCTAACCTAACCTAACCTAACCTAACCTAACCTAACCTAACCTAACCTAACCTAACCTAACCTAACCTAACCTAACCTAACCTAACCTAACCTAACCTAACCTAACCTAACCTAACCTAACCTAACCTAACCTAACCTAACCTAACCTAACCTAACCTAACCTAACCTAACCTAACCTAACCTAACCTAACCTAACCTAACCTAACCTAACCTAACCTAACCTAACCTAACCTAACCTAACCTAACCTAACCTAACCTAACCTAACCTAACCTAACCTAACCTAACCTAACCTAACCTAACCTAACCTAACCTAACCTAACCTAACCTAACCTAACCTAACCTAACCTAACCTAACCTAACCTAACCTAACCTAACCTAACCTAACCTAACCTAACCTAACCTAACCTAACCTAACCTAACCTAACCTAACCTAACCTAACCTAACCTAACCTAACCTAACCTAACCTAACCTAACCTAACCTAACCTAACCTAACCTAACCTAACCTAACCTAACCTAACCTAACCTAACCTAACCTAACCTAACCTAACCTAACCTAACCTAACCTAACCTAACCTAACCTAACCTAACCTAACCTAACCTAACCTAACCTAACCTAACCTAACCTAACCTAACCTAACCTAACCTAACCTAACCTAACCTAACCTAACCTAACCTAACCTAACCTAACCTAACCTAACCTAACCTAACCTAACCTAACCTAACCTAACCTAACCTAACCTAACCTAACCTAACCTAACCTAACCTAACCTAACCTAACCTAACCTAACCTAACCTAACCTAACCTAACCTAACCTAACCTAACCTAACCTAACCTAACCTAACCTAACCTAACCTAACCTAACCTAACCTAACCTAACCTAACCTAACCTAACCTAACCTAACCTAACCTAACCTAACCTAACCTAACCTAACCTAACCTAACCTAACCTAACCTAACCTAACCTAACCTAACCACATATCTTGGCTTCTAGTAGGCGTATTAGGACGCGGTTTTCGGGCTTCTTAGTTATATTAAACCCATAGCTAGGCAATAGACCCTTAAAAGTGCAAGAAAATACCAAAAATTTTCCGAATTTTCCATATAACAGATATACTTTGAAAAATTTCAGTAGTTTCAGTATTTTGCATAGCCCTTTGGGCCCCACAAGCTTTTGTACGCTCGTACATTTGGCAAGTGGTCTCAGTAGTCCGTTTCTGGTGCAGATTGTCATAAATCGTCTGCAAAACATTCATTTTGTCCAAATTTATAACAATAAAACCAGTTTTTAGACCATAACTTTTTAAATTTGTTCCCATCCATACCAAGTTTTTTACACCATCGGATAGCCCTCTTCAAGAGCTATCCAACGACGTATCGCACGTGGGGTTTACCTCCATCAAAAGTCAAAAAATTCCCCTCCCACCCACCCTGTGACGTCTAAGCACGTGAAATAAGGTCATTTTAATAATAATAATTAGATTATTCTTGAGAAAATTAAAACGTCGTCCAAGTAGACCTTACTTATACTTTACTTTACATTGACGAAAATATCACTCTATTTAAGATATATATAGACCATTGACGCGGAACATTAGGTAAGCTTTTATTGTTAATTTGAGCGACCTTTTTACAATTTATTTTACTATTAACAATCGACTAGTCCTCTGACAAAACATGTTCGCCATTCGTACACCGACCAAAAAGCAAACGGCAACTCGTATAAGCGACCCCCAAAAATCTCCAAACTTGACAGAGATGATGGAACCATCTCAAAAGGACACGTCAGAGACGGTGACAACCTCAAACGTGAGGCGTAGCATCGGAGAATGGGAGGCGGTGACAATAAATACAAAACCCTGTCCTTCAGAAACACACTCACACTCACCGAAAACAGCCCACTTGTTGACACCGGTGTCACCTCAGAAAACCAAGCAGAATCCAGTGCCCCCTCAGGAGTCGAAAGGCGCGACACGTAGAGCTTCTGGTGAACTTCCCGGGACGACACCGGGGTTGGCACAGGCACCTGTAAACTCCACCAACCGTATATCTCAGGCGCGGAACTGTCTTCAGAGAATAAAACACTATGTTAACGAGTCTCGCAATTTGAGGACAGATCTGAAGGCGGGAATTATTGCGGGGGTGGACAATTTGTACCAACTGGTTAAGGAAGCTACGGTAGAAGCAACGTCAGCAGCAAAGATAGGGACAGCAGCAGCAGCAGCCAAACCGATGTTACCTGTAACAAAAGAAATGGGTATTAATACAATAGAGGAAAACGGGGATATAAATGCAGGGACTATAAAACGAAACCAGATGCAAGAAAACATCACGGATAAAGAAGGAAAGGAGTTAATAAAACTCCTAAAAGAACAAGGTGAAAAAATTGACAAAACTGTCAGGGAAATGGAACAGATAAAGGAAAAACTCGCGGATATACCAAAAGCCCTTCCCAAAATTATAACTCCAAGCGAGAAACTGCCACACACGCGGAGCGCATTGCACTCTATTGTAGTGGCATCAAAAGATGGAAATGAAACCGGGGACGAGGTTTTAGACCGGGTTAGGAAGGCCGTCGATGCAAAGGAAGGATGGATTAAGGTAGAGCGAGTGAGGAAGGCAAAGGACAGGAAGATAATAATGGGCTTTGAAACAACAGAGGATAGAAACAAAATTAAGGAAAGATTGGAAAAAGATGGAGTCAACCTCGACGTCGAAGAAGTGATGAATAAGGACCCGTTATTGATTCTGAGGGATGTACTCCTGATGCACACCGATGAGGAAGTCCTCAAAGCGGTCAAGAATCAGAATCAGGAACTCTTTCACGGCCTCGAAAATGTGGATCAGAGAATGACCATAAGATATCGGAGGAGGACGCGCAATCCACATTTGAATCACATTGTGCTTAGTGTATCTCCCACAATCTGGAGGAGGGCTATAGAGTTAGAGAAGCTCCGTATAGACCTTCAGAGAGTACGCGTTGAAGATCAGACGCCACTGGTGCAGTGTACCCGATGCTTGGGGTATGGCCACGGCAAACGTCTATGCAAAGAGCCAGAAGACCTATGTAGTCACTGCGGTGGACCGCACCTAAGAGCAAACTGCGCCGACTGGCTTGCTGCAGAGCCGCCTTCGTGTCGGAACTGCCAGAGAGCCAACCTAGAAGTGACTAAACATAACGCCTTTAGTGTTGAGTGCCCCGTCCGTAAGAAATGGGAAAACCTGGCAAGATCCACTGTAGCGTATTGCTAAGGTGGCCCCAGATGAAAACGTAGACAGAGGTTATCGGTATCGTGCAATTCAGGCCAACTTACAAAGATGTCGCCAGGCAACAGAGGAGCTTGTAATGGAAGCAACAAAGCGAAAGATCGCCTTTGCAATGTTGCAGGAACCATATACGGGATCCGCAAAGAAACTAAAGTGTTTCCAAGGCACGCGAACGATACAGTGCGAAAAGAGTACAGACAAGACCAACAAGTCCGCCATCGTACTGTTTGACAGCAACATTGACGTGACCCATTGCCCAACGCTAACAACAGAAAATATAGTTGTAGCGCAACTTAAAACAGAGGCCTGGAAAATCACTGTCATCTCAGCGTACCTTGAAGGAGACGGAAACATAGAGGCCGACATCGATCATATCCATAAGATCATGAACTCAGTTGGAGGGAAGTGCACGATACTAGGGGGGGATGTTAACGCCTGGAATATCTGGTGGGGAAGTGGAGAGACAAACCAAAGAGGAAAAGAGCTAGCGGGTGCATTGGACCAGATGGAACTCTGTATCCTGAATAACGGAACAGAGCCCACATTTGATTACCACAGAGGAGGCAGACGGTTTACAAGCTGCGTTGACATAACAGTCTGTACTGAGGACATGCTTGACAAGGTTGTCAAATGGAGACTAGATGGAGACGTAACAATTTCTGACCACAAGGCAATTCTGTTCGAAGTGAATCTTAAAAAGTCCAAAGGAGTAGAAATAAAAAGAACAACCAGAAAATTCAACACCAGGAAAGCTAACTGGGCAGAATTCCGAGAAGAAGTCTACCAGCTATGGACAAATAAGGAAGTAAACAAAGAAGAAGTTGATAAAATCGAAACAAAGGAAGAACTAGACCAGAAAATAGAAGAATATACGAAATCAATAGAAGAAGCCAGTGAAAAACACATACCAAAAATAAAGGACAAGAAGCGAACGGAATTGCCTTGGTGGACAGAGGAATTAACAGCGAAGAAACAGGAAGTAAAGAGATACAAAAGACGGCTTAAAAATGCAGCAGCAGTGCGCCGAGAGGGAGTTCTTCAGAAATACCTCTCCGTCAAAGAGGAATACTTGCACCTCATGAACAGTACAAAAACAGACAGCTGGAAGACCTTCTGCCAAAAGCAAGACAGGGAAAGTATGTGGGACGGAATTTATAGAGTAATAGGCCGCACAACATCAAGGCAAGAAGACATACCATTGGTCCAAAATGGTCAAGTACTGGAAGGAGTAGAGTCTGCCAAGGCATTGGCAGAAACCTTCTATCCGGAAGATGAAGCTCAAAAAGACAATGCAGTCCATAAGGTGATAAGAGAAAAGGCGAACCGTGTGAATGAGGGTGAAGATGATGAATCAATTGACCCCCCATTCACGTTGGATGAACTCAAATGGGCTGTAGATAGCTTCAACCCAAAGAAGGCACCCGGGCGAGATGGGTTCACAGCGGACATATGCAGAGTAGCTATCGCTCGTACTCCAGAGTTATTCTTAGCTCTTCTGAATAAGTGCCTGAGCCTCTCCCACTTCCCTACCATGTGGAAGGAAGCAGTAGTGGTAATCCTGCGTAAACCGGGAAAGGAGGACTACACCATACCCAAATCATATCGTCCGATTGGCCTTCTGCCGGTATTAGGAAAGATTTGGGAGAAAATGTTGATCAGGAGAGTTAGATGGCATACTTTGGAGGGAGCGAACAAAAGGCAGTACGGATTTACACCACAACGCGGCACCGAGGACTCCCTGTATGACCTGGTGAGCCACATAAGACAAAAGCTGTCAGAAAAGAAATTGGTCGTTGTAGTATCCCTGGACATAGAGGGAGCCTTCGACAGCGCCTGGTGGCCCGCAATTAGATGCAGACTCGCAGACACGAAATGCCCAAAGAACATACGAAAAGTCCTCGATAGCTATCTTACGAATCGCAAAGTCCAGGTTAGATACGCCGGGGCCACGTTTGAGAAAGCCACAACAAAAGGATGTGTCCAGGGATCTATAGGTGGTCCCACCTTTTGGAACTTGTTGCTGGATCCTCTGTTGAACAGCCTAGAAAAGAGAGGAGACTACTGTCAGGCGTTTGCGGACGATGTTGTTTTGGTTTTCTCCGGCGAAACAGCACTCGAAATACAGAGACAGGCAAACACGACCTTAAAGCATGTCCAGGAGTGGGGTGAAGTGAATAAGCTCAAATTTGCACCTCAAAAAACTAAAGCGATGCTAATCACGAATAAACTCAAGTACGACACGCCACTCCTGCGTATGGGGGGAACAGAGATTGCCATGTCAAAGGACATAAAAATACTAGGGCTGACTATCGACGACAAACTTACGTTCAACGCACATGTGGCAAATACTTGCCGCAAAGCGTTGAACATCTACAAACAGCTGGCGAGGGCAGCCAAGGTAGAATGGGGGATCTCGCCGGAGATAACCAGAACAATATACGTAGCAGTAATAGAGCCCATCATAATGTACGCAGCAAGTGCCTGGGCACCGGCGACGGACAAAGTAATGACCCAGAAACACCTAAACGAGGTACAAAGAGGATTCGCACAAAAAATTGTCAAAGCGTATAGGACCACATCCCTAAACTCGGCCCTTATACTCTCAGGACTGCTTCCACTAGACATGAGGATCAGAGAAGCAGCCTCCCTTTTTGAAATAAAGAAAGGACATTCCAATAGAGTTATAGGGGACCGCGACGTCGAGACACCAGTACCCTACACCACAACACCTCACCCACACTTATACAACTGCATCGAATTCGGCCAAATTAACAACCGGGCAGAACTTGCCCAATTAGAAGACAATGGATACGCACTCTTCACGGATGGTAGCAAAATAGAGGGCAAAGTTGGCGCAGCACTTTCCGTTTGGAGAGGTGGCGCAGAGACCATGACTCGTAAATACAGACTGGAACAGTTCTGCACCGTGTTTCAGGCCGAGTTACTTGCCATAGCTAAGGCAACCGAAATTATCAGCAGTCATAAGTCCGGGACATTTTTTACAATTTATAGTGACTCCAGATCAGCACTGGAAGCAGTCACTCGAGGCGTTTCTCTCCATCCCTTGGCTGTGGAAACCAGGCAGAATATCCAGGAGGCGACAAACCGTGGGAAAATCATAAAGCTGTTTTGGATTAAGGCCCACGCGGGAATGGAGGGAAACGAGCGAGCAGATTGTCTGGCAAAAGAGGCAGCACTACATAAGAAGACCAAACCAGACTATGACAGATGTCCAATCTCATTCGTAAAGCGTCAAATCCGCGAGCATACGCTTGGCGAATGGGACACAAGGTACAGAGTGGGACAAACTGGGGCAACTACAAAATTATTCCTACCAGATGCTAGACATGCGTATCATACGGTTAGGAAAATAAATCTAGATCCGTTGTTAGTGCAAGTGCTGACGGGGCATGGAGGATTCTCCGAGTATCTAAACCGGTTCAAGTGCAAGGAGAGCCCGGCGTGCCATTGCGGTACAGGGGACAATGAGAGTGTAGTGCATGTGCTGACGGAATGTCAAATCTATTGTAAAGAAAGGTACGATCTAGAACAGCAAATTAATTACAAAATAGACACCAAAAATATGGCAGAAATCCTGTCGAACAAAGATGTGCGAGGCAAATTTATAAAATATTGTAAAACTATAGCCAAAATTGTAAATAATAAAAATAAAACAAGATAAAATGTAAAATGTGTGTAAAATGTATATATAATAATTATATAAGCATTAGTTTACAATAGATTTAAATAGAAATTGTACAATGCATAGCACAAAAAATGTATATAGATTATAAGTAATAGACTAATTAAGATAAATAGGGTTGAATTGTAAAGTTTAAATAGAAATAGTAAAGAAATAGGTAAAAACAAATCACTGTATAATATAATAAAATAACAAAGATAAAGAGTAATTATAAGATAAAACAAGAATAAGTATAAATTATAGATGTAAGAGCTTATGTAACTGTAGTTTTGCCAATAAAAAACTGAAGTATTAATAAAGGCACTGGTCTACCAAGCCAGTGGAAACAAAGAGAAAGAGGAAAAAAAAAAAAAAAAAAAAAAAAAAAAAAAAAACCTAACCTAACCTAACCTAACCTAACCTAACCTAACCTAACCTAACCTAACCTAACCATACGTCGTAGGGAGACGCGGTTTTCTTTTAGATAAGGAGCTTATAGTGCTCCTTAAGTCTAGCTATATAAAAAAGTAATTAGGTAGAGACAAAAAATTAATACTGTAGAACAGCATTTCTACATTCAAATATTTTAGTTTATTTTTTGTAATTAGACGAAGGCAGCATTCCTGCCTACTCAAGACGCCGTACACTGCGTTTTTTGACCAGTGTACATAGATTTTAGCATATATATTTACATATAATTACCATATACCTAACTATTTCATAAAAATTGGATATAGTTGACCCTAGCTCTGTAAAATGGCAGCTACAATTAGAACACCTGCCAAAAAGACCGATACTGTAGAAACCTCCCAGATCTCCATGATAGACGCAGAGAAGGTTGGACCTTCCCCACAAAAAATGACACAAGCCTCAAACGTGAGGCGCAGCATCGGAGAATGGGAGGCGGTGACAGTAAACACAAAACCCTGCCCTTCAGGAACACACCCACACTCACCGAAAACAGCCCAACTGTTGACACCGGTGTCACCTCGGAAAGCCAAGCAGAAGTCAGTGCCCCCTCAGGAGTCGAAAGGCGCGACACGCAGAGCTTCTGGTGAACTTCCCGGGACGCCACCGGGGTTGGCACAGGCACCTGTAAACTCCACCAACCGTATATCTCAGGCGCGGAACTGTCTTCAGAGAGTGAAACACTGTGTTAACGAGTCTCGCAATCTGAGGAACGATCTAAAGGCTGGAATTATTGCGGGGGTGGAAAACTTGTACCAACTAGTTAAGGAAGCTACGGTGGAAGCAACGTCAGCAGCAAAGACAGGGACAGCAGCAGCAGCAGCCAAACCGAAGTTACCTGTAACAAAGGAAATGGGTGTTAACACAACAGAGGAAAAAAGGGATACAAACGCAGGGACGATAAAACAAAACCAGATGCAACAAAACATCAATGATAAAGAAGGAAAGGAGTTAATAAAACTCCTAAAAGAACAGGGCGAAAAAATTGATAAAACTATCAGGGAAATGGAACAAATAAAGGAAAAACTCGCGGACATCCCAAAAGCCCTTCCCAAAATTATGACTCCAAGCGAGAAACTGCCACACACGCGGAGCTCATTGCACTCTATAGTAGTGTCATCAAAAGACGGAAATGAAACCGGGGATGAGGTTTTAGACCGGGTTAGGAAGGCCGTCGATGCAAAGGAAGGATGGATCAAGGTAGAGCGAGTGAGGAAGGCAAAGGACAGGAAGATCATAATGGGCTTTGAAACAACAGAGGATAGAAATAAAACTAAGGAAAGATTGGAAAAAGATGGAGTCAATCTCGACGTTGAAGAAGTAAAGAATAAGGACCCGTTATTGATCCTAAGGGATGTACTTCTGATGCACACCGATGAGGAAGTCCTTAAAGCGGTCACAAACCAAAATCGGGAACTCTTCCACGGCCTCGAAAAAGTGGATCAGAGAATGACCTTAAGGTATCGGAGGAGGACGCGCAATCCACACTTGGGTCACATTGTGCTGAGTGTATCTCCCACAATCTGGAGGAGGGCTATAGAATTAGAAAAGCTCCGTATAGACCTCCAGAGAGTACGCGTTGGAGATCAGTCGCCACTGGTGCAGTGCACCCGATGCTTGGGGTATGGCCACGGCAAACGCCTGTGCAAAGAGCCAGAAGACCTTTGTAGTCACTGTGGTGGACCGCACCTTAGGGCAAACTGTGCCGACTGGCTTGCTGCAGAGCCGCCTTCGTGTCGGAACTGCCAGAGAGCCAAGCTAGAAGTGACCGAACATAACGCATTTAGTGTGGAGTGTCCGGTCCGTAAAAAATGGGAAAACTTGGCAAGATCCACTGTAGCGTACTGCTAAGGTGGTCCCACTGAAAACCCACCAGTACAAGATAGCACAGGCAAACCTACAGCGCAGTCAACTGGCTACAAATGAAATCCTTCTTGAAGCCAAAAAGCGCAAAGTAGCCATAGCTCTGCTCCAGGAACCCTATGTTGGCGGGGTGCGGAGTGTTAGGAGCTACCGGGGTGTGAAAATGTTCCAGAGCTCTGGGACAGGAAATGGGACTGTAAAAGCAGCCATCGCCGTTTTCGACGATGACCTCGACGTTATACAGTACCCACAACTCACCACGAATAACATCGTCGTGGTGGGAGTCCAAACCAGAGCATGGACGGCCACCCTGGTCTCCTACTACTTTGAGCCGGATCAGCCCATAGAGCCATACCTGGAGCATCTTAAGAAGATTGTGCTTAAAACCGGACCGAAATGGCTAATCGTAGGAGGAGATGCCAACGCTAAAAGTACCTGGTGGGGTAGCCCGAGTGAGGACAATAGAGGCGAGGCAATGTGCGGAGCTCTGGCAGAGAGCGACATGCACATCCTAAACCTAGGAGAGGTACCTACCTTCGACACCATTAGAGGTGGAAGAAGGTTTTGCAGCCATGTCGATGTGACGGCGTGCACTGCGGATATGCTTGGATTCGTGGAAGACTGGCAAGTAGTTGAAGGCCTCACAAGCTCGGACCACAACGGTATAGTGTTTGGTATAACACTAGAAAAGTCACAGGGCACAAAAATACATAGAACAACGCGCAAATACAACACACAAAAAGCAAATTGGGGCCTCTTTCATGAGAAATTGGCCCAGATTATGCATGACACTAAACTCACTACACACAACATTTCAGAAATAAAAAACAAAGCACAAATAGACTATACAATTGACACATACACTAAAGCCATAACAGATACATGCATGCACACAATACCAAACAAAAAACACACAGAAACACTTACCATACCGTGGTGGTCTGAGGGTTTGGCTAAGATGAAAAGGCAGGTGACGACCCGGAAACGCAGGATCCGCAGTGCGGCGCCGATTCGCAGAGGGATGGTTGTAAATCTGTACCTTAAAGAAAAGGAGAAATATGAATCAGCATGCAAAGAGGCAGCAGAGCAAAGCTGGAGGGACTTTTGCGGAAAGCAGGATAGGGAGGGGGTATGGGAGGGTATTTATAGGGTGATTAGCAGGATCAAACGTAGGGAAGAGGATGTTCCATTGATGGAGGGGAACGTGTCACTGGATTCGGAGGGCTCCGCCCGACTCCTGGCCGAAACTTTTTACCCGAAGGACTTGAGGGACGACGACAGCACAGAACACCTGCGAATAAGAGCCCTAGCTGAAATAACAAACGAAGACGGTCATGATGAACATGACCCTCCGTTTAGGATTGAGGAGCTGGAGGCTGCCGTTAAGTCCTTCAACCCCAAAAAAGCTCCTGGAGCTGACGGCTTTACGGCCGACATATGCTCGCATGCCATCAGTGTGGACCCCAAGTACTTCCTGGCTCTCCTAAATAAATGCATGGCACACGGCTGCTTCCCGAAGTCCTGGAAGGAGGCAACAGTAGTCGTGTTGAGAAAGCCAGGAAGGGACACTTACACCACGCCAAAGTCTTACCGACCTATCGGTCTTTTGCCGGTACTAGGCAAGATATATGAGAAGATGCTGGTGGGCCGCCTCAAGTTCTACGTGTTGCCCCGGATTAGTACTCGCCAGTACGGATTTATGCCACAGAAGAGTACAGAGGACGCCCTGGTTGCGCTGATAACACGCATTCGCGCAAAACTTGACGAAAAGAAGCTTGTTATACTGGTTTCACTAGATATCGAGGGCGCCTTTGATAGTGCTTGGTGGCCAATGATAAAGACCAGACTGGCTGAGGAAAAATGTCCTGTCAACTTGAGGCGGGTCATCGGCAGCTACCTCAGCGACAGAGTGGTGGAAGTTAGGTATGCGGGGGCGGCGCACAAAAGGAGCACGGAGAAGGGATGTGTCCAAGGTTCCATAGGGGGACCAATCCTGTGGAACCTGTTGTTGGACCCACTCCTTAAGCAGATGGAGGATAAGGGGGTATACTGCCAGGCATTCGCCGATGACGTGGTGTTGCTTTTTGACGGTGAAGGGGCCGGGGAGATTGAGGGACAGGCGAATGCAGTCCTCGAACATGTTCGGGCGTGGGGTGCCGAAAATAAGTTGAAGTTTGCACCACACAAAACCTGTGGTATGGTTTTAACTAGAAAACTTAAATTTGACACGCCACGCCTGAGCATGGGAGGGGTCAGCATTGGAATGTCCCCAGAGATCAAGATCCTCGGACTCACCATCGACAATAAGTTAACTTTTAACACCCACGTCTCCGAGGCCTGTAAAAAAGCCATAGGGATATATAAACGATTGATTAGAGCGGCCCGTGTAAGCTGGGGTCTCAGCCCTGACATCATCCGCACAATATACACTGCGGCGGTGGAGCCGGTGATATTGTACGCTGCGGCTGCATGGGCCCCGGCGGCAGAAAAACTGGGAGTCCGCAAGCAGCTTGGCACGGTCCAGAGAGGTTTCGCGCAGAAAATGTGTAAGGCATATCGGACGGTGTCACTCAACTCAGCACTCCTGCTCACGGGGACGCTCCCTCTAGACCTCCGAGTCCGTGAGGCAGCCTCGTTATACGAGGCTAAGAAGGGAGTACCTAGACGTGAGCTGACCGACAGAGAGGTTGAGAAGATGACACCGAAGATAGAAGCCCCACACCCTGCGGAACACATGGGGCTGGAGTTCCAAAACCTGGTAGACGAGGATCAATATTCTCGCCACAGCGATTACGCTGTGCGCATTTTCACGGACGGGAGCAAGATTGAGGGCAGGGTCGGGGCGGCGCTATCCGTTTGGAATAGTGCTGCAGAGATCAAGGCCCTCAAACTTGCTCTATCGTCACACTGCACCGTTTACCAGGCGGAACTACTAGCCCTGTGTAAGGCAACGGAGGTCGCATTGACGCGCGACGAAGTCACGTTCGGAGTCTACAGTGACTCTAGAGCGGCCGGAATGCCCTGTTTTCACCAGAGAGAGATTTAATTTGGAACAGATGTTGGATACCAAACTAACCCTGGAAAAATTACCAACAATTGTTAAAAGTAGAGACTGTATAATATTTTTAGAGTTCTGTAGGAAAATAGTAATAAGAGTAAACAATAGGAATAAGGTAGACTAAGTAAAAGTATGATTCCATGTATAACTTAGTATATATGTGTGAAATCATACACAAATGTAATTAGTAAATAAGTATAATTAAGGAATAGACTAAGATTCTAATTGTATAATAAAAAGTTGTAAAATTTTAATTGTATAACAAACAAGAAAAATATGTATAATTAAAAAGACAACAGCCCTGTTCGCAACCCTTATTTAAATAAAGGAAAACCACCTCTACCTGTCTTATAGATACTAGTTAGGTGGGAAACCCACCCACAGCGATACAGAAGATGACGAATGACAGAAAGAATAGTATGAAGAATGAAAGTACGAGAGGCATAAAAGCGAGAACTGGTATGAAAGGATAGCAGCTAAAACAGGCTCCGATCATGTTGGAGGTCGTAGGATATAAAAAAAAAAAAAAAAAAAAAAAAAAAAAAAAAAAAAAAAAAAAAAAAAAAAAAAACCTAACCTAACCTAACCTAACCTAACCTAACCTAACCTAACCTAACCTAACCTAACCTAACCTAACCTAACCCACATATCTTGGCTTCTAGTAGGCGTATTAGGACGCGGTTTTCGGGCTTCTTAGTTATATTAAACCCATAGCTAGGCAATAGACCCTTAAAAGTGCAAGAAAATACCAAAAATTTTCCGAATCTTCCATATAACAGATATACTTTGAAAAATTTCAGTAGTTTCAGTATTTTGCATAGCCCTCTGGGCCCCACAAGCTTTTGTACGCTCGTACGTTTGGCAAGTGGTCTCCGTAGTCCGTTTCTGGTGCAGATTGTCATAAATCGTCTGCAAAACATTCATTTTGTCCAAATTTATAACAATAAAACCAGTTTTTAGACCATAACTTTTTAAATTTGTTCCCATCCGTACCAAGTTTTTTACACCATCGGATAGCCCTCTTCAAGAGCTATCCAACGACGTATCGCACGTGGGGTTTACCACCATCAAAAGTCAAAAAATTCTTAATAAAAGTTTAAATTTTACTATAAATACCTAAACCGAGTCGATGTGGTGAGTGCAGTTTTCATAAACAATCACATATCTTGGCTTCTAGTAGGCGTATTAGGACGCGGTTTTCGGGCTTCTTAGTTATATTAAACCCATAGCTAGGCAATAGACCCTTAAAAGTGCAAGAAAATACCAAAAATTTTCCGAATCTTCCATATAACAGATATACTTTGAAAAATTTCAGTAGTTTCAGTATTTTGCATAGCCCTCTGGGCCCCACAAGCTTTTGTACGCTCGTACGTTTGGCAAGTGGTCTCCGTAGTCCGTTTCTGGTGCAGATTGTCATAAATCGTCTGCAAAACATTCATTTTGTCCAAATTTATAACAATAAAACCAGTTTTTAGACCATAACTTTTTAAATTTGTTCCCATCCGTACCAAGTTTTTTACACCATCGGATAGCCCTCTTCAAGAGCTATCCAACGACGTATCGCACGTGGGGTTTACCACCATCAAAAGTCAAAAAATTCTTAATAAAAGTTTAAATTTTACTATAAATACCTAAACCGAGTCGATGTGGTGAGTGCAGTTTTCATAAACAATCACATATCTTGGCTTCTAGTAGGCGTATTAGGACGCGGTTTTCGGGCTTCTTAGTTATATTAAACCCATAGCTAGGCAATAGACCCTTAAAAGTGCAAGAAAATACCAAAAATTTTCCGAATCTTCCATATAACAGATATACTTTGAAAAATTTCAGTAGTTTCAGTATTTTGCATAGCCCTCTGGGCCCCACAAGCTTTTGTACGCTCGTACGTTTGGCAAGTGGTCTCCGTAGTCCGTTTCTGGTGCAGATTGTCATAAATCGTCTGCAAAACATTCATTTTGTCCAAATTTATAACAATAAAACCAGTTTTTAGACCATAACTTTTTAAATTTGTTCCCATCCGTACCAAGTTTTTTACACCATCGGATAGCCCTCTTCAAGAGCTATCCAACGACGTATCGCACGTGGGGTTTACCTCCATCAAAAGTCAAAAAATTCCCCTCCTGCCCACCCTGTGTCGTCTAAGCACGTAAAAAAAGGTCATTTTAATAATAGTAATTAGATTATTCTTGAGAAAATTAAAACGTCGTCCAAGTAGACTTTACTTTTACTTACTTTACATTGACGAAAATATCACTCTATTTAAGATATATATAGACCATTGACGCGGAACATTAGGTAAGCTTTTATTGTTAATTTGAGCGACCTTTTTACAATTTGTTTTACTATTAACAATCGACTAGTCCTCTGACAAAACATGTTCGCCATTGGCACACCGACCAAAAAGCAAACGGCAACTCGTAAAAGCGACCCACAAAAATCACCAAACTTGACAGAGATGATGGGACCATCTCAAAAGGACACGTCAGAGACGGTGACAACCTCAAACGTGAGGCGTAGCATCGGAGAATGGGAGGCGGTGACAATAAATACAAAACCCTGTCCTTCAGAAACACACCCACACCCACCGAAAACAGCCCACTTGTTGACACCGGTGTCACCTCGGAAAGTCAAGCAGAATCCAGTGCCCCCTCAGGAGTCGAAAGGCGCGACACGTAGAGCTTCTGGTGAACTTCCCGGGACGCCACCGGGGTTGGCACAGCCACCTGTAAACTCCACCAACCGTATATCTCAGGCGCGGAACTGTCTTCAGAGAGTAAAACACTATGTTAACGAGTCTCGCAATTTGAGGACAGATCTGAAGGCTGGAATTATTGCGGGGGTGGACAATTTGTACCAATTGGTTAAGGAAGCTACGGTAGAAGCAACGTCAGCAGCAAAGATAGGGACAGCAGCAGCAGCAGCCAAACCGATGTTACCTGTAACAAAAGAAATGGGTATTAACACAATAGAGGAAAACGGGGATATAAATGCAGGGACTATAAAACGAAACCAGATGCAAGAAAACATCACGGATAAAGAAGGAAAGGAGTTAATAAAACTCCTAAAAGAACAAGGTGAAAAAATTGACAAAACTGTCAGGGAAATGGAACAGATAAAGGAAAAACTCGCGGATATACCAAAAGCCCTTCCCAAAATTATAACTCCAAGCGAGAAACTGCCACACACGCGGAGCGCATTGCACTCTATTGTAGTGGCATCAAAAGACGGAAATGAAACCGGGGACGAGGTTTTAGACCGGGTTAGGAAGGCCGTCGATGCAAAGGAAGGATGGATTAAGGTAGAGCGAGTGAGGAAGGCAAAGGACAGGAAGATAATAATGGGCTTTGAAACAACAGAGGATAGAAATAAAATTAAGGAAAGATTGGAAAAAGATGGAGTCAACCTCGACGTCGAAGAAGTGATGAATAAGGACCCGTTATTGATTCTGAGGGATGTACTCCTGATGCACACCGATGAGGAAGTCCTCAAAGCGGTCAAGAATCAGAATCAGGAACTCTTTCACGGTCTCGAAAATGTGGATCAAAGAATGACCATAAGATATCGGAGGAGGACGCGCAATCCACATTTGAATCACATTGTGCTTAGTGTATCTCCCACAATCTGGAGGAGGGCTATAGAGTTAGAAAAGCTCCGTATAGACCTTCAGAGAGTACGCGTTGAAGACCAGACGCCACTGGTGCAGTGTACCCGATGCTTGGGGTATGGCCACGGCAAACGTCTATGCAAAGAGCCAGAAGACCTATGTAGTCACTGCGGTGGACCGCACCTAAGAGCAAACTGCGCCGACTGGCTTGCTGCAGAGCCGCCTTCGTGTCGGAACTGCCAGAGAGCCAACCTAGAAGTGACTAAACATAACGCCTTTAGTGTTGAGTGCCCCGTCCGTAAGAAATGGGAAAACCTGGCAAGATCCACTGTAGCGTACTGCTAAGGTGGCCCCAGATGTAAACGTAGACAGAGGTTATCGGTATCGTGCAATTCAGGCCAACTTACAAAGATGTCGCCAGGCAACAGAGGAGCTTGTAATGGAAGCAACAAAGCGAAATATCGCCTTTGCAATGTTGCAGGAACCATATACGGGATCCGCAAAGGCAAAGAAACTAAAGTGTTTCCAAGGCACGCGAACGATACAGTGCGAAAAGAGTACAGACAAGACCAACAAGTCCGCCATCGTACTGTTTGACAGCAACATTGACGTGACCCATTGCCCAACGCTAACAACAGAAAATATAGTTGTAGCGCAACTTAAAACAGAGGCCTGGAAAATCACTGTCATCTCAGCGTACCTTGAAGGAGACGGAAACATAGAGGCCGACATCAATCATATCCATAAGATCATGAACTCAGTTGGAGGGAAGTGCACGATACTAGGGGGGGATGTAAACGCCTGGAATATCTGGTGGGGAAGTGGAGAGACAAACCAAAGAGGAAAAGAGCTAGCAGGTGCATTGGACCAGATGGAACTCTGTATCCTGAATAACGGAACAGAGCCCACATTTGATTACCACAGAGGAGGCAGACGGTTTACAAGCTGCGTTGACATAACAGTCTGTACTGAGGACATGCTTGACAAGGTTGTCAAATGGAGACTAGATGGAGACGTAACAATTTCTGACCACAAGGCAATTCTGTTCGAAGTGAATCTTAAAAAGTCAAAAGGAGTAGAAATAAAAAGAACAACCAGAAAATTCAACACGAGGAAAGCTAACTGGGCAGAATTCCGAGAAGAAGTCTACCAGCTATGGACAAATAAGGAAGTAAACAAAGAAGAAGTTGATAAAATCGAAACAAAGGAAGAACTAGACCAGAAAATAGAAGAATATACGAAAGCAATAGAAGAAGCGAGTGAAAAACACATACCAAAAATAAAGGACAAGAAGCGAACGGAATTGCCTTGGTGGACAGAGGAATTAACAGCGAAGAAACAGGAAGTAAAGAGATATAAAAGACGGCTTAAAAATGCAGCAGCAGTGCGCCGAGAGGGAGTTCTTCAGAAATACCTCTCCGTCAAAGAGGAATACTTGCACCTCATGAACAGTACAAAAACAGACAGCTGGAAGACCTTCTGCCAAAAGCAAGACAGGGAAAGTATGTGGGACGGAATTTATAGAGTAATAGGCCGCACAACATCAAGGCAAGAAGACATACCATTGGTCCAAAATGGTCAAGTACTGGAAGGAGTAGAGTCTGCCAAGGCATTGGCAGAAACCTTCTATCCGGAAGATGAAGCTCAAAAAGACAATGCAGTCCATAAGGTGATAAGAGAAAAGGCGAACCGTGTGAATGAGGGTGAAGATGATGAATCAATTGACCCCCCATTCACGTTGGATGAACTCAAATGGGCTGTAGATAGCTTCAACCCAAAGAAGGCACCCGGGCGAGATGGGTTCACAGCGGACATATGCAGAGTAGCTATCGCTCGTACTCCAGAGTTATTCTTAGCTCTTCTGAATAAGTGCCTGAGCCTCTCCCACTTCCCTACCATGTGGAAGGAAGCAGTAGTGGTAATCCTGCGTAAACCGGGAAAGGAGGACTACACCATACCCAAATCATATCGTCCGATTGGCCTTCTGCCGGTATTGGGAAAGATTTGGGAGAAAATGTTGATCAGGAGAGTTAGATGGCATACTTTGAAGGGAGCGAACAAAAGGCAGTACGGATTTACACCACAACGCGGCACCGAGGACTCCCTGTATGACCTAGTGAGCCACATAAGACAAAAGCTGTCAGAAAAGAAATTGGTCGTTGTGGTATCCCTGGACATAGAGGGAGCCTTCGACAGCGCCTGGTGGCCCGCAATTAGATGCAGACTCGCAGACACGAAATGCCCAAAGAACATACGAAAAGTCCTCGATAGCTATCTTACGAATCGCAAAGTCCAGGTTAGATACGCCGGGGCCACGTTTGAGAAAGCCACAACAAAAGGATGTGTCCAGGGATCTATAGGTGGTCCCACCTTTTGGAACTTGTTGCTGGATCCTCTGTTGAACAGCCTAGAAAAGAGAGGAGACTACTGTCAGGCGTTTGCGGACGATGTTGTTTTGGTTTTCTCCGGCGAAACAGCACTCGAAATACAGAGACAGGCAAACACGACCTTAAAGCATGTCCAGGAGTGGGGTGAAGTGAATAAGCTTAAATTTGCACCTCAAAAAACTAAAGCGATGCTAATCACGAATAAACTCAAGTACGACACGCCACTCCTGCATATGGGGGGGACAGAGATTGCCATGTCAAAGGACATAAAAATACTAGGGCTGACTATCGACGACAAACTTACGTTCAACGCACATGTGGCAAATACTTGCCGCAAAGCGTTGAACATCTACAAACAGCTGGCGAGGGCAGCCAAGGTAGAATGGGGGATCTCGCCGGAGATAACCAGGACAATATACGTAGCAGTAATAGAGCCCATCATAATGTACGCAGCAAGTGCCTGGGCACCGGCGACGGACAAAGTAATGACCCAGAAACACCTAAACGAGGTACAAAGAGGATTCGCACAAAAAATTGTCAAAGCGTATAGGACCACATCCCTAAACTCGGCCCTTATACTCTCAGGACTGCTTCCACTAGACATGAGGATCAGAGAAGCAGCCTCCCTTTTTGAAATAAAGAAAGGACATTCCAATAGAGTTATAGGGGACCGCGACGTCGAGACACAGGTACCCTACACCACAACACCTCACCCACACTTATACAACTGCATCGAATTCGGCCAAATTAACAACCGGGCAGAACTTGCCCAATGAGAAGACAATGGATACGCACTCTTCACGGATGGTAGCAAAATAGAGGGCAAAGTTGGCGCGGCACTTTCCGTTTGGAGAGGCGGCGCAGAGACCATGACTCGTAAATACAGACTGGAACAGTTCTGCACCGTGTTTCAGGCCGAATTACTTGCCTTAGCTAAGGCAACCGAAATTATCAGCAGTCATAAGTCCGGGACATTTTTTACAATTTATAGTGACTCCAGATCAGCACTGGAAGCAGTCACTCGAGGCGTTTCTCTCCATCCCTTGGCTGTGGAAACCAGGCATAATATCCAGGAGGCGACAAACCGTGGGAAAATCATAAAGCTGTTTTGGATTAAGGCCCACGCGGGAATGGAGGGAAACGAGCGAGCAGATTGTCTGGCAAAAGAGGCAGCACTACATAAGAAGACCAAACCAGACTATGACAGATGTCCAATCTCATTCGTAAAGCGTCAAATCCGCGAGGATACGCTTGGCGAATGGGACACAAGGTACAGATTGGGACAAACTGGGGCAACTACTAAATTATTCCTACCAGATGCTAGACATGCGTATCATACGGTTAGGAAAATAAATCTAGATCCGTTGTTAGTGCAAGTGCTGACGGGGCATGGAGGATTCTCCGAGTATCTAAACCGGTTCAAGTGCAAGGAGAGTCCGGCGTGCCATTGTGGTACAGGGGACAATGAGAGTGTAGTGCATGTGCTGACGGAATGTCAAATCTATTGTAAAGAAAGGTACGATCTAGAACAGCAAATTAATTACAAAATAGACACCAAAAATATGGCAGAAATCCTGTCGAACAAAGATGTGCGAGGCAAATTTATAAAATATTGTAAAACTATAGCCAAAATTGTAAATAATAAAAATAAAACAAGATAAAATGTAAAATGTGTGTAAAATGTATATATAATAATTATATAAGCATTAGTTTACAGTAGATTTAAATAGAAATTGTACAATGCATAGCACAAAAAATGTATATAGATTATAAGTAATAGACTAATTAAGATAAATAGGGTTGAATTGTAAAGTTTAAATAGAAATAGTAAAGAAATAGGTAAAAACAAATCACTGTATAATAGAATAAAATAACAAAGATAAAGAGTAATTATAAGATAAAACAAGAATAAGTGTAAATTATAGATATAAGAGTTTATGTAACTGTAGTTTTGCCAGTAAAAAACTGAAGTATTAATAAAGGCACTGGTCTACCAAGCCAGTGGAAACAAAGAGAAAAAAAAAAAAAAAAAAAAAAAAAAAAAAAAAAACCTAACCTAACCTAACCTAACCTAACCTAACCTAACCTAACCTATATGACCTGATACATTACATTAAAAGCAAATTAAGCCAGAAGAAACTGCTGACCTTGATATCACTAGACATAGAGGGAGCCTTCGATAGCGCGTGGTGGCCCGCTATTAAAGTACGACTGGCTGAGGAAAACTGTCCCATAAATATACGGAGAATAGTCGGTAGCTACTTGCTCGACCGTAAAGTTAGTGTGAGATACGCGGGGGAGGAATTCTCCAAGGCCACAAATAAGGGGTGTGTCCAAGGCTCTATAGGGGGACCCATCCTCTGGAACCTCCTCCTGGACCCACTGCTTAAAGGCTTAGCACAAAGAGGTGATTACTGTCAGGCGTTTGCCGACGACGTGGTCTTGGTTTTCGATGGCGACGCAGCAGTGGACGTGCAAGGACGGGCAAATGCCGCCCTCGCCTATGTTCGGGAGTGGGGCGTCAAAAACAAACTGAAGTTCGCGCCACACAAGACCAACGCAATGGTCATCACGAGGAAATTAAAATATGACGCACCACTTCTGAGGATGGGCGGGGTCGATATTGGCCTGTCCAACGAAATAAAAATCCTGGGGCTCACATTGGACAGTAAATTGACGTTCAACAGTCACATAGCAAACGTCTGCAAAAAAGCGCTAAACATTTACAAGCAGCTGTCCAGAGCAGCCAGGATCAGTTGGGGTCTTCACCCGGAAGTTATAAGGCTGATCTACACGGCTACGGTGGAACCCGTGATAATGTATGCCGCAGGTGCCTGGGCACCGGCAACTAAAAAACTGGGCGTGCAAAAACACCTCAACGCCGTCCAGCGAGGTTTTGCTCAGAAGCTGTGCAGAGCATATCGCACCGTCTCCCTAAACTCTGCATTGGTACTGTCCGGGATACTTCCCCTCGACCTTAGAATACAGGAAGCAGCCGCTCTGTACGAGGCAAAGAGGGGAGTTCCCCGGCTGGAACTAAGGGACAGAGAGGTAGAGAAAATGGTTGCGTATGCGAAGACTCCGCACCCGGCAGAACATATACGCTTGGAGTTTATGAGCTTGAAAGACCAACAGGACGTGGATAACCACAGCAACCAGGCAGTACGAATATACACCGATGGCAGCAGGATTGAGGGCAAAGTTGGAGCTGCATTATCCATATGGCATGATCAAGCCGAGTCTAAAGCCCTCAAACTAAAGCTGTCATCTTACTGCACGGTGTATCAGGCTGAACTCCTGGCTATACGCGAAGCCACAAGGGAGATCGTGAAGCGCACTGAGCAAAGTTTTGGAATCTACAGCGACTCACGGGCAGCCTTGGAAACGGTCATAAACCAAAGCTCCCCCCATCCTCTAGCGATGCAAACCCGCGAACACCTAAGGGAAATAGGGGTCCAAAATAAGGAAGTCTCCTTGTTCTGGATTAAAGCCCATGCAGGACTGGAGGGTAACGAGCGAGCAGACCAATTGGCCAAGGAAGCTGCCCTGAACACCAAAAAGAAACCAAACTATGACCTTTGCCCGGTTTCATTCGTGAAGCGACAGATCCGTCAGGAAACGCTCGACGAATGGAACCGGAGGTACAGGTCAGGCACGACGGCTGCAACAACAAAATTGTTTTTCCCGGACGCCGTGGTAGCGTACAATACAGTAAGGAGGATGGAATCTACCAGCCTCATGACACAGGTTATGACGGGGCACGGTGGGTTCTCCCAATACTTGAATAGATTCAAACGTAAGGAGGACCCATCGTGCATCTGTGAGCCCGGAGTTGATGAAACCGTCGAGCACGTTCTGTTCGTGTGTCCCGTGTTTGATCTCGAAAGATTCGGTGCGGAGCAGACGCTTAATATAAAATTAGATCGTGAACATGCGAAGGAATTACTGATTAATAAAGATATGCGCAAAGAATTTATAAATTACTGTACAAAGATAATAAGCAAAGTAATATATAGAAATAAATAGTTAACATATGTAGTATATATATTTGTCATATATATTACCAACAGATATGATATAGATGTAGTAAATAAATAGCAATAAGTTATATGTACAAGAACAATACTAAGCCATTAAAACAAATAAGATAAATAAGAGCTCTGATCTACATGTCAGAGGTACTAGTATTATACACAAAAAAAAAAAAAAAAAAAAAAAAAACCTAACCTAACCTAACCTAACCTAAAATTTTCCAAATTTTCCGTATAACAGATTTACTTTGAAAAATTTCATTAGTTTCAGTATTTTGCATAGCCCTCTGGGCCCCACAAGCTTTTGTACGCTCGTACGTTTTGCAAGTGGTCTCTGTAGTCCGTTTCTGGTGCAGATTGTCATAAATCGTCTGCAAAACATTAATTTCGTTCAAATTTATAACAATAAAACCAGTTTTTAGACCATAACTTTTTAAATTTGTTCCCATCCATACCAAGTTTTTTACACCATCGGATAGCCCTCTTCAAGAGCTATCCAACGACGTATCGCACGTAGTGTTTAACACCATCAAAAGTCAAAAAATTCCCCTCCCACCCTCCATGTGTCGTCTAAGCACGTGAAAAAGGGCCAATTAATAATAATATTCACATAAGAGTAAATAATTACATCATCTAAGTAAATCTAGTCATGTCATCTACTAATTTAAGTCAGCTTAGCTTGGCCAGCGACCAGCTAGCGGCAGTCTCATTGGAGCCGAGCATACTTGTCGATTGCGGCGAACACACATACCAGCAGACCAACACCGATTTGGCAAACAAACTTTTCCAGGATGCGAAAGCCCAAATGGAGCTATCGGGGAACCTGAAAACCAGCATTAAAAACGTTGTGAATAACAGTTTGTCGGGATTACATGAGATTATTCACCGTCAAAACTCAGAGATACAAAACCTCCTACTGTTGTTAGAGCGGGCCAAGCTACAGAGACAGGAAGACGCTCTTCGTCTGCAGACAGAACACGCTAAACAGCTTACGGCTTTAGTAGGATCAAAGCAGACAAAAGACAGCATATCGGACGAGGTGCTAGCAGAAATTCAAAAACTTGCTATGCGACTAGAACAGCTGACGTCCAATACGAGTGCTTTGTCGATAGGTACCAATGTTCACAGCACCGATCAGGTTTTGGTTGAAGTGAGGGAGCTCAAAACTGAGGTAAGGGATGCGCTCCAGACAGTGGTTGAGACGGCAGGTCCAATAAGGACAGCGGTCGAGACATTGAGAGCCGACATTCGGGAGTATCCTACGAACTCTTCCCACCTTCCAAATACATTCTTTAGGACAGAAAATGATGCCACTCGAAGGCCCTCTTACGCCGATATGGCAATGAAACCTCGTCGCGCAGTTATAGTTGAATCGATCGACCCCCGAAAAACCAGTGAAGACATCATGTCAGACATTAAAAAGGGAGTTAACGTAGTCGAATTAGGTATTGCCGTCAGTGGACTGCGAAAAGGGCGAAATAGTAAAGTAGTCGTCACGATGGAGTCTGATAAAGATCAGGAAGCCATGAGCAAGGCAATCAAGCAATTTAGCCAGGAGTACACAGTGACAGAACCAAGCCCTAGACTTCCACAGCTCAAGTTGATTGGGGTCACGAACGACCTAACCAACGATCAGCTTGTGAGCACTATAAAAAGTCAGAACGCAAACGTCTTAGGGGAATCAGTCAATGACGTTATGAAGGTGCTCAGAAGAACTAAGCACAGGAATGAGTGCCTCTGCAATGTTGTCCTCGAAACCAGTCCCAGAATTTGGCAAGCCCTTCGGGACACTAGAGTCAGACTCGCCTATCAAATTGTTGGCGCTATTGACCAGTCCCCGATTAAACAATGTTTTAAGTGCTTGGGTTTCGGTCATGAGGCGAAAAGCTGCACACAAGAACAAAAGTGCGGATACTGTTCCGAAAGCCACGACACCAGGGCCTGCCCACGCCAAACACCACCTAAGTGCGTAAACTGCAAA
Organism: Diloba caeruleocephala; assembly: GCA_947459985.1. Taxonomy (NCBI): domain Eukaryota; kingdom Metazoa; phylum Arthropoda; class Insecta; order Lepidoptera; family Noctuidae; genus Diloba; species Diloba caeruleocephala. Next base: position 25,298 of record OX381609.1, read on the forward strand.
CCAGCAATGGATCAGACGCATCCCGCTTACAGCGAGCAGTGCCCAGAGTGGCGCAAATATCACCGGTTGTCCCGATCAGTTATAAGTTATTGTTAACGATACGGGCAACGAAATAAACTCAACAGGCGCTTCGACAACAAATAGGACTGCATTGAAAATCTTACAAGTGAATCTCGGTAGAGGGCTTACCGCAACACAAGAGTGTCTCAAAGAGGCACTAGACCGCAAATACTCAATTGTGCTCTTACAGGAACCATACGTTGGGAACCTCGGGCATACTAAATTGGGGTCCCATAAAGTTATCCAGTTCTCTCACCCTGACAAACCAGTTAAATCGGCGATCGTAATTCTCAACGACAGGCTCATTGTAACAGAGCACCCAGAAATGTGTACTCAGAACGTCGCTTGCGTGGTTCTAAGGCTTGGCAAAATTAGTGTTGGCATTATCTCAGTGTATCTGGAGGGTACCGAAGATATAGAACCATACCTGCAGCACATCCAAAAAACCGTCCAACATATGGGTACGCCACACGTTATTGTAGCTGGCGACGTCAATGCCAAAAGTTGCTGGTGGGGAGGAGACGAGGAAGACACCAGAGGAACTGCGTATGCTGAACTGTTGGCCCATCTTGATATGGCTATTCTCAACTCAGGATCAACACCTACTTTCAGCGTTTTCCGCAATAATAGGACTTGTGAAAGCATCGTGGATGTAACTGCATGCACCAACGCAGTTTTGCCCAGAATTAAGAACTGGGAACTAGATATGAATCTTGTTACGACGTCGGATCATAGAGCTATCACATTTGAACTACACCCAGACCCACAAACTATAACAGCACCGAGGTTAACAACCAGGAAATACAAAACGAAGAAAGCAGACTGGTCAGCCTTCGGAGATTGTATTAAACACCACCTATTAGAACAGAATATTAACAAAGAGACTTGTGATAAAATACAGTCACCAGAGGAACTGAATGACCTGATTGACACCTTCACAAAAATTGTCACTACAGCTTGTAGCCAAACCATACCTTCTGTTAGTGGAACTAAATCCAATAAAATAAAGTGGTGGTCAAAAGAGCTAAAACAACAGAAACAGGATGTGATAAGGCGTCGTAACAAGATTCGAAAAGCAAACCCTTGGAGGAGACCTGTTCTTGTGGAAGAATACCTAACAGCTTTGGAACACTATAAAGAGAACATACCAAAAGCATAAATTAATTAATTAAAATTCTGTAAAATACCCGGATTTTTATTCTTGTGGATTTAGCTATAAAGAACTTATTGAATTTCGTTTCCGGCTCAGAATGCCACCAGCCCATCTCCTCCCATGGGTGTCGTAAAAGTCGACTAAGGGATTAGCCGGAGGATGGGCTGCAGCGTCCTTCGAGTACATTAACAACTCAACTGCGATCGCCAACCCGCCTGCCAAGCGTGGCGATTATGGCAAAACCCCCCCAATGAGCCCACAAAATATCCTTATCGGTGGTTGTAGTGATCTATGGGGGAGGCCTGTGTCCAGCAGTGGACTTCATTCGGCCGAAATAATAATAAAAAAAAACGTTTTATCGTCATAAGTAATGCTTAAAACATAAAAATATAGTTTCCATTGATTTAAAACAATCTTTCAACAAAATATAGAAATTTTGAAATCACAATTACTACAAGTGACAGGTTTGGAACGTAATTTGTGGTTCTGTGGTAGTCATATGTAGTTATCTCGATTTATCTAGTTAACATTAGTAAAAATATACGAAATTAAAATAAATAAAATGGTTATTGAAGCAATACGAAAAACGACATTAATATTAAAGCAAAGAGGTTTTAATAATCACATATTGTTTTTCTTTGGGACTTCTTCATTGTCGTCTTTTGTCTTTTCTGATGTGTGTCACAAAATAAATTTCTATTCATGTTATAATGTTTTGTATTTCATTTAAACATTATATGTGAACGAGAATACCAATCCCGTTCAGGTTATGGGCCCAGCACGAGTCTATTCAATGTTTAATGAAAAAAGTTGTTACCTATTATGGCGACTGAAGGTAAAGTTGTAAGTACAACTTCAAGTGGTGAGCGACTGGAGAGATTGCAACCACATGATACAGGTATGAGCTTAACGTCTATAGAGAAACTTGACGGAAACTCTAATTATAACACATGGAAGTTTATGGTAGAGCTGTACTTAATCCATGACGACCTTTGGGAGTACACTCAGACGACACCCGAGAGTTCAGATGTATTAGGCTTAAAAAGAGACCAAAAAGCTAGAGCCAGGATATGCTTGATGATAAAACCGCATTGCCTGATCCACGTAAGACATGCAAAAACGGCAAAGGAGGCGTGGGAGTCTTTAAGGTCAGCTTTTGAGGATAAAGGATTAAATAACAGATGCCGACTTTTATCAAAGCTTGTAAGCCTAAAGCTTGAACAGTTTACATCAATTAGGAGTTATGTCACCGAGCTGATGTCAGTAGCGCAGCAATTGAGTGACATCGGTAAGGAGGTTGACGATGAGTTATTAGCAACGTTGATGTTACAAGGTTTGACTGAAACTTTTCAACCGATGAGGCTTGCGATTGAAAACTCAAGAGTAGAGTTGACCACAGACTATGTGAAGACCAAGCTGTTACAGATGGAAGCTTCATACAGTTCAGGTCTAAGTACCAGCACCAATGATACTGCACTTCTAACCGATAAACATCGTAAAGCAAAGAAACCTGTGCCAAGAAAGGCACATATGATAAAATGTTTTATCTGTAATGGACCACATAAAGCAAAAGTTTGCCCTGAAAATCCAAAAATCAAGAAGAATGCTTCAGTAGCACTTGGACTTGCAACGGCAGGAGAGTACCAAGAATGGATTCTTGATTCAGGAGCAACTAACCACATGACCAATAATAGAGAGTGGCTGAGAGATTTCAGGATGTGTGGCCGAAAGATAGAGATTGGGTGTGCAAATGGAGGTAAGGTGTTTGGTATAGGAGTAGGGTCTGTGATATGCGAGAAAGAAAATGCGAGCGTAAGTAATGTGATATATGTACCCGATTTAAAAACCAACCTATTAAGTGTGAGCACTATTGTAAAGAGAGGCTTTGTGGTAGTGTTTTCAAGGAAAGGTTTTCAGTTGTTGCGAGAAGATGGATGTAAGGTTACAGGTGATGTTGCACATACAGGTGTTGAGGAGAATGGTGTTTATAAACTAAAACTCTGTTCACAGGAAATCGCACTAGCTTCGACTATCAGTGAAGATATGGAGTTGTGGCATAGGCGTATGGGGCACCTTGGCATACGTAACCTTACATTGTTGAGAGACAAATTAGCCACAGGAGTAAGTTTTCCTAACACTTCAACTAACTTAGAGTGTACAGCGTGTTTAATGGGGAAACAAACGAAACAACCGTTTCAGAGAGGTCGTGCGAATAGGGCTAAAGAAGTTCTCGGATTAGTTCATTCTGATGTTTGTGGACCAATGGGTGAAAATTCACTCAGTGGATACAAATACTTCTTGACTTTCATTGATGATTTCACGCGTAAAACTTTCGTGTATTTCCTCAAGAATAAGAGTGAAGTATTTGAAAAGTTTCACGAGTTCAAGACTTTTGTAGAAAAACAATCTGGGAAGACTCTGAAGATTCTTCGGTCGGATAATGGCAAAGAGTATGTCAACCGACAGATGAACAAGTTGATGAAGGATTGTGGAATCCTACACCAACTTACAGTAGAGTATACGCCCGAGCAGAATGGTGTTGCAGAACGTGCAAACCGAACGATTGTAGAAAAAGCTAGGAGTATGCTTCAAGAGGCAGGATTGGAAACAACTTTCTGGGCCGAGGCCGTAAATTATGCCGTTTATTTAAAGAATAGGTCTCCGACAGTCGCAGTCAAAGGGAAAACGCCAGAGGAAGCGTGGACGGGGAAGAAGCAAGATCTGAGTATGATCAAAGTTTTTGGATGTAAAGCATTTGCACATATCCCCGACGCTAAAAGGAGGAAATGGGATCCAAAATCGAAAGAGCTTATTCACGTCGGTATCTGCGGAGAGTCAAAGGCTTACCGACTAATCGATCCGGCAAGCGGACAACTTAGTAAGGCGAGGGACGTTGTATTTTTCGAAAATAAAAAATTCAACAGTGTGAATCCTATAGAGAATAAGAATGAAGGGCATGTGATAGTCAGTCTTGAAGAAAATTTGACTAAGAATGTAGACGAAGGTCTGCACCTGAGAAAAGCTCAAGAAGATTTTCAAGGAGATACTGAAAATAAAGAAGAGAAGATTGAGCAACCGCCAGTGCAGGAGTGCATTGAAGCAGAGAATCAAGTTGTTAGTGATGAAGAGTGGATGACATCTGATGAAAAGGAAGATGATGATCATCATGTGGAAAGGAGATATCCTATTAGAGAAAGGAAGAAAAGAGACTTTCCAGGTTATATCACTTACCAAACAACCGCTGGTGAAGATGATCCACAGAGTGTCGAAGAGGCAATGTCTAGAAGAGACAAAGAAATGTGGAGAGCTGCTATTAAGGAGGAGCTGGAAGCGCTGAAGAGAAATAAAACTTGGACTTTGGTGGAGCTACCACAATCTTGCAACGTTGTGGATTCTAAATGGATATTTAGAATAAAAGAAGAGACGGGGAGAAAGAAGCGATATAAAGCTCGTCTTGTTGCAAGAGGTTTTAGTCAAAGGCGGGGCATTGACTATTTTGAAACTTTCTCGCCAGTAGTGAGGCATAGCTCACTGAGGACGTTGATGGCATTAGCAGTCCATATGATTCTAAAAGTAGACCAAATGGACGTGAAAACAGCTTTTCTTAATGGAAATCTAGACGAAGTTGTCTATATGAGGCAACCTGAAGGTTTTGAAGAGAAAGGTAAAGAAAATCACGTTTGTTTGTTGCAGAGGTCGCTGTACGGACTTAAACAAGCTCCGAGAGCATGGAACAAAAGACTTCATGACGAACTGATAAAACTTCAGTTCAAGAGATCTGAAAATGAACCTTGTGTTTATACCAGATTTAATGAAGGAAAAATCATCATCATTGCAGTATATGTTGATGATATTTTATTATTCTGGAACGATGCTGAAGACTTGCGGAAGGTCAAGATAGATCTCGCCAACAAATTTGAGATGAAAGACCTAGGCAAAGCAGAGCTTATGTTGGGAATACGTATAACTCAGGATAGTGAAGGGATTAAGTTAGACCAAGAGCGGTACATAGAAAAGATCCTACGATCTTTCGGAATGGAGGACTGTAAGCCAGTCGCCACTCCAGCTGTATCAGGTTCAGGACAGCGTCTAGAGAAGCCGCAACCTGATCATAAATTGAATGAAGCTATTCCATATCGAGCATTAATTGGATCACTGATGTATCTGGCAGTGTGCACGAGGCCCGACATTGCTCACACAGTAAATCAGCTAAGCCAGTTTAACAACTGTTATGATGAAAAACATTGGATAGCTGCAAAGAGAGTACTACGCTATCTAAAAGGAACCATGCATTATTCATTGAGATACACGAGAGGTAATCGACAAGAACTTGTTGTAGGATATGCAGATGCAGATCATGCTGGAGACTATGATCGTAAATCTAATTCAGGGTGGTTGTTCTTGTCTCAAGGAGGAGCGATTTCTTGGGAGAGCAAGAAACAAAGAACAATTGCTTTATCAACTGCGGAGGCAGAATATATTTCACTATCTGAGGCTGCAAAGGAAGCGGTATTCCTTCGCAGGTTTATAGCAGAGATGGGGCGAGAATCAATTACGCTACCATCAATTACTATATTCACTGATAGTCAGTCGGCTATGGCGATAGCTAAAAACCCAGTGCACCACCAACGTACGAAGCACGTGGATGTGCGATATCACTTTGTCAGAGAGGCAATAGAGAAAGGTGATCTACAATTAAGGTACAAGGAGACAGCGCGGATGGTAGCGGATGTTCTGACCAAGGCGTTGTTAAGACAGAAGTATGAGTGGTGTGTGAGTAGTATGGGGTTGAGATGATGATGAGTGATGAGAGGAGTGCCAGGAGATATGAGATTAAGGAGGAGTATTAAAGCAAAGAGGTTTTAATAATCACATATTGTTTTTCTTTGGGACTTCTTCATTGTCGTCTTTTGTCTTTTCTGATGTGTGTCACAAAATAAATTTCTATTCATGTTATAATGTTTTGTATTTCATTTAAACATTATATGTGAACGAGAATACCAATCCCGTTCAATTAAGAATTGGCAGTATGGTATTAATACCTTCGCCTGTCCGTATGGACGAATAAAGTAAACTATTACTAAATACTAACTAGTTATCTTTAGCTATTTCCTAAATTTTAATTATGTTGATTTGCCTTATCTTGTAAAAGAAGAGAAAATGCAATCGTAGTAAACACGAAGACGAGTACGAAGCTAGCGTCAGCTACGCATATTGCTCGAAGAACGATAACAGGGAAGCATGGGATCCCTTATTCGTAGACCCTTTAGTATTCAATTCACTAAGGCACTAAGCGATACCAGGTCACGAAGGAACTTTCTGTTTTTATGTGGTGTTCTTTCGGATAAGCTTACCGCTCCTCAAAGGTGTAGCGTGTATTCCGGTTCATCCGAAGGTGGGTAATATATCTCATAGTTAACTATTAATGTATACAACACCACAAATGCTTACTATTAAAACAAAATGACCGTAAGCTGTGTATGAGGATGCCTATTTAATGGGTGAACAGCGTAAACTTGTACTAAAATTATTTCTATTATATTTCCTTTTATAACTAGTTACCATAATCTTGCACATTTATTTAACTAATATTTCTTTTTTAGATCTCAACAATTATAAGCTTTGAAACATCAGGGAATATCAGAAATCTAGTGGCATGGACTAGCTAGTGCTGCATGGTCAAACAATTATTAGTTTGTGTATAAATGATGCTGTGTTAGCGGATTTGAACCAACCCACAGCCTCCTACATATAACTTCCCCCAACACAAGAAAGAAACTAGTAATAAAAAAGGGTAATGTTTTAATACATATCTTTTGTATACTTACAGTCATATATGCACTTCCTTCATTAGTTATCACAGCTATAAATAAATGTTGCTTAACATCTGTGTATCGGTTAGTAGGTACACAAAGATATATACAATATAAGCAATAGACAATATGCATGCAATTAATTGGTTTTTATATTTCAAACTAGATTGAGATAAATATTTTTTTAATTATGTAAATATGTAATATTATGTTTCTTAAAGGAATACAATAATATAAACTATATATTCTTCATATCAAATGTATAATTCTCTTTTTGGATTATGAAATATATTTAACTCATTTTATATGCATATTGTGTTAACAAATATCAACAAAACTAAATATTGACTAATCTCACTACTAACTTATCTAGTCTCATATCTCATTTCTTATTGACTCCACTCACTGATTGTCTGTTCATAAGGACTTAGGGTTTTGAAGATCAACCCTAAATACTAGCAAGATGCCTACTAAGTCTGAAATAGTACAAATATTCATTAAAGTTTATTTTTACAGATTCAATGAAAAATATCATGTGCCAGGTCATTGGTGGCATACATTGATTGCATTAATAGCAATACTGGGACCCCGGTATGAATCAACTGGAGTTTTCAAATATTTGGTGGAGCAGGCACAATAGCCACATGTGGAGGTTTTGGGCAGTCACCTCTTGTTTATAATAACTGATAATTATCCTACTGAGGTATTATCATTTAGGGAAACAATCACTGCAGCACAGATAGGCAACAATTAATTAATGCTTTGTAGCAAAACTGCCCACAGTCATTTTAAAGTTTGTTTTGTATTCAAATTCTAACAGTTATCCATTTGTATTTTCCTATGAAATATGATGATTGCTTATCTAACTGTATTATTTTGTAAATCTCTGTGTATGATTATAAATATAATTACAAAGTTAAAGGTTAAATGTTTTTATTACCTATTTCCACATAAATCCACATTATTATATAATATATTGCCGTTCACCATCCCATTTAAATTCCCTCTGAAAGTTGTTGGTTTAAGACTTTGTTATATGGCTGTTTAAGATCTTGCCATGTCTAGAAAGTATATATACTTTTATGTTTTGGTTAGAAAAATACTACTGATTAATGTCATTTAGTCTAGCTTGGTATCAAGAATTATAAAGTAAGCACAATCTGTGTATATAAACCTAGTTGATAAATATTGATACCTTTAAGGAATATTCTCACCGACTATAGCATACCTAGTAACCTAACTATCACAAACACTAATTGTTCTCCAGCATTTGACAACTCGGTCCAATAGCAACTGAGTGGATGACATTGCCATACCATTGAAGTATGGGATGAACTGGGGCTGCTTGCATCTACACTTAAAATGATAAGGTCTGCATTGCAAATCTATAGTGAAGTTATAATATAGTAGGTTTAGTTGTTGAGAATAATGTTGTTTGTTAAACCTAATATTATTAAAATAGCTGAATATACCTAGTCATAACCAACACATTAACTAAATAGAATTCCTTTCGGTTATAATACCGCCCCTCATGGGTGGTGGGCCTAAATATAACCACATGACTGGCATTGATGCAGACTAGTATGCACACCTAGAATCACCTAAAATCTATAACATCATTAGATTTCTTACTTAGAATACTATTTATTTAGGTTTGGTTTGTATGTACTTAAGATTACTATTTATTTACAAACAAATGGGTTTGTTTAATAATATTTATTTTTATATAAGTACACTTTATTGTAACACCACATAACAAAAACAATAGGTCACAATAGTCAATGCACAATGGGCACATTTATCGCACACAGCTCTCTCTTCCAGACAAGCTTTGGATGGATTTGCGAAATCGGGTTCCTTTTCTCCTAGATTATGGCTTCTGTAGATATCTTCCACAATTTCGCCAATAAGGCAACGTTGTACGGTATTCAGATTTAATCAATCATGGGTATTCATAAAATGTTCCTCCGACATGGGGTTGTGCAGGAACAACCACAATTTTTCCAATATTATGTAGAATATTAGTCGTATCAGAGCAACAAAATCAGTGTTTGTTCAATGACCACTCAATGATAGTTTTTTTTTTTTTTTTTTTTTTTCCTGGCTTGTCGCTATTTGCTCATTGCCACAAACAAAAACGGGGAAACTTCTATGTAATAAAAAATGATTTTGAAAAAGGATATCGGAATATTATTGGAAAGGATCGGGAAAAGAAATAGTGTAAATAATTATATACTATAAACGAATTTTATTTACAGTAATAAATAACGATATATATTTATATATTTTAGGATCATTAGTGGCAAGTAAAACTGGAATAGACGTTGGAAAAGGAACACAAAGAGAAAGTAAAGAGTCAAAGAAAGAATCATGGTTATGTAAACGACAAGAAAAGAAAATATGGTTTATATCACCCACACTTTCACCACATTCACACAGATCACTGTCAATAATATTGAGTCGGGCAAGATGGGCAGGAGAGCAAACATGGCCTAACCTCATGCATATGAGGCAGCTGGTCTCAGCTTTTCCAAAGTTTAATTTAAAGTACCAAGGTTTCTTAGGGATATATGGTTGGATAAATGCATAATATTTTCCTTTGGTCAACTGACTATCTACCCATGAATCTCTCCATACTTCCCGAAGGAATATCATAGGCAGACTCATCAGGTCGTGACAATAATTTACAAAAGGAAATGTATCCCCACAGTCTACAGCTTCATTAGCAAGCTGATCAGCTTTGCTGTTACCCACAATATTACTATGCCCCGGAATCCAGGCGAAAGTGACTGTATATCCAAGTTGTGAACATTTGTAGAGCAATTTTCTTATTAGTATAATTACAGGATAAACTATTTTACATTTAAAGGGGAACTTCATAAGGGCTTGTAGGGCACTCAAAGCGTCTGAAAAAATAACTGTGTTTTTCAGTTTCATAATTTGAACGTATTCTACGGCTTTAAATATACCAAAGCATTCTCCGACACTCATGTACGGAAGTGAAAGTTGGGTATGGCAGAAGAAACATGAAAGCAGAATAAATGCAGTTGAGATGAGAGCGTTAAGAAGTATGATAGGAGTTAAACTGAGTGACAGGATAAGGAATAGTGAGATAAGAAAACGTTGTGGTGTGAAAGAAGATGTAGTGACAAAAATTGAGAAAGGTATGCTGAGATGGTTTGGCCATGTTGAGAGAATGAATGAAGAACGATTGACGAAAAAAGTGTATAAGGCGAGTGTGAATGAAAGTGCTGGAAGGGGTAGACCTAGGCGGACGTTTCAAGACCAAATCAGGGACGTCTTGGAAAAAGGCCAGGTCAAGAGTACCCTAAACCGAAGAGCATGTATGAAGGGAATAATGAAAGTGGACGCAGCGAAACAAGTATGTAAGGATCGTAGCAAGTGGAAAGAAGTGGTCTCTGCCTACCCCTACGGGAGAGAGGCGTGATTATATGTATGTATGTATGTAAAGCATTCTCCAGTAAATACTGATGATTCAGGCGGAAGTTTTACTTGCTGTACTATATTATACTGAGAATGGTAGATACCTACTCCAACATTTCCAAAAGTAGAGTGCTTGGAAGCATCAGTATATATATGATGCGATTTGTTCCAATTGCTATCTTTGGTAAAATTAAAAGTAAAATTTGCAAAATCATCTTTTTTGTTTATACCTATGTTAAAATGAACATCTGGAATAGAAACTAATGATTCATAATCACTGCAAAAAAGTGGGTGTGAATCTGAGTGGTAAGTTGGCGCTTGTAAAGCAATAAACTTTTTATAACTTTGGACAAGACAAGGCGGTGATTTATGAGACCAATAATTAGAAGAATAAATGTGGTCAAGAAGAGACTGGAGTTTTGAACGTAATGGATGGTAAGAAAACTGCAATGACCGGAATAGGAACTTGTCAGAAAGATATTGGCGGCGAAAAGAAAGAGGTGGATCTACACATTCAATTTGGAGTGCATTGATCGGACTGGACTTCATAGCCCCCGATATTATTCTTAATGCTTTTGATTGAATATTATCAAGTTTTCTAAATGCAGCCACGTTTCCAGGATCTAGCAAAAATGTTCCATAGTCTAGAACACTTCTTATTATTGCATTATAAAGAAGTTTTAAACAGAATGGATGAGCACCCCACCAGACTCCTGACAAGCATCTTAGTATATTTATTCGTTTTTCACACTTTACAGTGACATACTCGCAATGAGGAATTCCTGAAAGTTTAGAATCTAAGAATACCCCTAAAAATTTTACTACTGTTTTTGAAGGAATATGATTACCATTATAATATATTGAAATGGGAGGAGGAAGACGCTTTCTCGAAAATAATACAACGGTACTTTTGGAGGTAGACAGCTCCAGACCATTATTATCAAGCCAGTTTTTTAGGAGATCGAGAGATTTAGTCAATGAAGAGCAGGCTGTTGATATAGATCGGTGAGAACTGTATAAAAGAAGATCATCGGCATATTGAAGTACTTTCACTTCCCTGTCTAAAGAGGATTCAAGGTCGTGAGTTTATATGTTATATAATAGAGGGCTAAGCACCGATCCTTGCGGAAGACCTTTCCATACTAATCTGGATTCATAACTAGAATCCTCTAGTAAAAAATTAATACGCCTCTCAGATAAGATGTTTGAAATGAAGTTGAAAAGTATTACAGGAACATTTAACTGTCGTAATTTTTTTTTTAAGGTGGATATAACAACATTATCATACGCTGAAGTTAAATCCAGAAAGGCTGAAACAATAGACTGGTTACCTGAAAATGCTACCCTAATATCAGTGACAAAAATACTTATGCTGTCGGAAGTACTTTTTCCACGTCTGAACCCAAACTGACTCTCACTCAGTAATCTACTATTTTCTAAATACCATTCTAAACGATTTTTAACTAAATGTTCTGCAATTTTCAACAAGACTGATGAAAGTGCAATTGGTCTGTAAGCCATGCTGTTAGATGGACTATTATTAGGTTTTAAAATCGGAAGAACTATCTGGGATTTCCAAGAGAGAGGTAAGTTGCCAGAAATCATAATAGAATTAATAAGTTCTAGGAAGTAGGAAAGTGTATGATCACCTAGGTTAGATATAAAAGAGTAAGGAATTCCATCAGCACCAGGTGCCGAGTCCTTGACATGACATACAATTCCTTTTAGTTCTGAAAGACTGAATGGGCAATTGAGACCTGATAGGCTATTACCTAACGAGACAGGAATGGAGCAAGGAATCGATTCTTCAGGAACAAAGGAAGGTGCTAGCTTATCTAAAAATACATTTTTTATCGAAGATGGTAGGGAATTAGGTGATGATTCACTGAACGCTGATCTAAATCTCCTAATCTTACGCCACACAACTGATGGCGAAACATTCGGTGAAATACCCAAACAAAAAGATCTCCAGCTTTCAAATTTCTTCTTTTTAAATAATTTTCGGGTATCGCTAATAACATCGCTCAAAACATTAAAGTTTTCTACCGAACAATTCTCACAATATTTTTTTTCTGTTTGTTTCCTTTTTTTTATTGCATCTGTGCAATCCTTATCCCACCATGGAGGGGAGGGAATATAACCTCGTACTGTGTTTTTTATTGGAAAAAGATTATCTGCAGTTTTTATTAAAGCATTAGTCAGGGCATCAGCGCATGTGTGTTCATTACCGAGTTTAATTTCAGGAAGTCCAGAAACTTTTGAGTTTAGCTGTTCCTTATATAAAGCCCAGTTGACATCTGTCAGTCTATATTTTAATCGCGGAGGGGCTCTACATGTAACTTTGTTATTATATGGAAATGTAATGACTAATGGGAAATGATCACTGCCATAAGTGGAAGACATAACTTCCCAAGTCACAGAGGAAGCCAGTTTGGGAGTACTTATTGATAAATCTGGGGCGCTAAAACCTTCACTCGGTGAAGTGCGTCGAGTTGGAGAACCAGTGTTGAGAATGCAAAGATTATGAGCGTCTATCACATCTAGAAGACGAAGCCCGTAATTATTAGACGTTGAACTACCCCAGGATTGATGCTGAGAGTTGAAATCACCTAAAACTATAAAGGGCCTAGGAAGAATGGAAAATATATGTTCAATATCACTAAAAATAACATTGGATGGGCGAGGAATATATAAAGATACAAAACAAATACTATCTACAACCGCTGCGATGATAGAAAAATCATTATTATGAGCGGGAATAAAAAAATGAGAAAAAGAATGAGGGTGTTTGATGAGTAGGGCGACACCACCATACCCATCTGAACGATCTTCTCTAAGACAGGCATAACCAGGAATCTTTAACAAAGAATCTGGTTTAAGCCATGTCTCTTGAAGAGCAAAAATAAAAGGTTTATATTTATTTACAAGGAAAATAATCTCTGACTTTTTAGGTATTATACTTCGGCAATTCCACTGGAATACCTTGGCTAGATTGTCCATTATTAGAAGAAGAAATTTGAGTTACTGCATTAAGTACAGGGGCAACGTGGGACGGTGAAATCAAATTTGACTGTGTTAAAGAATTAATTAAAGCTATTATAAGATCTGATACAGAAATGTTTGATAAGTCATCTTTAGAAATTAAAGCAGTACCATTATTTGAGGTTGTCATGTTATAGTCCTTAATAAGGGCTTGATGGGAATGCTGATCATAGCCTTTTGACAATTTGGGAGGGGAATGAGGCTTAATGAAAACTGTTTTTTTATAAGATGAATGATTTGGTTTAATTGCAGAATAATTTTGTGGAACATAAGTGGTGTTGTTTGAAATATTAGGAGATGAAATTAAGGCATCAGCATAAGAAATTTTGGAAATAGTAGGATGCAGCTTTAATGCTTCAGAATAGGAAATGCAACTTTTAGCCATTGTTTCCTTAATGGCTTTTTGTCTCTCATATTCTAGGCATTTTTTGCTTGTGGCTTCATGGTAACCTTTACACATACAACAAGAAATAGAATCCTCATTGACTGAGCAACTGTCACCATTATGACCTTGTCCACATCTGTAACACCTAGGCTGTGATCTACACTGTGATTTGACATGACCATACCTACAGCAATTGTAACATTGTATGGTTGGATATATGTAAAGGTTGACAGTCAAGGATGTATAACACATAAATATGCGTTTTGGTAGTACTTGCCCATCAAATGTAAGAATTACAGTTTCTGTGTTATTAAAATTAATTTTCCCATCTATGGTAACTTTGCGTTTTATTCGTCTTATCTTAAGGATTTGACCACAACCTACAGGAACCGTAATATTTTCCATCACTTCCTCATCAGACCATTCAGCAGGGACACCTCTTACAACACCCATACGGGTAACAGAGAATGAGGGAACGAAAACCTTATAATTTTCATGTTTTAGTTGAGTATTATTCAAAAATGTATTTGCATCATTATAATTTGAGAATGATAAGCAAAGTCTATTTCTTCCAATTTTTTTCAAACTGCCATTAATTATATTATGTAAATTGTTTCTTTTTAGAAAACGGCCAAATGTAATAGGGTGTAAGGAAAAATTGTCATTTAAGGAATTTACATCTTTTTGTATATGCACTATATAAGGTGCAGCATCAGTTGCTGTGTAAATCATTCTAGCTACTGAAGACTGTGGTGATATTGTAGTGATAGTAGTAGTGAGTGAACCTTGGTAATTTTGCTGAGTGATAATATTGTTAGATGGATCAGGATTGTGAGTAAGGGGGTGAGAAGTTTCCATCTCATGTACACAATTGCAGTCATTTGCTTTTTTACCGCCATTCTTGCGTCTCTTTTTATTGCAATGTCTGCAAATTGTGGGTCTAGCAGATACTCTTTTTCGTTTTCCGTTAGTTAAATTAACGGAACCATCAGTGTCTACGCTCGTATCATTATTAGAAATGGTCACTACGTGACCTATATCAGGAACCGTCCCCCCAGATCCTCTGGAGGATCCATGATCTAAAACTAATAATTTAAAAAACTTACCTAATAGGTTCCTATAACTATTAAAACTGAACGAATATAAATAAATAGAAAGAATAATTAAAAATATATACAAAAAGATCCAAACCAATAAGATTAAATTAAAATTAAAATGTAAGCAAAACAAACACGACCGCCAAATTTAAGGTTTCCCGCGCTTTCCTCAATGATATTCAATGGCAAAAAGTCATTGAGAGACGATTGTCAGAAATGTCAAATAACGAGTAGAATACCGTAGCTTTAACCATTGTCATTATATTGATATACTATTGAAGTACAGAATACCAAATATTTCAATTGCAACTGAATGACAGTTAATTGAAAAGTCAGTGGAAAGCCACTGGTCTTATTTAACTAGCAGAATACCAAATGTGTAAAACTATTCCGACGACATGCTATCGACACGCCATTATGACGCCATTGAAGCGTTTGTAAATTAGCAGAATTGGGGCCCTGTTTCTCTCTATCCTCAACAAGTGCCTGCAACTGTGTCACTTTCCAAAAATGTGGAAACTGGCAATCATAAGGATTATCCCAAAACCACAGAAAGCAGATTATTCAGCGCCAAAGTCCTACAGACCAATTGGACTCCTACCCGTATTTGGCAAAATACTGGAAAAGCTGTTCACCAACAGACTGACCTGGCACCTAGGAAATCATGGACTATTGAATAAAAGCCAATACGGGTTCATGCCCCAAGTGAGCACTGAGGACGCACTTAACAAAGCAGTGAACCTGATCCGCAGTGAGGTTGCTGAAAAGAAGATCGTAGCGGTCGTCTCACTGGACATTGAGGGGGCCTTTGATAGTGCTTGGTGGCCCCTAATCAAAAGCCAGCTGATATCTAAAAATTGTCCAGAAGATCTTCTACTGTTAGTCGATAATTATTTATCGGACAGAACAGGGCCCCGATTCTGCTAATTTAATTAAAATGACACACAATTGCCATTCCAGCGACACTCTATTGAGAGGCCATTATAATTGTGACAGATTTGGTATTCTGCTAAAACTTCAATGTCGTTTCAATAGCATGTCGATTGAATGACAATGGTAGACCAATGGAATCGTAATGAATATGACAATCTGTGTTGCCTATTAAAATCTACCAAAAGCATAAATTAATTAATTAAAATTCTGTAAAATATCCGGATTTTTATTCTTGTGGATTTAGCTATAAAGAACTTATTGAATTTTGTTTCTATACGTTTTATCATCATAAGTAATGCTTAAAACATAAAAATATAGTTTCCATTGATTTAAAACAATCTTTCAGCAAATTATAGAAATTTTGAAATCACAATTACTACAAGTGACAGGTTTGCAACGTAATTTGTGGTTCTGTGGTAGTCATATGTAGTTATCTCGATTTATCTAGTTAACTTTAGTAAAAATATACGAGATTAAAATAAATAAAATGGTTATTGAAGCAATACGAAAAACGACATTAAGAATTGGCAGTATGGTATTAATACCTTCGCCTGTCCGTATGGACGAATAAAGTAAACTATTACTTACTAACTACTACATAACTAGATATCTTTAGCTATTTCCTAAATTTTAGTTGTGTTGATTTGCCTTATCTTGTAAAAGAAGAGAAAATGCAATCGTAGTAAACACGAAGACGAGTACGAAGCTAGCGTCAGCTAGGTACGCATATTGCTCGAAGAACGATAACAGGGAAGCATGGGATCCCTTATTCGTAGACCCTTTAGTATTCAAGGCACTAAGCAATACCATACCAGGTCTCGAAGGAACTTTCTGTTTTTATGTGGTGTTCTTTCGGATAAGCTTACCGCTCCTCAAAGGTGTAGCGTGTATTCCGGTTCATCCGAAGGTGGGTAATATATCTCATAGTTAACTATTAATGTATACAACACCACAAATGTTTACTATTAAAACAAAATGACCGTAAGCTGTGTATGAGGATGCCTATTTAATGGGTGAACAGCGTAAACTTGTACTAAAATTCTTTCTATTATATTTCCTTTTATAACTAGTTACCATAATCTTGAACATTTATTTAACTAATATTTCTTTTTTAGATCTCAACAATTATAAGCTTGGAACATCAGGGAATATCAGAAATCTAGTGGCATGGACTAGCTAGTGCTGCATGGTCAAACAATTATTAGTTTGTGTATAAATGATGCTGTGTTAGCGGATTTGAACCAACCCACAGCCTCCTACATATAACTTCCCCCAACACAAGAAAGAAACTAGTAATAAAAAAGGGTAATGTTTTAATACATATCTTTTGTATACTTACAGTCATGTATGCACTTCCTTCATTAGTTATCACAGCCATAATTAAATGTTGCTTAACATCTGTGTATCGGTTAGTAGGTACACAAAGATATATACAATATAAGCAATAGACAATATGCAAGCAATTAATTGGTTTTTATATTTCAAACTAGATTGAGATAAATATTTTTTAAATTATGTAAATATGTAACATTATGTTTCTTAAAGGAATACAATAATATAAACTATATATTCTTCATATCAAATGTATAATTCTCTTTTTGGATTATGAAATCTATTTAACTCATTTTATATGCATATTGTTTTAACAAATATCAACAAAACTAAATATTTACTAATCTCACTACTAACTTATCTAGTCTCATATCTCATTTCTTATTGACTCCACTCACTGATTGTCTGTTCATAAGGACTTAGGGTTTTGAAGATCAACCCTAAATACTAGCAAGATGCCTACTAAGTCTGAAATAGTACAAATATTCATTAAAGTTTATTTTTACAGATTCAATGAAAAATATCATGTGCCAGGTCATTGGTGGCATACATTGATTGCATTAATAGCAATACCGGGGGTATGAATCAACTGGAGTTTTCAAATATTTGGTGGAGCAGGCACAATAGCCACATGTGGAGGTTTTGGGCATCACCTCTTGTTTATAATAACTGATAATTATCCTACTGAGGTATTATCATTTAGGGAAACAATCACTGCAGCACAGATAGGCAACAATTAATTAATGCTTTGTAGCAAAACTGCCCACAGTCATTTTAAAGTTTGTTTTGAATTCAAATTCTAACAGTTATCCATTTGTATTTTCCTATGAAATATGATGATTGCTTATCTAACTGTATTATTTTGTAAATCTCTGTGTATGATTATAAATATAATTACAAAGTTAAAGGTTAAATGTTTTTATTACCTATTTCCACATAAATCCACATTATTATATAATATATTGCCGTTCACCATCCCATTTAAATTCCCTCTGAAAGTTGTTGGTTTAAGACTTTGTTATATGGCTGTTTAAGATCTTGCCATGTCTAGAAAGTATATATACTTTTATGTTTTGGTTAGAAAAATACTACTGATTAATGTCATTTAGTCTAGCTTGGTATCAAGAATTATAAAGTAAGCACAATCTGTGTATATAAACCTAATTGATAAATATTGATACCTTTAAGGAATATTCTCACCGACTATAGCATACCTAGTAACCTAACTATCACAAACACTAATTGTTCTCCAGCATTTGACAACTCGGTCAAATAGCAACTGAGTGGATGACATTGCCATACCATTGAAGTATGGGATGAACTGGGGCTGCTTGCATCTACACTTAAAATGATAAGGTCTGCATTGCAAATCTATAGTGAAGTTATAATATAGTAGGTTTAGTTGTTGAGAAGAATGTTGTTTGTTAAACCTAATATTATTAAAATAGCTGAATATACCTAGTCATAACCAACACATTAACTAAATAGAATTCCTTTCGGTTATAATACCGCCCCTCATGGGTGGTGGGCCTAAATATAACCACATGAGTGGCATTGATGCAGACTAGTATGCACACCTAGAATCACCTAAAATCTATAACATCATTAGATTTCTTACTTAGAATACTATTTATTTAGGTTTGTATGTACTTAAGATTACTATTTATTTACAAACAAATGGGTTTGTTTAATAATATTTATTTTTATATAAGTACACTTTATTGTAACACCACATAACAAAAACAATAGGTCACAATAGTCAATGCACAATGGGCACATTTATCGCACACAGCTCTCTCTTCCAGATAAGCTTTGGATGGATTTGCGAAATCGGGTTCCTTTTCTCCTAGATTATGGCTTCTGTAGATATCTTCCACAATTTCGCCAATAAGGCAACGTTGTACGGTAAGATTATTGTATTATTCAGATTTAATCAATCATAGGTATTCATAAAATGTTCCTCCGACATGGGGTTGTGCAGGAACAACCACAATTTTTCCAATATTATGTAGAATATTAGTCGTATCAGACCAACAAAATCAGTGT
The DNA here is from genome assembly GCA_947459985.1 of Diloba caeruleocephala. NCBI lineage: Eukaryota > Metazoa > Arthropoda > Insecta > Lepidoptera > Noctuidae > Diloba > Diloba caeruleocephala. The sequence continues at coordinate 44,603 of OX381609.1, forward strand.
TTGTTCAATGACCACTCAATGATAGTTTTTTTTTTTTTTTTTTTTTTTCATGGCAATTGTATTCCATTTTGCCAGTGTCAAGTTAAGGAAACTGGGATAATAATAAAAATAACGGAATCATCGGAAATTAGGAAAATAGAGGATCAGTAATGTAGGAATATGGTAATAAGATATAAAGACATAAGGAAGTAGGAAAGGGAAAAAATATATACTTATTTTTAATATTTATATATTTTAATAGTATTACTAAATTTTTACATCATTATGAATAATAAATATACTAAGAGCTTCATAAATAAGTTGGTTATTAGACATTAAAAGTATCCGGATAGATGTGGGAAAAGGAACATTGAGTGATATTAGACGGTTGATTAAAGAAGAGGTGTTGTTTCTAGAACATGACAAAAATAAATGATTCAAATCTCCAACATCTTCACCGCACTCACACATCTCAGACTGCACTATGTGAAGCCTTGCAAGATGTTGTGGGGTGCACACATGACCTAAACGCATACGTATCAATATAGAAGTCGTTCTTTTACAAAGCTTCACATTGAAAAACCAAGGTTTGGTAGGTATATTGGGTTGAATTAAATAATAAGATTTACCCTTAGACTGCCCACTGATGAACCATGCATCATTCCAGGAATTCAAAAGATAATTTTTAGGTAATGTGATAAGATCATGATGGTAGATTTTGTAAGGATACAAATCACCACAAGTAATGGCTTCTTTAGCAAGGTGGTCAGCTTTTTCATTGCCTAAAATATCACTATGGCTTGGAATCCAGACAAAAACAATATCAATCTTATTAATAAAACATTTATAAATCATATTTCTGCAATCGCTGATAACAGGGTTATCTTTATATGCCTACGCCCACAGTTGATGAACCACCATTCTTTGAAGCATCACAGTACACGTGATGCCATTCTGGCCATTTATTATTTACTATATCATTAAATTTTGCATTAGCATTGGAATCATTTTTATTTATGCCAATATTGAAACATATATTTGGAACTGCGATTAATGTCTGATAGTCGTGATTGAAAATAGGAAGAAGATGTGAGCTATATGCAGGAGCACTTAACATTTTATATTTGTTATAACTAGAAACTAAACAAGGCGGAGATTTATGTAACCAATAAGGTGAAGAAGATACTTCATTTAATAATACTGGAAGTTTGGAATGTAGAGGATGATCAGAGAATTGCATAATTCTAAATAAAAATCTGTCAGATAGATATTGACGACGTAAATGTAGCGGAGGGTCACCACATTCAACACGCAAGGCATTGAGAGGGCTTGATTTCATTGCTCCTGTAATTATACGTAAAGCTTTAGATTGTATGTGCTCAATTTTTTTAAGACCAGATAGGTTACACGGTTCTAGTAAAAAGGTTCCATAATCCAATATTGAGCGAATTAATGCATTGTAGATTAATTTTAGAGAAGAAGGGTGAGCTCCCCACCAAACACCAGAGAGGCATCTAATTATATTAATAACACTTTCACATTTATCTGATATATGATCAAAATGTGCTGTTGCGGTCATTTTAGAATCTAAGATGAGGCCTAAAAATTTAACAGAGTTTTTAAGTGGAATAATTTTCTCATCGTATGTTATGGTAATTGATGGTGGAAGTTTCCGTCTTGAAAATAACATAACATTGCTTTTCGACGTAGATAATTCCAAGCCATGATTATCCATCCACGTTTTCAAAAGCTTGAGTGAATGTGACATAAGTTGAACTAAGGTATCTAAAGAATTATGGGAGCAATATAGGAGTAGGTCATCCGCATATTGTAAAATAGATATTGAATTATCTAGACTTGAATCCAAGTCATGTGTATATACATTATATAATATAGGACTCAGCACAGACCCCTGAGGAAGTCCCTTCGATACGACTCTTGAAGACGAGTCATTATCTAATATTATCGATCTTTCTGTTAACATGTTTATTATGAAGCGTGTTAATACTAAAGGAAATTCTAATTTAATTAATTTATCTTTAAGAATTAATATATCTACATTATTGTAGGCGGAAGATATATCTAAGAATGCAGCTATTGTGGTCTGGTTGCGAGATAAAGCTATACGGATATCAGTTGTAAAAATACTAAGACTATCTATAGTACTTCTGCCTTTCCTGAAACCGTACTGACTATTTGATAAAATTTTATTATGTTCCAGATACCATTCGAGTCTATTTTTAATTAAATTTTCAATGATTTTGATAATAACTGGCGATAGAGCTATGGGACGATATGATGAATAATGAGTGGGGTCTTTATTGGGTTTTAAAATTGGCAACACTATTTGACGTTTCCAACAAGGAGGAATATAACCTGTGACTATAACATTGTTTATCAATTTTAAATAAAAGTTTATTGCTTCATCCCCCAGATGAGCAAAGAAAGAATAAGGTATGCCGTCTTCTCCCGGAGCTGAATCTTTGACATTGGATAATACATACTTTAATTCTAATAATGAAAATGGAGAATTAATGCCAGTTTGTGAGTTGTGAATGTTCAGAGGAATTATTATGTTATTTATATTTTGTGGAACTGTTGGAGGAGCTAACTGGTCGAGATACGTATCAGATAAAGAAGATGGTAATATTTTGAAAGAACTGTTTAGTACAAATGCTGATCGGAACCGCTTTATATTGTTCCAAACATCAGAAAAGGGAGTGTTAGGAGAAATGGAAGTACAAAACTTTCTCCATCCTTGAAATTGTTTTCTTTCAATAATTTGCGTGTTTCAGTATTAATTTTTATAAGTAAATTAAAGTTATCATCTGACATATTATTTCGATAGTTTAATTCTACCTTCTTTCTATTTCTGATGGCTATAGTACACTCTTTATCCCACCATGGAGGTGAAGGGAGTCTAGTTGAACTATTTTTAATGAGAAATATCTTGTGGCAACTAGAACCAGCGTCCGTGCGCCATGCGCGCAGGCATATAACTGACGATTGCACGCGACGCAAGTATTTATATGGCGACCGTTTTTGTTAATTTCTGCGCGCTCATCTGCTATTGGTCAATTCAAATAAGCATACACGATATACTTTCCATATGCTGTGATATGAAATTATCAATATAACCAGTGGTATTAAATACGAAATTATTCAATCAAAATTCTAGTATTATTTACATTCCTGATCTGCCTGGTAAAGTGGTGACCCCGACGTGATCTAAACATAAATATAATGCCCCTGGCCACCTTGGAAACGCAGTCTAAAATTGAAGAGCAAGACCATACTATGAAGTCCGAAGAAATTGCAACCATCTCATTAAAATCTCGCATTCCAACATTTTGGCGCGATAAACCACTACTTTGGTTTGCCCAATTTGAGACCGTGGTCAATCCGCAGAAGCCTGGTGATGAAGCCAAGTTCAGCCTCCTGATAGCACATCTTGAAAAAACGGATGTGGAACAAAAACGAACACCATATAGTCACTTGCGGACCACCAGTGTACAGTAAAGCAAGACCGTTACCGCCGCATAAATATCAAGTGGCGAAGAAAGAATTCCAAGTCATGCTTGAACAAGGAATATGTCGGCCATCAAAATCACCTTGGGCAAGCCCATTACACCTTGTGCAGAAGAAAAATGGTGAATACAGACCGTGTGGTGATTACCGCAGATTGAACGCGGTAACCAAACCAGACAGATATCCGATACCCAGACTACGCGATTTTACATATTGCTTGGAAGGAATGAAGATATTCACAAAAATTGATTTAAAAAAAGCCTATAATCAATTGAGGATTCGTGAAGAGGACATTGAGAAGACAGCAGTCATCACGCCTTTTGGCCTATATGAATTTCCGAGGATGTGTTTTGGCCTATGCAACGCAGGTCAAACTTTTCAACGCCACATCAACAATGTTCTAGGTGACTTGGACAATGTATTTCCATTCGTCGACGATATACTGTGTGCTTCGGTAGACGAAGAAACACACAGAAGACATTTAGAAGCCTTATTCAAAAGACTCCGAGAACATGGTTTACGAATAAACGTGTCGAAGTGCGTTTTCGGACAGGAAAATCTAGAATTTTTGGGATATACATTGACTAAAAACGGTATCCAGCCAACAGAAGATCGTATTAAATGCATATCTACTTACCCCGAGCCAACCACAATTCAAGAATTACGTCGTTTCCTCGGAATTTTAAATTTCTACAAAGAAAATATCCCACACGCCGCACACGTCCAAGAAACGCTATATAAATATATGCGAACATGCAAGAAGAACGATAAAACAAAGGTGAACTTTACCAGCGAAGAAAAAGAAGCCTTTATAGCGTGCAAGAATAGTATCAAGGACGCTGTAACCTTATCTCACCCGTCAGTACACGCTCCACTATCACTTATGTGCGACGCGTCGAACACATGTGTCGGAGCCTCATTACAGCAACACGTCGACAACAGCTGGAGACCGCTTGGTTTTTTCTCAAAGAAATTAACAGATGCACAGAAGAAGTATAGTACGTTTGACCGAGAACTTCTAGCAATATACCTAGCTATACGGCACTTTCGATGTATGTTCGAGGGCAGAGAAATAACGGTTTACACGGATCATAAACCAATAACACATGCAATTCTGAGGCAAAACAGCAAAACAGAAACGCCATTACGCACAAGGTACTTGCACTATATAAGTCAATTTACGACGAAAATATGCCATATAGAAGGAAAGGACAATGTTGTGGCCGATGCCTTATCAAGAATCGAAGCAATATCCACTCCTTCACCAATCGACTACGATGAACTGGCACGCCATCAGCTAAGTGATAAACAGACGAGAGACGTCACGAAAAATGAGTCGCTGCAATTTGAACGCTTACGACCACCTAATGCAAGCAACTCAATACTGTGCGAAACATCGAGCGGCAATATACGACCATACTTACCGCCGGAATTACGAAGGAAGGCATTCGACGCCGTTCATAACTTGAGTCACCCCGGCACCCGAGCAACTAGGAAAATGATTACACAAAGATTTTTCTGGCCAAACATGAACAAAGACGTTAACATGTGGACAAAATGCTGCATAAATTGCCAACGGACGAAAGTACAGCGACACACAGTATCGCCGTTACAAAATTATCCACCCACCGATCGCCTGTCGCACATACACATAGATATCGTCGGTCCACTACCGATATCAGACGGAAGACGATACTGTGTGACCATCATTGACCGAGCTACGAAATGGCCAGAAGCATTCCCAGTTAGCAACATGGAAGCCAACACTATCGCTACGATTGTCTACGAAGGCTGGATAGTACGTTTTGGATGCCCAGAGCGGATAACAAGCGATCAAGGAAGGCAATTTGAATCCCAATTATTCAAAACATTAATGAATAGAATGGGTATAGAAAAAACTCGGACTACTGCCTATCATCCACAGGCTAACGGGATGATTGAGAGATGGCACCGCTCGTTAAAATCTTCCTTGACTGCCCGACTGCAAAACTCAAGCTGGACTCAAGAATTGCCCACAGTTTTATTGGGACTACGAGCCGCTATAAAAGAAAACACCGATGTCTCATCAGCAGAGGCATTATACGGAAGACCGTTACGACTGCCAGGCGAAATGTGTGGAGAAAAGTTTTCAAGCACAACAAATACACACTTTAGCGATAGCATTACGTCAGCGATGAAGAAGTTTCAAGCCGCACGGCGGAACACCGATCGCCGTTCAATGTTTATACATGACGACCTACATGTATGTTCGCATGTATTCATTCGCACCGATGCATACCGCCGGCCCTTAACACCGACGTATGAAGGCCCGTATCGTGTTTTGAAGAGACAGGACAAAGTATACACAATACAAGTCAAGGATCGACCGATAAATGTCAGCATAGATAGACTGAAACCTGCATTCCTGCCTAACACCGAAGAGCCAGCAAGTCGTGAAGATGAACAGTCGGCATACGTCACGCGATCCGGCCGAACGTCGAGACCTACCGTACGCTTCGCCCCTAACACATACGTCCGATCGAGACACAGCTCGACCGCGCAATGAGTTACACAGCGCGTACTCGTACTGCGACTGCGCGGGTTCAGACGCGCACACGTCTACCATATCATTTGACGCTTCGCTGGAGGGGAGCTATGTGGCAACTAGAACCAGCGTCCGTGCGCCATGCGCGCAGGCATATAACTGACGATTGTTTTTTTTTTTTTTTTTTTTTTTTTTTTGTTGGGCTTCTCGCATACATTTCTGGGAAATGTGGTTGCTTAACCGGTCATTTGCTGGCGAAGCCAAAAGAGGCCTCCAGCCAGGCTTAAATTAAATATTAAAAACTAAGCAACTTTCGCTAAGGGCGCCCCCTGCGGGACACGGACCTCGGCTTAGGGCGTTGCTGGGGACAACAAGCTATTGTTTTGGGGACAGCTGGATCGGTATTATTTAAGTTGTTTTAAGGGACATTTAAAGCTACAGGCTCGGCACGGGCCGGCGCGAGCAAGAGACGGGAGGGAGAAGTGCTAACTTGAACGGGAAGGTGACGCGGCGATAGGCCTCCGCGACGTCGGTGAGGCGGGCATCCTCGGCGGCGAGGGCGGTACAACGGTCGGGTGTTTAGTGAACGAGACAACGCGAGTCTCTTCATGTGATCTAACGTGATTTCATCGTCTGGATCGACCAGAACGTGCCTCGGGCGGCGTACTCTACTGATACGGGAGGGTTCGTAGTCGGCGGCTGATACTACAAGGGGATTTGGGTGGGACAGGGCAGAATCGAGATAGCGTTTAGACGCTTGTTTCATAAATTGCCTGATGGTCGGCAAGTTAAGGTCGAAATGGAGTTGGTCGTTTCGCATGTACAGAGGCGCTCCGGTGGCCTTGCGCATGAACCGGGTTTGGAGGGTTTCGAATCTACGGAGTGGGTATGATTCGGCGTGTGCGAACACTGGGCTGGCATAGGTCATGATGGGTCGAATGCATGTGGTGTAAATTCTCACCTTATTTCTAAGGGATAATTTACTACGAGCGTTCAGAATATAGTGAAGGCGACCAAGCACAAAGGCAGCGCGGGCACGCACCATCTTTGTGTGGGGAATGAAGGTCAGTTTTTTGTCTAGGGTGACTCCAAGATACTTGGCGTGCGGTTCCCAAGGAACCGATTGGCCCAGCATCGAGATCTCCCTGAAGCGTGGGTGGTCGTCGCCTAATTTGCAAAATAGGACGGCTTTACTTTTGATAGGGTTAACTTCGATCCGCCATTTCCTAAACCATTTACCGTAGGCGTTGGCTGTGGTTTGGAGGATCTTAGTTATATTATCGGGACTGCGACCAGAGTAGAAAATGGCCGTGTCATCGGCGAAGAGTGCTAATTGGGTTGTATTAGCAGGTCTTTTGGGGAGGTCACTGGTGTACAGTGTGAACAATAGTGGGGCTAGCACGGATCCTTGTGGGACTCCGGCTCTAATGGGGTGGGGGGAAGAGAGAGCGCCCGTGATTCGATATCGGAAACTGCGATTTGACAAGAAGTCTCGTATGATGAGAACGAGACGGTCAGGCACTCCGAGTTGATACAACTTATATAATAAGCCATTGTGCCAGACTTTGTCAAATGCTTTCGCAACATCGAAAAAGAGGACTCCCGTCATCATGCCGCGTGAGAATCCGAACGTGATGTGTTCAACTAGTCGGTGGACTTGTTGTACACACGAGTGTTTGGTTCTAAAACCAAACTGTTCGTCGGGAATGAGTTTCTTGGAATCGGCAAAATCCTTTAATCGGGAATAGATAATCCGCTCATAAATCTTCGCAAGAGAATTGAGAAGGCTTATGGGGCGATAGCTGGAAGGCTCGCACTTGGGTTTACCGGGTTTGGGAATACCGATAACGGTGGCCTGTTTCCACGTATGCGGAAATAGGTTATTGTTTAATGCCGCATTGAAGATGACGGTCATTAAGGCGATAAGACGTTCGGGGAAGAGTTTAATCACCTTGTTGGTGATACCGTCAGAGCCGGGGGCTTTGCGAGGGTGAATCTTTTTCACGAGATTTCTGACCTCGTCTGACGTGACCGGAGGGAGGGGGTCGTCAGGGTCCTCGGCAGGCGGTATAGCTGCTCTACGTTCGACTTCAGCGTCAACCTTTTTGAGGTGAGCTTGGTCTACAGGTAGAGTGCTTGGGGAACATTGCGCTTCTAGACTGTCAGCTAGGCATTCGGATTTTTCGTCGTCATCAAAGGCCGGCCTTTGGTTGGGACGGTTGAGGGGGGGGACAGCATTGGATGTTTCGGATTTGAGTTTCCGTTGCAGATGCCAGAACGCAAGGTGGGTTGGCTCTAAGTCACCCAACATCTTATCCCAGTTAGCCTCTCGGCACTCCTTAATACGTTCCTTGACAGCACGCTGCAGGTGGCGCATAAAGAGGCGATTGGGTTCGCTGGGAAAAGATGAGTACGCTCTAAGGGCTGCGTTCTTCTCCGTCATCAGTGCACGTACATCGTCAGGGAGTTTCATGCGATGGTCTTCCATCGCAGGAACTCGCCGTGAACACTCGTCCACGACGGACTGTACATGCCCGGTGAGGGAGTCGATCGCGCCTAGCGTGTCTGCGACTGACGTTATGCATTCGGGAATTCTATCTAACTGAGCGGACGAGGGGTCGTTGAGGCGTTGCCTAACTTTCCTCCAGTCCGTCGTCACAATGGTCTGAGGGGGTCTGACGATTGCACGCGACGCAAGTATTTATATGGCGACCGTTTTTGTTAATTTCTGCGCGCTCATCTGCTATTGGTCAATTCAAATAAGCATACACGATATACTTTCCATATGCTGTGATATGAAATTATCAATATAACCAGTGGTATTAAATACGAAATTATTCAATCAAAATTCTAGTATTATTTACATTCCTGATCTGCCTGGTAAAATCTCATCAGCCGCCTCGATCAAAATACTGGTAAAAGAATTCACATTTGCAAGTAATCCAGGATGTTCAGAGAGGGAACAAATTTTTTGTTCAACTATTGATTTATACAACTCCCATTTTTCATTATCCAATCTATATTTCATGCGGGGTGACTTGGGCTGTGAAGTACTGTACGGAAAGTTATTACAAGGCAAGGTAATTAATATGGGATAGTGATCACTCCCAAATGTGGATGTAAGGGTAACCCAATTGATGGTGGAAGCCAAATCAGTGGTACTTATTGACAAATCTACAGCGCTTATACCCTCATTTGGTGAAGTACAACGGGTGGGAGACCCAGTGTTTAGTATACATAAATTATGGATATCTACAATTTGCAATATATATTCACCATTAGAATTTGATAAGGAACTTCCCCATGATCTATGCTGAGAATTGAAGTCCCCCAGTAACATAAATGGTCTGGGGATATGGGACAGAATATTATTAATTTCATTAAAAATTTGTAAAGAAGGATGTGGAATATAAATAGATACAAAAGTTATCTTACTAACTTTAATACATATAATAGAAAATTGATTAGAATGGGAAGGAAGAGATAAAACTGTATAGGGAAAATGATTTGCGACTAGGATAGCTACACCACCGTAACCATCAGACCTGTCTTCTCTTAAACAGGAATATTTAGAAATTCTAAAATTATAATGAGGTTTTAACCATGTTTCTGACAGAGACACAATACATGGGTTATATTTATTTATAAGGTATATTAAATCACTTTTTTTATTGTTTATGCTTCTGCAATTCCATTGGATTATTGTTGTACAATCCATTATTCAGAGCATTAATTGTAGATTCAATTATGGGGGCAACGTTGGACGGTATTACTATATTATTTTGAGTAAGAACACTTAATAATGTAACTATGACATCTTTAACAAACAATTGGGAATCTTGATTATTATTAATTGTGGTTGATAAGGCACTACCATTAATAGGGGATACTATATTATTATTCTGTTTTGTTGACTGATTGGATTGTGGACTAAGTGATGTAGATTTTTTTGGTGTTGATAAAATGTCTGCATATGGTTTAGAAATAGGTTTATGCAACTTAGCAGCTTCAGCATATGAAATACAATCCTCAGCCATAGTCATTTTTATGTTTTTTTGACGTAAGTATTCTGGACATGTCCTACTTGTAGCAAAATGAAAACCTGAGCACAAACAACATAAGCCAGAATCATCATCTACATTACAAGAGTCTCCTGGGTGATCCTGTCCACATTTAAAACAACTCGGTTTTGCTCTACATTGTACTTTTGTGTGACCGTATCTACAACAATTGAAGCATTGAATGGTTGGGTAAAGATATAATTCTACAGGTAAGGCGTTATAGCACACAAATATGCGCTTTGGCAAAACCTGACCATCAAATGTAATAACAACTGTCTGTGATGGTTTCCATGTGGCAGCTCCATCAATAAAAACTTTAAAATTTAATCGCCTAACTTTTAATATCGTACCACACCCAATTGGGACAGAAATATTGTCAATAATATCTTCATCAGACCACTCTATTGGGATACCTCTGACTAAACCCATTCTGGTAACATTAAATGTTGGAATATAAGCTTTAAATTTATTTAATAATAAACTGTCATTGTTAAGGAATGAATTTGCATCACTGTAATGAGAAAAAGATAACGATACACGATTGCGACCGATACGCTTAACACTACCATTTATAATATTTTTAAAATTGTTCTTTTTCAAATAATTTCCAAATGTTATAGGATGCAAGATAACATTATCAGTTGGAGTCTCTTGGATTTTTTGTACGTGAATAATGTATGGGGCCAAGTCAGTAGATGCATACAATTTTCTACCAATCTGAGATGGTTCTGAGACTTTGTGGGAAGTGTTGTCAATTACCTTCAAAATCTCAGAAGGTGTCGGTGGAGATGCAGATATATTACAATCGGTATCAAAGCACTTGCAAGACTCTCTGTTTTGGTCTATGGACATTTTATTTGCGCGTTTATTTTTATTGCAATTCCTACATATCTTACTTGCATGGCTACGTTTTCTTGTGTTTTTGTGGTTAGAAGTGGAACAGTCGGTGTCCATACCAGACTCCGAATGCTCCACAGTGACATAAGCAGCCACCAGAGGGGCCGTGCCCCCTGGATCTGGCGGCTCATTCATATCATAAAACTAAGTATGTACAGAAAAACTTACCTAATCACAGAAGAAAATATTTACAAACTACTCTAAAAAAGTAAATATGAATAATATATACAAATTATTACAAAACTGATCTGTTTATATACAAAATAAAAAATATCAAAAATTATCTGAAAAAATACTCCCGCCACGACAAAGTTTCCCGCGCTTTTTTTCCAATGATAGTTCAATGGCAAAAAGTCATTGAGAGACGATTGTCAGAAATGTCAAATAACGAGTAGAATACCGTAGCTTTAACCATTGTCATTATATTGATAAACTATTGAAGTACAGAATACCAAATATTTCAATTGCAACTGAATGACAGTTAATTGAAAAGTCAGTGGAAAGCCACTGGTCTTATTTAACTAGCAGAATACCAAATGTGTAAAACTATTCCGACGACATGCTATCGACACGCCATTATGACGCCATTGAAGCGTTTGTAAATTAGCAGAATCGGGGCCCAGTTCGAGTGCAATATGCAGGAGAACAGATCACCAGACCGACCAATAAGGGATGCATACAGGGATCTACTTGTGGACCGCTTATGTGGAACATACAGCTGGATCCCCTACTGAACAAAGTGCAAGAACTGGATGCTCATCATGTTCAAGCGTTTGCGGACGATATCTTAGTCGTCGCTTCTGCCTCAACAACGACTGATTTAAACGTCAAAATTAACACAGCCTTGAAATGCATTGCTGACTGGGGTAAAGATAGTAAGATGCGCTTCGCAGCACATAAAACTCAGGCTATAGTCGTCACAAAACGTCTCAAATTCGACGCCCCCCGCTTTGTAATAACTGGAGTCCAGATCACCATCTCCAACGAGTTAAAAGTTTTGGGTCTTACAATAGACTCAAAACTCATCTTTAAAACTCATCTCCAGAATGTCTGTAATAAGGCGGTAGGAATATATCGTGCTGTTTCATCGGCCACCAGAGCAAGCTGGGGTCTTAGTCCGGAAATAACAAGATTACTATATACAGCGGTGGTTGAACCGATAGTGTTGTACGCGGCTAGTGTCTGGGCGCCTATAATAGAAAAGAAATAAGCGAGAGTAAGGCTAAACCAACTGTCACGTAAATTCGCCATTTTAATATCGAAGGCGCATAGAACTGCCTCGCATACTTCGGTACTCTGTCTAGCTGGAATTCTGCCTCTCGACCTTAGAGCAAAGGAATCAGCGGAACTTTATGAGCTCAAACGAGGTAAACCATACCCAGAACTACCAGGATTCAATGTGGAACGTAGAGTTAGCCCATTCGAACTGCCCCATCCTGCAGAAAGAACCCCGATTCAGTTCAGACTTTTGAATACACAAGAGAATGTCGACGAAATAGATAACACAGCACCCAAATTATTCACGGATGGCAGTAAAATGGATGGCAGGGTCGGAGCTGCAGTCACTTGGTGGGAGGTTGGAGCGGAGGTCCGTAAAACCAACTTCATATTAGCCCCACACTGCTCCGTTTACCAAGCCGAATTGGCTGCTGTGTTACGCGCCGTCGAAATGATTAACAAAAGCCAGACAACGAACCTAGCCAATGTATTAAGTGACTCTAGATCCGCCCTGGAATCCATCTCAAACCCAGAACACACAAGTCCTATTGTCCATGAGATCCAAACAAGAATAAAAGACATGAAAGCCAAAAACAAGACAGTTTGCTTCTACTGGATCAAGGCACCCGCAGGAGTGCTTGGAAATAATAATAATAATAATAATAATAAATTGTTTATTAAGAAAAAAGTTCAAAACATTTACAATAAGTATCTTACAATTAAAATAAAGTACAGTTATATATTTACCTGAACTAGGTTGAACCTGTGCTTCAGGCTATGAAGTGCATGCTTGCGGTTTTATAAATTAACAATACAATAAACATAAATTAGAATGAGGTAACATATTATGTAATAATTATGGCTCAACGCTACAGTAAGTCAGCGATTTATTTGCATACCACGAGTAAACATTCTGTCTGTTCGTAAGTAATGCTTTGTAAATATTGACATATTATTTTTTTACAGCTAAAATAATCTAACTTATAAATACTCAGTTCTCTATTTAATCTATTGTACAAAAATGGGCCTAGGAATGTGAAAAATCTATTTACAAACATATGTTTTGAAGTTGAGTTTGAAGTGCAGACTATATCATTCCGCCTCTTGTTAGTAATATCAGCTTTGTAGGGAAGCATGGTGTGCTGTTTTAATATTAAGTGCATAATGAACAGTTGACGAACAGTCAGCACGTTGCACGATTTATATAATAGATGAGTAGGAAAGAAAAATGGATGAAAGTTGGCTACTTTTAGAATTGCTCTCTGAGCTCGTTCAAGAGGAAGTATATTAGTTTTTAGTGCTCCGCCCCATGAAGTAATACAATAATTAATTATAGATTGACCTAAGGTCAAATAAACTTGTGTGATTAATTTTGAATCTGCAATAGACCGTAGTTTTTTAAAGACATATATTAATTTACGCACTCTTTTAACCAGGCTATCGATATGTTGTCTAAAGGAGAGTGTTTCGTCTATTATAACCCCGAGATATTTTATGTTGCAAGTTTTGATGATACTAGGACAGTTACACATGTTGACTGCGTGATTTTCACAATTATGCGCGAATAGATGAAGGTTAGTATTGTTAAGTTGAGGCTTGCGCATGGAGAAATGAATATGTTTTGTCTTGTCAGCATTTAATGTTAGTAAATTACTTTGTAGCCAAGTATTCACAGTATTAAAACCTAGTTGAGCGTTCTTGTAGAGTTCGATGCTGGTTTTAGCGGTAAATATTAATGCCGTGTCATCAGCGTACGATATAATTTTGCCGTGTTCAATATTTAGATTATACAAGTCGTTAATATAAATTAGGAACAGGGTAGGGCCCAGGGTGCTTCCTTGTGGAACACCAAAACCAGCATTTTTCTGATCATCGCTCGTAATTTTATCTATTCTAACACATTGGTATCGATCGCCTAAGTAGTCAACAAGGAGTTTCAGCGGCATTCCTCTTATACCTATGGCCTCTAGTTTGTTTAAAAGTATAGAAATAGACACGGTATCAAAAGCTTTGGCTATATCAAGGAAAATGCCCAAAGACTGGTTCCCTTTACCAAGTTCTTGTGTGACATAATCGGTTAGGCTAAATACCGCATCGGCTGTGGATAATTTAGCTCTAAAACCAAATTGCGCGGGAGAAAGGAAATTGTTTTTTTCAAGATAGTTAACTAGTCTATTATTTATAATTTTTTCAAGTATTTTTGATATCGAGGGGAGTAGTGATATAGGTCTGTAATTATTAACTAGTTCTTTGCTTCCAGATTTAAAGATAGGGATTACCACTGCTTTTTTAAGACATTTAGGGAAAGTTCCTTTAGAGAGACAAAGTCGAAATATATGCGTTAAGGGGGGTACCAACGTATGCTTGAAAAGTTTAAGTATCTTATTGCTTATATTATCCCATCCAACTGCACAATCATCCTTTAGTCCTGATATGATTCTAGCTATTTCGAACTCGTCAGTGTCCAGCATACCAAAGGATTTGAGACTACAGGTATTTTTCGATTTTTGGATTGGTGAAGTTGGTTGGGTGCAAGATTGTTTCGGAATCTGCTGGGCAAGGTTTTTTCCCACATTCACAAAATAGTTATTTACGTTGTTAGCGGACAAAAGCGGCGAGGTATTAGTATGTAATAAACTCGAATTTGATTCACGCTGTTTTGTAATATATGTAACGTTTTTAATGTGTTTCCAAAGTTGCTTGCTATTGTTACCTGCTGTAATTAATTTATTTTTATCGTAATCGATCTTAAGATTCTTTAGGAGATTATTGCAGAAATTCCTATATCTTTTGTAAGTTGTTTGAAGCATAAGATTATCAGGGTATCTTTTAGTTCTCTGGTGAAGTTTATCTCTGTGCCTTATGCATCGAATAAGTCCAGGAGTAATCCAAGGTTTAATATTAAAAAGTTTCTTATTCACTGCAATAATAGTCGTGTTAAGTAACATTGCTTGTTGGACACGTTTTATTAAGTACGATAAAGATATATTAGCGTCAGCAGTATTGTATACTGGGCTAAAATCAATGTTGCGTAAGTCATATTCGAGTTTGTTTATGTTTAGTTTGGACTTTGTCTGGGGACGATTTTCCTTAGGCTGAATTAAATTTACGTTTAGTAGGACAGCGTGATGGTCAGTAATTGTTGAGTTTGTGACAAGGGAAATATATGGTAAATTAGATTTGATCATCATGTGATCGAGGCAGGAACCGCTTTGATGGGTGGGCAGTGTATGGGCGGGCAAGAGCCCATGGTATGAACACAGATTAAGGTAATCTTGGGTTCCTGCATCGTAATTTTCAGAACTGATGTTTATATTTATATCACCTGTTAGTATAATATTTTTAAAAGTGCTTAGGGTTTGAAAAATCTGGTTCAGGGAATTGTGAAAAGAATCTAAGTTTCTAACGGATGGGGATCTATACATAGCGATTATTGCTGTAGTTGTATCAATTTTTATAACTAAACAATTACTTGTGCAGTCTTGTGGAGATGATTCCTCGACTGTGATCTTTAATGATTTCTTAGCATAGATTACCACACCATCATTTTGATTGTGGTTTATTGTGCTATAGAATAGGTTATACCCCGGAATCACTGGGAGGTTAGTGTGACGATTAGTCAGCCAGCACTCGGTTAGTACTATTATATCACAATTAAAGTTAAGTCTATGTAGAATAATGTTGAAGCTGTCTATATTCTTATAAATACTACGAATGTTTTGAGTGAGTATAGTTAGTGAATTTTGATAATCGGTTAGATATTGTCTGCATTCCTCTACCTCACATGATTTTGACTTAGTTAAAAATGTATTGTCTATTTCAGAGATTAAGTGAATATCCATACTGTCGAAAATAATAAAAAAATTAAGTCTAAAGTATAAACAAGTATGTGGCGCTCTTAGGCGCCTCCATAGTCGATTGAGTTAATGTACCTGTATTCGGCAGCTTTTTTAGCAGGACATTCGGGGTCTCCTGTCTTATGGTTGGCTTGTTTTTTAAAGCGCAAGCATGTTGCACATGTTGGCGTATTAGCTTTCTTTGAGCACTCTTGGATTGAGTGCCCTTCTTCACCGCAATGTCCACACGTAGGGGCCTCGTTTTTGCATGTCTTGGCCGCATGACCGTACAGCTGGCACTTGTAACATCTAGTTACCATTGTGAAGTCTCGTACAGGACAGGAAGTCCAGTTTATAAACACTCTGTCCTGTGCGATGAGCGCCTTACGAATGACGGCTGGTACTTCTAAAATATAATTGCAGTTCTCAGAATCTTTCTTGCCAGATTTGTGACTTAGTTTTATTGAGGTCAAAAAAGTATCTTGGGAAATTGTAGGTAATTTTTCGGCTAAGTTTTGTTCATAAATACACCTATTGACCTCATTTTCTGTCATTGATGCTGGAACTCCTAGTATTATTATGCGAGGTTTGCGCTTTTGAGGTTCATCGACGGTAAGCCCAGAGGTAGCGCGCTGGACTGTTTGTTTGAGCATCTCTAGGTCATCTTTAGTCTCAGTGCTAATTATGACTCCGCCTTTTCCTATTTTGCGCACTCCTCGAACTTTCAGCTTCATTTTTTCAGGGCATATGATTTTTTGGACTAAGTTCTTAGTTTCGTCACTAGTCTTTGATGTATCGTTAGGATAGATCGCTACAGAACTAAAGGTGTTTGGACGAACAAAGCTGTTGGTTCCCTTCTTCACCATATCCGCAAATGATGTAGTTCTTTCCGCAACTTGTTTTGTAAACGACTCTTGAATTGTCCGCTTGATATCCGTTAGACAGTCCGCCAGGTCTCGTTCTTCGGCCATATTTTTAAGGGAAGTGTGGGTTTGAATAGCTTTTTGCTTAAGTGACTGATATTGAACAGCCATTTGCGCAACTCCATGTCCAACTTTTCGACAAAGGTTGTTTATTTTTAGCTTCTGCTCAGAGTTTAGTTTTCCGTCAGAAGCAATAGAACATACTTCATTGAGATACTGCTCAATAGACCCTAGCCAATTCTGTATCTCCGGAGTTGAGACTATTTCGAATTTCTCTTCCTGGTCTGACCTCGGATTTTGGGGTGGTGTCGGTGGAGGGGAGCGGCGCGTCATCCCGCTCCGATTAAAGGGGCTGCCTTCCATATTTTTAGAAAAATCACTTGATGTCCATTATTTTAAACTAATCACAAATATATCAATCCGTATAACACGCCAATACACTAAACTAGGTCACTGTTTACGCAATTGTTAATTTATTTAATTGATTATTTTGCATCGATGGGCACGTTTGTATACGTCGAGTGCAGAAGTGTTCACTTTGGAAAAATGAAAGAGCTGACGACCTGGCGAAGGAAGCTGCCATGAAGAAAAAGACTAGCCCAGTGTATGATGGTATCCCTGTATCCTTCCTTAAATACTCATTGAGACAGAAGACAATCGATACTTGGAACCAAAGATACCAAGAGGCGGAAACGGGCAAGATTACCAAACTTTTCTTCCCTAACATACCTGAAGCTCACTCAATAGTAACACAGATCCATATGTCAAACACATTAGCACAACTTTTCACTGGACATGGAGGATTCAAAGAATACCTGCACCGTTTCAAGCTGGCATCATCTTCAAGTTGTGTATGTGACACAGATACATCAGAAACGGTAACCCACATCCTAGATGAATGCCCTAGGTTTGAAGCACACAGGCAGGATATAAGCACTAATTTACAAATACAAATGAGTTCTATAAATTACAGTACAATTATCCAGAACAAAGACCATCGTCGTGACTTCATAAAATTCGCAAAACGTGTCGTAAAAGTTGCGGCAAAAATGAACGGCAGTACCGCTGTGTAATTATTAAAATTGATTTACTTTTACTTGATTAATGACTGATTGATTGTTTTTAATTCATAATATTTAGTTACAATTTATTAAAGCACACGATAAATAAAAATAAAAAAAATAAAATAATAATAATAATAAGTTAATAAGTTTAAGTAAAATAAAGAGAATAATAATAAAAAAAAAAAAACTTGAATAATACAGTTCAACTAATTGCACCAATGATTCTGTACCAGTATTTATAAATAGTTTTTATTAAGATAATCGTAACACATAAAGATGATCGTAACACAGATTTAAAGTATAATGTGATTATAAATAGAAGAAGAATTATATAAAGATCAATGATTGTAAATAGCTACCCAGAATATTTAAAAGCCTAGACAAATTACAAAAAGGTTAAGCCGTCACAAAATAAATAGTGACGATAACTACTACACTAACAAAAAAAAAAAAAAACCTAACCTAACCTAACCCGGCCATCCACCACCTAGAACCAACAGTATTTCGGTTGTGAAAACTTTTTCCAAATTCACCTTTTCGTTAAAGTATTTCAAACTATGTTTATTTGTTAAATTCTTAGTGTTTTCAGTAGCTGATCTAATCCTTTATCTCACGTATAAATCTCGTTGTGAAATCTGAAGTGTCTCAAAAGTTACATCCATAAACTAAACACATCTCGCCCATTTCGCCTGCAAAATAACTTTGTCGGAGCGAGGACAACAACAAGACGTGGTGTTAGTCCCATTTTAAAGCCTCAGGCAGCTCCAACAAGGTTATAACAAACCTCTGCCACTAATATTTTTTTAGGAATTCGCAATAACATCACCAAAAAACAAGAAAAACAACAACTGCGCAGCAATCTATTTTTAGAATCCCGTATCGCCCCTCTTTTCACCTTATGATAAAAACGTTTATATTTGCCACCATAGTTAGTGTGCTTTCCACTCTTCCTATACTTTTAGTCCTATAGATTCAAGTCCATCTGACGCGAAGAAACAGCCCATTTTTTACTTTAAATTTTGATACCTAAATAACTTTTAATTCTTTGTGTAACAACATAGTATTCAATACCCACTCACATCTTTACCCCCCCCCCCCCCTTTATTTAGGTAGCTGCCCCCCACCCCTTTTTTTTTCTTCTTTCGATTTTAACTCGTCTCTATTAATCAACCATACTCCCCCCCTTTTTTGATACATCCACCCCTTCCCTTCAAATTTTTATTTTAGTTTTCGTTTCTGACTATTCCTTTTTAATTCCTTCCCCCAATCAATCCTATCCCTGAACAAACATGCCGCTCCCTCCTCCCTTAGTCTTGCATGCTAAGAATGCAGACGTAAAGGACTTCACCACCTGCGTTGAGGCCTTGGACAAACTGGCACATCAAATCTTAATTGAAATAGACAAAGCAAAGAGTGTAACGGCGTTCAGTAAACATACCATCAGACACGCCTGTGGTGAGATATTTTTAATAGCTGCAGGTATACCACAATTACTAGCACCAGGACTCAGCAAGGCGAATCTAGCACCAACACCAATCACAGCACCAACACCAGCACCAACTCCAGCACAAGTACCAGCACCAGCACCTGCACCCGCACTATCACCAGCCTCAGTACTGTCACCAAAACCAGCACCAACACCAGCGCAGGCACTTGCACCTACTGGGCTCGATTACATCAGGGGCGAGTTCGAAGGACTCAAGGTAATTCTCCAAAATAGGACAGCCGCACAGACCACCGGCACGGGCACAAACACACGAGACGACAGCTAAATAAAACAGACCTACAGGAAGCAGTCCAGCCGCTAATGACCCAGCTCTCAACCATCAGAGAGGAACTTAAAGACCTACAGAACCTGGCCAAAGCTAACTCCTCCCCTTACCATCCTGGATGTACTGGAGCACCCACCGCCAACGCTAGCATACAAAATGCAAAACGCACATATGCGGAAATTGTTGGTAAGAAATACACCCTGATGCTGGAGTCTACTGATCCTTCATACACAAGCGAAGACATAGTCAAGGAGCTGAAGACGAAAGTCGATGTCATAGATATGGGAATCGGTGTAACAAACTTAAGAAAAATAAAAAATCAAAAGGTTACAATCAACTGTGACTCCGACCTTGACAGAGATAAACTAAACGACGCCATCATAGATAGACCCGTCTCAGTAATAGCAATCAGGTCGTACGAAGAATCCAAAAGGCTTGTATAAAAAGTGGCTGTTTTTGTTCGTAATCCTCGAACATTCTGGTAAAATACTTGAATGGGTTTATCACTGACTTTCTTGACCTGCCGTTGATTTTCTGTGGTTGCGAAACCACACCCATTCATTAAACTGAGTATTTACTGGCCAACAATCAGCATTATTGATTTTTTCATACTGCGATTCAGGAACTCCAATCATAAAGGATGAGTAATCTCTTTTAGTTTTAGGCGTAAGTTTTTCCACTTTAATGTCCTTTGAGTTACAAATACTCTCAATATGTTCAGCTATAGCCTCTCCTGAAGTATCCGGATGAAGCGACCACACATGTAAAAACTTTTTTTTTTCAATCGCTTGGATTGAAGAAATCAGTAAATTCCCGCCTTTTTGTACTACTTTAGGCTGCGTTTTATTATTTTTGTTATGGTTACTAACGATTTTCCACCCTGTAGACTTTCCAATGGATTGTTGTTCATCCATATTTTCCTTGGAACTATTAGTATTGACCACATCCACACGCTCCCGCTCATGCAACGTAGTCGCACTCTTAGCTTTAGTTCGCTCCATAGCTCGGCGGCCGCGATTGGATAACACTGCAATCTCCGGATCTATAGTGTTCTCGGTCACTCCCTGTGTATCGAGTATGTCGATCGGTGCATCGCTCTCTTTCTCCGTGCTGGACATCAACGTTAGAAGCCTGTCAATTTTAGTTGACAAGTTTTCAATTACCCGCTTCTGTTCAAGAATTATGCCGATATTATCACCGATCAGCTGTTGTTGATCGTCAATTTTCTTATTTTGCATCTCAATCAACTTGGATTGCGCATTAATATTTATGGTCAGCGCTGCTACCTTCTTGGACAAATCACTTAAAACCGTTTCCACGTTAATTTTCGACATTTTTTCCAGTGTACGGAATAAAAATCTCGGACGTATATATTCGCGTGTGACGTATTAAAGAACAATTGGCAGCATACAACGCAACAAGTGGCTTTGGACAAGGAGGAGACTAACCGTACGGGGCGTATAACTTTCCAGACACCCGAGGCCGATCCTATCGTAGTTGCCGCCCGATGCACCAAGATAATGCTGGAGGACAAAATCCTGGAAATGGCTCAAACCATCCAAGGGACTTTTGACACCACAGCAACACATGAGTGCTGGGTGGTACCAAGGATAGGGTGGGTGAATGGGGTTCCCGGATGTGGTAAGACGACATGGGTGGTTGGGAACTTCGATGAGGGGAACGATGTGATTGCCACTACGACAACCGAGGCTGCTAAAGACTTAAGAGAGAAGCTAGCGTACCGCTTGGGAGACCAAGTGAAAACCAAAGTGCGCACTATGGCCTCAATATTAGTGAAAGGGTTCAGAGAGTCAGAAAGATGTCGCCGTCTTACGGTAGACGAGGCTCTCATGAACCACTTTGGGGCCATAGTCATGGCGGCCCGGTTGTCGGGTGCACGCGAGGTTGTCCTCATTGGAGATATAAACCAACTGCCATACATGGACAGAGAAAACCTGTTTGAACTCAGGTACTGCCGTCTAAGTATGGTAGCACCCATAAGTCAAGAGCTACTCTGTACACACCGGAACCCTATGGATGTCGCGTACGCCCTGCGCGAAATTTACAAAGGAATTTACTCCTCCAAGTCGCAGGTACATTCCCTGAAGGTGGAAAAGTTTACAGGTGCGCAAATACCTGCCACCCAGCCTAACACCTTGTTCCTGGTACACACACAGGAACTAAAGGCATCCCTTACCAGCCAGGGATATGGGTCAGGTCCGTCATCGCGCACCTTAACTATACACGAGGCTCAGGGATTGACCTGCGAGTCAGTCATAGTGATAAGAAAACCAGTTGTCTTGTTGTTAGATTACCTTGTGTCAATCTTCACAGTCAAAGGAGGATATAATTATAGCTCAAAATGCAGCTGAAAATGGAAAAAATTGTGCAATAGCAGAGGCCGGATACTCCGATGTTAGCACCACGAATATTCTGCTAACAATAATCGTCTTCGTGATATTTGCAAGTTATGCCTTTTGATATTTTTATAAGAAATTACACACAAAAAATAGCACTCATGGTTCGTTGCTCGGCCCGCTATTATTTATCATCTATGTGAACGACATCGACTAAAGCCTGCAATCGTCAAATTTACTATGCTTTGCTGACGACATGAAAATCTAATCCACAATTTCATCGACTGATGACATGAGCGCACTTCAGAACGATCTTTATCGGCTGGAAGAGTACTGCCAAATAAATAAACTTGACCTCAATCCCTCGAAGTGCTCGATAATAACATATACTCGAAAACGCATGGTTCTAGCCACTTCTTACACATTAGGAGGCCATGCCTTAACGAAATGCAATACTATTCGGGACCTAGGAGTATACCACGATTGCAAACTCGGTTTTGACAAGCAGGTTGATGCTATTATCAAAAAAGCCTCAAAATTACTAGGTTTCATAATGAGACTCTCCAAATCGTTTACTCAAGTTAAAAATCTCATAATTTTACATGCTACTGGAGTACGCTACTCAAATATGAAACCCACATGGGATAACATTTTCTATACAAATAAATAAAATTGAAGTGTCTGTTTGTAATGTCAAAATAAAAGCTTTTTACTAAATGCATATGAAAGAATGTACGTTACATATAACAAAAACACTATTTTTAATTTTTTTGTCTGTCTGTCCGTCTGTCTGTATGTCTGTTTGTTCCGGGTAATCTCGGAAACGGCTGGACTGATTTTGACGGGACCTTCACTGGCAGATAGCTGATGTTATAAGGAATAACTTAGGCTACTTTTATTTTAGAAAAATAATTAGGGTTCCGCGCAAAAAAATAAAACCCTTGAAATCCAATATATAGATTCTATGTCAAGTATCTATGTCGAAGTACTCTAAATATCTTTTAAATTAAACGCGGGTGAAACCACGGGTCCCAGCTAGTCATAAATAAATATATTGATCGCATTGAGCAAATACAAAAGCGTTTCATTAGGTACCTCTGCGTTCATCAAAACATTCCTAACTAATCTGTAGATTATCTTCAACTATGTAGAAAATACCACCTACTACCACTCATAAGTCGTCGTGAGATAACTGACTATGTGTTCCTTTTAAAAATCCTGAATATATATATTATAATATATATATCAACTGCCCTAAGCTTTTGGCAAAAATCTACTTTAATGTCCCATCCAAATCAATTCGTTTCAATCAATTCGTATGGGTACGTACACCAAATGCTTCATCAAATTACAGACAGAACAGTTACGTTGTGCGAGCAAGCAGAACTTGTAATAGTTTGTGTAAGCAGCGTGATATCGACCCCTTTGTACCTAGTGTGTCATCCGCAAGGAGGTGCTTAAGCCTTGACTTTTTCAAATAAGAAGATTTGTACATTCCTATATTTAGCGTAGCAATTTAAGATTTTACTTCATTTCTATAAGCGAACTTGTTATTGGCTTTCCTTTGATTAATTTTGTGTTGCTTTAGATTTGTTTAGCTGTAAGTCTTTCGTGCTTTAATTAAATAAATAAATAAATATTTGGCGCCACGTCTTCACCGTGTACACCATTGTATCACATAAGCCATTTTTACGTCCACTATTGAACAAAAGCCCCATAGATTTCCACAGCTGTGATTTTGGGGGTCATTTGCCAATACTCACCACGCTTGGCAGGCGGGTTGGTGAGCGCAGTGTGATTACTGTTCCACAGAAGAGATGCTGCTGCCCATCCCTGTTGCTTTAATTACCTTAGTCGCCATTTAGCACATCCACGGGAGGATATGGAGTAGTGTTATATCCTTGATCCGGACACCACACGGACAACATTGGACAGCATTGTATATAAATAATAAAAACTAACGAGAGTTTGCAGATATTATTCCAGATACGGTGATAGCCATACAGAAAAATCACAAGAAAACACAAGCAAAGGATCCCAACTGGCGAATCGTCTATAAAAAGCCGTCGCCACATACGCCGGAGAAGAGGACAAGTCCCCTCGGTATCGTACGGTACGTCGACACACCGGCCCGCTCTCTACATAAAGCAGAACAGTTATGGATCAATGCGAGCCAGAGGTATCTCTCTGGCTTCGCCAACGAGATCAACCGCATAACAAGTGTAGCACCCGTTGTAGCAACGATCGACTTAGCAACATGAGCGTATACATCGACGCCGTGGACACAGTGCGCTTAAAAGGCAGCGTAACAGCAGCGAATGATATGAGCGAAGATACGTTAAACGCACCCATATTAGATGGCAGAAATATATACACACAACTGTACATAGCTCAATTACATGAAAATTAACACCACGGGTGGCAAGTTGAACGTGAGTGGCGACACTGCGTACCCGAGTGCTCCAGAGAGTCGGTCAGGGCCTCGTCTCCGGCTTACCTTTATTGGTTGGTTGGAGTGGTATCCTATTAGTGCCCGTACGATTTTCAACTCTGGCTTGCCTTAATTGGCATCAGACGGGGGCCGCCAGAGCTATATGCTCGGGGATGGAATTGTCTAATGGCGTAATAACGGGGAAACCCGCTCCGAGTCTTCAAGACGCGCGATGGTGAAACCGGTGCCGCACCTCTTTACACCCCTTGCCGCTCACACCGGTGTTGCTCCTTGTCGCCTGTAGTGGTGGCCATTTAGGGGGCCCATCTTGTGAGTGGCAAGTCACCGTCTGCCACAGATTTTCACTATAAGTTTCAAAGGCAAACGCCGTTGTTTCAGTTTTTAGAAGTATATATCCATTTAGCACCCATTACAATAGACCTTATAATTGTAGTTTCCATCTTATACAATAGTTTTACACCTCCGGGGACAATTCGAAACTGCATTTTATAGTGTAGCCATAGAGTCCCCGGTTAGTGTCCCATTACATTATAGATTAAAATTCTCTAAAGGCCTCTGCGTGTTGGACCCATGTCCCCGCGTAAGCCTATCAAAAGACCGGGTTCCCCCTTACAGGGGATATAAACCCGGGACAAGAGAGACATGCTCACACTATACTTCAATTTTATTGTATGTTAAATAGTAATAACAAACAACGAGTAATATTTTAATAATACGTATTTTATTTGAAGTCTTAATCTAAAAAATGTATTGTCATATGTTTTTCTTTTAAGTGTTTGAGAAATAGAATTAATTTGTGTTCTTCTTTAATTTTTGCCGGTAATTTGTTGAAGATTTTAACTGCCATGTAGTACGGACTGTGGTTGAGCATTTTGATTCGGGGGCTGGTAGATATGATCTATTCCTATGGCGCGTATTCAAATGATGAGTATCCTTTGACTTTGGAAAAATGTTGATATTTTTAAATACAAATATTCAGATGTCATGTATATATATGGAAGGTAAAGTTAAGAAGTTTTAATTTTATAAAATATGGCTAACAGCTTTGTGTATTTTGGATATGGGCCAGGTTTCTTAGACATTTCTTTTGTATGCAGCCATTTAGCCACAAGCCCTTCAAATCATGACGATATGTTGGCGATAACTGAACCAAGTAACATGTTCTAACCAGGGTATCGATCGTGTGCTCGGCAGCCGCACTCGCGACCAGCAGGTAAGGCGGCTACCGAGCGTTCAAGGGTCTAATACTATGTAATTGCGACTTAGAATTATATTTGTTAAACACATATTGATTACGTCAGCACCGGGTGTTGACACAACAGCGCGCCGCCTTACACCACGACAGACATGTGTGTGACGAGCCGCGGCGACGAGGTGCGACGTGTGCGACACGAGGCGAGGCGAAGCGAGGCGAGGCGAGGCGAGGCGAGGCGAGGCGAGGCGAGGCGGGCGCGGCGCGGTAAACATCGTTGTCACTACCACCGTAAATAATTTAATTAGCACCTGACAAAATAAATCATGTTTGAGTTGGCGAGAAATGTATGAACGAATTAATAACAATCTCGAGGCCTATTCATTAGCTAATTATTTAGAGTTACAGCAGTCGTGAGCGCGACCAGAGTGACGACACGGTCATGGAGCGCTTCATAACGACACTAGTGTTGCTTTCGGTCAGTGACCACACAGTAGCGCGAGGTTCTAGGTTGTATTCGCTTTGTGATGTAACGAGGACGCAAGTGCAAGTGGAGAGTGCTCCCGCGGGCTGGTGCACGTGGCGCACCCACACATGCACTCGCTGGTTGTGACTGATCTCGTACCTTCTGTACATTAGTACATCGTTCTCGTTGCATCCACACGGGATAAGCTTACGTACTAAGTGCAGTTCAGAACAGACGCGATTAATATTAACTCGGAATGTCTTTTGTACTGTTAATGACGTGGTCACTTGTGTGCTTTGCAGATCGAGACGTGTATCGCGAATGTAAGAATCATCAGTGAGTATAGCTTCTATATACTAACCAACCGGCGCCTGGAGCTTGGGCTGGACGTAGCTACTTCAACCGTGTTTATATATTAATGTCATACATGCACCTATATAAGTATCTTCTTGTAAACAAAATGAATTTGAAATGTCAGTAAACAAGAGCACTACCTACACTTATTTGCTGTTGGACATCTGGGTTTGCGGGTGCGTAGGTTGGGGAATCTGCGTGCCCACACCGAGCGACCCAAGAGAAGACGGTAGCACGCATGTGGTCACGCGCTGCCGTGGGACGCTTTGGGGGAGCCTTTACAATCCCCCCGGCGGCTGACCGCTTTACAGTCACGCAGGGGAAATTCGTGAAGAATTTCCACTGGGCACCAATAAAATAAAGGGTCAAATAACTGACATATTGGCCCGAAATATAAAAAAAACGGGGTTGGCTTTGAAATCAGAACTACTAAAGACCTAAGACTTTATTAGTTAACCATTATTTTGAAAATATAATATGATGGGCACTACCTCTAGCAGGTAGTACGGCTACCACTGGTTCCTCCAGTAGGTCACGTCTTCCCTTCAACACTTATATAAAGCTAGAAACGTCCTCATTAAAATCATCAGTTTGAGAAATGGGTCAGTGTTATGTTTTTCAATAATATCCATAATTGACGTGTCAGTTATAACACCAGATGGTGGTATAGAAAAGATCGGTGAAAGCTAATCGGGACGTTTGGTGTCCTAATCAAGATTTAGTCGTGAAGTATCCACAGAGCTGTGAAGATCCGACGTCCCGCGCATATAGGCACCTGGCAACGCTATCCATGAGACCCATCAACATGATCGTCGAGTCTCCGTCAAATAGAGGGTCCTTAATCCGTTGGATTGAGAAGCTTGTGTGACTTTGGTTGCTAAGAATTTGTAACATTGAGGGCTTAATCGACCAAAATAAGGAGTTGAAGGTGTTCACTCAGTAGCTGGCGAGGATCAATGCGTCCAACCGTAGAACTGCGGCGGGCAGAGCCGTCGAGCCGTGTTAATCAGCCGCCACGATGTACAGATTATATAAAAAAACTCAATACTCGAAGACAATAAGGTCTTTATCTCTAGGCACCCACTTCGGTGCCAATGAGCACTTCCACCAAATGAAACTGAGCACGATGGATAGATGTAGATTCTGCAAGGGAGAAAAAGAGTCGATGTTACACATATTGTGTGACTGCGACGCTCTTTAGGCGTAGGGCGAGTCACCTGGGAACAGCTTATCCTGTTCCAGGTGATTACGCGCAGTCCCATGCTGGCACAATCGCAGGGTATCTGTCAGAACTCTTCGATGTGACAGCAACGGAATAGAGGGCTAGGTCAGCAGACGTTAGGTGCGTTCGGCGACAGCTGAGCCCGACAGTTAGCCGACAATAGATTACATGCAGGCACCCAGGCCCTACTTTATTACAGCTATGCTTTAAAAACCATACAACCAAATATGCTTTAATTGATTGCATGTAAACGTAACGCACAGTTTTCTAATTTTCAGAATTCATAAACGGTGAACATGAGATCATACTGCCTCTGAATCAACCACTACACGTGACACGTATACAGGCCGCAAACTTGGCGGATTTAAAGTTGCCATTTCCACATCTAGCGGAGTTGCTCACGTCAGTGGCGCAGCATGGCGCGCCCGCGCCCTCCGCACCCCCGCCGTCGCCTAGCTCCTTCGTTCATGGTGCTTCACACCAGAATCCCTACCCTGAGCCGCGTCCTGCCAATTATGACTACTCCGAGGCCTGGCCATCAAACAATAAATATCGCAAACTACAACCACCACACAATAATCATTCTCAGCAACAGTCTTTGAACCATCGCCATGACCCACATCTAGAAGCCCCGAACGGCAACCGCCCCGCACCGCAGCCCCCAAGTGATGTGCTCCAAGCGTCACGACCGCCGGACCATCGCTATCCCGAGTCGCAGTCGGCGAACGTTAACTATCCCGACACAATATTATTGCCGCCCCAACATTCTGTCCCACAGGTACCGAACTATCGGTACCTTGCTCCAGAAAGCCTAGTAAATCAAAACCATCCTAGGCCATATTCGCCGAACAACAATTATCCAGAAACTTATCCTTTGGTCCACAAATATCCAGAGACTCATTTCCTAATCACAAAAGATTCAGAACGATATCCTCCGCTCTACAAGTACACAGAAAGTCAACTCCCGAATAAAAATGACGCTGAACTACACTCTTCTAATTATACTTTCCCAATACTAAAATCACCTAACAAGAATGGCCCCGGGCCACACTCTCTGAGCTATCATTATCCCGAGCATCCATCTCCCGACAGTCCCGGGGCTCGTTCTCCGAACAGCCAGTATTCCAAAGTACAGTCACCATATACATATAGTCATACTGATTCCGAAGAACACTCAACAACGACTCCACAAGCCACTCAAGGCGTGTCGTCTATCGTACTGCAACCCAGCGCCTCACCAGCGGGTTCACCGCCGGAGTCGCCGCCACCGCCCGCAGTAACATTGGAGCCAAGACTCTTGTCTTCGTACGTTGCAAAAGGTATTATTTTGATTTGTTTTGTGGAAAATCTGGCAAATCATGATACGCCCTGGTGTTTGGTGGCACGTCATGATATTAGGGCTTATTGCCGGTTTATACTTTTTTTTTATTTATTATTTATGGTAATTTATTTTCTATCTTTTTAATTTATTTTAATCAAAGTAATCATCCATGCAATCGATGCATCTTCAATGCAATCCATGCAACTTCAATGCCGTCGATGCATCTTCTCCTACGCAGCGGCAGTTTATCGATGGTCTTCTTGAAGAAACCAGATAGACGAGAGGCGACAAATTCTTCAATAGCATTTTGTACTGACTCTCAGGTATTGAATTTTTGTCCGACAAACAGTTATTCAAATTCTGAAAAAAAATTAAATCTGTAGGCGCAAAGCCTGGTGAGTACAGCGGATGACGGAGAGCTTCCAAGTCCGGCTCTTGTAGCTTGGAGACCGTCTGTTATGCAGTATGGGGTCGCGCGTTATCTTGCAGGAGCAGCGGGGATGAAACAAGACCTACAAGGCCTGGAGATCTTGTCTTGACAAATATAAGATAAGATAAGATAAAGATAATTTATTACCAAACTAAACACACATAATTCGTTCAATGCGGAACAATACAAATAGATACATTTGTTTTTTGTGTAGTATGGTAAAAGGAACGGACTCAGCAATGTAGGCAGTGCGCAATGATTAAACCACGCCCTGGTCAACGCTGGTTTTCAGTCCGTCCCCTTTACTACGATTAATACATAACCAGAAGACTGCGGGTTCTACAAAAAAAAAAAACATGTATACAAAACCTTACGAAAATAAAAAGAAAGCAATTCTCTTTACAAAATAAATAATCAATATGAGTAAATCAAGTATTTCTGTATCAATTGTCTGTGGAGCGTTTTTGCCTGCGCATCATAGAAATGAAATAAACTAAGTACCTACCTAATAAAAAAATACCTCGATAAAACCGGTCGGCCGCTCGCCGCACACCTGCATGTAAACAAGGGCCAGGTGCGGGGGGTCGCGGGGAGCCGCAGTCGTTCGCATCGTCCATCTCAGTGTTTCTATTTAAATATGCCACTTGCCACTTCGATCGGATCTGTTATCACCGGAAGACCGAGTGCATTTTATTGGTTTGAT
This sequence comes from Diloba caeruleocephala, assembly GCA_947459985.1. Classification (NCBI taxonomy): domain Eukaryota; kingdom Metazoa; phylum Arthropoda; class Insecta; order Lepidoptera; family Noctuidae; genus Diloba; species Diloba caeruleocephala. The sequence goes on from OX381609.1 coordinate 74,902, forward strand.
TATGATATTGATCCAAACAAGATTCAAGTCTTGTGGGTTTGGTTATTACATGTAAAAAGCCTAATTCAGCCATAAGACATAAATAGTCATTGCTATTATGGTCCGACTCACTTAAGATGTTAATGTTAAGATCTCCAGCTACTACAACAGTCTTTCCAGTAACGGTATTAAGCATGCTGCTCAAACCAAGGCAAAAGCTATCGGTCTGACCAAAGGACGGCGAGCGGTAGATGCCAAGAATAGTAAAAATATCGGATATTTAAATTTTTAGGCATTCAGCTTCAACGATATTGGGTTCCTCGACAAATGCATTCCAAACATTCTTAACGTAAGCTACAACACCGCCAGCTCGATTATGATTATTTTTTGTGTAAAAAGAATGATATCCAGGTATTTGACCGATCTGAGTTTAGTCTGAGTTGATTTATTCCGTGTGGTGTCCGGATTAAGAATATAGCACCACTCCATCTCCTCCCGTGGATGTCGTAAAAGGCGACTAAGGGAATCTAAACCAGAGGGATGGGCAGCAGCGTCCCTTCCGTGAAACGGTAGCCATACTGCGCTCACCAACCCGCCTGCCAAGCGCGGTGAGTATTGGCAAATACCCCCCAAAATGATGACACAGTTGTGAAAATCTATGGGGGAGGCCTTTGTTCAGCAGTGGACGTATAAATGGCCGATATGATGATGATGAGTTTCTCCACCTAGCCAACATTCTGTCAGAATGACCACAGCTATATGTGATTTGAGGCACTGCAGTGCTACTAAAAATGAGTTAAAGTTTTTTTTAAATACTCCGGATATTGTATGTCAGAAGTTTAAAATTATGATGATCTTTAAGAGTCATCTTGCAATTTTCTAGTAGTTCATGAACGTGACACTCAATTGTGAAAGTACTATCCATGTCATTCATTGTATCTATGTTAAAAAAAACCATTGTGTTATAAATCGTGTATGATTTTGTAGACTTTGTTGCAGGTTAGTATTGATGAGTATCATATTCAGGCGAACGTTATGTAATTTTGTGGCATAGCAGTTCAGCTTCATGAAGGAAAAACGTGCGTGTATGTATATTTGAATTACGTAATTTGTTTGAGATTGTGTCAACTTGTGAAGAGTGTAATTATTGCAAAAGTTTAAAACATAAATCTTAGTTACTAGCCAAGCATGACTGATAATAATTGAAAATATTATACAGTTTATCAAAAATGACAATGAGTTGAACTTATTTAAATAACTTATGGCTATAAATACAACGTGGCCCTAAAGTAATGTCTTCGGAGGTGAGATTCCGCCGGCTTCTCGCTGCCTTTATCATTTCATCTCGCTTGGCACGGTGAAGAAGTTTTAAGACTACAGTTCTCGGTGGCTTATCTTCCGATGTTGTTGTTTCTTGTGGGTATTCTGAGCTTCGCGGTCGCTTTGGTCATGCTCTGAATACGTCACTGATCTCTGCTTCTGATAGATCTACTCCAATTTTTTTTGCGGTGAGAAGAGCGATGTGGCAAAGACTTTCTTTTTCGGCTTGCGCCTGCGGTTTCTAATTCATCACGAAGGCTTTGCTGTTCGTGGATATTAAGAGACTGCTGCAGTTCGACTATGGAGCCACGTAATTCGGTTATTTGAGCTTTTTGGGCGCTTATCTTCTTGTCATAGTCTTCCACGTTTTTTGTTAGTGTACTTGTTGCAGAAGCTAGCTGTTTTTTAAGATCACGAACATCCTCCCTCAGGAGTGCAATGTCAGAGCTTTGTTTATTTAGTTCTTTTACATCATCTCTGAGTTACCGAATCTCAGATATAAGATCAGACATGTCTGGGTAGTTGGTAAAAGCTTCAGTAACGAGTTTAGCCTGTCGACCATGACTCCCGCGTTGCAGATTTACATTATTATCAGCATTTTGGGCTATTTTTAAGGGTCATTTGGCTTCGAGCTTGTAAAAGAAGGACATATCCACTGCTCTTTGAATTCTTTGGTGAAATTCTTGAAGCTTTCTGAGTCAATTCCAAGGCATAGTAGGTCATAAATTTACAATATCCACATTCCATAAAATCCTGGTTTCAAATAGGTTCACTGCATCCATTACATTTTGTAGGCGTGATTTCGGTTCCTTTTATTCACAATTTTTGGGAAATTTTATCCTTGATATGGCAACCGTAATCAAGTATTTCATTTTTCAGAAACGTGGGTGGAAGAATAAAAATATTTGACAGTTACATATTATTGACTATTGTTTGCTTTCACTATAAACGTTTTTATTTCACTTTATACGTCGCGATAAATCTAATACATGTAATGATGTTCACGTTTGGTAAATTAACACTCTAAAGTGTATAACGAACACAAAAGACCATCAGTTTCCGATTTTAATTAAAATAATCGCGGAGTACTAAGGCACAGTAGCTGTACATATGAAAGTATTCGATACTACTGTAAATAATTGTTTACATTCAAACTATTTATTTTTAATTATGTATATTACCGATATTTTAACTAGGATGCAATAGTAACGTTCCAATTAGGTCGACCCGCAGCCTTGATCCAAAAACTCCAGACAGTCAATTCCTTGGAAAGTCCGTAAGATTTTTAGAGTCCAACCGAACCTTCGGTTTCGGCCACCTTCGGTCATAAAAGCAACCTTCGGCCAAACCTTCGGCTTCGGTCAAACTGGGCCAAAGTTTTGGCCGAAGCCGAATGTTCTTAACTAGTGCCAAAATTTACCAAACTTTTACGTATGCGTGAGAGCGCAATGGAAGAGGAGCCGTGCGGCGGGCGGGGGTCACAGCCAGCTGTTTAAAGCGAAGTACAAGCGATGAAACGGAAAATATTACTATTTCGACGACAGAATGATGTTGATAATCCTAGACCTTCGTATTCAACATCAGATCCAGCTATCGAAAATGCATTCTCAACACATGATTATATTTCTGGGATTTGTGTGATAAACTTGCATTACCTGTCACAAGTGGTAATGAGTTGGATTTGTAACATTATACTCCTTTTGAAGAACATCTAACATGATTCTTAAAATAACCTTTGCTTCTGAGGAATGCTGACATGTATGAATACTTACCTTCTAGTCCATAAGCTTCTCTACGGCACTTCAATATTTATCTTCTCCTCCCACTAGTGTTCCTAGTGAACAATTAAAAAAAAAAAAAAAAACAAGCTTAAGCACAAATATTCTGCAACTAATTAATTTCACCTAATGTGATCTAATGATATAATAAAAAGATTGTAACTTGTTGTTGGTAAAACAGTCATTAGCTGATTATTTATAAAATTGTGGATTCAATATCATAAGTGTTACTATTTTTGACAAGTTGCAAGGTAATTTTAATCATCTCGTTAAGTTGGTTGTATACAGTCACCATAAATATTTTAAGTTCGTTATTTTAATCACTTTAAGCAATCAGGAAGTGAATTTCGTACCTCCGTCTTCGGTCGAAGCCTGTGGCGACCGAATAACCGACTTCGGATTCGACCAGAAATCGACCTTCTATAACTAAATAAACAAATTTCTTATAAATTTCTTGTGTCCGACCGAGCTAGAATCGTAACAATATTTTATCAAATAAAGAAAGAAAGAAATATTTATTTGCGACTTTGGGATTAGCCGGAAGATGGACAGCAGCATCCTTCGAGTATATTTATAACTCAACTGCGATCGCCAACCCGTCTGACAAATATGGCGATTATGGCAATATCCCCCAATGAGCACACAACACAAATCTAAACTTACCGGTCGTTGTGGCAATCTTTTGGGGAGGATTCTGTCCAGCAGTGGACGTTTTTATGGCTGAAATGATGATGATGATGACATACATACAACCATATATAATTATAAATAATCATCCATGTATTTATATACCACTAAATAAATTATACATAAGAATATTGGATATCGTACATAAATATATGGAAAATATACAATAAGAAAGTACCATATTGGCTATCTGCGTTTTAGCGCTGTACACTGAGATATCAGGACTGCCCTGTTCTAATTCGGATACAGAAGCGCCAAATCATTGTTGAAATTCAAATTTAACCCTAATAGTCTCGATGTATATTAGACAAATTTTCGCTGAAATAATATTATTTTTATTATATACATGTCTCTCTATTAACTACTTTATAGCATCTGCAAAGAAAAGAAGAACCAGATCTTTTGATAGGCTTACGCGGGGACATGAGTCCAACACGTTGAACAGCGCTGCACTACAACATGTAGTTACGAATAATCCCCGGTTTTGTAGGATTGTTGTATGAGATGGAAACTATAAAGATCGGTCTATTGCATTGGGTGTTTGTTATATGGAACTTGCGTCTGCCTTTCAACCTACATAGTGGAATGCAGTGGCAGACGGTGACTCGCCATTTACAAGATTGGCTCCCTAAATAGCCACCACGACATGCGAAAGGAAGCAGCACCGTTATTTATTATTATCTACATATCACTCTATCCACGGGTTTATCATAAGCTTACGCGGGGACATGGGTCCAAGAGGCAGAGGCCCTTTAGTAAATTTTAATCTAAATTGTAATGGGATACCAACTCTCCATGGATGCACTATAAAAATGCAGTCTTGGAAACAAGTATTGCAATGGGTGATAAATAGATGATTTTGCCTTTTCACCTTTAAATGAAATTCTGTGGCAGACGGTGACTAGTCACTCACAAGTTGGGCCCCGTAAACGGCCACCACTCCAGCCGACAGGGTACAACAGCCAACAACCAGCGTGAACAGCTCGAGGTATTGAGAGGTGCAGCACTGGTTTCACCATTGCGTGTCTCGAAAACTCGGAGCCGGTTTACCCCGTTTTTGCTCCATTAGACACCTTCACCTTTGAGCATATAGCTCTGGCGGCCCACCCCTCTGATTGGCCAACGAAGGCAAGCCAGAGTTGAAAGTCCGCCCGCAGGACTTTCAACTCTGGCTCGATCGGGTTCATGGGGTTCCACTCCAGCCGAACAATAAAAGTAAGCCAGAGACGAACCCCTGATCGACTCTCTGGAACATTCAGGTACGCAGTTTCGCCACTCACATTCAGCTCGCCACAAGCTGCCCTGCGTTCTGTACGCTTCATAAAGATCTCCTTACGATATACATGTTTTTGTATCAAAAGGGAGGAAGAAATGAAGAAGCTGCTTTCTGCCCTCCGGTATTGTGGTTTCCCATGCTGAGGTAACGATTGCTCAGTGGCGTTTATTTTTATTAAATAGGTCAGGTTCGCTATTCTGGTGTCGAATCAATAACTCGGTGCGATGTCACTTCAAGTATTGTTATTGTAGTGCGGTTTAATCTGAATAGTTATTCATCATCATGATTTCAGCTGAAGGATCGCATTTAGTTCAACGCATTTTGCAAAGATACACTATGTTAACACTAGATAGTATTTTAGTATACTAACGATTACGAATAAAAACATATTTCTTTAAGACTTCATATGTCGGAAATGCCGTATTTTTTAAATCTAGGCACGCCACAACGCAGTAACAATTACAATGTAGCGATTGGTGAATTATTCTATAACTGATAGAATTGATGTATTCGGTTCCAGAACGATATTAAATATATCTCTGTATTTCTTAGAAGATGCAAGCATTTTAAAAAAGCATTAATTTTAAACATGATGCATGCATGCATCAAGCATCAATTAGTCATCTTAGAAATCACTTGACATACTTTTTAATTAAGTTTACCCTAACCTAACACTTAGATGAGTTTTTGTAATGCCAGCATGGGTTTGTTTACGTCGAAAAAAATTCGGTTCTAACTCAATAAACTCTACCTCAGATTACTTATTCTCTCATTATCTACATTCAGTATGACTTACACAATAATTTTGCTCGTTGCAGATGCGACTTCTACAACAACGAAATCTCCAATTGTTACGAACGTGCCCAAAAAAGGCACAGAAATCTTTAAATTTGCAACAATAAATACACCAGTGACGTCTTCTACTGTAGTTATAGCGATTGCTGCGACAGAAACGTCATTCCCTGAAACTGTTATAACATCAGCTGCATCAGTGATGTCATCTATTGAAGCTATCACAACAAAAGCTGAGATGATTAAAACAACCAATATACCAAGGACGACATCCACTCAAAATAGCAAAAAATCTGTTGCAACAATGGTATCATCCACTGACATTATCACACCAAAAGCTGTACCAGTGACGACAACAACTGAAATTATCAAAACACCAGAAGCACCAGTGATATCATCCACTGAGACTATCACAAAAACAGTTGCACCACTAACGAAATCCACTGAGCTTATCACAACAAAAGCTGCAGCAGTGACGGTATCAGCTGAGAATTTTAAAACAACTCATGCATCAGTAATGTCATCCACTGAATCATCCACTGCGGCCGTCACACCAAAAGCTGTACCAGTGACGATATCGACTGAGACTATGAAAACATCAGTAGCACAAGTGACGTTATTAACTGAGGGTATCTTAACAAAAGCTGTACCAGTGATGACATCTGCTGCAACTAGCGTAAAATCAGATGCACCAGTAATGTCACCCACGGAGACCATCATAACAAAAGCTTTACCAGTAACGATAACTACTGCGATTGCAGCAACATCCGAAGCACCAATGGTTTCAGTCACTGAGCCTATCACAGAAAAAGCTGCACCAGGGATTATATTCACTGAGACTTTCAAGACAACTGATGCACCTGTAATATTATCCACTGAATTTCCCACTGAAGCTCTCACACCAAAAGATGTACCAAGGATTACATCTACAGAGGCTATAATAACAACATGTACACCAGTAACGTTATCAACTAAGGTGATCACAACAACCGATGCGCCGGTGGCGTCGTCAGCTGACACCAATACAACAACAGACACACCAGGGATGTCATCCACTGAGACTATGAAAACAGCAGACGCACCGAGGGTGCCATCTACTGAGAATATTATGACAAATGCTATACCAGTAACGACGTTTACGAAGATGATCACAACAAAATCTGCAACAGTGTCGATATCTACTGCGATTATTGAAACAACAGATGCACCTGTTATGACATCCACTGAATCGGCCACTAAGGCTGTCATACCTAAAGATGTTCCAGTGACGACATCTAAGATTTTCGCAACATCAGATGCACAAGTGATGTCATCCACTGACGCTATCTTAACAAAAGCCCTACCATTGACGACATTTACAGAGGTTTTAAGAACAGCATATACACCAGGTACGTTATCAGCTGAGAGGATCACAACAACCGATGCTCCAATGGAGTTGTCAGCTGAGAGGATCACAACAACCGATGCGCCAGTGGAGTTGTCAGCTGAGTCTATTACAATAATAGACCCACAGGGGACGTCGTACATTACGAATATAACAACAACAGACGTGCCAGTGGTGTCATCTACTGAGACCGTTATGACAAAAGCTGCACCAGTGAGGAGATTTACTGCCATTGTTGCAACATCCGAAGCACCAGTGATTTCACCGTCTGAGCCTATCACAACAAAAGCTGCACCAGTGATGATATCCACTAAGATTTTCGTGATAACTGGTGTACCAGAAATATCGATTGAATCATCCACTGAGGCTGCCACACCAAAAGCTGTGCCCGAAACGACATCTACAGAGTCTATAATAACAACAGATACACTAGTAATGTCAGCTGAAAATATTACAATAACAGACGAACCGGGGACGTCATGCACTGAGACTATCACAATAACAAATGAACCAGGGGCACCGTCTACTGAGACTATTATGACAAAAGCTGTACCAGTGATGACATCTACTAAGATTGGCGAAACATCAGATGCACAAATTATGTCACCCACTGAGACTATCACGACGAAATCTGCACCAGTGACGATATCCACTGATATTTTTCAAACAACTGATGCGTCAGTAATATCTTCCACTGAATTATCTTCTGAGGCTTTCACACCAAAACCTGTACCAGTAAAGTTATCAACTGAGACGATCAAAACAACCGATACGCTAGCGGCGTCTTCAGCTGAGACTATTAAAACAACAGATGCACCGGGGACGTCATTCAGTTACACCATCACAACAACAGACGTACCAGTGGCATCATCTACTGAGACTGTTATGAAAAAAGTTGAACCAATGATGACATTGACTGAGATTGTCGCAACATCAGATACACCAGTGGTATCATTTACTAAATCTATCATAAGGAAAGCTGTACTGGTGAAAACATCCACTGAGTCTCTCACAACAGATGGTTCTGTTACTATACCCTTTGAATGTATAACAACAACAGACGCACCAATGACGTTATCAGCAGAGACTACCGCAACATTAGATGCGCTAGTGACGCCATCGGCTGAAACTATCACAACAGCAGACACACTGGTGACTGCATCCACTAAAATTATTACAACAAATGTACCAGTGACGTCATTTGAGAGTATCGTAACAGATATACCAGTGACTTCATTACATGAGACTATCACGACATATGTACCAGTGACGGTCTTACCTGAGACTGTCATAACAGATTCACTAGTGAAGATATCTAACGAGACTATTTTAACAACAGCTACATCAGATACGTCAAATACAGGTGAAACAAGTATGGTGTTACTAGAGAATGGTCGATTTTTTTATCCTACTAAATCAGAGCCCGGTTTAGCGAAGACTACGAGGACAAAAGATGAGCAAGTGACGTCACCGATTGAACAATTGTTATCACCGTGTGCGTCTGTTGCATCACAATCCGCAGTAATGACAGAACCTATCTTTGAGACAGCAAATTCTGGGTCTGTTAAGATGACTGCCATCAATCAAGTGAACTCGCAAGAGAAACAACCAGTAAGGAAAATGTCAATGCCGGATGTAACGATAGCTACAGCTGACCGAGTGACTTCATCGAATGAACAATTTACACCAGTGACTGAGTCAGATCCTTCAGAGCCTAATGTAACGACAGCTGCAACCGAACGAATGACGTCGTCTTCACAATTTGCATTAATGAACAAGCCAGTATCGACAACTTCAGGGCTGGCCGCAGCGGCTAGTGAAACCAAACAAGTGAAGTTACCATCTGCCAAATTTACATCAGAGTATAAGCTCGTGACGACGCCTTCCGATCAATTTATATCAGCAACCGGTATCATAGAAACCAATTCAAAAGGTATTTTTTGTACTCTTTACGTCATTTACATTTGTATTATACTACAGGTGAGTACCTACTACCTAATAACTGCGACAATTCGTGGCGCGCATAGCCAGCTACAACGCTCGGCGTGGTCAGTCACTGGATGGGTGACCGCATATTGGTATATAAACTGAGTATCTTCGTGCTTCAGAAGACACGTAAAATTGTAGATCCCGCTTGTTGACGGTAGTCGTTAAGCCAAGTCCTGTAGCTTTTGTGCAGCTTGAACAACTCTGACACAAGGTTAACTACTAACCGTACGAAAAGTAAGAAAGACAGATAATTATCATTATGTTTAACCTATCACGTTTTATTGATCGTATATTCCCATTTCCTACATACGAGTACATGCAACATATGTACATGCCCCAAAACAAGCACACACGTCGGGAGGTTTTTATTAAATGTTAGCTTTTACAAGTAACTTATTCTAGTGTAATTTTAATGAAGGATGATGAGAATAACTTTACCTTTTAAACGATTCAATGAAATGCGATTTGTGATTTCTCAGCAGAAGTTTATTCCAATTCGATGACGTTGGTGCTTCACGTAAATGTCAGTACGGTCGATCAATATAACTGTCTAGTACGAGGCCTAGTCTGATCATAATGACAGTATATATGATGGTGTGTGGCAGGCCCCTCTGCGGCGCGGCCCTCCGTGGCGACGAGCTCAACGCCGCGCTACGCAACACACATTGCATGTGAGTATTTATTGCACTCAACATTTGTTAAGCCATAGTTTGTTTGTTCGCATACGATGCACTCAAGAGTCTCGATGCCATAGCGAGCGAAGCTTTAGCAATTAATGAACACGGCGCAGTTTCATGCAACGGATTCAACAGGAACCTGTCGCCGGCCAGCTCGCCCGCTCACTCCAGCGAACTATAATGCTGATCCGCCGCACACGAGCCTTATGTAATCATCAATCATACTCATATCGTGCAGTGGTGCCAGTAGCTAACATTGCAGTTCACACTGGCTAACGAAGTGGAATATATTCAATAAATTGAATATAGATAATACAAATTTTAAAGGTTCGACTGTTTTAGGTGTGCCCAGAAAGTCTCGCCACAGAAGAAAACGAGGTCGCGGTAAGTACATACCGAAATCTTTGGCAGCTGAAATAGTGTCTAATGATTTTGATCTGCTTATAACGTGTATTAAGTTGTTTTATCATATGGCTGTCCAGTTTAAGTTTTATACAACAAAAAGAAAGATTATTAGGGTTCCGCACGTCCGAATGAAAAAACGGCAGAACCCTTATAGGATCACTCGTATGTCTGTCTGTATGTCCGTCTGTCACAGATACAAGAACACAATTTGCTCCGAATCCACTGGACCTGGAAGTTAAAATTTGGTAGGTACACATAATTATGGAATTCTGCGACCTAAAACAGGGAAAATTATAAAATAAAAAAAGCTTCCGTACAATTAACGTCATCATTTCAGCCGAAAAAACGTCTACTGCTGGACAGAAGCCTCCGCTTAAAACGACCGGTATGGGTTTGTTGTGTGCAACAACAACCAACAACCGTTGTTTGTTGGTCAACAAAGTTTGGCAGACGGGTTGGCGATCGCAGTTGAGTTATAAATGTACTCGAAGGACACTGCTGCCCATACTCCGGCTGATCCCATAGTCGCCTTTCACGACACTCACAGGATCACATGGGGTGGTGGTATTCTTAGCCGGCACCACACGGCATGATCCGCTGATTCCACTAGGGCCCGATGTTCTCATGTAAAAAAATTGTCTGTGCAATATACCGCTACGCAATCTACAAATCCTGTAACTTTATGGTGGAACCAAGGACCCGCAACGCAGCACCAAGTAAGTGCATTCACTCTCATACATTTCCCACTGAGTATGAAATAGAAAAAAGAAAAAAAGAAAATTCGAACAATTTCCCTACCAAAAACCTAACCACAATATGACCTAACAGGCGAAAAGTAATTGACAATAAGTGAGGTACGTCTAATAACACTAACTGGTTAAATAATTATGTACCCAGTTTGTAAAAAAAATTGTAAACATTTTTTGTCCAATAAATTTATTATTATTACTAGCTTTTGCCCGCGGCTTTGCAGGCGTGGAATTTAGAAATGTACATCATGTTATTGAAAACGTGCAATAATGATCTGAGCTTTTATTAGAAACTTGTATGTATAGATGTAGAGGGATCATGCTATATCTCCAAATGACACGACCCATCAGCCTGCCGCATATTACATCCAGCCCAGACAGCGGACTGCCAAACCATGCTCTCTTGTCTTTCGTTTGGAAACGTTTCCCACATGGCACTGAGTGTCGTCATCAATAACTTTCACGAGAGTATCATCCCAGTGTTTATCATCCTCAAGTAGATGGAGCGACCCGTAGGCTGCGCATTCACTCACAATGGGCCTCATAAGAAAGCTCAAGGTCACTCAGCGAGCTATGGAGAGAGCTATGCTTGGTATTTCTCTACGAGATCGAATTAGAATTGAGGAGATTCGTAGAAGAACTAAAGTTGTCGACACAGCTGAAAGGATTAGTAAACTGAAGTGGCAATGGGCGGGGCACATTGCTCGTAAAACTGATGGCCGCTAGGGCACGAAAGTTCTCGAATGGAGACCACGCACCGGAAAACGCAACGTGGGACGACCTCCAACGAGGTGGACAGACGACCTGGTGAAGGTCGCTGGGAGTCGTTGGATGAGGGCGGCATGTAACCGCTTTGTGCGCAAGATGTGGGAACCTTAATGTAGAAAACTTAACGTAAAAGGTGCAAGAAATAGCACTCGCCATTATTTGGATGCACAGTGTAGACCGTGTGTGACGTGTGACAGTGTACCCAATGCGGCGTGTTTCATACTTCCCGAGAAACCATATTCTGTACGCCCACGTTGTCGTCGATCAGACTCACTTCTTTGCTTATCATACATATAGTATGGCGGCGTCTCGCCTGTCGTTTCGCGATTTGGCGAACAGATCCTCTTCGCACAGTTAATAAAATACGAGAAACTTGAAGAAGTTTGACACGGATTTTCCAAGCGCTCTATGATATTTTCAGGATTTAAATAAATTCGCTAGCCATTCACTAAATAGCCGACCATTGGATGTCGATCATGCCTAGTGATGTCGCAGTGCGAATAACCTACGAGCTCAATCGCGATTCGCGCTGGGTGTAAGTCTCTGAGGCGCGTGATGCAGAGCATGGCACTTCCAATCGCTTGCGAAACGTGCTTCATGTCCTTCATTACTTTCTTGTGATCGAGAGGCAGCAGTGAAAAGTCCCTAACCACGACTGGCGCTGCATGCTACTTTTTGCAGTTAAAGTCTGTGCATTGCACTCACGTTTAGTAGCTAACTGAGCCTGACGATCAACAGCAGTTTTGAGAGATCGAGAAGGCCTTTGCATCTTAGAAGCCCATGAGCTTCGAAAGATATTCGTCCTCTTTCTAGGAGGCATATAAAATTCCCTTTTAAAATTTGAATCTGATATTAATGACAACCAAATTAAACAAAATGAATCAACTTAGTTTAACTGTCACTGCATTTCTGAATACACAACGAACCGTTCCATAACTATGAAACCAATAACCAGTTTCTTAATCGGCCGCTAGATGGGTCTGTTTAAGATATCGAGTTTAAAATTGATTTTATTATTTAATTTCACACTTTTGTCACTGCCGGCGTGCCAGCTGTTTTGGAACCCAATGGCTTGGCACGTAACGATGGTAAAAGACTAGACGGTATGTCGTTACTGCCATGGAAGATGGGTAGGCCTCTGGTGTGGGATGCAACTTGTGTCGACACCCTTGCTCCATCCCGTCTTCCAAGCACGGCATGCTGTGCTGGCGCTGCCGCTTCTGCAGCAGAAGCCCTCAAACGGCGCAAATACAATAACCTTATTGGCAATTATTGTTTTGAGCCGTTTGGGGTCGAAACGCTTGGGTCATGGGGTCCGAGTGCACGTCAGCTTTTCAAAGATATAGCTAGACGGTTGGTCGACACTTGGCGTGATCAGAGGGCTGGCCTTTTCTTTGGCCAAAGAATAAGCATTGCCATTCAACGTGGCAATGCTGCCAGCCTTCTAGGAACATTATCAGCTGACAGCGATGAGGAGGTATACTTTGATGCCTAAGTACATGTTATACTTTTCTATTTTTGTTATATACATAGTTATTTTTTATGTTTAGTGTAATCATAAATAGTGTATATATATTTAGTTTTAATGTGTATAAAAGCATATAGGTTAGTTTATGTTTTAAATACAATTCATATTAAAGAACGTGGAAACTAAAAAATTTCATCACTAAATACTAGTTTTCTTTACAATTATATTTTTTTGGAGAATATATAAGTTGCCTAGCAATGTTTTAGTTCATAATTATGATAATTCGTCGTTTATCAGCGGATCTATGAACAACCAGATGTCGCGCTCGTCGTCTTTTTTTTAAGAAGTCCCCAAACTCATTGTTACTTCTTCGTAATTTCGTGCGTCGTGGTATTATTTATTTATTGCTAATGTGCTTTACTTGCAGTTTGATTTTAGTGGTATTTGCTATCGTTTGTGCTTAATTCATGCCTTAGTAAAGTAGCAATGATGGAATCTGGAAAGCGAATTAAATCATTTATTGAAAAAGAGAAGATGCTTCTTATCGAAGTAGCAATGTATACTTTTGATGCATAACGGGAGCCAGAATAGGGCTGATGTTATCACTTACAGTCTTTCTTATCAAAGCGATATCTCAATTTAAATTTTGCATCTGTAAACATTTCGAACGGATATCTCCTACGTCTAATTTTCTGTGTACTTATTTATTGGAAGTAAGCTCCAGTATTTCCAAATACGACTCATGAACTGCTTATACGTACTCGTTATGATTATTGAATATATCCTTTGAATTATTGTAATATTTTGCCTAAAATATGATTTAGTTTGCTAGAAAACGTAACGTCCTATAAAGTTATCGAACAGATAAATGGCGCACATTGGTCAGTTAAGTTAAGCTAAGTTTAAACGGAGTTTGTCTTACACTGCGCTGTTCAGAAACACATTTTCTTAGGTTATCGAACCAATATCGCTAATGAATACATAAACCGCCAAAAAAGTACCTCAGAAACCAGAAAGAAAATACTTAAGTAACCAATTGCGAAAGGATATGAAATAAGCATTGTAATTCTTAAAATCTGTTGTTTGGTTCCCTTTAGATATAGCGTGATGGTGATGGGTTTTTTTTATAATTCTTATTACGTACTGATAACGAATGTGTTCACTTGTGAGATTGTTTTATAATATTCGCTGTAAAACAAAACTTTGAAGACATATTGTTATACTACTCACCTCCCATGTACGAAAGCGTAATGATTTGTATTCTAGATCCATCCTTGGACAGTAACAGACATTTTTGTAAAATTTCAACAAATTCTATAACGTAGTTTTAGCGGTAACATCCAACATAGAAACAGATAAACAGACAAACAGAGAGAAATTCAAAAAATTGCAGTTTTGGCATCAGTGCCGTTCGTGGAGTGTTTTTTTTTTTCAAAAAATATTGATTGTGCAGTTTTTGCTTCTCTACGATTTTATTATAGTAAAGATTATATTATTATCTACAATGGACGCTATTTCGATAGCGCCAGTTTCACAAACAGCTTAGAATGCTAAGTACGCTGTACCTATGATGCTCTCAGAATGATTATATAATTATTTCACATTTGTGGGATGTTATACTGTACACCAAAACATTTGTTATCTACATAATTCTTAATCAACAATACAATAGGTGGCCTTATCGCTATCGGCGATCTGTTCCAGGCATCTTTATTGTTTGCCTACCTATTTAATGATCGGTTGTAAATATTAATTTCCAAAAACTAAAAGGTTAGCTACTATACATTGTTTTATACACTCCAAAGTATAATGACCATTATTTTTGCTAGTGCTTGTTAGATACTCGCGAATTTTATCTTGATATTATAAAAGTATTATACAACACACGAAAATATGAGCGGTGTGGTTAGAGTGAGTGATTCGACTGTAAATACTGTGCCACAAATGGCCAAACTAATGTAGTTTATGAAAATGATTGATAACATGCGGGAAGTGTTTCTAAATAAGACAATACTGCGCGGTATCTCTTTGCTCTCTAAGTTTCCGGATAGTTATCCATTTCAGAAGTGTTCTGTAGGCCGGACACATAGTCAAACTTACGCAGATTGAAAACGAATCGAAAGCAGTTATTCAGAAGGCGGGTCAAGTTTGTAGAACAGATCTGCATTCAAGTCAGGTTTCAGGTCATAAAAACACACATCACCGTAGTCAATCATGGGTAAAATTAAATGATTGCTTAATAACAGCTAATTGCCTTTTTTTTTATTGATGTCCAGTGGAAATTCTACATGGAACTTCCTTCACCCCGGGGAAGGGCGAAGGGGTGTGCCGGACTCCTACCGGCTAAAACCACTGGAGCGGTCATCTTCGGCACCGAAGGGGGGCTCCAGGTCCTCGTAAGATCACACTAGAGCCGCCCATTGGTGCCACGCCTTTAGGCACATCTTGGAAGGGGTGAATGTAAAGCGGTCACCCCCTCTAGCGGAGGGAAGGCGACTGTAAAAAGGTCGCCCCCCAGGCACCTCTCGGGGAGGATTGTAAAGGATTCCCCCAAGCCTCGCTTTGCGCTGTGCTGCGCACACGGCGGCACGTGACCACGTGCGCGCCACCGAATTCCCGGGGGTCGCTCGGTGTGAGCACGCAGACTCCCCAATCTGCGCACCCGCGACCCCCGAGGCCCCCCACCATGAATTGACGGCAGGGGGCTAACAGCTAATTGCCTGTAATAACAATATATTATAATTGCCTTGAACCAGTGATGCTGTGACTTATTGTTTGCATCCGTCTCTGACACGTAGACTGCCCCTATTTAACCTGTTTTACCCGATTTTGGTGACATATTGTCCGTCAATGTGGCGGGCCACCTTGTTTTTCTATTTCACGTACCTGCCTACCTATGAGAAAATTGCAGCGACTTAATAACATAGGAACAATACAGATTATTACTTTACTGCTCAGACGCATTTGCAAGAGAACAAAACACATAATTCCGAGAGTCGCAGATGGTTTAGATACAAGCAATAGCAAAAATAATGGTCATTATACTACCGCGCGGTATTGTCTTATATGGAAACACTCTTACTTACTTACTTTTCTTACTCGGCTGGCTGGTCTGGTTGTAATATGCGGCAGGCCTATGGGCCGTGTTATTCGGCGATATGCATGATCTTATACTTACTTACACGTACCTATTACACGTTCCTAATACGAGTATAACCGCCGGTCATTATTGTTTGTTTACCACAACATGATGTTGATTTCCAAAGGCCACGCGTGCGAAGCCGCGGGCAAAAGCTAATCTTAAGTAATTTTTTATGATGACAAGATTTTTTTAAACGTGTATTAGAAATTAAATATAATCAACACATGATTATATTTAATTTTATATTAACTCGTTTTCAGGTATATTTGTCTAAGAGTGTTTGTAACATGTTACTAAATATATTATAATTTATATATATATTCTGGTTTTCTGATTTTATCGTAGTCCAATCTATTTGGGATAGGCTAATTTTAAATTTATTCTTAGTTCGTTCGTTGAAAATCCTTTGGTAGTAAAATAGTTAATTATTATTGGTTTTTCTTTACTGATCAATATTTGAGAATATACTCTTATCATCGGAGATGCCAGTATTTTTTACATTTAATTCGTATTGTTTATGATTCGTAAATATTAATTATTCTCCAGTAAATAGTAACTATCAATTGTAGGATGTGCGCAAATGAGACGTTATAAATACATGCATGCAATTATTTTCATAATTTAAACGCTCATTAAGTGATTTTGTCTAATTTAATGCTACAGGAAGGAAAGCTGGTTCATGTCGTCGGCCCAACAGACCACTGCACTTGCCAAACAGAGTGCGAGCCACCACCAGCGCACGAAACAACACGCGAATGGGTATGGCGAGGCAGGCCGGTAAGCAACGCGTCGAGCGAGTGCAACGGGTGGAGCGCCAAACGACCACGCCAAGCGTAGCGCTGAACCACCACACCAAGCGTCGCTCCGAGCGACCGCACCGAGCGACCACGCCAAGCGTAGCGCTGAACCACCACACCGAGCGTCGCCCCGAGCGACCGCACCGAGCGACCACGCCAAGCGTAGCGCTGAACCACCACACAGAGCGTCGCGCCGAGCGACCACACGAAGCGTCGCCCCGAGCGACCGCACCCAGCGACCACGCCAAGCGTAGCGCTGAACCACCACACAGAGCGTCGCGCCGAGCGACCACACGAAGCGTCGCCCCGAGCGACCGCACCCAGCGACCACGCCAAGCGTAGCGCTGAACCACCACACAGAGCGTCGCGCCGAGCGACCGCACCGAGCGTCGCGTACGAATTAGCAGCAACATAGATCAGACGACAGTACATCTGACAGTACTTACTTCACGATACGTTAATATAACTAACGAAATCAATCCATTTGTTTCTTATGCTACGTTACTGCTAGCTACCCGAGTATACGACACACAACTGACATATTTGTTCTTCTCCTTCTACCTTAAGATTATGGCTTCTGTAGAGTATCTTCTACAATTTACTTCTCAGATTAATCAATCTTTACATATTATTACATAAAATTACTACTCATAAATTAAAAAAATCTACATAAATATGTCGGCAACGTCGTATTAAGTATAATTATGTAAGTTTGACGGCATGGTTGGCGCACTGGCTGAGCAAGGTCCTGCGTTAGGTACGTGTCGTTGCGCTAAGGTCGCGGGTGACAGGTCCGAGCCGTACGAGTTTGGATCGTCACGAAGATAGCAAGAATTAAGAATGGATCTGTCAGATCGGCGAAATGGTGAAAAGGAGATAAATAAAACATCATCATTTCGGCCGAATAAAGTCCACTGCTGGACACAGGCCTCCCTCAATGGTCACCACAACGACCGATATCGGTGTGTTGTGTACTCATTGGGGGTTTTGCGGCAAAACTTTTGCCATAATCGCCACGCTTGGCAGGCGGGTTGGCGATCGCAATTGAGTATTTAATGTATTCGGAGGACGCTGCTGCCCATCCTCCGGCTAATCGCTTAGTCGCCTTTTACGACACCCACGGGATGAGATGGGTTGGTGCTATTCGTAGCCGGCACCGCACGGCAAAACAGATAAGAAATAATCATTTCATCAGCAAAAGCCTGACGCAGCATTACAGTAATATTTGTCTGATATAATTTTAGTATACCTATATTACACAATACAATCTATTTATTGCCATAGTGATACATTCTGGTAAACATCACACATATCACTAAAATATGGTTCTACCATATCTAACACTGATAGTCACAAGGAAAGATTTAACTTTTGTTTTAAGGTTAGTCTCGCAGGTCTCGCAGTTAATTGTCTTATATGATTACTGTATAATCTATGATCAAATGCTTAGCACATGCGATCGAGTGTCCGTGTTTATGCGTGCGTGTGAATTAGTGTGTTTGTGTGCATGTGTGTGTATGTATACATGTTTGTGTGTATATAATGTATATTAAGAATCCCATTACAGTATAGTAATTCGACTAGGCTCTCCGTTTCTGCTTGGGTTTTATTCAGTAGCCAATGTGACACTTTATTTTTACATTCTGATGTTGAAAGTGGGTAAATGGTACAATATTCGTTGCCAGTATTATACAGATGACAGCTAATCACTTGGTAAGGCCGTGAACTAGTGAAGCTAAAGAACTAAAACTTTGAGCTTGACACACTTTATACGAACGGCATTGTTTTGTATCCTTTGCGTCGTATTTTAGGGACAAGTGTTTGTATTTCTAGTTTTATTGTGGGTAATTTTAAATGTTTATGTCTGGACATAAAATCAAATTTTTCAAAAATGTCGGGCTTTTGTTTTACTAGCACACAATTGTCCAATATATAGAGGCATGGTGCCGGTACAATGTTATGTTTAGTGAATAGTGGTCTGCAACTGCGCAGGAAGCTAGCTCCACATATTGCTCGAACACACTTTTTGTGCCCTAACAATGCCATATTATATGAGTGTAGAGAAGACTTAGGTATGATACTCAATACTCAATACTTTATTGCATTCCATAATGTTTTTACAAAGATAGTGGTGGTTTATGTATAACAGATAATTATGGACCCTGTCGGGCACAGCAAATTAGGAGAGAGGAAGAAGGCTAAGCAGCAATTTGATAGAAAAAAGCTAATAAAATAAAAATAATATATATATATATACATAAAGCATGTACATAGGTATATTTATCCTGTAATTAATTTGTCGTCGAAATATTATTTTGTTGTGTAGTAGCATTTAGTTAAAAGAAAAAGCTTTAATTTATTAATAAATATATTGGTTTTATGTTCTTCACTAATAAAATTTGGTAGTTTATTATAAATTTTAATAGACCTAACCAAAGGGCAGGACGAGTGTATTTTTAGTCGTGATGTTGGTAAATTTTATCTGTTCTTGTGTCGCAAAGTATATCTTGTTTGTATTTCTTCACGAGTGTTATATAATTCTGAATGGTTTCGGACAAATTTGCTTACTTCTAAAATGTATAAGCAGGTAAGCGTACGTAATTTGTGTTCCTTGAAATGAGGTTTATGCTATTAATGCGGTATTTATATTGACAGTCTGTCTAATCTTTTTTAAGGCATACACAAAACGATCTGTTTTTGTAACTAGTTTATCGACTTGCAGTTTTCAACTGCAGTACTTGTCGACTGTGATACCTAACAATGCGCAATCATAAACACAGTTTATGTATATTCCTTTGTATTGTGTGTCGAGGGGCGTTGTGTTCATACCAAATGTTTGAAGTTGTTTGATTTTTGTATTGTCATGTTTATTTTGAGGTTATTTTGATCTAGCCAGTTAAAGGTATCTACTGTCGAGGGCTGCAGTGATATGTTTCTAAGCTAATTTTATTATTGTTTTTAATTAATAGTGTTGTATCGTCGGCAAGTAGTATTGAGTCTTGATTTATTGCGCCTGGGAGATCGTTAATGCATAGTAAGAATAAAAATGGGGCTACAATATTCATAGTCGCAAGCCGTCACCTCAAAGAAAACATGAAAACTGGAGACAGCGCATGCCTACATAGCCATAGCCAAAGATGATTGCAGCTATACTCAAGAGCAAGAACCACAAGCGGACTCCCAATCTGGTCGGTTCTGTCCATTTATTTATTGAACAGTTAATAACCAGAGATGTATTGCTTTATTAGACACAGGTTCCACGTTCTCCTACATCACCGAATGGTAGCCGAAGGATGAAGAATTTATTCAACAGTGATCGCCAGTCCTCGAGCTGAGGCTGGGTCCCAATTGTGTGTCATCGGGGAATCATATATTCCATACATCGTAGTCATAAGTTGTTGGTGGTCAAAGTCATTCATCATAGGATCACAATCACTTAGTCGTAAGTTGTTGGTGGTCAAAGTCATTCATCATAGGATCACAATCATTTAGTCGTAAGTTGTTGGTGGTCAAAGTCATTCATCATAGGATCACAATCATTTAGTCGTAAGTTGTTGGTGGTCAAAGTCATTCATCATAGGATCACAATCATTTAGTCGTAAGTTGTTGGTGGTCAAAGTCAGTACCTAAGGAACAGTAGTGAGTGACGGTGAGATTAGGACAAGACTTTTTAGTGAAAAATCAAACGCTAATTGACTTTTATATATTGCCTCTTATTTGGCAGTTTGAGTCTGTCATGCTCACTAAAATGTCTTGCTGACGGTGGCGTGGTGTATCGGGTCGTTGAGTTCCCTGCAATGTGGTTGAGCTGAGCGACGCCGATGCATACGTCATACTCGTGAACGGGTGCTGTCATGTCAGTCCAAAGATATTGGAAGAAAGGAGATATGCCATGTAATTCAAAATGTAGGAGCGCCTCTTTTATTTTATTGGTTCCCAATGGAAATTCTTCATGAACTTCCATCGCCTCGGGGAAGGGCGATGGGGTATGCCAGACTCCTACCGGCTAAAACCACTGGAGCGGTCATCTTCGGCCCCTAAGGGAGGCTCCAGATCCTCGTATGATCACACAAGAGATGTATGCGAGCCAAGAAATCCATTTCCCCCCTACCTTTCTGCATAAAAGCACACTAATGTACACAGTTACAAGTTCTTATCCAATGAACTGAATAAACACAACATTATAATTGGCTACTCATACTATAACACACCCACGACTATGTAGGTAGCCAATCATACCGTGCGTACAGACCGCAAGCGACAGCCGTACCACGCAACGCGTAAGTTTATTGGGAGTACCATTCGCTGTTCTATTCACTGCGTTTGTTATTCACCGATTGCTAGTATTTATTTATTTATTATAACTTTATAAGGCAAAACAAACAGTAGTATATTAAGTCTTATACAACGGTTTTAAAACTAGACTAAATAAATATACTACCCAGTACATTTTCCACAGATTATAGAATTTAAGCTGTTAGCAGAAGTTAACTGTTGTCACAGCAATTTTACTTTATAAAGCAAAATGAAAGGTAAATAGAAACAAAAGGTTGCAACTAAAAGAAAAAAAGCAAATCACAAGAATAACCACACATTCATGCAAGTGTGATGTAGCATGGAACTTACAGAGCCTACTGCTGATCTTTTAGAATTTTAATTATATATTATAAAAATGTTAACGTCTGACCAAAGGCCTCCCCCACAGATGACAGGTTACATGCCGAGTCGTAATTCTGGGGGAATTTGCCAGTAGTCACCACGCTGGGCAGGCGGATTGGTGAGCGCAGAATGGCTACTGTTCCACAAAAACAGTTCTGGACTCAGATTCGCCGCCGAATTAACGCCAGAAGTTCCGGCACATCGCTCCATCAGCAATTGCGCCAGCACCGCCGTGGTATGGTAGTCCACTGACACACACAGCGGCAGTAGGCAACTAAAGTAGACGAGGACACTGGTAGAAAATAGGAAAAGTTGATCTCGTCACAACTGCATCAAACGCAGTACCACTCCTGCTGTACATAAGATCTGCAGCGCACACCATACTGCTGTAGTATCTCTTCCGGTTGGGCCAACAAACATCGGGAGATAATCTCCTCGAATACATCACCAAGCTGTACCAAAGTCAAGACAGTGCCGAAGGAAACGATATTGAAGCTGCCGCGGACAGAGTTCGGCAGGACTATCAGGATTTCAAGTCCTACGTCCTCCAGATTCCAACAGCGCATAAGTCCGTTTTCCTCAGCACAGATTTTTTTCGGCATAAGTATAAGTGTTCCGACGATGTAGATAAGTGTGACCAAAACAAAATGCCCTAATTTAGTTTTACAAGACTGGCAGTTTTTTATAATTATATATGTAGGTTTGTTAGTCTCTAAGGTATGGGTTTATGATAACTGAATAAAAAAGTAATATAAAAAGTGGCTTTATATTATACTTTGATTTATACATATACTTATGTGTGGTATCCCTGAAAATAAGGTAGGTAGCGGTTCGGCATATTTTAAATTTATTGTAAATAAATTTGCGTGCGTGGTGTCTGGATTAAGAATAAAGCACCACTCCATCTCCTCCGTGGATGTCGTAAAAGGCGACTCTTGGACTCTTAGCCAGAGGGATGGGCCGCAGCGTTCATTCTATGGAACAGTAGCCATACTGCGCTCACCAACCCACTTACCAGGTGTGGTGAGTTCTGGAAAAATACCCCAAAACGACGATGGGAGGCCTTTGTTCAGTAGTGGACGTCTCTTGGCTGTTAGGTGATGATGAATGTGCTAAATAGAATGTCCGCGCTGTGGATCACTGGCAGTGCTCGTCGGGGTCGTTGAGCGCGGCGCGGCGCCAGCCGAACAGGAAGTAGCCGAGCGCGAGCCCGAGCACGAGCGCCAGGCACAGCCACACGTTGTACGTCATGAACACCAGCATCAGCAGGTAGCTCAGCGTGGCCTGCACGCCGTGCAGCGCGGTCTGCAGCGCGTGGCCGCGCGACCAGCTCGCCCGCCTGCACACAAAGGACACGGCTCACGCTGGCGCTCTCGCGGGTCAACTGGAACTAGGACAGCACTCGCGCTCTAGTGTGATCATACGAGGACCTGGAGCCTCCCTTAGGTGCCGAAGATGACCGCTCCAGTGGTTTTAGCCGGTAGGAGTCCGGCATACCCCTTCGTCCTTCCCCGGGGCGAAGGAAGTTCATGAAGAATTTCCACTGGGCACCAATAAAAAAAAATTTAAAAAAAGAAAAAAAAAAAAGGACAGCACTCGCGCAGTGTGGCGCGCCGCGGGCTGGAGGTCTGTATCGAAAGGAATTCGGTTGATTCAAGTATCTAGATACTTAACACAGTGTTGAATGTTGAATTGTTGGCTGCACTGTATTCCACTGTACCGTTAACCACTTGACCTTTTCATCTAGTTCAGGGGTTCCCAACCTTTTTTTGTCTACTGCCCACTTTAAGAATAAATTCTTTTTTAACGCCCCCCTTTTTAAACATACTTAAAAACCGCTAAGTACTTATAACTGATTATTGAAACGCAAATTTATAGTATTCGGACAGAGTATCTTTTATTGAAAATAAAACAAACATAATCAATTCTTATATAAAAACTAATGTGAAGGTTGAATCTGATGCTGTTCAATAAGTTTGTTGATATCAGGTTCCAATTTACTCAAAAACAGCCGCAAGTCGCCACGTTCGGTAACACGCAAACGATTTCTCTTTTTAGTAAGCAGCGTTGCCACAGCACTAAATCCACGTTCACACAAATATGACGATGGGAATGCTATCAAAAATCGTTGAACAATTGACCACAATCCAGGGTACAATCGCGGGATCGGTTTTTGTAGCCAAAATTCTTGATATCCATTTTTGAACTTGATTTTTATTTCTTCGTTTGTTGTCAATTCTATAAGTTCTTCTTCCAGCTGAGGTGACATTGCTGTGTTGACATTTGAAAACGGATCCAACACCCAGTCTGGTATTTCCAAGTTTAAAATGTCCTGGTATCGTTCGGTGAAGTCAATGTGGAGGTTTTCCAAATGTTGGCAGTAGGCAAACAAGTCGTCGTTACTGCAGTATACGAGGGCGGCACTGAAAATTTCGGGAATCAAGGAAGTGACACAACATTACTATTTAAAAATGTATTTATTGCTTTTCGAAGTATTCTCCGCGAAATTTGACACATTTTTCCATACGATGGAACCAATCATTGAAGCAACCATTCCATTCGGAAGTTGGGGTTTCCAAAATGGCCATTTTGTAGGCGTCCACAGCTTCTTTAGGTGATGAAAATCTCTGTCCACGCAATTTATTCTTTATTTTAGGGAAAGTATAGAAATCATTAGGGCTTAGGTCGGGGCTGTACGGCGGATGGTCTAATAATTCTATGTTTTCTTGCTCTAAAAACTCTTTTGTTCTATGCGCGATGTGAGAACTCGCATTGTCGTGATGGAGGATGATGCGGCGGTTGCAGTTCTCTCTACGGAGTTCAGAAACGACCTGTGGCAAACAAATGCTAGCATACCATTCTGCATTAACCGTTCTTTGTCCCTCAAGAGGAATAGTCGTAACATGGCCGGTTTTGGAGACAAACGTGGCCACCATTTTTTTTGCAACACTCCGTGAACGAACAATTTTTGTTGGCTTTAACTCATTTTCGAACACCCAAACTCGTGACTGGTTTTTTGTTTCGGGTTCGTACGCATATATCCAGGATTCGTCACCTGATACAATGTTGTATACAGCATTTGAGGATCCTGCGTGGAATCTTTCGAGAGTTCTGACGCACCAAGTAACGCGAGCCGCTTTTTGCTCTTCACATAGCAAATGCGGTATCCATCGGGAAAACAACTTTTTTACACCTAATTGTTCATGCAAGATTATTTGTATTTGACTCATGCCAATGTCTAAAGTTGCCTGAATTTCGCGGTATGTCACATGTCGATCTTCCTCAATCAGCTTACGCACAGCATCAACGTTTTCTTGGGTGACTGCAGTTTTTGGACGACCTTCACGAGGATCATCACTGAGCTTGACACGTCCACGTTGAAATTCAGCAAACCAGCGATAAATTGTGGTTTTGGATGGGGCTTCATCACCAAATGCAGAAATCATCCGGTCAACACACTCAAAGTCAAAGTCAAAGATTCAGACAGACATCTGGAATTTTATTCTTTAAGTATGCTATGAAGCCTTTATGGCGCCCTGTCATAGCCGGAGCGCCATCCGTAGCAACTGATATAATATTTTTCAAAGGAATCTCTTTCTCTTCACAAAACTTTTCCAATGTATTGAATATGGTTTCGCCTTTTGTATCTGTCTCCAAATTTCTGGCAAACAATAGTTCTTCACGTATTTTCTCATCTTTAATAAACCTCACGTAAGATAGCAACAACGCTTCATTAGTTGGTAAAGTGGACTCATCGAGCTGAATTGAGAATTGACTAGTCCTCAGATGATTGCACAATGATTCTTCAATGTTTTCAGCCATTTCATCAATTCGTCTTTGCACAGAATTATTACTCAAAGGAATTTTTCGGATAATATCTGCGGCCGGTTTATGAAGCACAGTAGTTATTACTTCCTTTATTGCTGGCAAAATTAACTCTTCTCCGATGTTGTGTGGTTTGCCTTTTTGAGCAATTAACAAAGAGATATTGTACGAAGCTCGAAGTCCGTCGTCATCTTGCTTAGCAGCCGCCGAAAATAGTTTTGATACACTTGGCTGAGTATTATGCTTCTTCTCTAGGTCTTGAAAATATGCTACATTATTTTCTGTCTTATCTGGATGCATTTTATTCAAATGATCTTGCAGTCTTGAAGGCTTCATTGCTTCGTTCGAAAATGTTTTTAGACATAGAAGACACAAAGGCGACGACGGGTTTGTGGGATTTTCAATAAATCCGAATTTAATATATTCCGCAGAGTATTGCCGTCTCTTCTTTTTTACTTCCGACATTGTTTTGTTTTAAGAAATACGTAAGTGTTGAAATCAAGTACTGCTTATCTATTATGCGCGAAACCGCAAATGAAAATAAAATAAATTTACGTCGTTTATATAGGATTGCATAAGCAGCACGCACCAACAGGAATAAGACAAACGTGCATAAACTCGTTTATCTCATTCGACGCCCAATCGTACTCTACAGCAAAAGCCTGACGCAGCATTACAGTAATATTTGTCTGATATAATTTTAGTATACCTATATTACACAATACAATCTATTTATTGCCATAGTGATACATTCTGGTAAACATCACACATATCACTAAAATATGGTTCTACCATATCTAACACTGATAGTCACAAGGAAAGATTTAACTTTTGTTTTAAGGTTAGTCTCGCAGGTCTCGCAGTTAATTGTCTTATATGATTACTGTATAATCTATGATCAAATGCTTAGCACATGCGATCGAGTGTCCGTGTTTATGCGTGCGTGTGAATTAGTGTGTTTGTGTGCATGTGTGTGTATGTATACATGTTTGTGTGTATATAATGTATATTAAGAATCCCATTACAGTATAGTAATTCGACTAGGCTCTCCGTTTCTGCTTGGGTTTTATTCAGTAGCCAATGTGACACTTTATTTTTACATTCTGATGTTGAAAGTGGGTAAATGGTACAATATTCGTTGCCAGTATTATACAGATGACAGCTAATCACTTGGTAAGGCCGTGAACTAGTGAAGCTAAAGAACTAAAACTTTGAGCTTGACACACTTTATACGAACGGCATTGTTTTGTATCCTTTGCGTCGTATTTTAGGGACAAGTGTTTGTATTTCTAGTTTTATTGTGGGTAATTTTAAATGTTTATGTCTGGACATAAAATCAAATTTTTCAAAAATGTCGGGCTTTTGTTTTACTAGCACACAATTGTCCAATATATAGAGGCATGGTGCCGGTACAATGTTATGTTTAGTGAATAGTGGTCTGCAACTGCGCAGGAAGCTAGCTCCACATATTGCTCGAACACACTTTTTGTGCCCTAACAATGCCATATTATATGAGTGTAGAGAAGACTTAGGTATGATACTCAATACTCAATACTTTATTGCATTCCATAATGTTTTTACAAAGATAGTGGTGGTTTATGTATAACAGATAATTATGGACCCTGTCGGGCACAGCAAATTAGGAGAGAGGAAGAAGGCTAAGCAGCAATTTGATAGAAAAAAGCTAATAAAATAAAAATAATATATATATATATACATAAAGCATGTACATAGGTATATTTATCCTGTAATTAATTTGTCGTCGAAATATTATTTTGTTGTGTAGTAGCATTTAGTTAAAAGAAAAAGCTTTAATTTATTAATAAATATATTGGTTTTATGTTCTTCACTAATAAAATTTGGTAGTTTATTATAAATTTTAATAGACCTAACCAAAGGGCAGGACGAGTGTATTTTTAGTCGTGATGTTGGTAAATTTTATCTGTTCTTGTGTCGCAAAGTATATCTTGTTTGTATTTCTTCACGAGTGTTATATAATTCTGAATGGTTTCGGACAAATTTGCTTACTTCTAAAATGTATAAGCAGGTAAGCGTACGTAATTTGTGTTCCTTGAAATGAGGTTTATGCTATTAATGCGGTATTTATATTGACAGTCTGTCTAATCTTTTTTAAGGCATACACAAAACGATCTGTTTTTGTAACTAGTTTATCGACTTGCAGTTTTCAACTGCAGTACTTGTCGACTGTGATACCTAACAATGCGCAATCATAAACACAGTTTATGTATATTCCTTTGTATTGTGTGTCGAGGGGCGTTGTGTTCATACCAAATGTTTGAAGTTGTTTGATTTTTGTATTGTCATGTTTATTTTGAGGTTATTTTGATCTAGCCAGTTAAAGGTATCTACTGTCGAGGGCTGCAGTGATATGTTTCTAAGCTAATTTTATTATTGTTTTTAATTAATAGTGTTGTATCGTCGGCAAGTAGTATTGAGTCTTGATTTATTGCGCCTGGGAGATCGTTAATGCATAGTAAGAATAAAAATGGGGCTACAATATTCATAGTCGCAAGCCGTCACCTCAAAGAAAACATGAAAACTGGAGACAGCGCATGCCTACATAGCCATAGCCAAAGATGATTGCAGCTATACTCAAGAGCAAGAACCACAAGCGGACTCCCAATCTGGTCGGTTCTGTCCATATATTTATTGAACAGTTAATAACCAGAGATGTATTGCTTTATTAGACACAGGTTCCACGTTCTCCTACATCACCGAATGGTAGCCGAAGGATGAAGAATTTATTCAACAGTGATCGCCAGTCCTCGAGCTGAGGCTGGGTCCCAATTGTGTGTCATCGGGGAATCATATATTCCATACATCGTAGTCATAAGTTGTTGGTGGTCAAAGTCATTCATCATAGGATCACAATCACTTAGTCGTAAGTTGTTGGTGGTCAAAGTCATTCATCATAGGATCACAATCATTTAGTCGTAAGTTGTTGGTGGTCAAAGTCATTCATCATAGGATCACAATCATTTAGTCGTAAGTTGTTGGTGGTCAAAGTCATTCATCATAGGATCACAATCATTTAGTCGTAAGTTGTTGGTGGTCAAAGTCAGTACCTAAGGAACAGTAGTGAGTGACGGTGAGATTAGGACAAGACTTTTTAGTGAAAAATCAAACGCTAATTGACTTTTATATATTGCCTCTTATTTGGCAGTTTGAGTCTGTCATGCTCACTAAAATGTCTTGCTGACGGTGGCGTGGTGTATCGGGTCGTTGAGTTCCCTGCAATGTGGTTGAGCTGAGCGACGCCGATGCATACGTCATACTCGTGAACGGGTGCTGTCATGTCAGTCCAAAGATATTGGAAGAAAGGAGATATGCCATGTAATTCAAAATGTAGGAGCGCCTCTTTTATTTTATTGGTTCCCAATGGAAATTCTTCATGAACTTCCATCGCCTCGGGGAAGGGCGATGGGGTATGCCAGACTCCTACCGGCTAAAACCACTGGAGCGGTCATCTTCGGCCCCTAAGGGAGGCTCCAGATCCTCGTATGATCACACAAGAGATGTATGCGAGCCAAGAAATCCATTTCCCCCCTACCTTTCTGCATAAAAGCACACTAATGTACACAGTTACAAGTTCTTATCCAATGAACTGAATAAACACAACATTATAATTGGCTACTCATACTATAACACACCCACGACTATGTAGGTAGCCAATCATACCGTGCGTACAGACCGCAAGCGACAGCCGTACCACGCAACGCGTAAGTTTATTGGGAGTACCATTCGCTGTTCTATTCACTGCGTTTGTTATTCACCGATTGCTAGTATTTATTTATTTATTATAACTTTATAAGGCAAAACAAACAGTAGTATATTAAGTCTTATACAACGGTTTTAAAACTAGACTAAATAAATATACTACCCAGTACATTTTCCACAGATTATAGAATTTAAGCTGTTAGCAGAAGTTAACTGTTGTCACAGCAATTTTACTTTATAAAGCAAAATGAAAGGTAAATAGAAACAAAAGGTTGCAACTAAAAGAAAAAAAGCAAATCACAAGAATAACCACACATTCATGCAAGTGTGATGTAGCATGGAACTTACAGAGCCTACTGCTGATCTTTTAGAATTTTAATTATATATTATAAAAATGTTAACGTCTGACCAAAGGCCTCCCCCACAGATGACAGGTTACATGCCGAGTCGTAATTCTGGGGGAATTTGCCAGTAGTCACCACGCTGGGCAGGCGGATTGGTGAGCGCAGAATGGCTACTGTTCCACAAAAACAGTTCTGGACTCAGATTCGCCGCCGAATTAACGCCAGAAGTTCCGGCACATCGCTCCATCAGCAATTGCGCCAGCACCGCCGTGGTATGGTAGTCCACTGACACACACAGCGGCAGTAGGCAACTAAAGTAGACGAGGACACTGGTAGAAAATAGGAAAAGTTGATCTCGTCACAACTGCATCAAACGCAGTACCACTCCTGCTGTACATAAGATCTGCAGCGCACACCATACTGCTGTAGTATCTCTTCCGGTTGGGCCAACAAACATCGGGAGATAATCTCCTCGAATACATCACCAAGCTGTACCAAAGTCAAGACAGTGCCGAAGGAAACGATATTGAAGCTGCCGCGGACAGAGTTCGGCAGGACTATCAGGATTTCAAGTCCTACGTCCTCCAGATTCCAACAGCGCATAAGTCCGTTTTCCTCAGCACAGATTTTTTTCGGCATAAGTATAAGTGTTCCGACGATGTAGATAAGTGTGACCAAAACAAAATGCCCTAATTTAGTTTTACAAGACTGGCAGTTTTTTATAATTATATATGTAGGTTTGTTAGTCTCTAAGGTATGGGTTTATGATAACTGAATAAAAAAGTAATATAAAAAGTGGCTTTATATTATACTTTGATTTATACATATACTTATGTGTGGTATCCCTGAAAATAAGGTAGGTAGCGGTTCGGCATATTTTAAATTTATTGTAAATAAATTTGCGTGCGTGGTGTCTGGATTAAGAATAAAGCACCACTCCATCTCCTCCGTGGATGTCGTAAAAGGCGACTCTTGGACTCTTAGCCA
Source organism: Diloba caeruleocephala (assembly GCA_947459985.1). NCBI lineage: Eukaryota > Metazoa > Arthropoda > Insecta > Lepidoptera > Noctuidae > Diloba > Diloba caeruleocephala. The sequence continues at coordinate 105,666 of OX381609.1, forward strand.
GAGGGATGGGCCGCAGCGTTCATTCTATGGAACAGTAGCCATACTGCGCTCACCAACCCACTTACCAGGTGTGGTGAGTTCTGGAAAAATACCCCAAAACGACGATGGGAGGCCTTTGTTCAGTAGTGGACGTCTCTTGGCTGTTAGGTGATGATGAATGTGCTAAATAGAATGTCCGCGCTGTGGATCACTGGCAGTGCTCGTCGGGGTCGTTGAGCGCGGCGCGGCGCCAGCCGAACAGGAAGTAGCCGAGCGCGAGCCCGAGCACGAGCGCCAGGCACAGCCACACGTTGTACGTCATGAACACCAGCATCAGCAGGTAGCTCAGCGTGGCCTGCACGCCGTGCAGCGCGGTCTGCAGCGCGTGGCCGCGCGACCAGCTCGCCCGCCTGCACACAAAGGACACGGCTCACGCTGGCGCTCTCGCGGGTCAACTGGAACTAGGACAGCACTCGCGCTCTAGTGTGATCATACGAGGACCTGGAGCCTCCCTTAGGTGCCGAAGATGACCGCTCCAGTGGTTTTAGCCGGTAGGAGTCCGGCATACCCCTTCGTCCTTCCCCGGGGCGAAGGAAGTTCATGAAGAATTTCCACTGGGCACCAATAAAAAAAAATTTAAAAAAAGAAAAAAAAAAAAGGACAGCACTCGCGCAGTGTGGCGCGCCGCGGGCTGGAGGTCTGTATCGAAAGGAATTCGGTTGATTCAAGTATCTAGATACTTAACACAGTGTTGAATGTTGAATTGTTGGCTGCACTGTATTCCACTGTACCGTTAACCACTTGACCTTTTCATCTAGTTCAGGGGTTCCCAACCTTTTTATGTCTACTGCCCACTTTAAGAATAAATTCTTTTTTAACGCCCCCCTTTTTAAACATACTTAAAAACCGCTAAGTACTTATAACTGATTATTGAAACGCAAATTTATAGTATTCGGACAGAGTATCTTTTATTGAAAATAAAACAAACATAATCAATTCTTATATAAAAACTAATGTGAAGGTTGAATCTGATGCTGTTCAATAAGTTTGTTGATATCAGGTTCCAATTTACTCAAAAACAGCCGCAAGTCGCCACGTTCGGTAACACGCAAACGATTTCTCTTTTTAGTAAGCAGCGTTGCCACAGCACTAAATCCACGTTCACACAAATATGACGATGGGAATGCTATCAAAAATCGTTGAACAATTGACCACAATCCAGGGTACAATCGCGGGATCGGTTTTTGTAGCCAAAATTCTTGATATCCATTTTTGAACTTGATTTTTATTTCTTCGTTTGTTGTCAATTCTATAAGTTCTTCTTCCAGCTGAGGTGACATTGCTGTGTTGACATTTGAAAACGGATCCAACACCCAGTCTGGTATTTCCAAGTTTAAAATGTCCTGGTATCGTTCGGTGAAGTCAATGTGGAGGTTTTCCAAATGTTGGCAGTAGGCAAACAAGTCGTCGTTACTGCAGTATACGAGGGCGGCACTGAAAATTTCGGGAATCAAGGAAGTGACACAACATTACTATTTAAAAATGTATTTATTGCTTTTCGAAGTATTCTCCGCGAAATTTGACACATTTTTCCATACGATGGAACCAATCATTGAAGCAACCATTCCATTCGGAAGTTGGGGTTTCCAAAATGGCCATTTTGTAGGCGTCCACAGCTTCTTTAGGTGATGAAAATCTCTGTCCACGCAATTTATTCTTTATTTTAGGGAAAGTATAGAAATCATTAGGGCTTAGGTCGGGGCTGTACGGCGGATGGTCTAATAATTCTATGTTTTCTTGCTCTAAAAACTCTTTTGTTCTATGCGCGATGTGAGAACTCGCATTGTCGTGATGGAGGATGATGCGGCGGTTGCAGTTCTCTCTACGGAGTTCAGAAACGACCTGTGGCAAACAAATGCTAGCATACCATTCTGCATTAACCGTTCTTTGTCCCTCAAGAGGAATAGTCGTAACATGGCCGGTTTTGGAGACAAACGTGGCCACCATTTTTTTTGCAACACTCCGTGAACGAACAATTTTTGTTGGCTTTAACTCATTTTCGAACACCCAAACTCGTGACTGGTTTTTTGTTTCGGGTTCGTACGCATATATCCAGGATTCGTCACCTGATACAATGTTGTATACAGCATTTGAGGATCCTGCGTGGAATCTTTCGAGAGTTCTGACGCACCAAGTAACGCGAGCCGCTTTTTGCTCTTCACATAGCAAATGCGGTATCCATCGGGAAAACAACTTTTTTACACCTAATTGTTCATGCAAGATTATTTGTATTTGACTCATGCCAATGTCTAAAGTTGCCTGAATTTCGCGGTATGTCACATGTCGATCTTCCTCAATCAGCTTACGCACAGCATCAACGTTTTCTTGGGTGACTGCAGTTTTTGGACGACCTTCACGAGGATCATCACTGAGCTTGACACGTCCACGTTGAAATTCAGCAAACCAGCGATAAATTGTGGTTTTGGATGGGGCTTCATCACCAAATGCAGAAATCATCCGGTCAACACACTCAAAGTCAAAGTCAAAGATTCAGACAGACATCTGGAATTTTATTCTTTAAGTATGCTATGAAGCCTTTATGGCGCCCTGTCATAGCCGGAGCGCCATCCGTAGCAACTGATATAATATTTTTCAAAGGAATCTCTTTCTCTTCACAAAACTTTTCCAATGTATTGAATATGGTTTCGCCTTTTGTATCTGTCTCCAAATTTCTGGCAAACAATAGTTCTTCACGTATTTTCTCATCTTTAATAAACCTCACGTAAGATAGCAACAACGCTTCATTAGTTGGTAAAGTGGACTCATCGAGCTGAATTGAGAATTGACTAGTCCTCAGATGATTGCACAATGATTCTTCAATGTTTTCAGCCATTTCATCAATTCGTCTTTGCACAGAATTATTACTCAAAGGAATTTTTCGGATAATATCTGCGGCCGGTTTATGAAGCACAGTAGTTATTACTTCCTTTATTGCTGGCAAAATTAACTCTTCTCCGATGTTGTGTGGTTTGCCTTTTTGAGCAATTAACAAAGAGATATTGTACGAAGCTCGAAGTCCGTCGTCATCTTGCTTAGCAGCCGCCGAAAATAGTTTTGATACACTTGGCTGAGTATTATGCTTCTTCTCTAGGTCTTGAAAATATGCTACATTATTTTCTGTCTTATCTGGATGCATTTTATTCAAATGATCTTGCAGTCTTGAAGGCTTCATTGCTTCGTTCGAAAATGTTTTTAGACATAGAAGACACAAAGGCGACGACGGGTTTGTGGGATTTTCAATAAATCCGAATTTAATATATTCCGCAGAGTATTGCCGTCTCTTCTTTTTTACTTCCGACATTGTTTTGTTTTAAGAAATACGTAAGTGTTGAAATCAAGTACTGCTTATCTATTATGCGCGAAACCGCAAATGAAAATAAAATAAATTTACGTCGTTTATATAGGATTGCATAAGCAGCACGCACCAACAGGAATAAGACAAACGTGCATAAACTCGTTTATCTCATTCGACGCCCAATCGTACTCGACAAGCAAGAACAAGTATTATAGAACCAGCCGATTGGTATAGGAATGTACAATTCGGATTATTTAACAAAAACTTGTTAAAACATGATTGCCCGCGGTCTTTTATATCGAACCGAGTTTGAGCTATATCTTAATTAATATTAGTTGATGTTCACAAGATGTAGTCGAGAGTCGAGAGCTCAGTCGGTGTCTAAGAGTCTTCCTAGCTAGGTAGATGAAATTATAAATCGACCCCAAAGCCCTACACAATGCCCCCTTTTTTTTCTGGGTCTCTTACCGCCCCCCTTTAGGCCTGCAGCGCCCACAAGGGGGCGTTATCGCCCACGTTGGGAAAGACTGATCTAGTTGATTCTGTTGTAGGTACTTGTAATTTTTTGTCTATGCTTTTATATGTACTATTTTTGTGTTCGTTTAATATTCTTAACTACTATCGCTGTGTCCCTATGGTGCAAAGAATAAATTAATTTTCTTTCTTTTCTTATTTCAGAAAAGTAAGTCTTTTAATTGCTTACAATGCTACAATGTTATGAAATATTGTATTATAAAACGACGTACCTATTTCCCTTAGTTGTTTTAATTAAATTTTACTAGTCCAAGATGACACTACGTTTGCAGCATTGTCAGTTTTTGATGTTATATGGATTTGTGTAAACTCACTTTGTAGAGTGGTCCCCGCTAGCGCCATGTTCGCTCTTTGCGATGTTCTGTCGTGAGTCGGAGAGCGCAGTGGTGGGCACCTGCAGTTTCTCGCGGAGGAACTTGAACCCCTCGTAGAGCACGGCCGCCACAAATATCACCAGCGCCGAGCCGAATAACTGCAGCTCGTTCGTCGTGCTCCAGCCGCTAAAGAGAATCTCCGCACACACGCACGAGTGGAACTGAAGACAAGTAACGGTCGTTTGGTTATATTTATCATAATTTATATGTACTTTATTAACGAATTCATTCATTTGAGGATGAATGTTATAATCCAGAATATATCTCGGCATTGAATATTATTCTCGAAGTGCAGAGATCGATGCTTAACACATACAAGAGCCGAACCTAACTAAGCAAGAAAGTAGACTCCACCGTCTAGTCTCCTAGTCTGTCACTGAACACCCTGGACTCTGTAGACCGACTAGGAGACAACGATAATGTGGCGGTTGACGTGTACTGACCACCATGGCGTGGTCGTGGGAGCCGCACGGGTCGTCCTCCGCCTGGCGAAGGCTGTGCTCGTGACGCTCGGTGCCAAACATATTTGCTCAGAATCTGTAATTTAAATATAATTTGTTAGTTTATTTTGATCACTTAGTAAGCGATCATTTGTATGACTTGCGAGTATCTAATGTGCGACTGATGCTAACAAGTTAAAATATACTAACAGATACCTGGTACACTAGCTTTTCTTCACTTCACAAAACATTTGATTTTACTAACTCCTAACACTAAAAGTCAATTACTTTTTCTTATAAATGAATTAACAATGACTTACCTACTTTAGAAAAATTATTTATGATTTATAGTTTGATAACATGACCGTTATCAAAACATTAAAAAAACATCACGGTTTGTGGTCAAAAGCTATAATACGAAACTGTAAGAACACAACGAAACAAGAAACAAGAGCTCCGGCAAGGGCGCCGCGTGGGAGCTGTTCCGGAGCGGCGCTATCTTCTGCAGCGGTACGTTTTAGAAATTGTCAAGTTTGCCAAACTAATGTACCTATAATGTTTGCCAAACTGATGTACAGGTACGTTTAAAAAATGCAAAGTTATTAGAAACATCGAGGTAAAGAAAAGTGACCCCTCAAAATTCTACATTATAGGAACAGTTATTTAATGTCAGATACGCTTTCAATCTAAATGTAATTGGTTCTAGTGCGTACTTTAGTATCTAGGTATTAGCTAAGAACGATAATTCTAGAAATTAGCTGGTGAGAAGCGCCTCAAGTAGCTGAAAGAGCAACACTAACAGGGATATATTATTAAAATTGATATGTCTAATAAAAACAGTTACTTACAAACGTGGTTAAAAGTAAAGTACGAGTGAATAGGCATCTTCTGAGTGCACTCATTCCATCGTAGAGCTCATCCATCGCTTTCCATCCGGCGAGATCGAGGTCTCGGAAACAGTCATTAAAAAGAAGTGGGGCACATAACATTGACACTCATAGTGAGCTGGACGCATTCATCTTTTTTAATGACTCTGCACTTATTCTTAATTTTTTATATGAATATTTCAATAAGCTTTGTAATATGCCTAATACTAAATGATTTGCAAGCTGTTGTACTGAGGCCAATGTGAAATGATATTTATTCAGCAAGGACGTGTGGTACGATTTTTTTTGTAGGTATATGTAACTGATATAGAAATTGTTTCAAGATGTACTAATATTTGCCTAATTCTAGGTTTTTAATTTATTTAATACTTTATTTATTTAATCCATCAAAATCCCTTGACAATGAATATAATGACTATTCTAAGCCCTCAATAATAAAGACAGGGTACTAAACCAAAATCTGTGCAGATCTCCAACATAGACACATAAATTGAAAAGTAAGGCAGCAATACATTATAACATTGTACATGAAATACATTGGCCGACTCAGGGCACAGGACTCAAGCTAGTGTGTCTGTACGCGAAGCAGTACAAAATCGTACGTATTTTGCTCGGTTCCTATATCGGAAAACGGCTCGTTTTGTTTACTAATGCCAATAGTACGTACTCAATTACCGATAAAACTACAAGTGTTGTAATTTCTACCAAAAGCGATTGGCAAACGATGGGAACCAGCCCTTAGTCAATAAAGCTATAATAAATATTACTTTATATTTACGCACCGAAAACAATATATTATTCTGTGGGTGTAGATGTAGATGTCGCCCGGAGCGCCTGTGTCGTCCGATACTGTAGTCGCTGAGCCGAGCTGCGCCTGTATTATATGCCAGTGCTATATCTTTGTCATTCAAGCGTGTAAGCTATCATTACGTCGATAGTCTCCCGCTCGCGCCCGCCGCCATTGTCGACGAGGCGAGCGGCTCCTGCTGGACATCTGCTCTGTGTTCGGATACCGAGACCGCTGAAGCACAGTACAGTTTGAAGTACCCCGTGGAAAGACTCCACCTACGGAAAACCACCAACCCCACACCTGGAAACTAATACAACAAAACAATGAGTTCACGGCAGGCACTCAGGCACTATAAAACACATGGAAAACTTTGTCTGCATACTTACAAGTCAGCACTTGTTTTTTCAAATTAATAGAAGCTGCCGCAGACAAAAATAACGACATTGAAAACATAATGCCAACAATTAAGTGATCGCCAAGGGGTTGAGGACGAAATCGTGGGTGGTGGGTGATGGGAAACCGTTACGGAAATTGGGCAATATCGCAGAAAAACTCAATCAGAACACCCCTAGCCATCTTTTCAATGGAATGGCAGGGAACCGGAATATGAATATGGTGAATCTGAGGATGATTGGCCTACGATGATACCAGGAAGCACTAGCACCGATCTGGACAACGGTGCAGGTGCACACGGACCGGCGGCAAACGACAATCCTACACAAATAGGCCCCGCCAATAAATGAGAAAATCATACGACAATATTCCTCGGGTAAAATCCTCTCATCCTCTTGCATATCATAAACCAACGACTCGACATACATACAACACTTATCAATTAATTAATTAATTATTTGAGTTTAATTGTTGTTTTTATATTAATTTTATAGGTACATTTACATTTGATACAGTTTAATTATTTTATTACGTACATATGATATTAATTTTATAATGTATGTACAATAATTGACTCTATTATTATTGTGAATGTGAGCATTATGTAGCCACTAATGTAATAACATATACACCAGCTTGTTGCCTGGCAGTATGAGTCTGTCATGCTCACTAAAAGTTCTTGTTGAGGGTAGCGTTGTATGTTGGGTGGCTAAGTTCCCTGCATTATGGTTGAGCTGAGCTATGCTGATGCATGCGTTATGCCCGTGAACGGGTGCCCTCTGGCGGGACTGGTCAGCTTATAACTGCCATAGCAATCTAATTCTAAGGCAAATATATTATCATTGTGCATAAATATGTGTGTATTTATCCTACACATTAGCATGTATTATCCTCACATATCTTTTTACGATTGTATTGAAGACTGTAATACTTTCATATGTTATTACAAAAGAGTATATCCATGGAGTTTCTTGCCGGTTCTTCTCCATAGGACCAACGACTTGGAACCGTGCAACTATTTAAATTCTGACTATTCGTAAGTGCCAGCAAATGGTTTACATGAATAAAAACAATTTGACTTTGACTTTGACAACGCTAGGTAAAAGGACACTCTAGTGTGATCATACGAGGGTCTGGAGCCTCCCTTAGGTGCCGAAGATGACTGCCCCAGTGGTTTTAGCCGGTAGCCATGATGAATTTCCACTGGGCACCAATAAAAAAAAAGATAAAAGGATAACACATAGATCACGAGAGCAAGAAGAGAAGAGAAGACCAAGAGTGTATTTGCGTATGGTCTTATTGAGGGCGGGCGGCCCAGGGCGACAGAATTTTGGGAGCGATTAAAGATTTTTAGAGATTGCTCGGTATGAGCACGTAGATTCCCTAATCTGCGCACTCGCATCCCCGGAGGCTCCCCGCCAGATAGCGACGAGTACGACATGTGCCCCGGCGCCGCATCGACCCTCTCCCGATCCTTGCTGCGGACTCCTTCTGGAGCACGATGCTCTCACAGACAGACAGACTTCGGTAGTCACGTGCGTTTAATTGCATCATTACTGCGAACGGAATACTAAAAGTGGTGAAAAACAATATTGCGACATTCTATTACATTCAATTCATGGTTACATAATTACATACATACTTACATACAGATCCAGCTAATATGAAGCGTGTAAAAATAGCCATACAAAATATTGGTCCAGAGAAGACTGTTGCAAGCTGGTGTTTGCTCTGGAATATTTCGGCCGTATCAGTAGCCCCCAAGAACACAGAATATAAAAACGCATGATCGGACGTAACAGATCATGCAGATGATACCACCATTGCACCAGCCAACCATATCCGCGAGGCTAGCTGCAACCTCACTTACTGCTCTTCGTGCTACTAAAGAAAGGGGTAAGCCGAGAGATAAATGTTATGCTCGAGAAGCCGCCATCTTCAATAACGAGAAACCGATGCGAAGCAGGAAGAAGAATTTACTTAGTTTTACGTGTGACACAGGTGTAAATATCAAATGTTGGAGCGCACTACAACTGTGATATAAGTAAGACTAGCGGCCGCAGCCGACGGCACCTTGTATTGCGGTGCTCTACTATAAACAAGAGTTAACATAAAAGGATGTCTGGTAGAGACCACTGTGTGCACAGCGGCCTATTGTCTATATAATAGCTTATATTGTTTGCCTGAGTTACTTGGTGTATGCACCTTCAATAACCTGATGCGTTATAGTTACTAACGAAAGGCGTTGCTGTTGTTGGTAACACTAAAATCTAGATCATTAATTAATTAATTAATATTAAAATATTTCGTGTATTGACACAAAAATATATTCAAACAGCAATGTAGTGTCGCTATAAGAATATAGCAACACTACATTGGCTCCCGTTGATGTCGTACACGGTGACTAAGCAAGTCTAATCCAAAGAGTCGGGTAGCAGCGTGCCTTCTGTGGAACAGTAGCCATAGGTACTGCGCTCACCAACTGATATGATGAACGCTGCCGAGGGTAGTAAGTATAGAATGTTAAAGTGTATATTAGGTAGACCTTCCCCACTTCCTTTCATTATTTACATATTAAGTGGTACATATATAACAAATAAATCAACGTTTTAAGGGCTTTTTCCTTCTACCCAGCTTGAGACAGACTATTTCAAACTTTTTGGTTTTTCAAGGTAAATATTAACTTGTTTTTTAAACATTATGAGTTCCATAATGTGTTTTTATTTGTTTAGTCTATAAATCTAAGGATTCTACTTATCATTCTTATTATTTCATGTAGGACCAGATCAGTATACTCCCCAAGAGTAATCAGTCGGGCCAAACTTAATTACTGAGGTTAGAATATGTGTGCTTCTCGTTGTGAGTGCATATCGAAGTCGCTTCATCGCGGAGCGCAAGTTGAATGGTATCCTAGTTATCACCGTTACCAACCGCTGGCACAAACACGTACGTACCTATTTCTGTAGGTAGTCACGTGTGATGACGATTGTAATTTATTTATCTACAACAACATGCGATGGACGATAACATGAGCGGCAGCGACACACATGAGTGTACGTGCCTGCTTGAGTACAGCTGTAGGTGCTCGCTTTTAAATGATAATCCTTTGGCGCCGGCTCACAGATTACTTGCGTGCCGTAGGTATCTATCCCTTCCGCGGATTCGAAACACGCGGGCATGACGCGCGGCTCTTAATCATGCACTCGACCAATGACATACTTACTTGCAATGCTCAACCCCTTAGCGTATACATGCCTAACTTTAGTCTGTGGAGAAGAGCCGGCTGTCTAGTAACTGTAGTTCAGAGAATCAACAGAAAGATAACTCATTTATTGCAATCTAAATCCTACATTTGTTTGTGATGTGTATTGTGTTCATCAATGTCTAGTATTTAAATTGACCTTACTCACCGGTTTCGGCGTGAACATTGTGGCCACATCATGTCACTCACTAGCGTCCATCTCCAGCAGTCCCATCAATTGTAACATGACGCACATCGACGTCTCACTGACACAATTTTAAAAAGTACCGTCCGGACTCCACGTCCGACGTACGCAAACACTGGTCACAACGGGGCCACGGAACGAACTCGATCGGTGAGCAGCACAGGCGCCGCCGTGTGCAAGGCGTGTGCACACGGGGGCACTCGGCCGCCGCGCGCAGCCCGTACACCTGAGCCCTGAGCTAAGGGCGCCTCTGCATTCTTAGCTCGCTGGACTTCCAGCCTGTCCTGGACCTGCCTACAATTCCTAATGCTATGTGTTGGTACTAGGGTAGATCTGTTGAGGCATTTCATTTCCAATGCTACTATATTAGCTTTAGTTTAGTTTTAGCGTGCTATTATCCCTAAATCCACCCACCCCATTTCATCCCGTGAGTGTCGTAAAGGATGGGCAGCAGCGTCCTTCGAGTACTTTAAGAACTCAACTGCGACCGCCATTTCGCCAACCCGTATGCCAAACGTGGCCATAATGGCAAAACCCCTCAGTGAGCACCCAACTGGTCATAGCAGCGATCTTTGGGGAAACCTGTGTCCAGCAATGGAATTTATTCGGCTAAAATGATGATGATTAACCCCAAATAGTCGGAAATGATGGCTAGTAATATGTGGTGGGTGACCTCCATCAGCTCGACGTAATCCAGCAGTACTCATAGCAAGCCGTGCTCCGCCCGTGAACACCCTCTGCAGCCCGCGGCCGTTTTCATAGAATGCCACAATTGTCGACTGTGAGGCACCCGATCAGAACAACTAAATGCATATGTCTCTGCCTCGCAAAGGAGTCTCTTGCCACCGTTCCCTATTACGACAATAGCGGGAACAGAGAGTCAAATCAAGTTACGTCAAAGTTTTATAAATATTGTAATATAGGTCCTAATAGGCTCTTATGAAAAGTCAACAGTTAATGTGCACACGTCGGTAATGTCGGTCCTATTAAGAAGAGCCGGCACGAAACTCTTTATACGTAGGATTGACTAGTTGTTGTACACGTGCCTATTAATTGTGCAACGGTATAAAAGCGATGATCTATTGCTTGACATAATATTATAAAGGCGGCGGGTGCTCTGTCGCTCGGTAGGTGTGTTACGTAGCAGTATACGTGTCATTATAGTTGCTCTGTTCCGGCCGAATGCTGAAACGCCACTTAATATTTAACTACCGGTATGGGCACTATCTGAGACGCCTGCTTTACTACCAAACACGAGCATCTCAAATAGTTTAGCAGGAATTAAATATTAAGTGGAGTTTCAATATTCTGCCGTTTGTTTGCCTAAAGACGAGGTTTACAAACATTTTGGCGTTCCCGATAGTGACGCATGCGACAAATTGGGAAGCCAACAATAAAATATTGTAAGGTTTAAAGAGGCGATTGCCAATGCTACATTCGACAACAAATCGGTAATCTGAAAACCTAACAACGAGGGCACGTTTTCACGTTGCAGAGCTTAGTTCTGCTTCAAAGCAAAGATTGTATCTGATAAATGGTAATAAACGATAAAAAGCATTGTCCTGAAGTCGTGTGCAAAATATTCAATGATAACACTTAATATTCAGCACCTTAGTAATGAGTACAATGTAACACGTCATGTAATGCTGCTCGTGTGCTCGTGTGGTGGCCGGCTCGCGGCGGCACCTCCCTCGGCGGGCTGATTACGTAAGTCGCAGATGCTTTGCGACAGGCGTAAATCGCGCAGACGCCGTTCTTAAACGTCAGTTTGGTATTACGTATTTTCCGATAACGATTAAGCAGGCGGAGATCGCTGACGCACAGTCTGTTGGAAGATCAATGAACTAAAAATTGCATCCTCAGCTTTCAATTTCGACTCTTTTCCACTGGAAATCCTAAGATACGCGATAGCTGCTGTCGCGTCTGCTGTCGCTGTTTTTAGCTAATACGGGTGCCGGTCACACCTACACTCTGGTTATAAAATCCCGTCATATAATAAATAATAAATTCAAGTCCATTCTATAACACAAAAGCTGTGTATAAAGGGTTTCTATAAAGTTAGCTGATGCGTGCGTCATGTTCGTGAACGAGTGCGTCTGTTAGAACTGCAATGGTCATCCATTAGCTGCCATGGCCATTTTATTATAAACCCTAGCAAATTACAATCAGGATATTTTTATATAGACTTTATAATAAGTTTAGATTCTTTTCTCTCGCAGTTATTTTGTGGTAATTGTAATACGCACTCCGGGATTTTATTATAAAATTGTATACTATATCCCATAAAAGAAGTATGGACTTTAGCTAAATGATATTTTGGGTGTACTAATTTAGTTTTATATCTTGTATTATAGTTATTTACCGATCTTTTTTTTTTGTAAAAAGATGTATTTTCTAGCTGTACATACGTAATCTATTTCTATATCTATTACTATAATAAAATCGTAGAGAGACAAAAACTGTACAGTGAATATATTTTGAAAAAAATCACTGCCGCGTGCTCCAGGGACGAGACTGGTTCAATTCTGCAATTTTTTGAATTTCTGTCTGTGTGTCCGTTTCTATATTGGATGAAAACGCTAAAACTACAGTATTGAATTAGTTGAAATTTGGCAAAAATGTCCGTTACTGTCCAAGGAGGGATCTAAAATACGCAAATAAAATGAAATCATAACGCTTTTGTACATGGGAGGTGAGTAGTATAACAATGTGTCCACAAAGTTTTGTTTTACAGCGCATATTATGAAAATTTCACTCAAGTGAACACATTCGTAATCAGTACGTAATAAGAATTCATTAAAAGACATTACCATCACGCTATATCTAAAGGGAGCTAAGCGACAGATTTTAAGAATAAGAAAGCTTATTTCGGGACTTTTCGCAACTGGTTACGTAGCCTGCTAAAGTAACACGCGGGTTATCATTGCTTTGGTCTCGGCAGCGAACCTACCTCTAAAGTCTTACTTTTTGGATTTTGTTTTGCATTAAATTTATTCTCTTGACAAGCAATTTCTATATTAAATATTCTGTCTGGTCTGTAGTTGATATTTTACTAATTATACAATATGTTATTATGTATTATGAGACGGGTGCAACAATAAGTCACGGGCTCAAAGCAACATATGTCGCTAGCAGTTCTTTCTTTTCTTTTTTAAATTTTCATTACTTAGTTTAATAAAGTATTTGATTGTCTATTTATGAAAAACTTCTTAATTGACGAGCAATACGGCTTCAGTCCTAAGTCAAGTACTCTTTCAGCTACAATTGATTTAATTACAAAAATTAAAACACATATCGATAAAAAAAACATATGTTTAGGGATTTTCATTGACATAAAAAAAGCTTTTGACACCGTAAGCCACCAAAAGCTTCTCCGAAAATTAAACAATGCAGGAGTCACGGGCATCGCTCTTAACATGTTTACATCATATTTACAAAATAGACGGCAAGTTGTTAAAATAGATAATTTCACTTCTTCGATCTAAAACGTGTCGTACGGCTGTCCTCAAGGCTCATTATCACCTCATTACTTTTTTTAATCTATATTAATAACATTAATAAAATAGGATTCACGGGACATCTCACATTATACGCGGACGATACTTGTCTCTTCTACTTCGATAAGTCTGTTCATAACATAATAGCGGATGCTCAAAAGGACCTAGATGTACTCAGTGAATGGTTAAAATATAACTTACTAACAGTCAATAGGTCAAAGACATCTTTCATGATTTTTGCCGCAAAAAATAAAACCATAGCGGATTTTTCACCTCTGACAATCAATAATAATGTAATAAAACAATCACGAAAAATATCTTGGACAACACGTAGATGACAAACTGGAAACTGCACATTGATCAGGTCAAAACAAAACTAACGTCATTGCTGGGAGCAATACGTAAAATTGCAAACTGCATACCAAAAAAAGTACGGACTATTATACAGGGTGTTTGGTGCATCGCGTGCCAAATTGAAATGGTCGACTGGGGGGGTCACCTGCTATCCTTTCAGACAGCTAAACATTTCTCATGCCCTGTGGATTTTTTTCATCGACTTTTTATTGTTTTATTAAAAAAATACCCAAATTTTACATTCAAATACAAATAAAAAAAAGTATAAGTCGTAGACTCTGAATTTTAATTATATTTAGATGTGTATTGTATTACAGTACTTTTATATTTAAAATTAGTGGCATTAGCCATCTAGTTCTTTTTTTAATTTACTCGCAAAGTTTCGGACTTAAATTAAAGCTGTCCATGTTACAGCTATTTACATGGCTATAAAAAAAACCAAAAGCGACCGCGATCTTCCAACTCTCACAAACATTTTCAGGTCTATCCTCTTGCTAGTGATGTGTCACATACCATAAAAAGCTTTTTACAACTTTGTGAATTAGCTAGAATTGTAAATCGAGCCACAAAATACCAAATTCTGAAGAAAAAAGTCTTTTTGCGTAATTGTTACTTGAGAAACAGGTAAAATTTGTTTTCTCAGTCTCGCGAAGTAAAATCTATCTTCTATCTCTTTCTTGCATAGCGTAAACTAGTGTGAACAAACGACGAACTGCTGCCGACAACGCCGTCAATCCGTCATTATCATTATTTTAGTCGAGACATAACTGCCTCTGCTACCTGACGTGTGTGCTAGTTCGTCGTACTCCGCGATTTTTTCATTTTGTTACTTTGTATTGTTGAGTTTTGTTGGTTTTTGTTACGTTTTAACTTTTGGTGTTATTGTTAAACTTTGTTGACTTTTTTGTTGTTGCAATGGCGATGTTCTCTAACGAAGAATATGCTGACATCATGATGGCTTATGGAGCCGCCCATGGTGTCGCTCGTGCTGCGCAACGACTTTACCAGGAACGCTTTCCTGGTAGACGATTACCTGGCCGCAAAGTCTTCCAAGAGAGATACCGACGCATACGCGAGACTGGCAGTGTCACTTTTCATGAACCAAGGGGCCATATTGTGCGACATAATGTTGAAGTGGACTAGAGAATACTGGCACTTTTTGAGGAAGACCCTACAAGAAGCATTAGAAATGTGGCAGCACATCTTGATATTTCAATATGGAAAGTGTGGAAAGTTCTTCAGCAAAACGAAAAGCATCCATTCCACTACACTCCGGTGCAAGTTACGTAATTTTAAACAACTTTAAACCCGTATACGCTTTGTTTGACGATGCCTTTGTTTAGCAGGTAATGGGTAAATGGTATGACGTCACTTCCAGGTAGTGAATCTGTTCGAAATACATTGGAGTATTTAATATAATTTAGATGTAGGTAATATTATCCTACTTTTGTTAAAATATACCCGCAACTTTTGATTACTGTTGGCCGGCCGGGCTGAGTATCGTCACCGCGGGTCGAGGAGTTGTAAGTTGGAACGTATTGCGTGCGGTCGATAGTACATCCAAGTGTGGTTATTGCGCCCGCGTTGGTAGTTGAAATTGAATATTCATCTCGCGAAGTTCTCGTTGCGCATACCTAACCCACGGGATAGTGAGAATATTGAACAGAAATAGTTTCCGTGTAGTGTGTTGGTGAAACGTGGTGTGAAACCCCGGTGATCGCCACGCGGTGGTATGTGGCGCTGGGTCCAGTGGACAAGTATACATTCTTGAATACCCCTTAGCCCTTATTGATTTTACTATAGTTTATTAGATTCTGTCCACTCAGGGGAACCCCAAATCCCTACCTACACCTGACCTTGACAGACTTACATGTGACCCTCGCCCTAAATCTGCACCCGCACGTTGCGCTGGTAAGTTACCTAGGCTATCTTACAGAATATATGGGATTTGTGTCGCCGGGCCGCCGATCCCGTTGCGTACGATACAAGTTTTGGTAGCAGAGCGTGGTTCGGTTTCTTTACAATCTATTAATATCGGTTAAACGCGTTTAAAACGTTGTTATTGGTAGATTCAGGATAGCTAGGTACAGACTAGTGCATAGTATCGGTTGGATTATACATGTTAATGATAAATTATTAGTTACACTCGGCTCTGTCCTCGAGATCAAGAAGTACTATGTAGTAACGCGCAGGTACTGCTATCCAACCACTAAATTTGAAATCAACAAGATAAGTAAAAAACAACTAGTAACGCCCTCTCTTGGTGAATCATTCGCGTTTTAGTGCTTTAGCTATCCGCCACGATTTTTCGGTCCTCTCAATTAATAAATGTTTTATTAGGAAAATCCATGTTTTAAGTAGTTTTAAGTGTTTGTGACTACGGTAATAAGTACGTAAACCGTATAATTATGCCGAATAGACCATATAGTGATGAATACAAGGCTATGTGAATAGAAAAAAGAAAAAAAAAAAAAAAACATGATAAAATTTAAGGAAGCGACTATCACACCGGCAATGCTCATCTTCGCAAGATTCGATAAAAATCTTAGGTAAGTTCTAATTACATAGCTATTTTTAGTGAAAATATGGGCCTTTTTAGGGAGGAATGTATATAGATTTTCTGTATACCCACATTATTTCCTAAATAAGTTTTATTGGTTGTGAACATTTCGATGGAATGTATCCGCCAATTGATAATACAATACAATATAATAACACTGTGTACAGTTCAAAGGGATTGATACCAGTTCTATAACAAAATGATTGTGAGCATTACAATGGAATGTTTCCGTCATAATTTCAAAAATACCTGCTTTTGGTATTATAAATGCAATAACCATTTTAACGCAACATTTGCGCTAGCCTGTTGCCTCGGCTAATTATATACACACACTCATCGTCCCTTGTGCTAACGCAATAGTCCATTGAGACCACACAGAATACAGATCTTCCCAATGAGGTAGATGTCCTGCTAAATGAAATGGTTAACATATCCGTGGAGCCACTGGAACTTCCGTAAATGTCTCATCTAAGCCTGTTTTACTGATATGACAGTGACGCGGACGTACGGATTATTAAAAATAACGCAGCTAAAGAGAAACTTCCGGAGGATATTTTTGGTGAAGCTCTTATAAAAGAAAAACATTTCGGGCCAGGGGTACAGCTACACTTGGCCTTTATAAGGAAGCCAAAAAAGATATTATTCCAAACATAAAATAGTTCTGTATTAAATCAGGAGGTTAAAGCAGATTGACAGAGGTACTTAAATATTACTTTTAACAAATTTTAATCTGTTTTAATTAATTAACGTAAAATTAACAAAAGCAATTTGTTTTTGTTATAAATATGCCTAGAGCCCATAATGTCTTGATAATTGTTCGTCTAGGAGATGCTCTTTTATATTTCTATCTAGCGACAATACCAATATAACACTTATATCGTCGTTAACTGATCCTGGAAAGCTAGCCTGTGACTTGCAATATACGGAATCAATGATTCGCAGAAGTTTGGTTTAGAAAATACTCACACGGAGGTAAAAATGAAATGGACGCGGAAATGAAAACTTGATCCTGGAGGAACCTCTACACTTGGATCTTCAAAACGATATCAAACCAGATGCAAAATATAATCTTGAGACCCCCCACTTCCGCCCTCGATCAGGCAGACGGAAGCTGTGGCTAAACCTCCAGTAATGGCTGCCCAACCAACCAGCCGGAGTACCAGCGCCTGCAGCGCCATGCTATATAGCTGCGGCTGCAACCGTGTGTACCTTACAGGGGCTTACAGACCCACGCACCGCCGCACCGATAGACCCGGTGAGTTATTTGGGACGTGTGTTGTACTTTCTCGATATATGGCGTCTTATCACTAGCGATGCAGTACTTTGATATTGAGTTGAAGGGTATGCATTACCATTCAAAAAAATACTTAAATAAGTCTGATTTGATAGCATACAGAGAAATCGTCAACGATTTATTGAACGCCCATGCAATATCGGCTTGCCAACCATGTTTATGGTCAATATGTTTCTAGCACATTTCTAGTACCTAAACCAAAAGGTAGACTACGTGCCATCTTAAATCCTTAAATAGATTTGTAAATACAAACAATTTGCAATTAGAAGAACTAAGCAGTACAGTAAAAAAAAAAAAGATTTGAAGGATCCTTATCGGTTCAACGTTCTTCCATTTGCTGCTGCACAGTTCGCACATACGTTTTCACAAAGCTTCTAATACCTGTGTTGGCATTATTAAGAAGTTTAGGTTATTTGTTAACTACCTATATATTTAGATGACATAATATGTTGTATTGGAAAAACTTATGAAAAATGTGAAAATAATGTTCAAACATCTGCATTATCATCATATCAGCGAAAGGTCTTCCACTGTTGAACAAAAGCCTCCTCCATAGATTGCCACAACGTCATGTCACATGTCGTCCTCGTCAGACAGCTGCCAGCTACCTTTCCCAGGTCGTCTGTCCACCACGTTATAGGCCATCCCACGCTGCGTTTTCCGGTGTGCGGTCTCCACTCGGAGAATCTTTTTGCCTCAACAGCCGTGAGTTTGATTATTCAAATGCCCAAATTAATTTTAAGAGTCTTTGGGTTTTGTTATTGACAATGAAAAAAAAAAAAAAATTGACCCTAAAAACCCGTTGTATGTAAATATCTAGGTTTCATTATTAGTACAGTTATGACATATATAATATATTAAATGACATATATTATATATTAAATGATAAAAAACAGATCATAAATGATATAAATAATGTTAAGACTAAGACCTCGCCTTAGATGTCTCACTCGCATAGTGTACTTGTATCTGCATGTCCTGCCATTCAATACAACGCTAGCTGTATACAAAAGAGTTAAAGATGTGTAAATACCTAGCACTATTAAAGTTTGATAATTATGAAAGTTACATGAATATACATTCGTATATTCACCAAACTTTTTATTGGTGGTTGAACTAAATTAAAAATGTCGCCATTTTATTCGTGACGAGAAATATTTGATTGAAATATATTCCGATGCGAGCAAGACAGGATGGGGGGGGGGGCATGAACGAATGAACAGAGCTGATACAGCAAAAGGAGCATATTAAGCTAATAAGTTAAAAACGATTAGCAACCTTTTTGAACTTAGTATATTTCCAAAACCGCTTAAGATTCTGAGATCCTTTTTCTGCATGCAAAAACACGACTCAACTATATTTTATATTGTTACACCTAAATGGGTGGTATAAGGTTTCCACATTAATGTAATTACTAAAGAACTCTGGCATTCGCTTTCGCCTCAAGAATAAGTTCAGAAAATAATGAAGTAGCAGACCACAGAATCTAGGGCCACACATACTCACAGAATAAGAACAGTAACACTGCCTTCAGCAAAATCATACACACGTTCAGTACACCAAAATCTGTTTGCATCTAGAATCAATAGAAAATGTGTTTTTGTGCATCAGGGAGAAAAGATCCTGGCGCTTACGCAGTAAATGCCTTTACACTGAATTGGAAGAATCAAAAATCCTATGCATTTCTACCATTTTCTAGCAGATTAAATAAATAATTTCAGGGCATAATTACAGATAAGGCTGAAGGCATTGTTGTTGTTTCATACTGGCCGAGTCAGGCATAGTTGCCATTGTGTCAAAGATTCTGAGTATCAAAAATTGTCCTGTTTCATCCAAGTGACCAAGCCCTTTTGTCATGTTCCCACACACCGTCACCACCACAGCTTATCCTGGGTGCAGGCAGGTTGTCAGGAGGGTACTACTAAAAAGAGGCGTCCCTCCTTCTATAGATATTATGTATGCTTCGGTTTCCAACAATACTATGAATCAGTATGATACATATTTTAAAAGGTGGTTCCATTTTTGTGTGTCTCATTACATTGATTTATATAAAGCTTCTGGTCCTAACATCAAATATTTCCTTATTACGCTATTTAATGACGGTGCCCATATGATCAACATTGTCAATAATATCTGATTAAAATTCGGAACGGATGACAGAATTATTCGTTTATTTTAAAGATCAAGGTTCCTATAATCTAAAACCACCAATACCAAAATATAATTAATCCTGGGTACCGTCTCTTATACTAAAGTACTTGTCTAATTTGTACCCCAACGATGAGCTAGACCTACATTATCTAACCTAAAAGATTTTACACTAATCGCATTAGTTACAGCCTACAGCGTTCAAACCACATCGAAAATAACTATTCAAGACATTTGTGTTACTATATGGTTTGACCATATCTCCATAAAGATTCTAGACTTGAATAAGACATCGTGTATTAGTTCAACAACACTGTCTTATCTACAATGTTTACTCAGCAACTAGAAATGTTCCCAGCCAATAGACTTAGATCGTATACTATATTCTTGGAAATTAGACCAGAAGTGACTTTTTTAAAAATAATTATCAAATATCTACAGGAAAAGATTCAAATAGACGAAACCAACTGACAACAATTTAATATTAAACATCAAATAACAAAATAACCAAACGAAAAATACAATCCTAACAAGAATAATCATTAAAGAGAATTTAAGAAATAATCAATAACACATAAATGAAAAAATGTAACCGACAGAGTGACGTCCTCACGATGTAGTTCCCACGACGAGTCCAAGTGAAAAGAGAGCGGTGCTAGTACTGCGCCGCCTTATATAGGTCTTCCCCCTCCTAATCTCTTCCATCTTCTACACGGCCTTTCCTGACAGGAGACCGTCCTCGGACTCCTTCATCTTCTAGCTTTGAAGATCTGTGTCCAATGTTGGCATGGAAAATCTGGCTGAGTCTTCACTGTTTGCAGGTGCAGTGCTGATGGGCATCTCCATCTGCTGCATGCCAGAGGTGCAAGGTTCTGGTTCTTCGTCGATAGCCTGTTTAGACTCCTCGTTATCGTTGTCTGATTCTGCAAAAGAAACAAACAGCCAGCACAAGATCAATTTTGTAAGACAGCAAAACAGCTACTGTAAGCAAAATAGCTGTTGATGAAATAGCTCTTTTCAATAACACTCATTTCAAGAGCAAATCAATTTAGGCTAGCCTTGTATAGCCTACGCACGATAGGTGTGAAACATACAAATATCCAAACCAACTACCCGGGGCGGGACTTGTCGGAAGATCGCCACCTCACGACTCGTTAGAGACCTACGTGAGGCATAACTTTGCGTGTGTAAATCGGTTTACATACTAGCATGTCTCAAACCAACTCCATATATATCATCGAGATGTTTATTCGCTAGGCACAATAGTCCGAGCCCAACCTGTGGCCCGACTCTATGTATACCACAGCTCTAGGATAACATGTCCGAGAACACCACCGCATGACCACAGGTCCAATACGGCTACTCCAAGACCATAGGTCCGATAAGGCTACTCCAAGACAGTATCCCTTCGTGAGCTGTTCCCAAGGTATGTTCCATATACTAGGTGGCATGTCCGATGCACTCCAAGACAGGGGCCCATCCAATAACATGAAACCGTACCTTACTTGAAGTGTATCCGTCAATTTGAGATAGCATGTCCGATGCGCTCCAAGACAGAGGCATATTTCAAATTGCAAGACTCGACTTCCCTTGAGCGTCGTTCAGCATTATCACTCCCAACAAGAAAGCACTTAAGAGGTTAATTTAATATAAACCTCTTTTACAAACAATTATATCAGATAAGGCAGAAGTGATTCTAGTGCTTACATAAAAACAAGCAAAGCTCATTACACCAACTCATTTTACAAAAACATTTCACTCACCATTAAAGAAAGCAGAACACACATCGGGAGTCCATTCCCCATGCCACGGGATCATGTATTCCGCAGCTGCCTGTGTCGTCTTGCCGTACGAGCCAGCCACAAGATGCAGCTCATAGCGACCGTGTGGGAGTACCTTTGCCACACGATACGGCCCTCGCATGCACGAATCCAGCTTTCCAGTAGATTGTGCCTGTTTTCTCACAAAAACTAACGAGTTCAAATTAAAAGCACGGGGTAGCTTTCGCCCTTGATTGACATAGTCATCCTGACGTCTTTGATTTGCACGGAGACGTTCAGATGCTCTTTGACGACTCATTTCGCGAAGGGCTTCCCGATTAGGGCTGGAACCTTCAAAGGCCACATCGCGAACCAAGCTACGAATGAGGGGCGTTGCGGCATCAATACCTATCAATAGGTTCAAAGCTGAATACTGAGTTGTTCTTTGTTTTGTGATATTGAGAATCAACTGCAGTTTCCACATAACACTCGGCCACTTTTGCTGCCGATGGTTGCACTCAATACGCACCATGTTAAGAACGGTACGGCAGTAGCGTTCCACCTGCCCGTTGGACTGGTGCATTTCAGGGGTTATGAGGTGAGTGTCGCAACCCATGTCTTTGACCCAATTGAGAAATTCGGTACTCTGAAACATGCGACCTCTATCGGCTATTATTAGCTTGGGGGTCCCAAAAAGGGAGACCATATTGGTGAAATGTTGTTTTAGTTCGTCAGCGTCTTGTCGGTACATTGGGTATAACAAACAGAATTTAGAAAACGCGTCTACAACTATAAGAACATGGCGATAACCTTCGGCTTCGGGAAGAGGACCTAGGGAATCTAAATGGACAGTTTCAAAGGGTGTATCTGGTTTTTCCCAAGAGTGAATGGGCTGTAGAGGGGCTCGGGGAACTTTTTTATGGGAGAGACACACTAAACAGTGTGTTACATACTTCTGGACAAATGACCTCAGCCCTGGAAACCAGAAGTGTTTTGTGACAAGATCAACAGTCTTATCGATACCGGGGTGATCATGTTCGTCATGGAAAACTCGTAAAAGGCTAAGTCTATGTCCTTTCGGGATATAGCAAAGGAACTTGGGATCTTCACCAGTAGGTACGAATTTTACATAAAGGATGTCGTTTTTAAAAACATAACGACTGGAGTCCAATTGGCCGTCTGCCAATTTTTGAATGAGAGACGAGTTTCCTCGTCGGAAGCCTGGGCAATTTGCGCCCAATTCAGTGGTTTCTGAACCGTGCACACATTGACCGGATTCCGACTAAGGTAATCGGCATGGGACAGAAGCCTACCTTTCCTATAGTCCAGGCAAAAGTCAAAATCTTGGAGGTATATCCACCACCGAGCCACCCTGGGCAACAAATCTTTCTTACGCTGTGTAAGCTTCAATGCGTTACAGTCGGTGACCACAGTGAATCGCATACCCACAAGGTAATGCCTGAAATGCTGAAGGGCCTTTACTACCGCAAGGGTCTCAAGCTCGTATGAGTGGTATCTACTCTCAGCTCCCTGAGTAAGTCTACTGAAGTAGGACACAACCCGTTTACGATTACCTTCATGCACTTGCATCAAGACTGCTCCGTACCCAATAGAACTCGCGTCTGTGTGGACTTCTATGGGTAATGAAGGATCATAAATTGAAAGTACTGGCTCACTCGTTAGACATTCCACAATGTACTTACGAGCAGCCTGTTGTTCGACTCCCCAATCAAAGCGCACTCCCTTTTTAGTGAGTGCCGCAATACACGCAGTTTTCTGGGAAAAACCAGCTATATACCGCCTAAAATAGCTGGCTAAGCCCATGAACTGACGGACCTGCTTTACATTTTGCGGTTCGGCTGAGTCAATCAAAGCCCTCACTTTTTCATGACTCGGCCTAACCTGACCTTCACGAATTGATCTACCCAAATATTCGATCTCTGTGGCCAAGAACGAACACTTTTTCAAATTGATAGAAAACCCAGCTTTAGTCAACGTGTCAAGGACTTTTTGTAGCAGAAAAAGGCCCTGATCAATGTTTTGGCTCATTATTAAAATGTCATCTATGTAAACCAGGATATTACCGGACTCAATTAGTTCGCGAAGCGTTTTTGTGATAATACGTTGGTAAACAACTGGAGCATTCGCCAAACCGTAAGGCATCTTCAAATATTGATAATGTCCCTCTGGCGTGACAAAACCCGTAAGCGGAATTGAGTCCTGGTCTAATGGAATCTGGTGAAATCCAGTTGCCATGTCAAGAGAACTGAAATATTTGTTATGCCCTAAACGATCTATGTAGTCATCTATACGTGGCAGCGGAAAACGATCTTTAATTGTGATCTCGTTTAGTTTACGAAAGTCCACGCACATCCTATCTGTGCCGTCTTTCTTTTTAACTAAAAGAATCGGGCTCGCGTAATCAGATTCCGATTCCTGTATAATTCTTTTGTCCAACAAATCTTTAATTATGTCACGGACACGAAGAGTCTCAGCGTGAGAAAGTTGGTACGGCCGATAGTAAACAGGAGTGTTGGAATTAAGTTTAATGGACATACACCCCGTATTTACCGTTGATGTTGCAGTACCAGAAATAAAATACTGAGAGAAATTATTAATTATATCCAACAACTTATCTAAGTGTCCATCAATTAGGGGTGTATTAATTGGAATTGAAGCCTCAGATTGTACGTTCATTATCCTATGCAAGTTATTAAAGTTTCTTGTAAGTGACTGACTGTCTCTAGTGCGAACGTACCTAACACCATCCCTATTAAGAACATCGGTTCCTACAATAACTGGCGTGTTCATATATTCGGCAGACACTACAAACAAATCTACCTCGAGAGTTAAGCCGTCAAATTCAATAGGTAACGTCACATAACTTGTACTCTCTACTTCTTGAGTACCTAACCCCTTCAAGGTACGAAAAGCTGGCTTACGTGAACACTTAAAATGCCTAAGCAACGAGGACGAAATTAAGGATATAGTGGACCCACTATCAATCAAAATATCGACCGCTACGTCCTGTATAATTGCCACAACCACGTCACTATTGTTGGTGTTCACAAACTCATTGCAATAATTGACACTACTTTTATTTGCAGCTTCCAATCTTTGCTTAGCGAAACAATTTTCGGCTTTATGACCCGGTTTCTTACAAAAACTACAAGTTTCGGACCTAGTCGATACAGAAACGGATGTAGGGTTAGTCAGGGAATAATTTGACGAACCATTGGGATGTTGGTCAGTTCTCGGTTTTTTAGCACACGTTGCCTGTCCGTGTCCTAATTCACCGCAAGAAAAACACTTAACATCGTTTAGATTACGCTTACGATCTATAGTTTGTTTATCTCTTGCAGAACGAAACGCGGCACTTTTTGACGTACTGGTGTTATTTGGTTTAACGTAAATCGAAAAGTATTCCACTAAATCATTGGGCAACAGCTTGGCATTAGTTGCCGACGCTCTTATGTTGGGATCAGTGATACCGCGGATTATTATCGCCGAGATTAGCTCATCACTAAGTCCTCGCACTATTCGTAAACGAAGTAATGACCGACGCACGTAGTCCGCATACGTAGAATAGCTATCGGAATTCTTGATCATAACATCATATAAAATATTCGCGATGTCCGGTACTCTAGGGCACAAAGGCTTGAATTCTCTTTTAAAGTTGCTCCACGAACGGTCATTACTTACCCATTCGTTAAGCCATGATCGAGCGTCACCTTTCAAGCAATTACCAATACGCGACAAGCATTCGAAATCGTTCCAATTGTTTAAAACTTTAGCGCGATCGACCTCAGCACACCAATCATCAATATTATGTAAGGTAGGATCAAAGTTTGAAATATAAAAGTGCTGAGATCTACCCGCAGTATTAATTGATCGAATGGCATCTACGATACGATCGGTTACCGTAGCTTGTGCCGAATACGAATTTTCATTCTCGTTCCTAACTAAACGGTCCGACACATGCACAGACGCCTGCTTAGATACACGTCCTGATACTCGTAACGGCGGTGTTCTAGAGCGAGAACGCGAATAACGACGATAGCTATATCCGCGAGTTGGCGAGGTATGTTCAGGCACAGTCTCTCTAGGTAGAGGTGAAACTAAATGGCGGCGACGCTCCGGTGGTGACGAATGACGCACGTTACGCGATTCTATTCGACACGGCGATCGTAATATATTACGTTCCAGCGACGGTGTAAGCTGGCGCCGCAATGCCCGTTGACCACGTACACCATTAGACACTAAAGTTCTATCACGGTCACATGAACGCACTGGCAATGGTGAAGCCCTAGTTTTGTCTTCTAACGCTTTAAGGCGAGACATCATCGTTTGTATCTCGAGCCTTAACGTGTTGTTTTCATTAGGGGACCGCTCACGGTACCTACTATTTTGCCGCTCTTGACTATTGGGACGAGAATCGCGATGATCGCGACGAGAACTATAGTCACGACGCGAGCTATTGTCGTGACTTTCGTAGCGACTGCGACTATGACTATGATCGCGTTTGCGGTCTGCCATCCTAAGACACTTGAAAAATAGCGAACAAACCGACTACCAAATGATTAAACGTATTCCAGTAACACACAACACAAGTACCCACACACAGATTTAAAAAAAAGTGACACAAAAACCACAACAGAAAAAAAAGTCGAGACAAAAATAAAAATGAGGGAATTATGTAATAGTGGGCAGTAGAAATGGGAAGAATCCCACTTCTGATCTTGGAAATTAGACCAGAAGTGACTTTTTTAAAAATAATTATCAAATATCTACAGGAAAAGATTCAAATAGACGAAACCAACTGACAACAATTTAATATTAAACATCAAATAACAAAATAACCAAACGAAAAATACAATCCTAACAAGAATAATCATTAAAGAGAATTTAAGAAATAATCAATAACACATAAATGAAAAAATGTAACCGACAGAGTGACGTCCTCACGATGTAGTTCCCACGACGAGTCCAAGTGAAAAGAGAGCGGTGCTAGTACTGCGCCGCCTTATATAGGTCTTCCCCCTCCTAATCTCTTCCATCTTCTACAATATATATATATATCTAAGACTCGGACGATTATATGTGAACTAGAATATCCTTCATAAGCTTTAAATCTCCCCATAAAGCTTTAAGTTGACCTTAAGCCACTAGACAAAAAATATTTTATGGGACAATGGTGTCGATATCAGTAAATTCAAGGCCCACTCCACTGACATGCGCTACTTCGGCAGCTCTTAAATCAGGCGTCTTCATATTTAGAATAACTGCAGGCAACTGGAGTGAGCCTTCATCAGTATTTGCCAGGTTTTATCAAATACCAGTGTTAACTAATAATGACTAATCATTCGGTTTATCTATTTTACACGCCTAATTATTATTTATATAACACACAAACATTTAGGATCACTATATTGTAAAATGTGTTTTTCGTATAAGTACTTCAAATCTATGATCTAATATCATGAAACAGTTAAATTATAAGTTACAACATTGATTAGTCAAACTGCGTAATTATACTTTTTTATTCTAGCAAATATTTCACCTGATATAATATATTTACATATATACAACGCATTTAATGCTTTCAAATTCTACATAGTACTTCTTGATCTCGAGGACAGAGCCGAGTGTAATTGTAGATTAAACGAACTTACCTGAAGTGAAGTTCTATCCCAATTACACGAAGGCTCTGTCCGAAGAGATCAACACCCGCCCAATCCCGTGCACTCATGATCATGTAAGATCCATGAGCCCCTAATGCGTTGTATGTATGTATGGTAACTATGGATCCCGTTCCCCGCTTTAAACTAAATGATTCACCAAGAGAGGGCGTTACTAGTTGTTTTTTACTTATCTTGTTGATTTCAAATTTAGTGGTTGGATAGCAGTACCTGCGCGTTACTACATAGTACTTCTTGATCTCTTCGGACAGAGCCTTCGTGTAATTGGGATAGAACTTCACTTCAGGTAAGTTCGTTTAATCTACAATAATATTTTCCAGTTAACGTATATAACCTATAAGCACGCGGTAGTGCAACCGGTCCGGTGCATATTAGTATGTAGGTAGTGTGATAGTTAATTGTTTTTGTTCGGCTGATCCGCTAATTACGGTTCCGAGAGTACCTAGAAGTCATTAGTTCTTTTCGTATGAAATAAATATTTTCTTAAGCAGTTTCGATATAACGGATAGTTTGTTTACATTTTAGTTTTTGGTCATATTTAGATATTCTATTAAGTAGATCTTTGGAATTTGGTTATTTAAATATGGCTGGTAAATACACAGCTCGGATAGCTGCAGTGTTACGATGGCTCGGCTCGGCTGTTTTGAATATTTCACGGAAAGATCGGGTTCAAGCATTGTTATCCCGTTATGAATCTTTAGAAAATAAATTAGAGGACTTGTATGATGCGTATCAGGCGTTACTTGAGTTGAGTCTAGACCCGGAGTCGATGGATAAAATTAGTGCCGACATTGATCAAGCGGATGATCTGGCGGACCAGATCCGTCAAGCTGTGGGTCTTTTGAAGGTGTCTACTCTTGGAGGGACATCTAAGTCTGATGGAGACGCTTCGCCGGCGCTGATCAGTAGATTGCCGAAGCTTGATTTACCCCACTTTAGTGGCGATTTGGGTCAGTGGGTGGCATATAATAATTTATATGATAGTTTGGTGCACTCACGTAGGGATCTGACCCCGGGGCAGAAATTAGCCTATTTGTTGGCCTCTCTTACTGGTGAAGCTAAGGGTCTAGTCCAACATCTGGAGCTCGTTGATGGGAATTACGAGATAGCTCGCGACTTGCTCATGAGGAGGTACCAAAATGTTCGTAGGTTAGCTGACAACCATGTGTCTGCCATTTTGAGCCTACCCAGGTACCCGGGGCCGCAGTTGTTAAGGACTCGACTGCTTAATCCATTATTGGTTGCCGTAAATGGTTTAAAGGGATTGGACTTACCCGTGTCAAGCTGGTCGTTTATGTTATTGCACATTGTACTTGGGAAACTTACCCATGAACTGCGGAATAGGTTCGAGCAGGAGCATGGCGGGGACTCCACCACTTACCTCCCTCAGTTCGATAATTTGGTGTCGTTT
This sequence comes from Diloba caeruleocephala, assembly GCA_947459985.1. Classification (NCBI taxonomy): domain Eukaryota; kingdom Metazoa; phylum Arthropoda; class Insecta; order Lepidoptera; family Noctuidae; genus Diloba; species Diloba caeruleocephala. Next base: position 134,587 of record OX381609.1, read on the forward strand.
TTGGAGGATGAGAGCCGTCGTGTGGATAATGTTCCGCCGCCTGGACTTTCCGATGTTGGTTCCAGGTCAAGGCAGCAAACAGCGCGTACGGAACGTCGTCATGCAGCACGCGCGTATAATGTAACTGCCGCGCAGCAGCCAGAATTCCGCTGTGCGTATTGTAGGGACCCAGACCACGCTGTTAAGTCTTGTTTTAGATTCGGACAACTACGTTGGCAGGCTAGGAGGAATATAGCTCGCCAGCGCAACTGGTGTTATAGTTGCCTGGGCAATCACCTGGCATCCCAGTGCCAGTCAGCTCGACCCTGTGGCCAGTGTGGTGGTAATCATCATCTTCTTCTTTGTGGCAACCGAAACGGATCATCTCCACCGGCAGCTCCGGCACAGATGACAGTTGCCCAAGAGGATCAGATGGGACCTGAAGATCCTTGGACTGGTCAAGTGCAGTTTGGTTCTCTTCGTATTGGTAGCCGCTCACCACGCCTTTGTAGGAAAGGAACCCCATATCGTAACTCTCATGGTCAGGCACAGCTCATCACGGGCGGGGGTACCCGTAATCCCCCTCGTATAAGTCATGCATCTGTGGACCAAGGGCATCGGTGTGGTTCTGGTATGCCACTGCATTATGCGGAGCGGCCTCGTTTGGATCGACAATTCAGTTATACAAATCAGGTGCAACAACATTGGGATCCTTATGCCTTTCAGGGGAATTCTTCAACACTGCCATATAATAACAATAATCATCGGGAGAATTGACTTCCACATCCTCAGTCTCCACCCGCGTTTGCCCCCTCTCCTTTGACTGTTTTGCTGCCCACCGCTCAGGTTCGCGTTGGTTCTCTTTCGGAAGACCAGGTGACCGCGCGTGCGATGCTAGATTCGGGTTCTCAGGGGTGCATTGCGTCGACCTGGTTGGTGGAGCAGTTACGGCTTCGTGTGGATCCTGGGGGAGGTTTTATTCGTGGGGTAGGTGGAGTTAAAGTGCCTGGCTTGGTGGGACGGGTCTCACTCTCCTTTTCTTCGCTTCATCGCCCTTGTCTGCGAATCACAACTTCAGCCATTGTTTTAGAGAATATTATTGGTCAACATCCGCTCGTCAAGCTTCCACCGGCAGTCATTAATTTAACATCGGGCCTATTACTGGCTGATCCTGAGTTTCACATTCCAGGTCCGGTTGATCTTTTACTTGGTTCAGACGTCTTAGGGTTACTGCAGGTGAGAAGCAGCAGGCTTCTGCAGCCAGGCGGTTTGGTGGCTGTGTCGACCAAACTTGGTGAGGTCATTATGGGCCCCGCTTTTTCAGTTTACCCTCCTAACGTGGAGGATGGTAACTTACAGGTAGGACTCTCACTCGCTGAAGCTGTTCAGCGATTTTGGGAAGTTGAAGAGCCCCCTACTGCTTCTCGTGACAACCCAGAGCATCTGGAATGTGAGTCATTCTTCCAGATCAATACAGGTCGTCTCTGTTCAGGTCGGTTTGTCACGAGGTTGCCTTTTTTACCGTCTCGGCCTCGTCTGGGTCAGTCCAGGATGTTGGCTGAAAAAAGGTTATCTGCCATGGACAGACGCATGAACCGAGACGCGGTGTTCCGACAGAAGTATATTGACTTCATGCGAGAATATTTGGAACTGGGACACATGTCTGTTTCCAATTTTAATTGGCGTGCGAAGGAACACTACTTCATCCCCCACCATGCGGTTTTTAAGGCGGGTAAAATTCGGGTTGTTTTTGATGGCTCTGCGCCCACATCTAATGGTGTATCTCTTAATCAGTGCTTGCATTCGGGACCGAAACTTCATCGTGATGTCAGTGAGATTCTGACAAACTTTCGCCGACATCAGGTCGTTTTTGTAGCGGATATAAGAATGATGTTTCGTCAGACAGTAATTCATCCGGATGACCGGCGGTATCAGCTCATCCTGTGGCGCGAAAGCCAGTTGAGTCCTGTTACGGTATTTGAACTGAACACTAATACTTACGGGCTAAGGTCCAGCCCCTTTATTGCCATTCGTGCCTTATTGGAATTGGCCGAGCGTGAACGACTGAGTTTTCCAAGGGCATCCGCTGTCCTATCTAACGATGCTTTTGTGGATGACATTTGTACAGGTGCTGCCAGCGAAGAAGAAGCAATTGTATTACGCAATGAGCTGATAGGGATCCTGAATGCAGGTGGTTATGAGTTAAGGAAGTGGCTTTCGAATTCGCAAGCTGTTCTTGCTGGTTTACCTGAAGAGCACCAGCAGGATCCTCATATTTTTAAAAATATCGATAACCCTGACACTGTGGCAGTATTAGGTGTTCAGTACCAGCCGATACCTGATGTTTTTACTTTTCGAGTGCAAGATCTGGCTGGCACCAGTGCTTGGACAAAACGCTTGGTACTGTCGACTGTGGCAAGGATATTCGATCCCAATGGCTGGTTAGCACCGGTTGTGTTTTGGGCAAAATGCTTCCTGCAGAAGCTTTGGTTGGAAGGCTTGACGTGGGATGCTCCTCTCATTGGAACTTTATTGAGTGTTTGGGTCAAGTTTGTTTCGTCTCTTTCTGATATTCAGCTAGTTAAAATTGACAGAGCTTTCTTACCTTATGGGAAATGTCGAGTTAGTATCCACGGATTTTGTGACGCTTCAGAGTGCGGTTATGCAGCTGTAGTGTATATTCGTACTGTTGATAGGACAGGAGCAGTGGCAGTTAAGCTCATTATGGCAAAGAGCAAAGTTGCTCCTGTACGATCACGGCAAACCATTCCTAAGTTGGAATTGTCTGGAGCTACTCTTCTGACTCGTCTTCTCAATCACCTGGTGTCGACCTTGGGTCAGAAAGTAAATATTGAGAAAGTGTTTGCGTGGACAGACAGTCAGATTGTTCTGTCTTGGTTACGAGCATCTGTCCACGCATTGGAAGTTTTTGTAGCCAATCGGGTTTCTCAAATTCAGCATTCAGCTGCTACCTTAGATTGGAAACATGTCCCCGGAGAATGGAACCCTGCGGACTGCGCTTCACGAGGCTGTGAGTCTTCGGTTTTGGTTAACCATCCATTATGGTGGGGACCAGCTTGGCTTTCCCAGCCAGAAGACTGCTGGCCTCATACCGCTGTGGAACTCGTTGAACCCCTTCCGGGGTTAAGGGCTTTAGCGGTTGTGAGGGAGCATCCGCAGGATTTGGATTCCCTGTTAAATCGGTTTAGCTCCTTAGATAAATTACTGGGTGTAACAGGATGGGTTAATAGGTTTGTCCACAATGTCAGGCATCCGTCTGAAAGGCGATTTTCTTTAGTGCTGTCCCCCGAAGAAAGGCACGAAGCATTGATGTTTTGGGTGCGGTTTGTACAGGCTGAAAGTTTTGAGACAGTTCTTAGAAATTTAAGAGGCAAGTGTGTCAAATTGAAGGGTGCTGTTGCTCGCCTGACCCCCTTTATTGATGAAAATGGTCTCTTACGAGTCGGAGGAAGGTTACGTCATTCTAGGTTGCCGTATGCGACTCGGCATCCTCTTTTACTGCCTAAAGCAGGTCTTCTCGGGACGTTAATAATTTCCGATCGACACATGAAGAATGCTCACGCTGGATTGAATACTCTCCTGGCCATCATTCATCGGGAGTTTTGGATTCTGTCAGCCAGAAGAGCTATTCGAAATGTAATATTTCGTTGCATTCCATGTTACAGGTTAAGGGCTACAATCACACAGCCCCAGATGGGTGACTTGCCTCCAGACCGAGTTAGCGCTTCACGGCCTTTTTCTGGTGTAGGTACTGACTTTGCAGGTCCATTCTCGATTAAGGTTTCTTCAGTACGGAATGCTAGGGTGATGAAGGCCTACCTGTGCGTTTTTGTTTGCCTCAGTACCAAGGCCGTACATTTGGAGGTAGTTTCTGCCCTTAGTACTGAAGCCTTTATTGCTTGTTTGTCTCGATTTGTCAGTCGTCGTGGGCTACCGAGTTTAATTCGGTCCGACTGCGGGACAAACTATAAGGGAAGCGATCGCTATCTTTCTGAAATGAATAAGTTCATAACTGAGAATCAGATTTCACTTGAAACTTCACTTTCGCGTCGTGGCATAAAATGGCAGTTTAGTCCGCCCGCTTATCCTTCTTGGGGCGGTATATTTGAAGCGGTTGTAAAGGTCGCTAAAACTCATCTTCGTCGGGTTATTGGTGAAACGGTTCTCACCTTTGAAGAACTGGCTACGGTATTTTGTAAAATTGAGGCCGTCCTGAACTCACGGCCGCTTTGTCCCATATCTTCGGACCCAAATGATTTGGAAGTTTTGACACCAGGTCATTTTTTGATCGGTGGTCCTCTCACGGCGCTTCCAGAATATTGTTTTATTGATACTCCGGTCAATCGACTTTCACGTTTTGAACTGCTGCAACAGCTCTCTCAGAGTTTTTGGAAGAGATTTAATTTGGAATATCTCCACTTGTTGCAGCAGCGTGTCCGTTGGTCTGATAAGACAGACCCACCAAGGGTTGGTGACCTCGTCCTAGTAAAGGAAATGAACATGCCATCCTTGTCTTGGAGACGTGGTCGAATTTTGCGACTATTTGTAGGCGCAGATGGTACTCCTCGTGTTGCAGAGGTATTGGTGGGTGACTCGATTCTGAAAAGAGCCGTGGCAAGTTTGTCGCGACTTCCAGTAGTTTAGTTTTAGTATCAATCCTGATCCTCTGGTATTGGACTCAGCCAGATAACGCCTGGCTGGGGCGGGGGACTGTTCGAAATACATTGGAGTATTTAATATAATTTAGATGTAGGTAATATTATCCTACTTTTGTTAAAATATACCCGCAACTTTTGATTACTGTTGGCCGGCCGGGCTGAGTATCGTCACCGCGGGTCGAGGAGTTGTAAGTTGGAACGTATTGCGTGCGGTCGATAGTACATCCAAGTGTGGTTATTGCGCCCGCGTTGGTAGTTGAAATTGAATATTCATCTCGCGAAGTTCTCGTTGCGCATACCTAACCCACGGGATAGTGAGAATATTGAACAGAAATAGTTTCCGTGTAGTGTGTTGGTGAAACGTGGTGTGAAACCCCGGTGATCGCCACGCGGTGGTATGTGGCGCTGGGTCCAGTGGACAAGTATACATTCTTGAATACCCCTTAGCCCTTATTGATTTTACTATAGTTTATTAGATTCTGTCCACTCAGGGGAACCCCAAATCCCTACCTACACCTGACCTTGACAGACTTACATGTGACCCTCGCCCTAAATCTGCACCCGCACGTTGCGCTGGTAAGTTACCTAGGCTATCTTACAGAATATATGGGATTTGTGTCGCCGGGCCGCCGATCCCGTTGCGTACGATACAGAATCAGTTAGCCCATACAGGCGGTCCGCCGGTCCATAAAAATCTTATTGTGCAATTATTTACTGCTCAACAGGAATTTCAAAGAGTTCTTTGCTTGTAGGTCTTGAGGGTGGCGACTTTGACAGACGAGTGGAATTCTGTCGGTTTATGTTACAGACGGATGTGGATGATCCTAATTTTTTAAAAAGAATACTGTGGACGGATGAATCCAAATTTACCAAAGAAGGGATACTCAACCTGCACAATCTGCACCACTGGACAAACAAAATGGAAAACCCACGTGTTAAAAGACAGAAATCTTTTCAAAGGAGGTTTAGTGTAAACGTTTGGGCAGGAGTGATTGGCAATCAGGTAGTTGGACCGCATGACCTGCCCGATAACCTCAATGGCGACAACTATTTGGAGTTCCTTCAAAATTACCTGCCCGAATAAGTGTCCGAGGTACCTGTATTTAATGAAAATGTACCCAAGGTATTCCAGCATGACGGCTGTCCCGCGCATTGGCATTTGACTGTGAGGGAATATCTCGACGATGTGTTCCCCAATGCATGGATTGGTCGCGATGGCCCTATTGCATGGCCGGCACGTTCCCCAGACCTAACTCCGCTAAACATTTATTTCTGGGGATGTGCCAAACAGCTGGTATACGCCACGGAGGTTCCGACTAGGGAGGTATTACTACAACGCATTGAAACGGCGTTCAATACAATTAAGGAGGAAATGCTACTTCGTACCACAACAGTGGAAATACGAAATAGATGTCGGGCCTGCATTCGCAATTGAGGCCAACAATTTGAGCAGAATATGTAGAAAAATATAAAATAAATGTTAAAAATGCTTTTTTTTTATTTCTAGTTTCTAGTACTATTTTTATGTTATCTTAAATACCTTAATAATATTAAACCATTTGTCAATCTGTCAAATATATCTGTATGATACATTTATACAGCAAAATTACTGAACTGATTAGGGATAGCTTGGACCCAAAGCTAAAGGCCTATTCAAACATAAGCGATATTCGCTACTACTGTGGGTAGCGAAAATACCTAGCGGTATTCCGCTGGGTATGTATTTGTATTCATACAAATACTCGGCGGAATGGTACCGCTCGGATTTTTTTTCTATGCACAGCGGTATCGTCGAAGATCGCTTATATCTGAAAAATCCTTTATGCATGTTGCCCAAGCAAGTCACTTATTGCATTTATAAACGTGTCTTCGAAATTACCTGACAGGAAGCGGAATCAGTCGAAGAAAGTCTAAATTGAATTAACTATCCAAAATGTTTAATTCATAAAGACACGCGCGGACCGTGCTGGCCGCGTAAGTATAGAAAATTGTCTCATTATTTAACACTTGAAATGTTAAGATATAAAACTTTTCAACAAAAAATAATACCGACTATAAAATCCCTCGCGATATAAAAATATTCAAACCACTGAAAAGGAAAAAAAACCTTATTGATGAAGTCGGGCAGGGCCCGGTATGCCCCATCTGCATATAAATGATGTTCATATTCGAACGTTCATGTTGGGATCCGAAAGGCGAATGATGTTTTTCTTCAAAAATATACGTCTGCGTGTGTAAGTTCAAACCAACAAATGCTGTGATTGGCCGATGACACGATACGCAGTCCCTTTCCTACGTATTTATGCATGGCATATAGCATAGTTATATAGAGTGTCGAGCTTGACGTGTAGCCGAGTGTACCAATGATATATCCGAAGAACAAACTTAACATTGTAGTTGAAAAACATATTTTCCGATACATTTCAACTGCAAATGTAAGTTTGTATGCACAATATTGAAAGATTTACCATGTTATTTTAAGACCATAGAGTTCTTATAGGTTTTTCTGTAATCAATAAGGAAAGAAGGGTTTCGAAGGTAAGGAGGATGGTCAATTATCGCCTATTTTTAACCAACTTCAAAAAGGAGGACGTTCTCAATTCGATGCGTATTTTGTTTTTTATGTATGTACCCTGATTAGGTACTCCGAGATTAGTAGACCGCTGTTAGCAGTTCTTTTTTTAACAGCTTCAATAAACAGGTTTAATTGGCTGCGCTTATCTAGATCTTAGCATCACCCGTTTACTCAGACATTAGTTGGCAGTCCACGTAATAATCCGCGTGAACTCCTTGCACACCACCGATGCAGGCTTCTCCCATCTCGCCTGGGAGCGGTTCCAGTCCAGACCACGCTTGCGAAGTCTCCTCGGCGCCACCGACGGTTCTGCACTCGGAGCGGGTTCCTACTCCCAGGACCTGGTGCCACACAGCCTGTACCCGAGGAGCCTGTGGTCGCTGCTTCTATCGTACTCCCTCACCTCTCACTCCGTCAGAGTAACTCCCCGCGTTGACATGGTGACGTCGATGTAGGATTCCCCATTAGCAGTGGCGATCGTTGGTGGTTGGTCTTACACGTTGTGCACCAATAAGTCCCGACCCACCCCCGGGAAGACAGCGGTGTGTATGTGGTCACGTACCGCCGTGTGCGCAGCATAGCGCATAGCAAGGCTTCGGGGGAATCCTTTACAATTCCTACGAGAAGTGCCTGGGAGAATGGCCTCTTTACAGTCGCCCTCCCTCCGCTAGAGGGGATGACTGCTTTACAGTCATCCCCACCGAGATGTGCCTAAAGACGTGGCACCAATGGGTGGCTCTAAATGGAGATCTTTCGAGTCCCTAGAGCCTCCCTACGGTGCCGAAGATGACCACTCCGGTGGTATTAGCCGGCAGGAGTCCGGCAAACCCCTCCGCCCTTTCCCGGGGCGGAGGAAGTACATGATGTATTTCCACCGGATCAATAAAAAGTCCCGACCCAACAGCGACCCCTCTGCTTCCTCTAACCGGCGTGCAACCTCGTGGCCGCGACCGATGTAGCGTCGGGGGAGACAGTGCCAGTGGGGAGTGAGCGTTGGCATCCGCGTAGTGCGTCCAGTAAGTTCTAGGTGATGTTGGTGTATGCTGATGCTTTCCTGATATTGGAAATAGACTAGGTGAATGGATTCTTGCTTCCAGGCTATGTGGCACACTAAGCAAAGGCTGTTGCTGTTTAAGGACCGCGTATGTAACACGTCCCGCCGCGCCATATATATTGCTGCCTTAGGACTAGACTTCAGCCGCCCAAGGTCAGCAGCTCCGCGGAGGCCACTGGCATAGGGCGAGAGCTGGGGCTAGGTTTAAGGCTCTTGGACCAGAATGATATCCAGCCCCAGATCAGCGGTAATGGCGGGTAGTTCTGCTGTGGCGATGGTGGACCCCTGCATGTTTAGTTGGCTTATGCGCAAGCTATTCATAATTAATGCTGTTTACGGCCCGAGTCCAGGCGTGTAAGTGCAGGTCTGTGCGTCAGGGACAATCATTTTCCAATAATTGGTCTTTATTCTAAATCTTAAGCGACGGTTGCATTTGGCGCCGCAGACAGCCAATACGTATGCGGCCGTTGCCAAGGTGCAACCTGGCGTACAGACCCAGACCTTACAAGGGTACGAGAGGGAACAGCGGTGCGGTAAAGGGAGCCAGGACGGCAGGTGTCTTATACTGGGGCTGCCACCATCCACTGAGCTCGAGGAAAATCAGGCTTCGCAGTCCGCAATGGAAACCACATAGGGGTGGTCCATTGCGGGCAAGAAGCGGTAGCTATAACATAAAGTAACAATAACATTGTTATTATAAAAAAAAAAATAGGTACAGCGGGCGCAAGATATGGCCCCTAGTGACCACATGGTCTGGATGATCTAAGCCATGCTGCTCCACAATGCCACCTCTTTGCTGTTGCAAAACTTCTAAACGGCTTCCCTTTCCATTGTAACTTATTTTGTTTTTTATCTCTGATGATGTACGATCCAGCGCATTGTAAAGCACCATCCACGCGATGCGCTCAGCATGTGGCGAGATACTGATACAGTCGGCTGCTGCGCTCCGGGTCGTAGGTTCGATTCCCACACGGAACAAATATTTGTATGATCTGCAGATAGTTGTTTCGGGTCTGGGTGTATGTGGAATTCATGTCTGTAAAACGCACCCACGACACAGAAGAAATCCTAGCGGGGCAACGTTTTTTTAAAAATAACAAATAAATAGCTCCCCAATGAAACCAGTTCGTAACTTTACTAGGTATTTATTGACATTAAATGCATTTTGGTTTCGTTTTATATAATACAATAGTATCATTATATACACGTCAACATCTAAATAGAAGAGGTGAATAAAATTCCTTCCCATGATTTGAACCTCCGCGGGTGCGAGTGACGTCACCGCGGAGCTCCGGCTCGCGGCCTCACTCCGACTGCCGCCTTCGTTCCACGGCTCGTCCAGCCATATATTTATACATTTATCTAAGCGTCTTACAGAAACAATGATATTATTGTAAGCTCTTAATTTTATTTGATATATATATTTTGGAGAAAGTAATTCAAAATAAATTATTATGTACTTTATACAGTAAGGTTTAACAAAGCGCACACAGCAACGCGTCTCACGTTTACAGCACATAAATCACTCTTATACTCTTAATTTAGAATATTCACTAAACCCGATCATACTTTTACTAGTATTAAGTAATGTAATACTGCATCATTATGTTGATTCGTATAAATAAATATGTCGCGAGAAATCGCATCGTTGCTGCGAGTGATTCGCACTAAGTACAGAACAACTGCCAACGAGACGCAGACCACGCGGGTCCACACCGGTTACCCAATGGGTGTCGTTGCTGATTCCATCATTAATGTATTAGTCATTTAAACATGTCTTCATTATACCGACTGTTCTTCAAACGTAACAGACGAGCACACAGCAGACAGTGGTCCCGGCTAGTGCGACCCACCGCCAGCCGTGTGGCCCACCGACAGCGATACGGCCCGTCGAAAGAGTTGCGGCACGTCGACAGCGGTCCGGCCCTCCAACAGCGGTGGGTTCCGCCTACAGCGGTGCAGCCCGCAGACAGTGGTGCGGCCCTCCAACAGCGGTGGGTTCCGCCTACAGCGGTGCAGCCCGCAGACAGTGGTGCGGCCCTCCAACAGCGGTGGGTTCCGCCTACAGCGGTGCGGCCCGCAGACAGTGGTGCGGCCCGCCGACAGCGGTGCGGCCCGCCGACAGCGGTGCGGCCCGCCGACAGCGGTGCGGCCCGCCGACAGCGGTGCGGCCCGCCGACAGCGGTGCGGCCTGCCAACAGTAGTACGGCCCTCCGACAGCGGTGCACACGTGTAACTACATGTTCCTATTAGGCGAGTGTGTAAGTCTGTGCCGGAACATCTTAAATGCTGGTACATGTGATTATTGTATACCATTCACAATATCAACACAGAGAAATACCTACATTAGTAGCACAAACAATAATACTAATCTATGTCCATAGATGATAAATACATACATGTTTAGTATGACAGTGACTGGAAGTGAATTAAAAATTGAACAATCTTAGAAGGAAGCTTCGTTTCTTATAATTTATGTTTAACTCTAGCGCTAAATTTATTGTATCGTATCAGTATCACACTCAACACGATAGTTGTACTACATGAATACACAGTCAGGTATTTGTTCGTCAGTTAACATATAAAATCAATGTACACAAGTCTACACAGGTAGACACACTAGCGTGTTGCGTGACGCGACGCACACACGCGTCACGCAACGTGTCGCGACGCACACACGCGTCACGCCACGTGTCGCGCCTCCCACACTCGCTACTTTTAAAACAAGAAGTACATCCATCGAAATTAGTAGTCGTCGGTGAACCGTACGACTTGACTATCCGCGCCGCGGAAGCCACATGATTAACCGAAACTGAAGAAAATCACATCTCGCGTGAACCACTAACTGTAGACCACACAAATATTTGTGACGTGCGGGAATCGAACTCGCGACCCGTACACAGGAGATATCCTAGTGTGGGGCAACGTTTTATATATTAAAAAAAAAACATTATTAAAGCGGATTTTAATCTCATACATTGGTTTATTTTAAATAACGATTCTTGGAAATAAATCTATATTGTATTATATATATATGTGGTCTAGCGCATCCATTTGTCCGCAGCCCTTGTCTACCATCAAAATCCTGTAAGATGAATCTCATACTGATTGCTCAAGGTGCTACATCTATTGGAGAGCTGCAGCTGGCGTGAACTGTATCCGTACGACACAACCAGTAGCAGTAGATCAAGGTACATTGCAAAGTAGCGAGTGTGGAAACACCGATATGGCTGCAAGAGTCGACGGGATTACTACCATTTATCATCTACATGTATCGAGTCTCCATTGAGAATTAAGAAGTACCGAGTCCCTAGCATAGACGGTTTCAAAATAATAGAAAATAATATATTATTAAAACCGATACAAATTGTTTATTACATGACTCGAATAGCTTGCAGCCATGTGACTATAAAAATTAAATCTATGAGTATAAAGTGAACCGGATGTAACGTGCCCGTGCATGATATGAGTTGATGATGAAGTTCCGGGTGTCAGTGTGATGAGAGTCGCGATGCGGCGGCACCGCGCGCGCCGGCGCGGCCCGCCTGCCCCGGAACCGGACAGTCCATCGAGCCGAGTGCAACGCTAGTGACGCGGCGGCCCCGCGCGGCCCCTACACGAAGTCCCCGTCACTAGCGTCGGGCCGCACTCACACGTAGTGCTGGTGGCCGCGCGGCAGCATGGGCTCGGTGTCGGGCCCGTCGGCCGCGTCGGGCCCGTCGGCCGCGTCCGGCCCGTCGGCCTCGTCCGGCCCGGGCGCGGCCCAGTCGCGCGCGCGCGGCGCCAGCAGGCCGCACATGCGGCAGCCGAAGAAGTCGGCGCAGTTGTGCAGCGGGCCGCGCGTGAAGGGCGAGCGGCCCCCGCGCGCCACGAAGTGCCGGTAGCGGCTGCGGTTGAGCTGCTCGTTGGTCGTCATGCCCAGGCACACCACCTGCAACACGCGCGCGTGAGCCGCGGCCGGGGACGCGCCCGCGCCGCCCCGCCCGGCGCTCACCAGGTACAGCTGGCAGCTCGTGAGCACGGCCACCCAGAACAGGTGGAAGCCGGCGTTGAGCATGACCCAGGCCAGCCACGCGTTGCAGGCGGCCCACTCCAGCAGTGGCAGCGCGCCCTCGGCCGGCGCGGCGCACTCCGACAGGAAGTACTGCGCGCCGCCCCACAGCATCCACGCGCACATCACCAGCAGGCTCACCAGGAAACCGATGAAGTACTGGTGATTTTTGGCGCCTGCGGACGAAACGCCACTTCTGTGAATTTTAGCGACATCAAAGTTAATAAATGATAATTTAACAGCTGTAACGCGATTGAACCACCGGCGGCGTATTCTCGCCTCGCGCCCGCAGCGCCGCTTTAGTGCCCGCGCGACGGAGCCTGCCCGGTAATTTTAGCGACTCGGCCTCAAAAGTCCGAGACGTCCGTGTTGGCGAGACGCAGCGTCGGCTCACCGATGCAGTTGCCGACCCAGGGGCAGTGGTGGTCGAACTTGGCGACGCAGCGGTTGCAGACGGAGCAGTGCTTGGAGCGCAGCGGCCGCCGCACCAGGCAGGCCGAGCAGAAGCGCGCCGGCTCGAACCCGCCGCGCGACGACTCCGACAGCTCGATGATCGTCTGCAGAACCGCAGGACAGGTCAGGCCGCCGCAGCCCGACCAGGGCAGACACTTGTGTTGGATCAAGCTATTTTCAGTCTTGTGCCTGCCCCTAGCAGGTTGCGATGATCATATTATACAGGGTGTAAGTGATAACGTACCGAAAACTTTGGAAAGACGTTACACTTAGGCCTGGAATTAAAGATAGAACAGCCATTTATCTCGGAAATAATACGTTACAGTTCTTGACATTTTCGAGCACTCATTATATCGTACACAACGCTACGTAAATATTGTACTATGATTATATTATTATACTACCGCGATGACCTGATCAGTTAACTGTAGCGAAATAACAGCCGTTTTGTTTTTATTTACGTTGCAATTACAAGTGAAAAAAAAAAACTGATTATTATTTTGATTCAAAACCCCATTAGAACACAACTACTTTATACAGAAACCAGTTAAATAAACTAGAAAATTCATCAAAAAATCGACGCAATATTCTAAAACTGATGGTTACACAATCATGTGATGTTACTCAAACCCGCTAGTCGCACGACAGCTCGCATCGATTGGGACTCGGGATGGCGACGTACCCGGAACTTGTCCTGGCGCGAGGCGGTGATGACGCCGGGGTCGGAGCGCCACGAGCGCAGGAAGGTGTACCACAGCGCCGCCGAGCTCAGCGCGAACAGCAGCGACGCGCCCGCGCCCACCACGCCCGCGATGAACACCGCCCACGTTATGTAGAACCATATCTGTGGAGGTACCGCATGGCCCACGGCCTCGTATAATAACATAGTACCTGGATGACCGAGCTTTGCTCAGTATTTTCGTGTTACTTAACAACGCCATCTGCTGTTGTGTCGTTAAAGCAATTAGTTGCTCACAAAAAATAGTATTATTATTCGCCAATAGATGTCAGGAAGAGTCATATTTTTCAGTTGAGACTACTCAAACGCCAATAAAATGACATTTTCTAAAAATGATTCCTAGCTAGATCGATTTATCGCCCCCGAAACCCCCTATATACTAAATTTTATGAAAATCGTTGGAGCCGATTCCGAGATTCCAATTATATATATACAAGAATTGCTCATTTAAAGATATAAGATAAGATAAGATATGAGCGACACGACACCTAGCTTGCGTGCACACTACTGGACTGCCACGGGTAACTTTGGACACTCATTTCAGGATGCCATAATGTATTCGGACCCAGGGCCTGATCACTTTATAACAGGAAGAAGTTTTCATCGACGCGACTCACCACGCAGTGGGGATGAACGGTCAGCCCATCGCAGTCGGCTGAACATAGCGAAGTGCGCCAAAAGCTGACGTAACCAACAAAATCCTTCTATGGCTTGTGGATGTGGAGCATTTGTGTTTGTGCCCAGGTAGACACAATTTTCTGCATATAACTAGTATTTCTGTGAACCCCTCGAACATTAGCGCAGTGGCTATGCGATTGGATTCCTGTGCTACGTGTCTCCGCACGGAATAATATTTGTATAATCTACAAAGTCGGGTCGTCGAATTTTGGGTCTGAATCCTTGTGCATGTGAGATTCATGTCTATAAACTGTACCGCCGACACAAGAGACGAGAGAAATCCTAGTGTGTGTAGTAACTTTCATTTAAAAGAGGAAAGGAGAAATTAATTAATAATCAAGTTTACAATTGAAATATTGGCATAGTGAGTACAGACAAATTCCCCCCAAAATAACGACACAATATTGTGAGAATCTATGGGGGGGTTTGTTCACCAGTGGATGTCTTTAGGCTGATATGATGATAATGATATTGTGCAGTTTACCTTGGTAGCGAGGTACACACTGAGTGGGAATATGTTCTTGAGGTCGTCGTCGAACAGCAGGTTGCTAAGGAAGTGCAGCACGGCATAGAAACAGACGAGCAAGAAACCCTTCACCAGGTACAACGCGTCCATCTCCAGGACCAGACCAGTCAGGTAAAACGCCACAAACGGCATCACCACGACACACCACCATCTGAACTTCTGTTAACAAAGTGATAGTAGATATAGAAAAAATATAATAGTGTCGAAACCAAAACTGCACTAGGAATCTAGCGGTTCAACCTCCCAGAGTAGAGATTAGGTAGTTCCTGGATTCGGGAACCCGTTCAGCCTGCGGGCCATCAACACGCCACGGCCAGGCATGACAATGACGGTAATACAGCACCGCCGCGCCGGCTTACATTCTGGAGCAACGCTTCTGCATTGCATTTTTTTACAATGCCAAACAATGTAAATGTGAATTTCTATGCTTTTAATTGTTATTTATGATTTTATATTTGTACTTTTTATTTGTTTTCTGTCTTTAGCATGTAAGCATTTTGGTGTATGTATACTGTAAGCTTATATTGTAGGTTCTAAATAAATGTCTATTGGGCAGTTGTATTATGAAGCTGAAGACCGAGGACAGCAGCATAGCATTGACTAAGGTCCGTATTACAGAACGATACTCAAGCATTGATCTCAGTTTAAAACTAGTTTTGAGTTGAGCATTAATTTTAAAACGTCCCGCAAGCATAGATTTATTGAACGTAGTTCAACTGAGTCGTGGCTTTATTCGTCACTCAGTTATAAGGTCTGTACTTGAGCAGAGATTTGAACTGTGATCACGTGAGTGTGGTCCGGATAGCGCTTGAGCACAGTTTTTAATGTATATTGTTCCTTGCGCATTGATTTTTGGTTATATTGTTGTTGAATATAACCAAAAATTTGTTGAATATAGTCAAACATAGTCTTGTTTGCTGATGACACGTCACTTATATTTAAAGTAAATAGGAATGATAGGTATCTTGATATACTTCATAAGGTATCTGATTGGTTTTCAGCCAATAATCTTCTCCTAAACGTAGAAAAAACCAAATGTATAAAGTTTTCAATGACAAATGTGGCCTATATAGGAACACAAGTAAAACTTGACGGTAGAGCATTAGATCTGGTCCCATTAACCGTATTTTTGGGCGTTACAGTAGACTCCAAATTGCAATGGGGGCCCCATATAAAAGCACTGTCTGGAAAACTTAGCTCTGCTGCATATGCTGTTAGGAAAATTAGACAGGTGACAGATGTGGCTACAGCTAGAATGGTATATTTTGCTTACTTCCACAGTATTATGTCCTACGGTATTTTATTGTGGGGATCGGCTGCTGATGTTGAATCAATTTTTATATTACAGAAAAGAGCAGTCCGATCTATTTATAATCTGGGTTCTCGTGAGTCACTTCGGGATCTATTTAAGGAGATAAACATACTTACTTTACCATCCTTATATATTTACCAAAATATCATGTATATACGCAAGAACATTATTAGTTTCAATAAAAAAAGTGACGTGCACAATTTAAATACTCGCAATAAGAACAAGCTTGTCTTGCCTGGCTTTAGACTTAGTAAAACCAGCAAGTCGTTTATCGGAAACAGTGTTAGGTTCTTCAACAAAATTCCTTCTAGTATTACCGATTTGCCAGAACTACAGTTCAAATCTTTGATTAAACGTGTTTTAATGTCGAAGGCCTACATAGGCTGCACTAAAAGTATCGGGAATGGAATATTTCCACTGTTCCTGTCATATTAAAATCTTTTTAATTGAAAACTCCTTGGTTTTACAAATCGAATACCATTTATTTATTTAAAAAAAGATTCACGGTCTTGTCACAAGGTTTTGTCAAACTTGTTTAGTCGTTGTAAGCTGATTGAGGAAGATCGACATGTGACATACCGCGAAATTCAGGCAACTTTAGACATTGGCATGAGTCAAATACAAATAATCTTGCATGAACAATTAGGTGTAAGAAAGTTGTTTTCCCGATGGATACCGCATTTGCTATGTGAAGAGCAAAAAGCGGCTCGCGTTACTTGGTGCGTCAGAACTCTCGAAAGATTCCACGCAGGATCCTCAAATGCTGTATACAACATCGTATCAGGTGACGAATCCTGGATATATGCGTACGAACCCGAAACAAAAAACCAGTCACGAGTTTGGGTGTTCGAAAATGAGTTAAAGCCAACAAAAATTGTTCGTTCACGGAGTGTTGCAAAAAAAATGGTGGCCACGTTTGTCTCCAAAACCGGCCATGTTACGACTATTCCTCTTGAGGGACAAAGAACGGTTAATGCAGAATGGTATGCTAGCATTTGTTTGCCACAGGTCGTTTCTGAACTCCGTAGAGAGAACTGCAACCGCCGCATCATCCTCCATCACGACAATGCGAGTTCTCACACCGCGCACAGAACAAAAGAGTTTTTAGAGCAAGAAAACATAGAATTATTAGACCATCCGCCGTACAGCCCCGACCTAAGCCCTAATGATTTCTATACTTTCCCTAAAATAAAGAATAAATTGCGTGGACAGAGATTTTCATCACCTAAAGAAGCTGTGGACGCCTACAAAACGGCCATTTTGGAGACCCCAACTTCCGAATGGAATGGTTGCTTCAATGATTGGTTCCATCGTATGGAAAAATGTGTCAAATTTCGCGGAGAATACTTCGAAAAGCAATAAATACATTTTTAAATAGTAATGTTGTGTCACTTCCTTGATTCCCGAAATTTTCAGTGCCGCCCTCGTACTATAGCATAAATCATTACATCGATGATAAAGATGTCTGGCTCACGATTCCCTTCTGCACACTGCGACCCTCTGGCGCTGTATAATTAATTTTAATACATCTTATAATGGATATGATTGCAAGTGTTTTAACTTGCAATCAAGGGTTTAATATTTAAACATTGGAATTGATTATATTATTAATGTAAAATAAGTTGACATGACCCATTTAAAATTGTATTTTTTAAGTTATTTACTTAAATATTTACACCTTGACATTATATACCTTGACATTTGACTTGACTCAGTTGAAATTACATAATTTTTTATGTTATTTACTTATATTCAATAACTTGACATTATCTTGAACAAATTCATTTAAAATTTCATTTCTATTAATGTTAGTTTCTTATATTTAATATTATGACATTGACTATTAGTTATTGTTAATATTGTTCTTGTAACATTATATTATAATATTCATACGAAACTGTAAATGTGTGAGAATCATGTAGCCATTGATGTTATTTTTAGTACTTATATTGATTGTCTTTTGCCCGGCTGTATTGGTCTGTCATACTCACTAAAATGTCTTGCTGGCGGTGGTGTTGTGTATCGGGTCGTTCGGTTCCCTACAATATGGTTGAGCTAAGCGATGCTGATGCATGCGTCATGCTCGTGAACGAGTGCCGTTTGTTGGGACTGGTCAGCCGTTAACTGCCACGACAAATAATTTATTATTATAATTTCATTGTGGTATGTTCCATCTTTACACATTGTCCTACATTTTTCTCGGTATATATATTACAATAATTTGTATCAATCAACATTGTAATCTCAATTATTTTAAAAGAGTATCCATGGAGTTTCTTGCCGGCTCTTCTCCACGAGATCAACTATTTGGAACCGTGCAACTTAGATTCTGACATTTCATAAGTGCCAATATTTGGGTTATTTGAAAAAAAAAAATTTGACTTTGACTTTGACTTTGAATACAAGCTGTTTTTATAAATGTCTCTGCAATGATATTATTTATTAATGTGTATGTAAAATGTCATTGAATGGAAGTCTATATTTATCACAAAATGGAATATCCATTTAGAGAAGTTGACTATTACAATGAAGTATTTAACGATCATTCGAAAATAAGTTTAGTCTTTAGTGTTCCTCTCAGATGTACCTATATGAGATGTACAGGACTTATATAATTGTATTTTTTTTTAATGAGGTAGTTTCTTTTTCCCCAATATGTGGTGAAAAACGTCATACTTTCTTTTCTTTAACTTTCTGGAGGAGCCAACACGATTTCGCTTTTATGTTAATATGTACATCAGATTAATTATATGATATTTATTTATCAAAATAACATCTGTAATCAATCATAACAACAAGTGTTCAATGACAATAGGCGCCAGCACACGTTCCTTTATAGTTTTTACTTCAACAATAAAAGATACAACCATTGTTGGGGTAGAAGCAAAACTATTTATTTGACAGATTATTACAATCACTATTTGGAAGTACCCACATATTTATATAATCATTTTAAAGCAACCCACAAAGTCAATACATAACATACCTTCCCTTTATAATCTTTAAGAATCAAACTAATACAAAATAATATGAAATCAAGCATAAACCCATATAGAACAATTAAATAATCCCTTAAGTTGTTAATCAGCTGTATTTGGTATACCAATGATGTCAGGCCATAACTCAGGAGGAGGTATCTCTATTGGAGGCTCTGGTGAACACGAGTTTGACCTTGATGGGCTTCTCTGCTGTGTATTAGTAGGTCTGTCACCTAGTTGGGAAGATCCCCGAGCCAGTATTTGATCGGCATGACGTCGGTGTAGTTCACCATCCTCCATCCTCACCATATATGAGCTAGGCCCTTCTACCATTTCTATTATGGCTTTCTTCCACTTTTCTCCAGATCCATAATGGCGCACTAAAACCGGCTGGTCCACTTTAAAGCTCCTAGCGGTCTGTTGCTGTGCTCTGTCATTTAACTGTTCCGCCTGTGGACTTGGCGCATTATCAGGATGTAAGCTCGATACAGCTGTTCTATATTTACGTCCATTCAGCATCTCTGCTGGAGTTTTGTTATTAGAGCTGATTGGCACTACCCGTAGTGAATAAAGAACTCTAGGAAGCTTCTCATTCCAGGGCAAATGGTCCAGGGACATTTTCCTTAACTTATTTTTAAATGTTTGTATTGCACGTTCAATCTGCCCATTAGTAGCTGGGTGGTAGGGCGGTGAATACAAATGCTTGATTCCATTATTTTTGAGGAATATGTTAAATTCATTCGAATTAAATGCCCTGTCATTGTCAGACACCAGTATATCAGGTAATCCCTGTGATGAAAATATTTTCCTGCATGCTGCTATCACTGCCTCACTTGACATAGAAGAAACAATTTCTGCCTCAAACCATTTACTGAAACTGTCAATCAATACAAGAAATGTCTTGCCTTGGAATGGGCCTGCAAAATCCACATGTACTCGACTCCACGGTCTCTCAGTAACTATCCAAGCCTGGGGATCTCTTGGTGGGTTATTCCTAACAGATTGACAAGGCTCACAACTTCCCACCATTCTCTCAATTTGTGAATCCATTCCTGGCCACCACACATATCCTCTTGCATAAGCTTTGGTTTGGACTATGCCAGCATGCGGTGCATGCAATAATCTAAGTACCTCCTGTTGTAAATTAGAAGGGATAATGACTCTATTGCACCACAATAAACACCCTTTATTGTGTGAAAGAGCATCTCTTCGTGTCCAAAACTGTTGCAGTGTGAGGTCAGGATTTTTACTAGGCCAACCATGGAGAATGTGGAATAATACTCTCTGCAAAACCTGATCTTTTCCTGTTTCTGTGGCTATTTTAGATGCGTCTAAGTTCCAGCCAGCAGGTTGTTCCTCCAATAACAACACATCTCTCAGCCGTTTCACAGATATTTCTGAAGTCACAGGCTCATTCCATCTACTGAGCGCATCAGCGTTACCAATCAATCTCCCAGCTCTGTATTTAATCTGATAATTATAACAAGCTAGCTTCAGAGACCACCGCAACATCCTGGGAGAGATTTGGTCAGGGATCGGTTTGCTTGGATTAAATAGACCCACCAAGGGTTTATGATCCGTCACAATGCAAAATGTGCGACCTGCCAAAAATTCGTGGAACTTTTTTAATCCAAACATGATGGCTAGGGCCTCTTTATCGATTTGTCCATACCGCCGCTCATGAGGTTGTAAAGTTCGCGAAGCCATCATCACGGGTTTCTCGCACCCATCATCAAATGTGTGTGCGAGTACTGCTCCCAGTCCATAATTTGATGAATCACAAATAAGCAATAATTCTCTGTCAAGATCATACCCAACTAAGGTTAAATCAGAAGACAGGAGGTCCTTTGCCTTTTCAAATGTCCTTTGCTCAACCTCGCCCCAATACCATGATTTCTTGGTCTCCAAAAGACGATACAAAGGTTCTAGCAATGTTGCTTTGTCTGGAAGGAACTTTTCATAGAAGTTGTACAAGCCTAGGAATGCACGTAATGCCTGCTTGTTAGTTGGAGCTGGTTTTTCTTTAATTTCTTTGACTTTATTAGGTGACGGATGAAGTCCTTCAGCGTCTATCATATGTCCCAAGAAATTGATACTATTGGAAGCAAACACACATTTCTCTAAATTTAATTGAAGGCCCATTTCATTCAATTTGTGTAGGACCGCATATAACCTCCGGTTGTGTTCTTCATTCGTCCTCCCAGTCACAGCAATATCATCCAGCAGACATGCTACACCCTCCATGCTTGCAAGTGCTGACGACATCAGTCTCTGAAAGATACCAGGTGCCGCATTCACTCCAAATGCCAGTCTATTCATTCTCATTAGTCCAAGAGGTGTATTTAGTGTCAGAAGCATTGCCGTCTCATCGTCCACCTTCAATTGCATATAAGCTTGTTTTAAGTCAAGTTTGCTAAAGACACGTCCCCCACTTAGGTTCACAAAACTCTCTGTAGCTGCGGGCAAGGGGTATGTATCAACATTAATCGCCATGTTCACTGTCGATCGATAATCTCCACATATCCGAAGAGAGCCATCCTCTTTCTTCACAATTCTTAGTGGTGTCGCCCATTTAGAAAATCTAATAGGGGTTAATATTCCCACATCGACCATACGAGTTAATTCCTCATCCACTTGTTTTCTTAATGGGAATGGCACTGGACGAGCCTTCAGAAACCGCGGCGTGGCATCGGCACGCACGTGTAGTGATACCTCTGGTTCCCTGTACTCACCCAGGGTTTGATTAAATAACTCCGGATACTGCTTCAGCAGATCGTCCTTAATTTCTGCAACTGTCCAACAAATACCCAATATTTGTAGATCAAGGGCCTTAAACCAACTACGACCAAGAAGGCTAGGTCCTTCACCTGATACTACAAACAGCTCACACTGAGCTTCCTTGTTACCCAACGTGACATGTACGTATGTGACGCCCGGAACATGTAAGGCCTCACGCGAGTATGTCACCAATTTCACATTGGTAGGTCGCAAAGGTGGGGGTCTGTTCCAAAGCCGTCGATAAGTAGCTTCTGAGATGATTGTTCGAGAAGCCCCTGAATCAACCTCCATTGCAACCGAGGCACCGTTAATTGTTACATCTGCCTTTATCGGAGGCGAATGGCTCCCTGAACAAGCATAGACACCCATCATGTCTTCTCCATTCTCCTCTTTGGCCTCTTCCGTTGGATCCGCCACCTGGTGCTGCTTCTTGCTCCGTCTATCACAGGCTGACGCGATGTGCCCTGGGCGTTTACAATAAAAACACCTAGCCTTTACAAAGGGACAGCGTTCGCCTTCTCTGTGACGTCGCGCACAATGTCGACATTCTGCAGCAGTAATCCTACCAATCTCCATAGGTTCGACAACATCTGTGTGAGTTTGCTTCACGTCGATCCTAGTGTCTGGATATATGTCTTTCACTATCGCCTGATGATTAAGACATAGCTGCACTGCCGTTTCGTATGTTAGATTTTTAGTCTTCAACAATTCACGGCGCAAGCGCTGATCGCGCACGCCCAGCACTAGTCGATCCCGCAACTGACGTTTCAAGTCTAGAAAGTTGCACTTCGCACCTAACAACCCAATGACTGCTACAAAGTCCTGCACGCTTTCACTATCAGTTTGTTTACGTGTATGAAATTTCCCGACTTGAAGTATTTCATGCACTTCCGGTTCATAAAATTGGTCTAACACTTTAAGAATGTCTTTAAATGGTACATCAGTTGGACGTTTTGGCACTAAAAGTGATACTATCAATGAATAAGTCTCTTTTCCACACTGTGATAAAAAAACTGAGCGGGCTTTTTCAAGGTTATCATTACCCACACCCGCCACATCCAAAGAACACAACAACCGCTCTTTATATTCGCACCATTTATCAGTCTTAGGGTTAAACTGTCCGGGAAATACAATATTCGTCAAGTTACACGCCATTTTCTCACTGATTATTGTTTAATTTTCCGTAGTCGCCATTAAAAGATACAACCATTGTTGGGGTAGAAGCAAAACTATTTATTTGACAGATTATTACAATCACTATTTGGAAGTACCCACATATTTATATAATCATTTTAAAGCAACCCACAAAGTCAATACATAACAAACAACATTCATTTCGTTAAAATATTACCTAGTATGTAAAATAACTGTAGTCTTTGAAAATAACTCTTTTTAAAATGAACCTTGTATGTGAAGAGGAACTACTTTGTGAATATCTATATTTCTTAATTAATAGGGTTTTTGAGGTACATTTCATTACTTCTTATTCTGCGCAGATCGGAGCAAAGTTGGTAATGGAAATAAATCGTAATCTAAAACAGGCTGATGCATAGACAATGAGTAATATGTGCTTGAGGCGTGATTTGAATCTCGTCTCAACTGAGTTTAGATTGATTATCGTTCTGGAATATGACCGATACTCAAGTACAGATTCTATACATAAACAGTGATCAGGTGATTAAAGATCAAACTGGACTTGAGGATCGTTCTGTAATACGGACCTAAGTCAGAAGTTATATGTAGTCCAGATTAGTAGCAGTAGTACTGCCAGGGCATGATAGTTGTTATGACCCTGGTTTGTTTTATTGTATCTCAATTCTTTTTTAAGTGATTGTAATTTGGATAATTATAAATAAACACAAGTTAAACATCTTAGGGTGTATACTTGCAAGCTATACTGGTTTTATTATCCAGCTCTTGTTGCAATAAAGTTGATATAATATTCCAGTTCTATCAGTGACTGACTAACCCCACTCTATATTTAACTCTCTCAAATATTTGAGATCTTATTTCTAAAGGGTAGTGGACAATTCACATCATAGAGGGTCTTAAATATTGGTTTAGTTATCAGCTGTAGAAGTGTGATCATCATATCAGCCAAAGGACATTCACTGCTGAACAAAGGCTTCCCCCGTAGATTTCCACAGAGCATTACATGCTGCCCTCATCCAAGTTGAATAAATAAGTTTTGTTGTCATTTCAAAACAAAATTAATTTACATATAAATAGATTAACTAGATACTTCCATATTAACTACCAGTACTAAAAGGTAAATACAATAGAATAGAATTTTCTTATCTTACCTTATCATATGTTAATCTTCTGAATAGGTTCTTTTTATTTGTAGCTAGCATGTGTTCTTTCATTTTATCTAATACTTTGGAGCCAACCCACAGCGAGTCAGCATTCGCTTGCAGCATCACCAAAGGAGTCACTCCTCGCAGGTTGGGCACATCTAAGCTAGCGTCACCCTGTGATATCAAATATTAACTAGTTAAGTACAAAACTTAACTAAACCCTGGATCACTTTGGAAACACTCAGAATAACTCAGTCAAATATCTCCAGACCTGGGATTAGCCCACCAACTGGATTTTTCAATGAAAAGCAACAACACAAGCGCCAGCCTAAGGTTGGTGGAGGTTTACAGATATCTGCCGGTCGTCCTAAGCAAAGAAAACTCACATATAAAATGAGGGTCGATATGGCAGTGGTGTTCCTGGCGAGGATAGCCCAGTGCAGTGCGGTGTTCCCGTGCGAGCGGTCGGCCGGGCGCGTGGAGGCGCCCAGGGTGATCAGCAGGCGCGCGGGGTCCACGGCCGGCACCTTCCAGCTGGCCCACATGAGCGGCGTCATGCCGGCCGCGTCGGCCTCGTCCGGCGCCGCGCCGCGCGCCACCAGGTAGGCCGCCACGGCCGTGTGGCCGAACTGCGCCGCCAGGTGCAGGCAGGCGCAGCCCTCCGCGTCGCGCCGGCCCGGGTCCGCGCCCGCGCGCAGCAGCAGCACCGTGGCCTCCAGGTGGCCCTGCCGCGTCGCCCAGTGCAGCGGCGTCGACTGCAACTCGCCGCCGACCGCATCCACCGTCGCGCCCTTCGACAGCAAGTACTGGATGATCTCACGCCGGTTGTTGATCGCCGCCCAGTGCAGCAGCGAGACGGTCTCGAGGTCGGGCTGATTCACATCCCATCCCGCCTCTACAAGTTCCTTGACGCGGGCGACCGCGCCGTACTGTGTAGCTTTGACGATGTCGAAGCCGCTGTAGTCACGCTCGAGGGGCGCAGGCGGCGAGTCGCGTGCTGGCGGCCCGTCGCCGTCGGGCTGGGACTTGCCGCATTGCCCACTTGCGGCCGCGCCGCATGTACTTTCGTACATGCTCCTAACACTGACCTCGCGATAGCAACATCATATAAACGACTAGACGAAAAGACTTAAGACTAGATCACTTACACAATTTACGTTTAATTTAATACTTTTAAAACTACGCGTTTTTTTATCAAAAATATTGCAACCAAACCAAACACAGCAGACTTATCGACTGACATTTCTTTACTTTAGTGTTGCCTAGTATATAAATAAAATATCCCTAGTTCATGATAAGTTCACTACAACATTATTAACAACTAGCTAGGACCCGCGGTTCACCCACGGTTTAATTGAAAAGAAATTGGACTATTTATACATAATTTAGAGGACTTCGGCATAGACACTTGACATAGAGTATATATATTGAATTTCACGGGTTTTAAATTTTTTGCGCGGTAACCTAATTATTTTTCTAAAATAAAAGCAGCCTTAGTTATTCCTTATCACATCAGCTATCTGCCAGTGAAAGTCCCGTAGAAATTGGTCAAGCCGTTTCGAAGATTGACGGGATTAAGCAGACAGACAGACCGACAGAGAGACAAAAAAATTGAAATAGATTTTTTGTTATAGAGTATCTATAATATATATCCTTTCATAAGCATTTAGTAAAAAACTGTTATTTTGTCATTACAGACAGACACTTCAATTTTGTTTGTTTAGATTAGGTATTATTGTATACGTAATAACAATTATTGTATACGTATTTCACAGAAATAAAAGAAATTTTATCCATATAGATACAGTTAAGATAATTATAATTTATTTACTACGTGACTAGAGGCACGAGGTCATCCATGTGTGGGAAGTGGACGCTGATAGTTGCCCGCGCCGATGGGTGCGCATGTTATTCCAGCCAACGGCCTATTGGACAAGAACATCGACCAAAATTCCGAAAAGTAGTACTCCTGAACATGGCTCGTATTGTTAGGAGGTTGCTCTGTAGGTTCATGGTCCCACCGGTGCAGAGGTGATTTAGACCCTGTTAGCTGTTAACTACAATTTTAATATTTATTTTTGCGCTGTCCTACTGGCTAGCCTTGGCATCACCATCTCATCCCGTGGGCAAATCAGCCACTGCACCAACCATGCCGTCAAATGTGTGTGTATTCATTTCTTTCCATAATCATCATTATAACAGCAAAAAAACGTCTACTGCTGTAATTTTTCTCCCCAATAAGAGGACCGGTTACTGGCCTTGTATAGTAATTTAGTGGGGAATATTTCAGTACTCATCACGGTTGGGAGGCGGGTTAGTGAACGCAGAATGGCTACTGTTCTGTAGAAGAGACGCCGATGACCATGCGTTCTTGAAAATTGCTCTTTCAAGTTCTTTCTTAAATGAAGAAAATAATTTATCTCAGTATAGTTAATTTTGTCAGTTACAATAATAAAATTATAGAAAATTTAAACAATTATTAGAATAACAAGTATTTTGCTCACATTAAAATTTAATCGATCTACTTCATGTGATTTATTTATATCAATGTTTATATTTATATTTACTAACATAAAAAAATTAAAACCTAAAAAAAAAACCGAATTACTAATTCTTTTCCTTAAAAAAAAAACTTTAATGCATATGGCAACAGAAAGCTTAATGTCAAAAACTAACGAGTACATCTCTAATAAAGTAGAAGTGGGTAATAAAGCTTTTTGCGTAAACCGAACCGAAACTATGTATTGGTATCCCATAAAGTGTTTCAAAACTATGTATTTACGGTAACTATTTATTGGACGAGATGCGTATAAAGTGTTTATGAAATGATAAACGTTTTCGTGTCGGTTTGGGTATTTGCTTCGAAACTCAAGTTCACACTAATTCAACTAATTCAAGTTCGCTATCAACTGAAAATTTTATAATTTGGTATTTTGTTCTTTGTCTGTGGTAAATGATTATTATGACTGGTAAAATACAATAATTTGACACAATAAATTCTAGTCTTATGCAAAGTTCTAATATGTAATTTGTACTCGTGCCAATATAGGATGGATATACCTAAATAACGTGTCAAAGATTTGATAGCAGCATAAAAATCATTCCTAATAAAATAGAATAAAATGTGATTTTTATTATTATTATTTAGAATGACTAAAATTCATAAATGCGCGATCTCGCTTCTTGTTCGTGCGATCGTCGGTATCGGTCGGGTTTACTTCGGAATAACTCGGTCGGAGTCATTCGGCTAGTTTCGGTAACTGTTTATCGACGATCCAATGATGTGTGAATAAAGTGTTTCGCCCGATAAATAGTTTCTGAAGAGACCAATACATAGTTTTAGGTATTGGACGCGATACATAGTTTCAATAACTGTTTACGGTTTGCAACGCACACCGCTATAATAAAGTATTCTATTCTATTACTCTCTGCACGCTGCTATTCATTATCTCATAATTCTTTGCGCAAGTCTAGAATTTGTACTTATGTGTGTGGGAAGTTGGGTGGGAACAATTTGCGCAAATATTTTGGCTTGTACGAGTCTAAAAAAGAGTTATGATTTTTGTGCCGTCTCTACGGGAGGGTCGTGCGGTACGTGGCCCTCTACGGAGCGCCTGTATGGTCAGCTTAACTGTCAGGCGTCCAGCGCTGCAGGAGTGACGAAAGTCACCTCCTGAAATGTTCGGCAGGCTGAGGCGACTGGCTCAGCAGCGCGCACTTGAGAAGTACGTCACCGCCTGAGGATGCAGTTCTCAACCAAGCGCGTCGTCGAGGCCATGCTGCCACTCTTCGGAGCCTGGCTCAGAAGGAGCGAATGCGTCACCTACCGCCTGACGCAGGTATTCACGAGGCATGGTTGTTTCGATGTATACTTTCACAGGATAGGACGCGAGGTCACAGCACAGTGCGACCTGGATACCGCGCGGCACACGCTCGAGGAGTGCCCTGCGTGGGCTGCCGAACGGCGGATCCTGGTCAGTCGGATCGGGCAAGATCTCTCTCAGAGCACGAGGATTGAGTGTTGTGGTCTCCATCTGTGAGAGCGTCATGCTCCAGAAGGAGACTGCAGAGCGGGATCGGGAGAGGGCCGATCCCGCACGGAGAAGGACGAGATGGGTTAACAACCACCCCAGCGCACAGGTCCAACACGCCTGAATCTGCGGACCCACACCAAGCGACCCATGAGGAGGCGGTGGTGCGCATGTGTCGCCTTTGCCCAAGGCGGAGAAAGTTCATCTAACGGAAATATGACAAGCACAAACTTTTTATCTCTTTTTTTATCTACTTTATCGACTTTCAGACTGCAATCAAAGGCTAGAGTAAAAATGAATTAAAGTTTTCTGTCAATCTATTCATGATATATAAGTATAACTTAACTACATAAATGTCGGTGTACGCGGGCGATATGTAACCGGTAAACGGCCATTGTGGAAATTTATGGAAAGGTCTTTCTTTGTTTACCATTGCACGATGATCTCCATAAATCTATTGCTACTTCAACTACACAAACTACTATAATAAGCACATCGTTTTATAAACGATTACTAGTACGTATGAACCGAGTACAATTGCGGCATGCGGCATTTTTGTTTTTTTTTTATTTTTATTTGTTCATATGTGAGCAAAGGTTTAAAATATTAGATTACGAGTATGAAATGAAACTATTAAATTGTATGATTTTTATGATAATACTAGCTGGGACCCGCGTTTAATTTAAAATAAATTTAGAGTACTTTGACATAGACACTTGACATAGAACATATGTATTGGATTTTAAGGGTTTTTTTTTGCGCGGAACCCATTATGTTTCTAAAAATAAAAGAAGCCTAAGTTATTCCTTATAACATCAGCTATCTGCCAGTGAAAGTCCTGTCAAAATCCGTCCAGCCGTTTCGGAGTTTACCCGGAACAAACAGACAGACAGACAAAAAAACTAAATATTGTTTTTTTGTTATGTGTACCGTATATACTTTCATATGCATTTAGTAAAAAGCTGTTATTTTGACATTTGTTATAGTATTTAGCAATAGGTAAACTGCAAGTGTGCACCGACCCTAATAACACTGCTGAGTAGCCACTAACTTACACGTGGGAGTGGATTATGACACCCGTGGACTCGTTCTTGGAATCATTGCGACACTCGATGCGCTTGTTTACCGGAATGTAAATTAATTAATAAAGTAATGTATTCAATCTGTTTCTAGCATCGAACGGACATAGTTGTAATTTAGCTCTAATTCTAATTGTAATCCTATAATTAATTAAACTTATCTGTAAAGTAATTTTGGTTTTTTTTGGATCCTCCGGCAGCGGCCTACGTATTTCATTACAAACAGACACTTCAATTTTATTTATTTGTATAGATATATGTATGTGCTGTTTGAACCAGAAACATTTTTTTAGTAACGAATATTTTATTATTTACTTAAATCTTCAGTTAATTATGTATGTTATTCGTAATAGTTATCAATGATTTAAACATTTGTAGTACAAAAAATATATACGCGATAGACTCCATTTAAAAGTGTTTTATTATAATGTGTAATAGGTAATCGTGAAATTTACACTAAAATTAATAAATCGAACTAAAGGTTTTTATTTCTTTTTACTCATTCAGTAATATTACTTCTTATTAAGTTAGTGATAAGATATAGGACAGAGACGTGGTCACTCACCATGGGCCTCATAAGAAAGCTCAAGGTAACGCAGCGACCTATGGAGAGAGCTATGCTTGGTATTTACGAGATTGAATCAGAAATGAGGAGATCCGTAGAAGAACTAAAGTTGCCGACACGAATAAACGCTTTTATTATTTATTTATTATTTATTATTATAACATTTATAACATAGCTGAAGGGATTAGTAAACTAAAGTGGCAATGGGCGGGGCACATTGCTCGTAGAACCGATGGTCGTTGGGGTAAAAGCTCTCGAGTGGAGACCGCGCACCGGAAAACGCGGCATGGGACGACCTCCAACGAGGTGCACATACGACCTGGTCAAGGTCGCTGGGAGGCATTGGATGCGGGTAACCGCTCATTGCAGAAATCAGTGGGGGAGGCCTTTGTTCAGCAGTGGACGTCTTTTGGCTGATATGATGATTAAGTTAATCAAATTCAGACTATCAAAGTCCACCACTGGATACATTCAGCATCGAATGTCCTGACAGGCAGGACGCACTTGTTGAAAACTTTTATGTTCAAGCATTGCGATATAGGTGATGAGAAGACTCGTAAAGCCAATTGCTACCCAGCCCAACTAGATCCTTCTGTCGGCTTCTGTCTCAAGGTTGTGTCTACCAGGTTGAATTATCTGTCCCAAGTAGACTTATTTCTTTACGACCTCGATCACCGGCGCATTGATGTTGAATGGTCTCGCTCGGTACGATATAACCTCAGTTTGACTCCGACTCTTTCCGAGTCCAAGTTTCCAATACGCCGATAGGCTTCACTCAGGCTATGCAGCATTTCGCCAAACTGCTCCAGCGGCTCTGCCATTATGACCCGTCCAGTCCAGACTTAAATATGTATTCAGACGCATTGGTGAAGAGATTAGGAGATATTGTCCGCCCCCTTGTCTCATTCCTGTATACAATTGATTGGGACCCTCGACACTTGTTCGGTGTCGGCCCGTGCCAAGCGAGTCATCAATCCCCCGCCCTAGTATTTCATTTCCATGCCACGATTTGGATGGCTATTTCATAGCGAAAACGCACCGTGCCTTGACGAACAAGTTAAGCCTCTGTACCCCGATTCTCGTAAAAACCAACGATCTAAATATCATTGAGATTTTAAAGTCGTTCGATCGATGTTTTATCCGCAGTTGGTATTCACGTGTTCCTTGAACGCAGTTCGATAGGACTTTAACCCGATGTGATCAAAACTAAACGATTACTCAACGACTTGGACAGTTTTTTGTATTCTATTGAGTTATTTGATCAGTTTTTTCACTCTTTATATTGAGATTTTCGTCATATTGATCAAATAAATGCCGTGTGGTGCCGGCTCAGAATGCCACCACCCCATCTCCTCCCATGGGTGTCGTAAAAGTCGACTAAGGGATTAGTCGGAGGATGGGCAGCAGCATCCTTCGAGTACATTAACAACTCAACTGCGATCGCCAACCCGCCTGCCAAGCGTGGCGATTATGGCAAAACCCTCCAATGAGCCCACAACACATCCATATCGGTGGTTGTGGTGATCTTTGGGGGAGGCCTGTGTCCAGCAGTGGACTTCATTCGGCCGAAATGATGATGATGATGATCAAATAAATTAAATATGATATCAATTAATATAAACTGGAAATAGTAATTTTTTATTTTAATTACCTATTTGGCAGAAAGTTGGAATCTACGCATTAACGACTGCGGTTTAATGACACTAACCGGAACCAACGATTAATAACGTGCTGGAGATACCTACTCAATGTTCACCCACCCAAATACTGACCGCGCTAAATGTTGCTTAATCTCACCGATCGTTAAATGTAACTACGCTCGGTTCAAATATCACTATGCGGTCACCCATCTATTGACTGACCGCGCTAAACGTTGTTTAACCTTGCAGATCGTTTCTCCGTTCTTAGATAAAAATATTTTTTTTATAATTGTCACATATAAGAGATTCGTAGCAGCGCGGAAATTGCTAGCTCACACAAATGTAACTATTCCACCAACTCGAGTATTGATAACTACTTATATTATACGTCATATGCTTGACTGCTCGATGTGATATCAAAGTTGAAAGTATAGGTAGTTAATATGCGAGTGTATTATAATAAAACAGCGCCATCTAGTAGTACCGATGCCGCCTAGTATCTAAGCGAACTCATAGATGGCGTTGTAAAACCTGCCATCTGTTAAAAAAAATCTTGCCAGTTAGCTAGCCAGATGCCATTTCTTTGTATGGGATTGGGTATCTGTGCCAGTGTATCATATAACATCTGTTGTTAAGTTTAAGAACCTATCATTATTGTGAACGATTAAAATGGTAACATGTAGCTGCGTCCTTAACTTTAACGCCGATATTGTATACTTACTCATGTTCTTACAAAATACTACATCTTTATCTTTAAAATTTGAAAGACTTACCATGTTATTTTAGGACAATAAAATGTTTCTTTCCTCCATATTCAAAATTCATTTATTTACGTTACCTTTCAACTTGATTGGTTCTGTAGATTCAGAGTAATTTGGCTGTGATTGGCAGGCGGGTTGGTGAGCGCAGTATGGCTAAGGCCGTTTCACAGAAGGGACGCTGTTGCACACCCCTCTAGTTTAGATTCCCTTAGTCGCCTTTTACATCCACGGGTGGAGATGGAGTGGTGCTATATTCTAAATCCGGTCACCACAAGGACGTATGAAAAATATATAGGGTATTTAAAATATCGTAAGCCCCAGTCCTGCGAAGACGATTGGGAGCCACTTGCGGAAATTAGAGACATGGTCGTATTTTTTAAGATTGAAAATGAAACGAATACATACATTTTGCAGTCTCTCAAGTTTATTTAATAGCTCCTCTGTGGCATCCAAATAACAGGCGTCAGCGTAGTCTATAATGGGTTGAATCAGAGTTTGAGCGAGATAAATTTTGGTTTTCAAGGACAATAAGTTCTGGAGACATTTTAGTGAGTGAAAGGTGAAATGCACTTTTCTACTAATGTCAGCAGCATGAGCACTCCACGACAAGTTACTGTCAATAATAACTCCTAGATTTTTGTGGCTTCCGCGTAAGCAATTTGAACACCAGCTCGCTGATCTGAGTGGTGTTAAAGACGCAACAAGTCTACCCCGCATGTTTCTGCTGCCGATGATCATGGCCTGAGTGAGATTTACTAGGGTTGATGTGTAGGCCGAAAGACCTAGCCCATACAGCGATTCAATCCAGATCACGGTCCATGGCAACAATAGCGAGTTCCACTTCAGACGCAACGAATTAGATAACCCTGGTTACAAAGTTTATGAAGATAGAGAAAAGAAGAGGAGAGAGGACGCCACCCTGAGGCACACCCACACTGAGATCGCGCCGATCTGAGATGGTCTCATCAAGGCGGGCACACTGCGGGCGTCCCCGAAGATAGGATTCAAACCAAGTTACGGTGGAAGGAGAAATATTTATGGATTTGAGGCACCCTAGAAGAATGTCAAAGTCAATCGAGTTAAAAGCGCTACTAAAGTCAAGTAACACGAGTATAGTGAGAGATTTATTTTCCATAGCCCAGCGAATGTCGTCAGTGACTTTCAGAAGTGCTGGTATTGTGCTATGACCGGGACGAAAACCTGATTGGAAAGGTCTCAGATTTTTTTTTAGATAAAAGTAGATAGTTGCCGGTGAACGATGAAGAATAGAAATAGGTCGAAAGTGATGTAGTGATGCAGTGATGCAGGATTGGAGACTTTAGGTAAAGGAATGATGTGTGCCATCTTCCAAGACTCGGGAAAGGTACAGGAGTATAAGGAGTAATTGTAAATATGAGTCATAATGGGAAGCAGTATGAAGAGAATGGGAGTTATCATCCTTGAATACAATTTGTTATCACCCGCAGCTGACGAAGTAATGGCTAGGACGGATTTTTTAGCATCATCCTCTCTCTGTAACAGCATTGAATGTAAAGGGAGAAAACTGTGGCATTGGCAAACTCGAGAGATATATTAAAGTGGAAGTTTTGACGCTGCGATCTAAGAAGACCCCTGTCTTCTTCTTCAGAAGAGAAATGTTTGTTTAAAGCACACAGGAACGGAAGCGATCAGAGGAGATTTGCCAATACCAACAGTTCTCAGAAATTTCCTGATTTCAGAGGATTTACTTATGTAACTAATTCTAACAAACTTTTGTTTAAAAAAGATATATATATCTATAACGTCATATCGTGTGTGATTTCTATGGATCGTGGAGGTCTGAATAAAACCATTTTATTTATTTATTATTCTATTTATTTATTTAATGCCTGCGCAGACGATGGCCTGGTATCGGTGTACTTCATTGTTCCTCAAAATAGATTACTTTTAATTGCAAGGAACAACGTGTTAACGCATACGAGGGACTAGAAATACTGCATGCAAGTCTCCTAAAGAATTTGACAGACCGGACTGTAACTACAGTAAGTGGGAAACCCCGAAATTGTAAATTTAACGCCAAAGATACGCTTTGGCGTTAAACACACGTCTGGCGGCAGATTACATTGTATACGCGCACACCGTGAGTAGATAGTAGTCCCTCCTCTGCGCAGGGCTCATAGTGATGAATTCGATAGGTTTCTGATTCGACCACACGAATCCAATGGGCCAGAATGAAACCAGCGATTCTCATAAAGCTTTCAATTTATTAGTTAAACAAATATCACTTTTATTTACAACCAAAGCGATCACAAATTATAAGTAAAAACTAATCGTAATCACCTAAAACTACTTAACAGATCGAAATATTTACAATAGAATTAACAATTGTTTAACTCGCGGAACGTTCGCGCACTGGGGCGGCACGGCGGGCACGGCGGCACTGAGGCGGCGCGTCACCACGGGTGAGCCGCGCCGTGGCGACGCGTCCTCCTGCGGCTGCGCCTCTCGCCGTGGCGAGCGGCTGCGTCACCACGGGCGAGCCGCGCCGTGGCGACGCGTCCTCCTGCGGCTGCGCCTCTCGCCGTGGCGAGCGGCTGCGTCACCACGGGTGAGCCGCGCCGTGGCGACGCGTCCTCCTGCGGCTGCGTACCACGGGTGAGCCGCGCCGTGGCGACGCGTCCTCCTGCGGCTGCGTCACCACGGACGAGTGGCGCCGTGGCAACGCGTCCTCCTGCTGCAGCACCTCACGCCGTTGCGACCGGCTGCGTCACCACGGGCGAGCGGCGCCGTGGCGACGCGTCGTCCTCCCCGCCCGCGCCCGCGCCCCCGCCGCCCGGCGCCGCCTCCGTCAGCTGCAGCGCCACCTCCAGGTCGCGCAGCACCTGCACAACATATCGAGTTACTTCACGCTCTGACGGTACCGCCGGTTGTAACGTTGGCGCTCCGTTGAAAACATGAGACGTGTCGCCACTCGGTTTATTCCAAAAGAGGAAAATTTAACCACGTCAAAGTCAAGGTGATACTCATTGTTATCTTCGTGGTTTGTTACATCGTGACTGTGTTTCGCAAGGGCAAAATTAAACGAGAAATAGGGGAAGGTCCTAAAATAATGCCCTGAGGCATCCCATAGTGTTGTATATGTGTGTGTCTATGTCTCTAACCTCAGAATTAAACAGTGTGCTTCTAGCTGTCAGTGGTTTCAGTTGTCTCCCTACGTACCTACACAACACATAGGTATCTGGACGATAGGAACTAGTGATTTTTCCAACTCTCGCACACGGTCTGAGAAATAACTTGCGACGAGTCAGAGCTGTGTTCCCCTAATACCTAGTCTCTCTCTCTCCAGCTCCCGTGTCAGGGTAAAAACAGAAATCGTATTCAATGCCTTAGTTAGATCAAAGAACAGGCATTTCCACTATCAACATTGACAGCTTCTACCCCTACGACAGCAAAACTCGTAAAACAAATAGGATTTTCTCTGTTTTAAATAATTTACTAGCTACAATTTTTTTTCCAGCATTTTTGATGTTGAGGGCAGAATTGATGCATAGGACGTAGCTCAGACTTTTTAAGATTTAAGATTCGGGAATAAAGTGGTCTCCAGACCATTTGATAAAAATTATGTAATAGGCGAAACTTTACTAAGCTTGGGCCCTTGATCAATCGCCACTCACCAGAGTCGGATGTGCTTTTTTCTAATAGGATGAAAATGTACGTTATAATATTAGGCTTCTGTTGACTATGGGGCGAATTCATGTAGTCGATCACCTTTCGAGATCCTATAGAACTGTTAATTTTCTGACTTCTTCGACCGATCGGTGTTTACGGTAGCGTATTTACGGCCGAAATTAATAATCGATCTAATCCAAAACCTTTGGATTTCAGACTACGAATATTTCTGTTTTTTTTTGTATTTATGTGATCGTGACACAATAACGGATGAATTTCTAAATCTTAAATCTGAAGATTTAGGATTAGATTTTATAATTTAACACTTTTAAACGGATCAAATCGCGTATATTATTGATTTTTGTTTTCCTGACGTTTCGAACAGTTTTAAGGGTTCGTGGTCACAGGATGACTAAGGTGACAAGCGTCGTTACAGATTTAAAAAGTTATTTTATCTACCGTACAAAAAGTACAAAACAAATCAAAAACGGTTAGATCGATTATACATTTCGGCCGTTAGCCACGGGTGCTCTCGTAGATTGTGACTTAGCGTAAGTGTCGGTGCAGTGCGTCATATACCTCAGTCTCCTTGTGGTCGAGCAGCGAGAACCGCCTGTCGAGCGCGGTGAGGTGCGCGAAGGTGAGGTGCAGGTGCGCGTGCAGGCGCAGCAGCGCCAGCTGGCGGAAGTGCGCCGCGTACATGTGCGCCACCACGTGGAACTGCAGCCGCACCACGCGCCGCACCACGCCCTCGAACTGCGCGGGGAACTCGTTCGCTGCGGACGACGCCGGGCTCTTTAACGTTTGCAAGCTACAGTTAGATGGCCTGAGCATCGGTTAGCCATCGCCATATTTTCTGCTTCCTCTGTATTTTTGTGCTCTAGTGCACTACATCATAAATTTCATATCTCTGAAGTCGAAACGGACTCATTCATAAATGTGTCTTTATAATTTATTAGTGACTATTCTTTACGCTACTAATATAAGTGCTTGAATATGGAATTAGTTTACAGAGTCATTCTGTATAGGTATTTGTGTCATGTGTCAATTAGGAAAGGTTATCATCCACTTTCTATAGGGCTTTGGTATTGATATCAAGTTCTTTGTACAACTCAGTACCAATTTGGTTGAACTCCTTATGTTCCGATTAATACTTTTCAGTGATTTAAGAAGCCGATGTATTGTTTTCTTAAATGTTTGATTATAAAATATTTTTTTAATTTTAGGTCATTCATTGAGCTTTCGTATTACACTTCTACAGGCTTTGGCACTGACTAATTAAGGACATTACATTGCCCAATGACCTTGATGATTTGGTCTCTAAACTAGTATTTGTTACTTTGCCGCCAACTACCGATAAACGACCGTACTACAACAAAAGAATCTAAAGATTAGGCAAATATGACACAGATGTGCCGCAGTGTTGTCATTATTTACCTATTTTTTATTCGCTCTTTGAGAGACCCGAAGTTTCACCAGTTATCTTATTTAGCATTAAATGTTACGATACATAATGCATTGTGAAGGTATAGACCATGATCAGGTAGATGCTTACCGGATCTCAGTGACGGAACTAGTTAGGATAACTTAGATTTCAACAGTTTTGACGTAGTACCGACAAACGAAATACTCAGTAAAGTAAAAGGAAATGAAACAGCTTAGAAATAATGTAAGTACTAAGGTTTTTTTTACAGTTCGGGCGCGCTTCACTTTACTTTGATGTTCATATTTAGGTATTGTCAGATTTACTCTATGATAAGTTCTTAGCTTTATTATTCCCTTTATTAATTAACTTTTAAACATATAAATCACATTTTTTAATATAAACAATGAAACAAATTATGTACATGTCGTGGAGAACGATAGTTAAGCGATTATAAGTCCCCATTGTTTAAGTACTAAGGTAGGGGTAAACACCGTGACGTCATTGTATCGTGACGGCGCGTGGGCAGAGTCGTGTTAAGGGAGGAGTTTGTAAGTAGGGCCAGTCTTGTGCGAGCAGGCATCCGACACACTTCTCCGACATGAAACTGTCGGTTTGCCCTGAATAAGAAAACGAGCGATTGTAACAAAGTGAATTATTGTAAAAGTGAAATACGAACCGATTTGCTGTGAAACAGTGTTTTTATTGAAATCCTGCAATATGAACCCTGTACCACCGACTCAAGATGATAACTGAGCGATTCAAGATGATAACTGCGCTATCGCTCAGCCATCGCTGACACCGACATATATATAATTAAAAAGATTTTTATATTTAACAGTGCTCAACCGGCATCGGGCACACGGTTTAAGCTGCCGGTTAGGCCCGCAGCGTGTCCAACGGGCGTGTGAGCTGTTTGTGCAACGGGCTCTTGATCCAGCCACATGACGGCATTCTCTTTAGATGTTAGTAGAAGCTCTTAGCAACGAGGTCACTGTCGCAATTATCGGTACGATGATTGCAGAGTCCACATACTCCTTGTCGGCAATCGCGTGTGCCAAATCCAGATACTTAATTTGTTTATCTTTCTCGGCTTTCAAGAGATTCTCGTCATGCGGCATAGTAACACCAACAATCATCGAGCGGCACTCTAATCGATCTACCACCACTATGTCAGGCTTATTGGCGACAATAGTCCTATCAGTGATGATAGATCGATCCCAGTACATCGTGACATGACCATTACGAGAACTGGGTCCAGCAAGTTGCTGGTGGATGATCCTGACCACTCGGTTACGCCTGTGCAAATATTCGCCGTTAGCAAGACGAGAACAACCAGATATAGTATGTCTAAAGGATTTGCCCGAATGGTGACATGCCAGACGGCTGTCGACAACAACAAGTTGACATTCATCATCATATCAGAGAATAGGTACTTGTGCAGATTTTTATGCTATTCTGTAAAAAAATCTATCAAGCTTTTATAGCGAGCTACAATAGGGCAGCCGAGCATGGCTGGCGCGTAGGTGAGCTGAGCATCAGTTCGGTAGTTGCCCACCTACAGCGTGATAGACGCTAAGTGGTCTCACGCGCCTCGCGTGTGGCCAGCCCGCCCGCGCCAGCGAGACTTGCGGCATACTTCGTGGCTATCTCTTTGCATTGCCTGCGTTTGCGTCATGACTGAAGATAGTTTTACGTAAAACAAATGTTTATGATTTCTAATTGTAGAATTATAATCGTTTTACTCTTTTTAATACAAATATTTTATGTCCATGGAAGCTTCCTAATAATCGTTCTGAATGTCCTCTAATAATATTTTTATTTAATGCAACGAAACGGATAAGTAACTTGTTGTTTAATAAACGCGATCCCTATAACCTGTCTCATTGAACTAAAGTTCACTATTTCGTACGACCGATGTATAATAATTTAATAAACAATACTATGTGCCGTATGGAAGAAAGTCAAAATAATTATTAGCCGCGCTCTTGGGCCGTGGGTGTCGTAAAAGGGTGACAAGAGACTACACTGTTCCCGACTACGGTAGCGGTCGGAGTAATGGGGGGCAGGAGGCGCGAAACATCCCTTTCTTATTTTTGGTTATAGCAGGCTATCGAAGACGACTACATCTGACAACGTATAACTGAAGATCGATGAGACTGGACCAGCAACGAACCGAACTCGAGGTGGAGCGGCAACGGCGGCATATACTGGGGTTATCTGAAGTCCGGGAGAAAGCCTCGATAACCCTGGAGTCCTAATTTACTTCTGCGAAGGTGATCAGTTGTCTTATAGTGGTGTCGATTTTCTCGTCAACAAGGACTTCCTTATCAGCGTTGTGGAAACTATAACGATGCGATGGGACATAATGCTAATGTACAGTGCTAGAGTAGCTAGAGAGAAGGAGGGGCGAATCCAAGTTCAGACCTTACGGCCTCGTCACATGGAGAAAAATACTGGTCTACTTTATGAGTTACCATGTAACTCCGTAAGACCTTATATTCGGAATTATTCGGAATTATTCGGAATGCAAGGTTTTTACTGTGAGACAGTTCTTTCTGCTTCATACCATTCTGAGAAAGCATAGTTCTCTTTTGTTTTTTCTCCGACTTATTTGTAAAAACGGAATATGTATAGAGTTTGCTGCTCTCTTCCCCATAGAACCTGTGTCGCTCAGCGACATTTTCGCGTTATTAGTCTTCTTAGTATCTTTACAACACATTAAACAAAAGATGTATATATAGTGCGATAATAAATTCATTTGTAAAAGATAGATCTCCAGCTGGCTAATGGAACAAAACTACCAACAAACCGAAAACCTATTACACTTAACATAGCACTATACATTTCTTATTTAGATTACTGCACACACACACGCACACAAGCACACGCGCACACGCGCTCACACGCCCACAAATGTCACGTACTCACGCACGCACACGCGCACGCGCACACAAACGCGCACACATTTCTATTTATAACATTTTGTTTGTTTGTTTGTTTTTTTAAAAACGTTGCCCCACATTAGGATTTCTCCTGTGTCGTGGGTGCGTTTACAGACATGAATTCCACATACAGTACACCCAGACCCGAAACAACTACCTGCAGATCATACAAATATTTGTTCCTTGTGGGAATCGAACCCACGACCCGTAGCGCACCAGCCGACAGTATCAGCCACTGCACCAACCGTGCCGTCAATTATTAAGCATAAACTCTTTTAATTTTAGGTTTTATATTCCTGATGTGACTTACAACACTTTTTTATAGTATCCATAACACAAGTTTAATCTTACCATGGGCACCTGAGTTCCGTTACTCCATGTTCTAAAATGATGTCCGTTTTGTCTAATTGGGTAAATATTTTATCTACCATTCATATTTATTGTATGTTATTCTTTGTAATTCAACAAGTTAAGTTTAAATAAATAAAAAAAAAATACGGCTTGCACTTCGGGAGTGGCGACAGAAGTCAAAACTATATTTTTATTATCCCTAGCTGCCAACATTCACTTGCACCTTCATCTAAGAGCGATCAATCAATCATCTCACCATATTTCGTAGGGAACACTGTCTCGTCGTTGACGGTCTTCTGCGTGAAGGTCATGACGTAATCGACGTACTGCGGCGCGGCGACGCGGGACTTCTTGCCGCGCTCGTCGTACCACGCGTAGGTGCGCCCGCCCGGCCCCGTCATGTCGGGGCACGTGGCCGCCGTGCAGAACTCCGACACCGTGCCGTACAGCAGGTTCACGTGGTCGAATAGCGCCAGCGCTGGAAACATACGCGTTCAACATATCAACAACGACACCCACAATGTGTCGACAGTATGCAAGCAACGATACCAATCAGAAGTTTGCTAATGACGGGTAAGTATACCGCTGTTAATATTACGACTCGGGATAGCCTGCCGCCTAGACACTTTAAAAAATCATATAAGATTAAAAAACCCTAACAGCACTGGCATGTCGGTATATTAACTAAAATTATAAAACATACTTAGTTACGTAATAAACTTGAGTATATCAAACGGCGTTTTTTTTTAAAGCCTAAACTGATTCTCACCAAGCTTTTATTTAAGATAAAAGATTAGAACAATAAAGGCACTAGTTCCAGTCATTTCAACATTATTTGGGGAGGATTTTTATAACAGGATTTACTATATTACATTAAAATATATTATTTTAAAATAAATAATAAATTTGTGACAAGGCTTCAGAAAAAACACGATTGATTGTATGGGTTTCTTCAAATAGTGTTGACTTACATAGACACAGGTAATAAAGCACGTACGCAATACTTATATGGACCTAACTAAAACAAGTTATATGCCTCGAGTGCGAGAGAATGTCTACGATTGAATCAAATCCTACGTCGATAACAGCAAACAAACAACACCAAGCAGAAATAAATGTATGTTAGAAATAAAAAACGTCATGGACCGCTCATCTGACTGTAATGTGTTACTTGGAGTGCCGCAGGGCAGCGTGTTGAGCTGTCATTAAACATTAAATACATACTTAGGTATTAAAAAAGGATATCAAGCGGGTAATGACTTTTTAACTGACAAATTCTTGTAAACATCCTAGTACATGCCTTTTAAACGATTTGTGTTGTTTATAAATCTTATTTGCATGTACCCATTACCAGCAGAACTACCATTCAACAGAGATATATCGCAAAATAAATTGCTTGAATTTCAACTTCAAATTTACTTAGACTTTACCATTAGTGATTGTTATTACCACTTATAATAATATATACGACCGTAAGACTACAACAGATCATTCTTAAGTAATGAGTACAAACGATTTTATTCAAACAACATGTTTGAATACCGAAGAATATTGTTCAGTGGAAAGAGAATCGAATCTGAGAGAAAATCTAGAAGATAGTGGTGTTTTAAGAGCCACTGCAACGCCTGCGGCGCGTGCGTCACACTGCAGTGCCCGCCACGTGCATCTCGCGCCTATCGCGACACA
Organism: Diloba caeruleocephala; assembly: GCA_947459985.1. Classification (NCBI taxonomy): domain Eukaryota; kingdom Metazoa; phylum Arthropoda; class Insecta; order Lepidoptera; family Noctuidae; genus Diloba; species Diloba caeruleocephala. Next base: position 176,815 of record OX381609.1, read on the forward strand.
TGCGTCTATTTGCACCCAACGTTGAACAATATACAGATCACAGGTGGCCTATCACATTGATACTGACTTGAACCTGTGGCCGCCATCGGCCAAGTAATACTACAACGTTGAAATATCTATGTAACGAATTGTTCAATTCTTTTTATCAGTGTAAACCACGTCCTGATTCGGAGCTTCCTCAATAGGCTAACTGACCAGCAAGCAGGTGGGGCGCCGCTCGCCACCCATTCAACTTGCTGAACAAAATAGTCCAGGCCGGCAATGAGCAGCAATAATGCCGGAATGGGGCCTCTCCGAGAGACAGATATTACACAGTTTTTGGCCAAGAACAGACTGCGACGAGCAGGGTGCAGAGATCAATGTGCTACTCACTGTGTGAGGCGAGCCACTCGTTGTAGTCGAGTCCTAGGGGCAGGTCCACTAGCTGCCGCATGTCGAGCTCGGGCAGCTTGCGCTCCAAAAGCGCCTCTTGCAGGTACAGCTTTGGATCTCCCGCTGGTTCGCCTTCGCGCTCTTTGCGTCGCGCCTTCCTGGAAACGCGACAAATATACTGTACTCCACTCATATAGCACTTATTATATGGTATTCTAGATAACATACTAGCTAAGTTTATAGGTGTATAGGTAAAATTGCGATAAACGCGAGCGCGAAAGTAGGAGAAGACGCAAAGAGTATCCTTTGCGCCCCAAAAGAATGCTTACAATAAGCTGCTTGCTATCGGCACATTGTATGACCTTTGTTATTATAAAGGATATGCTCAAATGCAAACTCGCTATTGTGTGCGTGTGGTCGAGCTTACATTATTACAATGTTTGAAGAGACATTAAAGGTAAAAGTTTACTGTGTATCATTAGGTCATTACAATAACCGCGCGAGCCGCGGGGCCCATCTCAAGGCCCTGTTTTTGTTCGTAACCTTTATTTACGACTTTAGTATGCTGGTTGCTGGTCTAGTCACCTTCAACAGTCAAATGCAGTGGCGCACTGATCACATCTTCAAACTCATTCCAATAAAAAAAAAGTGATGTAACCAAAACACTTGCAGGTCACAATGCAGTGTCGCTCAATGTATATAGGTAGTAGTACCGCCTGTACCGCGTAGTAGTAGTAGGACCGCCAGCTGCTTTGGATGGACTCTTGTTTTAGAAAATGAATAGATATTTTAGTGGAAAATTAAGCTATTATTCTTTTACTGATTCGGGTCAGGATCGGACTGATTCGCCTCGTAGAAACTTGTAAGTGATTAAATTGGCACCCAGTATATATTTTTAGCAAGACAAAGACTAATTGTTAGATAATTTGGCTATCAATCGACAAAAAAAGTGTTATTTAATATGTTTTGGTATGTATTAGAAATTATTATATCATTTTAGACTTTTTCTGTCTGACTATATGATAAAAAACATCCATATGTTAAAAATATACATATAACATTTAAATTCTCTTGACCGTGAGATCAAAATCTAATAATTTTACATAATGTCTTAGGATTTCGCGATTTTCATTAATGAAACACAAACGGATTGCATCGCTTTATAACATACTAGCCGTCACCCGCCCGCTCCGCTCGGCGTAAATTATATTTATATTAATATCTTCTGAACCCTGCAAGATATCGAAATGGAACATACAGGAAAATTTAAGTTGAAATATCTGCAGTAATGCCTAATATTTTTATTGATATCAGTTGAGCCGTTCCGCAGCCTATTCAAGATAAACTTTCAGAAAAACCAAAAATCTATCTATAACGGTAATTTATGATAAGGCATTGTGTAAATAGCAGTTTTCACTTATATTCTGGCGTTTATTTTGAAGTCACAGACATACACTTCAATTTTATTTTATTAGTAAAGAAGTTGTTGTTATAAAAAAAAAAAAAATACGCGATGTAACCTATAACCCATTTATCAATACAAAAACGTCAGCAAATAAATCGATATTCGTTTTATTTTTAAGTTTTGAAGTACTGATGTGTAACAACAGCATACCTACTATACTGTGGATACTGTACTGTCGGATACGGAAGACGGGGAACCAGATGTCGGAGCGCCACTTGGAACTTGACCCAGTTTATTGATCGTTTAAAATACATCTAATAAGACGAGTTGCTAAAATCTAATTGGGGTAAGTGTATTAGTCACGTCGGCTTTAGGCACCCACGCATATTGGTGTCACGAGTGTTTGGTCCAAAGCTGCATAAAAAAGAACGGGTTTGTATTTGCCGCGGCAAGGTCGCTGCGGGCGTGTGGGTGCCGCGCACGCGCCTCGCTCGCGGTGCACTCACCAACGTTGTCTCTTTGTACAATGTAGCACAATCGACCTAAAGGTTGTTCCAACGTTATTGTTATCAATAGCAAAGTATAGCTCAGTGCCGGTGTACATCGATATAGAAGTAGATTCGGCAATTCCATGTGAATATTGGTAAGCAATCATTAAATTGTCGTGTCCGCCCGCCAACAGGCGACCCACCGCATACAAAAGGCGTGGCGACCATAGAGCTACATTTAACAATGCTCAGTTGTGTAAATTTGAATTGTTGTATTTGGAAAATAGTGAATATTAGAGGTTACGGAGATTCATAATGAATTGATTAAAATCACAAGGCGTCAAGTTGACTCCGGAAGCCTAAAAGTTTCGATAGAATTTAGTATCGTCGCACTAGGGATTCTCTAGTAAGTAGTAGTGAGGCCCGTGTCGAGACAGTTCATGGATGGTGGACGATTAGACTGTTATAGCGCAAGATCAGGCGGGGAAACTTTCAGGGAAATCTATTTAACAAGACGTTCAAGGAGGCGCTCGACGATCCTCAGATACGAGACGTGCTGGTTACTCATCACTGCGAATGATTTATCAAATGTTGTTCAGATATTTGTGGGGACACAGAACATGAACCTAGTGTTGAGTGGACACTCGCGTGTTACTGGCATGGTACGGCCGGCACAGGTCACGTCCAGCGCGCCTCGTCGGCAGAGGTCAGCGGAAGTGTTCCGCGCGCGTGAACCAGCGCGCCATTGTGTGCCTGAGCGACAAAGAGAACTTCCCGCTGCGCCTGCGCCGAGCGTGACAACACCGCAATGTACAGACCCATTGTTCGTGCGGACTATTTGCGATAAACAACCATTTCTATAGATTATAATATAGAAAGCATCCATCAAAGTGATGCGCTCTTGAACAAATCAACGTGACTAATCCAATAATCTGTAAGTTTTAGAGAGCTCATGTTTTCTGGTAGAGTCAATCTTTCATTCAGGGGAGAATTGTTATCTGCAAAAAACAGGCTTTCTGGGATTTCTGTACTAGGCATAGTTAGGACAGAGCGGGATCGGGAGAGGGCCGATCCAGTACGGAGAACGACGAGACGGCGCCGGGGCAACAACCATCCCGGCTCCCAAGTCCAACACGCCTGAGCCCCCTACCGTCAGTGGTGGGGGGCTCAGGGTGTTTTAGCCGGTAGGAGTCCGGCATACCACTTAGCCCTTCCCCAGGGTAAAGGAAGTTCCATGTAGAATTTCCACTGGACATCAATAAAAAAAACTTTTGGACAGCTCATGTTTCAAGCCAATTAGCTGATTATCATTAGGGTAATTTCTAGAAAAAAAAAGTAATTATTATGCGACGCGGAATCATGGTCATGTAATATCTGTTATCAGTAGGAACATTTTTATAGCTAATCAGTTGACTCGCGAATGTCGAACATCAGCTGATAACTTTATCAGTTCTCGAATTAATAACAACCAAACGACACAAAGTGGTGGTTCTGTTACAGTTGCCGTTGCTAGTATTATGTGGGTCACTCAACTCGAAAGGGCAGCATTTTTATTCCGTTCATAAATAAGAAAACATTCGTCTTCTACGATGTTAACAAGTACGTGGACCAGAGCACAACAATGACAACATTACAATGAAGACGGGCCAGTGTTACGCGATACTAACTTGCCGAGCACAGTGTCGACGAACACGGAGAGCCAGATCATCAGAGCCTCCAGACAACTGTCCATGGCTGTCGGTTCCGTCGGGTCCGATGCGTCACGTAGCGCGCTGGCCCGCAGGCGCGAGCGCGGCGGCGCGGGGCTGGCCGGGCCCGGCCGCCCTCCGCCGCGCCGGGGCCATCGCTCGTCACCGCAATATTTAATGCGTCAATTCATATGCGATCCGCGTACAATGATTCATTGAAACACCACCGACATGACGCGAACCTGTAGTTCGCGATGAGTAGGCCGCAAAGTTCCGAGGGCTATCAATGCAAGCTATCGCACATCAAATAAATACTTGATATCGATGGACGGATGCTAGATCACTGAGCTGACTGACTACTATGAACGTTGCTTTTTTATAATAAAAACACACCACGTGCACGCACTACATAGAACGGCTGTAAGACGGCACTGTCGCGGCGGGACGTTCACATTCCGGCACAAGTTGCAGCACGCTACGGGCACCCGGCACATCCGGCAACAGTGCGAAGCTCACCTGAATGGCACGGCCGAGTACAGGTAGGACGGCAACGAGAACAACACTCCGAACACTACTGCGTGGCACATCACGCCGATCACTGATCGCTCGCTATTCGCTACGAGTGCGCTGCGCCAGCGCACCGCCTTCCCCGCACCGCACCCCCGGGGCCCGAGCCCCCACCAGAAAGAGACTGACTACCATTAAGAATAACAATGTCTCTGTCGCTCATAAACAAGAAGGTTTACGCGCGACCCACATGGGCCAGGTGATGATCAGAAGAATCCGAAGCTTTCTATAAAAATCCGTGCTGCAAGTGGATCGTGCCCAGCCTGTAGGCTCCGGCTCTATACAAATTATGAACTTCGAGCTCGTTGAAGTAGAACCACTCACGATTGCAACATGTAAGGCAGCCCACTACGAGTATTATTACTGCGTACTTGATCATTTTGATACCTGGGTATAACACTCTTGCATATTTTAAGTCCTTGGAACTTTCTAAAAGCCCTGGATGTTGATACATAGGAAGGTATTAAGTTCGATGACGCAAATACGATATGTGTGTCGTGCAATACTCGGCTGTGTGCGCTGATAAGGTCAAGGTCGCGTTTTGTTCATTAACACGTTATTCACGAATAATAGGTACAAACCTCACATAACAAAGCTGGTTGTGGCTATAATCAAAAAATTTACTGAAACTAATATGATTAATTTATGTAGTTTTACTTGTATTTTCGCTACTGATAGGAGGCAAGCAGAATAGTCGGTTAAATAGCTCTAAACTACATGTATACAAGTTGATACTAAAATAGAATGCATCTAAAGTAATCTTGGATGAAAAACACGACATATATATGTTGATATGTTGCATAGTTCTGCTGGCCTATTTTTGATCACATTAAAACGATGAATGAATGGCAACCATTGGAATTCAGTGCGAAAATTGAGGCCGAGCGAAATAAATGTGTTCATGTAGAAGTGGCACAGATGCACGGGGAAGAGGAAAAGTGTCGCGCTGGGGATCGTTAACCCGGCACGCGGCGCAGGCGCACCGGGCGAAGTGCCAGCTGCTAACCGAGGCACACAGAACATATATTATTACATTCATTTTTTTCTCTGATACAAAATTATCCATGTTACATATTGCGCTAGTTCCTTCAGCTCAACTCAATCTCCAATCAATGAACTCTAGTATCGCGTCTGTTCGCCCGCGAGGGGTTTGCTGACCGCCAAGTCAAGCTGCTCGTTACCGGTCTCGATACCTCCAACGCACATGTAAATGGCACGCAGCTCGCGTCACTAATTGAGCGAAAAGACAGGAAAGTTAATGGTCATTACTCATTACCGATAACGGACAGAATGACAAATAATATCCAAACGGTTCATACTTATAATGGTACTTCGTTATCGTTTACGCAACAAGTGATTGTGAAACCTATAATGAGGCCACCTGATTAGCGCGGCGGCTTTCGATCCCCGCACGGAACAAACATTTTTGTGACCTATGAATGGTTCGGTGTTGGTGTGCGTTCATTTAACCTGCGTACTCATACCGAGCGACCCCCGGCATGACGGCAGTGTGCGCAGCTCAGCGCATAGCGAAGTTTTGGGGGAATCCTTTATAATCCCCCCGGAAGTGCCTGGGGGGTGGCCTCTTTACAGTCGCCTTCCCTCCGCTAGAGGGGGTGACCGCTTTACAGTCATGCCCTCCGAGATGTGCCTAAAGGCGTGGCACCATTTGGTAGCTCTAGATAGAGATTATTTGAGTTCCTCCCTACGGTACCGAAGATGACCACACCGGTGGCCGGTGGGAGTCCGGCATGCCCCTCCGCCCTTTCCCGGGACGGAGGAAGTACATGACGGATTTCCACCGGATCAATAAAAATAAGGTGTGCGGGCGTAAAAATCGAAATCCTATTTTATTTATTTAATTCAGGTGTCAAAGCCCAAGTGGGAAAATATAATAAAACAATAAAGAACCAATTCCTGCCCGCTGGTCACGGGTAATGTGCGGGATTAAGGTTTTACACTAATGGTGGCCATACACGATGTACTTACTATGCGCCGGTACACCGGACAGATATATGGAGGCTCTTTAGTAGAGATAACTGTACTGTTACACACAATCTGCTCAGCTAAATCTATCAGGTAAAAGGTTTCGTGTATGGCCATCAAACGTTTTCTAATGAAGGTATATATTAATCGTTGTACGATTTAATTAGTCCAGTAAGGGCCAAAGTGCAAATGTTTATAACAAAAACTATAATTAACTAGCTGTTCGCCCCAGCTTTGCAGAGGCAAGTTCATGCAGACCCGATTGCAGCGCCACCTACCGGGTCCAATTGTGAATCTAAACCATTAAGGGACCACCCCAAACATACATCAAAATCGGTCCTGCCGTTTAGGAGTTCAGTGACATACGTACAGAAGAATTATATATAAGATGTGTACAGAGCAAGTGCAGTAGATCCAATTTGTGTTTCACCAGTATTTCCATAATGTGAACCGTCGCGAAAGCTCAAAGTCTTAAGGGAGATGGTACTAATCCAAATTACAGCACCTGATGATTGATGGACTCAATATTCCTAATTTAGGTAGTGGGGGGTTCTTAGTAGTATTTTCCGCGTTCTGAACGAATTTAATTTTGGATTTTTAAGAGGTTTAAGTAATGACTGAACCAATCGTCAGCTCAAGTGTCGGCAAGCAAGCAAAGTCGCGCCGCGCACCGACACAGCACACTTTCAACACGGAACTCGCGCTAACGTTTAGCTGCGCCACATCACGCGACACTACTTACTTCAAATGGACCAGTTTTACAAACACACAGAACGTCTGCCGGCGGGCACTTGGGCAGGGCGGTTCGCGGCATTGCGCCATCGCCAGGGAACAGCTCGCAGTCCAACTGATGTAAACAATGGGTGTTGATATCGATCGGCGCGAGCGTTAATGTGTGCCGCTACGCTGTGCTTCAAGGCCAGCCGCCTGTCTGTACACCTTCTAGCACACGACAGCGGCAGCGTTCACGTGCCTTAAGGTTACGCACAATTCATGAAATGATCATGAAAAACTCGTTTTGTTCAGCATATCCTTTACAGCTGAAATATTATACGCGTTCAGCCTTACTCCAAAACACAAACTAAGTATAGTTGTGGGATTAATACTAGGTTTAAATTATGAACTAAATAAAATGAAACAATTGTAATAAAACGAAAATGATCGCGGATGGATGGATTATCTGTGGTACTAAAGTTAAACCAGCAAGAACCCTAGTTTATCTACCTATGGGACTAACTTTAGTACTACTATATTTGAAGTTATCACTGTTTTTGCTTTACGTTTTTTAATTATTTCATTTCAGACCAAGCACACAGTAATAGATAGTTCATATTAGATTAGTTGGTACTAACAATTAAAATAATTGTTATTTTGGACATGCATGAGCGACCAATGCCTCAGGATTTGGCTGTCCACTCTGTCCGACACCACGCTCAGAACCATATTGGTGCTACCCTTTACGCGAAACCTCAGGGAGGCCGTCCTGTTGCGGAGCACCGCCTGGAGCTGTCCGTGCTGTGGTCAGCGAACATGCCGGAGGCACTGCACCGGCATGGGAGCCCCAACAAACCTCTGAACGCGTTGCAATACTTGACTTGATTGACTTGATGGATTTGGAAGATTTGGACTTGCTGGAGACCTCTCGGCAACCGGATAAACGTCGTCATCATGTGAATCCTTTTGAATTGAATGCCAAACATTTCAGATATAAATATAGATTCACAAAACGATTCGATAAGTGGATGTTTTACGTGAAGATTTAGCCCACGACCCTCGAGGATGCCTATAATAAAATAATTTCGATATTTCACAAATATTTACGCTGACGGTCCAATTTTCACCCGTATTTTTTCTTTTGTTGTTCAATTTTGGTATAGGTAGCACGATATAACCACACAGTCACCCATACATAGCCCCATGAACAGTACCACCAATACTAAGAAAGAACAATGAATAAAAATAACACGAGTAAGTAATTATTTATTACTATGGACGCAACATAAACATTTTCAATCGTCTCTAATTACGAGCGCGAGGCGTTCATTTCATTTCACGATAGAGTCGTTAAGAAATGTAACTACTTGATTATAAAAAGCGCGTCAAAAGTATCAGTTGTGTGTGTTCTCTATATTGTAACCTGAGCAAAGAACAACTTATGACACATTATAGTACTGATAAATAATTGTTGAACCGTTTTAAGTGTGAACATCATATAAATATTTAGAGAAACAGAACGTTGTTTCGAATAAGGCCTGTATGAACGAATGAAAGAATGCAATTTTTTGCTTGTTATATGTGGACATTATTGCCAGTGCTAACTTTAGTACTATCTGATTCTACGAAAGTATTAGGGGCGATTTCACCAAAACTTAAGTAATACGGGAAATGCGTGAATAATTTTACCCTTCAGATTTTAATCTCCGGTTATCCTATTTTTGTTTCACCAATCTATACAAAGTTAATTTACTCTTAGATAACTACTCCACGGAAGGAAATGTGTGAACGAACGAAAAAATGTACCGTCAAAATGTAGTCTATATTTTTTGTAGACGTGTTCTCTTCCGGTGACATACTTAATTTGTCAGGATAATTTATGTTTTGCCGCGGAAGTTTGACTTATAATGCGTATAATCAACATTACCGTAATCTCAATGTAAGACAGTAATAGAGTAATGTATTGTGGTATTTGGACAAACCTAGATAACCTTTAAGTTCTAGTTTAAACCCGTACTTAAGATGTTTTTTTTGTAATAAAACTGGTTAAGTCTCGTTAGCGAAGTATCACAGGCAAACACTGTGTGAACAGCGGTATCCCGCACGGTACTGTTAGCTGTAACCAGTGTCCAGCTGCATGCCAACGGGCATCATGATGGTAACCTCGTGGGTGTCGAGTGTCTTATGTAATCTATACAAATAAAGGAAATTGAAGTGTCTGTTGGTAATGCTAAAATAACAACTTTTTACTAAATATGAAAGTATATACTACTTATAACAAAAAAAAACAAATTTTAATATTTTTGTCTATCTGTCTGTTTGTTCCGGCTAATCTCCGAAACGGCTGGACCGACTGGCAGATAGTTGATGTTATAAGAAGTAACTTAGGCTACTTTTATTTTACAAAAATAATTAGGGTACCGTGCAAGAAAATAAAATCCCATGAAATCCAATATATTATATACTCTATACATATGTCAACTGTCTATGTCAAAGTAATCTAAATAATATGTAAATAATCCGATTTATCTGAAATTAAACGGCGGGTGAGACGCCGCGCGGCCCACTGCAATGTATCTCATTTGATTGAAATGAATTGACAAGTAAAACACGTGACCTGAGTTGCACTTGCACACGCCTGCTAAAGGCATGCAGGTCCTGCGCCGACAGGAGCACGCGCACCGCTTTATTAACGATCAACTGTTTCGGTGGGACGACTTTGAATAAAGGCGATTTTTATTTATCATTTAGTTGCCAGATGCGGCGGCGACTGGCAATGCGCCAGAAAATTTAAAAACAGTCTTTAGAAGCAAGCTATTAAAAGCACAGCCTGTCAAAACCGGCATAATTGCGCATTGGCAATGCAGTTCCCTTCGTCGAGGATAACAAATGCAGAAGTGTGTGTGGGTATATTCACAAATGTACGTGGACATGTGGCTCCGGTCAGCTCCTATTGTCCAGCATATTATAAGTAGGTACCTGCTAACAGAGTCAAGGCGAGAGGAGCCGATCGCCGCGACGGCCCGCTTCTTACGACACAACCATTGTCCGCGGCACCTTGAGCACTCCACGACAGGCCCTCAATTCGCTTACAATCGGACTCTTTGTATTGTCAGGATTTCCTGTTCAAACCGAATAGTAGCGCAGTAAGAACTGCACATATATGGACCACCCACGGAGTTTCGTACCGCGACAACAAATACACGTTATAATAATTGTTTTTAAAACTTGTGCTGCAGCTGACAAGCTTTACAAACTAACGTGCAGTACTTTTGTATTTTGAAAGTATTTTGAGCATATGCTAACACGCAATATGGCACTTGTAATGCCAACGGTGGACTTCTAAACTCACAACCTCTCAATCGGCAAGCGAGCTACTGCCGCTAAAACATCATCATTTCGGCCGAATGAAGTCCACTGTTGGACACAGGCCTCCCCCAAAGATCACCACAACGACTGATATGGGTGTGTGGCGCATTGGCGGGTTTTGCCATAATCGCCACGCTTGGCAGACGGGTTGGCGATCGCAGTTGAGTTGTTAATGTACTCGAAGGACGCTGCTGCCCATCCTCCGGCTGATCCCTTAGTCGACTTTTATGACACCCACGGGAGGAGATGGGGTGGTGGCATTCTGAGCCGGCACACTAAAACATATTAAATGTATACACGAAATATCATATGGCAGGAAAATGTTGTTAATACAAAATGAAATTTGATTGTAAGCACCACGCATCACGCACAGATGTAGAAACCTAATTTCCACAAAAGCCACCAAACAAAATCTAGTTAGTTGTGCTCCTTGACCCGCCTGCAAGTAGGTCGGCCGCGCCGCAGGCACGCGTCCGGCCCGGCGCCCCGCGCGACGTACGTAGTCCGGCACGAAATTGTTAGCAGTATAACACTAACACACAACAGACAACATGTGAAGACGTTTGAGGGACTGGGACGTGCAGTAAACTGACTCCTGTGTCGAGTACTAAGCTTTTGAGTAAGCGTTGGAAGGACACAGCCCCTTGGGATGATAGGATTGGCGTCGTTAACTCCAAAAAGGATTTTTCTAATTTGATAGATAAATAAAAACAATGGAGATACCGTCAATCAAGGATAAAAAATACGCACAGCATACGACATTATAACGTTACTGATGTGAAACTGCCAGAAGACTGTATATATAGTATGTAACAGACCAAAAGACTTGTCTTACTCAATAAAACAATGATCGCAATCAGCTCCGAACTAGTTTCTTACTCTATGATTTGTTTTGTTTATATCGAGTAGAGTTAAAGGTTTTGTAAAATAAATCCTTTAATTATAGTTAATTCCGTAGTCCGGTTCTAGAAGTATTTAATTGTTTATTTTAATTTATTAAGGCTTTTTCATTAAGTATTTTTTACAAATACTCGTGAAAGTAAATAAAAATAATAACATTGTTTTGCGTGTTTGTTAAATTGTGTCTACTATTCGAATATAATTCGATATCAATGTGAAGAAGCCCAATATTCATCAAATATGTAAAATCATCGAATAATTGCAAGCCTTAGTCGGAACCGGACCAACCAGATCAGTCTGTGAACAGATATAGAGTTGACGATATTCACACGGACACCACCATTGTAACAGTTGAGCGACAAGCCATTCAAACACATCGGTCAAGGAAGCAACCACGCGCGTCCTCACTGCTGAGCTTGATCAATACATTTAGTTATCTACGACAACTTTTAAGGTCATCGCTACGTCCATTAATGGTTATAATTTAATTTTCAAGGTCCTTCATAAAGTTATCGACGTCCAACACCACGCCGTCGTCACCACGATGTTATTATGGATATAATCATTTTGAGTTTCGGCCCCGTGTACTGCGAGTGTTCGTGTTTGTTACGCTATGCTAAAAGCTCCGACGTCAATAAATACGTACTTCTACTGACGGACGTCCTCGTTCTGTAACAACAACATATTTACGTATCATGTAGTAAAATACACTTGTAGTTAAAATGTAGGGTTACAAATAACCATCGATACATAACACCAAGTTCCCTTCCAAAAAAATATAGATATTTAATCGCTGCATTGATAGCATTTAATATTCTATCTCTGTATGTATGGCAAAAAATGGGTTAAGCGACGATTCAGTGACGTCTGTGCCAGTGATACTGTGGACCGGTAAAATTGCTGTGACAACAGTTAACTTTTGCTAACAACTTAAATTCTATAAAGTAATCTGTGGAAAATGTGTGTTTTAAAACCATTGTATAAGATTTGATATACTACTGACGTACACTGACGTTCTACTGTAACACCAGAAAATTCACTTCTTGTGCAAATATTACACGTTACTTAGAACTATTTATTAGTGGATCAGTTTTTGTTTATATCTTATGCGTTTGTGAAACTTGGTGTCACATTTTACAGCCAGCGCCTTCAACAACTTAACACACGAGAGATGCTTTAATTATCTGTAATAATACAACAAAGATAGAAATAACATCATTTCGGGCTCCACAGTTATGTTTGACTACAATGGCAGAGATATCAATGAAAATTCGTAATAATAATAACTTTATTTCGATCTATGCTGGCTCTACATCTATATCAATCCTCGTAGAGTCACCAGAAAGTCAACAAGGTATGTATTTTTTATATTATATGTGAGGAATTCAAAAAACGTGTCCTTTATCGAAAGTTAAACTTAATAACTAAAGTTAATTAATGAATGGCTATTAGAAATCATCAGAAAAAGTACAGATGTGGAAAATTGTCTTCTGATCAATATTAATTATATTAATTTATCAGCTCTGCAAACATTCACACCACACAATCCGGCAGACACACTGCATGTAGGGCCCCGCAGGCAGGGCTTTGAGTACGCCGCTTTACACCTTTTGACAGCTGTCAAAGCCGGTTAAAAGCCGTTTTTACAGCTGTTGACTGCTTTTAATAATAGCAATAAAAAGGAGTTCTGAATATAACATTAATACAAGCTTGGAGTGCACCCACTTCAATTAATATCTCGTCTCGCGCGATCTCGCTGACTCTTGACCTTTCAGTTACACAGTATGAAGAATGCAACATATACATATTATTTTAATTTTTTGATATTCACGCGAATAATACGGACATGTAAAACTGAAATAAACTTACGGATTTTATCGACTCGTTAATAAATTACATAAGTAATTTGAACATACGAGCAGCAAATGGAAAACATAGTTAGATATTTTATGCTTAATATTAAAATAATATTACAACTAAATGTTGAAGATGTACATAGCCAATGTAACATGTACTCCAAGTGAATTAAACTTAGCGCTCGAAGGTTAGTAGGTAACTTGTGTTAGAAAACAACTTTTTTTTGAGTATCACAATTGATTTAAGTTACAATGGGGGAGCTCTCATCACAGCTTTGTCAGGCAGGTTCTATGCAGCAGATAAGATACATAAGGCAGCTCACCGACGAACCCACTGCCAGACTAATGTATTTCGCGTATTTCCACAGCACCATGTCCTATACCATCATGTTTTGGGGTCAGCGGCTGTGGTTGACTCTATTTTCATATTGAAAGAAATGGGCTACCTTTGTTATTACAACTTCAATCCTCGCGAACCACTTACGAGTAACATTTGTGGTTTTTACAGAAATCATTAAGCTGGCCCTGCCGCGGCCGCGGTCCACACTTTATTTCTTCGTACATGTAATGCATGTCATTGAAAACCTAAAATATTTCAATGTAAAAAGCCACTACACACAACTCCTAGCCCTGAGTTTCTTTCGGCAGTTCTCAGCGGTTGTCATGTAGCGAAATGTTTCAATATGACGTGCAAGTGTCTGTTAGGACCTATTTACTGAATAAATTATTGAGAATTGACTTCAATTGAAAAAATATGTCGATGCAGCCAGGTAGACAATATAGAGGATGACGTCATTGCGGGGGCCGGGGTGTTACGGTGGGTCGGGGGAACACCTGTTGCTCCCTCGCCGTCAACTCCTCGAAGCGTGTGGGTGGGTGGGGGGAGTGCTCTGTGACGTCACTTGCCCCCGTAATTACCTCCGCAGCTGTACCTGATCGCGATACGCTGATCTACCGAGTCGAAAATTTGATCTCAAGGAGAGTTACTCAACAATTCCGCTTAAGTCAGGTCCCACACTGGATAATCCGGGCAGCTGCCTTTTTATTTTGTCGTGGGGAAATCCCTACGGAAGTCCTCCGTCCCGGGGGAGACGGAGGCCCGATGGCGGGCTTCTTACTGCCTTAAACCCCACGGTGTTCCTTCTACTGGTGCTTATGGTTGGGGGTGCGGTGTCCGCACCCTGCCTTGCTGCCTAGTGTTAGCGAATGTAGATATATACAAGTGCTACAGTTTCCGTACTGCGGTACCAACGCAACAGACAATGAACATGCAGGCAGTTCAGCGCACTACTACTGCGTTCACTAGCAATCAAAGGACATCACTATGACAAAGCAACCTCACTGCGTAACGACCTTCAAAAGTAAACCGTTTCCTGGTTCTTAGACATATGCTTTTATTTTATTATAAGGCATGTCTACAATATAAACACAAACATTGAGAAAAGTAATAACTATGGCTAAATACTAGTGTTTATATCAATTACATACATGTACAACATTTGTATTATATATATCACTGTGTACACAATTTTATATTAGACAAGTATGAGACACAAATATAAGAACAATATCTAACAATATATAAGTAGGTTATGGTGTACATTTTTCTTTTCAATAATTTTTCCACCAGCTATTGTATGTACAGGTCATTCTTGTTAATGCGGAGTTCGTGCCTATAAAGTTAGTTCCGTAACGTGAAAATGCATCTTTAATTTTTCATATCGATGTTATATTAAAGTCCAGCACTAGCGGCGTCATGTACAATGGAGGCAAGTAGCAGTACCGGTGGGTGCAGTGGCGGCGACCCGACCCGCGGGCGCCGCAACAATACGAGATGGTCGGCCTGCTGACCGGCGGCGCTCGGCGTTAACGCGTACGGCGCGCTAGCACGACCATTTTCAAAGTTGTCAGTATCGAAATCTCACCTCATAGTTATTTCAGCAGTAGCGGTGTAAGCGCGCGCGCGACTTGTGCAAACTCCGCAATATAATGATCTAGGGACTTGGTTATTAGGTACGAGCCATTTACATGTTTCCGGCGTTTGAATCTTGGTTTTGCAAAACAAGTACATCCTATCTTTCTACTAATTTTACGCAGACACGCATTCTACTAAATACTAGGTAAGACGTGTAAATAGATTTTAAGGTAGTCTGGGTACCAATGCGACATTTGTACGCGACTCCTTGACGAACAGTTGCGTCCGAACCGGTCGGGTCGAACGTTGAAATTGTTGTGGAGATGGATCGCTAACGCACGATCAGAGGATTCCATTGGTTATCGTGATGCAAAATTTTAGGGATTAATATTTCTTGATGCCGATCTCGATATTAACATTTTTTTAAAAGTTGTGAATTAGACTACACGAAAAGAAACACTAAGTGGCAGCGCTTTCGACACAATTGCTTGCCTATTATTTTAATACTAAATACAAGTTTGGTTGCAGCATCTAGTTTTACCAGCTGATTTTAGTAGCGTTTACGCCACCTGACTCCTGACGGTTGTTTGCGAAAATAAAAAAAAATATGCTTAGAAACTTACTGGGTTGTATAGCATGAAACTCGTCTATTTAGTCCATGCTAAAAGACATTTGTTCATTTGCAAAGTTTGTTACATAATGGAATTTTGCTTCTTTTATCTATTCACTGATTCTTGAAAAATAATAACGTTAACATACACTGAGTTGTTGTAAGTCTGGTTAATCCGACTCAAACAGACGATTACTGAAACGCCAGTTAATATTAAGCTCCGCTTTAACTATTCCAGAAACCTGTTTACGGTAGGACACCGGGCGGCTCAAATAGCAGCGGGACTTAATATTAACTGGCGTTTCAGTATTCGGCCGTAAGTCTGATTAAAGTGATTAGATTAACTCTTCCCAAGAAGTGGCTGGGGGCGACCTCTTTACACTTGCTCTCCCTCCGCTAGAGCTATTTATTATCATCTAACAGCCGAAATTAATCATCAATTCAATTCAAAATCTTTGGATTTGGAAATGAGTATTTGTTGCTAAGATCACACACACACACAGAGCAAGTATTACTAAACATTTCGTGTTATATTGATTATTAACTTCGGCCGTTATTGTGGAGAATTCTATGGTGACAACTGAGAACCTTATAGAGCTGTTTATAATATGGCGCGTTGCTCAACAGTCCGCCCGCGCAGTTTGCTGTTTACGTAGTCCGAAAACCAAGGCGAGGTTGATACCATTGCAAACATTTTTTTAAACGACCGCTTCGCAATTATTTTCCTCTGCCGAGTGCCGAGAACGCGCTCGGTGTGACCGCGTTTGTGTAAACAATAAATACTTATCCGTCGCGAATAAAAACACCAGAACTTCGGGTTTCGTCACAATTATATGCACGTGTGATGTGTCCACACCGGAGGTGACACGCGAGCGGGCTCACAGGCCGACGGGTGCGATTGCTCTCGCGCACCAACTTCTCAATGATAACAATGTTCTAGTTACGAACTAGCGGCGCGCGCGTGGCGCCACCTGCCGGCTGCGCAACTAATCAATTAGGCTACATTATGTAACCGTTCTAAATCATTACACGTAAAAATATCCAATTGAAATACATTTCGTGCGTAAGCGGTACAAGTGATCAGCCATATTGCGGTGCAACCACACGATACAATATTTATTGTCCGCAGTCGGGGCATGCGAACCAAACGTACGCCGTATTTAATTAAAAACTTAAACAAATTGTGTAACGACCTTTGTAAGATTGATAAAGAATAAAAAAAGAAAAAAGTGCTTTCTATCAACTAATTACACAGGGACGGAGAGCTGACGCAGGACACTCGTTCCATGTTAACGCATAATTCTCACATTTTCCGAATTAATAGGTAAAAATGAAAGTGATCTAACGTGATCTCTACATCAGACACACTGATTGATTTTTAACCTTAAAGTGTTGCTACTCTTTACTTGTGTTGACCATGACCATATCACACAAGAAAATGGACGAAAACACCTTGCGACTTGTCCAAATTTGTTGAAGATTGCTACTTTTAGACTTACAAAGAATATAAATAAATGAATTTAGGGTAAACCAGATGCTGACAACTTATCAATGGTTCTCGAGTTCCTCTAAAAAAGCGTTTAGACCAACGAACCGAGTCTAATGTTGCGAACGAACAGCTCAAAATAATAATAAGAACATTGGTTTGCTTGTAAAGTGTGTGTCCGGTTGTTGAACGCGTGCGCCGGGCGGAGCAGGCAGGTTTTCAAAATTATTCCACGTTTGTTCGTTTAGTCTAGGCGCAGTAAACAGTCCTGCAGCTACCCGCTCCCGGCAGCAACAACACGATGGAATGCAACTATAATGCGTCTATACAGTCCGAGAACATGATCCAGATATAGCTGAGCTAGCTCATGTATCGACTCTTACAGCGACATGTGAATAACAAAAAAAACCTTCTGAGCAGTGTCAAAAGCCAAAGCGACGCACATGAGGAGTGAAGAGCGACGCACACAAATGATAAGTCCCAACAATGGAACACTTGTGCAGAGTGTGAACGTGGGCAGGTGCGCGCCACCAGTGGGAGCGCAAGCCCGCTAGGGTGGCGAACACTCCGCACTGCCACAGAAAACCTAAACGAACGAAAATCATAATGTTATTACGGTACAGATAATAGTTATGGAACCCTAAAGCCGCAGCTAGCACGGTGAGTGCGCGGTATCGAGCCCCGTGTGAGTACGCGCAGCACGGTGTGCGGGCTGACCTCTTGTCGCATCAACAATTCGCATACTGCCGATACATAATAACAGTGCAAAATGACAGCTTGCGTTCGGGGCCACTATCGGCAATTCCCGGTATCGTTACCTGCTATTTGTTCGGTGTTGCCGCGTCGATAAATAATCATTTCTACCGGATATTTACGAAGTGCGGGAACTATTGTGATAAAATAGGTGTTCGCGATGGAATAAAATTGAATCCTGAGTGGAAAGAAAAGAACTCGACGAA
Source organism: Diloba caeruleocephala (assembly GCA_947459985.1). Lineage (NCBI taxonomy): Eukaryota > Metazoa > Arthropoda > Insecta > Lepidoptera > Noctuidae > Diloba > Diloba caeruleocephala. The sequence continues at coordinate 195,130 of OX381609.1, forward strand.
ACATGTTCATAGTTCGTGGGGATATTTTTAATGAATTTCTAACTCAGAAGAACAGCTAAATTTGAAAGACTTCCCTAAGCCTTTCAAATCCATAATATCCCTAATATACGAAGTTGGTGTTACTTACAATAAAAATGTATACGAGATTACCCGACACGACTGGCGTAACGAGCTAATTGGCAAAACATATATGAAGTAGCATCGGCACGAATGGACGAAGATAGAAACAAGCGCTGGTGTGGAGGAGTGACCACGCGGCCAGTGACCCACACAGCAGCGGTGACCACACGTGGGGCATGGTAATGAATCCGTTGCGGTTTATTTACTGGCTCATCAGCGGCCGCTCGTTGGCACACGGAGCACGTCGCCGCCCGGCCGTGCCGACGGCACGTCAACCCTACTGCCGGCGATCCACAGTTCAACTAACGACTAATTTACCTTATAGTAAGTGAAGTGCAGTTGTCAGTCTAATCAGGAATTAAGGAGACATCACTTGAAGTCAATCGGTTCTATTCGCGCACAGATTAATATCAAAATAATATTTTGACTAACCTATACGTTTCGATCAAGTTGTATTGAGCGGGGTCACGATTAGACTGAATAAGAATAGACCCGATACTGTTTTAAAATCTTAAATTCAATTCGCGAAAGTTTAGGAATTACAATTAAGGAGACAATAACTATAATCATCACATTTTCGCATTTGTGTCACGCTTATCGCACTGGGTCGTTCAATATGTCCGCTGCGAGATTGTGGTACGTGAGCCGCAATCCCGCAGAACGGACTGAATGTGTCTCTGGTGCGATGTGGCCACTCAAGTGAAGAGCGGACCTCGACTCAACACAAGTACCGCGCCGCGCTCCAGGCGTGTCCACGGCGCGCCAATTGTAGTGCTTTAGGTTGGCACTCTAATGGGGCAGACAAGAGCGGAGCAGAGGAAAATTAATAGGATACTTGTATTTTGTCCGCTCACCGATGTGACGTCATAATATTGGCCCACCTTTCTCTTCTGCACTCCAGTGGACAGCTTTATGAAGCCTGCCAACACAACATCTGTAGGCCCAGCACGAATGCAATTTAGGAAGGTAAACGTAACGTGTGTCCGGATCAAGAATATAGCAACACTCCATCTCCGCCCGTGGAGGTCGTAAAAGGCGACTAAGGGGATCTAAATCAGGGGGATGGGCAGCAGCGTCCTTTCTGTGGAACAGTAGCCATTCTGCGCTCACCAACCCGCCTGCCAAGCGTGGTGAGTACGGGTAAATTCCCCCCAATATGATGACACAGTTGCGGAAATCTATGGGGGAGGCCTTTGTTCAGTAGTGGACGTTGTACGGCCGACAGGATGAAACGTTAACGTTATTGTTTTTGCATTACGTGAGTGAATTTAGAATCGAAAACAACTTCTCTACAGCATTTTCGTTTAAAATGCGAGGAACATGATTTGTATCATTATAGGGATATGAATGAAATCTTCAATTTAAAATATCAGTCGCATAGTGTTATGGTCACGTTACTGTACGTCAAAACATTCGTGCTAGGCCCACTGCGTGGTGGATAATTAATTCATCATTCATGTCGGAGGTGAACCGAAACAATCTCTTATGTACCATTGTACACACTCACTTCGGGATCAGCTTTTAATTTGTGTCATACCTACGACTGATGAATTATTAGACAAGCAGAAAAAGGTATTCTGCGGTTATCCTTCGTTCATCTCAGAATAATTTAATCTAGTAGTTACAAAAAAAACGGAAGCTAGTATACTGTATTGTAGTTATAAATGAGACGAATCTTTGGCACATGACTAATACAAATGTGTACAGTTTACCTATTTTTATCTAAAAAGAGAATGCATTGATGCAATTAATGATGAAATATTCAGCGCTAAATAACGAGCGCGAGATGATAGCGCGCCACGCGAGCGCAAGCGTGGTCCGCGAGGTGCGCTCGCGCCCCGCGCCACTAAGGATTATTCGCTCGTGACTTACGACACCGCAGTGCACGACAGGCGCTCTTGACAAACACGCTATGGAGGACCAGATCGGCTACTTACCTGCAAAGACAGTAGAAAATAATTAAGTAACGAACTCAATTAATAACGGACTGGTAAATACAGGAAACATAGCGATTGTGCGCGCCGGCGCACATTTCAGCGCAGCCGCAGCCGACGAGCACACTCGTGCATGATAATGATAACATGACACGCGTGCACGTAGTACAAGTACCTACACTTTAGCAGGCGCATACCGGTCCAACTAAAATTGATCCCAACGGTAATAAAACCTCGCCCAGCTTACGTCCATTCATGAACTTCCTTCGCCCCGGGGAAGGGCGAAGGGGTATGCCGGACTCCTACCGGCTAAAACCACTGGAGCGGTCATCTTCGGAACGTAAGGGAGGCTCCAGGTCCTCGTATGATCACACTAGAGCCGCCCACTGGTGCCACGCCTATTGGCACATCTCGGAGAGGGTGACTGTAAAGCGATCACCCCCCCCTCCCGGGGGGGATTGTAAAGGATCCCCCAAAGCGTCCCACAGCAGCGCGTGACCACATGCGTGCTACCATCTTCTCTTGGATCGCTTGGTGTGGGCACGCAGATTCCCCAATCTACGCACCCGCGAACCCAGAGGTCCCCCACCTTATAGCAACGGCAGGGGTTTTCAGGCGTATCGGAATTAGGCGCCAGGGCGGTTGTTACCCCGGCGCCGTCTCCTTCTTCGAGTGGGATCGGCCTTCTCCCGGTCCCGCTCTGCAGCTTACGTCCATCCTAGCTAAACCCATAAGTAACTTTATATGGTTTGTGTTGTTATTTATATATATGTTACGGAGATATGATAAAATGAAGATTTAATCAAACCCCTAAAGTAGATGATCAATTCACAGAAAAATTTAAAATTACAACTCTGTGGGGTGGTTTCCGCCTCCGATACAACTCGGATAATTTACGTTAGAAGAAAGGAAACAACGATTTGATTCAATGTCCGTTTTTATGATCTCCCTGCGACATGTACACAAATAGATTCCAATGGAATATTTCAATAATGAATTAGTTCATCATATACATCCGTGTGGTGTCTGGATTCCGTGTGGTGTCGGGATTAAGAATATAGCACCACTCCATCTCCTCCCGTGGATGTCGTAGGAGGCGACTAAGGGAATTTAAACCAGAGAGATGGGCAGCAGCGTCCCTTCTGTGAAACGGTAGCCATACTGCGCTCGCCAACCCGCCTGCCAAGCGTGGTGAGTATTGGCAAATACCCCCCAAAATGATGACACAGTTGTGTAAATCTATGGGGGAAGCCTTTGTTCAGCAGTGGACGTATAAATGGCCGATATGATGATATGATGTCATCATATATTTGCACTGGGCCTGAACAAACAAGGTAGTTAGGTATATACGTATTCCCCGAGGGAGTGACCGCTTTACAGTCACCCTCTCAAAGATCGGCTCTAGTGTGATCATACGAGGACCTGGAGCCCCCCTTCGGTGCCGAAGATGACCGCTCCAGTGGTTTTAGCCGATAGGAGTCCGGCATACCCCTTCGCCCTTCCCCGGGGCGAAGGAAGTTCATGAAGAATTTCCACTGGGCACCGATAAAAAAAAGGTATATACGTTTTAAGTATAAAGTGTTCTGATGAGATTGGGCTTTGGATGAATCAATAGGGCACAGAGGAGCGCGATAGCGGCGGTAAGACCCGTTGTGGATGATTGGCTGAAGGGCCGGCGTGGCACCCTCACATTCAGGCTGACGCAGTTGCTCTCGGGACATAGGTGTCTCGAGAAATGTCTGTGTCGCATAGGCCGGGAATAGACGCACAGTTGTCAACACTGCGAAGGCTGTCCGGCTTGTAGGAATGTTCGGCTCGCCAGCTCACACCTCTGTGGCCCGCCAGACCAAGTAACCGCCCGGTACCGCTCGCGTGCGGCCGTCGACGCCGCGAGGACGCCACTGCCTCGACGGTATTCCCACAAGGAAACTAGTTGTACGGATCAGTTTTATCAGCATTTCCTGAAGGTTCTCAGCCGCGGCCACGCAAGGTCCGCGGGAAGGACGTACATAAACTGAAATTAATAACAGCACTTTTCATCTAGGTATGTGATTACCGATCTACACAGAAAGTCCACAGTGAGTAACTACAAGCCCTGCTGAGGCATGCTTAGCTCCACCCATGGTGTGTGATTTCCTTAGCGTTGTGATTTCTTTAGCTTCACAGATATATATATATATTTCGTATGGTTAGTGGCCACCCTTGTGTCAGAGTTGTTCAAGCTGCCCAGAGGCCTTCAACTTGGCTTGACTTGACGATTTAACGTGCCCTCCGGTTGAAATACTTGACCTCGTCAATCGTTTACCGATTAGTGAGTGCAACTAGCTATGAGCGCCATAATGTTGTTGCCTGTTGTATTTCGTAAAAGGCGACTATGGGATTAGCCGTAGGGTGGGTAGCAGCGTCCTTCGAGTATATTTTTAACTTAACTGCGATCGCCAACCCGTCTCCCAAGCGTGGCGATTATGGCAATATCCCCCAATGAGCACACAACACAAACCCAAACCGGTCGTTTTGGAAATATTTTGGGAAGGCTTCTGTCCAGCACTGGACGTTTTTACGGCTGAAATGATGAAGCTGATGATTCTGGTGACAGCACAGGTCATGTGAAATAATTACAGTAGTGCCATCGATTTTTGATACGTTTGCAAAATTTTAAGTTAATCGGACAGCCTACATTTGTGTTATACCTACATTAATTTAGAGAACTTTATAATGTATTGAGACATTTTAATGTATGATTTTAACTGTGGCGAGTTACAACAAACTGATAGCATAAAAGCTTTTCAACCAAAGCCCAACACGATCTAACACGATGATCGGTCAAACTGTTTAGGACATACTAACATCCATTTTTATATATTTAGATTAAGACATTATAATTTATGAATTTATAACCTATTAGCTGTCTACTAATTTTGATATTAATGAATTGTATGGAATTTAAAATGTTAAATATTTTGCATAATTTCTCAATCGGCGACACAGGTAGCACCTAACTCAATGAACACCCATGTGTTTGTGTATGTGTTTCACACAATAAATCATTGTATTGTTTTATTATTATTACAGAAGTTTGAAAATTGAATTGCAATTCCATTACATTCATACATAGTTACAACATACATGGACAACACCTACACTTGTCCGCACACGCAATACGCAACCATTTAAACGGTCACAGAAAGTCAGTATACGACGCTATATTCGATGGGCGGCCGAGTAGTGCGCGAAGTAATATATAAAATACCAAGTTATTACCCTGCTGGGTATTGCTCCCAAAAATATTACGATTTGCGGGATGAAGAAGTGCTCCAGTCACCAGGAAACTACATAAAATTGTAAATATTACACACCACAGGCTAACCGCTAAGATAATTATATGTAAAGTGAAGAAAAAAACAAACCATATCTATGTTTATGAAGCTGGCTTTATATGTAACAATCATTTATAATAAGTTTATGCTGTTATCCCATGGAAACTCGGAAGATTTAGAAATTATGTAATCTTGTAACCGCAGCCCGGTTACAAGAGTTCCCCATTTTGGAGTGTACAAATAAAATGCTCTATTCACAAAAAAGAAATAAAAAAAATATTTCTTTTGCTGCTTTTCAAAAAGCTGTTGCATTGTGTAAAATGAGCCAAGTGAAAAAAAAAACCATTACATAGACATGTACATACAGGTCAAGCGTATAATTCGTGAATCCTAATGTATGGAACTCATAAAAAAAAATCTCGAGGGCTTACTACACTCACAGGCACAATTAACCGCCCGCGCATCTCAAGTGTTCCTATTTCTTTCTTTATATGGTAACCACACTCAACATACACAACTCATTTTTGAAATGTTTCGTGATCAGTGGGTGCTTTTGCAATAAATAAAAAAACAACATAAAACGCACGGCGCGTTTTATGTTTTTAAGTGTAGTTTTAGAACGTTTAACGGTGATTGACTGTATAATTGAATTGTTGAGCGAGTGTTCCTTAACTGCAATGATATTAAATATTAAAAATCATTGCTTATCTGAAACAAAACAATGTATGCGCTTGTCGATAGAATATGTCGGGGACAACTTAAATAGACAAATTCGGGAGCAAACACCAGCCCCTACCATTATCACAGAGCTGAAAACTGCGGCAGCAGAGAAGTGGAATAACATCCCCGATCGGATATCGAGGACATCATGGAGGGACTCCCTAACAGGCTTGAAGAAGTCATAAGGGCTGGAGTAGCCAACACTCATTATTAGTAGAGATTTAATTTCACTGTTTTGTATTTTTTTTTTATTAAGTACGTGTTTATTTTGTAAAAAGTAATAAAATAAACTATCAGTTTTATTGATTATTAGCATAAAAATAAATTCGGCTAGGTAAAGCATCTAATTCAAATACAGAAACAACCCAATAAGCACAAGCCAGGTATACTTTATATACATAATATATAAGTATATTAATAGTTTTATACAATATTCTAGAAAATCAGGTTGGGCGGTTGACTGTGCCTGTGTGTGTTGTGTAGCAGCCATTAAAGAGCTCCACTATGCACCTCCTGGCTTCATCATCAGATCAGTTTGATGGTACCAGATTATTGTACGAGTATTGTTATTCGGATTACATATGCTTGCAAATGTTCAAATCAATAGACAATTAGAAGTAATTTCAAATCGACTTTAAATAAGATTTGTTTGCATAGCTGGCTAATAAAAGTGTGTTTAATAATATATCTAATAAAAATACTATTACTTTCAACTAATTGTCATTGTAATGTCATCATCATATCAGGAAAAGGACGTCCACTGCTGAACAATGGCTTCCCCCATAGATGTCCACAGTCTGGTCATATCCAACGGCTCCCAGCGACTTTCAGCAGGTCATCCGTCCGTCTCGATGGAGATAGTCCTACGAAGCGTTTTCCGGTGCGCGGTCTCCACACGACAACCTGCCAATTTTGCCCCAACGGTCATCAGTTCTACGAGCTATGTGCCAGTTCAGTTTACTAATCCTTTCAGCTATGTCGACAACTTTAGTTCTTCTACGATCACATTTCTGATTCGATCTCGTAGAAATACCAAGCATAGCTCTCTCCATAGCTCGCTAAATGACCTCGAGCTTTCTTATGAGGCCCACAGTGAGTGACCACGTCTCTGTTCCATATATCATCACGGAATATAATACACACTCTTTAAAGACTTCCGTCTTGAGGCATTGCGGTATTGTTGACGAAAAGACGTTGCGAAATTTCCCGAATGCTGCCCAGTCGAATCGAATTCAACAATTGACCACTTTCTCGAAGTAGGACCTACCTGACTGGACAGTTTGTCCCAGGTAGACATACTCGTCAACAACTTCTTGAATAGCGCTCCTAACGGATATTGGAATGGGCACGACTTGGGCTTTTGACATGACTTTCGTCTTGCCCGTGTTCATTTGAAGGCCCACCTTACGTCCCCATGCATACTCCCTACTTCATCATCTGGGTGGTCTATCGCGTGTGAACTCACACTCGACAATTTTTTTTATATATTTAAAATAACTAATTCTAAAATATCTATCTCGCAATATACAGAGAGCTTGCGGGATTAAACCTCTTAATTTTGCAGATACAGAGATTGAAGATTTCGTTGCAAGATTGTATTTCCTAATAGAATACCAATACAGGTAAGGTATACCAATATAGGGTAAGCAACCAAATATTTCCCAATTGTGGAAAAAATGCCTAACGATTGCAACGTTATTTAGTGGCTCGCGAGTGTGTCAGCGAAAGTAAACATGCGCCACTTATGCGCACATCAACATGGCTCGTGTTACGTTACGTGTCCGTGCCAGCGTGCAGCGGTCCGTACGAGCTATCCTTGTAGTCTTTATAGTTCACACCGAGCGACCCCCGGGCACACGGTGGGGCGCACGTGGTCACGTGCCGCCGTGTGCATAGCACAGCGCACAGCTAGGCTTTGGGGGATCCTTTACAATCCTCCTCGAGAAGTGCCTGGGGGCGACGTTTTTACAGTCGCCTTCCCTCCGCTAGAGGGGGTGACCGCTTTACATTCATCCCTTCCGAGATGTGCTTAAGGCGTGTGATCACTGGGGGGGGCTCTTGTGTGATGTTACGAGGACCTGGAGCCCCCCTTCGGTGCCGAAGATGACCGCTCCAGTGGTTTTAGCCGGTAGGAGTCCGGCATACCCCTTCGCCCTTCCCCGGGGCGAAGGAAGTTCATGTAGAATTTCCACTGGGCACCAATAAAAAAGAATTTAAAAAATAGGCATTATTGTTCATAGGTCATACGCATGCTAAGGCTAACGTTACCCGAGCCCGTCCAGCAACAGTTTGCCAGCCACGAGTGGAGGCAGCGTCGTTTTATTAACGGACAATGAATTTCTTAATTTAAAATGTTGCGTGTGATGTGATCAAGTGGCTGAGGTGACTCGACCAGCGCGACCTCTGCCAATCCACTAGCAGATAACAGATAGGTACAAACAAACGGTAATATGAACTCTTTCAAACTTAGCGATTGACACAGAAATGCGTCTCATCATTAATGTAAACTGCAGAAACCGTTGAACTGCTCAGTTAACTAAAAAGGCTAATGCCCGTTTTTATTAACCGATGAGTGGATGACTGTCTACGAAACACTAGGCTAGGGATTTCCAAACTATATTGGGCAAGAGACACCTTTTCCAATATTAACTGATACCTCAGACCCCCATAGCCTAATTACTTTAGTAATCTTATCTCTAGTTTTTTTCCTATTGATACAAAATACTTTGCTACTAAAATATGAGTCATTTTTAAACAAGTTGGTACACGTAACACAACTTATACAGTAGTCAAAACAGGATTTTGGGGGTCGACGAGGTTTTAAAATTAGAGCCCTATTAATGATTAATAAGGCTCGATTTTAAGACCTCGGCGACCCCCAAAATCTGTTTTCGTTTATGTCGACCCCTGGGAATCCTGGGATATCGATCACTTTGGGCATTCCTGCTCGAGGCGATTCAAAAGTGTTGGTCAGAAGAATGAGACTGTTGGGGGACGACAGTTGTCAAAGTAGTGCAAACAAGCATTACAGTTGTGTACAGTGTGGTTATTAAGAACTCACTTCTGAATCGTATTGTTCTTACTACTCGTCAGTGCGGATTCCATGTAATTTGCTAGTGCGTTCTTACAGCATGGCACCGCCGGTCGACCTCGGATCGACCGCAAGCTGGTCCGTAACGCTACCGATGTGCTCCCCACGGCAGCACTGGCGGTGTGAAGCGAACGCGAAGGTCGCGTTTATTATCGACCCATACGTCACGAGCGCTCACACACATACGGTAAACATCATTATTCATAATAGCAGCACGTATGCTAACATCATTGTATACTGCCGAAAACTTTCCAAACGACTCACTTGGGATGAAGGTTAATAGCGACCTGGATTTTGGATCGAATCAGAAGTTAGAGTGCATCATTCATCATCATTACTTCAGCCGAAAGACGTCCGTTGCTGGTCACAGGCCTGCCCCAAGGATCGCCACAGCACCGGTCTGGGTTTTGTGCGCTCAATGGTGGGTTTACCGTAATCGCGCACGTACGCGTGGTGGACGGGTTGGCAATCGCAGCTGAGTTGTAAATGTACTGGAAGGACGCTGCTAATCCCATAGTCGCCTATTATGAGGCCCACGGGTTGGGATGGGGTGGTGCTATTAGCCGTTAGCCGGTACCTACCACACGGTAAGTATATTATGATCACTAAACATTTTTGCAACAACTCTTTAAATACTACATATAATCACAAAGCAGCAAGTGACTAAATGTTACAGATGCGATTGACAGTATTATGATAATTAGACACGCTAAAGTGATAATTTAGTTACACCGAGTTTGCATTAACATGAACATACGAAAGCAAGAATTACAAGCTTTATTTGCCCTTTAAAGATCTACAGACGATGATGTGTTCATTTGTGATAACTGGCGAAAAAATCTGTTGGAATCTTTGTAAACTATTTATGTCGTTCTGCTACCAAAATAGCGCGGCGCATGGCGAGTTAACTTCTAAAAAGCACGCTTTTAACAAAGGTTTTGACTTGTTGCTGTGTGACACATGACGTACCAACGTGGTTGACCTATCGATCGAGTGCTGCGCATGTGGAGCGTTGGCGGCAGCTGCGCGGTTCTGTTGCATTTCGCGGAACTGATACGTGTAGCGGGGCCGCGGCGGCGAGGTGCGGCGCGGGCGCAGCTCTGCTCTCACGCCCCGCGTCCGCTAGCCGCTCGCTCGCTCACACGCACGCAATGTATGTGTGTTTGGACATGGGAAAAACCTCTCGATTCGCGGAACCTGAGTAATAATAATTCATAACGTGACCGATAATAATGACCAGTATACATAACTGTTTTTATCAGAGAAACTTAACCGACGTCGCCACAATCATATAATACTGCCGCCCGAAGTTTGAGACCACCTTAATAACGGTAGAAAAGTGAAGTAAGAACCACCAACTTGAACATGAAGTAAAAGCTTTCATTATTATCATATCTATACCAATATAATGAAATTCAAATGTCTGTGTGATGTCAAAATAAATGCCAAAATTAAGTGGAAAATGCTATTTAAACGATGCCTGATCAAGTGATCATAAATGATCATATTTTTATTTTTTGCTATCTGTCTTTGTATCTGAAAGTTTGTCTTGATTAGGCTCCGAAACGGTCAACGGATTTCATTTTAACTTAAATATTCGTGTATGTTTCATTGTAATATCTTGCAGGGTTATAAATATGATTTACGCCTGGCGAGGTGGGCGGGTGACGGCTAGTACTTAATATATTTAATTATAAATTAAACACATCAAAGCACTGATTGCGCACAAGTTTTCGCATAAAAGGCCGGGCGCGCATTGTGCAGTGTTTGTTTACACGAACCCAATCGAGCCATTTTCGAAGCCTCTATCTCCTTGGCTATTTGAGTTTTTGTGTTAAATGTGATCCTAACACAAAAACGAAGGAAGTACATAATCTTAAATCTTAAGATTTGGATTGCATTGATTAATAATAATTATTATTACTAATTTCGGCCGTTATAGATGCAATAGTTTCAAAGACCACATGGGGTCGAGGGTGAAAATATCACGATTTCCGTGCCTCAAAGTCGCGATGCGATGTTACGCTATTTAGAATTACTTACAATTGACTTATTTTATAAATCCAAGTACTTAGGAGCACTTTTTAGTACGTCGGGACGGATCACCTATTGACCTAATTAATACAGTTAAATGTTTTAGTCGGTCCTTGACGCAGCCAACGTGAATAGGTCGCTGGCAGGAGATAGTTCACATTGTAAACAACAAATGTAAACGCGCCGCGCTGTATCTAGACGAGCTGTGTACATGCATGCGTTGTGTACCGTTGCACCAATGTTTAGGGCTTGTAGTACTCGCTTGATGTGGCGTTGCCAGCGATGGGTCGGTGCTGAATCGTTACTGTTGTTATTGTGATTGTGTTGGGGCGTACTTTCACTAGTAAGGGCCCCTCCCCACCTCCCCGCCTCCCGGCCTCCCCACGCTCCTCGAGCAGACTTGGCGCAGTCGTTCGCTTGCCTCATGATTCAAAATGAACGTTTCACTTAACGACAAGCTCGTAAGGAGATTCAATGTTAGAACCAGCCGAATTATACAATAATATAAACTTGTCTAGCTGTATGTGTAACATTGTGATGTCAGTTTGACATGTGATTTATATTAGTATTTTTACGTTTTATTTATATTTGTGACATTAAATTTACATTCATTTTTGACATATAAGTACATTTTAGTATTGTTGTAATTTTAGATTTTTTTGTGTACATGTATTTATAAATATTGTATATGACAGACTAACGTGTTGCTGGGAGTTTGTTGCGCCGTTTCTTATCTCCGGCTTAAACACTAGGAAGCGGTGAAGGGTCGGCTTAATGGCTAAATGTCTAATGTTGACGTTCAAAAAGAACTAATAATTTAGTCTATTTTGAATAAATGATTATTTCATGTCATTCATTTCATTATTTCATTTCATTTCAGTTTAGGGACTTTTCTTTTGATATTCATACATATATATAATATTATATCCCTTATGTGGAATAGGTAATGTATTGCAGTAAGTACGCTTAATCCAATTCAGTGCTATTTCGCCTCGCGCTAACAAATAGTTACATTACATTACTAGCTGGGACCCGCAGTTTCACCCGCGTTTAATTTAAAAGAAATTTAGAGTACATGGACACTTGACATAGAATATATATATTGGATTTCAAGGGTTTTATTTTTTTACGCGAAACCCTAATAATATTTCTGAAATAAAAGTAGCCTAAGTTATTCCTTATAACATCAGCTATCTGCCAGTGAAGGTCCCGTCAAAATCGGTCCAGCCGTTTCGGAAATTACCCGGAACAAACAGACAGACGGACAGACAATTTTAAAAAAAAATATTGTATTTGTTATATGTAACGTACATACTTTCATATGCATTTAGTAAAAAGATGTTATTTTAACATTACAAACAGCAACACTTCAATTTTATTTATTTGTTTAGATGTAAAAGCGCGGAAATATCAATGGAAAAGTTATATGGCGTTTGGTGCTAGTTTTTGGCACTGAAGATGATTGACGATGGTGTGTCGGCGAGCTGGCGCGTGTTGTTGGCAGCTTGAACAAGCGATGCCACGCCCACCGTGTGGGAATATTGCATGCCGGTTACTTTTTATACAATTCAAGGACGAGACTAGCACTTCATTCGCTTGTTGATGTGGATAAGCGGCTCGCCTGCCCATAACAATTGTAAAACTGCTCCTACCGGCTAAACCAGTGGAGCGGCCATCTCCGACACTGAAGGGGGGCTCCAGGTCCTCGTAAGATCACACTAGAGCGTCACAAACTAGTCCTGCGGCATCCTGGGGCACCACACTGCGCTCGTCACCTCGAGACATTCGTTATTTAGTCTCTTACGGCCAGTGATTTCACCAGCTATAGTGCGCTTTAAACCGGAACACATTTATGTGTGAAGTTTACACACTACCACTTACCGGAGCGTATCTGGCACTGCGGCTGTCCCGAGCCAGCCGGCCGCTTACAATAAGAGACCTACCACCAGGGACGCGTTCCATTTTTTGAAAGCATTGGAACCAACTCTACAGTACTTTTACAATTCGATACTACTGGCTTCTTTTTATTGAAGATGGACCATGCGAATAGGCCATGTGCACGGTAAACCTTAACACTTCCTTCCAACGATTGACGAGAGCCGTACAATCCGAGTCTCGCTTTACATACTTTTTTTTATTGCAGAATGATTTTCGTCGTGAGCATGAACTTTTTAAACCCATCTTTCTTGTTTCAAGCCGCCCAAAGGCGTAACGAATGCCCTCTAACGCCAACAACCGGGACCGACCAGTATACGTGCCACAAGCGAAGCACGTCGGCAGCCAGCGTTTACCGAGCAGTGAGTGCAACTGGCTGCGAGCATGAATGATAGCAATACAACAGCTTCCTGTTATGATATATTGATAAACAGTGAAGAGAGGTGGACTCTACAGTCATAGGTAGGTGTACTTTGAATAGGTGGGCTATTTTGGACCCGATCAGCATTTAATCGTAGAACGAATAGAGTCACGGGAAAATATTAATAAGCGTCCGGTCGGAGCGTATCAGATGGACGTCACGATCTCGAGACTCGGCTGACCACGCTGCCATCTACTCTAACGCCAGTACAAGTCACAGCCGATTCCCCAACTGGGCTAACTTGAGACCGTTTGCACTAAACAGCTAATACATAGAGGAACACATTTCATGCAGGTGGGTTTTATAAGCTAGCAAATACAACTTAAATAGTGCATGTATATGAATATTTCTAGCTATAGTATGAAAATGATAACCATTCCAAACATTGTGAATCGATTTCAATTCTCACAATAGTGGGAAATGGACTGTAACACCGTTCCATCGCAACTACTTGTCAAGCCAATTATCACTCGATCAACAGTGGCAAGGGAAAATAACCACGAACCTATTTGTTTCACGACTACGTCGCACTTAACAGACGCCGTAAATTAAGCGAATTAACCTTAATCGCATTTTTGATATAAACTGTATTGTGCAAGAGCTGAGGAAACAATGTTACACCATTACAAAAGGCACAAGACCAAGTGAAACGACGACTGGCAACACGGACGCGGCCGCATGTAGAGCGAGACCGCGCGCCGTGCGGAACTACTTGCATATTCACCGTTTTGCAGTGACACACAACACGGCCGTTTATTTGTTATATGAATGTGATCCGAGTACCGCGTGCCTCCCGACTAAAAGTACAGCACTGTAGGCTGCGAAGCAACGGCGGCGCAACTTCACGCAACATATCAGCATCACGGACTCGGCCGAGCGTGGTGATTACGACAATGTTTCTAGTATGTAATGTAGGGAACATTGCCATAATCACCAGCCTGTAGGGAACATTGTTGTAACGGTTGTAACCGTTCACCGGGAGGCACAGTCAACACCAACAGTGTATATTTACGGACTGATATCACACAATGCCTGGGCGGCCACATCCCGGATAATAACTACTTCTTTTTGAAGTGAAAACTTCTTTTAGCGCGGTACGCATTTTTAGATGAGATAAAATCTCTGGACTCGCGACACCGTTACGAGGCGCAGCTATAGTGTGTGCATATATGCATGTACATATAGCAGACCGCGAACACGTCTAGATAAATAAAATAAAAATTGTTTTCACTTCTGTCGGCACTTCCGGAGTGCAACCCGTATTTCTTTTCTTTTCTTCGACACGAATTATATTATATACAGTAATCGGCCGAGCTAATCTTTTGTCGCCACCGGCGGCTAGTTGTTGCACTGGATCCCGCAGCACGTAGTCAAACAATGAGCCATTAGGAACAGTTTCGCATTAGCGGACATAGCAATACACTATGATAGTTACGCTTCTGTGACTGATATTTTTTCGCACTTCAATTTCCTTCACCGTGTTGCTTATAATGGTTACACTACCGTGGTACATATTCACGAGCTTTTAAATATTAGTTAAGGTAAAGATTTCTCAGTTATTGCGTTGTGTTATAAACATTACAGTTACTTTATCTGCTACATATTTTGTAATGGCTGAGAAATGATTGCGACCAATATTACTTTTTTGTGTTGTGTTTTGAGGCATGCCCGACCACAACATTGTAACGTGGCATCGCAATATGTGTGAAAATATAGTTACAGAAGATCCATTCCACACAATGCGCGAGTGCTAACGCAAGCTGACACACCCGAACTAGTATATGTTAAAGGCTGTGTGTGCAATCTGTGCCAGCACTCAATCAATACTGTTGCACTTGTATATACTCTGCATCGGTGCAAGTTTGCCTTCTTAACCATGTTATTACGACTTCACGGGCGCTACGATGGCCGCCAGGTATGCGCTCTCGCTGCGGCGCGATGCGCGTGCGCTACCGTTCCACCCGCCTGAGCAGCATGCCAGTGCTAACGTGCTCAAGGCGTAGATATCTAGATATAATAAAACTTTGTAACATAAGCAAATCCAGACATTCACTATAAATTTGCTTCTTGGCAATGAACCAGAATTGAGGGCCTTGGGGCACATCGTACATAGCCAAATATATTTGTACTATTATAAACAAACAAAAAAAAACAAAAATTTTATGTAACTCGTTAAAAGAGGCCTGGTTTTTAGGCTTTTCTCCATTTAGATAATGAGTTACAGAATATTTTTCAGAATATATTATAAATATGATGAGGAACTGCGATCAGTGTTCGCAACATTTGTACGTGGACGACATGATAGTGCGGTAAAAAATCTGTATCTGCGGGATACGGTACAAATTCGCGATGTCTGAAAATCTCATGTGTTTCCGTATTATGAGCGTGTCAGTCAAATGTGTGTACCGCACCGGCGCAGGCGCAGGCGCAGGCGCACGGCGCGTATCGGGGCCGCCGGGCCGCTCCCGTTACAACTGTACCGCCGCTTTCCGCGCCTGCAGCGCATCTAACGCGTTCTTAACGTATCCCCGGCTCTCAAGGATTTTTGGAACATTACTGACAGTCTAGTCTTCGAGATTTGGGAACGCTCGGATTCGTAAAACAAATACGAAATTCAATATTCTGTGAATGATGCGGCGAGAGCTAGAACATCGAGGTAACGTGAGCAGGAAAGGCAAACTTCAGACCTCACAAACAATGACACACTTGCCTTTGTTGCTCCGCGCCTCCTTGCCTCCGGTCCTTCTTGTGCCGCGAGTAGTGCGTAATGCCCTATTACAGGAAGAGTCCTCTACTCCTCTCATGATCTCATGACAGACGTAGGTTTGGAATTTGCCTATCAGTAATGTTTTTGACGAGCTGCTGTATGATGCTGGAAGAACTTTGAGGTCGAGAATTTCAAACATTCAATATCGTCAATTTCAATCAGCGCAAGCCTAGAAAATATAAATATAAAAAATACTGATTCCCGAATACGGATGGCTCAAATATAGACACATATGCCCGAGACAGCGGAGATGTCGCAGTCAGTGCTTCTTGAGACTTGGCCCTTGTCTGTAGCTGTCGTAAGGCCGGCCATCAGCAACGGTGAACAACAACACAGCGGTGTCTGTTTGAAACAGACACCGATGGTCTATTTAAAGTATCAATCACGGGTCGATACCTCAATGCCAATGGCTACCATAGCTCCAGTTTTGAGTGATAGTCATACAGTGACGAGTTAATCAGTTGTAAGTGCCAGCTTGGTCGAGGCTTGGTCTTAGTGTCTGCATTGCAGTGTAGGGCAGCTGGCACTTGTTCCGACGTTATGTCTCAAATGCGGGCTAGTACGTGGTGAAAAGGGCCAGCGGTGAGCCGTGGTGGCGTGGCGGCGTGGTGGTGGGTGGTGCAGGTCGCGAGTGGCCGTCGGTGATCGATAGTGGCCGCGCGACTGCCGCATAACGAGCGGCCAGCCGACACCGCCGTGCCCTATTTATGCCGACATCATTCCACGTCATACGTCCTTCAATCAGCACATCCGCACGCGAATCAGATCATTTAGAGGAACAACGTAAACGAAGTATTCGTTAATGGTAACCAATCACTAAACAATTGTTATTATTACTGTGTTGTGTCAAAGTTGTCGTCAATCATCGGTCCAAGTGTGTCTCGCATTGAGCTCAGATTAGGCAATGCATTCATATACTTAACAGCTAATTAAAATGTGAATAGCGAGGAGTGACCGGCCGTCTACACTCATTGTGGTCACTGGACGTTTACACGAAAGTGGCGAGCTGAGTGATTGTTTCACGCAACTACAACCACCGCTTACCATTATTTTACGTAACTAAGTATTTTGACTCACATAGGTATGAAAATTCCCAGTTTGCAATATTGTCTGCCAATGTTCTGTCTCTTTGTTCTTCAGAATGACGAACCTTAATTGGATGACCATTTCCATCTTTTGTTCTACAATGGCCTCAGGATCATCTAGCTCTCACAAGATTGCTCTACAGGAATTATTATTACTATAAAAATATATTTTACGAATACTTCGTTATATCAGATAGTAAATAGTTGTGTCAATAATAAGGAGGGCAGTAAGGCACGGTGCGGAAGGTGTAGAGACGCCCTGTGTTGGTAACCGTATCGTTACGAACTGCCCGCGTCGTTTGTATTCATTGGTGGAGTGAGAACCGCTGCCTTATCGTTAGTTTATTAATTTTAGTTGATTCCGAAAGTCCATCGCTTCGCGGCGTCACTTAGCCTCTATTTGTACCATGATGAAGACATGTAGAGTCTGGCCCGGCTAACTCTACTTAGCAATTATGGCAACACCTCCAACAATAACTATGAAAATGCCATGCAAATATGCCAATGCAAAGTTCGTTTTACCAGACTAAGCAAGTAAACATCTGTTACTGTACCAGACAAACTCTGCATTGGAATACTTAGAACATTGTAGAGAATTCCCTTTCGATTAGCTTGGCTTGACTATACTTGTATCCAGGCCCCGCTGTCATTTAGTTTCCATTAATTCTTGACAAGAATAGAACTTCGTTTCGACGTTTGACTAGAATATATCTGCATTAGGAAGTGAGCTTATACTAAAATTTATTTTAATTAATAAACAGTTTATTACAGTAAAATATTGTTATTATAATTATCAAGGCACTAAATCTTCTGTCATATTTTATTTTCCCGTTTTGCCATAATTTGCTTTTACCTATTAAGTATGTATTAGCGCACATCGTGTGTATTCGTGGTCATGCGGAGCTGGACCAGCATTTTGCAAAAGAAGATTATCAGGTATAAGATAATCCTCAAATTGATAAGTACTTGGACGAAGTACATTTTTTAGACAGAGGTTAATAGCCACGTGAACCTGATAACTTGAAATGTCAACGTTTCACACAACAAAGCGTATCTCCAGATTACAAGTGTATTGCATATTGTACATCAATAAGTTAGAATATCACAAAACTGTATCGTCCAAATGGTAACTTACACGAACATTATGAGTGACCGTCAAGTCTTTATAAAAATATGATTCTACTGTTTGACCGAGTTACGCAATGCTTAAAGATCCACCGAGATCTAAAATTACCCATCGGTCTCAGAGAAGTAAACTTTTTATATTAAATGTTGCATGTGTAAAAATATTGATAACATTCTTCCATTAGAAGTAGATTTCTAATAAAAGAATGTTAATTATTATTATATTAAATTAAACATTCTAATTCGACTAAAGAAATTTAACACTTAGCATGTACCGTACACACCGCGGAGTTGAGAGTACGACCATTTCAGAACATCTAAACAAAACTGCCGACGAGCGAGCTTTCTAAGGTCAGGGTCGCGGAAATGTCGATTCCCGTTGTAGAGTCCTATAACGGACATCGATTTCAGCACGAGCGAGTCTTTTACGAACAGGAAACCAAGTCATCCACTGTTATTCTGCAGAGTAGAGCCGATATCTGTCAGTTGTCAATCAGTGTAGAATTTCAAGTTCATATATGACGCGGTGTGTACCTCATAATTAACCAACAATTTAACATGGCACTTGTTATAAAAAATCGCAAAATTCGCGTTTAGTAAAAATATATGATGCAGTTTCTTGCCGGCTCTTTGCATAGGTGAAAAACACAAGCGCGGACATTACAAGTCAATTTAAATTGACTAGCGCGTAGCAAAGGTATTCAAGTACACAAACAGATAGTCGTACAACTCGCTCCCGCAGCCAATCAGTTGTGGAAATGAGTCCAAGTGTCACGATGCGGTGCCGGCGGCCCGACCGTGCAGCTGGTCACTATCGCTCGCCAACGGGGAACTTGTACAGTTGCGAAATCGCTCTTTGTATTCGTAGGAAGCCCATTGCAGATACAGCAGCATGTCGCTATGAACTGTTGTTATGTACGAGGTAACCGGTTTACAATGAATGATTCAGTTGCTACAGTTGTCAAACTATTCATTTCAATCGTTGCTGCCGTATTTTATGTAACTCCATGTGGATTCACATCGAACATCCACGAATGCTTAAAATGTGAAGACTCACGCGACAAGTCCTCCGAGGAAAGCAACGGGTCCGCCGCCGATGAGCCTGATCTTGCGATGGCACGAGTCGAACAGCGAGTGCCTGGCGTGCGGCGGCGGCGGCAGGCCCACCGCGCCGCCCGGGGTCGCCGAGCGCAGCATCGCAGCAGCGCTCACGTGCACATGGGCTCGGCGGGCCCAGCACAACACTAGCCGGGCGCGAGAGCGCGACAAACAACAGCTGAGAGCGAGTCCGCGCCGCCGAGCATCGCAACACACGGCCTGCGCGGGACTGTGACGTGCCGCTGCCTCTCGGCATCGCGCGCCATACACACCCCCCTCTGCCTGACCCCACTCCTAAACTGTCTGACGTGACTTTGAAACAACGTTCTATTGATTCTATATTTTTTATTCTTCCTTTTTACGGTAAACTTTGTCGTTCAAAACCTTTTAGATAAACCGTCTTGGATCTATCCAAAGACTAGTATACATGCTGTTTTAAAGGTAAGTTGGGTTACCACCCACATGAGTTAATGTTGACCACTATGTGTTTTTTTTTGTATATACTTATACCGTTCGTTTAATACATAATGCAAATTGGTATGAATGGATCGCCATGATAATGTACAATATTATGCGAAAGCGACATAATAGTCATATATTAAGGACAGTCAGGGCCCGGCGGGCGGTGCGGCTGGGGGCGGCGATCAGCTGACTGCGGAGTGGCGTAGAGGGATGCGATGCGACTGGAGTGGCGGAGGGGACGAGGTACCCAAATCATTGACGTCGACGCAATTGTACTCTACGCAACGTAAACAATTGTCCCAATCGCTATATAACGCACAGCGTTACTTTAATTTCTCATTAATTTACACGTGGTCAATTTAAAGATTGCAATATAAATAGCATCATAAATAAAATAACTACCTATTACTAAGTACAGTCTGTTATTTTAAATCGTTGGAATTGTTGCATTAATAATAACTATTCTGTAGCTATCACTATGATGGCTACAGATCACTGTGATTACGAGCTTGAATAAATAAAATTATTCCGAGAAGCTTTGACACCAAATAAAATTAATCTCTCAAGGTTTTCTCTCAATGGATTTATTTTAGTAATAAATATGAAGTCATCAAATACCTACCATAGCAATACACAACATTACAAGGCCCACAGTGAGTGACCACGCCTCCGTGCCACTTACATTACTAATATTACTATTATTTTATAGGCCAGTGGTATACCTGATCTTTTCGAAGTTATTCAGAGATGCTCGGGTGCCTGCTAGAGCATATATTCAGTTCTAACCGGTTCCGGAAATACCGGGTTTGACCCCGTTCTTACCTAGTCTAAAAGAACCGGTTTTACAGTTATGATACCCGGTTCTTCATTTATTCAATTGTATGTTTTAAATATTAGCACTACGTTGCTTCTTTCTTCTTTAATTAGGTATTTATAAATTAGTACACACAAGAACATTTAACAATAATAAGTGATTAATGTTCTTTAGCATAGATATTTCAGAGGATATATGGTCCCTCTTTGCAGAAGCAGAACCTTTTTTGTAGTCGAGAAATCTTTATGGACCTCTTCCGCCTTGAGAAGGGCGGAGGGTCATGCTGGACTCTTACCCGCTAAAACCCCATGGTGTCCTTCCACTTACCTCCGGTTGGGGGTGAGGTATTCGCCTTTCAGCATTAGACCGCAACCCCGGCAGGTATCGCCTACACTGTTTGACGGGACCGGTCTCTTTTCTCGTCTCCGACCTCGCTGGCCGCATCTACCTTCAGGGAGGCGCACGCAGAACACAACGCGCCGCCGTCTCGAGCCTGCTTCTGTTCGGGCGACGGACTGCCCCTAGGTCGTCACCCGTAAGGCCGCTACTCATGGAGGCCGGAGATCGGTCAGCACCCACGGCCTTTGCGTTTTCTGCTGGGATCAGTTTATGGTCTCCTCCCGTCCCCACTCTGTCGACTCCATTGCGTGCATCACGTCCTCGCAAAAGGAGGCCCCTTATGCCACGCGCTCTCGCTCCAGACGGTGGACTGAACCACCAAAGCGAGAGGTCATCTTCTTTGAACCCCGCGATGACATCACCGCGATCGCGTCCTCCAAGCTGGGCAACGTGTGTTGCACCGTGTCCTCCGAGCAGTCTCCACGGTGATGACAACCGGGCGTCTCTTCTCGACCAATGCGACACAGGTACTTTCAGAACACCAATGTCCTGTAAGTATTTGGGTCAGGCGGAAGGCGCTCACATCATTCATTACGAGGAATTACCACCCCCAAATAGGGCAGCGAAACTGTAGCCGCGGCGCCCATTTGTTTGGGGGCCAGCCGCCGGAAATGTGGCTGGAATTTCTACCGGCTTTCAGAGACGAGTACCAAGTACTTCATAGTCGACGCCGATGCGAACGCCTCCCACCACGCACTGAAATCCTGAAGGTGGTAAGAGCCGGGGGCCATGAAAACAATTCCGACTTGTTTAGGGCAACTTCGAGACCCATCTGCCGAATCCTACTAACGACTTGGGCAGCCCCGGCCATTGCCAACATGGAACATTCCGACCTTCCCGACCAATAAGCCACATAGGCATTGTCGGGAATGCGACGGAGGTAGGTCGGCAACGATGGTATGCGAGTGCATCCAGGAGATGCAACTCCAGGGACTCTTAACTACCCTGAACGTGTTGTTTTGTTTGCGGATATTTCGGATATCAAATTCCCATTCGATATTTGTTTTATATTCTTCTTTGTCAAATTCTCTCGCTTAAATCTCAATAAATATAATATTCTTGGAAATTATTATTTTATGTAAACAGATAAGAGTATTTCACACCTTTTTCCCGCCTGGGAACAATGTGTTCTACAAATGTTTTGGGAATATGAAAGCGGCCTGCCACTGCGCATGTCACCTAATTTTCATTTTGAATGATCGTTGTTTAAAATTCTGTCAGTGTCATGACCTCACAATTGTATGTAAAACACGTTTCTCGGCAAACTGTTTACTATGCAATTAATGTAGGATATTATTTTTTACGACTCTGTTGTCCTGATTTGGTACATTTGCTTTGATGTGTACATTGTGAGTAAAACAAAAATCCAAGTGCTATAATTTTGCGCACGGCCATGGTTCGGTGGGCACGAGATTCGATTAAAACAAGGAATCAATGTGACTTGGAGGCGGTTCGAGGCGGTGCGTGACGAGTGTCGGCCAGCCCGCTACAATTCGGCAATCGTCGCTCGCACTACTACATGGGCCGAGTGCGAGCGTACTCTTAAGTGAATACCGAATTATTCAACATATGGAAATATATATATGTACAGTGCAACAGCGAGCTGTTTTTAGTTTGCATCGGTTTAAATAATAATAATAACAATGAAGGACAGTCGCATTATTGGTGATACACATGTATACTGCGCAGCCATTAAAAGTTACAAACTCAAAGGATGCATCACCAGAAATACGAACTTCTGGTGATCCGTATCGGTACCGATATCAGATCATTAAAAGAAACCCGTTAATCAGCAAAACTAGGTACGGGTATTTTCCATGCTGCTTGCGAAGTTTTTATCCTCAAGGCTTATAAGGAAATACATTACATCCTGGTAAGAAACCCACGTGTAGTGAACTAAAATGAGGCCAAGTTAATCATTGTTGGACAGAGGCGCGTAAATTTGAACCTCCGTCGTTCGCACCTAACCTTTCCTCTAGGCCACAGCCGTTTACTTTAAATCAAATGTCCAATGCAGTGTTATATTACTATAAGCGGTGATGTATACGCGGATGTGTTGATGCGGCGTAGTGGCTCCCGTATCAAGGACGCGCCGCACAAGCTGCCCACACCCTCGACCGCGAGCTCACGGTTGGATAACAGATTACGTTCAGTGGATGGCCAGTAGCGTCCTCCTGTCGCTGAGAACATCAGATTGCGCTGTCAATGTTGTAGCGGTCATTAAAAGTCCCATGTTCAGCAAAGGTCGCTGGCCTTAGCTGTTTGGATGATGATTATTATTACTATTCAGATCCTCAACGATTTTTTATTCGTGTTGCATTGTAAATGGCACTTATAATAACTAGTCCTAGTTTTATTATCTCGGTGGCAATACATCGTGTACTTCCTCCGCCCCGGGTGAGGGCGGGGGTCGTGCCGGAATGCTACCAGCTAAGACCACCGGAGCGGTCATCTACGGCACCAAAGGGAAGCCCCCTTCTAACTCCCAGGTCCATGATACAATCACACTAAAGCCGCCGTTTGGTGCCACGCTTGTAGGCAATTCTCGGTGGGGATTACTGTAAAGCGGTCAACCCCGCTAGCGGTGGGGATGAGACTGTAAAAAGGTCGCCACCCCCAAGCATATCTAGGGAGGTTTGTAAAGGATCTTCCTGAAGCCTCGCTGTGCGCTATGCTGCGCACCACCGACTTCCCGGGGGTCACTCGGTGGGAGCACGCAGATTCCCCAGTGTGTTGGACCTGGACGCCTATTACGGTTATTACCCGGCGCCATCTCGTCCCCCTCCATGCGGATCGGCCCTCTCCCGATCCCGCTCTGCGGTCTCCTTCTGGAGCATGACGCTCTCGCAGAAGGATAAACTAGTTCAGCTGTGACCATCCAATTGTCACTGAGAACCAGCAAGGAATTCCATTGTTAAACTCATTTATTATTAATCTTGATCCTATTCGAATCCAGTTAGACGGCACGGTTGGTGCAGTGGCTAATACAGTCGACTACTGCGCCCCGGATCGTGGGATCGATTCCCTCACGGAAATATGTGTATGATCTGCAGGTAGTTGTAGGTCTGGGTGCATTGTGTGTGAAATTTGTGTCTGTAAACGCACCCACGACACTGGAGAAATCCTAGTGTGACGCACTGTTTAAAAAAATATATGTATGTATGTTTAAAGTTGTCGAGAAGGACGCAGCGATGGCTGGTAAGGCTCCGTTTATTTGGAATTGTGAAGCCACTGAGAGCTAATTCAACCGCTACCAGCTCGCTGGGCCGGCCGCGTCCCGACGTGGCTCTGACACGAGCCTCATTATTCCTGTACTCCTTATTCACTGACACTCCAGAAAGCTATAAACACCTCCCATTCAACTTTTTGCGCCCATTATTACGTAGAATGGAGTCGGGTCCACGACAATGGTAAGGACATCTCATAAATTTTAATAAGGCTTTTGTCTTACCGTATGTCTTTAAATTCTCGCTGTATAGCGTTTTTATGTATAGTCATGTGCCTGTATTTTAATAGCATGTCATTCAAAAATGTCACCTTTGGAATAATTGTGTAAAGCCTAGGTTTTCTTCTGCATACAAAATAAAAAACATATTTTTTGTTTTTGATTAGCAACGTGCGACAATAGGACTGGTAACTACAATATTTAGTTCGCGGCGGCGCGACTATCTGACACTGTCGACTAACAATTAATTATTGAGCGCCTGGTAATACATCCGTGTGGCGTCCTGACTTCAGAATATAGTACCACGCCATCTCCTCCTGTGGATGTTGTAAAAGGCGACTACGGGACTCTTAACTAGAGGGATGGGCAGCAGCGTCCCTTCTGTAGGCATACTGCGCTCACCGACCCGCCCGCCGAGCGTGGTGAGTATCTCGTCTTATGGGGAGGAATTTGTTCAGCAGTGGACGTTTTTGGTCGATATGAAGAAATACTCGTAAGTCGCACAAATATACACACATACGTCGGTTAGGTAGTTCAATCGGGGAGTGCACTCTGTAAACACAACATCAACGCGATGAAGTTTCAAGTATGCATCGTCGAACAAATAAGTCGCATAATGTCATATTATTATGAAATACCAATGAGAAAAATTTAAAAAGACACGGGCTGATATGCCCCTAAACGTCCACTGTTGAAGTGGGCGCCCCCCAGTGATCTCCAATTACCACGCTTGGCAGGCGGATTGGTGATCGTTGTATGTTGTTATTAGTACGCGGGAGGATGCTGCTGCCCTTTAATCGTATTTTACGACACCCATGGGTGGAAGGGGTGGTCTATCCTTTGTCGGGAACCGCACCGACTGGTCATAGGAGTAGATTGGAAGCGTGGCCCGCCTGCACAAAAGGAGAGCAACGATTCGCTTTTTATAAGCTTCATTCAAGGTGAATAACATACAAGTCGTTACTGGTGTGACTGGCCACATTGCACTGGGAAACACTTGAATACCAAGTCATTCCTTTTCCGAAATCAGTTACTTATTAGATTACAATGTTGTTAAGTTTTGCTCGAATACAATCGCATTCAAGGACTAAGAAAATTCATAATACTTGACAAATATGAGTCGCAACGTGAAAAAAATATGTCACAAACGACACGCAACGAAGTGCATGGAACCCTGCACACAAACAAATAGTGCGGTTATAATGTTGTTTGACAATTTATAATCACTTACGCCTTCTATCCACAAAGTGTTTCTAATGGTTGTGAATCAGCTAATCGAATTATTTGTGACAGCGTGACGAGACCTGACCGGGTGACCGAAGATCGAATCCGGCAACATGTTAATACTTTTTGAATAGTTCACAACAAACAATTTGTCTCTTTTTATGATAATTCAATCGTTCCTCGCTGGATTTCTGTCAAATTAGTAAACGAAAATGGAAAATATAACGATGGCAAATAAAATTATAACGTTGCATTAAAAAATTTACTGATCACAAGTGCATAATCGAGATGTTAAAGTACTATGCCAGTCTGAACACAATACACAGGGGGCAACACAAAACAGTGGACTGTAATTTGCAGAGAATTTAACGCTAGACATTAATATAGTTAAACAGAAGCTGAATAGTGTTGATGATGAGATTAAAAACGTTAACTACAAAAATACTATACTGAAGCAAACTACCCAGGACAAACAACGAGGAAAAGGACTGCTAACAAATTGTTATTGCTATAAACTAATTATTTATTGGGATCGTTCGATACGCGTGGTCATTGATGGCTGCTGTCCGACCAATTAGCTATGAACGCTGGAGTCCCTCACGGTCCTCTCCGCACCGCTGTTTTTGCTGCATGTAAACGTTCTGTTAAAGCCCGGTATCTTTGGGAACGCAGACAACACCACCTTTGTTGAGAGTTACATTTAGGGAGTCTATGTTCGAACGCTTGAATTGGTCCCTGAAGGCAGTCTCCCGAGTGGCGGTAACGAATAACTCAAAAGCAACCAGGGAAGTAATCCATGACATAAAATCTAACTATCCAATTGGTGAAAATAACAATTTAAATAACAACGACTAATTAAATAATAAACCAAAAGATATCACAGAATCCTTAAATGACTTTTTTTGACATTGCAGAAATGGATGACCCAACTTATCAGTAAC
Organism: Diloba caeruleocephala; assembly: GCA_947459985.1. Classification (NCBI taxonomy): domain Eukaryota; kingdom Metazoa; phylum Arthropoda; class Insecta; order Lepidoptera; family Noctuidae; genus Diloba; species Diloba caeruleocephala. Next base: position 222,062 of record OX381609.1, read on the forward strand.
TATTAGTTAATCTGTAGCCTAACTATCAAGTTCTCTGATGACTTTTATATAACGATAAAAATACTAATAGATCAGGTTAAAATGGCATAACTATAATTAGAGATAGCGCTGACATTATCGCTCATCCCATTAGCTGCATTGCTAATTTGTAGAAGGATCAAAGTATATTTCCTGAGAAATTAAGGTTATAAAACCAATGTATTTAAAATTTACATATCGAACATAAACTATTATATAGACCAATTGCTTTAGTATCATTTTCTGCGATAATATTTGACGGATTAATACTGAAATACTTAAATATTCTTTAAAAAGAGCAATGTTATGTAAAATTTGGACTAAGGTTTGCATGCATTATGTGTACATCGATATGTTAAAAGTTGTCGACCGTGTTGATCATAATATCCTCCTGAACAAGAGCTACGCGTACGGAGTGAGTCATACTGTGTACAATTTGATGATATCGTATACCGATGTACTGACTGGACATATTGGATGCGACAGCTATGCTATGGGAAAACACACGCCACACACAAAAACAAACGGAAATAAAACTGACTTTGTAGTAAAAGTGTCACCTTTACTGCACAAATCTAATTTCCTAGTACGGTTCAACCGATGTCGGCTATATAATACAATAAAAAGAGTGAACACGGATACTAAAGTTGAAGAAACGTATACTTATCAAACAAGAACTGAGAGTCTGTCATACATGGTGTACCACAAGGTATTTTGGGTCCGTTATTATTTCTAGTCTATATAATAGACATGCGTAAAGTGACAAATTATAACATGTCATTATGTGCTGCTGATAAGTATCGTTCGTTTACTTGTTAATTGGTCAAATAAAAGCTATCAAGCCTATTTCTTGTTATGCTTCAGTAATAAATCTAACATTACCCCGCCACCGTTGGGTAGACCTAGGCGTACGTACCTATACGGGTCAATACTGAAATAATCTAAACACTCCAAAATCTATTTTTTTTTTAATTTGTGGCTCGCAAACTGGCAATTACAACTAACATTTAATAATACGAGTAATACCTAACAAGTAAAAAACAAGATAGTTTAACCACCTTCTAAGTGCGAACACAGCATGCATACGAATATTCACTATAACAAAATAAATTATAATTTAAGGAGGCAAGATTGTTTGATAGTTTTGACCGATGCATTGAATGGATCGAGTTCTTGGCACACATGATTAAAAGTTGAACACATCCGATATAACGGCGAATGTTGACCATAATTAGTACGACATGATGGTAAAGCGCACAATTTGCGATTGTGTAAGCGGCTTCCAGCTCGTGGTATACTTAATTGCATTTTTTCTAATATGTCAGGGCTATCTACTTTCCCAAGCATGTTCTTATAAAGAAAGACGACATCGGCTATCTTACGTATGCGGGCAAGTGGGACCAATTTATAATGTTCGAGTCTAGAGTCATAGGTGTCTAGATTGCTGCAAAGATTGCTGGCGTAAGAAAGATTAAGGATAAAGGAACTGCTTTTGAAGCCTTTCGATTCTGGTTACGTGGATCGCGTAAGATGGGCTCCAAATTGGGCTACAATATTCCAGTAAGCTCCGAACATAGTAGTTGAAAAGGGTAATGGGAATTTCTGGATCCTTAAAAATTTTGGTTTGCCTGACAACAAAGCCCGCCATTCTTCCCCCCTTTTTAGCAATATGATCGATGTGTTCACGGAAATCCAATTTCTGGTCCACAACAACTCCCAAATCACGCGTGCTCGAGACTTCAGTTAACGGTATATCGTTGAATAAATAAACAGCATCCGAGGGGTTTCTTTTCCGACAAAATTTTATATGGAAACATTTCGACGAGTTTAATATTATTTTATTTTTATGGCACTAGTGTCTTACAGAATTTAGATCATTCTGTAGAGGTTTGGCATCTTCTATACAGCTAATTACTCTGTATATATTATTATATGATGGATATGGTCCTGCATATATGAAAGTGCGATATTTGTAAAGTCTAATATCGAATTGTTTAAAGTCGGCACACGAGCACGGCATCAGGATAAGCTATGTACAGTAACTAGTAAGACGCACTTGTATCACGAAAGTGTATATTTTGTATAGCTTTGCTTATATTTAATTATGTTTCGAGCCATATAAGAGGCTGTCCATTAATGTACCCTTTTAAAAAGAATTGCTGTACCATGTCGATTAAGAAATGCAATTACTCTGTTAATAATTATAGACAGAGACATCGTTATAGCACCACAAACGCTGTTTGATTTGTTGGTGATCAATTATAACTCCATATAAAAAGACATATTGTAACTGTTTCATCAAGATACTTTGTTTTCTGGCTTCTGGCATGCTTGTTTGGTAATGTTATTCATTTAATCAAAGTTCATATTGTTTGCCTATATGGCGGGACATAGCAGATCACATTTTACTATACCATCCAATGCAGCTAAGATCCACGGTAAAAAAGTTTAATATTTGTAAAACAGAATAAAATATAAACCTGGGAATTCGATCTAGAGGTCAGTCGTTGCGAGAATGACGGAAATTAGAGGTTATAAGTATCTCTAGCTCGGAATAGCTCTGCGACGGCGGGTCTTGTTCAAACGATACGCACTGACTGACCGCTTGTATTGTGGGAGGTCGGAGGGCAGGCGGTCAGGACAGGACTTACCAGAGGCAGTCCAGCATGATAGAGACATGCACGTGGCGCCCGCGGGGCCACACTCACCTGCAACAAAGAACGCAGACATTAGTTGTTAGTTTTAGCAGATTAGTACCTATTTATAATAATAACTATGATACTACGTACTGTCCCTATGTTCTGCTATAGAAATTGAATATTAACGGTGCTTAGCGCGCCATCGAACTGGTATTATATATGGAGCAAGTGCCAAGTAACCGCTGCTTGCGCGAATGCCCCACTCACCATTTCGTTGCGGTTTACGTCGTCGCTGAGAGTAACGTGGATTTAGGTAATATATGAAAGTTTCATTAATAGTGCATTTCGTTGCGTAACACTGACGTCAGGGCCATGTGGCCGGAGCCACTGACAACATGAGGGCTATTTATTAGGATACAGAAATAAACCACCGACTGATTTTTTTGGCATCTTTGAATATATATGCGGACGTGCAATAGCCAAGAAAAACTTTCTCGTTAATCTGAGAATTGAATAACTAACAGAGAGTATCGAAATTAAAGCAGCACATTCCTGGCGAGCACAGGCTATCAATAACATTTCGACAACATCGCGGGCATGTAACAGTGTGTGATGTGCATAGTGCGCCGTACCGGGCCGACGGCGCATGCGCAGATTCAATGTCGTGTGCGTGAATAAATTGATAGCACATAATTATAAACTGAATCCGTTGGATGCGAGTAGCGCAGGGGTGCAATTCTCTAAGCTCAAACATCTATACATCCTTGAACATAGAATTGAAATAACGGTGATAACCCAATTTGGTATTTGCTAAGACTGGTCCTCATGGCTTACCTTCTGCAACGTGTCATTGAATAGCTTCAATCATGTCTTAGCGAATACCAAACTGGTTTTACACCGTGTTTTCGATTCTGTATTCAAGGATGTATGGATGTTTGAGCTTAAGGAGTTGCACCCCTGGACCGGTCGCTGTGGCGATCTTTGGGGGAGGCCTATATCCAGCTGTGGACGTCTTTCGGCCGAGATGATGATGATGATGATGATGAATTATAAATGACGAATAACGACGTAGTTTTTATAATATAGTATGTCTGCTGAGGTGCATGAGAAGAGCCTCCACAAGTGCTGATACCTTTTTTTGCGGAGGGGCAAGCCGGCCGGACTTTTAACGGCTTAAACCGCACGATGTTTCTTCCAATTACCCATGGCTGAAATTGAGGTTATCGGAGTGTAGACATTGGACCACATCTCTGGCCGGTGCCGAAGATGACCGCCCCAGTGGTTTTTGCCGGTAGGAGTCCGGCATACTCCTTCGCCCTCCCCCGGGGCGTTCCATGTAGAATTTCCACTGGACATCAATAAAAAAAAAGCCCCAGCTGCCATAGAGGCGCACGCAGAACACAACGCGCCGCCGTCTCGAGCCTGCTTCTGTTCGGGCGACGGACTGCCCCTAGGTCGTGTACTCACGGAGTTCGAGCTCTCCGCCGGTGCCCGCGCTTGGTGCATTTTCTGCGGTGGGGATCAGAAATGGTCTCCTTCCGTACCCGCTCTGCAGCCTCCTTTGTGTACAGCACGTCCTTGGAAACCGCGACGGCATTCCACGCGCTCTCGCTCCGGACTATGGACTGAACCACGGCCGAAAGCGAAAGGTCACCTTCTGCGTCCGTCGCAGCGAGATACCTCTGCTGCGCAAGCTGGGCACTCCTCCAACGTGTACTGCACCGTGTCCTCCGAGCGGTCTCTACAGAGATGACAACCGGGCGTCTCTTCTCGACCTATGCGACACGTATACTTTACGAAACGCCCATGATCCGAGAGCATCTGCGTCAGCCGGAAGATGAGGGCGTCATGGCGCCTCTCCAGCCATTCCTCCATGACAGGTCTCACCGACGAGTGACGATAGCTAAGTACGTCCGACGCACCCGGCCGACCCGCCTCGTTACCAAACTTACTGGCTCGCAAATTCATTTCACAACGGTACCAACTATTCCTATTATTTTTAAAAGCGCTTGTGCCGGCACGAGAGGAATTACAAAGACGAGGGATCAGCTGTTTCCTAATGATTTATTATAATTATGTTATAAATCATTAGGAAACAGCCGTGTGGTGCCGGCTCAGAATGCCACCACCCCATCTCCTCCCATGGGTGTCGTAAAAGTCGACTAAGGGATTAGCCGGAGGATGGGCAGCAGCGTCCTTCGAGTACATTAACAACTCAACTGCGATCGCCAACCCGCCTGCCAAGCGTGGCGATTATGGCAAAACCCCCCAATGAGCCCACAACACATCCATATCGGTCGTTGTGGACACCTTTGGGGGAGGCCTGTGTCCAGCAGTGGACTTCATTCGGCCGAAATGATGAGTATCTATTTTTATATTAGTATATGTATGTATTCCTATTTTTAATTCAGTCTTTTTTAACATTATCTATAGCTTTGCTTTTATACCTCTTTCGAAGTGCTCTGTTTAACCTAAATGTTGACTGGTATAGAATGCCTCATGGCATTAAGTCCGCCTTATGTATACTCAATGTACATAAAAGTTTAAATAAATAAATTTATAATTTGTGGTGCAGACTTTGGGTTTTACTAAATGATAATTTGACGGTCTAGTTTCGTTATTAGTGTAGTAAAAGTAGGTATTTCGTCAACAATTCTTATTATTTTTAATAATTAAATAACAAATTCTTCCTTTTTTTTTAAAGTAACGTAGATATATTTTTACTTTACCCTCGCTAGTACTACTTTGACTCGCTAGTGCCGGTTGGTGCAGTGGTTGATACAGTCGGCTGCTGCGCTCCGGGTCGTGGGTTCGATTCCCACACGAAACAAATATTTGTATAATCTGCAGGTAGTTGTTCCAGGTCTGGGTGTGTTGTATGTGGAATTTGTGTTTGTTAACGCACCCATGCAGGCAGCGCACGGCAGCGCGCCACCGACTTCTCGTGGGTCGCTTGGTGTGGGCACGCAGTTTCCTCAATCTACGCACCCGCAAACCCAAAGCCCCCCCCCCCCCCCCCCCCCCCCGCCTTATAGTGACGGCAGGGGGTTTCAGGCGTGTGGGAATTAGGCGCGGTTGTTACCCTGGCGCCGTCTCCTCCTTCTTCGAGCAGGATCAGCTCTCTCCCGGTCAGCGCTCACAGAAGGCGACCACTGCATTCCAGTTTTCGTGTTCTGCCAACATAGCTGACACTACTGCTGGCAGAGAGAGAGCCGATCGACCAGGATCCGCCGCTCAGCGGCCCACGCAGGGCACGCCTCGAGCGTGTGCTGTGCGGTGTCCTGGTCGTTATCACAATGGTGGCATTGTGCCGTGGCCTCACGTCCTATCCTGTGCAGGCACGCACCTAAACAATCGTGCCCAGTGAGTACCTGCGTCAGGCGGAAGGTGACGCGCTCGCTCCTTCTAAGCCAGGCTCCAAAGAGCGGCAGGACAGCCTCGACGACGCGCTTGGTCGCAAACTGCATCCGCAGGTGGTGACGCCATTTTCCGAATGCGCGCCGCCGAGCTAGCCGCCTCAGCCTGTCCAACGCTCTTGGAAGCGCGCCTTCGCCGCTCTGGCGGTGGGAGCGTGTCTGATCGTAGACCCACGCATCCATCTCTGCGAAGATGTCAAAAGGCGGAAAACGCGCCAGGGGAGTTGCCACCTCGTAGGACACTGTTCGGTATCCTCGTGTGATCCGGATAGCCACTCTGCGCTGCAGACCGTGAATTTTGGTTCTGCAGCGCTGGGCGCCTGACAGTCGAGCTGACCATACAGGCGCCCCGTACAGTGCCACGGACCATACGACCCCCCCGTAGAGACGGTGAACTTCCTACATGGTCCCGGGCCCGAGATTGAGCAGCACCGGATGTAGAACACCCACTTCCCCTCTCGACTCGGGGTACGAGGCGCAGGAAGTGCTCTTCGAAGCCCCAACGACTGTCTGGACACTCGTTGAGCCCGAGTAATTTCATGTACCGTCCCGCCCCGATTCGTGCGTCTCCAACGCGTCTCGACACAAAATGGGTGGTTCTCTGCTCCGCGGCAGTTTGTGGATTCATAGCGCCTCCGCAGACCCAGGGCGTGAATATTGCCTCAGACAATTGCCACCGCTTGCTTCTTGCTTGTCTTCCCTCTAAGGACTCCCCGCTGGCCAACACCAGAGCTTCGTCAGCGTAACAGACTAAGCTGACGCCAGCAGGGAGAACGACACGCAGGACCGCGTCGTAGGCGAGGTTTCAATAAGAGGGGGCCAAGAACTGACCCCTGCTGAACCCCGCACGTAATCTCCCTTCGCTTTACGCTACCGTCCCTGTCACGTAGCGAATGTGCCTATTGCGCAGATAGGCCCCTATGATGCCCTGCAGGTTGGGCGGTCACCGCTGATGGGCTAGTCCCGCCCTAATAGCGCCCCACGGGATGGAGTTGAAGGCGTTGACGATGTCTAGACTGACCACCTACGCCACCCCACCCTGCAGGGACACTGCCTGTTCCGCCACCTACCTGATTCAATTGTGAATCCATACTATCCACTCAAACATACACAAAACATTTCATCAAAATCGGTCCAACCATTTAGGAGTTCGGTGACACACACGTACAGAAGAGTGATATATAAAATATACATAAAATACTTGATGCATTTGACGCATGCTCAGCGAATAAACCATATAAGTGGTTCGAGTACATACATAGGTACTACCAACAATAGACACAAGAGTGCGGAAGGAAGCGACGCCCCAGCGTGACGAGTACGAGGGCTGTGCGGAAGTGCACTCCTTCACGAAGCTTTCTAGCACGAGCCCTAGCATAAGGCCGTCGCTAGCCGGGAAAATCAATAACATGTGACAAAACTTTACATTGTTACAATTTGTTGCGCATCAGGCGCCCGCAGCCAGTCCCAGCTCACTTCCCTTTCTATTAGTACCATATGTTTAGTCCTGTTCTCTGATGGCTCTGACAGTATACCGATTTTAACACTGAGGTGTCAGGAACTTAGCATAGTTGAAGTCACAACTGTCACTAATAACGAATTACTAAGAAATACTAAACACGGACGTGAACACGTAAAGGTCGAAGTAATGCCATTATAGAGTAGGATTGGAAATGAACCTGAGTCGCCGATATTCAGAGCGGTTGCATACTTTTGCAGCGGTTCAGTCGCGATGCAATAGCGATACAGTTGCTTACCGTCGACCGAGCTAGGCTCGTGTCACGTTTCACAGACACGCGTTTGGATCGCAATAAAAAGTCGCCCCATGTAACCGCCGGATGGACTGAGGCAACCCGCTGTGGTCTCGAACGTGATAATGTAGGACCAGCGGTATGCATCAGAGCAATAGTCAAATATACGCAATGCGGGCGTTGTAATGGATAGCAGACACATTCTTCGCCATTCTTTAAGTTCAAGGAGTAGATAAATTAACTATGTAGTTTATGTTTGAGCACTGCACAGTAGGTGATCTTGCACGCGCATGACGTAGGCGTCGATGAATAATATTTGCGTAAGCGCCGGAAATCGTTATTATCAAAAATAACTTTAAAAAGCTGTGATTGGTAGTATTGTTTCTGGGAAGCTGCAATAAAGCGCCTTTGGGAAACAACTTTAAAACACTATCTTATTCTTTCAGAGACACACTGGGTTTAAGTTTCGTTGTTTTCGAAAAAAGTATACAAATCGCTTATATATGAGATAACCTAAAAATTTAATTACGAGTATATATGCAGGTAGATATTATAGCTGAGCGTTCATACCCAACTTTAAACAACAATGATTCATAAGATGTTATAAAATAACACAGTGGGTAATTGGTGCAAACATTTCACTGACAGATTCTACAAAGAATAAGTAAATACTGAGCGTGACTACGAAAAATATCTTAAGGTTATGTAAATAATTCTTATACTTTTAAAATGTTCTAACACCACGTCACGCAAACAACTCATTGGCCGACTTGCCGAGTTTCATGGAGCGGTCTTTACAAATAATATTACAGTTGGTCAACTTGGCAACGACAACTATTTACAATAAGCTACAAATTTTAATCGGTTGAATAAATGAAAGCTCCTCCTGCACCTTTTTTTTTTATTGGTGCCCAGTGGAAATTCTTCATGAACTTCCTTCGCCCCGGGGAAGGGCGAAGGGGTATGCCGGACTCCTACCGGCTAAAACCACTGGGGCGGTCATCTTCGGCACCTAAGGGAGGCTCCAGGTCCTCGTATGATCATACTAGAGCAAGCGCCTCCTGCACCTACGAGTACATAAATATTGCCAACGTAAATACACTTGAAATTTGACGAGTAGTGAAACTGTGAGCTATGATGTCTTGACATGATTGTTGACATAGCCACAATTAAGGATGCCACATTGAATTGGGAAGCGATACATAAATGTTAAACGATGAAATTGCATTTTCCTGGTTTAGCACAAAGCTAGTGCCGTGCCGTCATACACTTACTGCTGCTCACGAGCCACAGCTCCCACAAACAAACAAATTATACCGCTGAAAACTCATCATAATTACGTTAATAGTCGATAATGACGCTACAATTAGTGGGATACGTGAGCTGCCTGGCGAGCACTGGCTAACTACGGTCACCTTGACGATGTATCGACAAAGCGCGCCGCTTCAAGTACCTACGCGGATCTAATCTGAAGTGTAATACACAAGGTGACGCAAGCCGCAGCACACTGGCGGCTTAACTGTCCTCACTCAATGACGTCACCGGGGCCATTATAGCCGCCGTGAGGACACAGTGACCAAACAACATGAGCCACGTAGTTTGGTGGAGAAATGCTATATTTTAACTCGGTATGTAAACTGAAACTAGCAAATCGGTTGATGCGGCGCGCGGCGGGCTTACTCGTACATCGCACACTTTAGTCACAAGCCGATAATTAAAAACTGTCAGTAAACAGAGGCGGATCCAGGTTTTTAATATGGGAGGCTCACGGTTTGGAGAGGCCGTGGCCCCCTGGATCCGCCCTTGTCAGTAAAGCCGTTTCATAATAGAAATTCTATCATCTACATCAGGTGAAATAGCGCAACAAATTACTTCTTCAACGGAGCATTTTTCAAGTGGACAACAGTTACAAGTTACTTTTTCAAAGTAAAATAAAAACAGTTTTATAGTTTTTAATCTTCAGATTTGAGATTTTGAAATTCATCCGATGTTGTGTAACGATCACATCTATACAAATAAATAAAATTCAAGTGTCTGTTTGTAATGTCAAACTAACAGTTTTTTACTAAATACATATGAAAGTATGTATGGTGCATATAAGAAATCAACATTTTTTTATTTTTTGTCTGTCTGTCTGTTTGTCCCGGGTACCTAATCTCCGAAACAGCGTGATCGATTTTGACGGGACTTTCACTGGCAGATAGCTGATGTTATAAAGAATAACTTAGGCTGCTTTTATATTGGAAAAATAAAAATAATGAAATCCAATATACCTACCTATATGCTTAAATACTAATCAAATGTCTGATTTCTTTTAAATTAAACCGCGGGTGAAACCGCGGGGTACAGCTAGTTTAACATAAAAACAGACATATCTATCTTTGGATTACGCCAAAGATTTTTGGATTAGATCGATTATTAATTTCGGCCGATATAGTGAATCACCCAGACCACATACTACTATAAATATATATATACATATAGTAGACAATAAAGATATAGTACTTAGAAGGTACTAGAGATTTAAGGTCGGGCAGACGGACAGTGGTGCACATGACATACATTGTATGTAACCCCTTGCTTGGGCTGCCTGCCTGCAGTATAAACATTATAGGTAGTCATATTTGTGAGAACCAGGGCATATAAAACAAGAATCGGATTCAGCTGTGAAGTTGAAGCCACAATGGATGTTTTTCGTGGGGCGTGTCGGGTTGCCATTGTTGTAGCTTCACAGACACCGTACTGTTAACGGTGTTGCTTGGCGCTGCGAAGTGGTGTGCGCAGCTCTCGCGGCCACGTGTCCCTCAGGTCACACATTGTCGGCGGCGCGGCCGCGTGTACCTCGTGCCTTGTGGCCTCGCCCGTCGTGGGTGCGTCATCGCGAGTCGGGACATTATAAGCAAAAATAAAACTCGTCGAGTGCGAATACGTGGTATTCGTCACAACAAAATCTACATCATAACACATTGAGAGGCAACAGCGGAAAGAGAGATGAGATGAGATCGGTTGCCTTATTTTTTTCTATTATACCAGTCTGACTGCATGTGTTACAAAGCTTCTCAATTTTTAAATTCAGGTTGAAAGAGTATTTACTTCAACACCAGAAAGAGTACCAGAATATTCGTGTTACAACGTCTGCCATATAGGTGTCTACCGATAGCATTATTTGATTTAATACAATTTATTACCATTTGTTTTATTATTTCGGATTACAATTATTATTTTATACCTTTAATTTCGGTGATTGCTTTGATTGTTGTTTTGTTGTTACACTGCCGCCTGAACCTAAGAACTCGCCACGTTTTATTTATTATAATATGCATACTGTATGGGTCTTTAATGAAAATCATGTCGTGGACATTAAATACAGAAATGCAGAATTTGATAATTCATTACTGTGACACCGCCTACTTTTGATCTTGATCTTGTTTTATTAATTGGTAGTCCGATCAATTATTATTTATATTAAAATGGATTGTTTGCTTTATTTTTCTTTTCTACACACATTTTATGCATCGCAACTTTGATTTATTATTACTATATTATTATTATATTACATACCTACTAATTACATACTTACATTCATTCACTACATACACGATAGCTGATGGTGAATCAGTAATTATTGGGTAAAATAACTAACGGACTGTCTGCTCCTTCTATCTTTTCTACGCCTATTTAATTCATCGTTACATGTATTTATTATTACTGTATACTAAACAAATACCATTACATTATGTACCTAATTATTACATCTCATGCTGTTACATACATTATATGCATACAAAAATTTTCAAATTTATTCTACTAGTTTCGTGCGTATGGCACTCGTGGGTTGCAGCTGAAAATCAGCGTTAGGTAGTGGTACTTGGTACTACCACCTGACATCATGCTGAGCTGTTGGCCCTTTTGGCACTTTTGTTTTAATATTATGTTCTTGTTTGCTGTGTAATTGTTTGTGCCAATAAATACTTTTCTTTCTTTCTTTCTTTCATAGCTGTTCTTTTGTTGTGCAGATTTTCTAAAATTGAGTTTGAAAATTGGTAAATTGACAGATCAATGCGACCGTATTTGTTATGGTTCCATAAAAAAACCGCGGTACAAATTTTTGTGACACAGACAGGCGATAGAACGTGACAATATTGGTTTCCTTGTTTTACTGTGGCACATAATATGTTCTATTCTGACTATTTTGAAAGGAAAACCTTATTAAGATTTAGAACACCGCTGTTTTGTAGTCCCTGCCACCGCGGCTCTGTACATTATGTTAAAGATTTTTCCTTACTGATCCCTAGTACCGTCATGAAGAAGTTATCGGAACGCAAAACCTTTTTTTTAGTCTTGGAGAAACCCTCATAGACTTCCTCCGCCTTGTGGAAAGGGCGGCGGTTCATTGGACTCTTACCTACTAAAGCTCTACGGTGTTCCTTCCACTTACCTATGGCTAGGGGTGCGGTGTTCGCTAGGCATTGAGTCGCACCCCCAGCAGGTATCAGCCCGCCACTAACCTAACCGGCCGCACACCCCTTCAGAGTCGCGCGCGCAGAACACTAGGGTCCGCCGCCTCGCCCCTGGGGCCGGCTTCTGGTCAGGTGACAAACTGTCTCACGTTTATCTCCCGCAGCAACTCATGGAAGCCAGAAATCGCTCAGCGCCCTTCACCAACCTCCGCGCCCGGTGCGTTTTTTGGGACCGGAATCAGAGATCGTCTCTTCCCATCGACGTTCTCTCGCCTGCTTTGCGTGCACTGGGTTGCACAAGTCGTTGCTTCCATTCCGCCACTAGGCGGAGGCCGTTCGCCCCGACTTCGTGCCTCCCCGCGCCACTGATATAGAGAACATATAAGATATACCGATATAGGAGACCGTATGTACGTTATGTTCTTATATTGACCCGGAGGTCCATCGCTCGCTGCGGCTTCCACAGTAAAGCGACGCTGATGGGCCCCCATGGAGTTCGCCCACACGGGGTCCCGTACAAGACGATGGACCGCACGATCCTAATGTTGAGTCTCCGGTAGAAGACCAGCGTTGGGAGTGTCAAATTGGGCAGCAACTTCGAAAATGCAGCTGCAGCAGCGGTTAGTTTGGGGGTCAGCGATTGCGAAGCGAACAAATGCGGCACGAAATTCCACCGGCTATCGAGTACGAGTTCCAGGTACTTGTACTACTTACTATCATTTGACGATTTGCTGATTGATTTGATTTGTATCATGATTGCTGAATTAGCCCATATCTGTAAAATCATCAAATAAATATCCATCATAATACACAACAGTAATGGTTTACTGCTCTACTGTTACGAGGTGGTACAATGATACAAATATTTACTACAAAAGCCATTGCCCCAAAAGTATACTAGCGTGCAAAGAGTCGACCCAACCCATATATTTTATCCCCGTATAATTTTATCTTTATATTGCATTATACATTCAAATATTGGTATTAATGTGTTGCTTCATAATTGTAAAATTACCTGATTAAGTAAATAAACACGCAAATTATTTTCAATGTTAGTTTTTACTTTAATGCACACCTCCAGCGCCTCCACCGTATAACCGGCGATACAATTTGCACATGAAATGTATTTAATGATAGTCTTGCGACGGATCGAGCGGTTCGGGCAGCCCTTGGACCGCGCCGTCGCCTCTCGGGCACGCATGAAAGAACCTCTTTTTAGTGGGTCAAGGTCAGCCGTGGCGTAGTTTTGTTTGGGGAGCGGCACGTTTAACTGCCCCTGTCAACTGAATGGTGTTTGTACTAGTGAAGCACTCCCGACCGTAAACATGTGACATCGTAGAGTGCGACGGCGACTTATTTTATTGCACGTTAGGGAGATTTAATACTTTGCCGCAGTCTACGTCGTAAATTATGTTTGCAGTCATGCGGCGGTCAGCGGCGTCACCTGATCTTATCAAAGAGCTGCAGAGATCTGTAATTGTACTAACAATGCACAACTTTTGGAAAAACAAAACAGTTAGAACAAAAACCGTACAAGTGCGAGTTGAACTCGCATGGAGTGGATTCCGTACGATAAATATGTTATATTTAGGTACGAAGAGTGACGGATGCCTGGCCTGGTTGTGGCGAACGAGAACAATAAATTACAATTTCTATTTTCAATTTGCTTTATTTATACAAATAAATAAAATTGAATCGTCTGTTTGTAATGTCAAAATAACAGCTTTTTACTAAATGCACATGAAAGTACATACGGTATATATAACAAAAAAACAATTTTGAAATATTTTGCCTGTCTATCTGTTTGTTCCAGGTAATCTCCGAAACGGCTGGACCGATTTTGACGGGACTTTCACTGGCAGATATCTGATGTTATAAGGAATAACTTAGGCTACTTATATTTTAGAAAAATAATGAGGGTTTCACGCAAAAAAAAAACCCCTTGAAATCCAATATATATATATATATACATACTCTATGTCAAGTGTCTATGTCGAAGTACTCTAAATTTCTTTTAAATTGAACGCGGGTGAAACCGCTGGTCCCAGCTAGTATGTGAAATAAAAATGTAACCAATGTACCCTTTGCGTTATAGGACGCTGGTAAGGAACTATTAAAAGTAAAATTTTCGCCGGCTTTCACAGAGAACATCTGCGAATTATTACGTTTTGCGAGGATAGCCGAGGAAGTCCGCAGCACACCCGGCGCGGCCGCCAAGAGAACATGCGGTGAGTGGCGAGAGGAAACAATTTGCTGTAATAATATGGATCCTGTACTTGACTCTACGCCATGATGTAGCTTTCATACATAATTTACACTTATTTCACAGTGAAATGAAATGTTATTTATTTAGCAAGTACGTTTCAAGAAACACTCACTCGTCAATAAATTTATATGAAACCGGAATTCCCTACTAACTGCCTCAGAGAAGAAACGCCGGTACAATATTACGTGAGAAAAATGTAGGGCAACGTCTGGAATGACCTTTTGAAGAAAGATCCATAGCCGTTTTGGGATGACCTGTCCTGACAGACGGCAATTATGGATCAGTCATCGTGTAGCTCAACTCTATTTCAGGGAGCTCAATGACCCGTCGCACAAAAATACCATCAACATGACATTTGTGTAGGCCACATGGATACCCAAAACCACCAGACCGATATTAGTGTAAGTGTGTAAAAAGCTAACCTGCATAGTACTCGCATTCACAAATATTTTATGATCATCAGAACACCGTCAAAAATATTAAAATGTCATAAATTATTCAATTAATTTCATAAAAAAAACAATTAATACTTTCAAATGTCACAAAAACAATGTCCGAACAAATGTCCAAAATCAACAACATAACCATGAAAATAATAAGTATATTAGATTAGAGCAACTCTATCCCCAAGAATTTTTCTCGTCCGTATAATCTGCAACTGAATAGAAACCTATTTTACCTCGTTTCTTTTTTATAACGGACTTGAATTTATTATCATATCATCATATCGGCCATTTATACGTCCACTGCTGAACAAAGGCCTCCCCCATTGATTTCCACAACTGTGTCATCATTTTGGGGGGTATTTGCCAGTACTCACCACGCTTGGCAGGCGGGTTGGTGAGCGCAGTATGGCTACCTTTTCACAGAAGGGACGCTGCTGCCCACCCTTCTGGTTTAGATTCCCTTAGTCGCCTTTTACGACATCCACGGGAGGAGATGGAGTGGTGCTTTATTCTTAATCCGGACACCACACGGAAAATTTATTAAGACTAAGATTTTCAATACTACTTGGGATCTTGTTGTAGAAACGTATACGTTGGCACCTAAATGAACTACTAATATTTTGAAACCTGGACATTGGTATTACAAGGTTTTCTTTATTTCTAGCATTAACGCTATGTATGTCGCTTTTTGTTGAAAATAAATGTTTTTTTTAACGTATGTTAAGTTCTCATAATATATAGACGACAATCTTTAACCAGTGTGTGTTACCAGTGATGACATATGGAACAGAGACGTGGTCACTCACAAGGGGCCTCATAAGAGAGCTCAAGGTCACTCAGCGAGCTATGGAGAGAGCTATGTTTGGTATTTTTCTACGAGATCGAATCAGAAATAGGTTCAACTAATTGGAACCGAGCAATTTAAATTCTGACGTTTCATAAGTGCCAGTAATTGGTGTATTTGAAATAAAAATAATTTGACTTTGAAATGAGGACATTCGTAGCAGAACTTAAGTTGTCGACATAGCTGAAAGGATTAGTAAAATGAAGTAGCAATGGGCGGGGCACATTGCTCGTAGAACTGATGGTCGTAGGGGCAAAAAGGTTCTCGAATGGAGACCGCGCACCGGAAAACGCAGCGTGGGACGACCTCCAACGAGGTGGACAGACGACCTGGTGAAGGTCGCTGGGAGTCGTTGGATGAGAGCGGCATGTAACCGCTCGTTTTGAAAATCTAAGGGGGAGGCCTTGGTTCAGCAGTGGACGTCCCCTGGCTGATATGATGATGAACTGATGTAGAAACATCAAAATTAGTATATTTTAGTAATTGATGATGATGATGATATATATGGAGATGCGACAGTCAATATGTTGACTTCTTTAAATGTATCCCTCAGTGAATGTCGAAAGCTCAGGTTATAAACTGTTCGAATAGCTCTCTTTTGCAGCACAAACACAGTTTGAATGTCGGTAGCATTTCCCCAAAACAAATTGCCATACCTACGCCATTATTACTACGAAAATAACTAAAATATACTAATTTAATTAATAATATATTTTTACCTGTGGAAAAAAGCAAATGCAGGAAGAAAGAGCTAGAAGTAAATAAATTCGGTCTCGTACAGCAGTTCCAGAGTAAATTAATGATCAAAATAAAATAAAGGTGCTGTACGACGCCAAAATGTTCCCAAAGCCAAGCGCGGCAACCCGTACCAATAAATAGATGATGGTGTCACAGCGGGGCCATCGATTTACTAATAAGAACTATTAATTACAAATTTATAGTTTCGGTAACTGTATCAGGCCAACTTGTTGTTGCATGTTTTGTGACATCAATTTATTCAGACTTACTTTTCTGACATTTCAATTTTTTTTTTTTTTTTTACATTAATATTGGTGTTTTATTTTCATCATCATCATCATCATATCAGCCACAGGACGTCCACTGCTGAACAAAGGCCTCCCCCTTAGATTTCCACAACGAGCGGTCACATGCCGCTCTCATCCAACGACTCCCAGCGACCTTCACCAGATCGTCTGTCCACCTCGTTGGAGGTCGTCCCACGCTGCGTTTTCCGGTGCGCGGTCTCCATTCGAGAACCTTTGTGCCCCAACGGCCATCAGTTCTACGAGCAATGTGCCCTGCCCATTGCCACTTCAGTTTACTAATCCTTTCAGCTATGTCGACAACTTTAGTTCTTCTACGGATCTCCTCATTTCTGATTCGATCTCGTAGAGAAATACCAAGCATAGCTCTCTCCATAGCTCGCTGAGTGACCTTGAGCTTTCTTATGAGGCCCATTGTGAGTGACCACGTCTCTGTTCCATATGTCATCACTGGTAACACACACTGGTTAAAGACTTGCGTCTTGAGGCATTGCGGTATTGTTGACGAAAAGACGTTGCGAAGTTTCCCGAACGCTGCCCAGCCGAGTCGGATTCGACGATTGACCTCTTTCTCGAAGTTGGACCTACCTAACTGGACAGTTTGTCCTAGGTAGACATACTCGTCAACAACTTCGAGAACAGAGCTCCCAACGGATATTGGGGTGGGCACGACATGGACATTTGACATGACTTTTGTCTTGCCCATGTTCATTTTAAGGCCCACCTGTTGGGAAACTCTGTTGAGATCATCGAGCATTGTGCTGAGCTCTTGCAGCGATTCTGCCATGACTACGATGTCATCGGCAAATCGAAGGTGAGTGATATACTCGCCATTGATGTTAATGCCGAATCCTTTCCACTCCAGTAGCTTGAAGGCATCCTCCATTGCAGCGGTGAACAGTTTCGGGGAAATGACGTCCCCCTGTCTCACACCTCTCTGCAATGGAATTGCCCCCGTGCTCTGTTCATGTACTCGGACCGACATGGTGGCGTTTCTGTATAAGCACTTCAACACTTCAATGTACCGATAGTCAATCTGGCACCGCTGCAGAGATTGCAGCACTGCCCAGGTTTCGATCGAATCGAAGGCTTTCTCATAGTCCACAAACGCCAAGCATAGTGGCAGATTATACTCCTCGGTCTTCTGTATAACCTGCCGCAGCGTATGGATGTGGTCTATGGTACTGAAACCTTTTCGGAAACCGGCTTGTTCGGGAGGCTGGAAGTCATCAAACCTGCGCTCGAGACGATTCGTGATGACCCTTGAAAACAGCTTATAAACATGGCTCAGAAGTGAGATGGGTCTATAATTCTTCAATAGGGTGTTATCACCCTTTTTGAAGAAGAGCACCACCTCACCTCTGTTCCACGCTTCCGGCGTTGTGCCCTCGAGTAAGACGGAATTGAATAGCTTCTGAAGGACTTTAAGTACCGGTGTTCCACCCGCTTTCAGAAGCTCTGTCGTAATTCCGTCTCCACCCGGCGCCTTGTTATTTTTAAGCTGTTTCAAGGCCATCCTAATCTCGTACAGGCTGATGTCCGGGATATCCTCGGTATAGTGTCGGGTTAGTTTGGCTCGCGGGTCTTTGTCAGAGCCAATGGTAGGTATAGTAACCGAGGTGTATAACTGCCGGTAGAAGTTCTCAATCTCTCTCAAAACCTCTGGCTTAGTCGACGCTACACTGCCGTCCTCGGTCTTCAGCTTCATAATACGACTTTGCCCAATAGACTTGTCTCTTGCGAACACTTTGGAGCCTTGATTCCGCTCAATCGCCTCTTTAACACCGTTAGTGTTTCTTTCCTATGAAATGTAGGAACATTGTCTTCACATAACCTGAATTTTCGAGAACATTGTACTCATAAATATTGTAACATGATTTTAAAAGAGTAAGTAACCATGGAGTTTTTTGCCCGTTCTTCTCCATAGGAAATCTACATCTTGGAACGCGGCAACTGAAGTCGTGACTATTCAGAAGTGCTAATAATGGTTTCATCATTTCGGCCTAATGAAGTCCACTGTTGGACACAGGCCTCCCCCAAAGATCATCACAACCACCGATATGGATGTGTTTTGAGCTCATTGGGGGGTTTTGCCATAATCGCCACGCTTGGCAGGCGGGTTGGCGATCGCAGTTGAGTTGTTAATGTACTCGAAGGATGCTGCTGCCCATCCTCCGACTAATCCCTTAGTCGACTTTTACGACACCCATGGGAGGAGATGGGGTGGTGGCATTCTGAGCCGGCACCACACGGCAAAATAATGGTTTAAATGAATAAAAATCCTTTTATCTTATGTTTTTATCTATAGGCATTTCTATCAGCCAATCGATAGAAACACAGCTGAAATAAGCACTTGTACTTTAGGTAGGACCTATGCCATTTTCTAAATACAATTGGTACTGTAGAACATAGTAAAAAAGTTGCATATATTTTACTAAAAAGAGATTCTCAGTTCAGCCTCATCACAGATACAAGCTAGTATTATTATTTAAAAAAGTGTAAATATTCGAAGAGATTCGAGTTACTTCGGCATCTGACAATTATTGTCGTCGAATATTTTTCATGATCATCATCTTGCCCTTGGTTTGCACGGTCGCTAAGTGATAATTAAATATACAAGTTCTTAGAATAAATAAGCCCCAGCCCCTACAGGTTCGGGTATTCTAGGCTAGGCTGACCCAGTGCAAGAAAAACAAATAAGTTCGTCTCATCTGTGTGGCAGGAATACTAATGATAGAATACTAAATTACTAATGTAGATCATTTGAGGTGTAGGTGCAACGAGAACGAGGTGCAACAAGTGTAGGCAGTAGCTACATGTGTGAGGTCACTTACGTACAGCGGTGAGCGAGCGAGCATGCGACTCACCTGCAACAGAAATATCCAGCGTTACTATTTGTGAGCTCTTTTGCCAAGCAATGTTTGGGTGTGGTCACAGAAATGGGAAATAAGGAGAAGAGGAACGAAGGCGCTTCCGCGCCACCCCGACATGCACAATTCGGGCATGTCGGAAAAAATGGCCGTTTTATAACCAACAGTGCGATTCGATCGCGTATGTGAAACTTTGTTAACTGCCGTGTTGTTTAGCGATAACATGCAAAAACCGAAGCGAAAATAATAAATTTATCTAGGAAGGAATTATACACCATGTGTAAATGCAACAATATTGTTGTATTTAGGTACCTATAAAAATAATATATGGAAAATTATTGTTTTCTTTAATATGTTACATGTGGCTTGATGGAGCACAACGATATTATTATTCTTGCACAAAATACAATGCTTTTCATCTACCACTTTTAACTCGCAATTGGTGAATAACAAACGCAGGGAATAGAACAGCAAATGGTACGCCAAATAAACATTCGCGTCGCGTGGTACGGCCGCTGTGTGCACTGAACAGTCAGTGATGACCGTGAAGACGAGTACGTCGTAGTATCGTAGGAGGTCGATATTATTATCCGATGTAGGGATTATGCCTATCTATAGCTACATTCCTGTCCTGATATCCCGACGGGGCCGGGATCTTCGCGAATGAGTTTTGTAGACTTGCACTATGTCTCACGATAAATTGCACGCGTGCGAAGCCGGGGCGGGTCACTAGTATCCAATCATTAGCAACAGCGCGCCGCCCGGCCCGCGCCCGGCTGGTGCATGTCTTGCAGCCAGCCTCTACATTATTATTAGTGCGATGCATTGTTTACACTGCAACAGGGAAAAATATGAGCTACTATAGATACTATTTCCATTTCTTTATTTTCTCGATGACAGCTCCTGAACTGAACCTGAACTTGAACGCGCGTCTTTTTTACATTCATCATTTCGGCCAAATGTGGACCACTGCTGGACACAGGCCTCCCCCAAAGATCACCACAACGACCGATATGGGTGTGTTTGTGAGCTCGTTGGGGGGTTTTGCCATAATCGCCACGCTTGGCAGACGGGTTGGCGATCGCAGTTGTATTGTTAATGTACTCGAAGGACGCTGCTGCCCATCCTCCGATTAATCCCTTAGTCGACTTTTACGACACCCACGGGAGGAGATGGGGTGGTGGTATTCTGAGCCGGCACATTTTACATTTTACATTATGTATGCATTATTTTATAAAAATAAGACGTTTACACACGTACAAGGTTATACCAGAGTCGGAGAAACTGATAGGGATGGAGCTATATCGATAAACGTAACACGATAACAGACCCGATATTTTTTTACAAAATGTAAGAAACTAAACTACAGGCGGATACTTTTGTACAAATTTATTAACTAATATTATATTTCATTACAAGATGTTACACGTATTATTTTGTTACACGTTTTATTCTTGATTGATAATGCCAACTTCTTTAAAATTTTCGAAGCTGTTGTAAAATAAGTAGGTATAGGTAGGTACTCGACAATGAAACGAAATAATTATAACGACAGGTATAATATATTTTAATGTTTTTGTTGTATTTGTCTTTGTTCAAAATATAATAAATATATGCGATCGATATCATTACTTATTCGGTCACAACACTACAACTATCAAATTAGAACTGTCATTGAGAAAATAAAGAAATGCAAATAGTATAATAATTGAATGACATTGACATGGAGTTCATAACTACGGAAACTATGTTATCTGTGTGTTCGTAGAGGTGGTGCTGCAGAATGGGCTCAATGTTGTAATACCCAACAAGCATCGACAAGCGGTGTCGGGCGCCGGAGGGCGGCTCACGAGTCGAGAGGGCGTCGCCGTTCAGCTGCATGGAGAGGGTCGAACATAGACATACACAAACTGTGCAAACATTCTACCTACAAGGCACCTCGACACGCTGAAGTTTCAACACGCGACAAACAGAATGCTTAATGATTACTGACGTTAAACCATAAGCGTCCCACACACGCCAAGTTGAAAACCTCATTAAAATCAAGTAAGTACTTACTGTATAAGTTGCGACGGGAATGAAAATCATTCGTCGGAAAAAATACCGTAAACACACCCGAAATGTTGTGAGAACACTTACTTGTGTAGGTTGCGCTGGGCTCACCGACCGCGCGGCTATCTGAACTATCTGGAGTGGTTAGATTGTGTTATCTTTCTGGTATTTACCAATTTAATGTATAAAGTATGATAAAACAGGCAACTAAAATTGATTGTGTACCTGCATTCACTTGATGCTGTTCTGCTGGCATGGAGTCAAACTAAACAAAAGCTTACACAGTACCCTATACCTGGTAATGTTTAATGATAAATGACAAAGCCACCGAACCGCTACAAGCGACGTGGCAGCGGTCCGCCCCCGCCGGCGAGTGGCGCTGACTGCGACCCTCGACGTTTGTACAGCAGTGATCGCAGCATTCTGTGCGGGGATGTGAGCACGTGGAGGTCGCGGCCGACTTGCCACTTAATACACATCCGCTAACTTGGGGATCGCGAGTGCGCCTGTTGGGGAGCCTGCGTGCTTATACCGAGCGACCCCCGGGAAGACGGCTGTATGCATGTGGGCTCGTGCTGCCGTTTGCGCTGCACAGCGCACAGCGAGGCTTCGGGGGACTCCTTTACAATCCCCCTGAGAGGTGCCTAGGAGTGGCCTCTTTAGGGAAGGCGATTCCCTCCGCTAGAGAGTGTGACTGCTTTACAGTCATCCCCTCCGAGATGTGCGTAAAGCCGTGGCAGCAGCGGGTGGTTCTAGACGGAGATTATTCGAATTCGTAGATGACCACTCCGGTGGTTTTAGCCGGTAGGAGTCCGGCATACCCCTCCACCCTTTCAGGGGAGAAGGAAGTACATGATGTATTACAACGGGATCAATAAAAAAAGGCATCCACAAATTAAATTCTCCATTTCCATTTACCATGTAGGTAGGAAGACCACCAGTTCACAAATACTAGAGGTTTAACCATGTTATCCGATCATTCAAATTAGATTGCTGCAATAGGCATAATATTAAGCATGAAAGTTATTTTATAGTAACGACCCGCCCTGGCCTCGCACGGGTATAGTTAAGTTATTTGAAGGTTTTTTATAGCATGTCGAAAAAATCGCTTGGAACGTTATGAAAAACATTTTAATGCGTGAAGGAATATTTAATTAATCAACTTTGTCACGGGGAGAACCTTATCGACATACTTCGCCCGTGGGAACGTGGATGGGGGGTATCGGACTAAAAACCTGCTGAAACGACCACGGTGCTCCAGCGATCTTATTACGCCGAGATGCACGATTCGCTCACGGATCCGCCGCACTTGCGGCAGGTCTCGGCCCCGTCGCCCTGTGCGACCTGGCCAGTAGCACGATACTTTAGAGGCGTGCCTCCATCTCAATCCAATCTCTGATCGGACACATGGAGTTAGTACAGCCTGTCGCCCGCAAGCCGCTACTCATGGAGGCCGGAGGCGATGCGGCCTCGCTTCTAACCATGGACAGATCAACGGACCGAAGCAATTCAAACAAATAAAGACATTGCATTGTATTTTTATGTACAGACAACGTTACACGATTACTCGCACTAAGCACACAGCGATTTTTTGTATGGATATATGGGGAACAAGCTGGTGTTCCTCCATAGAAAAGGGAGGATCCTCCAGCCAGGCGGACGGTATGCCTGGCGGGCCGAAGCCCAACAATTGATGTTGGGCGACTGTATATATGCTGCGTTACGCGAATACATTACAAGCGTGATTCAGGATTCTTTGACGTCATCGGAGAGTTGCATTTAATAGTCAAGTAGATGTCGTTGTAAGTTGTAGTTGTATTGCTGGCGATGTAGGTGTCGCCACAGATACTTACGCTATACTATAATTATCTGACTTCCATAAATAAAATATGATACATTTTCATAGTTATGTTGGACTGATGTGAGATGTGCCTAAAGACGGGGCACCAATGGGCGGCTCTAGTATGATTTTAAAAATGACCTCGCACCTAGGGGGTCTGTCATTCGAAGATGAATATGTCCGCTCCGGGTTTTAGCCGGTAGGAGTCCGATATGCCTATCCCGGGGGCGGAGGAAGTACATGACTATTTTTTTTAAAGTCTTGCTATATATTCGCCGCTAAGCAGTAGTGTTTAAATTTTAGACATTACTGTGCTCCGGCTAAAAGCGCACCGTGGCTAGAGAAATAAATGGCATAAGTGACTAAATAAGTGTCGAGGTGACGGACGCAGTGCGGGGCCGCGAGGACGCTAACTGCCAGGCGAATGACTGGCTCGTGGCGTCACCACGTTGCATCCAAAAAATATCATTCATGAACATCATGTGACAATCTATGTTTTTCAAGCACAAATATTTATGAAATATTCTTTAAATACCGATATTATTTATAAAAAAATAACATTAAATTATTTGGGTATATTTGTAAACAAATATTTTAACTTATAAGGGGTCAATGTGGGCTTGTGATGAAAAGTTACTTAAAGAGGCACACTTTTTGTATGGAATTAAAACTAGTTCACTGTTAAAAATTAATTGCAATTGTAAAGTTTAAAACCGAATTGAAACAACAAAAGAGGTTCGTTATAAAACTTATAAATAACAAAATGCTCGTTTTGTATACGTTTGGGTTTAGCAAATATCAGACAATAACATCATTGACATTTTATGAGAAAAAAAAAACTATTGAAAAATGTACGACGTCGCCGACATATTTATTTCATTTTGAGAATGAATGAAAAATTTATGAATATGTAAAGATTTGTTAATCTAAACACCGTACGACGTTGCCTTATACTTGACATTGGCGAAATTGTGGAAGATACTCCACAGAAGCCATAATCTAAGACAAGAAGAAGAAGACATTTTATGTAAGTTTATATCGTTATATGTATAAACAAAAAGTTTCAAATCAATCAATTCCATTTGTAGTTTTACTGGGATCCGTAAAAGACAACCAAAAACCCCCTATAATGATATGATTGCGTTCCGTTGTACATAATATATGTACCTATACATCACGACCGTACGGGCACGTCGGTGTTCTAAAACCTATAGGGAATGTTTATAAACTTGTACGCCAACTGAAAGTGGCCTAGCGCGTAACAGATAGATGTTATATCATGAACGAGACCAGATATATTTTTGTATAAAGTCATAAATACTTTAGTGGACTCCCCCTACATTTTAAGTAACATCTATTTCATTTGCCCACGCAGTAATCGACATTTTACACCTCATTCATGTAGAACAAATTAATCATTTGAAATTAGTCTAAGAATCGTTTTATTGCAAGAGCGTGTCACACTCATAACAAATCATATATCCACATTGATGTATTTAGCAAAAAACCAAACAACTTATATTAATTCCGATAAGACAGTCTCAGATTGACCCCTCCAATAGTATTACTTGTATGTTTAGTTTGAAAATTGTTAAAATATTTATTTCCGTCTTTGTAGGGTTCCGAACGTCTGAAGGAAAAAACGGCGGAACCCTTATAGGATCACTCGTGTGTCCGTCTGTCACAGACAATTTCCTCCAAATCTACTAGACCGATTAGTGACAGAAATTTGTGTATGTATAACGTAAATAAATGAGTTTTGAATATGGGGGTCCTTTTTAAGGGGCAATTTAGAAAATTAAAAGATAAAGTTTTGCAAACTGTACCGTGTAACATATGAAATGGAAGGGCTTGTAGAGAGTCTCAAACGTATTTGTTTTATAATTTTAAAATATATTAAGATGTTTACAAAAATAGATAGAAATCGACCATTCCCCCTTATCTCCAAAACAACTGTTCCTAAAATTCAGAAAAAAATAAAGGTAATAGCTCTTAACCTATAGATTACAGGTAAACCTATAAGAAGTCTATGGTCTTAAAATTACACCCAAATCTTTCAATATTGTGTGTACAAACTTACGTTTGCGGTTGGAATGTATGGGAAAACACATTTTTCAACTACGATGTTAAGTTTGTTCTTGGGGAAGTTAATGGTACAAGACCAAATCTAACAATAGACAATATATTCCGAAATTTCGGAACCCGCTCCACCCGTGTTCAACGCGCACTTGACCGGTTTCTTTTATTTTCTTTGAATATGTTCCCTCCATGTTTACACAACAGTGAAAACTTTATTGCATGTGTGTGACACTGATGTTACTTGGATTATTTACGCTGTATGTTTTCCTAAATTTAATAAATAAATAAACACTAAACATGGTGCTTCGCGAAGAGACAGACATTATGCTCATTACTTACTGCGAATTTACCTAACGCGGAGCTGGACACATGCTAATCGCGACATCAATCATCATCAATTAAATCGCCTACATTCGGTAAAAAACATCATGGCAGCCAAAGTAAGCACCTTTGAACAAAGGCCTCCCCTATAGATTTCCACAACGAGCATACATGCAGTGAGTCATTTTGGGGGGAATTTGCCAGTACTCACCATGCTTGGCAAGCTGGTTGGTGAGCGTAGTATACCTGCTGTTCCATAGAAGGACCCTTCTGCCCATCCCTCTTGTTAAGTCCCTTAGTCGTCTTTTACGACATCCACGGGAGCAGATGGAGTGGAGCTACAGTCTTAATACGGACACCACACAACAACTTAGTAAGTAGGTTTTATGACAATATATATGTAACATGGTCTATTATATCCGCGGAACTCATGTCGACGAGGAAAACATCATGAGATAGTAGAAACATTGTCCTTTATAAGCGATTGTACTGTACGTTCAAATGATTCAATCTAACTGAAAAAACCTCGCATTACTAACAGTTTTACGGTAACGTCTGGCTAGGTAAGTACCCCCGCAGTGCCAGGTATTCTGTTCCTTTGGAAGGGCGCTGTAGCTAGTGAAGTTACTGGGCATGAGAGACTAATAACTCTTATCTCGAGGAGACGAACTGGGTGGTACCACGCAGGACTTGTCCTGGGTAGCATGATATTTATCACAGGCAGGCGTGAAGCATACCACTAGACAAATGACAAGCTAGTCTCCACACTAAGGGTAAGATTCAGAAACGAGTCTAAGCGTGAACTTACGCTTCCATCTGCCAAAATGATGAGCGTAAGTAGTGCATTTTGACAGATGGAAGCGTAAGTTCACGCTTAGACTCGTTTCTGAATGTCACCCTAAGTTGTATAACAAGAACCAGTCACTACACAAAACGTTTGTGTATCAGCGCTGCAAGTAATTGCCTATGGTAAACATGTGCTGAGCCGCGCTCGAGAGCTGCGCGGTACGAAGTCGCTGGACCGAAGACATCCCGGACGTCAGCCGGTCGGTAGCCGGTAAGGCTAGCACGTTTTTTTTTTTCGTTTTAATGTCCAATATTAGTGCAGATGTTACAAACAGCTAGTATTCGAGCCCTTACAATAAAAAAATAACTCCAAACTACTAATTGAATTAATAGCAACAGCCAAAAAAAGGTTAGACATTTATTTTCATTTTTACATGTTTACATTTATTTTCATTTTTACATGTTTTACATACGTATGGATCCTTTTTTCGAGCACGACCAAATCCCACGTCAACGCTTGGTCTCAACTCGAACAAAATATAAACAGTTTTTATAAAAAATCTTAGATGGCGCCATAGGTAATCTTTATTTAATGTATATTTTTCTATTTACACTCATTATTCACGTATTTTGCTGTGTGGTGCCGGCTACGAATAGCACCAACCCATCTCATCCCTTGGGTGTCGTAAAAGGCGACTTTGGGATTAGCCGGAGGATGGGCAGCAGCGTCCTTCGAGTACATTAACAACTCAACTGCGATCGCCAACCCGCCTGCCAAGCGTGGCGATTATGGCAAAACCCCCCAATGAGCACACAACACACCCATATCGGTTGTTGTAGTGATCTTTGGGGGAGGCCTGTGTCCAGCAGTGGACTTTATTTGGCCGAAATCATGATTCACGTATTTTTACGGAAAATATGAATTATAAATCAAATGCATATGATGAATGAATACGAATAATTACGAAAATATGAATCATGGGTCGGCCGCGGCGATGCGACGTAAACATTGGATCCGTGCGAACGTGTGTAAAAATATTTTCCGTATTTATGGAGTAGGTACTAGTTTTACCCTGCCACGCGTTGCTGTGGCTAAATGTACCTGCATTTACAATTACAACATGATTTTGATTCTGAATAAAAACAAATCAATTATGGGTCTTGGTCGGTTAAAATAAAAACATGTGCGTATATGAACACAACAATATGTTAACATTTCGAAATGATCTGTAAAGAACTTTAGATTTGCGATTTTGAAGAAACAAACATTCAATGTTTATATATAGATTATGTTAATACAAGTGACTAAAATCGAAGACCAAGCCCTCAGTGTTGACAATCGACGAATCCTATAACCAATAACAATATGAAGTGATTTAACTCAGTGACTTTAAAATACCCATAATTTTAAATAGCATCTAACTTTTACAAAAACAAACATTTATCATTGACAAACCCATAGAAATCAACAGTGCACAAATCATCAAAACAAAAGTAAGTGTATGAGTGCAAACTTTGAAATTACAAAGTGAAAAATTACCGCCGGCAAAATTGTGCTGTTTGTTAGTAGTGTTAAACAATAAAATGACAGTTGGACCACACAAACTCAAACCTATCTGTGCCCACGCTAAATATGCTTTCCCCATAATTTTTTGATGATTATGGTCTAGTCTCTGAATACTTAACGATCCTATCAAATGCTTTGCGGGCTGTCAAAAATGGTCGCAAAGTTGTTCGCTAACATAGCGAGAAATCGGAAAGTTTGCGAGAAAGTTCGATATGATCAGTATCTTATCGAACTTTCTCGATAACTTTACGATTTCTCGCATGTCCTAACGATCCGAATTTAACGATAATCGGTAGACTCTACTGTCATAGGTAAATATGTTAACGGTTTATAATAAATATGTTAACGGTTAAACCGTTAACATATTTGTACCGGACGGGCGAACCTCGTTGATGAGTAGCTGACGTCCTGCACCTATAGGTTCCGGAAGTACTTTTAAACTTGCCAAACAATCGAACGTGTTGATTCCGTATGTGCGCTTATACTTGTAGCGGAGATAACGTAAAAATAAAAACACAACTTTCACTGTAACTTATGGCAGAGAGCAATTTCAGACTGTACCGCACCACTTATTTACTATCAAGAACTAACTACTAATTAAAAACTTGGATCTATTTTTGTTCTTGTTCCTGAAGGGACGGGCGCGCTTAGCTACCTCCGATCCGTACATGCACGAGAGCCGTGAAATTGCTTCCCCTTTTCATTGTTTATTTTCGCTATTGTCATACAGGTATTGTCTACGGTTTTTCTTGTATCTAATAAAAAATAAGCTCTATTGTGTGTGTCTGTTATTCCTTAAAGTGTGTCCTTTTCAGGTATACAAAGGGAAAGGGTTAAATAATATGTGTTGGCTGTGTATTTACAGTTTTATCCTTAGTTGTAAGGGTGTTGAAGCTGAGTGACTTAATAAATTTCGTTTATTGTCGTAATTATGTAACTATACTTATGACTCTAAGTTTAAGGGTGTAGGCAGTGGTCTTGGCCAACTGTTGTTGATATTTTCTTATAAATTATGTTTATGCAGTTAATACAGAGCGTAGTTTAGGCCCAGTGGCTAAAAACAGTAGTGATGCTAGTTTTCTACGATTATACATTATCTGTGGGCTGAGGGCGTGGTTAACTAAGGGGAATCCCCTTTTTCTGGCTTACATTAGTCTAAATCTAGTACATAGGGTTAGTTTTGACAAAATCTAAGTACTAATCATTGTTGTATGGGGTGTCTAGGACTAGTAGGCAAAAGTTACTTTTTTACAAATTTTCGAAAATGTACATGTTTGACTTATCTAAATATCTTATATGTATATTCTAATAATATTATTCTAAAACTACGTATGTACATCGTGAGTTATGTCGCGAGCGCTGTTGCTATGTGTGTAAACATCATGTCGTGGGTTTTGTGGTTGCGTCGCGAACATATCTCCCGCCGTGCAGTCTCGCTGGCATCGTTGTCAGTGCAGCTGCACCAATCTCTCGGTGAGCGGCGTTGCTACTTGGGTAGCGGTATCACCTTTTTCGTAGGCCGTTTGAGTACGCCGCCTGCTGTGCGCACCTCTACAGTGCGTATTTGCCCGTCTGCTCCCGGGAATACAGCGGTGATGACGCCGCGTGGCCATGTATTGCGAGGCAAGTGGCCATCGGCGATGAATACCGGGTCGCCTACTTGTAAGGTGGGACCACGGTTATGCGGAGTCCGCCGATATTGGAGGTCGGGGAGGTATTCCCTCACCCAACGTTGCCAGAACATGTCAGCGAGTATTTGTGCTCGCCGCCAATGTTGTTTGTTGTGTAAGTCATTTTCGTCGAATGTGCCTGGGGTAGACAGTCGTCTTGATCCGCCCAACAAAAAATGGTTGGGCGTTATTGCTTCATCGTCGTCTGGCTCGACCGACACATGTGTCAGCGGTCGGCTGTTGACAGTGTACTCGACCTCGCACAATAGGGTTGCGAGTACTTCTTCTGTTGGATGACGTTCGTGTAGTACGGTGGTGAGTGTGTTTTTCACACACCGTACAAGTCGCTCCCACGCCCCTCCCATGAAGGGCGCAGAAGGTGTGATGAACCGCCACGCTATGCCGCGGCGGCTGGCTTCGTTGCGCAGGGCGTCTCGGAGCTCTCGGTCGGCGCCGTGCAGGTTGGTGCCGTTGTCTGAGTACATCTCAGTAGGGCACCCTCTGCGCGCGGCAAATCGCCGCAGCGCCAGGATAGCGGAGTCTGCGCTAAGGCTGCCGGCGACCTCCAGGTGAACTGCCCTAGAGGTCAGACAGGTGAACAGCGCCACATAGCGCTTGTTGTGTTGACGCCCGATTGTCACGGACAACGGGCCGAAATAATCTATACCTGTAAAAGTAAACGGATGTTTATGATGACCCAGACGGGCCTTAGGGTGATCGCCGGTTGCCGGCTCGGGTGGATGACTTTTCCTTATTCGACATTGTAAGCATCGACTTATTACGGCCTTGGTTGTAGGTCGTAGCCTCAGGATCCAGAAGTGTTGCCTCACTTCGTTTATTACGGTCTCAGTGCCGCTGTGATGTAGACTTCGATGTGTCCAATCTATATACAACCGCGTTATGTCATGATCGCCATCTAATATAGCGGGTGTTTTTGAGTTGCTTTGGACTCCCTCCACCGCAGCTATTCGGCTTCTGAGAAAGATTATGTCATTTTTGTATTCTATTTGCAAGTGTTTTAATCGGCTATCATTGTCTATATTTTTATTGTTCCGCAGGTTACTTAATTCCTGGTTAAATGAATTTTGCTGTATTAATTGAATTATCAAATGTTCGGCTTTCCCTAATATATCGGCGTTTAGGGGTTTAAAGATTTTAGCTTCCTTTTCAGTTGTTTTCTTTTTAATTTTCATTGGCTGTATCTTTTTCGTTCGCCAATCCGGATCGTTGCTAATATTTTTCTTATTTCTTTTGTAATTTACTTTGTCCGTTTTTTCGCGACATATTGTTATAAACTGTAATACCCGTCCTATCGAGCGTATTAATCGTTCCCATTTCGAGAACCTTTTGGGGTCAGGTAGAGACTCTGATATATCGAATTTTTGTTTTGTGCTTATGTTATAAGTCTTTTCCTCCCCTGTGTTGTCGTTAACTTTAAATTTCTCTACTGGCCATTTTGAGGGATCTTCGTACAGAAATGTGGGACCAAAATACCACTCATGTTGCGAATTGAAGTTCGCCGGTACATCGCGTGTGGCCGCGTCCGCTATGTTCTGTTTTGTCGGTATCCAATGCCATTCCTCGGCCTTACTATTTTCTTGTATCGCGGCTATTCTATGAGCTACGAACGGCTTGTAGCTGCGAGCTCCTTTTGTGACCCAAGTGAGTACCGTTTTGCTATCTGTCCAATAGAATGTTTCATGTGGTTTAATCTGGTGTTCCTCCGCAACCGTTGTCGCTAAACGGCTTCCTAATACGGCGGCTTGCAGTTCGAGACGAGGGATAGAAGTTATTTTTAAAGGTGCCACTCTGGCTTTGGCCATTACTATTGAAACATTTACTTTACTATCTGAGTTTGTTGTTCTCCAGTATACTACCGCGGCGTATGCGGATTCGCTTGCGTCTGTAAATACGTGCATTTGTATTGTCGTAGCTGAGCCATATCCTAAATAGCTTCTAGGTATTTTTATATCTTTTAGATGGCGCAAGTGTGTCAGCCACGTTATCCACTGTTGGGCTAGATCCCCATCTAGGTTTTGATCCCAGTCTATAGTTCGTCTCCACGTTTCCTGTAGTATTTGTTTAGCTCGTATTGTAACCGGCGATGCTAATCCTAATGGATCGTAGAGCGACATTACTATTCTGAGTGCCTCTCGTTTAGTCGGAATTTCTTTCGTAATTAAATCTGCAGGCAATCGTGCAAGTTCTAAGTTGAAACTTAAGTGGTCGGTACTGGGGACCCAAATCAGTCCGAGTATTTTTTCTTCTTGGCCTTTACTACCTATATTGACCCTATCGTTAATATTCTTATTGGAATCTAGTTGTGCCAACAATTCGTCTGAGTTCGATACCCATTTGGTTAAATTAAAACGCGCGCTTTTATGTATGTTTTTTACTTGGGTTGCTACCCTGGCCGCGTTTTGTATGTCTATGAAGCTATCTAAATAATCGTCCATGTAATGATTTTCAACTATAGCCCTAATGGCTTCCGGTTTGTCAACGTGTTTCTTCGCGTTCCAATTTTTCGCGTATATAGCTGTACACGGTGAACTCGCTGCACCGAATATTATTGACGTCATTCTATATTCCTGGGGTGCGCCCTCCCGCCGGTCGCCACGCCACAGATACCTAAGTGCATCTCTATCTTCTTTACGAATTTTTACTTGTAAAAACATTTCAGCTATATCAGCTGAAACTGCTATAGGGTACCGCCTAAACCTCATCATCACTCCCGGTAGTGATTGTAATAAGTCCGGTCCTGTTAACAACTGATCGTTTAGTGATACACCCTTCGTTTTCGCGGCCGCGTCGTGTACTATGCGAATCTTATCCGGCTTCATTGGGTTATATACGTTAAAATGTGGTAAGTACCAAACTTTTCCTTTAATGCATTCCTTAGGCGCAGTCTCTGCATACCCTTTATCTATTAATGCGGTCATTTGTTCGTTATATCGTGTTTTTAGTTCGGGGTTACGATCTAATTTATTTTCTATCGAGATAAGTCTCGTTAACGCGTTCTGATATGCGTCCGGCATTTCTATATTTTTGTCTTTCCATAATAACGCTGTTTCTATGTGACCCGTATCTAACTGACGTGTATGTTTGTCTAATATATCTTCCGCGCGTTTCTCTGGATCTGAACTAGGCCGTCTCGGATTTATCATTAAAGATTCAACAGCGAAGAAATCATTCAACTGACGGTTTATTTTTTCATCTATGGTAGTTAAATTATGAATAAATTGCACACTGTGACCGAGGGTTCTTTCGAAGACGCCGTGTAGTACCCATCCTAATGCGGTAAGTGAAGCTACTGGCTGATTTTTAGGGCCGATACGATTTTCAGTTGATAATAATAAATTCCAATTGTCTTGTCCTATTAGAATTTTGGGTGTGACTGCCCCATATACAAGATCGTCTCTTAAGTCTGTCAAGTGTTCACATTCTAATATATCTTGTTGACTTATAAGTTGCGGTGACAAATTTAAGTTAGGTATAGTACGTGCGTATATTTTTCTCTGCCCCCTACGCTTAGTGCATAGCGTGATAGTAACGCGTCGGGAATTCGGAGTTTTTAATTTTATGTCTCCGATAGCTTCCATATTTAATGGCTCTATTCTGCCTTGTGCCCCTATTTGGGTCGCTATGTTTTCGTCTATCAAAGTTACTGTTGAGCCATCGTCTAATAACGCGTGAGCGTCTATCTCTCCCGCCGGTCCAATTACTGTTACCGGCAATATCTTTAAAAAGGCGCGAGTTCTATTCGGGGTCCAAGCGTTAGCGACTGTTTCTTTCGGTTCTATGTCACTCTTGTCTTTTTTAATATAATGTAACATAGAGTGATGTGTGGCGGTGCAATTTTCTATGCCACATTTCTTTGGTTTACACGTGTGTTGCTGATGTCTATATTTTAAGCAACGATAACACATACCGTGTGTTTTAGCTAATTCCCAACGTTTGTTGGTATCGACTTCTTTAAATTTTCTACAATCTGATGAATAGTGACCCTCGTTATCACATATTCTACACTTTGGCACATATCTATTTGTCACATTATTAGTTTTATGTATAAAGCGTCTACTTACGTGATTTTCTGTTACCATTTCCGGCGGCGCGAATGCACTACAGTATTGGGCCTGTTCCGACACAAACTCACTGAATCGATTTAGATCCGGCACACCGTTATATTTTTCCGTGAATGCTTTATACCACTGTACGCGTAACGAATTATATTCCCTTTTTAACGCTTTTAATGTTACTACACTGCTTCTAACACGACTGGCGAACATACATATATCTTTTGGTGATTCGCTGCATCGCGGTAACGTTTTTAACTTATCTGTTTCGGCTTGCGCTATCGAGTCGGGGCGTCCAAACTGTAACTCTAGTTCCTTCATTATTTCGTCCGGTTTCGCGTGTCCGATAAGTTCCGAACTGACGGTGTCTAACGCCCTTCCCCTTAGACTTCTTCTGAGTCTCGCGGTATTTTCTATGTCGTTGAAATACGTTTTCGTTGTTTCGTATATTGCACGGAACGATAGCCACTCTGTATGGGCTCCACTATAATTTGGTAAATGCATTATTACCTTGGACGCGGATTGTATTTGCGAGTTTATATTTTTTCCTATTGGCGTCCTATTATCGGCCAGGGCCGCGATCGCGGAGGTTAGCTGTGTTACGAACGGTCGGAGCGCGTCACTTTGTTCACTATTTTCGCGTTTTAAAACTGTATTACTATCGCCTAACTTTGTTGGCACGTTTATCGAATTTTTTACCGTTTTGTCTATTATATTGCCTATCGTATTTTCTATTGTATTTTCTATAGTATTTTCTATCGGCTTTATGCACTGTGTTGGTAGCTCACTGGTTTCAGGTTCCGGCGGTATGTTGGTTGTTTCTTCTAGCCATGATCGTACGAACTCGGCCTTTGACTGGCCTTCTTCGTCGTATTCGGTTTCGGAATCTTCATTTTCGGCTTTCTTTAACGCTAAACGGGCGAGCTCCAATTTTATTTTCAATATGTCTTCACGGGCCTTCACTATTTTTCTATGGGATCGATCAGTGCGGTGACTGCTATTTTCTGTAGGTCCCTTCCTTGGCTTCGCCGTGATGTTTTCCTTTTGGGTATTTTCTATCGTCGCCTTTTGGACGCTCTTAACCTTCGGCCGTAATGTTCTGTCCGAGTCGCCTTTTAATTGTCGAATATCCTTGGAGCCAGTCGGATTGTCTATATTTTCTATGGTGTTTGATCTAGCTCGCGGACGGGGCTTCCCGGTATTTTCTGTCGATGCCGATGGTGATCGTGGTGGATGTTCATGATATATTACTCTTGTTTGCCTTGGTGTGTCACTTTCTGCTTGGTTTTTATTTTCTTCTGTCTGCTTACCCTGCGACCGTGTCATTAACGGCATGTTTGCTATTTTTTATTTTTATCGAATGTATACGCGCACTACACGAAATGTACTATTTGTTTATTGTATATCCGGCTCGAAGGACCATTGAATGTACCGGACGGGCGAACCTCGTTGATGAGTAGCTGACGTCCTGCACCTATAGGTTCCGGAAGTACTTTTAAACTTGCCAAACAATCGAACGTGTTGATTCCGTATGTGCGCTTATACTTGTAGCGGAGATAACGTAAAAATAAAAACACAACTTTCACTGTAACTTATGGCAGAGAGCAATTTCAGACTGTACCGCACCACTTATTTACTATCAAGAACTAACTACTAATTAAAAACTTGGATCTATTTTTATTCTTGTTCCTGAAGGGACGGGCGCGCTTAGCTACCTCCGATCCGTACATGCACGAGAGCCGTGAAATTGCTTCCCCTTTTCATTGTTTATTTTCGCTATTGTCATACAGGTATTGTCTACGGTTTTTCTTGTATCTAATAAAAAATAAGCTCTATTGTGTGTGTCTGTTATTCCTTAAAGTGTGTCCTTTTCAGGTATACAAAGGGAAAGGGTTAAATAATATGTGTTGGCTGTGTATTTACAGTTTTATCCTTAGTTGTAAGGGTGTTGAAGCTGAGTGACTTAATAAATTTCGTTTATTGTCGTAATTATGTAACTATACTTATGACTCTAAGTTTAAGGGTGTAGGCAGTGGTCTTGGCCAACTGTTGTTGATATTTTCTTATAAATTATGTTTATGCAGTTAATACAGAGCGTAGTTTAGGCCCAGTGGCTAAAAACAGTAGTGATGCTAGTTTTCTACGATTATACATTATCTGTGGGCTGAGGGCGTGGTTAACTAAGGGGAATCCCCTTTTTCTGGCTTACATTAGTCTAAATCTAGTACATAGGGTTAGTTTTGACAAAATCTAAGTACTAATCATTGTTGTATGGGGTGTCTAGGACTAGTAGGCAAAAGTTACTTTTTTACAAATTTTCGAAAATGTACATGTTTGACTTATCTAAATATCTTATATGTATATTCTAATAATATTATTCTAAAACTACGTATGTACATCGTGAGTTATGTCGCGAGCGCTGTTGCTATGTGTGTAAACATCATGTCGTGGGTTTTGTGGTTGCGTCGCGAACAATATTTAACTGTCATATTTAACTATGCCAGTAGAGTCTAAGTTAAATTCGGATCCTTAGGACTTTGCAACCGATTTTCGTAGCAAAGCGGTCGTTAATTAATAACGAAAAAATTCGGTTGCCGTAACAGTGTTTACGATAAAAGAAAGTCTCTACAGCCGAGATACCGAGCAAAACCGCAAATTATCTTGACATTCCGATGCGCATCCTTCTCCGAACGCAATCGGCTCCCGACGTTGGGCTCGGTATGCTAACGAGTCCGCAATTGAATGTAAATAACTAAAAGTTAGCGATAAAGTTCGTTAAGTTACCGATAACTTTGACCGTAGAGTGTTATAACAGGATCGTTAGGACTTAGCGACCGAATTTCCTCGTAAAGTAATCGCTATCTATGTCGAGACTGCAGGCCCTGTTATGACTAATGCTTCCGAAAACATATATTTTTGTAATCACAGTGTAAATCTATGAGTATTTATCTATTAATATTTTATTATTTATAATATTTTCTTCCCTTTTATTCTTAGTAGGTTTTAATACCGTATCTCTGAGGGCAGATTCTCGACTCGAAATTTTTTCACACGTTTAGAATAGCTCCTCTGGGCTGTGCTACAGTCAAGTCGACTACCGGTACATCGAGGCGTTGAAGTGTTTATACGAAAACGCCACTATGTCAGTCCGACTACAGGACCAGAACTTGAAACCTATCCTCGTGCGGCGGGGAGTCAGCCAGGAATGGACTGGAAAGGGCTAGGCATACACATAGCACAACATTCGGTTAGCTGACGATATAGTGGCCATGGCTAAGACCATGGAGGACCTCAGAGTCATTCTCGATAACCTCAGTAAAGGGTCAGAAAAAATTTGACCTTAAAATGAACAAAGATCATGTCGAATGTCCCCTTAGTTTCAACTTCCGTGAAGATCGGAGACCATGCTCGAAATTTTTGATGATTATGTATACCCGGACAAACTGTCCAGTTAGATTAGTCCAACTTCAAGGAAGAGGTCAACTCAATCGTCGAATCCGAGTCCAGCCGATCTCCTCGTCCAAAATACCAGTGTCTCAAGACAAAGGTCTTTGACCAGTGTGGGTGGCTAATGATGTGGTACTGAAACGTGGTCGCTCAAATTGGGCTTCATAAGAAGCCTCAAGGTCATCCAAAGGGCAATGGACAGGTCTATGCTTAGATTTCCTGCGAGATCGAATAAAAAATGAGAAGATCCGCAAAACAATAAAGGTAACCGACAAAGCCCGAAGAATTGCTAAACTTAAGTGGCAGTGGGCGGGGCACATTGGTCGTAGAACGGAAGGCCGATGGGGCCGAGAAGTTCTCGAGTGACGACCGCGTTTCGGAAGACGCAGCGTGGGCAGAGGTGGACCTACAGCCTGGGGTATTGCGGGAATCCGCTGAATGCTAGTAGCGCAGGACCGGCTGTTGTGGCAATCTTTGAAGGAGCCCTGTTTTCCGCAGTGGACCTCTTTGAATGAGGTCGCTGGGCAAAATGTGCGTATTCTGCCTGCATAAAACTTTTGGATCTTGATGATGATCCTTGAACAGTCAATCCAATATAAAATTTCCAATATTCTATTTTGTCAGGCAGATTAAGGTTTTTTAGTTTATCATCTGCCAATTATGGAATTGAGTATAGTATTGTGTTAGGATATCGTGCTGCGTGCGTATTGTGTTGTGTCGCCGCGCAAGTGGCACAATTAGCGGCGCGGCGGAGTCAAGTGGAGGCAATCAGTGCGCACTGCTTGACAATGTGTAGACGCCGCACGCCACACGCCGCACGTCACACGCCGCGCGCCACACGCCGCACGCCACACGCCTGTCGGATGTTGTTATTACTAGACACTCCAAAAACCAAAGCATCCTTTAAACAAACTGATCTTTAAGTTCAATGCTTAAACTATCTCCCTTCGGCTTCATTGATCTCTTCATCTCATCTTCCCCGACCTTGCGTTGTTCACAGTTGCACGTGTCCGCTACGAGCCGTCATCTCTGGGACCGAATGAGACAGTTTCCCATGGAAAACGAATTATAATGGTATGACATCGTATAGCACTGCTCATAGACCGGTGTTGTACCGGACTAACCGTAGTGTTCAACCATGAACATCTGTGCCATGGCAAAATAAACAACCACGACCCAAAATCACAATTACAACTAACCTACTACAATACTTGCTGCAGCGGCATATAATATATTTATAAAATATTATACCAACGTCAGCATACCAACTGTGATTCTGCAAGACCGCAGCGTCGGCACAATACATGGACGGCACACTAGTAAATAAGCGTAGATGTGTACATAGTTTAAGATTAATATATAAGATGTTATTAATGTTAAATAAATCAGTCATTACGTTGAATCCGACTTTGACTCATTACCCGTCCAACCACCTCTCACTGCGGCCAAGACACCTTTAGCCGTCAGTACGATCGGTCTTGTGAGCCTGCTTGACCGG
Source organism: Diloba caeruleocephala (assembly GCA_947459985.1). Taxonomy (NCBI): domain Eukaryota; kingdom Metazoa; phylum Arthropoda; class Insecta; order Lepidoptera; family Noctuidae; genus Diloba; species Diloba caeruleocephala. The sequence continues at coordinate 261,148 of OX381609.1, forward strand.
CAGTGAGAAAACCATTTCCACACACCCAGATCCCGCCCACCTTCCGCCTGTTACCTTAGGTCTCCTGGTAACAGGTTTCCCTGCCTTCAAGCTACAAGATAGTAGGGCTAGGGACTTAGGGACTGTAGGGTAAAACTAGGGATTTAGGGTGTGGTAGTAAGTCAGATAGGGAGTATTAGGTTTAATTACGTACGGGACGTTGGTTAATATACGTTAGCCCTCGCCCGTACACGTAGAGAGACCTATCTATTATTTTAAAAAGATTTTTCTACGAGACTAAAAAAATATGTGATATTTTCTTTACAAAATAACATTATCAAAGCGACATCTATTCAGAAAACCAATACAGCTGCATACATTTAATTTGTTTTAATCTGAGTGCCTAATGAGAAATGTTGTTTAGAATTTAGTCTATTAAATCACATATTCATACCATAATACCATTACTATCACTTCAATGTCGTTTGCTACACCACAACTCATGTTTAATTATTAACAAGGAAATGTAATTAAAACGGTGGCCAGTCATTCTGACGTCAAGATAACCGGCCATTTATAATACCCGTGTAAGGGCCCCGTGATTTGCATTAATTGTCTCTGCACAATAATATTGTACACACGGCTACAAATCAAGCTATATAAATGTAGTTTAAGCATATTTGTCCGGTTAAGCATCTATATCCCTCTTGGGACGAGTGCGAGGAGGCCATCATAAAAAAAAATAAGAAAAATTATCTCTGATCGTAAGGAAAGCCTCTGCAATGCAAGATCAGCTTATACTGGAAATGTATAGCTTGATGTGTAGCCGTGTGCACCTATTTGGTACTTTTGTAAAAATAATGGGACGTTTTGCTTATTCCACTTGCGCAGATGAACTAACTCTAACCATTTTATCAATTGATAAACCAATCTTTCGAAGCACGAATCATCCCAGGTCTGTTGGCAAAAGAAACCAATCCACAAGAATAATAATAAAACCGACCTAAGCGATTACTACCGGGCGGTAGCGATAACTCTACCGCCAACAACCTCAAACATATTCGACAAAGCAATGCGTAATGTGTGTACTACGTATGGTGTCCGGATCAAGAATATAGCACCACTCCATCTCCTCCCGTGGAGGTAGTAAAAGGCGACTAAGGGACTCTAAACCAGACGGATGGGCAGCAGGTCTTTTCTGTAGAATGTGTTTAAATTTTGAATCTCAAAACAGTTGAAAGTATTAGGATTAATGCTATTGTTTAGTCACAGCGTCGATTGGAATCTGTCAGGTTACGTACGACTCAAAGCGACGCATCATCCTGCACCACGACAACGCAAGCTCACACAGCGCTCGTCAAACGATTGAGTATTTGAAGCAGGAAAAAGTAGAAATTCTTGACCATCCTCCATACAGTCCTGACCCTAACGATTTCTTTACATTTCCTAAAATTAAGAAAAGTCTTCGTGGTCAAAGGTTATCTAGTCCGGTGAAGAAGCAGTCGACGCTTTCAAGTCAGCCATTTTGAACACCCTCACTTTAGCTAGAGTGGAATAAATGTTATAATAACTAGTTTGAGCGAATGGAAAAGTGTATTAAGCTACGTGGTGAATACTTTGAAAAACAATAAAAAGTACTCTAAGGTTCTAGTTGTGTTTTTTTCTTCAAACGACAAAACTTAAAAGGCATGCCTCATATCGCGTTTACAACTACCGTGTAATATAAAATATTTGACGAATTCCACAATTGTTTTTGTACAAACCCATCTTACAACCTTAAAATTGAGCGCTGACCTTGGCGCAGAATTGCGTTATTTGGGACTGCTTGGTGGTATGCCCTTGCGCAAACCGATCCCCATCAAATAACTCGATTTAATGTAAATTTCATATAACTTCAAAATTCACGCAGCGTGGGACGACCTCCATCAAGATGTTCAAACCTGTTGAAGGTAGCTGGGAGTCGTCGGATGCGGTCGGCATGCAACTGCTCGTTGTGGAAATCTATGCGGAGGCCTTTGTTCAGCAGTGGACTCCGGTTGGCTGATATGATGATGATGAAAAAGGCTGTTTTTGCACGCTTGACATACGGGTCGATGTGCGCAATATGGCTACTGACACAATTGTGGAGATCTATGGGAAGCCCTTTCATCAGCAGGCTTTGGCTGAGATGACATAATTAGATGATGAACTTTTACTATAAAGTCTCATTCAAAAATTATGTATCATAAATTCAAGTCTATTATAAGACAAAAACTGTGTAGGAAGAGTTTGTATAAAGTTACTGAGTACACGACAATAACGACAAACATACATGGGATTGAGCTGCATTCATTTTCATAGTATGTGGTTCCGTTTCTTACAGAGCTGTGCCGGCTAAGAATACCACCACCCTTTTTTTTATTTATTTTTTATTGATCCGGTGGAAATACCTCATGTACTTCCTTCGCCCCGGGAAAAGGCGAAGGGGCATGCCGGACTCCTACCGGCTAAAACCACCGGAGTGATCATCGTCGGCACCGAAGGGAGGCTCCAGGAACTCGAAAGATCTGGAATACCACCACCCTACTAACATACCCTTGATATACATATCCGTGCGTGTGGTAAAAGGCGACTATGGGAATAGCCAACTCAACTGCGGTCGCCAACACGTCTGTCAAGTTTGGCGATTACGTCAAAACCCACCGATGAGCACACAACACTAAACCTATACGAGTCGTGGTGGAAAAATTCAAGATGACGCTACAGAAGGCATGGATGGTACCAAAGTCATTGTTTTTCTATTGCCCTTAATGCTGTTAGTCACCCTACACTCCTAGCTATCCTCTCTCAGCTATGGGTTCTCCCGAGGCACTGCAATAGTTTCACTTGTTGTCTACGTCGGGTACGTCAGCAGTAGATTTCCGCTGATGCGAGTTCTTCGAGTTCGCGCGACCTGAAAGCCGGCGTTCTACAGGCTGGTCTTTTTTCCCGTTGTTAATCTCTATCTTCATTCATTTTATCACGCGGTCTTCACCCTTAAGTGTGCGTATAACCTGTATGCCGATGACCTCTAACTGTAGCAATGCGAGTGGATAGTTTTTGCCATAGACGAATTAAACTTGGACTTGTAGGTTGGTTGTGGTTGTGGTGGTTGGTGCAGTGGCTGATACAGTCGGCTGCTGCGCACCGGGTCGTGGATTCGATTCCCGCACGGAATAAATATTTGTACGATCTACAGATAGTCGTTTCGGGTCTGAGTGTTTGTGCATGTGTTTGCTAAATAAGCTTGACAGTCCTTAAAACTGCATGCACTTGATCTCTTCAACCTGCGTAAGTATGGCCATGTGTCTAGTTATAGGTCTGAGTTCAAATGGATGCTCATTCGCCAGACAAGTTCGCGTGCACTGGCCACGCTTTTCTCCCTACCTCTCCTTCCTATCTTAAGCATCACTTTCAATATCTTTGTCTTAATTATGCTAGGAATCTACATTCTTCAAACAATCTTCTGCACAGTTTTCTTCTCATAGCTCTGATTTTGTTCTCTCTTCCTTTCATATTCAATCCATTCTTCTCGGGAATGCCCTCTCTCTAGAAATGAAGATGGCCACGTGCAGGGATAAGTAGATAAGCGGAAAGTTCGTAATTACAAGCTTAACCAAACCTTAGCAGAATCATCTTAACAACATCTTTTCTATGACTCTAATAAACTACTAATTATGTACCTATGTATTCACTTATTTATTGCTATAAAATATGTATTACATGTAGATACATTTGCAAGTGTATTTAAATATACCTATTCTAAAAAAAACTATTTTTGTTCTTCTTAAACATATTGCACCTGCCATGTTGTCTCTTTAGCTCGCTATGGTGGAGGTGGACTGGTAGAGAATGACTACCTAACGGCCGAAATTAAGGTGAGTTTCAAAATCTTAAGTCTTCAGATTTAAGATTTTGAAACTCACCGTTGTTGTGTTACGATCACATTTCCAATCCAAAGATTTTGGATTAGATCGATAGTTAATTTGGGCCTTAAGGCATTAAGTTTGCCTGTGTACTGATACTGTATAGAGTTTAAATAAATAAATATTACAATTGTTCAAGTTTCAAGTTTTATTTTGAGAATAATACTCATGGATATTGTATTGATTTAAAAATAGTAATCATCAACGCGGCTAGTCTCACTACTCATAATTGCTAGTAAACGGTTTAAATGAATAAAAATATTTGTATCTTTTATCTTAACATATTATACATACATTCCTGATTCGTCTTATCTGTTGTGCAATTTAGTTCTTTTTAATAATAGACGAATCTTTTGTTACCAGTGATGACATATGGAACAGAGACGTGGTCACTCACAATGGACCTCATAAGAAAGCTCAAGGTCACTCAGCGAGCTATGGAGAGAGCTATGCTTGGTATTTCTCAATGAGATCGAATCAGAAATGAGGAGATCCGTAGAAGAACTAAAGTTGTCGACATCTGCTGAAAGGATTAGTAAACTGAAGTGGCAATTGGCGGGGCACATTGCTCGTAGAACTGAGGGCCGTTGGGGCAAAAAGGTTCTCGAATGGAGACCGCGCACCGGAAAACGCAGCGTGGGACGACCTCCAACGAGGTGGACAGATGACCTGGTGAAGGTCGCTGGGAGTCGTTGGATGAGAGCAGCATGTAACCGCTCGTTATCGATATGATGAATCTATTGCCGCATACCGGGCTCAATTCGTCTCCAGGCAGATACTGAGAATTTCCTAACAGGGAACCAAACTCAGTTCTACTCGGCAATAACAAGGAATGTTACTTAGTCCTGCTCGGCAATTTGCTCAATCACTCATTTTACTTGTATTCATGAAATGTGACCGCTGCAATAAGGTGCAAAGTGAATATAAAGTATACCTTTTGCGCTGGTCCTCATAGGCATACGTTTAACATCCTCGTGTTCCTGCCGTCGGTTTGTCATTTTTTAACAAGAAACAATAATAGATCTGTTAGTAGTGACTAAATATCATAAAGACAATGCAGCCCACTGGAATGTTATTAACATAATAAGTGGCGCGGCGTGTGACGTCACGCAGGTGTAGTGATAACACGCGATAAGCGCCTCTCCGGAGCCGCCGCAAGTAGGCCGCACTACGTCAACACGCGGAAACAACAAACGGCACAAACCGGTATAGTTACTCATTTGTACATTAATCACTTACATAAGAAACAAATATGGCGCCCGCTGGCCACCACGCACGTACCGAATTCTGAACATTCACCCAGCTCTAGTTTGCATCAAGTAACATACACAATAATAACACGTACGATAGTAAGAACTATACAAAAGTTGACTCGTATCACAACGATTATAAAACAGTAAATCGAGTCGAAGATTTTATAAGTGCGGATAAGATAACTAAGGTGATTTATCTTAATGTCTGTGGTATTAATTGGAACCTCTTATTTTACTGTAATAGTTTAGTGCACAGCACGCAATTGTACCTCGTAGGCCAAAAGACGGGGACACACCTGCAGAAGCACGAGACTGTGTCATCGATGTCGAGCGGCAGCACCGGAGGCGCGGGGCTCGGCGGAACGCTGCGGTACTTGACGCGCAGCACCCGCCGGGCCGCGCGCGCGCCGCTGCGGCGCAGGATGCCCGCGGGCCAGCGCCGCGCCGGGCCCTCGCCGCCGGCCTCGCTCATCCTGCGCACCCACGCCGTCACCACCATGCACCTCGCCTCGCACTCCACCTGTGCACCGGTACCGAACGCGGCGAGCCGACCGGTCACGCGAGACCGAGAGCGAAGGAGTCTGTTGCGAAAAAAACAGCGCTCACGTTTGCGCGCCGCGGACGACTGGCGGCCGGCGAGAGGACGCGCCGGCGCCGCGCCGTGACGTCACGCCTTATCAGCACACCTGCGCGGGGAGCCTGCGCCGGCCGAACGGACACCGCGCTAAGCTAATGTTTACATTGCACAACCTACTACAACTGCCAACATTTCCCCTCACACTTGTTATGACAAATCTTTCGGCGCTTCACGATGTTTTTTATATGCGGCGAGTGCAGAACAATGAGGTTCCACGAGCATCGTTCCAAACCGTTGAACAGAAAGACAATACTGTGACTACTATATAAACCGTCGTTCACCTTTGTCAAGCACAACTCTGTGTGCACTCGCGCACTGCGATTTTATATGAGCGTTTTTTATCCCCGAACAGAAGAAGGAATTTTTATTTGTTATTTATTATGCTTACTTACAACAGTATACCACGGTGGTCTTAATGACGTAGAAGAAGAAGAAGGAATTCTGTTGTAGAAACTAACATATTCCTATTAACACTTTGCCGGTTTTGCTAAGTCTAAAGCCACGTAAGATAGTGTTTGGTTATTTATTTATTTATACTTTCAGGTACAATCGCGGGCTGATGCGGTCGACCTATAAGGCTAAAATCGTTTGCAACAAACGTCTCAACGCAGCGATTAGCCAAGCCTCTTGAAACTGGTTTTCAAGTGCAATATACTTACGCATATGCATATCCTGCGCATGAGTTGGAAATTGTAATCCTAGCGAGGCGCATAATTTTATTTTGCGCTTATTATATTTAGGAGTTTTTGACAAAAATAAAATGAGCAGATTGAATATCACTGAACAGGGAGTTCTTTTTATCTGTTTAAATGAAACATTGCCCCACACTAGGATTTCTCCTGTGTCGTGGGTGCGTTTACAGACATGAATTCCACATACAATACACCCAGACCCGGAACAACTACCTGCAGGATCATACAAATACTTGTTCCGTGCGGGAATCGAACCCACGACCCGGAGCGCAGCTGTCGACTGTATCACCCACTGCACCAACCGGGCCGTCTTTATTTTTATCATACTTAGCTCACACACAGTGACACAACACTACGTTGTGAGTACTTATTTTTGTATTGCTTCACTCGCCTCGAATCGTAGTTGGCCGTAGACTTCGCCAGACCCTTAAAGAACAAGCTAGAGAACTTGGATCTCAATGCTATGAATGAATACTCTCTTTAGAAAAAGCAGCTAGACAGTGACAGAGGCTGCACAACATCCAATAAAACTGGCCAACAATAAATGGCACAGAACAGATAGTGAACATGCTGATGCCTTTGGTTCCTTTCTGGCTGTGGTATTTTCTCCCAATGTCAGTGATGCATCAATTGAGCGAGAAATACAAGACTATCTAGAAACAGACTTACGGCTAAGTCTACCACTGCAGTATTGCTCACCCCGAAGTTTGGAGAATCAACAAAGGACTCGTATCTAAACAAAGCCCCAGGATATTGCCTAATTATTATTATTAACAGCCAAGGTTCTGCAACAACTTCTAAAGAAAGCAGTAGTCTGTGTCACTTAACTCTCGAATGGGAGTCTTAGGACAAGGTATTTCCCAAGTGCATGGAAGGCCTCGGAAGTCACAATCCCAAAACTTAGCAAGCTGCCACACCTTGTGTCATCATATAGGCCCTTAGTCTTTTGCCTGTTATGTCAGTTATTGGAGAAAGTGGTTTCACATAGACAAAACAGTCCACTGACAGGTAGCAACCTCATTCCACAACATCAGTTCAGTTTTAGATCAGGACACTACTGTAGAACAAGTGCACAGAGTGGTACACAAAATCAGAGAGGCACCAGATAGAGTATCCTAAGACTCCCCCAAGGGGTCGATATCGGTTTCCCAGGTTAACCCCAAAATCAGATTTTACGAGGTCTAAAAATCGACCCCTATTAATTATAACACAAGTTCTTATTTGAAACTTTTAAGATACGATAAGTTGTGATATGTGTACCAACTTGTTATAAGAATGACGTATATTTTAGTAGGAAGTATCATGGTTGTACTTTTAGTCGAAAAGGCTTCAGTGTGGTTACAAACATTTTGGCAAATAAAGAAAGCTTTAAATTCAACGTACGCGGAGATTTAAGACTGCATCTCACGAATATTGAACCGGATTTAGCTAGATTGGTAGAAAGTCACAGGTTCATCCATCACACAGAATTTTTATTTTTTTACTTTTAGTTTGCAATTTCAATGTATTTTCAAAACATAATTACGTACTTAAGTATTTTTACGTAATTTGCATTAATAATGCTTAATTACACTTGATATTATTCCATGTGGTGTCCGGATTAAGAATATAGTACCACTCCATCTCCCGTGGATGTCGTAAAAGGCGACTAAGGGAATCTTAACCAGAGGGATGGGCAGCAGCTTCCCTTCTGTGAAACGGTAGCCAATACTCACCACGCTTGGCAGGCAACCCGCCTGGCAAGCGTGGTGAGTATTGGCAAATACCCCCCGAAATTATGACAGTTGTGGAATCTATGGTGGAGGCCATTGTTCAGCAGTGGACATTTAAATGGCAGATATGATGATGAAATTCACAAAACAATTCAAATATATTTTTAAACAAATTAATAGCTTTGCTACTTATTAAGTGCTACTACTGCTATTGATGAGCTCTTCCAAGACAAACATTTATAATATTATAATATTGATATACATAATAATTTTATGGAATGAGTTTTTTATATAATAATATAGTTTTTATATTGAGTTTTAAATATGAATTACCTACTACTATTGTTTGAATTTTTATCAATTAATATGGAATTTGTGTTAAAAGTGGCCTGCTAAAATCAATGTAATATTAGTTTATTTAAATTGCTTTTTTTAATGTACTTTTATATTTAACACAAATGTATTTTGTTTAGAATAAATATCTTACTTACTATATTCTTAATCCAGACACTACATGGATTGCAAGTATACAGCAAGAATGCAGGTATACAGCATGCTGATACCGAATGTAGGTAAAAAAGATATTGCTGAAAAAACCACAGTATTGCCTAAATATTAATCTAATTTGTAGTATTATACAGTTCTTAAGTTTAATTGTCACATTAGTCAACTTCAGATATAATTATTATGATCCATGCTGTAGATCTAAATATTAGGTATAGTTGAGTACTGAATGCTCTAATTGGAAAGAAAGACACTAATCTACCAGGATTGTCGATGAGTAAATATAATTTATGATTAAGTATGTATCTTGGACGATCCGATTTGGCTTTTACAAAAGCGGTTTATGAGGCAGACAATAAGCAGATATATTTATGAAAGCTTTTGGATCCAATACAGTTTAGACGACTTTGATAACTCAACTTTATAATAAATCTAGAGCCTAACATTTGATAATAAAATATAACATAGATACATTAGACGTGTGTGAAGTAATCATGATATTGAGCTACTAAAGATAAACCGAGTGGAAAACACTGTGAAGGGGTGTACAGGGAACAACAAGTAGGTAGCGTTGTGCCCGTGTGAACAATGGCGAGCGGCCACTCACCCCATGAACCAGTCGACGGTGTCGCGCAGGTACTCTGGTAGTCGCTCCAGCTTGACAGATTCTCTTCCAGTTGCTTCACAACAACAAAATAACAGCACTTCAAACCAATTGTCTCGATAAGTCCGCGCCTTAGCCGCACAGAATCATAAACTGTCTCATCACACTCCACGAAGATAACAGACGGATTGTAACTAACTGTATTCTTTCAACGAGTTGAAAATCTGATGTTAAGTAGAGCGTGTCGCAGTCACAAAACCCTATCATCGAAAAAAAATCACTACGCTCTGACTGAGCAGCTGAGCCATATTCGCCATGTTGCGCAACTGAAACATTATTTTTAGAAAAAAATATTTCAGCGAACTCTATTTAACCCTTAATAACCTAGAGTTTCAATTTTGATACCAATCTTTTAAACCGAATGTTCACATTACTATTAGATTTTTTTTATAGGTTGGCTGTACGTATTTTACTGTTGTATAATATTCTTTCCAACTAAATAAAAAAAAAATCAAATGTCATCATTGTTTTATTTTATCTATGACATATTACTTGCGCGGCAAAGTGAACAAGTAAACACATTTTACTAAAAGTTTTGTTGAATACAAATTTGATATATTTTCTTTTTCTGAAGAATATAAATACTTTTGAGGTAAGTGAATATATTATTTTCGCTATGATATAATTATTTTTTGCGAGTGCATGTTTTACTTGAAGAAACTAGTGCTATTTTTGTGAGTATCAATTTTGATACTTCAGGCATTCCGCCCTACATAAAACCTACCTACTAATTCTTTAGCTATAAAAACTTTTTGAACTTCCGATTCATTATTTTTCTGCATAGCTTGGTGTTGGGATTACTTTTATTTTTATTTTATTATAGAAATTTATCAAAAATACGACCAGAAGCCATTGTGATAGCGACCAGGACACCGCACAGCACAGGATCCTGGTCGATCGGATCGGGCAAGATCTCTCTCTGCCAGCAGTAGTGTCGGCTATGTTGGCAGAGCAAAAAACTGGAATGCAGTGGTCTCCTTCTGTGAGAGCGTCATGCTCCAGAAGGAGATCGCAGAGCGGGGTCGGGAGAGGGCCGCTCCCACTCGAAGAAGGAGGAGACGGCGCCGGGGTAACAACCGCCCTGGCGCCTAATTCCGATACGCCTGAAAACCCCTGCCGTTGCTATAAGGTGGGGGACCTCTGGGTTCGCGGGTGCGTAGATTGGGGAATCTGCGTGCCCACACCAAGCGACCCAAGAGAAGACGGTAGCACGCATGTGGTCACGCGCTGCCGTGGGACGCTTTGGGGGATCCTTTACAATCCCCCTGGGGGGGTGACCGCTTTACAGTCACCCTCTCCGAGATGTGCCAATAGGCGTGGCACCAGTGGGCGGCTCTAGTGTGATCATACGAGGACCTGGAGCCTCCCTTAGGTGCCGAAGATGACCGCTACAGTGGTTTTAGCCGGTAGGAGTCCGGCATACCCCTTCGTCCGTCCCCGGGGCGAAGGAAGTTCATGAAGAATTTCCACTGGACACCAATAAAAAATAAAAATAAAAGAAGAAAAAAGGAAACTTACCTCCTGGTTCTGTAAAAAGTGTAAAGTGTCGTTATGCGATAATAAAAACAATCAATGTTTCGCATTATTTCATGCATAGGTATATCTGATTTCTTTATGGCGTTAATGCCTGAAGTATCAAAATTGATACCTGTTTTTTTTTCTAAATAAATATGTAAAATAAATATTGTGATTTTTTTAGCTATTTTTCCCTTCATCTAGACCCTCAAGCAAACACAGTAATATTAAAACTAAATCACTTTCGTAAATCAGGCTACTAAGGGTTAAAGTGAATGAACACAATGAAAATAACATTTATCGTTGCTAAAGTAACTAATATATTATAAAACACAAACTCAAACTCGAAACACTTTTTCTAAGAAATGTTAGACAACTAACAAATAGCAACATCATTTCAAATGTATAATTTTGGTATAACTATATAAATGAATGCTGTGGCAACACTCTGCCTCTGTCATTTTCTGTCATCAGTGCACAGAACACTAATCACACTCGATATCACAGAACACTGTATACCAAGGGAAGAATAACAAGTGCGTTACGAATGCATCAGTGTTTCAATTTCAAATGAATAACATAAGAAAATACTATGGCAATATTCAAGCTATTATCCGTTACAAACCTTGGATTTTAAGTATAAAACTTTTGAAAAAACTATAACCTCAGATATTATTAGTCTACGCTTAGGACATGTTTTCTCCCCTGTGTTTTAGCGCATCCGTAATAATTCTCTCTGTGAATGTGGCAGAGGGTACTCTAGAGCACTTATTTTTCTCCTGTCCCAATCTTGTCGTCCCCTAATATGATATTCTTCCGGTACTGATAAGAACTTGTCTAAAATACCTCTTGGACTTTAACCAGCATAGAATAAAAAATCGGGTTGCACTCCGGGAGTGCCGACGTACGGTGCCGACAGAAGTGAAAACAATTTTTTTTTATTTATCTAGACGCGTTCGCGGTCTGCTATATGTACATGCAAATATGCATGTATAGCTGCGACTTGTAACGGTGTCGCGAGTCCAGCGATTTTATCTCATCTAAAAATATGCGTACCGTGCTAAAAGAAGTTTTCACTTCAAAAATTAAAAAAAGAAAGCTTTGTTTAATCCTACGGTTTAATCTCACTTTTGACTTTTGGGTTACTCAACCTGTATAGATTACTCAAGGGCTATTTAATATTATTGTTAATTTATTACATGTTGTTTTACCCAACCTTGACATTGGCAAAATCATTGACCCGTCGAAAGGGCCATTAAATTAAATTGGAATAATAGAAAAAAATCGGGTATTACTATTAAAGTACCGATGTAGGCGCTTATAGCCATTTGAACTCACTGGTTGTGAGGTTAGCCTACATGTTAGCCTGTAACTGAAACTATTTCTGTGTCTGCAACCACGGAGTACATTTATATATATCTGCAACGCTAGACGCGGTTAGTCTATGGATGGATGACCGTATCGAATGATTATGAGACGCCATAAAAAAAGTTGACTATGGAAATATCGATGTTCCGATATTAATATCAAACAATCGATGATTTGATGTTTTAAAGAACATAATAGCTATGTAAGAACTCGAATGTTTTCACAGTTTTCACGCTAAACATCACAACACAACATCAATGTTCTATCTCTAAAATTGATGAGTATCTTCTTCTTCTTATCTTAGATCAGGGTTATGTAGAGTATCACAATTTCGCCAATGTCAAGTATAAGGCAACGTCATACGGTTATTAGACTAATGAATCTTTACATATTCATAATATATTTCTCAAAAATGAAAAAGTTCTACAAAATATGTGGGCAACGTCGTACGGTTTTCAATACACTCATCGATGAATATCTTCTTCTTCTCTTAGATTATGGCTTCTGGTTATCTTCCGCAATTTAGCCAATCGATGAATATCAATCCCTATGGCAAATTGACAATTTCAAAAATGTCAGTGTCACTTCTCACTTGTCAAAGTTGTCAATGTTTAACGGCATTACGGCAGTAAGCAGCCCGAATAAAAAAAGGATTTTTCGATTGTCACAGTTTAATTACCTATAATACTGAGCAAAATTGTTTTGAAACTTGATACCAAGTACCCAGTTGTTTTCTCCAAATCATGTTTCGTCTACCCTATGGAGAAAGAGTTGACCCCATGGAGGAGAAACGCCAAGCACGTGAGAACACCATCAGCAGCGTGATCACTTTTGCTGTGCTATGTGCTGCTATTAGAGTGGGTAAGTAAACACAAATAAATCATTCTAGTTTTAACAGTTCCGTATAATGTTATACATTAACTTTAGTTATGCTGTAAAAACAATCTGGAACATGAATGATAATACTAAAATGGCTTACTAAAATTGTTATCATGTACTTGTGAATATTTAGTAATAACATTCCAAATTGTGGGAAGCAGTAACTCATGGTTACCTTTTTTAATCAGAATGGGTATGTTAGAAATATGATAATGGATTTTTATTTAATTGCCATAGCAGTATTAGGCTGACTGACCAATCCCAACAGGCAACCATATTTGCTCAGCTGAACCATATTTTAGAGGACCCCAGTAACCCGATACATGACTCCACTATCGGCTTTCAGCTCAATTAAGTGAATATATATTATATTCATATATTATGTATATACCTATATATATATTATATTATACCAATATAAACTATTAAAAAAAAGGGTAACTATAGTAGAATAAAGTTATAAGTCATTGGATTGTTTCCTTTAAGAAGAGATTCCTCTTGAATCACCTTATATATGGGAGTGTTTTCAAGCCAGTATTGCAAAATACATACCTTTCTAGTAAGTTTTAATTGTGACTTTACCTTCAGTGGCATTCAGTTTTGATATGGTGAAAGCAATTAAAGCAGCCTGGGCTTAGACCTGTCTTAATCCTAATATTTTCAAGTTTCTTAACATTAAAAGGTTGGTCCTTAGCTAAAATTATTTGTCTATAAGTATATTCATATCAGAATAGAATTGACTGTGAAATATTTATATCTCTATACTTTTTCAGCTCCCATAATACTGGAACACAGCGGCCTTCAGTTATAAGAGCATCATATGAACCTGTTTAACTATGCAAGGATAATAAAATTATGCAGTAGCAGTTTTGGCTGCATAATCTTTTTAAATAAACAAAGTTTTGAATTGTTTGAAATAAATCCTCAACTTTAATAACTCATTTTATTTCTCTTCATTTACAGGCACAATTTTCAGTGTGGTGTCTGGATTAAATATCCATATAGATTGAGGAACCACTCGAGATTTTAAAAGGAAATTCTCACCCTTATAAATTATTAGCAAAGCAGCTGATTTTGTAAGACTAATTTTGGAATTTGTAGAAAAATTTGAGTACGACATTGCCATTAATTACATTTAACAGTACTAATATTACTTTTAGCTCATGTGTTAAAAAAGTTTTTTTTTTTTTACGTGGGGAAATCCTCTTGGACTTCCTCCGCCATGGGAAGGGCGGAGGGGCATGCCGGGATCAAACCGGCTAATACCCCACGGTGTCCTTCTTCTTACTTCTTGCCGGGGGTGAGTAGTACGCTTTTCTGCATTGGACCGCTCCCCCGGCAGGTATCGGCCCGTCAATGATTGACGGGCCCCTTCTGTGTGCGGCCTTGTTGTCACCTATCCTTCGGAGAGGCGCGCGCGGAACACGCGCGCCGCCATCTGGGGCCTGTTTCTGTTCGGGCGACGGACCGCCTCTGGTTCGTCGCCTGCAGGCCGCTCCTCATGGTGGCCGGAGATCGTCCAGTGCCCCATCCAGGCGCCGACGCCCGGTGTGTCTTCTGCGGAGGGGATCGGAGATATCCCTCCGTACCTGCTCTGCCGCCTCCTTTGCTTGCATCACTTCCTCGCAAAAGGAGGCGACGACATCCCACGCGCTCTCGCTCCGGACGATGGACCGAACCACGGCCGGAAGCGAGAGGTCACCCCCTTCGACCGCCATGACGAGGTCACGGCGCTGCGCTGCCCAAGCTGGGCACTCCTCCAACGTGTGCTGCGCCGTGTCCTCCGGGCAGTCTCCGCAGTGATGACAACCAGGCGTCTCTTCTCGGCCTATTCGACACAGTTACTTCCCGAAACACCCATGGTTCGAGAGTACCTGCGTCATCCGGTAGGTGAGGGCGCCATGCCGCCTCTCCAGCCATTCCTCCATTATCGGTCTTACCGCCGGCGTGCCCTGCAGTGGGCCGCTCCAGTCGCCCTTTCCACTCCGCCACCAGGATTCGCCGGAGCTCGAACCGTCGCACCTGGATCTCACGAGGTACTGGCGGTTCGCCCCGACTTAGCGCCTCCCCGACCTAGGCTTTGCACGTTGACACCATTCTAAACTGGCGAACACAAGTCACTAATGTTAAACAAAAAGACATTGGTACTGTGCGATAACTCTATTGATTAAAAATGTTGATAGGAGTAATCAAATGTTAAAGAAATGCTTGTGCAGTCTTTATATTTTCCCTAGGTGTATGACGGTTAAAGGTCACGCGCGGGTCGAGATTTGTGTAGAGTTCAATGACCCACTAAAATATGGCCCTAGATGCCATGATTTAACGAGCTTTAGTTACAATATCACAATGTATTTAGAAAGGTTTAAGTGCGCTTTGCATTTACTAATCGTATATTCCAAACGCGAAATTTTAGAAAAGCTTAAAGGCCTGAATGGATGAATTGCATTGTTTTACTGAATTTGATGAGTAATTAAATTTGCCGTGTGGTGCCGGCTCAGAATGCCACCACCCCATTTCATCCTGTGGGTGTCGTAAAAGTCGACTAAGGGATTAACCGGAGGAAGGGCAGCAGCTTCCTTCGAGTATATTAACAACTCAACTGCGATCGCCAACCCGTCTGCCAAGCGTGGCGATTATGGCAAGACCCCCCAACGTCGGTCGTTGTGGTTATCTTTGGGGGAGGCCTGTGTCCAGCAGTGGATTTCATTCGGCCGAAATGATGATGAGTAATATTAAACAACATTATTGGTTCAGGGAAGGAAAGCTTAAGTTACATTTTCTTCTGTTTTAGATGTATATCAATTCAGAGTAAAATGATTAACTGACGTACTTTAAAGAACCCAATCAAAGTTAAATGCTTTTATGTACAATGTTATTCATAGTAGATAAAGCAAAAAAAAATGGCGAAAAACTGGAAGTCAGAGGCAAGTAAATATTTGTTTAATTGAAACAGTCTTAAATGAAATACGTATAATAAAAAGTGATTTTTTTGTCATCCATCCACCATCCCGAATTCAAAATGGACTGATAAAAGAGCTGTTTTGCATTAAACCCAGCTCAAACGCAGAAAAATCGCTGATTCTAACGGTTTGTTCCCGTTGAGTTACTTGTTACACTTTTACCCAGTTGGAAAAAAACTGATAAGTTACACCGACTCAATGTAAAGTTTGTTTCATAAAATCATGTTAAAATACACCTTTACTTATGCCAAGATATCAGAGTGTCTCTGAATCAACCGAACTGACGGAAATTTATGGTGATGGCACTTTCAGAAGTTGTCCTACCCCATTTGATGAAGTTTATACAATACACGGAGATACAGGTAGCACCGCCGACCACACAAGTATTATGACTTTAGTATATGCTGGTTTATTCCCAGTAGTTCTATTCAACAGTTCTAAGATAGAACTAGTGAGACTTTATCCCCACTAGTTCTATCGATGTTATTTTGACCCTTCGTCCTTATGTGATATTATCATCGTCCGAAGCGCACGTCGTTCCGTGAGCGTAACTTTCGCGTTAATTATCCATAGTACCCGCGCGGTGAGATTCGTACGCGGGCACGTCGTTCCGTGAACGTTAACTTCGCGTTTATTATCCACAAGTGTTATTGTTAACTACACACTCATGCTGATGTCGTGATAATGGATAATGACTATGGTCTAATGACTATGATAGATATCTGTATGACAATGCGGCTAATTGTCACTTGTCTAAAATTGACAAAATACAGAATCAGGCTCTCAGGGTGATTGGTGGTTTTATCAAGTCAACTCAATCCACGTCATGGAGTGTGAAATGCGCTTACCTCCAATGAAGATAAGAAGAGCATATTTATCATTTAAATTTTGTTTAAAGTCTAATTCAATGGCTAATAATATAATAATGAACATTTTGTCAGAACTTAGTGATGTACATAATAATCATAAAATCCCCTATTAGTAACTTGTTATACTGACACCCGGCAAGAATTGTTATCTTCATCTTGTCCGCTTGAAATGTTCGCCTTAGATACCTGGGTGTCTAATATTGACTTGAAACCTGTAATTAATACACACTTAAAGAACCAAAATTGCGGTATCAAATTAATTCGATAAAATTCGAAATATTACAGGAATTACATGAAAAATATTGTGGTTACTATGCTATTTTTACCGATGGTTCTAAAACAAAAAGGGGCATCGGAGCTGCGTATTATGACCCGGTAAAAAAACATTTTTTTTTGTATAGATTAAAT
Organism: Diloba caeruleocephala; assembly: GCA_947459985.1. Lineage (NCBI taxonomy): Eukaryota > Metazoa > Arthropoda > Insecta > Lepidoptera > Noctuidae > Diloba > Diloba caeruleocephala. The sequence continues at coordinate 278,532 of OX381609.1, forward strand.
AAATATGTGTCTATAATGACTGCGGAGCTCTTTGCAGTGTCAAGGGCTTTGTCATATGTTTCCACCTTAGATGCACGAAAAGTTGTTATCTATACAGAAAGCCAAAGTGCTTTACTTCATATTGCTCGATGCGCCTCTGGTATCAGAGGTGTTTCATACACAGTTTTAGAGCAAATAAATAGAGCTGAAAGTAAAAATGTCTCCTTGGCACTGCAGTGAGTTCCGTCTCATACAGGAATTTATGGAAATGAGGAGGCTGACAGGTTAGCGAAAAGAGCTGTAGACGAGGGTATTGAAGCGGATATTCTACCTAACTATTCAGAAGTATTAGGAAAATACAATTCTAAATGTCACATTGCTTTTAAAGAATACTTTGATGAAAGGTCTAAGATCAAAGGGATTTGGTACAAAAGTATTCAATGTGAGCCTCCTCATATTCCATGGTTTTTGCTTTCAAAGTTAAGCCGTCAGCAAGTAGTGACCGCATGTCGTTTACGCTCTGGACACATTCCGAGTAGGAAGTTTGCCTTATTAATGAAAAAAGTAAATTCACCCGATTGTGAACAGTGTGGTAAGCTGGACGATGTTCTACATCGACTTGTGGAATGCGAGTTTAACGCCGAGAGAAGAAATCAAATTGTCAACTAATTTAAATAATGTAGGTGCTTTTCATATAGCTGAACCAAATTCTGAAGCAACCATAATGTTATTCTCTTTTAAAATTTAAGGTTAATGTAGATTTAGTTAGAATAAGGTTCGATGGGATTGGCATCGTCATTTTTATGTACAAAAATCCCTTATAATAAATAAAGATTATAAGAAAGAATTATAATATATTACAATATTATAATTATAATATATTCATCATTTCGGCCGAATGAAGTCCACTGCTGGACACAGGCCTCCCCCAAAAATGTCCACAACGACCGATATGGATGTGTTGTGCCACCCTTGGCAGGTGGGTTGGCGATCACAGTTGAGTTGTTGTAATTTAATTAATTAGTATTTATTCAATAACTAGGGCTTTGTCTGCGACTTCGCGTAGAATTAAGAATTTACCATGTAAACATCAACACCCCATTTAATTTCTTTAGGGGATGATTATTATGCCTATGTCCTTCCCCAGGTTTCAAGGTACCCCACACAAAATGCATCAAAATCTGTTCAGGGCTTTAGCCGCCACAACGTTACAAACAGACAGACAGAAACACATTCGCATTTATAATATTTAATATATTTAGCAGTGATAGCCTAGTAGTTTAACCCTTGCCTTCCACAAAGGAGGGTTTGTGTTCGATCCCCGCCCGCACCTTTTGACTTTTCTGTCTGCGGCTTGAGGAATCTGATACAGGTCTGTGAGGAATACGCAGGTAAGCACGGGCTAAAATACAATGTGACCAAAAGTCAATGTATGATCTTCGAGGCCGGGGGTGCAGAATGCCCGGAATCTGTGCCACCTGTTTCTATTAATAATGTTCTCCCAGACAGAGAAGATACCTAAGTTTAAGTACTTAGGGCGTATATCGAACGGGAGCGGAGGGCCCTACCTAAAAGTGCAAATATGTTGGCTCGCAGGTTTGCACGTTGTTCTGATCAAGTTACGATCACGCTTTTCAAAGCATAATGTAGTACCTCTTTGTACACGTGCAGCCTGTGGGTTCACTACACACAATTCGTTACAGTGCCCTCCGCATCCAGTATAACAACGCGTTCAGGGCAGTATTGGGATTGTCCCGCTGCTGCAGTGCCTCGGGCATGTTTGCGGAAGCGCGCACCGACTGTTTTCACACCACCATGCGCAAGCGGTGCGCGTCCTTGGTGCGCAGGGTGCGGGCCAGCTCCAATGCTGTCCTAGCGATGATTCCTGAGCGTCTCGACTGCCACTACATTAGGCACTGCTGTAGTAGGCATGTCGCCAGGGTATATAAAGCCTAAATTTAAATACAGCCTTTTGTTTTATTTTGATTTTGATTTATAATGTATTGATTTTAGTCTAATTATTTGATTTTTTTGAAATTTTATATTATTATTTTAGCATAAACTTTTATTAATTTTTTCTGAGATTTTAAATGAATATCCATGTTGATTTTTTTATATCACATGTTAATCGCAAATTTTAATGTAAGTGAATTTATAAAAAAATTATGTATTTTTACGATGTAATATGGGTTTACCCTGAAATAAATCAATTTTAATTTAATTATTATTTTAAATGTAATAACGTATTAGAGATTTTTAATCTCTTTTAGATTTGACGAATCTAGCTCAATCTGGTGGTTTTAAGCGTTGATCTAGCTACTTTAATTTTTATCGGGTGGCAGCACTGAGTCGCCAGTCCAGTTGCTGATTTACTATCCGGTGGATGTGCGTCACCGCTTCTTTACGCGCCGCGATTGATCGCTCAATTCGATAATCATCAATCGAAATTTGAAAAAGCGATCAGCCACCGCGTCGGCGCCAGATCGCTTTTTCAAATATCGAACCATTGTAGGTATTTTTTAAGTAGCCAAAATTTCACACGGACTCGCAACATGTAGATGGAACGATTTCCCAACGGTGATGTGTGTAATGTCCGCGAGTTGAAACGCGAAGATTTTACTACGTTACGGCTTCCGAACCAATTTGCGTCGACGTGTCTGTGTGACTAGCTCAAAACGGCGACCTCTTTGGAACACTTGTTGATTGTAAACTAAGCATGTAAGTAGATCATCGTCATAGTTTCAAGTCCACTGCTGGACAGACGCCTCCCCCAAAGGTCACCACAACGACCAGTCTGGATTTGTGTTGTGTGCCGACTAATCCCACAGTCGCCTTTTACGATATCCACGGGAGAACGGAGTGGTGCTATACGACATCCACGGGAGATGCGAGTGGTGCTATATTCTTAACCCGGACACCACACGGACTAATCTACTCTTATGTAAATGAAACTCAACCCTGTTTTTGTAATAAATTACACTGAAGTTTATTTTTCATCCTGAATACATATAGACCAATGTTACTTATATAATGTTTTCATTTGCATCATCAGTTCACAACTTTATTACAACTCACTCAACATACATTTCTTATGCCCAGGGGCAGTTTTTTTTTTGTTTTTATTTATCTAGTTACAAAATTCTAAAATTTGATAATACAATGAAATTTAAGCATTCTTACAGTTATCACTAAGTCCATTTAGCATTGAAAATAAATGATCATGATATTAATAATAAAAATTGATTTAAGTTTTTCATATATATATATTTTTTTACAATTTCAACTAAAACACGCTCACTGCAGGAAGAGGCAGATCGGGGTGCAACCATACGTCCAAACGAACACTATACATTGTATACATTTGTAAAAAGTATCAAAATCGAGTAAAAGGCCTACAAAAAATTATCTCGAGATACTAATATTCGTTTACGTAGTAACCTAAAAATTGTCCTATTTAACACTGGAGTCGCCGGCGGCGGCAGAGGCAGCGGCACGGCACGTCTAGCGTTAAAGGGTAACAAACGTAGGTATTTCAACTATTTGGCTTAATTATATTTATATAATGAGATGAGCGCGAAATAAAAGCGGTGCGGCTCGTGAACCGGAGAGCACGAAGTGCGACCAGCGACCTGCTGCGCCTAGTCCTCCGCCTCCTCGTCCTCGGACTCCTGCTGCTGCAGCCATGTCAGCCACGTGTTTACCTGCAATGCCACAACACACTCACCATCACATACTTCGTACAACCCGTAAATAACATCACCTATACCGCTGAACAATGAAAATGGGTCTAGGAACAATCATTACAGGCATCTGTATTTTATATTCAACTCATGTTGAATTCTTAATACTTTTCCAAGTTTTTTTATGTTGAAATCTTATAACAGACATACCATTTATTATACCGACGACTTTCTAATAGGTCAGATTTGACAGTAAGTTTCGATAACAGAAACACTGTAAGGATGGGAACCAAATATCGGTTGCCACAAAACATATTATCGAGAGATATCGATTTATTATACTGACGAGTTTGTAATCGTTTAGTATAACTTAGGGTTAAATTGGTATTACGTTAATAAAATAGGAATAATTTAATATATATAAATATAAAATATATAATTTAGACTCTTTTCTCCTACATTGTCCACACATAACCATTCATTTCAAGAACAATGTGTTCAAATATTGTAATAAAACTATTTAGATTTAAAAAGAGTAGTAACCATGGAGTTTCTTACCCGTTATTCTCCATAGGAAACCTACATCTTGGAACGCGGCAACTAAAGCCTGGTTATTCATGAGTGCCTGTTATTTCTTATACCTTAACGTAACCATAATGTTAATACAAGTTGATTGTATTCATTCCTACAACAAAATTTACAGGCCGTGCCTCCTCTGCCGGATCCGGCAGCAGTGCAAATAAGGGGCAGGCTCCAGAGTTGTGATATGGGAGTACTCAGAAATATAGATATTGTAATTAAATAAGGTAAAACCTTATATATAGTATATAGTAATATATAGTAATGGACAAAAAACTGTAAGGGCCTATATAATTTACAAACTTTACTCTATGATGATGAAAATGACTGGCAGCTAAGTGCCAGTCAACAGGCAACTCTGGCTGAATTATTTCGCAGTAAATAACTAACACGGCATTTGAATAATGGCAAAAAATAACAACTAGAAGTTTTTAGCAAGAATCGTGCAAAATAACAATTTATTTTATAGATTTGAAAACATGTCACAAATAAATCTACAGTATTCTCAGGTTAGATTTTTCGAGATAATTGTTTGTTTTCGAGGTGGTTATAAACGATCGCAACAGCACGACAACTAGCCCGATGACGCAATATTGTATGATTGTTCAGTAGAAACATTGATGCAGGGTTAATTTAGTACCCACGGGTGCAATTTGTCAAAATAAAATGGAGCTATTTTCTTATGAATAACAATAATTATTTGGTGTTAGGTATTTTATTTTTTATTTCGTGTGTACAAGTTATCAAGGCATGAAAAATGAGAAACGTCAAATCTGACTTATTAGATCATTAGGACAACAACCGTTACAGTGCTTACTCTCGAAGAGATTTTAGACGGGTGTACTGTGGTTCAACCAAAGTTGATATATATTATAATGAGTTATTTTCTTATAGAATCTATAGTAATTTATTACATAAGTTGCCAATCCTTGGGCTGTTACTCCAATGATACCTTGCTTGCCCTAGGAATCCAACCCAAGACGTCATAACGCTCAGCAGCCGCGCTTATAATAGTAGCGGATAGCCACCAATAATGCTCACCTGGAACAGCGCCTCGCCCTTGCCGGGGTAGGCGTCCGTCACGTCCTCGCGCCAGCGCAGGAACGCGTCCTCCTCGCACACCTCCAGGTTGTACAGGTACATGAACCAGCGCAGCAGCATGCCCTTGGGGTACCGCTGGTGGTGCGCGTGCACCTGCACGGCGTACACGGCGGCCAGCTGCAGCTCGGGCTGCCCCTCCAGCAGCGCCGTGAGCAGCGGCGCGTAGGCCTCCACCAGCGCCTTCTCGCGCTCCAGCGCCGCCTTGTCGGCCGCGGCCGCGCCCGAGCCCGCCGCGCCCGTCACGTGCTCGGCCACCAGCGCCACCAGCGCCGACACGAAGGCGGCGTTCTGGCGCACCGCCGGCTCCACGTTAGCCTGCAACCGGCCGAGACCGTCAACGAGGCTAGTCGGCTTCACGCAGAGCGAGATCCTAACACATTTTGTACTGCAATATTCGAAAGATGCAAGCGAAGCATGTGACCAAGATAGGCCTGAAACATATTAGTGAAAACTGTCCTATACAGGCGAATAAATGTATAATTTTATCATCATCAAATTTATTAGACATCAGCTTTGAAAAAATTATACTCAGACCAGCCAGATCAGCCCTTTACAACTAACAATATAGCTGCCCAAAGGGTCATTTAACAACGAGAAGCATAGAAGTTGCACAACATACTATGTTGAAAACTTTTACTTTTAAACCAATTATATTCCCAACAAGGCTGTTGAATCAATTTTGTGAAGTCCTCACTGTCAGACAGTTATTTATTGTGAGAATTATTTTAAAACACACAAGTTTAAAATTTAACTCAAACTTAATAAACGCAGAATGCATGCAGTATGCCAAGGAGTTTTTAAAGCCAAAAACTACTTTTATTAGAAGACTTTTCGTTTTCATCGGCCCTTTTATATATAATAAAATCAATAAAATTTATTATTATATATCCACTTAACAAATTCTTGTGTACAAAGAAAGTAAATGACTATCTACAAGGTCTCTCTTACGAAGAAACGGAGGACTTGATCAGTATACCCAACTAGCTGTAGTTAACTAGCAAAAAAGCTGGTTAACATTGACTTTCGAATTTATGGTTTTTTTCTTTGGTAGTAAACATACAAACCGACATCTACACCTGAACTTCCACACGCACACACACATATACACACTCACCCCTATGCCTCTATATGCTCATTACCCCACCACACATACTTAGTGACACTTGTGTAGTGACAGTACATTCACACCCTTCCTGCACGCACTCAGTCAACCTTTGTTTTAAATTTCTTGGCTAAATTAAGCCCTATGTTTTGGTATGCCTAACATATCTACTTATCTGAGGGGTTTTGGCGCTGTACGCTGAGATACAGGACTGCCCTGTCCTAGTTCGGCTACAGATGCTCCCAATTATTGTTAAAACTTAAAATTAAAACCTAATAATCTTGATGTAATATTTAAGGCAACTTTTTGGTGAAATAAAACTATTAAAACAAAAAAATTACAATTAGCACAGTATAATGTCCTACGGAATATTACGGTGGGGATTGGCTACTGACATTGTGAATTTTTTACATAAATAAAAGAACAGTTCAAGCTATTCATAATCTGGGATCTCGCGAGTTGCTTCAGGAACTATTGATGGAGGTAAACATATTTTGCTATCCTCGTATACATATAAAAATAATTCGTACATGTGCACAAACACATAGTTAATTCCAATAAGAAAAGTGACATGCACAACTTTATTCACTTTAAGAACAAATTTGTCCTTACTGTTTTTGTTGTGGAGATATCCTCACAGACTTCCTCCGCCTTGAGAGGGGTGGAGGGGCATGCCGACATGTGTGTTTAAAATGTGGAATAGGTTTTAGTGTGTCGATTTTAATTATTTGAAATCTATAAACCTGTCGAATTAATAAGCGTCCCTCAAGGATTTTTGGTCCATTTTATTTTTGGTTATTTATTTGTATATGCATGTTTTACAGTTATATTTTATTATATTTATATTTTACGTTTATTATATTTTATATGGCATTTCTACGTTGTATTGGTTGCTGAAGAAACCTCATTTTTTGACAAGTTTTAGCGATGTGTGTCACGGTAACAAATCTGCGACTTAATGCCAAGAAAACAAAATATGTATTGGATTTACGATCCTAGCTAATATTGTCTTTGACAAGGAGGTACTCTGAATCGTGAATTCTATAGTGTTTTAGTAATAACCGTGAATACGAGGTTTCAGTGAGGTGTCTAAACTATCGCGAATTTCACTCGTATAAGACATATGTTGTATCGCGGGCGAGCTAAGCTCAGGATCGGACAACATACTGATGTGGACATGGTTCGTTTATTATATTTTAGTTATCATCATAGTGAAATGTTTTACGGTATTTTGTTGCGGGACCGTAGCTGCTGTGCAAAATATTAGTGAGATAATAAGCAGGACGATCGTGCGTTTTGTCGAGTTATGATGCGTAAGGAGTACTAGATGTAGACCTTGATCCAGCGGTAGAGCGCGTGCGGCGCGGGCTCGGCGGCCAGCTGGCGCGCCAGCTGCGCCTGCACGCGCAGCTGCGGCACCAGCGCCGCCAGCCCGCGCGCCTCCAGCGCCTCGAGCGCGTCGGAGGGGGTCGTGGCGCCCACGTAGGCGCACACGTTGAGCTTGCTCTCGGCGCACAGCGCGGCCAGCCGCTCGGCGCCCAGCAGCTCGCGCAGCGCCTGCAGCACCTCCAGCAGCAGCGGGCGCAGCGCGCCGCCGTCGCACCACGCGCCCACGTCGGCCAGCGCCAGCAGCTGCAGCTCCACGGCGTGCGCCAGCAGGCGCGGCAGGCGCGCGTGCGGGTGCGCCGCCAGCGCCAGCGCGCGCAGCGCCTCGGCCTGCGGCGCGCGCTTGAGGGCGCGCACCACGCGCAGCGCCGCGCGCGCGCCGCCGTCGGCGCCCAGCGCGTGCTCCAGCAGGCCGGCGATGGCGCGCCGCAGCACCTTGTCGGGCGGCTGCAGCTCGCGCAGGCGCCGCAGCGCGCCCGACGCGGGCTCGGCCTCGCCCGCCTCCGCCGCCTCCGCCGCCGCCTCCACGGCCGCCTCCACGGCCAGGCGGCACGCCTCCTCGTTGGGGCCCTTGTCCTTCTTGGGCTTGTCGCGCTTGTCGGCGGCGGGCTTGATGGTGATGGCGGGCTCCTTGAGCGGCGGCGCGGAGAACGCCGGCGGCAGCACGCTCGGCGGCGCGGGCGCCAGCGGCAGCTGCGGCTGCGGCCTGGACAGCTTGTTGGCCGTGAACATGAGCGAGTTGGCGGCGGGCCGCATCTGCACGTCCTGCAGCGCGCCCGCGGCGTACACGCGCGCCTTGTTGCCGCGCGACGACCCGTCCTGGTAACCAAACTAGTCGATTTTTTCATAAGCAAATAGGCCAGAATTTGCAAACAAATTTAAATTATCCTAGCAAAAATCTTGGTGAGAAATAATTATACTTCCGCAAAAGACCAAAAAACTAGCTTTAGCTCTCGCGCACAGATCAATATCAAAATAATATTATGACTAACTTCAACGTTTCGATCAAGTTGCATTGACCGTGGCCACGAGTAGGCTGGAGTGGCGGATGTCAGCGTCGAGATGGGCGGGGATTGTTGCCGCACTTGGTCTTGCAGTGCACCTTCACGACACATTACTAACAGTATCGGCAGGTATACACAAAGATAAGTCGCGACGCGAACACTTTTTTATCACTGGATTCCATAACGCGGATAACCTAAATCCATCTTACAGATTGAAATTTGGATTTTTTAAATCTCAATCGCTTCTCTAACAATTCTCGGATAGTAATGCCGATCGGTAGAGAATTTTTGGGTCATGAAGCTCAATCCAGTGATTTGGCCTTGACTCAAGCAAGTACTCAGCAATCGCCGATTTGTTTAATTGACGATTTTTAACAGCTGCGATATGTTCTTTCACTCTTTCCGCGATGGTTCGCTTCGTCTGTCCGATGTAAGAAATCGCACAGCTGCAGTCAATTTTGTACACCCCGGGTGTTTGAAGTGGAGTAATGTCCTTTGCCGCCCTAACCTATCTCGCTACTTTGAATAATGGCGTATATACAGGCTTAACGGAGTATTTTCTTAGTTAAGCTGCCGAAGTGCCGATACTGTCAGTAGTGTGTCGTGAAGGTGCACTGCAAGACCAAGTGCGGGTTGTAACAATTCCCACCCATCTCGACGCTGACACCCGCTACTCCAGCCTTCTCATCACCACGGTCAATACAACTTCATCGAAACGTTGAGGCTAGTCGAAATATTATTTTGATATTAATCTGTGCGCGAATAGAGCCGATATTATCTTAAAATCATGAATTCAATTCGCGAAAGTTACTATACAGAGTCTGTTATTATCACTATGTTTAAAAATACCTGTTGCAACGATTGGACCATCGCTTTTCTGTTACAGACACAATTGTAGCAACTATTTTATTAGATTGCAGGTTACAATCAATTAAGGAAGTGGTTTTTTATGGAAAATCATAATACTACTAAAGTAGCATTTTTGACAACATTTTAAAAGACGAGGATATTGTTGATCCAGCAACAGATGCAACACTTGGTCTGGCTTCCGTGCCTAATTTCTTGATGTATTTGGTAGAGAAGCACAGCAGTATACATAATGATTTAGACAGTGTGGTTGAAAATATGTTAGCACAGCTAGCGCCAAGGGTCTCCAGCGCCAGCAATACGATGGTAATGTGTTAATATTCTGAAATACAGAAAGATTTCATTTCCATGGCTGTCAACCTCGAGCAATACTATTTGCACCGGTGACAAGTACCCTGAGCGAAAGAGTATTCTCTGTTGCAGGGCAAGTAATAACTGCAAAAAGATCTGTCTTAAATCCCAAACGTGTAAATCGAATTTTATATGTCATACATTACAAAACATGTTTTTGTGTATTAGTTATTGATCTCAAAATTTTCCGAATGACTCAAATGACCTAAAATTTATTAAACGTTTAAAAATATATGTGAAAATTATCGTGTTTTATTTCTTATCTTAAAGTAAGCTAGTTTTATGAAAGTCACGCCGCCGACGCCGGCTTCTAGACGTCAGCGTGCCGCCGCCAACTGATCGACCAGCGGCGCTCATATCTAATATACAGGTTATTTGGGAGATGGGTGCAAAGCCTGAAGGGATCATATCTTAGACCATTTAGAACATATTAAGCTAAACTTGACTTAGACGAAGTCGGTCCCATTTTTTTTTTTGAATCTTTGGTTTTTACAGTAAACCCCATTTTTCCAATTAATTGCTAATAGTGTCCAGTAAAAGTTGTTAATGTGTGATTACTTAAACAAAATAATTTCCATGCATTTGTATCATCAGACAAACAATCTACACATACTTATGTCTCATAAACTCTTAGAATTAGGGTGTACAAAGCAAATTAAGGACGAATATTTTTAATATTTAAACAGACCAAAATAATGCAACTATTTTGCTAATGCACTATTGTTTTTTGTTAGAACTGATAACTGATTAATTCTCGAAATGATAGTGCACGTGCACGAATCAAATTCCGGGAATTGGCGTAACAAAAGCCACCGCGCGACAATAAATAGCTTGAACTTTTTTCGAATCTCAGGTAGTGCTTACTGAGAGTTTTATTCAATAGAAAAATCTGCGTAGTTATTGAGGACATAAAGTCGTTATTTATTCACACTAGGCAGAATCCGAGTAGTAGGGCGGGTTTGTCACATCTTAGGAAACTTAGGAAGGAGTCAAGAAACTAATGCCTTTGTGACAGACGTTTTAATTGCAAATTTGTATCTACACAATTCACCGTGTGAGTTTGTGCGCTCTTTCACGGGCTAATTCGGAGTTTTTTATTGTGTTGAGCCTAGCCCTAACTGTGCGTTTCTTCAATGAATGAATTTTTATAAACTCCATCGATGGCTTTACCACAAAGTACAGCAATCCACACTGGAAGAAGCAAGTGTCGTTCCAAGGAAATTTTCAGTTAATGTGTGGGCAGGGGTAATCGGCTGAACGTTGATTGGTCCCCACTTCCTACAAGATAATTCAAATAGAGACAATCACCTGGAATTCCTCCAACATGATCTTCCAGAGCTTCTGGACGAGGTCGAAATACCAATATTGGCTACGAGAAGACCAATGAGTTTGAAGCAAGATGGTTGTCCGGCGCATTGGATTCTTATCGTGCGAGAAAATTTAAATCATTGTTTTCCAGTGAGCTGGATCGGCAGAGACGGGCCCATCCCTTGGCCACTTCGATCACCTGAGTCAACTCCTAAAATAGTACCTAAATGTTATGTTAATCCTAAAATGTAGTACTATTGGTTTGTCTAAAAATAAAAAAATCTTTCTCAATTTGCTTTGTACACCCCAATTCCAAGAGTTAATGAGCCATCTACATCAATTACACCTCTAAAGAAAGGGTTGGTTATTCCATACATGTATTTAAAACATTTTGAAGAACTGAGACAATTTTATAAAAAAATATTATGGTGTAAACAAAACATGATCTAAATTTTTTTAAAGTTTCTTAATCTTTAATATGCTTAGATTGTTTGTCTGATGATACAGATCATCATCATCATATCGGCCATTTATACGTCCACTGCTGAACAAAGGCCTCCCCCATTGTTTTTTACAACTGTGTCATCATTTTGGGGGGTATTTGCCAATACTCACCACGCTTGGCAGGCGGGTTGGTGAGCGCAGTATGGCTACCGTTTCACAGAAGGGACGCTGCTGCCCATCCCTCTGGTTTAGAATCCCTTAGTCGCCTTTTACGACATCCACGGGAGGAGATGGAGTGGTGCTATATTCTTAATCCGGACACCACACGGACAATATAATGATACAGATATATCATATATACAGATATAATGATAATGATACAGATAATAATGATACAGATGCATGGAAATTATTTTGATTGAGTAATCACAAATTATATAACTAAAAAAATAAATGGGGTTTATCGTTTAAAACCTAAGATTAAAAAAAAAAATGGGACTGACTATGTCTGAGACAAGTTTAGCTTAAGTTCTAAATGGTCTCAGATATCACCGCTTTCAGGCTTTGTACCCAATTTCCAAACAACCTGTATATCACTTTTATAAATACAACTCACACAACAAATGCTATATGGTGACATGAATTTTTTTGAAATAACACATTTTTATTTTGATGAAGTGGCTAAATGATTACTTAAAAACTACTACTATTTACTAAATACAATTACTTTTAAATAAAATATCTGCTAAATGTCCTCCTATAATATACAGTTTTATCTCTGATCACGTTTATGGCTGTATGAATGTATAAATATATATATATATATATGTATATATATATATATATAATATAGCATACATATTATATATATATATATATGCATGTATGCTATATTCCTTTGCCCTAATATTATGTACAAAAAATGTTATGCAAACAAATACACAACATTGTTTTGCCAACTAAGACGGATAAATGTGTTGAAGATGGCTGACATTAAATTAGATTTTACGTACAATTCTACGAAAGATAAATGTCTGATAATTCTCTTTGGGATGTAAGGGAGCAGGGATGTAAGGGACCTGGGATGTAAGGGAGCAAAAATCCATCTCAGTGCTCCAAGTCAACCTCACCTGCCCGCGGCACATCCTGCTGAACAACGAACGAGGCTCTGACGACCGACTAATGGCGGTATATCCATCTAAAAACCTGCGTAGCAGTTAAATTCCACAGACTGGTGACGGGCAGCAGCGTCACCAGTGCGACTAGCTACGCCCTGTGATCGCCAACACGCCTGCCCAGCGTGGCGATTATCGGCAAACCCTTCATAATGACAGTACATAGCAGAAAACGGCCCCTAGTTCCCGGCCGCCCTGCTATCCCTGATCACGGTGGCGGTTATGGTAACGGCAGGGTAGGGGGTGCGAAGAATCCCCGGGTTACGGACAGCCGCCAACACCAACTGACCTTAGCAACGTATAACGGACGCACGCTACGACTCGACGAGCACCTGGCGCAGCTCAAAGAAGAACTCGGAAGGATAAGGTGGGATATTCTGGGGTTGTGTGAAGTCCGAAGAGAGGGAGAGGACACCGTCACCCTAGAGTCAGGCCACCTTATGTACTTCCGAGAGGGAGACCAGCTATCCCAAGGTGGCGTAGGGTTCCTGGTAAACAAGGCTCTTTCTGACAACGTTGTAGAAATCTCCAGTGTGTCGAACAGGGTAGCGTACCTCGTGATCAAGCTCACCAAGAGGTACAGCCTCAAGGTTGTGCAGGTTTACGCACCGACTTCGACATACTCGGATGAGGAAGTGGAAACTATGTATGAAGAGATACATAAGGCCTTACATTTTACCACAAAGGCCCACTACAACGTTGTCATGGGGGACTTTAACGCTAAAGTGGGAGTACAGAATTGCAGCGAGTCGGTAGTAGGATCCCACGGTTTTGGCAGCAGGAATCATAGGGGGCAAATGCTTGTCAACTTCCTCGAGAAAGAGGGGCTTTTCCTGATGAATTCGTTCTTTAAGAAACAGCCCCAAAGGAAGTGGACATGGCAAAGCCCCGACACTATGACCAAAAATGAGATCGACTTCATCATAACGGACAAGAAGACATATATTCAGAGATGTCTCCGTGATCAACCGATTTAACACTGGAAGTGATCACCGACTGGTCCGAGGCACTCTGAATATCGACTATAAGCTTGAACGTGTCCGTTTGAAAGCCCCTGGGGAGGACGGAGTTACAACGGAGCTCCTAAAAGCAGGTGGTAAACCTGTACTAAAGGAGCTCCAGAAAATTTTCAGCTCTGTTCTCTTTAATGGGAGAACTCCAGAGGCGTGGAGTAGAAGCGTCGTCGTTTTGTTCTTCAAAAAGGGTGACAAGAGCCTTTTGAAGAACTATCGACTTATTTCGCTCCTAAGCCACGTCTACAAGCTGTTTTCAAGAGTCATCACAAATCGTCTTGCGCGACGACTCGACGAATTTCAACCGCCGGAACAGGCCGGGTTTCGAGGAGGGTATGGCACCATAGACCACATTCACACAGTGCGGCAGATTATACAGAAGTCTGAAGAGTATAATCAGCCTCTGTGCTTAGCGTTTGTGGACTATGAGAAGGCCTTTGACTCTATCGAAAACTGGTCCGTTCTGGAATCCCTGCAACGATGCCAAGTCGATTGGCGATATATCCAAGGTGTTGAGATGTCTGTACGATACCGCCACTATGGCCGTCCAAGTACAGAACCAGCTGTCTGAGCATATCCCCCTGCATCGAGGTGTGAGACAAGGGGACGTTATTTCCCCCAAATTGTTCTCAAATGCATTGGAGGATATGTTTAAGACGCTGGACTGGAAAGGACGTGGAATAAACATAGACGGCGAGCACATCTCACACTTGAGATTTGCAGACGACATCGTCATAATGGCCGAATCGTTGCAGGATCTAAACCAGATGCTAAACAGTCTAGCTGATTCTTCTCAACGCATCGGTCTCCGGATGAACTTGGATAAAACCAAGGTCATGTTTAACCAACATGTGGTTCCGGAGCCGATTGCGGTACACGACAACACTCTCGAAGTTGTTCAGGAATATGTTTACCTCGGGCAAACCCTGCAGTTGGGTAGAAACAGCTTCGAGAGGGAGGCCAATAGAAGAATACAGCTGGGCTGGGCGGCATTTGGGAAATTACGTCGAGTATTCTCGTCATCTATTCCACAGAGCCTAAAGACTAAAGTCTTCAATCAGTGCGTTCTACCCGTCATAACATACGGTGCCGAGACGTGGACACTCACGGTAGGGCTGGTCCACAAGTTTAAAGTCGCTCAGCGAGCAATGGAGCTATGCTCGGAGTCTCTCTGAAGGATAAAATCAGAAATGAAGTGATCCGACAGAGAACCAAAGTTATCGACATAGCTCATAGGATTAGTAAGCTGAAGCGGCAGTGGGCTGGCCATATTAGTCGTAGAACCGACAACCGTTGGGAAAAACGTGTTCTTGAGTGGAGACCGCGTCTTGGTAAACGTAGGGTGGGACGCCCCCAAGCTCGGTGGAGTGATGACCTGCGCAAGGTGGCTGGCAGTAGCTGGATGAGTGTAGCCGAGGATCGCGATCAGTGGCATGCACTTGAAGAGGCCTATGTCCAGCAGTGGACTGCGATAGGCTGATGATGAATTCTCTTTGCACGTATGTCACTCACTATGAGCCTCATAAGAAACCTCAAAGTCGCTCAGCGAGCTATGGAAAGAGCTATGCTTGGTATTTCTCTACAAGATCGAATCAGAAATGAAGAGATCCGTAGAACTAAAGTGGAGTAGTAAAACTGGAGTGGCAATAGGCGGGGCACATAGCTCGTAGAACTGATGGCCGTTGGGGTAAAAAGGTTCTCGAGTCGAGACCGCGCACCGAAAAACGCAGGGTGGGACGACCTCCAACGATGTGGACAGACAGTGGAAATCTATGGGGGAGGCCTTTGTTCAGCAGTGGACGTCCTTTGGCTGATATGATGATCATCATCGATATGATGATGATGAATAATAATCGTTTATTATAAGTAATAAGAATAATTTTTGTTATCATCATCATTTCGGCCAAATGAAGTCCACTGCTGGACACAGGCCTCCCCCAAAGATCACCACAGTGTGTTGTGGGCTCATTGGGGGGGTTTTGCCATAATCGCCACGCTTGGCAGACGGGTTGGCGATCGCAGTTGAGTTGTTAATGTATTCGAAGGATGCTGCTGCCCATCCTCCTGCTAATCCCTTAGTCGACTTTTACGACACCCACGGGAGGAGATGGGGTGGTGGTATTCGGAGCCGGCACCACACGGTTAATTTTTGTTAGTAATATATAAAACTTATGTTAGTAGTAGACATTCTCGCACAAATGACATGCATTGATACGCAAAATCAACGCTGCTCCACTCCGTGAGAGGTAGCACGGCAGTGCTTCACGTGCGCACAGTACAAGCCTGTCTGTGATCATGGTCAGTATTGATGTTAGATGCATTAAGATAGAGTATTAGTACTCTCTGTTGGCAGTGCAGGGCAAGAACCGAATTTTGATTGCGTTGATCACAATACGTAAATAATATAATAAGTAATTTGTAAATTGAGTCACTTTGGAATTCACGATCGAGCTCTCGAGCTTGTATTATCCTACCTTTCCCAAAAAACAGCTAAAAGTAGGTATAGGTGGTATAATATCTTCAGGGTCACTAGTGAAAATGGGCGTGCCACGGGGATCAATCCTGGGCCCATTTCTGTTTTCCTAGCATATATAAATGATCTCCCTTATATGATGTCGGCATTGTAATCCGTACTGTCGGTGAATACGGTCAAGTGTACATACAACTGTAATGTTGTTATTTCGGAAGTTCTTGCTTTCATTCGAAATAGACATGATGTGGTGGATAGCGAGAGTCATATAAGGATTTGTGCATCGGCCTTTTCGGAGGAGGAGATAGATGAAGCAAAAAGTTGTTTTTTATATCAACCAAAACTAGCCAGAAATTAAAAGACCTTGAAGACATGATTTCTGTATTTAAGACCATGGATCCTGAACGAATACCAGTATTTATGGCATATGACTTGCATAAATTGACCCCAATATGTTTTGACTATGTAGACGTCACAAAATTATTAAAGAAATTATTGGTTCTGCGAGCTGAAGTTACGGATATTAAAAATAATTATGTGACGAAGACCCAGTTTGATAAAATTAAACTAATGAAAAAAACTCCGTATTCGTAAATTAATTCAAACATCAATATGGAGGGTATATTTTGCAAGATAATTTGTCCGACATAACAGAACTACCGCCAAGTGCTGCCGGTGCACTCGCATCACCAAGTTCCAGTTATTGGGGGGATCGTTGGGATAGTGCGAGTGAAGCGGCAATATGTAATTCACTCGCCCAATCTCATACCGTAGGCGAGACCAAAACGCATAGAAGACCTGTTCCGCTCGCATCACCGAATTCTGCCGTGCGAGATAAGGATCAACTAGCGCACGTAGATAAGAGATTTTATATCATATGTGAATAAGGAGGTAACGGAATCTGACATTTGTGAATATGTAAAAGCTAAAGTGAATGAAGTTGTAAACCTGGAGAAAATTAATATGAAGACCGAAAGGTCTTATAATGCATTTAAGTTATTTGTGCTTAGGTAAAGCATAAAATAGATCAGTTTTTGGACGACGACTTATGGCCCGATGGCATTTCGTTCAGACGTTTTATTTATTTTAAGGGAAGAGACACTATGATATTCGATGAAAATAGAAAAACACAAAGTAATGGATGCAAATAATAGTGTTCCCCACAGTGACAGTGTTAACATGCTCTAATATGGACAGAAGTCTAAATAAACGTTACGTTATTTTTATCTAATCCAATATTATTTGCTGATGGCACATAGCTAATTTTTTAAATCAATAGCAGAGTTTATGAATTTACACACGTTAATGATAGCTTGTCCTCTCTGTCTAGATGGTTTGCTGCAAATAATCTTTTTATTCATCATTCATCATTTCGGCCGAATGAAGTCCACTGCTGGACACAGGCCTCCCCCAAAGATAAAGATCACCACAACGACCGATATGGGTGTGTTGTGTGCTCATTGAGGGGTCTTGCCGTAATCGCCACGCTTGGCAGACGGGTTGGCGATCGCAGGTGAGTTGTTAATGTACTCGAAGGACGCTGCTGCCCATCCTCCGGTTAATCCCTTTGTCGACTTTTACGACACCCACGGGATGAAATGGGGTGGTGGCATTCTGAGCCGGCACCACACGGTAAATCTTTTTATTAAATAGTAGTAAAACCAAATGTTTGAAGTTTTCATTGCCAAATATCCTCAAGTCGAATTGGAACTAATTCTTGAAGGCAACAAACTCGAGATAGTAAATTAAACAGTATTTTTATGTATATTGATTATTAATTAATTGATTTTAAATTGGAGTGGGGTGCTATATAAAGGCTGTATCCAATAGGTTAAGTTCTACTGCATTTGCAGTCAGAAAAATTAGGAAGCTAACTGACGTAGCTATGGCCAGACTAGTATGTTGCGCGTATTTCCACATCATACAAATTAAAACCAAAAGAGCTAAAGTTGCTCAACTGAAAGCCTAAAACGTAAACTTTGAAGCTATGTTACCTAAAAATAAAATGTGCCATATTGTTATGGCTACATATTAAGCTATACAAATCCATTTTACGTTGATCTCTCAACGGACGGAACGCCAATGCGAGACCAACTTATACTAGAGATATATCGCTTAATATGTAACCGCATGGTACATTGTTCGCGATCCAGAACAGTGACAAGTTGGTGACCGTGTCGTGGTGAACTCCATTTGGGTGCTTGTCATAGATCACATTGATGACGTTTGAACTTGTTTACTGTATCCACTAGTACCCGACAAAAGTTAATATATTTTATGCATTTAACGAACATTACCTCTGTAATCATCAGTTCGGTGAGCGGAACGAGAAGTAGAGGACACACGTGTATAAGCACAACGAAGCTGGCAGTTACCTTGGAGCCGTTGCCTTGCTGGTTGGTCTGCGAGTGCTTGTTGTAGTGCATGTTGTTCCCCTGGCGCGGGTAGTAGCCGGGCGCCGAGCGCTGGCGGTAGTTGTCGCGCGAGGCGCCGAAGCCGTTGCCGAACAGCTTGTCGGGCGGCGGCACCAGCGCCGCGCCCGGCTGCAGGCTCAGGCCCGCCAGCACGTCGTCCAGCGGCCGCGAGCGCAGGCCGCCGCGGAACAGCGAGTCGCGGTCGCGCTCCCGCTCGCGCTCGCGGTCGCGCTCGCGCCGCGGCACGTGCTCGTCGTCGGCGCGCAGCTGGTGGATGGGCACGGGGCCCTCGGCCGACACGGCCGCGCGCGGCACCCAGCCGCCGCGCCGCAGCTCCACCTGCGGGCCGGAGAGGGTCAGGCCGGCCGCGGGCGGGCCCGGGGTCAGGCCGGCCGCCGGCGGGCCCGGGGTCAGGCCGGCCGCCGGCGGGCCCGGGGTCAGGCCGGCCGCCGGCGGGCCCGGGGTCAGGCCGGCCGCCGGCGGGCCCGGCGCCGCCCGGCCGAGAGCGGCTCGCTTACCGTGTCGCGAAGCATGAACCTGATGCGCGGCGCGAGCTCGCGCGACGTGGAGAGCGTCTCGATGCGCGCGAAGTACTGCTCCATGAGGCCGCGACCCCTCTCGGAGTCCAGCACGCGGCCGCACGTGCGCACGAGCTGCGCGAGGCACTCCAGGTCCTCGTGGTGCTCGGCGGCCGCGCGCCGCGCCAGAAGGTTTTGAATGCATCGGTGCAGGATCGATTCGGCCAAGATCTCGAGTTTGCCGAGCTCCCCGATGAACTTTATATTGCCTAACATCTTGCATTTTGCAAGATGTCTCTTTTCCTCCTCTTCGGGCAACAATGCCCTGTCATCGAACGCGGCAAACGCCTACAATATAATGTTAAAAATCAGTAACCACAAGAGAGACCACTACCGCCGACGATACGATCGGTACCTACCTGGGCACGGTTCTCGAACTCAGTGCGACATTTGTTCAGGAGAAGCAACTTAAATGTGCAAGGCTGACCGGGCGGCTCGAAGTTAGGTGCCTCCTCGCTTAGCCTTTTGCACAGCTGTGCATACATCGACGAGTATTTAGGCTCGTCGAGTGCCTTCTCGAAAATGAGAAGAATCACCCCCTTAAGCACCTTGTCGGAGTCAAGCTCCAAACCGAGCAAGTCATCGCTCAGCTTCTGGAACTTCTCCGGTGTGAGCTTGTTAAGGATACCGCGGACCTGAAAACAAAGAGCGGCTGCTGAGCTAGACTGTCGTTGTAAGAGCGAACGCGCACCATTGCGGCCATGGCCACGAAAAAGAAGGGCGAATTCGGAAAAAAAAAACTCATAAGTTATAGAAACGCAAATGGCACCACGCACAGGGATGCCACGACCGACCAGTCGTTGGGAGCGCTAGTGCGCGCATAGCGTTCGGAACAGTTGCGACCAGTACAGCATTCGGCCAATGTCCGACTAGTGTATAACGTATGTGTCCGGCCGGCGACCGTCACGAACAAAGCGTGCGGCTGGTCCAACGGCCGATCGCACAGACAACTTACCTTGCGGAATATGATGTCATGCTTGGCATCCCCGTCGGGCACCTCGTGGTGGCGCAGGGTGGAGGGCGGGACCCAGCGGCGCCTCGGCGGGGGGACGGCTGTCCGCCCCGAGGCGCGCGGCGCGGGCCCCGACTGCCGCGCGCTGTCCGTCTTGCCGCCGGTGCTGACTCCCGCGCACTGCCGCGCTCTGCTCCCGCGCGTTCTTGTGCTTGCGCTGTCCGCACGCTTCAGCGCTGTGCGCTTGTGCTACGCCTCCGCGTCCTGCCCTGCCCACACAAAACAGACACGTTAGGCTTGCGTCCCACCCGACATCAAAGAGCAGCATAGCACTGCTCACCCAACCTGACCCACCGAGCTGCTGTGATACCCTACTCGGCCGAGACCTTCTTCCCGGGAATACGACAGACCACTGTTACGCAGCTTGTACATTTATGGGAACTTCGATTAGTGTTGATTTTATTTATCAACCAAAAGTGAATGTCTTAATCATCACCATCATTTCGGCCGAATGAAATCCACTGCTGGACACAGGCCTCCCCCAAAGATCACCACAATGACCGATATGGGTGTGTTGTGGGCTCATTGGGAGGTTTTGCCATAATCGCCACGCTTGGCATACGGGTTGGCGATCACAGTTGAGCTGTAAATGTACTCGAAGGAGGCTGCTGCCCATCCTCCGGCTAATCCCTTAGTCGACTTTTACGACACCCACGGGAGGAGATGGGGTGGTGGTATTCTGAGCCGGCACCACACGGCATGTCTTAATGCTTGTCCAATATTCTTTAAGTTGATGAATGATGATTGACTGATATGAATGACTATGATTATTGTTAACAACGCGTATCTAATTAAATATTTCGAGTTCCGCTATTGATAGGTATACTAATACATAACATGTGCCGTTTTTAATACGTAGCACACGAACCTAAATTAATAGAACGTAACACTTATAGAACCACATCGGTGTACGTTCGGCAGTCAAAGCCGATTTTTAACCGACTTCAAAAAGAAGGAGGTTCTCAATTCGATGCGTAGTTTTTTTAATGTATGTGCACCGATTACTTCGGGATTTGTAGACCGATTTGAGCAATTATTTTTTCAACATATGCAGAATGCTTTTCGAGTTGGTCCCATATTAATTTCATTACATTTGATCGAGTAGTTGTTTAGCCAGATTGAATAAACAGGTTCATTTGACTGCGCTTATCTAGATGATGTCTAAATAGTTTCGATGCCTCTGAGATCAGAGAATCGATTTGAGTCATTCTTATTTTTAGTGAGAAATACTTTTTTCCATTTCAGTGGTTTTTATATTTTTATATCGTGTAGGGTTATTGAAGTCGGTAGATTTTTTGTTAAAAAGTTTTATCTCCGAAACTGACGAACAAAGTATGATTTGGAAAAATAGATTATGGTGTTGAGGCCTGTCATTGCATGTGAGAAATATATTTGAATCGGACATGTTGCTCTATGTTCATATGTAAAGCGTTATTCCTTGTTAATTATCGGTTCTGCTTCGTACTACCCCCGTACTTCTTAAACGATTAAAACGTATCAACCATATTCGACCGCCCTTCAAAGATCCTTCATATTATTACACTCTTAAAATTAGTGCCATGGTGAGTACGATTACACGTGTTCCATTTCGTGGACGAAAAGTCGCGAAATTAGGACAATATAGCTAACAAGTATCTAACGAGGCATTAGTCGTAAACCGGTAAAGGATTTATGTTTATAATATAATTCCTTACTATATTCGGTGGATAGCTAGGTTATTATTAAGATTGATGTCAGATTTTCAAGCAAGTGACCAAGTGTCTCCTTACCGTGTAAATAATTAAGGCAATGCTGGTTAATTGAGTCATTATATAAAATTATTATTAGGATGAGGTCGCCCGCCCGGTCGCGATATTAGTGTGACTGCGTGAACACTACAAGTTAAGGCTTAACAAAACATTAGTGCGTCGTTCGTCGCGCGAGCAGCGCTGCTGGCAGGTGAGGCGGCGCTGGCGGTCGGCGGCCGCGCCCGCGCCGGCCGTAGACCCCGCGCCGCCCCCCGCCGGCCGTAGACCCCGCACCGCCCCCCGCCGCCGTAGACCCCGCGCCCCGCCGGACGTCCTCGCGCACCTCTAGCCGTGTCCCGCCCGACCGGTCACGTTGCCTGCGTTTTCGGTATCAAGCAATTTTCGTATAGATTCACGAACCACACGAGCGCGTCGTCGGCTGTATAACGCGATACCGAGCGGCGCTCAGCGTACATAAAGGATCGGGCAACGTGGCGACGACGGTCGATAGCGTCGCGGCGCGAGGTCAACGTCCGTCGGAACCTTGGCGCTGCCGCTGCAAGGTCGCGCCGCCGGTCGCCAGCTGTCGCCCACCTTCTCACAATACATATGTAGTTCAACCCGAAAACTATATAATCATTTTATAATGAACTAATTTTCGCTATACATTTTTATTTTCTTATACCTACTTATCTAAATATAAAAATAGAACTTTAATTTTCTAATCTACGCACTCAAATCGTATGGCTTTTAATGCGAAATTCGCTCACATCTAAAGTTTATTCACCTCTATATTTCGTACATTCACTTCGCAATATAATAATGAGGAAGTGAAACAGCTTAACCAATAATGTTAGCAATCCACCCACACTAAGAAGCGGTCGCCCGGTATATTTAAACGTACATATATATACAACAACCCCAAGATACGCGGCTATGCGGTTATTTCATCGATGCTGTTTAGTTGTCAGACCCGTAGGCGGGCCTCCCCTAGCGCCTAACGGGCCGGAGCGGCCGGGAGCGACCGGGAGTGGCTCGGAGCGACGGTACCCGAGCCACGGAGCGTCCTGGCCCGGTCATCGACCCGCGCTGCAGCTCGCGCCCCGCACCCCTCTCACCTCTACCACCCCTGTTGGCCCTGGCTGCCCTTATCTATCTATGCATACCTATGACATAGTCGAATGTAAATTGACTCTCCCCAATGCTTTCCCAATTTTAACCCCAAACAAGGTCGTGCCCTCAGCAGTGTCTCACAAATGAACTACTGTAACTATTTGCGTACATCACGTCATTTATTTATATTTGAATAGTATTTATGTGCTCAGTGTTATAGTTATGCCGATTGTGATTTTTACTGTTTATTCAAATTAAGGGAACCTCTTAGTTATGTCATAGCGAGCACGTAATGATAGCTACAAGAAGACACTACTCAATGCGTTCGTGCTTTTTAAGAAAAAGGTAAACTGTGGACTGCCGCTACCAAACTAACGCGGGCCAAATTGCTTCTTATACCTAAACATCATTATATCACATCCAGATATGGTGACCGAGGGAGATAAAGGGTTACGGTGATAACTGGTTTTCGTGGTCAGTGGCTAGTCTTCGTTCCGATTAATACAAACATTAACGACCATCCACTGGCATCATATTAGTTAATTCGATAGAAAATCGATATCCAGTCAGTTTGTAGGCCACGGTTACGAGGTATTTGGCAACTAATTTGTTACCTTCGTGTAACGCAAGGCAATCATTTTCCCGGTACATGTAGTTGATATTGTTTTGCTTTTTCAGCGCTATCCGAGAACAGAAATGCTATAATGCAATAACCCGACTTTTCTAAATTACTGTATCAGTTATTTTCAGATAACACATCCCTTTTATTTAGACAAGCGGCAGCAGCCGATTACTGTCGATGTAAATAACGCTCTCTCTCTAAAGTATTGCACTGGTTTAATGTTAACAATTTGCTTTTGAACGAGAAAAAAGCCCAATTTGTTAGAATCTTAACATCTAATGTTAAGCAGGTACAAACCAGTGTACTAGTAAATGAGAAGAAGTTGAGCCTTGTAGACAGCAACTATGTTTTGGGGTATTACTTTCGATTCAAAGCTACAATAATTTGGGCCCACACACACTAGTTGTCAAAAGACAGCCTGTAGCATATGCAGTCTTTAAAATCTGCTAGCTAACTGATATAGATACGACGAGATTAGTATAATTTTGTTAGTTACAGTACAACGCCGTAAGGCATTTTGCTGTGGGAAAATCCTACCGACATTGAAAACTACCTTTGTGCTGCAAAAAAGAGCTATTATAACAATAGTTTCCGACATTCGCCGAGGAATGATTTTAAAAGAAAATCTATATAATGACATCCCAATTTAGTATATATTATTTGATTATTTAAAAAAAGAATTTTGACTTAAATTTACTGTGATTTTAAATTTTTGAATACCGTTATTGATTTATTATAATTATCATATTTTCATTTCTGATTTTGAATGCAAATTTTCATATTAATTAATTTATATATTTTTTGTCTTTTGATCTTTGTTTATGATATAATATGGGTTTATACTGAAATAAATATTTTTTTTAATAGCACGAAATTCTGGAGATTTTTATGTGTAAAAAAGAACGTAATTTTTTTCACCAAAACGACATTCGCAGTTTCAAATACCGTAATAAAGAAATTATTATAATGCTAATGCCAATGACCAGGCTCCAAAAATCTGTGAGTCATTTAGGTGCCCAAGTATCCGTTTCTGTACAAGATACCAAGTAATAATAATAGTTTAGTTTAACAATAATAAAATCGGTAACTGTGTAAAAAGGGTTAAGAAATGTTTGAACTGCTCTAATCTAGCATAGGTACTTATACAATTTACATATAAATTATTTTTAATGACTATAATATTTAATATTTTTATGACATTTTTGTAAACTACTAATTGCATATACAAATTTTATGATGGATTTGACTGATTAAAATTTATATCTCCGGTCTGTCCGAAGGTTTTGTGGTCTACAATACAAGTGTCCGCTGATTTCGGTTAGGTGTTAGTCGTGCGAGGGGTCGTTGAGCTCCCACAAATACTGCCGAGCTACTCGTCATGACCGGCGACTGATTATGCTTGCAGTCTTTAAGGAAAGGTCATCTTAAATCGGTCATGGAACTTTCTTCAAAAGACCATTCCATGCGCTGCTTATTTTTCTTCATAATATTGTATTTATTTATTTCGCATATACGTCTGGACTACAAATAGACTGAAAACAGAAAATTTTGAGTTTGTTTCGAAATATTTTCTCGTAATTATTTGCAATAATAAGGATTATGCCGTGTGGCTGAGAATACCACCACCCCATCTCCTCCCGTGGGTGTCGTAAAAGTCGACTAAGGGATTAGCCGGAGGATGGGCAGCAGCGTCCTTCGAGTACATTAGCAACTCAACTGTGATCGCCAACCCGTCTGCCAAGCGTGGCGATTATGGCAAAACCCCCTAATGAGCCCCAATGAGCCTCAATGGGGCACAAAGGTTCTCGAATGGAGACCGCGCACCGGAAAACGCAGCGTGGGACGACCTTCAACGAGGTGGACAGACGACCTGGTGAAGGTCGCTGGGAGTCGTTGGATGAGAGCGGCATGTGACCGCTCGTTGTGGAAATCTAAGGGGGAGGCCTTTGTTCAGCAGTGGACGTCCTGTGGCTGATATGATGAGCCCACAACACACTCATATCGGTCGTAGTGATTTTTGGGGGAGGCCTGTGTTCAGCAGTGGACTTCATTCGGCCGAAATGATGATGATGATGATGATGATGAATAAGGATTATGTGCATATATTTTTTACAAGGCATCCGAATAACACGCGCACTCACTGGCACTGCGCGCAATATTGGTTACGTGAGGCGGTAGTGCGGAGGCCAAGTTCTCACTCAACAAAAAAACATTGAGTAAATGATTATTATTTGAACGAAAACATGACGTCATGAGGTTCATATTGGATAGTTTTATTCATTTTACCATCGATCCGTGTGGTGTCCGAATTAAGAATATAGTCCATACACCATCCATGTCCTCCCGTGGATGTCGTAAATGCGACTAAGGAGAACCAAACCGTGTGCCAAGCGTGGGAGTACACTGGTAAACCCCCAGGATGACTACATACGGTGTATAACCGATCGGCTTTGGGAGAGGCCTTTGTTCAGCAGTGGACGTCCTACGGCTAATAATATGATAATGATACATTTGAAGTCAGGCAAAATATGGCCTAGAATTTAGACACCCACCGACCCAAGTATACCACCTTAA
Organism: Diloba caeruleocephala; assembly: GCA_947459985.1. NCBI lineage: Eukaryota > Metazoa > Arthropoda > Insecta > Lepidoptera > Noctuidae > Diloba > Diloba caeruleocephala. The sequence continues at coordinate 305,031 of OX381609.1, forward strand.
GAGAAGAACTTGACTCCTTTTGTTCTTTACTAAAGGACTTGGATCACAAAGAGAGGTGACCACTTTATTTTATTCTTGACGACACGTTTTGAGCAGTGGTTAAGCGAGTGACTTTCTACACTACGTAGCGCGAGTTCGATCCCCGCACGGAACAAGGATTTGAATGTTTCTGGTCTCGGTGTTTGGACATGTGAGATTCATGTCTATATATTATTATACTACTATTACTATATATAACTAACCTACGATTTTTTTAAAGACAAAAACAGCCCCTAAATTAAAGAATTTGCTGGAAGCTTTGGCATCATCCGAGTTTAGCTGAGACAGCACACCACTACCTCTGCCTACATTTCTTCATATATCTTGCAGCTTCGTTCCATACACATGCACAACAGTTTGGAGACTTCATTTTTTCATCGTGAATGCAAATTATTTGGTAGGTGGAATGTGAACAGAACAAATTCTAAAAAAGGACCTTCGTTTTCAAAGCTAAGACATCCAGTCCTATACCATTTACTGAGCTACTTTCAAAATATTCACCCCCAAACTTAACAAATTTCTTTAAAACGGAGGGGTGGCGTCTGATACTGCTTCCTCCGATATAGCAATCTGCCTCCTCATCACGTAGCCCCACTTACGGTGGAATCCAATATATCACTTTTTTTTATTATACTAGAATAAAGACCCACTTTTTGACAAAATAATTCCGGTGGGATTGAAAAGGCAAAGTCCTAAATACAGGAAATAAATAGGCAGACCATTATACAAGAACTTCTGTACCCAAGCTCTACAGAGGTAACAGTCTCGGTAAAGATGTCATTTAAAACCAAGTTGGCACTAACCATAAAATAATAAGTTCAGTACAGAGGTTAAAGTTTTGCTGTAATCCATTCCACACTCACAATAACAAAACAATTTATAGAATAAGTCAGATGACGCGTGTTCGTAGCGCCCGCTCGCACTCGGCCCTGCTCCAATTTAGTTTATTGAAGGAAAGAAAACGAAAGCGGTTAAGCCATGTGTAGAGAGAGTAGAGAATGCTGGAAACTGACTTGGACGCTCTATTATTTTCGGTACATTCAATTAATTACGCCACTCAGTTTTTATTTCTTAATTATGGACAGTTTGGTACATAACGAACTGGCTCGGCGGAACGCTTTTAATAACGTCAAGATAACATTCTGAAGTATTGTTGTGTGGCACTTGCGACACGAAGTCTCTGTCCTGCTTCCTCATTTGTCGATCCGTGGTCTCGTCAGTCGAATAGTAGAATTGCTGTTTTTCGATCGACGGGAACACAAAATTGGGCCGTGTGTATTCTCCTGCTAGTGCGAGTTCGCTTCATCCTCGCCGGGTAAACGTCAATAATTCGAGCCCCGATACGAAAACAAGCTATTAATTGATTCGTACAAAACGTGCAGCAGGTATGATTTAGCTACAAAAGCGCAATAGACAAAAGGTTGCGTGGGGAGCGGACTGATCGGCGACCCACTTGGGCGTCGCTCGATGGAGCGCTGTGTCCCCAGTGGAGTTAAGCAAGCCGTGTGCCACTTAGCTACCATTGACCCAGATCCGCGGAGCAACCCCGCGCCCGCGCACCGCCGCTATGCACAAAAACTGCCACGCGAAGGCCCCGGCCTGACCCGGGGCCGCCTGCCTGACCTACTAAACCTTCCTGTCTGCCAAATAACGTTATTTTGCCTCATTGAAAACTCCATTGATTGGTGCAACAAATACTTTATCCGATATCACGCTATAAGTATGTGACGCACACTACTGAACTAAGGAAGAACTACATTTTGACTCCCGAGACTTACGGCCGAAATTAATAATCAGTCTAATCTTCATATTTAAGATGTCGAAGTTCATCCGTTGTTGTGTTACGATCACATTTAACACAAAACCAGGTACATCCGAAATTCAAAGAGTTTGGATTAGATTGATTATAAACCTCGGCCGTTAACAGAGAAGGATCTGACCGATTCCTTTTTACTACTTTTGGTGCATAACATCTGGATATAAGTTATCAATCAGAAACCAAATCAGGTGTTGTTGCCAGAGGCTCAGGCCTGTATTAGAGATCAACACTCAAATAGAACGTGAGTTGAGATTGCGTTAATCAAATACGAACCCTACGTAATAGGTCCAGCATTTATATACAATTATATGCAATCTTGACTCGAGTTCTACTTGGGTTTTGATTCTCGATGTGTATTACGGGCTTCAGCGGCAATGCTACGAGATGTTTCTTAATATAATCAAAGACATCATCATTTCGGCCGAATAAAGTCCACTGCTGGACACAGGCCTCCCCCAAAGATCACTACAACGACCGATATGGGTGTGTTGTGTGCTCATTGGGGGGTTTTGCCATAATCGCCACGCTTGGCAGGCGGGTTGGCGATCGCAGTTGAGTTGTTAATGTACTCGAAGGACGTTGCAGCCCATCCTCCGGCTAATCCCATAGTCGTCTTTTACGACACTCACGGGATGAGATGGGTTGGTGCTATTCGTAGCCGGCACCACACAGCGGCACATCAGACATACTGTTATATTATTATATGTATTGCTGTATTTACTTGCACGGTACACTCGACACGCCTCACTCTTGACTTAGGTGTACAAGTGAATACTTAATTCCGCTCCTTTACGTAAATCTCACAATCGCAAACGAAGTTAATGTCGGTACCTATTTAATATTCTACAGCTTGTTGTTCATCTGTCTTCCGTACTACGACATCATGAACACACAAGATAAAAACATATATGTATTAAGAAATACTAGAGACCTTTAATTTAAAAACGAAACCTTTGAAATTAGAGAGTTAAGTGTTATAGGTATAAAAATTAAATTAATTGTGAGTCTAATTCGTGCACTTGCTGACGGTAGCACATTCAATCTAATTTAAAGTCAAACAAGAATATAAAGTTTTAGGCCGTTTTCCGTTAATTTGTAATTTTGTATCCTCATTGGTTGTGTGTTAAGTATTGTGTTAGAAAAATCTAGACAAAGACGTGAAGATATTTTGGATAACTTTGAACCATGTCTAAGGCACTTTTTATATATAATTTTACCGACCAGAATTAGGTATATGATGATTAGATGACTTTGCCGATTGCTCTAAAACGTAGGCTTTTACTGTTCTAAACATTTAATTAGAACAATTTTGTGATTTGTTTCACGGTGTTTGAGATACATGTTGTACTTATCTTGATTTACTGGGTCAAATTATGTCGATATTTTTTTTTTTTCATATCTATGTACATCTGATACCTGGGAGTTCTACTGTAACATTCAGTTTATTTTAAACTATAGAGAAGACATATCACATAATTAGGTCTCATACCGCACTGGGCGGTCTTAGCGTCGCGCGGTGGTGGTGCGAAACATATTTCCAAAATCAAAATACACACTAATTAATATCTAAGCTACAGAGCTACATCGACGCCGAGGCTTTGTTTTAGGGCATTTTCTCAGCTATATGGGATCTGTTTTAAGTTTCCGATAACTATTGTAGTTTTTTTTGGTTAGATGCATCAAACAGAGTCTACTTTTTCCAGACTTGAATGTCTTTAATTGCTCTACCTACTATTAGGAATGAGCCCTCAACCATCTTTTCAGTAGACTGATTTACTCAACTGATAATGATAAATGAAGTACTGTTAATAATAAACTATTATTAGATTTACATAATATTGTGAACTAAACTAAAAATAAAACATGATTGTCTTGCTCTTCTAAGTTCACATGTGAGCCATCAGTAGGTCGCAAAGCTATACTAGCACTAGACATAAAGTTTCTACTAACAAATTGCTTATTGTTAATGTGTGTATCTGTAGAGCATTAAAGTATTTTCATTTAAATATTACCATAACACATATGATTATAACCCAGTGGCTGATGAAAGACCTAATATAATTATACACATCAACATAATTATTTTAGAGAGTAGAGTAGATACTGTAGACCAAACTAGTACCAAGTGTTACCAGTTAGTTATCATTATATCAACACCATAAGCTTACAATGACAATTTTGCCACAGCAGCTAAGTAATTTAATAAGTAATTTAAATTTTCTTTCTCCTGTATAGTTCACATGTTTGAGTCCCCCACAGAACAAATATTTGTATGTTCTATATTGTTCCGAGTCTGGGTGTTTACGAATGTGGAATTCATGTCATCATTAAATTGTTGTACATACCATATGTATCAACTGTATCCATGTCACACAAAATACTAGTGCAGTGTATCAGCTGTTATAACATAAGGCTGAGTTTAAAGTTTACTGGTTATAATTAACTGCTGCTATATTACTGCATACTAGTGGAACTCTATCCAAAAATATTACTATTGAATGGAGTTTGAAAATTAAATATAATATTGTAAAGTCAACTGTTTGCTTGTATTGGAAGGGTTTATGATGTGTTTTAGGAGAACGTTGGTTGAGTTTAACTATGCATTCAAACCCATGGTAAACTGTATACTATTTAAAAGCTACTGAAATACAAACTACAAAACAAATGAGTATACTTACATTAAATCATTGAATTAACCATGATGAAGTAGAAAATTTATCAATAACATTATACTGTACATGTATATGCTTGTATTGACAAAAAATACTAGAATGATCAATTATGTTATTGACATTAACATAAGTTACAAGAATACCCTACATTATTGCATAGTAGTTCACAACTACTAATGTTATTCAAGAAGATGCGAAACCAACACATGTCTATTGCTAGACCTATAGAAACTCTAAAACTGTCTGTTGGTAAAATATATCGTAAAGATCAGTCATATGAACCCACTGGTTACTAAAAAACTGATTAAACTAAATAAGGCACTTCTGCTTTCAGTTATCTATATTATTAGGATTTAAGTCTTTCTTCACTCGGTGACATTACTATCATACAAATAAGTCAGTAATGTTAGCATCTCATGTTAATTTCTACAATTAAGATAAAGGCAGATACCAAATAACATGTATTGTAAAACATGTTGGCAAAAAAATATAATAGAAACAAAAATAAAGTATGAAGGTCAATTTAGAATGTACTAGGTAAACAGAGATATCTACTGTTAGTGATATTTACATATGAACTATATGTAAACTTATATCACAGTAATACTTACAGAGCAACCAATTATAACAAAAGAATTAGTGTCCATCAAACTATTATATCTGAATTACAAAAATAAAATCAATTGAATAAATAGCACCTACATATTTTCTTGATTGTCAAAATACAGAAAACAATAGTAAAATTCTTGATAAATTTTCTGTAATATTCTTAACAAACAAAGAGTTCATAGAAACAGACAAGTACAATAGCTAACTTGATGCATTAAGTTGAAATTTTAAGGGATGCGACATCGCCGCCGTCTAGACTCATCAGGTATCAACCTTGTATCACTACAAGGTGATATCTGATGAATGACCGTTAACGGAACAGACATGTAAGGAGGCAAAACGGAGCGAGGAGCAGGTACGTACGGAAGTAACACGGGGACGCGACCAATCGCAGGCGGCCGTGGCCCGCTAACGCAGCCCGCCGATACTAAATCCATCGTAGCGGCTAGGTTAGAATGCACTTTACCTCGTCCACCAATTAACGCTTGCATTTTGACATTACTCGTGACCTCGCGTAAGGTCACGCTAGAACGTGCGAGATGTATCTCATTCTACACCTATAATAATGTGGAACTTGAATAAAATGGCTCACAAAGGTGACGCATCGACACGATCCGATCGAATGATCTTAGCTGATCTAGAGTTATTTCCTGCTTAATAATTAGGACGTTCGCACTCACGTGACTTTGTTCGAACAATATATACACTAAATACACCATAATATATAAAATTCACAAACTTACGAGGCGATGAAAGTCAATTTCGTAGAAAGCACACGTACCGCAACACGACAAGCGTGTTCTTTTACACACATACGACTGATTAACTCACACATACAAAATGACAGTTACTTGCTATACCAGCCTGCTCAACGAAACAACTGAGACACTTTTAATTGTGTTAATGGACAAAATGAATATATGGCTATTATAACAAGATAACAATGACTAATAAAAAATAAGTTTTTAATTTAAGCGATTACACAAATATACTTAAGTACTTTAAACAACCATAAAGACCTAAAAGAATTAATTGAGATAAACGTAACGGAAATGACATTTTTACCACCCTAACAACAAGTTCTTTTCTTCATATATTACGGGCACTGGTCTTACTATCAACCCAGCAAAAACAAACAAATTAACAATTTCAGAAAACTTTTACATATCAAAGGTAATACAGAGTATTTATCCTATCTTAAAAATCTTATAATTCTAGTTCTAGTTATCTTAAAATTATGTATCTATATCTATACAACCACAAAACTAATAACTATACAAACAATAGTTAAAATTCATATAGATCCAACAGAGCTTTAGACGAAATTACAAAGCGAAATTGTAAATTTAAATCACATATATTTTCCCAAACTTAGTAATATATAAATGTTAGAGTGCAAACTCTTTTGTTATCACTATCAGAGAACGATGTGAAACTTATATTAAAAAAGGTAACATTGGTGGTAGTTATAGAGATGAGTTTGTTGACTTCAAAAAAAAACTGATCAATAAAAAACCTTTTCAACTAGCAGTTTAATTTCAATTGGTTATGGGCCCAGACTACGTGTGATGAACAAAGATCTTTGGCGATACACATATTGATTTGGAAAACGGAGCTTAGTAAGATCCAGATTTCAAAGCTAGATGTAAATAATTGGGTATCATGGAAGTACCGCATGTCGGCGTTGTTGCGTGGCATAGACGGACTCATGGACATCGTGCAGGGGAAGACATGTAAGCCTGAGAAGCCTGTGGTGTGTGGTGGTGATAGTCATGCTGCTACTCTCTTATGAACTACTCCGTAGTCGATGCCATAAAATAATAAATAATTGTTATACCGATTATAAGCGGAAACTTGAAAATGAAATAACCAAAAACCCTAAAGCTTTCTGGCGGTTCATCAAAGATAAACGTCGAGGTGAGTCTAGCATGCCTGCAAAGATGTTCTTAAAAGATCGGGTGGCTGAAAATGGCACAGAAATTGCAAATCTTTTTGCTAATCAATTTTTATCTGTTTACAGCCGGGAATCCGCTATACAAACGTCACATAGTTTCTCGGGATGTAATAATGCCATTAGCAATATTCAGTTTACAACAATAGAAGTCCTAAATAAACTGAAACAGCTAGACTCCACTAAGTGCCCTGGACCGGACTCAATACCGCCTTCATTTATTAAACGTTGTAGTCATGTCCTCTGTTTACCATTACAAATAATTTTTAATTCTTCTCTCAATGAAGGAATATTTCCGGAAGTCTGGAAAAATGCTAGAATCACACCTGTCTATAAAAAAGGGGATCCCGCAAACGTTGAAAACTATCGACCGATTTCCATTTTATCATGCTTTCCCAAAATTTTTGAATCTCTCGTTTGTCCAATCATCACTCGCCACATAGATAAAATTATTTCACCATCTCAACATGGCTTTAAAACTGGCCGCAGTGTAGAGACTAATCTTGTACAGTATGTATCTGATGTGACGCTAGATCTTGACAATAGGTTGGAGGTTGATACGGTGTATACAGATTTTAGCAGCGCCTTTGACAAAGTTGATCATTCTATACTGTTATCGAAGCTAGATTACAATGGAGTACATGGCTCACTATTTAACTGGTTCTCATCTTACTTGTCTCGTAGATCTCAAATTATTGCAGTTAACGGGTATGAATCCTTCCCATATTATGCAGTCTCAGGAGTTCCACAAGGTTCACATCTTGCTCCAGTTCTTTTTTCCCTTTTTATCAATGACATTACAAATCAGATTCAAAACTGTAAATATTTAATGTTTGCTGATGATCTCAAAATTTACAAAACTATCACCTCAGATAATGATACCACCCTGATCCAACAAGATCTAGATAGGATTGAGCGCTGGTGCACACAAAACCGTATGAAACTAAACGTGCAAAAATGTTGTCAAATACGATTTACAAGAAAAAAGCAAACTCACGTGTGTTCATATAACATTAATGGCACCCTACTAAATAAAGTTAATGAGGTGCGAGATCTTGGTGTTATCATAGATAGTAAAGTTAACTTCAATAGTCATATTGACAATATTATCAAAAAATCTGCACAAATGCTAGGCTTTCTTAAAAGAAGCACAAAAGAATTCAAGTTGGCGCGGACTAAAATTATATTATATAACACACTGGTTCGTAGTAACTTAGAATTTGCCAGCATAGTGTGGAGTCCACATTATGCGGCTCACTCGCAAAGGGTTGAAAGTATACAGAGAGCTTTCACTAAACACCTCGCGTATAGTACAAATAAAATATCTCCCAGAAGTCCATATAACCAACGTATTGATTGCTTCAACATGATCTCTCTACGAGAACGTCGGCGATTACAAGACCTAATGTTCCTTTACAAATTAATCAACAATAGATTTGACAGTGATGAACTCGTTACACGTATTCTATTATATGTACCTTTTAAATTACCCAGATATCCTATAACCAAACCATACCATGTTCAGTCTTGTAAAACTAATATAGGACTAAATTCACCGCTTAACAGAATGTGTAGAGAATTGAATTCATTCGTGAAGTCAGTACCAGATACATACTAGATACATACACCACGATTCGATAAATTCATTTAGATCCAAAATCCTGAATTCCATGAAAATACTATAGAAAACTAACTTGATTTTATACTTTCTTGAGCCTTTAGTCTAGAATTGTTAAAAATGTAATACCTACTCAATAATTTTAATCTCAAGCATAAGCTGCCTCACCCTTCTGTTAGATTTAGTTATATTATCTATGTTCTCATTATTGAAAATGTTGGTTATCCCGTAATTGGCTAGTGTGTAGGCCTGTTACCATATATATATTAATTAAATATTATATTGTATACACGAGCTGTGGGAAGACCTTAATAAATAAATAAATAAATAAATAAATACTGTCGAGGCAATGGCTGCATATAATCTAAACGTAACGTAGAGTACTTAAAGTTGGAAAGTACTGCTCTATTGTTAATTACAAACAATGTAACTGATGAAACGTTGGACAAGGTGATCAGGTTCACAAAGCCAAAAGATGTTTGGGATGAACTCCATAGGCTGTATGATGGCGTAAATAACGACCGATTATATGATGCCTGCATGGATTTGTTTTCGTACAAGTTGGATACTGCCACTGATATGCCACTCACATATCCAAAGTAAAAAATGTATGGCATTAACTAAATCAAGAATTAATTAAAACTGACGAAGGTAATCAATTACCTGAATTACTTCTGATTTGCAAAATCTTAGAAACATTGCCAGAAGAATGTTTTTTCTTTAGATCAAACTGGGTGCTCAAATCAAAGAAAGACAGAATGGTGGACAATTTGACGAGCCAGCTGTGTGCCCATGAAAAGGCATTGATAGCTAAGGATGGTGTATCCGAGGCAAGCTCTGGCAACGTGGTAGTTGTAAAAGTTACCAGGAAAAGTAGCATTAAGAAAAGAACCAAGGGAGCTTTCAAGTGTCACATATGTAAGGAAGTCGGACATTTCAAGAAGGACTGTCCAAAAAAGGACCTGCATCTAGAAACTAGAGCTAGCAATAACATGATGGTGGTGCTGGTGAATGCGACAGATTGCGGTCTGGATCGTGATGAGTGGTACGTGGATAATGGAGCCACACACCATGTTACGATGAGAGGAGACCTGTTTCAAGGTTTCGAACGTTTTGCGGAACCGCATACAGTGACAACTGCAGATGGGAAAAGAATTGAAGCCTTAGGAAAAGGATCAATTTTGATGGAAGCTAAGAAGAGAAAGTTCAAAATGAGGGATGTGTGGTATGTTCCGGATGTTACTAAAAATCTCTTTTCGGTACTGGCAGCGCAAGATTTGAATGCCAGAAGTTTGTTTGAGTCACGCTTCGCTACTTGTCAAACGAAAATAAACGGAAAACTGGCCGTGACGGGTAGCAGACATAAACGTGGTGGTTTATATAAGCTGAATTGCCAGCCAGTCAACCTACAGAAAATCTGTTGAATACGGTGGATACTTTACAGCTATACCATGAACGTATGGGTCATCAAAATAAACGCCACGTTAAGTGAATTATCGAGCAAGAATTGGATGTTAAAACCAAGGATGGTGGAAGCTTATGTGAAGGATGCATTTTTGGAAAGACACACAGACGAAAGTTTGGTGTTCGGGAGAAAGCAAACAGTCCAGGCGAACGCATACATTCGGACGTATATAGACCCTTCCCTCCATCTTGATCAAAATTCCGGTACTTCGTACTCTTTAAGGATGAATTTACTCGGTACCGTTCTGTGTACTGCATGAAACAGAAGTTGGCAGTCGCTGAGAAATTGCGTTTGATGTTAGCTGAAGCGAGAGCAGCAGGACACATTATCAAAGAGTTCCTCAGTGACAACGGAGGCGAGTTTGACAATGAAAAAAATTCGAAAAGAGTTGGAGAAGTACGGAATACACCAACGGCTAGTAATGCCGTATACGCATGCACAGAATGGGTGCAGTGAATGAGAGAACCGTACGATTCTCAAAATGGCAAGGGTCATGATGCATGCACACGAGGATCTTCCATTTTAAATAGAACAGGACCAACAACTGTGGATCACAAATCGCCATTTGAGTTGTGGTTTGGGAAGAAACCGCAAATCAAGCATTTGAGGATCATTGGCTCGACTTGCTACGTGCGTTTTCCTAAACAAAAGAGGAAGAAGATGCATAAGAAGGCAAAGCAGTGCATTTTAGTAGGCTATGACAGCGATGACGGTGATGACGGTGATGACGGTTACAGACGGTGATGACGGTTACAGACTCTGGAATAAAGAGTCAAATACTTTAGTTAGGTCAAGAGTTGTAAATTTTGATGAGAGGCCACTTGAGTCAAATATAGAAGTCCGAATATCTACTAATGAGGTGACTGAAATAGAAATTCCTTTGCATGTCAGGAAGGAAGATGACGTTATAACTACCCCTGTCACGGTTGAAGCAAATGACGAGACATTTTTTGAAAGGGATAATGAGCTTGAGTTGTCTGAGAACCAAGGCGTTATTGAAGCTCCCGTTGCTAACAGGGATGAGGCTGAGTTTGAGGATGCGCGGTTGGAGGTGTCAGGACATAACGAATCTATTGAATTAGGGGGGGGGGGGGGGGCACAATTGTGAGAACGAGGTATTAGAAGACTTGGCAAGGCATAGCATGCAACTTAGAGATCGATCTCTCCTTAGACGACCGGAAACATTCAATGATTATGTGTCTTTTATCGGCACTAGTATTGATAGTTATACAGAACCAGTCACTTATAAAGAAGCAATAGCCTGAATTATGGCGCAAGGCTATGGATAACGAAATTAACTCTCTGACAGAGAATGTAACGTGGGTTCTTAAAAATTTACCCAAGAATCGGAAAGGCATTCCATGCAAGTGGGTTTATAAAGTCAAGCTCAATCCTGACGGGTCAGTTGAAAAGTATAAAGCTCAACTTGTGGTAACAGGCTTTTGATAAAAAGGGGGAGAAGATTATGACAAGACGTTCAGCCCTGTAGCCAGAATGGCAACAGTTAGAGCTGTACTCAGTGTAGCTGCTAGTGAGGGAATTAAAGTTAAGTCAATTTGATGTCTCCACAGCTTTCCTATATGGATCTTTATCTGATGAAGAAATATATATGAAACAACCAGAGGGATATAGTGACAGAACAGACCGAGTTTGTCTGTTACAGAAAAGTCTTTAAAGCTTAAAGCAGGCTCCTCGTTGTTGGAACAAAACAATTTTAGATTTCTTCAAAGAGGTCGGATTTGAAGTAAGTGAGGCTGATCTATGCCTATTCAAAAGAGAGACGGCCAAGGGAAAATTAATAACAGCACTATATGTGGATGATGGGCTTATTGCTGGAACTAAACAAGCATTGATTGATGAGTTCATTGAGCACATTCAAGGGAGTTTTCAGATAACTACTAAGCCCGTATCCTATTTGTAGTAAAGTCCCAAACCAAATACCACACTAAAAAAAACATCAAGACACTGTGAGTGATGACTGCGTGCATCGAAATAATTTTTGATTATAATTGTACGGTAGATAAAATAAAATAAATTTTTAAAATCTGTAACGACGCCTGTCAGTCCCCTTAGTCATCCTGCGACCACGAACCCTGCAAAGTGTTCGAAACGTCAGGAAAAACAAAAACCTAAAATATACGCGATAGAATCCGTTTAAAAGTGTTATTATAATAGAAATTGAAGTTAAAAAAGGAGACGACGTAAGAATACATCAGACCTCATATGTACATAAAATATTGAAGCGGTTTGGAATGCAGCACTGCAAACCAGTGGCTACTCCAACAGTAAAGGAAAATGTGTTCCAGAGGGCAGAGAAGGTTGATGATTACTTTCTGAATAACTATCGACATATAGTTGGAGCCGATATCGACATATTTAATGGTTGGTACAAGACCTGATATTGCATATGCCGTGAGTGTGGTTTCAAGAACCTTAGAAAATTCGTCTCAAGGAGATTGTGTGCGATTATAGCGTATATTTGCAATATACTCCAGATATGGGCATTGTATACAGAAGAAACTATAAAAAGAGTCTTTTAGAATGCTATAGTGATGCAGATAACGGAGGAGATATAGCTACGGGGATGTCTACGACCGGTATTGTATGCTTATATGCTGGAGGTGCTGTATCTTGATTAAGCCAGAGACAGCAGAGTGTAGCCATCTTGACGACAGATGCCGAGGTTGTTGAGCCAGCGAGGCAGCTAGAGAAAGTGTTTGCTACCTCGCCTTATTCGCGGAATGACTAATATTGATGAATTGCCAGTGCTCCACGTAGACAATGAGAAAATCCTGAGTTCCATCGAAGAACCAAACATTTCTTCATACGAGAACTAGTGATGAACGGACAACTCAAAGTAAACAGGATTAGTAGTGAGATGCAGCTTGCGGATCTTTTTACTAAGCCACTGGCTAGGCCAAGGCTTAAGAAGCTAGGGGATCAGCTAACAGAACGATATGAAACCTATATTAAAAAAGGAAACATTGGTGGCAGTTATAGAGATGAGTTTGTTGACTTCAAAAAGTAAAAACTGATCAATAAAAAACCTTTTCAACTAGCAGTTTAATTTCAATTATAAAAAACAAGTAGCTTTTAGGTAGGTCACATTTCCCTAGTCAGGGTTGCCAGCCTGACAGGAGTGACAGGACTGACAGGCGACAGCAGGGGTTGACATGTGCAAATGCAAATCAACAAAACAATCATCAAATACCCTTTGTGACATTGTGTTTGTTTTTCGTGTTGTCTTAGGTGGCGGATAAACACTGAACAATCTCTTTATAAATTTGCAGCCGCCGAATATCTAGCGTGTATTAGCTTACAACGTTGACATTGGCAGAATCGTATTGGGCCTAGACTCAATGGAATAAGGCCAGAAAAAAAAAAAAAAAAAAAACATCAAATACTAGATAGGGATACAAATACAATCATCATAAATCATGATTCATGAATCAATTTAAAGAGTTTTTAAATTTATCATAATCACTACCTACGTTTTCAACAATGTAACATAGCCGATTAGCTATTCGGCCAAAAGTACTCTGTGACTGTGTAATGTGTATTAGCATTTTGTTGTTGTGTTGCACTAAAAACTGCTTACAATCAAAGAACATCATAAAAATAGTAATTATACACTTTGCAAAGAACAATTATTACAAATGTTGCAGGTCATACCTTTCATAATTTCAATAGTATACAAGATTCATTATCCGGATAGTTTTAATCTGTCATGAGATGTTTTACAGTGTCCAATTCTTAACCTACGATAACTGGAACTGAGAGATTGAGAAACAAAAACGAAATCTAACATATAACCCTATTGTCCGAAAGGAGCTAATTTATAACAGTAAAATATATTATATACATAACATTAAAGCTATATTTATAACATTAAAACAAATGCAGATTTTATCAATCATGAAATTGTCTCTACTGTCATTCATTTTAGCACCCCAAAAACAGAAGAAGAACATTAAAGTCTCCAATTAACAAGAAGTTATCCGTTTTTATTTTACTAAGTTTCTTTCAGCAAATGAATATAAAATTTACCATTAGGTAAAGGAGAACAGTATACACTCATAATAATGAGGCAATACAAAAAAACAATCCTATTTGAAATAGAATATTTTGATTAACATAATCTGGTATCAATAATAGTGAATTTAAATAAACTTTTAATTGCAATCATAGATGAATATACCATTGCAATGGCTATGCATCTGTGTGGTCGATCAGGGTCTGCTGCAAATATAACCATATAATATTTGCAGGATATATATACATATAGCTCAAATTATTATTATTACAAAGCCCGGCCTCATTAATTCATTAAAATAATGTTGATGCTATCAATTGTCTGTAGATTTATTTAAAAATATCAAGTTTAGGGGAAATACTTTTAGAATTCCATTATAGTATTATATAGTAGTATTATATTAAAATATTCTAAAATATAATCTGTAAATTATATTGCTTAAATTGTGTATTAACAATTCTTTTATAATCTTTAATGTAATTGGTACTCCATCTTTCTTAGACTTCAAATCTACAACTGTTTTTATAATACCATTTAATGTTGAATCACAGTTCAATATGTTGCTAATAATGAATTGTTTCTACGGCGAAGTGGTTTTAGTATTAACATTAGATTTCAAAGAGATACTTTTTGATGTTTTGTCATTAGAAGTATGTAAGACTGATGCCTTTAGGGGGCACTCATAGGCGACTGCTACGTGAGGTCCTTGGCAGTTATTACATTTAATTTTATCTTTTTGTGAACAAATTTTATAGTAATGATTACCTGCTCAGATGGACCAAACTTGAGCATTTTTGCAGGAACCACTAGTGTGGTTGAATTTATAACAATTGAAGCATTCATTGTACTAAAGGTTTAAAACATTATCTTCTAGCCATAAATGTTCATACATATCTAACATGACTGAGCCTGTTAATATTCAAAAAAGTTACTAGTACTGTTGGCAGACTAGTAAGTAAGCCATCGGGAAGCTTCTCCTTAAATCTCTTGATACCTAAAACTTCACACCCAGGTGACTTCAAAGACGACAGAAGTTCAGAATCCTCAATTTCAGTAGAGACCTTTATTACTCTCTGGCTTTCAATTTGATGGAAAGGTATCTTGACTGACCAGTTATGATTGCTATGAATAGACTTATTTAAAATGCTAGAGCTTGCTTCTTTTTTTGATGGATAAAAATTCTTTATAAAGTACTGATTAATGGTTTAACATACGTGTTCCTTAAGAATTGTATTGATTTTAAAGGGATCAATTTTGTCCATGTTCTGAAAAAGTAAAATGGGATAATCCTTTCTGTGCAATTCTTCATAAATTGGAAGGATATAGTAATGTCTTAGGTTTTCGCGATTATTATACATTATAATAAAACAATTTTAAACGGATTAAATCGCGTGTATCATAGATTTTTGTTTTTCCTGACGTTTCGAACAATAATACACGCGATTTAATCCGTTTAAAATTGTTTTATTATAATTGGAAAAGGGGTTTATTCAAAGAATAAACCCCTTTTGGTAACATCTTGGGACCCGGTTCATCGTCGTGTA
The DNA here is from genome assembly GCA_947459985.1 of Diloba caeruleocephala. NCBI lineage: Eukaryota > Metazoa > Arthropoda > Insecta > Lepidoptera > Noctuidae > Diloba > Diloba caeruleocephala. Next base: position 320,781 of record OX381609.1, read on the forward strand.
TACAAGTTGTACTTTTTCGCTTTAAAGTGGTACTGGAAGTAACACTCCATGAGCCCACTACTAAATTTACTCATGGAATTGAATAAAGCGCTAAAATCTGGTTATTTATAGCTCTAAACAAATTAAATGTATTTGGTTTAAAAAAGAGCGCCTTTTAACCCCCTTTATTACAGTCGTCTCCCCACCGCTAGAGGGAGCGGAGGGAGGTGACCATTTTACAGTCATCCCCTCCGAAAAGTGCCTAAAGGTGTGGCACCAATGGGCGGCTCTAGTGTGATTTTAACGAGGACCTGGAGCCCACTTCGGTGCCGGAGATGATCACTCCGGTGGTTTTTTGTTTTATGAAACGCTAATACTACAAAAATGTCCAAAAAATATTAAATATAACAGGATCTCTGAGTAATAAGCTTTTAAAGTTTCTTTGTGATTCTCTGGAGGCTTCAATGGATAAGACCAAGTTCTATATAGTGTTAATAAAAAATAAAAATAAACATTTTTTATTATTGTTACTAACCCGAACCTAATCTATCCGATTCCGGAGGATCCACTTAATAAGAAGACTGAAGTCCCATATCTTGAGTGTCCAAGATAGGGACTTCAATCTTGCCTATAATATTATAGGTAGCTCATTAGGTTTCTACATTAAAGTTGCGGCAGTAAATGCGGCGAGATTGTAAGTCCCTATAGATCAGACAAGTTTCTAATCTGCCTCGGTGTTGTGTGAGGTTGCAATGTTTCATAGCAGGGGCGCCCGAAATATTTCACACAAGTCGTGCGATCGGGCCCTACCGGTGGGCTGATTACCTAAGTCGCGCAGACGCTTTGCAAGAAGAAGAAGGTATGGCTTCCGGTTACCTGGGTGAGGCCCGGCAGATGCCCGTACAGCGCACAATTTGTGATGTATAGTGGCGCTCCCTGCCGTCAATTGGCCCATACCTACGCTTTCAGGACAAGTCAATCACACCGCAGATAAGAAGCCGTTGTATACTCACGTATTGAGCGAATTGAGGTGTAAATCGTCGGTCAATGTATAGGTACTTTTACATGCTCATCCGCTCCCACGCCTGCTCAACGGGTGGGTAATAGCGCAAGTGAAGTTATGTGCAACAGTGAGTACTGCACTCGTCTCGCCTATATTAACTTAGGAGCAACTTGTACAGCTGCTGCAAGCAAGCTGTGTGGTGCCGGCTACGATTAGCACCAACCCATCTCATCCCTGGGGTATCGTAAAAGGCGACTATGGGATTAGCCGGAGGATGGGCAGCAGCGTTCTTCGAGTACATTAGGTTACCTACCATGATCGGTGAGAAATTGAGCCACGGAATGATCAAGCTTCAACCATGCACTTGCCAGCTGCTCACGAACGAATGGAAAGAACTGGTACAGGTGAAGGTCCTTAATAGATATGTCCCACCAATTGATGGTTATCATTCGGCCAAGAGTTCTTCCCAAACACCAGCCTGTGGTTTACACAAACTGCAGATCCTAACACAATCACGTCTAGTAGAAATTCCACGTCCATGTTTTCTCTCGTTGAGTAGTACATTGCAGCACGTCGCTTTACCTCAAGGTCGACTGGCAAAACTCCTGCTAGCACAGGCAGAGCTTCAGTATTTACTGTCCTATATGCCTTACACAAGAATATATATGCTAAGCGCTGGCTTTGGAGTAGTTAACGTCGTACCGCGCCGATAGTAGCCCTATCGGCCCATACAGGTGAACCATAGCTTATACAACCCAAGTAAGTACTTATCCCCGTAAATAGTTTTAAAAGTATAAAATGAAAGACCCCAGTAGCTGTTGATATCCTTGTCAGGGAATAAAAGTTCCTTTTAGCTTTTTCACCTCCAGATCTAATATCTTCAACGAATGAGATCTAATATCTTCAACGAACGAAAAACAACTCCAATACAAGACAAAGGTAGCACACTGACTCCTTTCTTTTAACGGTAATGTTATTGAACTTAATGCTTGGTGAAGCCTTAAGATTGCATTTTAAAATTAGTAGAAAGGCTTTTGTGGTGCAAACATTAAGCGATTCCGTTCGCCCCACCTAGAGATTAAACGTAAACAAGTATCCGCCATTCCGAATAAGCAGAAGGTCGTCGTCTGCGTAACCAGTCAATGAACAGATGTACGGTAATGGAATCACTAGAAAATCATCGAACCCTATGTTCCATAGATAAGGACCAATAACGGATCCTTGAGGACATCCCGTCGTGAGTTCCTTCGACACAGCATGATGACCTACTTTAAGATTTACAGATCCGTGTGCGAAATATGAGTAAATGGGAGTGTAGATGTTTTTGAAGCAACCACGAGCCTTCATTTTAAGTAGCAGCATAGGCCACCACGCGTTGTCGAAGGCACCATAAATATCAAAGAAGATGCCTATTACATACTTATGTTCTGATAAATTTACTATTTTCCTGACAGAGATTGCTGCGTCAATAGTAGATTTTCCTATTGTGAAGCCGAATTGGTTGTTATGAAATTTCGGTCCATCTGGCAGAAAACGTGGAACTACCTATCGGGTATTCAAGAAGTTTACCTAAAGATGGTAGTAAAGTTATAGGCCGATACGAGGTACGATTTAGGATCATCCGAGGTACGATTTAGGATCATCCGAGGTATCATTTAGGATCATCCGACGGATTGTCACCGCTTTTTGGTATTGTGCGTATAAAACCAGAACGCCAACGAAAATGCCTTCAGCAATACAGCGCCTGAGAACGATCAATATAGACCCGATGTTTTACAAGCTTCTTCAGTCATCCTACTAGATATTTTATCTTCCCCAGATGCTTTATTAATTGGCAGTTTATTGTCATCGTTTATGAATTCGTCAGTAGATGGAAGGTCAGACGCTGAAGATACCGGTGACTCAGCAGCCCACAATCTGATCTGTTGATGATGCACGTTATGATTTTCAGGTAGATAATGAGGTATAAGACTATTGAGTATTGGTCTCTTCAATACCAGTGATATGCATATTGTAAATTTTTTGTATATAAGCAAGGTCGACTGATCTATTGGCTTTAAACTCGTGGTACATAGGATACCACGGATCCTCTCTACCTCTAGAGTGTTTCCACAATTTTATTCATTTCATTAGATTTTCCTTTGGTATTCTCCGATATGGAGTCGAGTATCGACTCCACACCAACATTATCAATTTTATTTTTTAGTCCTTATTTAATCCCACTAGTATGGGGGGAATAAGCAGTCCACCCAAGCACTCTCCCCTGGAGGGTTTCCGCCAGTACCCTGGAGTAGCGTGCTAGAGACTGAACTACCCATCAGCCATGCACCCCCTCGCCACACGCCAACTTGGGATTGGGAGTTACTATTTTATAGAAATTTTCTTTCTCGCAGTCCGGGCGATCAAACCAGGACCGAGAGGGTCCTTATGCTGAGCCGGGGCACATGCCTTGGTCACGACACTCAGCATACCTCAGGATTACGATGTGGAGAGGTTGGCATTTCTGCCAGTACGTCAATCGTGTCGACGACACGACTGACGAAACCTGTCTCGATTTCGCATCCCCAGTATCCTCTGCTAAACAGAGTAATACGAGGAGCGAAATTCGGGCACCATCTGAAAAATCGGGCGGCCCGTCCACATTGGACGCCAGAGGGATCAGCGCCCTCTTAGTCTGTCTCTACCTTTGGGCCTGTCCAGCATGTGCAGTTATCGGCTTAACCCCAACGATTGAGATACGCAAGCCCCACCACGACGACAACGTGGAAATCTCGGTGGGGAATGTAATACGGCCTACGGTGTATTGTACCAGCCATTGAGGTATAATGTACTAAGTACTAGAGGCGACACGACAAACGAATTCCATGCCCCAAACGCGGGGAGGAGGGGCGCGGGCTTTCGAAAAAGAACAGTTGCGACATTTTTACTATTAACTATTTCTGCATACTTTTTTTTTTTTTTAAACTTTATGCAGCAACAGTACATAGGCGGACTTAATGCCGTAAGCATTCTCTACCAGTCAACCATAGGGTGATATAGAGATAACAAGGCAGGCGCAACATGTTTAAAACAAACATGAAATGTAACAAATGTTACATTAAACATAACTAAATTTATGAATAAAAATATACATACATACATATCTATTAGAAATAAATAAATAAATACATACATAATTATATCATAAGTCTTTGAAAAGGTGTTAAGATAATTCTGCTAACGTTTTGTTAAAAAGTATTCACGAACTTTCCGCTTAAATGCATATATACTCGTAGCCATCCTGATTTCCGGAGGGAGCGCATTCCAGAGAAGTATGGATTGAATGTGAAAGGAAGAGTGTAGAAAATCAGAACTATGAGAAGGCAAGTGTAGGAGAAGATTGTTAGAAGAACGAAGATTCCTAGAGTGAGTAGAACAAAGATATTGAAAGTGAGTCATAAGATAAGAAGGAGGGTTGGGAGAGTTGAGTAGTGAGAAAAGCGTAGTCAACGCACGCAAACTTCTTCTCTGGCGAATAGGCATCCACTTGAGCTGAGACCTATAACTTGACACATGGTCATATTTACGCAAGTTAAAGATAAAGCGGATGCAGTTGTTAAGGACCCTGTCAAGCTTATTCAGTAAGTCCGCGTTCAGGTCAAAGTAGCACACGTCACCATAGTCAATTATAGGGAAGATTAAAGACTGGGACCCGGTTAAGGGAGCGTAAAGTACCATTGACTCTCTGACTTACACTAGAGACCTGAGTTTGCCAATTCAATGTAGAGTCAAGATGTAACCCGAGATCTTTTATACTGGGGCTAAATGGAATGATGGATCCGTTAAACATAATAGGTGAAAGAGAAGTAACCATCACTTTACTCATCATTCGTGAGCTTCCAATTACTATGGCCTGACATTTCGTAGGGTTTACAGTCACTACGAATCTATCAGACCAATGGTTTATAGCCTCTAAGTCAAGGTTTAATTCGTTTATAGCCTGCGACAATGTCTCCACCCTCGTTGCTGTGTACAATTGGAGGTCATGGGCATACAGGTGATACGCACACTGAAGACTGTGAGTAATACAATTTATGAAGATAGAGAATAACAACGGGGAAAGAATACCGCCCTGTGGAACGCCAGCTTCCAGTTCTCGCCAACTTAAAAAACTCTCATCAACGCGAACTGACTGCTGACGTCCCCGAAGATAGGAAGTGAACCATTCCAGCACCTCAGGAGAAACTATTAGATGGGAGAGGATAGTGAGGAGAATAAAATTACCAGTTTACGTTTACGTGGAAGGGTGGTGTCCGGATTAAGAATATAGCACCACTCCATCTCCTCCCGTGGATGTCGTAAAAGGCGACTAAGGTAATTTAAACCAGAGGGATGGGCAGCAGCGTCCCTTCTGCGAAACGGTAGCCATACTGCGCTCACCAACCCGCCTGCCAAGCGTGGTGAGTATTGGCAAATACCCCCCCAGAATGATGACACAGTTGTGAAAATCTAAGGAGGAGGCCTTTGTTCAGCAGTGGACGTATAAATGGCCGATATGAAGTGGAAGGGAAAACATATTTTCCTTATTATAAACTAGACTACTCACATACGTACGTCAGATACTGACAGAGAAGTTGCGGTCCACTGGACCGCAAAGCGTGGGACAAGAACTTGCTTCGCAGTGCCTGCTCTAGTATGTAGTACATTATTCCCCAATGACACCAGCTTATTTTTTTACGTCTACCCCATCTATGGCGCCTGTTATTGATATGGCGCTTCAATATAACATGTTTGGCTAAACTAAATTCAGCCCTTGTGCATACACGTTTGGCTAAATGAAATAGGCAAATATTGGCACGACTGACCTGACAATTGATGACGACTCTCGGCAGCTTTGAGCCCGGAACTAAAGTGTGCCCGCCTTCCATACGATGTGTTTGGCTGCACCGTTGAGCTTGGGTTTCTTTTATCCGTATAACACTCACAGGCAAAGGTCTCATCTCAGCACTAGTGCCCGATCGATCCGCATACTCACTTCGTTCAAGCCGATGGAAAAGGTACGAAGAAAATTTGTTTTCATAGCTCTCCATTAAATTCCTTGCCCGTTCTCTCAACTTATCGTGTAATGGTTTTGGTTTGGTTACCCAGGCATGGATTGGTAAAATTCCACAATATAAGTATGTTATGGCTCGATTTTCATTTTGGCCAAGGGTAGGCGCTTCGTGTCGTTCGGGGGCCACGGATCTGCGCAGATTAAGGAGTCTGCGTGCTCATACTGAGTGACCTCCGGGAAGACGGCAGCGTTTACATAGTCACGTGCTGCCGATTGCGCGGAAACAGCGCACAGTGAGGCTTCGGGGGGATCCTTTGCAATGCCTTGGGAGGTGGCTTTTTTACAGTCGCCAGCCTCTCCAGCGCTAGAGTGGTTGACCGCTTTACAGTAATCCCCTCCGAGATGTGCCTAAAGGCTCGGCAGCGACGGGACTAGTATGATTGTATCGAGAACCTGGAGCCTCCCTTCGGTGTCGAAGGTGATTTTAGCCGGTAGTCCGACATGCCGCTCCGTCCTTCCCCTGGGTGGAGGAAGTATGTGATGTATTTCCGACTGGTGGGAATAAGGCACAGAAAGATAATAATGTGAAAATAAAAAAGTGTTTTAGAAAAATAGACTATTTTATTTTATCATACATTATATCGTATGTTACATATTGCATCCGCATCAAGTTAGTATTTAGGTAATGTAACATAGAGTTTGTCGCATTTATAATGCATAAGCACTCGAATAATTGTACAATATATTATCTATATCGCTATCGGGAATGTTTACTTACTAACATACAAACTCATCGGTTTAAAACACCATCACGAAGGTTGATATGAACGGTCAATGGACGGTCAAACAAACAAGGCTGGGGAATCATGAGTGTTTAAACAATATTTACATACAGTACCCGGCATTATATGAAACAAGAAGTTAAATTAAAATTAAATGATTGGAGCTTTCTTCTGCTTGATGTTTGTAAGTGATTGCCTCGTTTGCCTTTATTTGTCATTATTCATTAAACATAATGTTGACTTAAAGTTATCTTCAATTTCACGAATAATTGAGCAAACGAATATTTAAGTAGAAAATTAAGTACAATTTTGAGATTCCGGAGGTGATCGACACTTAAACGAATTAAAACTATGTAAAAATAATATAATTATTTAAAAACATTTAACATGAATATCAAAATACATTTATAAATAAACAGTTTACGTAAAGAGTAACTGTGCGGAGCGAGCGTGATACGGTACTTGTGCCTCTGATGTAGGTTTTGTACGATGTAAACGTTTTTGCGGAGTTCGAGTTTTCATGTTACCATTATAAGGCATGCAAATAAAACAACCCAGACAAACTTCTGCAACCTCACCCAGTGATTTTCCAACCCTGTAAAATTACATGTACTAGTATATTCGCATTAATTGGAATTCTGTAAACTAGTAGTTTCGCATCAATTGAAATTCTGGAATAAATTGTTTTAAGTCATGGTGTATCAAATTATCAGTTAGTTGGCCTCGTAGAAATTGTTTCTAAAGTGCTGCATAATTAACTTTGTAGTACAATATTTTACTTCCGTATCCTATTTTGTGCGCGGCCACGCGAACTCCACAGGCTATCATGAATAGAAAAATATATATACAGTAAAATAGTGATAGTCTATTTATAAATTAACTTTGTATGGCATTCTTTTGAGTTATTATTTCTATCTCTTTCTCTTGTTTAATGTCGGAATTAATAACGAAATCAGAAAAGGATTCAGTTTATGTAAAATTCTATGTTGATAAACGACAAAGCGATGAGAAACGGAACCCGTGGTACGCGGCATGATTTCACTTTAACTAGCAGTGTAAGAGCAACAAGTGACGGCAATGACCAGTTTACACTTTGATCTTAGATTACATATTCGTATATGTCCTACGTCTTTGACTGTATGAACTCACTAGTATTATACTAATATTATTAAATCTGAAAGTTTGTTTCTCAATACCGCTCAATCGGATTCAAATGACATTTGGTAAAGATAGATGTATGTCATTTTCAATTAGTTTAATCGCCGAAACAGTCGCGGGTAACGCTAGTCCATAATAGAGGGTGAGTGTGGCAACATTTTAATTGGAAGTCTATTTCGAGAAAAAAGAAATCATAAAAACTTACTTTTGAATATCTTGGACACTTCGATTTGTTCGTAGTATCACAATATATTCACTTTTACGCGTCACATATTCATATAGTTCGGCTCGTCTATCGATGTCGCCGGCATCAGCTTTTTATTTACTTAGAAATTACCAATGTACAGCTATTAAATAAACAGACTACAACTACGTGCATAACTTACCCTCGGGGTACTGTACGCTATTTCTTTGAGGTCACTACTAACGGGCAGGGACCAACCTCGCTCCATTGTTAACGTAAAAAAATAACAAATTATTTATTATAGCTTAGTCTATATACAATTCAACGATTAGTCCATTTATTCATGTACATTTTTGTAAAAATATTTTAGTATAAAACTTAACACTACTGTATACAAGCGATTTCATCGAGAAAATAAAATATAAATTAAGTACATAATGAGGTGAGCTACGGCTCGCGCTGCGCCGGCGCAGCCCCCGCCGCCGCCGTCACATGCCCGACTCCGCGATGCCTTCGTCGTCTGAAACAGAGAGCGGCGTCAGCGGCGCTCGCGGCGCACGCACTCCGCATGCCAAGCGACACGCACACGCACGCACGCACGCACGCACGCACGCACGCACGCACGCACACACACACACACGCACGCACACACACACGCCACACGCACTCACGTGCTGCCGGCCCGCGCCCGTACTGCTACCCTCCACCTAGCGTCCACACTTTAATATTAACTAACTACGCTAAATCGAACTAAGCTCTTCGGTCATTACGTTTTGTAGTGGAAAAAAAAGGCATAATGCAAAAAGGTAGAAGAAGGCTAACATTTCCTAGAAAAACTGGTTATACAAAAAATAATGAATCTGATATTGTGAACACAATTTGGCGTAGCAGAATATTAATGAGTGTATGTACCTTCGAAGGCGGCGTTGAGGTGGTGGTTGTGGTTGTTGTGCGGCGGCGCGGCCATGTCTTGTCCCTCCAGCACGGCCACGAGGCACTGGTGGATGCAGATGTACTGCTGCTCCGTCTGCACCATCCACACGCGCTCGCGCCGCATCGCGTGCACCATGCCGAAGATGTCGATGAATTCCGCGTGGTTAGCCAGCTGACGAGAGGGACAGGCAAACTACTGGTAACGCTCAAGTGTGAAACGTGCTGATACTTTCTCCAATCATTAACACTGATAATGTTTCTAGTATATCATCCGTCGCCTTCTAACACAGGAAGAATTCCAGGAAGCTTCCTAACTGCTGTGTGAAATGATTATATGAATGGAATTTGAATTCCAACTCTCGTAATTTAAATACGTTCAAAATATAGTTCAGATCTAGTCTCAATGTCGTTTGAGTTTGACTTTGAATGTCGTAAATGTCACAAGTGGTATTCCCCTAAACTAACTAACAACGTCAAAGTGAACTTGTACCGTGATGAGATCGAAAGTAGATCGAAGCCATTCTGCTAATATTTAAAACTGACACAGTTAATAAAATTGTCATTAAATAAACGTCAACATTGACATTCAAATGAGACTACATACATACATACATACATATAATCACGTCTCTCTCCCGTAGGGGTAGGCAGAGACCACTTCTTTCCACTTGCTACGATCCTTACATACTTGTTTCGCTTCGTCCACTTTCATTATTCCCTTCATACATGCTCTTCGGTTTAGGGTACTCTTGACCTGGCCTTTTTCCAAGACGTCCCTGATTTGGTCTTGAAACGTCCGCCTAGGTCTACCCCTTCCAGCACTTTCATTCACACTCGCCTTATACACTTTTTTCGTCAATCGTTCTTCATTCATTCTCTCAACATGGCCAAACCATCTCAGCATACCTTTCTCAATTTTTGTCACTACATCTTCTTTCAGACCACAACGTTTTCTTATCTCACTATTCCTTATCCTGTCACTCAGTTTAACTCCTATCATACTTCTTAACGCTCTCATCTCAACTGCATTTATTCTGCTTTCATGTTTCTTCTGCCATACCCAACTTTCACTAATCAAATGAGACTAGATTGAGATTATACTGATATCCGACTGCACTTCAATAGGAGCAGTTTTTTTTGCCAATTAATAATTACTTTCATTTCAGTGTCATAGTAAATGAATGTAATCCGTATGTATATATAATTACGGCCGAATGAAGTCCATTGCTGGACAAAGGCCTCCCCCAAAGATCACCACATCATAACTGATATGGGTGTGTTGAGGGTTCTTTGGGGGGTTTTGCCATAATCGCCACGCTTGGCAGACGGGTTGGCGATCGCAGTTGAGTTGTTAATGTACTCGAAGGACGCTGCTACCCATCCTCCGGCTAATCCCTTAGTCGACTTTTACGACACCCACGGGAGGAGATGGAGTGGTGGTATTCTGAGCCGGCACCACACGGCATAGCCGGCACCACACGGCATGTATATAAAGATGAATTTGTAAACGTGGCACACTGACCTGCTGCAGCGCGGTGTCCAGCGTGATGAAGGTGCCGGAGCGGCCCACGCCGGCGCTGCAGTGCACCACCACGGGCCGCGAGTCGGGCGGACAGCGCTCGCGGAACGTGCGCACGAACCGGGCGAGCGTGGTGGGCGGGTCGGGCACGCCGAAGTCCGGCCACGTGGTGAAGTGGAAGTGCTTGAGCACGCGCTGCTCGGCGCCGCGGCACAGCATGAGCTCCGTCACGGTCCAGTCGGGGTAGCGGCTCTCGTTGAGCGCCGTGACGGCGATGTCGCCGTAGTACACGGGCCGCGTGTCGTAGGGCCAGTAGCGGTCGCACTTCTCGCGCCCCTTCTCCACGCAGCGCGTGAGCATCACGATGGCGCGCGAGCCCGACTCCCAGCACATGCGCCAGAAGTCGTCGCGCGTGCAGTGCAGCGGGCCCTGCCACACGGTTAGCTTAGCGACACTAATATTGGGCGATTGATTGGGTCGCCAAACGGTGCCTTTTACGGCGACGTCCTGTGATTGTCATGACTCTTAATCGTTCTTTAACCATTCCATACCTACATATTATCACTCTACCTTAATTGGTTCGGATGAAGAGGCGATTAAACATAAAATTAAGTAGACAAAATTTAAGATTTCAGTTTTTACAAATTCATAGTCCATAGTCCACGTGGTGTTCGGATTAAGAATATAGCACCACTCCATCTCCTCCCGTGGATGTCGTAAAAGGCGACTAAGGGAATCTAAACCAGAGGGATGGGCAGCAGCGTCCCTTTTGTCCTTTGTACTGCGCTCACCAACCCGCCTGCCAAGCGTAGTGAGTATTGGCAAATACCCCCCGAAATTATGACACAGTTGTGGAATCTATGGGGGAGGCCTTTGTTCAACAGTGGACGTATAAATGGCCGATATGGTATATGGTATAAATTCATATATTTTCCACAGTGAAATGAAATTAGCAAGTTTAATTGGCGGAATGCTTAACAGAATACAGTACTCCATACTTGCGTGACGATAAACTCTCTGGGCGAGTTGTGTCCGGGCACGTAGTTTGCGTTGATGTAGTCGGAGCCTTCCTCGTCGTCCACGGGCTGCAGCTTGTACCGCGAGTGGTCGTAGGGCAGGATGTTGGTGAAGCGGTTCTTGGGCCGATTGACGGGGAGATCGGCGGCCGTGCACGGCTGCTCGCGACCCACGTGCTTTAACTCCTCAAACTCCTCGCTGAATCTACAAAATCAACAGATGTATCCTGTTATATATATATAATCAAACAATCGAAGTTAATCGTGAATGTGTAATTAACATTTCTGTGTTTTTTCTTTGCACTTATTTCGTCTTTGTCCCGTGGAAGCATACGAAATAGCGGCAAAGAAAAGATCACCCATCTCTACCCATGGGTGTCGTAAAAATCAACTAAGGGTTGATATCAAGAGGATTAATCGAAGACATCAAGGACAAATTTTGTAAAACTTACACGTGTCCTCAAAAGTGTGTGTCACAACGAAGAGATTTGTTACTATAAAATCCCCCATTTTAATTCCAGAGGGAGAGACTTTGAATTCTGGCCTAAGGTTCTTGGCAGACACGGCGTCGGTAATATGTGAACAGCAACAGGCAGTTGCTGCTCACTATTTGTGCGCAATTCGATCTGGCGGTCACGAACACCATGTTTAGGCTGGCCGCGAAGTACAAGACGACGTGATGCGACGCGCGAACGCGCTGTGTGCCGCACGGCACACGGAGCGCGTCCTCACCTGAAGTCGGAGTCGGCCGCCATGAGGCGGTAGTGGTCGATGAAGTCGGCCACGCGCACGGGCCGCTTGGAGCTGCGCGGGGCGGCCCGCCTGCCGGCCCGCCGCACGGCACACGGAGCGCGTCCTCACCTGAAGTCGGAGTCGGCCGCCATGAGGCGGTAGTGGTCGATGAAGTCGGCCACGCGCACGGGCCGCTTGGAGCTGCGCGGGGCGGCCCGCCTGCCGGCCCGCCGCACGGCACACGGAGCGCGTCCTCACCTGAAGTCGGAGTCGGCCGCCATGAGGCGGTAGTGGTCGATGAAGTCGGCCACGCGCACGGGCCGCTTGGAGCTGCGCGGGGCGGCCCGCCTGCCGGCCCGCCGCACGGCACACAGCGCGTCCTCACCTGAAGTCGGAGTCGGCCGCCATGAGGCGGTAGTGGTCGATGAAGTCGGCCACGCGCACGGGCCGCTTGGAGCTGCGCGCGGGCGGCGCGGGCGCGGCGGGCGCGGCGCGGCGGCGCCTGCGCAGCGCGGCCAGCGCGGCGGCCCCGCCCGCGGCCGCGGCGCAGCCCACGCACGCGCCGATGATCCACGCCGTGTTGTCCACCTCTGCAACACGCGCCCGCTACACTCGCCGCGCTACACGTGCCGCGCCAACATGCCGCACACGCGAGACGCGACAATCGACACACAATTCTTTACTCTAAATTACGAATGTTGTCAAAGCCATAACCACATGACACTCTAACAAATCGAAAAACGTTGTAAGTGAACCAAAGTGCGCATTTATGTCACATCTAAGGTTTTTTGGGAGTTTACTTGAACACACACTTTATTTTTATGTCTAACATTTTTTCCTCTCTCTTTCCTTCTATCTATAGAAAGATTTCGTGAAAAAAGACGGGTGCGTAACAGGAAGCCGTCGGAAAATAAAAAATAGAATCAAATTATAGCACTTTTTGCTAACATGTCTAATGTTATATAAGTTTTATTTTCCATTACAATACAGGGCTAATCCAGGAAGTTAATATCACCAAGGAGATAACATCTGTTATTTTTTTCTAATGGAACGCATATCGGAGTACGCCATTTTTATAGCATTACAAAAAAGTTTTGATTTCAATTATTACTTATCTGTGGCAGCGCCCACTTTAGCGCATGCGCAGTGATGTGCTGGGTTTTGGCGCCAGTCATACATTTAGTTGTACTAAATTTCAACCTTTTATTAAAGTTGTTCATTACCAAGGTGAGATGTCAGATGTTACACATATGCGACTACTGTGAGGCTCGCTGGTATTTTTTATATCAGTACCTTAATCAATATGTTTATTTATTTTAATCATCCAATAATCTTTGGAAAACAAAGATGGAAGTCCTGGCAAATACTATAATATACTGATGCTGGTAAAACTAATAATAAATGTTTCTATCATCACTTTTACATTTTAATTAAACATTGGTAAAATCTACATTAAATTTTGATCAATATCATGCATTTTAAATCATACAAAATTAAATTTATCTATGATAATCTAATAATTGTAAGGTAATCAAATATATTATAATAAACGGACAATTTAGATAATAAAAGTACGGAACTAGGATTGAAGTTTTTAGTTTGATCAGATTGTTACTCGGAAGCGACTCAGAGGCCTAGTCTAGTCGGTTGAAGATTTACCTTGTATTATATTCCATTCGAACATTTTGGTGATTATATATGTTCCACCTAAATTCATTGGGAAATGGAAGGTCCATATTCTAATAAAGGTACAATCGAAATTAATAACAAAAAAGAAATATATAGACACGGAGACTAGTTATATAAACAAGTTATATAAACGTGTATTGCAATTTACAACATGTAATTGAAATAACCCAAAACCTGAAACCAATTAAGCTAGTTTTTTATTTGATTTATTTTTACAAACAGTAATCTACCCTTACTTTAAAACTTGGTAGGTATTGCAGGTTGCTATTTAAACTTTTGAGTCGCATTTCTTCGTCAAAAACTTCAAAACTTAGTGGAAAATTATTAATCGATCAGAATAATTATGAGATTTGCCACCAAAACTTACAAATATTTTCTTCAACTATTTACAAAAAGTAAATTATGATTTTGTAGATTGCATAAAATAAAACATCAGGTGGGGTGTCTGAGATTTTTTAAATTACACTTTGTACATACGTGGTGAAGGTATACAGCGACAAAAATCGTGTAAGAATATTTGGTTAAAATACGAATAAAAGTTGTAAAGCATTTTATCGTTTGCTGGTACTAATACGAATTATCAGTAAGGTCGATTATCGTAACCGTTAGTTGATCAGCAGCCTGGTAAAGGGATAAATACCCGTCTGCACTAAACGATACGTGGATGCCTAACTGTCAGGGAGCTCTGAACGATTCAAAGTTGTGTCAGAGACAGATTTGGGAATGCTTAGGAGCTGCCTCAGTTTAGTGCAAACGAGTGTAAGTATCCCTGGTAACAGACAAAAAAATATGATTAACAGGCATCATGAGACGTCCACTGTTGACTGCTGAACAAAGAATTGTGGAAATCTCCAATTATGTAGTAAGTTTTGGGGAAATTTGCCAGTACTCAACACATTCGGCAGGCGGGTTGGTGAGCGCAGTATGGCTTGCTGTTCTATAGAAGGGACGCTGCTGCCCATTCCTCTGGTTTAGACTCTCTTAGTCACGTTTTACTTTTTTATACTCTTAATCCGGACACGACTCGGGATGCAATACCCTCCTAAAACCATTTATATGATCCTTTATCTATTAATCTTTCTCAGGTTTCGGCTACAGCTGTTTCCAGTTCAGGCAAGCCAAGTCAAACAAAATGTCAAAATAAATAGTTTGATATACACGATGAGAAGAGTTCATCCAAATTGATAAATTAGTACACATTTGGGAACTGTTTTTAAAATGTGTTTTCGTTTGTCAATTGTGATGAACTCTTTTATTGTTATTGTGAAGTTTTGTTTGTTTGTAAAATTATATGAACGATGCATATTTTTTAAATTTCTGCTTAAAATATTATTTAAAACAATGAATAGTATTTGATTCAGCTAACTTTTACCCATTTCGCTTCAATATATGCACACAAAAGCACTAATTCGTTTGGTGAATACAAGTTAACTGACCCTTATCAGCGCGGAGGATATCATGATATAATTTGTTATCAGTAATGTACTATATATAATAAGTACAAGTACGTTGTAATCGTTCTATATACACTCGAGCAGGTGAATCAGAGTAGCGATCAACTGAAGTTTGATGATATCGTGTATTTGTGTAGATGAGAAGGTAATAATTGGTTACTTGGTGATAGTTTTAATATAACTTGTAAGTTTCTCTAAAGTTTGTTTTTGCTTAAAATGGGTTATATAGGGTGTTAGGTTATATATTTCTTTATGTGTTTTTCCTTTTTTAAAACGTTGCCCCGAACTAGGGTCTTTCCTGTGTACTGGGTGCAATTACAGACATAAATTCCACATATAATACACCCAGAACTGGAACCTGCAGATCATACAATTATTTGTTCCGTGCGGGAATCAAACCCACAACCCGGAGCGCAGCAGCCGACAGTATCAGCCACTGCACCAACCGTGTCGTCAAATTATACATAACACATCCATTTCTACTCCTCACATCTAGTCCTTGAGCGTTCAAATACTAATCAAAATGATTACAATAGGTAATTATATAATTGTTACGACTGCAGACAGGTCCTGAGTATTAAAAATTATAGATAAAACTGTTTCGACACACGCGTACAAAAATAATGTAAATTTATAATTGAATAATGATAACAAATAATACATTGAGTAGTCAGGTACGTATACGAATAATAATATTTTAATAAAATAAAATCGTGCAGTATTTCTTGCACCGAAGTTCTTTTACGCGGCTATAGTACAGAAATCATCACGTAAGGAAAAGACGTTATGCCCTGTCCTGGCGACCTACCCTGTCTTTCTCTTTCTCTCCTTCTATTATATACGGTAGGCGGCCTTTCTCCTTTTTTCTGTATTTACAAGAAAATGTACTCGTATTTTTTGATATACGAAATGATGATATGAAAACGTTTTAAAATTGGTAACCTCTAAGTGGAAAAATACGAACACAAATTGAATAATAGACAAAAATACCAAACCTAATCGACAAAATCTCGGTTTCTAAATGAATATATTTGGCAACATTGAAATATTACTTCAAAGTCATAGCACAAGTTGTCTGTTTTGTCGATTTGGTGTCTGTATTTTTTGGGTTTATTACCTTATTATACCATTGTATAATAATTAACGATAACGAGTATTTGAAATAACTCAAAACCTCAGACAACCCAACTTATTGTAAATAAATTGATATTGCAAATTATTGTTTATTTTAATGAATATAAAAGATATTTGCAATCTATGATGTCCGACTTATTCTGACCAATTCATAGCACTACACGCATACAGTATCGCCGACGAACGTATGTATGTATTTGTGTAGCGAGCTCGCGCCTATCGTTCGCACAAAGGCGGTATTGAATAATCACTTCACATTTTGCTTAAGTTGTTGGTAGTTTGGTGTGGTGCAGGCTCAGAATACCACCACCCCATTTCCTCCCGTGGGTGTTGTAAATGGGCAGCAGCGTCCTTCGAGTACATTAACAACTCAATTGCGATCGCCAACCCGTCTGCCAAGCGTGGCGATTATGGCAAATCACCCTAATGAGCCCACAACACACCCATATCGATCGTTGTGGTGATCTTTGGGGAGGCCTGTGTCCTGCGTGGACTTCATTTGGCCGAAATGATGTTGGTAGTTATGGGAAAGAAATGCGACTCAAAAGTTTTCATAATATTTTCTCCAGGCTTTGGACTGGCAACATGTTATACCTACCATGTTTTAAAGTAAGTAGGCAGGCTAGTACAATAAGATATCCACATAAGTATTTATTAATTAATCAATTAGCCAGGTAAAACAGTCGGAGTAGGTAAACAGATATTGGCGTGATTTATAAGATTTGAATCAACGTTAAATACGTTTACAATTACTTACTAGTCCACTCCACCCCCGCGGTTGTTCGTAAATAGGATAAAAAAAATTTTTTTAAATACTTTTGGCCTACTAAACTGGATAATAACACTTACGTTATATAATAAAATTATAAAATACTTATAAATCATAAACAAGTGTTTATCCTTCTAGAAGTGGACACAACGTCCAAGAAACACACTCATTGGCACCTCAAGAATTAATTAATGACAAATCATCATAACGTTCCAGTTAGTTAACAATCAGTGGTGGGAATTCTTTTTAATGGATATGACCGAAGCGTCCAAAGTAACGAATTTATTGCACATATTATTGTACATTGAGCACATACGAAACATAGGTGAATACTGGCCGTAGTTCGTGTGGAAAAAAGGAAGATGAATAGATTTTCTATTTGTGACACGGCTGCCGGCACGTGGTACTAACAGTTGAAGTTTATTAAGCATGTCTGGACTATCGACGACCGGGTTAAGACCTTAGATAAAAACACCATATCGGCAACATTTCGCCTAGATAGATATATAGCCTAGAGTTACATGAGGTAAGACTTTACCAGGCAGATCAGGAATGTAAATAATACTAGAATTTTGATTGAATAATTTCGTATTTAATACCACTGGTTATATTGATAATTTCATATCACAGCATATGGAAAGTATATCGTGTATGCTTATTTGAATTGACCAATAGCAGATGAGCGCGCAGAAATTAACAAAAACGGTCGCCATATAAATACTTGCGTCGCGTGCAATCGTCAGTTATATGCCTGCGCGCATGGCGCACGGACGCTGGTTCTAGTTGCCACATAGCTCCCCTCCAGCGAAGCGTCAAATGATATGGTAGACGTGTGCGCGTCTGAACCCGCGCAGTCGCAGTACGAGTACGCGCTGTGTAACTCATTGCGCGGTCGAGCTGTGTCTCGATCGGACGTATGTGTTAGGGGCGAAGCGTACGGTAGGTCTCGACGTTCGGCCGGATCGCGTGACGTATGCCGACTGTTCATCTTCACGACTTGCTGGCTCTTCGGTGTTAGGCAGGAATGCAGGTTTCAGTCTATCTATGCTGACATTTATCGGTCGATCCTTGACTTGTATTGTGTATACTTTGTCCTGTCTCTTCAAAACACGATACGGGCCTTCATACGTCGGTGTTAAGGGCCGGCGGTATGCATCGGTGCGAATGAATACATGCGAACATACATGTAGGTCGTCATGTATAAACATTGAACGGCGATCGGTGTTCCGCCGTGCGGCTTGAAACTTCTTCATCGCTGACGTAATGCTATCGCTAAAGTGTGTATTTGTTGTGCTTGAAAACTTTTCTCCACACATTTCGCCTGGCAGTCGTAACGGTCTTCCGTATAATGCCTCTGCTGATGAGACATCGGTGTTTTCTTTTATAGCGGCTCGTAGTCCCAATAAAACTGTGGGCAATTCTTGAGTCCAGCTTGAGTTTTGCAGTCGGGCAGTCAAGGAAGATTTTAACGAGCGGTGCCATCTCTCAATCATCCCGTTAGCCTGTGGATGATAGGCAGTAGTCCGAGTTTTTTCTATACCCATTCTATTCATTAATGTTTTGAATAATTGGGATTCAAATTGCCTTCCTTGATCGCTTGTTATCCGCTCTGGGCATCCAAAACGTACTATCCAGCCTTCGTAGACAATCGTAGCGATAGTGTTGGCTTCCATGTTGCTAACTGGGAATGCTTCTGGCCATTTCGTAGCTCGGTCAATGATGGTCACACAGTATCGTCTTCCGTCTGATATCGGTAGTGGACCGACGATATCTATGTGTATGTGCGACAGGCGATCGGTGGGTGGATAATTTTGTAACGGCGATACTGTGTGTCGCTGTACTTTCGTCCGTTGGCAATTTATGCAGCATTTTGTCCACATGTTAACGTCTTTGTTCATGTTTGGCCAGAAAAATCTTTGTGTAATCATTTTCCTAGTTGCTCGGGTGCCGGGGTGACTCAAGTTATGAACGGCGTCGAATGCCTTCCTTCGTAATTCCGGCGGTAAGTATGGTCGTATATTGCCGCTCGATGTTTCGCACAGTATTGAGTTGCTTGCATTAGGTGGTCGTAAGCGTTCAAATTGCAGCGACTCATTTTTCGTGACGTCTCTCGTCTGTTTATCACTTAGCTGATGGCGTGCCAGTTCATCGTAGTCGATTGGTGAAGGAGTGGATATTGCTTCGATTCTTGATAAGGCATCGGCCACAACATTGTCCTTTCCTTCTATATGGCATATTTTTGTCGTAAATTGACTTATATAGTGCAAGTACCTTGTGCGTAATGGCGTTTCTGTTTTGCTGTTTTGCCTCAGAATTGCATGTGTTATTGGTTTATGATCCGTGTAAACCGTTATTTCTCTGCCCTCGAACATACATCGAAAGTGCCGTATAGCTAGGTATATTGCTAGAAGTTCTCGGTCAAACGTACTATACTTCTTCTGTGCATCTGTTAATTTCTTTGAGAAAAAACCAAGCGGTCTCCAGCTGTTGTCGACGTGTTGCTGTAATGAGGCTCCGACACATGTGTTCGACGCGTCGCACATAAGTGATAGTGGAGCGTGTACTGACGGGTGAGATAAGGTTACAGCGTCCTTGATACTATTCTTGCACGCTATAAAGGCTTCTTTTTCTTCGCTGGTAAAGTTCACCTTTGTTTTATCGTTCTTCTTGCATGTTCGCATATATTTATATAGCGTTTCTTGGACGTGTGCGGCGTGTGGGATATTTTCTTTGTAGAAATTTAAAATTCCGAGGAAACGACGTAATTCTTGAATTGTGGTTGGCTCGGGGTAAGTAGATATGCATTTAATACGATCTTCTGTTGGCTGGATACCGTTTTTAGTCAATGTATATCCCAAAAATTCTAGATTTTCCTGTCCGAAAACGCACTTCGACACGTTTATTCGTAAACCATGTTCTCGGAGTCTTTTGAATAAGGCTTCTAAATGTCTTCTGTGTGTTTCTTCGTCTACCGAAGCACACAGTATATCGTCGACGAATGGAAATACATTGTCCAAGTCACCTAGAACATTGTTGATGTGGCGTTGAAAAGTTTGACCTGCGTTGCATAGGCCAAAACACATCCTCGGAAATTCATATAGGCCAAAAGGCGTGATGACTGCTGTCTTCTCAATGTCCTCTTCACGAATCCTCAATTGATTATAGGCTTTTTTTAAATCAATTTTTGTGAATATCTTCATTCCTTCCAAGTAATATGTAAAATCGCGTAGTCTGGGTATCGGATATCTGTCTGGTTTGGTTACCGCGTTCAATCTGCGGTAATCACCACACGGTCTGTATTCACCATTTTTCTTCTGCACAAGGTGTAATGGGCTTGCCCAAGGTGATTTTGATGGCCGACATATTCCTTGTTCAAGCATGACTTGGAATTCTTTCTTCGCCACTTGATATTTATGCGGCGGTAACGGTCTTGCTTTACTGTACACTGGTGGTCCGCAAGTGACTATATGGTGTTCGACGTTACTGTTTGTCACGTTACATAAATTTGCAGATGTTATTTCTGCATACTCTTGTAGAAGATTATGAAACGGGTCTGTGAGGTTGATGGTGAGCACTGTCGGGGATGATAATGTACTGTTAGAAATACAGCCGTCAATTGTCAATCCCGTTTTCTGATCGACGAGTTTCTTGGAACGTAGGTCAACGAGAAGATTGTGATGGCGCAAGAAATCAGCGCCCAGTATTGGTCGTTTCACAGCGGCGATGATGAATTCCCATCTTAGTGGGCGACGCAGACCCAAATTTAACTCCAACTTCTTCTCGCCGTATGTTTGTATTGGGGTTCCATTTGCTGCATACAATATTTCTCCAGCCTGTTTCATTCCGTTCTTGTAGGGAATGACCGATACGTTCGCTCCGGTGTCTACTAAAAATCGCAGATGGTTTTGGTAGTCGCAAACGTGTAGACGGTAAGTTGATACGTCATTGACCTCGGGTCCCGTCTCGCCCAAGGTCGCGACTAGTTTCCCTGACGCTTGGTGAACTTGCAAGGATATCTGCATTTGCGTGCTTGTTCGCCGTATCGTGCGTGGTAGAAACATACTTCGCCTGACGTCTGCTGGTAAGAATTCGATGGTCGTCCTTGAGAGCGTGAGCGTGATCGTGAGCGGAAAGAGTGGAATGGTTGTCTTGGTCTATGCATTTTCATTTCGGCTATCTCACGTGTAAGTTCCATGACAGCTTCTCGTAGGTCTTGATCGGGCTGCTGTTTATCGTTTCCGTATCGTGACGTTGACTCATGTTGGCAGGAACACACTGAGTGGATCTCTCGCGTTTGCTCGTGCATCTTATCGGCCATAGCTGCGAGTACGTCGAGTGAGGCTTCTTCGTTCACAGATAGCACGGTGCGCGTGGAGGTAGGTAAGTGTCTCATCCACAGTATTTTTAGGGTGGGGTCGGGTATCTTGTCATGTGCTGGCTCTTTCATACAGCGCAGTAACTGGGATGGCTTCTGGTCTCCCAACTCCATCTCATTTAGCAGTTTTTGTAATTGCTTTGTGTCCGACTCTTCATACACGGATAGTAATCGCTTCTTAGCCTCTTCATAACGGCCAGAGCGCGACTTGCTCAGGAGAATATCGCTTATTTGTTCCACATCCGTTTTTTCAAGATGTGCTATCAGGAGGCTGAACTTGGCTTCATCACCAGGCTTCTGCGGATTGACCACGGTCTCAAATTGGGCAAACCAAAGTAGTGGTTTATCGCGCCAAAATGTTGGAATGCGAGATTTTAATGAGATGGTTGCAATTTCTTCGGACTTCATAGTATGGTCTTGCTCTTCAATTTTAGACTGCGTTTCCAAGGTGGCCAGGGGCATTATATTTATGTTTAGATCACACTTCGGGGTCACCACTTTACCAGGCAGATCAGGAATGTAAATAATACTAGAATTTTGATTGAATAATTTCGTATTTAATACCACTGGTTATATTGATAATTTCATATCACAGCATATGGAAAGTATATCGTGTATGCTTATTTGAATTGACCAATAGCAGATGAGCGCGCAGAAATTAACAAAAACGGTCGCCATATAAATACTTGCGTCGCGTGCAATCGTCAGTTATATGCCTGCGCGCATGGCGCACGGACGCTGGTTCTAGTTGCCACAAGACTTTTGCAATGTTGGTTTGCATAAGCAAGATGATATAGAAACTGTTTTTGGAGCCCTTCGATTCTGTTAATATACACAGTGTAAGAGTGGCTCCAACCAGGACTAGAGTACTCCAGAAGGCTTCGTACGTAGCAGTTAAAAAGAAGGATCGGGATCTCAGGCTCCTTGAAAAGCTTGGTTTGCCGTAGTACGACCCTGCCAGGCGACCACCCTTTTTAGTGATATCGGAAATCTAGTTTACTGTCCACTGTTACTCCCAGGTCGCGGATGCTCGAGTTTTTGCTAATGGGGGTATTCTTGATAAAGTACGTAGCTGCAGTGGAGCATTTCCTATGGGTAAATTTTATATGATAGCATTTTGTCGCATTTAAGGACATTTTGTTTACGAAACACCAGATGTTGATAGTGTTAATGTCATTTTGCAATAAGACAACACCTACATTTGAATCTGGTCCTATATAGCTTTTAATCGTCGGCATACATCTTGAACCTAGATGTTACAGGGGTACAAAGGTCGTTGACAAATAGCAAGAAAAAAGAGGCCCAGGATGAGATCCTTGGGGAACACCCGAAGGTACGGACTTGAGATCTGATTTAAAACCACGAACCATGACAAGCTGGGAACGGTTACGAAGATATGTTTCGCACCATCGAAACAAAGATCCACATATTTCCCGCATAACCCATCTTCCTTAAGAGAATATCATGGTCCACCACATCGAATGCCTTTGAGAAGTTAGTGTAAATAGCACGGACTTTCTTTTTGCTCGCAAATGCTTCTTGTATGTCATCAACATAGGCGAGAAGGTTCGATGTGGTTGACCTACCCGGAAGAAATCCATGTTGTTGGGCGTTTAGCATCAGCTTGAGATGAAAGAGCACTGTTTTTGATAATATGGACATCGGAAAAATGACGCGTTCCTGTGTCATAAATATGAAGGTATTATAAGTCTTAACAAATTTAACATGCACGCATAAGCGTCGAAACTTCAAAACTTTGCATGATACAAAAGTATTTTTGGGTAATACCTATATTAAAAGGTGGCGCAATTGATTCTGCTATCGAATTTGAAAACTAGTTTAAGGTTTTGAGTTAATGTACGTCTGGAGTCGTCTTATATATTGTTTTCATGAATGGAACGGAAGCTTAGAATGCTCAGTATGAACGTGAATGGTAACAATCACCGAGTGAGCAAGTTTTGGCACGCGTCAGTCGGAGCACGTACCTGTGTAGACGACGGTGTAGGCCGTGTCGGTGAACTTGTCGGGCGCGGTGAAGGCGCGCAGCTTGACGAAGTACTTGGTGCCGGCCCGCAGCGGCCCGTTGCAGTAGGCGCGGCCGCCCGCGTCGCAGCGCTCCGAGCCGATGGTGAACTCCTCCACGGGCGACGAGTGGAACGGGTAGTAGGGCTCCGTGACCTGGTAGGGCGGCCACGCGGCCAGCGCGTGCACGTCGCGCCACGACGGCAGGCGCGCCGGCGTGTCGTTGCGCGGCTCCTCGGCCAGCACCAGCGTGTAGGCCGTGACGTTGCCGTTGGCCGGCGAGAAGTAGTCGGCGCGGAAGCGCACGGCCACGGTGGAGGACGAGCGCCGCAGCTCGCGCGGCGTGGCGTGCGCGGGCGGGCGCGGCGGCGCGCCGATGGCCATGTGCTGCAGCAGGCGCGCCGCCGCGCCCGCGCCCGCGCCCGTCTCGGCGCGCACGGCGAAGGCGTAGGCCGCGCCCGGCGCCAGCCCGCCCACGGCGCCCGCGCGCGCGTCCGGCGGGAACTCCAGCGTGCTCACGCGCTCGGGCTCGGCCTGCGGCGCGTACTCCAGCAGGAAGCGGCGCAGCACGCCGTTGGCCTCCTGCGGCGCCAGCTCCCACTCGAAGGCCACGCGGCTGGGCGTGGCGTCCACGGCGCGGAAGCGGCGCGGCGCGGGCGGCGGCGCCTCGCGCGTGCGCACGCCGGCCGAGTGCGCGCGCGACGCCGTGCGCAGCGTGCTCACGCGGCCCGCGCGCACCACCACGGTGAACGTGTACAGCGTGTGCGGCCGCAGCGCCGCCACCGTGATGCCGAGCTCCTCCGTGGTGTGCGTCTGCAGCTGGTCGGTGGCCGTGAGGTACTGCACCTCGAAGTCCGTGAAGTCTCCCGCCGGCCTGTCCCACGCGAGTGTTATCTCACGTGCGCCGATCTCGGTCGCGTTCAGCTGTTTTATCGGCCGAGGAACTGCGAACGTATTTTAAAGTCGTCAGTCGAAGTTGACACTAATTGATACTTCACGATAAAGTCAAACACTTGTCGGCATAAATATAGTTTACTTATATCAAAACAAGACTGTATATAGAAACATGCATAATAATGCTAAAAGCAGAAAATATTTTACAAAGCCAAATCAAAATCGAATTCAATTTAAACTGAATTACATTCTAAAAACAAATATCTTATTATATCGAATGATTAATCGCTTCTAAAAAAATCCATTTTCGACTCCTATGGTATAGTATTTATTAATTACCGGGTGTTTATTGCGAATGGATTGAATATAGTGACATTTACTTATATTTAAACACATATTATTTTCTTAAGTCTATTTATATCAAATTGTAATAACCGAGTATCCTGGTAACACTGTTACAATCTGTATTGTTTTATTAATTAAGCAATAACAATGCCGTCGTGCGTATAAAAAATGCACAAACTAACAAGCAAAAATAAATATAGAACAAGGGATCTCATACCACACGTGAGTAACAAACTAAATAAAATATTTTAATACAAATACTATTCAAATTATCTATATAATAATATTCTAGAAGCGAGCGAGCATTGCTGCAAGGCTTATGAGCATAAAGCGGCAAAGTGAAGAAGGCCCATTCGTAACAATTCGAGTTAAAGCAAGAGTTAAATTAGTGCACTCAGAACGCTGAGGGGTATTGAACTAAAAAAGGGTCAGTTTTACTCGTTTTTGTTGAGTTTAACTCTATTGATGTTAACTTTAACAAACGTGAATTGGCGGTTAGCGATCGATCGGGCGGCAGCTAAGACCTTCGCCGTGAGTGTTTTCATACGGAGCCAATCTGGCCGGACGACAATACAAGCGAGACGGGCAGTGGGCAGTTAGAATGGGCCCTCGTGCGCTAACGGGAGGTAGTTACATAGGCGCGCCTGGCGCTGCACGGGATGCGACGTGACGTTGTGCGACACGGTCCACATGGTGACGTTGTACAGGCGGCCCGGCGTCAGGCCCGCGAACTGCACCAGCTGCGCCGGCGCGTCGGCCGCGCGGGCCAGCTCGCGGCCCGGCTCGGCCGCCGCGCCCGGCCCGGCCGCCCCGCCCGGCCCGCTCGGCCCGCCCGCCGCGCCCGGCCCGCCCGGCCCCTCCGGCCCGCCCGCGGCGTCCAGCCGGAAGCGGTACGAGTCGAAGCGCGACGCCGCCTCGGGCGTGCGCGTGTACAGCACTTTCTGCGGCACAGCGTCACCACGCACTTGTTAACACGGGAACATGCTGCCGCTATTCGTCTTACACGTCAGTGGGCAGACGGGGTGGTTTATTATTTTCAAGAACTAACTGATTCCCGGATTCAGTTAGGCCTCGTCGTTTCGGGCTGTGTTCATCATCGTATCTTTCAAAAGACGTCCACTACTGAACTAAAGCTCTATATTTACACAGTTGTGTCGTCATTTTGGGGGAATTTACAAGTATTCACCACGTTTGACAGGCGAGTTGGTGAGCGCAGTATGCCTCGTATTCCGCAGAAAAAACGCTGCAGCCCATCCCCCATCCTTTGGCTTAAAGTCCCTTAGACATTTTTACGGCATCCTTGGGAACAGATGCGAGTCGTGCTATATTTTTACGGATAATACAAAAATTGTGAACATGAACTGTGTTCGGTCGGTAACACTAAATTTGTTTTCTAGGCTCCGTTGCACCAAGGGCTATATTATTGTGTCAGAAAAAGCTTGTTCTAATAATAACATTAACTATGATTGTACAAACTGACTATCTACTGATGCATCGTCACATAAAATTTGCCATCTAAAACAGTATTATTGTAACAGAACACATAAGTTAGAATAGTATAGTAGTAATATTATACAAATCCTGTATAATCGTTTATCATTATGTATCACGCCATTTTAATCAATGCTAAAATTGTAAGTAGTATTTCGTATAATTAGAAAAGTGATTGCTGGTGAGGCGCTGGTTATTGATATAGATAGTTGGTGCAACGCAGCCTAAAGGGGCCTACTAAAAGTCCGCCCGTAGGACCGTACATACAGTATTTCTGCCGGATTATATAGAGAGAATGTATTCTGAGCCAGTATTTATTGGTTCTGCAAGCATTTACACTACATAACCCGTCAGAGATACTGCGCGTAGAGCTCTGCGGTCTGCTCTCTCTCTGGTTACGGTACTCACGAGCGTGGTGGAGGTGGTGTCGTTGTCGTCGTCGCCGCCGGGCTCGTTGACGATGGTCATCTCGGACTGGATGAGCGGGCGCGTGCGCGTGTCCATGGTGAACAGCTCGCTGGTGAGGTTGTGCGAGTGCGCGGCGATGGCCAGCGTGTAGCCGCGGCCGGGCTCCAGGCCGCCCAGCGCGGCGCGCACGCGGCCGGCCGCGGGCGCGCTCAGGTTGCGCGCGCCCGCGGCCCCGCCCGCCTCCAGCGGCCACCAGCGCAGCGCGTACCACTCCACGCGCCCGCCCGGCCGCGGCCACTCCAGCGTCATGTTGCGCGTGTCCACCAGCTGCTCCACGTTGGACACCGGGTTGGGCCCTGCGGACGGCGCCGACGGAACCACTCAACTTTCGGAAACACTGCACATACATATTCTGGCGCCGAAACGGTTGTTTCACTCGTCTGCTAAATGCGTCGCTTTCATCTTATAGGCTTGGATCTTTGAAGAAAACCTAACGGGGCTAGCTAACTGGAGATGTGTACTTACGCACGGTGTGTTCGGCGGTGAGCGGCTGATCGCTTTCCACGGTCTCACCGTCCGCGTCCTCGCTGACCGTGTCCAGCCGGATGATGTAGTGCTCGCCGTGCGTCATGTTCGTTATCTGCGCACAGAGCAAACGATCGGTACGGGTGGCGTCAAGACCACACGCAGTAGCACACTATGTGCCCGGCACGCACCTCGGCGGTGGAAGCGTCCGGCGGCTGCATCTCCAGCGCCGTCCAGCGCGACTCGGAGCTGGTGCGGTAGCGCAGCGAGAAGCCGCCCAGCGCCGAGGCCGAGCGCGACGGCCCCGCCCACGCCACGCCCACGCTGTTGGACGTGGCGCGCTCCACGCGCAGCCAGCGCGCCGCCAGCGGGCCTGCGGGGGGAGGGGGGAGGGGGACGTGACAACGCTACGCCACGCACACGACTGCACGCGACAAACCTGGCGGATACTCACGAACTGGTTTGAGCAGCGTGTGTCTTTCGCTGCGAAGCCCGTAGCTGATAGCGGCCAACTGGATCTTGTACACGGCGCCCGGAAACAGCTCCTCCAACGTCGCGCTTGTATCTGTGGTTTCCAACTGGAAAATACAACTGGGTTTAATCAATTCACATCGCGACATCTTATTCATACAAAATATTATTCATGTATATTTATGCCTTTCACTTTCAGTCACGTGAAAATTATCAACTCGTAAATAGCTCATATTGAGATCGACATCATTCACGTCAATTAAACCTATCATACGCATTGATGAAAAAGTTTTACCAGGTAGATCAGGAATGTAAATAATACTAGAATTTTGATCGAATAATTTCGTATTTAATACCACTGGTTATATTGATAATTTCATATCACAGCATATGGAAAGTATATCGTGTATGCTTATTTGAATTGACCAATAGCAGATGAGCGCGCAGAAATTAACAAAAACGGTCGCCATATAAATACTTGCGTCGCGTGCAATCGTCAGTTATATGCCTGCGCGCATGGCGCACGGACGCTGGTTCTAGTTGCCACATAGCTCCCCTCCAGCGAAGCGTCAAATGATATGGTAGACGTGTGCGCGTCTGAACCCGCGCAGTCGCAGTACGAGTACGCGCTGTGTAACTCATTGCGCGGTCGAGCTGTGTCTCGATCGGACGTATGTGTTAGGGGCGAAGCGTACGGTAGGTCTCGACGTTCGGCCGGATCGCGTGACGTATGCCGACTGTTCATCTTCACGACTTGCTGGCTCTTCGGTGTTAGGCAGGAATGCAGGTTTCAGTCTATCTATGCTGACATTTATCGGTCGATCCTTGACTTGTATTGTGTATACTTTGTCCTGTCTCTTCAAAACACGATACGGGCCTTCATACGTCGGTGTTAAGGGCCGGCGGTATGCATCGGTGCGAATGAATACATGCGAACATACATGTAGGTCGTCATGTATAAACATTGAACGGCGATCGGTGTTCCGCCGTGCGGCTTGAAACTTCTTCATCGCTGACGTAATGCTATCGCTAAAGTGTGTATTTGTTGTGCTTGAAAACTTTTCTCCACACATTTCGCCTGGCAGTCGTAACGGTCTTCCGTATAATGCCTCTGCTGATGAGACATCGGTGTTTTCTTTTATAGCGGCTCGTAGTCCCAATAAAACTGTGGGCAATTCTTGAGTCCAGCTTGAGTTTTGCAGTCGGGCAGTCAAGGAAGATTTTAACGAGCGGTGCCATCTCTCAATCATCCCGTTAGCCTGTGGATGATAGGCAGTAGTCCGAGTTTTTTCTATACCCATTCTATTCATTAATGTTTTGAATAATTGGGATTCAAATTGCCTTCCTTGATCTCTTGTTATCCGCTCTGGGCATCCAAAACGTACTATCCAGCCTTCGTAGACAATCGTAGCGATAGTGTTGGCTTCCATGTTGCTAACTGGGAATGCTTCTGGCCATTTCGTAGCTCGGTCAATGATGGTCACACAGTATCGTCTTCCGTCTGATATCGGTAGTGGACCGACGATATCTATGTGTATGTGCGACAGGCGATCGGTGGGTGGATAATTTTGTAACGGCGATACTGTGTGTCGCTGTACTTTCGTCCGTTGGCAATTTATGCAGCATTTTGTCCACATGTTAACGTCTTTGTTCATGTTTGGCCAGAAAAATCTTTGTGTAATCATTTTCCTAGTTGCTCGGGTGCCGGGGTGACTCAAGTTATGAACGGCGTCGAATGCCTTCCTTCGTAATTCCGGCGGTAAGTATGGTCGTATATTGCCGCTCGATGTTTCGCACAGTATTGAGTTGCTTGCATTAGGTGGTCGTAAGCGTTCAAATTGCAGCGACTCATTTTTCGTGACGTCTCTCGTCTGTTTATCACTTAGCTGATGGCGTGCCAGTTCATCGTAGTCGATTGGTGAAGGAGTGGATATTGCTTCGATTCTTGATAAGGCATCGGCCACAACATTGTCCTTTCCTTCTATATGGCATATTTTCGTCGTAAATTGACTTATATAGTGCAAGTACCTTGTGCGTAATGGCGTTTCTGTTTTGCTGTTTTGCCTCAGAATTGCATGTGTTATTGGTTTATGATCCGTGTAAACCGTTATTTCTCTGCCCTCGAACATACATCGAAAGTGCCGTATAGCTAGGTATATTGCTAGAAGTTCTCGGTCAAACGTACTATACTTCTTCTGTGCATCTGTTAATTTCTTTGAGAAAAAACCAAGCGGTCTCCAGCTGTTGTCGACGTGTTGCTGTAATGAGGCTCCGACA
Source organism: Diloba caeruleocephala (assembly GCA_947459985.1). Taxonomy (NCBI): domain Eukaryota; kingdom Metazoa; phylum Arthropoda; class Insecta; order Lepidoptera; family Noctuidae; genus Diloba; species Diloba caeruleocephala. The sequence continues at coordinate 350,973 of OX381609.1, forward strand.
CATGTGTTCGACGCGTCGCACATAAGTGATAGTGGAGCGTGTACTGACGGGTGAGATAAGGTTACAGCGTCCTTGATACTATTCTTGCACGCTATAAAGGCTTCTTTTTCTTCGCTGGTAAAGTTCACCTTTGTTTTATCGTTCTTCTTGCATGTTCGCATATATTTATATAGCGTTTCATGGACGTGTGCGGCGTGTGGGATATTTTCTTTGTAGAAATTTAAAATTCCGAGGAAACGACGTAATTCTTGAATTGTGGTTGGCTCGGGGTAAGTAGATATGCATTTAATACGATCTTCTGTTGGCTGGATACCGTTTTTAGTCAATGTATATCCCAAAAATTCTAGATTTTCCTGTCCGAAAACGCACTTCGACACGTTTATTCGTAAACCATGTTCTCGGAGTCTTTTGAATAAGGCTTCTAAATGTCTTCTGTGTGTTTCTTCGTCTACCGAAGCACACAGTATATCGTCGACGAATGGAAATACATTGTCCAAGTCACCTAGAACATTGTTGATGTGGCGTTGAAAAGTTTGACCTGCGTTGCATAGGCCAAAACACATCCTCGGAAATTCATATAGGCCAAAAGGCGTGATGACTGCTGTCTTCTCAATGTCCTCTTCACGAATCCTCAATTGATTATAGGCTTTTTTTAAATCAATTTTTGTGAATATCTTCATTCCTTCCAAGCAATATGTAAAATCGCGTAGTCTGGGTATCGGATATCTGTCTGGTTTGGTTACCGCGTTCAATCTGCGGTAATCACCACACGGTCTGTATTCACCATTTTTCTTCTGCACAAGGTGTAATGGGCTTGCCCAAGGTGATTTTGATGGCCGACATATTCCTTGTTCAAGCATGACTTGGAATTCTTTCTTCGCCACTTGATATTTATGCGGCGGTAACGGTCTTGCTTTACTGTACACTGGTGGTCCGCAAGTGACTATATGGTGTTCGACGTTACTGTTTGTCACGTTACATAAATTTGCAGATGTTATTTCTGCATACTCTTGTAGAAGATTATGAAACGGGTCTGTGAGGTTGATGGTGAGCACTGTCGGGGATGATAATGTACTGTTAGAAATACAGCCGTCAATTGTCAATCCCGTTTTCTGATCGACGAGTTTCTTGGAACGTAGGTCAACGAGAAGATTGTGATGGCGCAAGAAATCAGCGCCCAGTATTGGTCGTTTCACAGCGGCGATGATGAATTCCCATCTTAGTGGGCGACGCAGACCCAAATTTAACTCCAACTTCTTCTCGCCGTATGTTTGTATTGGGGTTCCATTTGCTGCATACAATATTTCTCCAGCCTGTTTCATTCCGTTCTTGTAGGGAATGACCGATACGTTCGCTCCGGTGTCTACTAAAAATCGCAGATGGTTTTGGTAGTCGCAAACGTGTAGACGGTAAGTTGATACGTCATTGACCTCGGGTCCCGTCTCGCCCAAGGTCGCGACTAGTTTCCCTGACGCTTGGTGAACTTGCAAGGATATCTGCATTTGCGTGCTTGTTCGCCGTATCGTGCGTGGTAGAAACATACTTCGCCTGACGTCTGCTGGTAAGAATTCGATGGTCGTCCTTGAGAGCGTGAGCGTGATCGTGAGCGGAAAGAGTGGAATGGTTGTCTTGGTCTATGCATTTTCATTTCGGCTATCTCACGTGTAAGTTCCATGACAGCTTCTCGTAGGTCTTGATCGGGCTGCTGTTTATCGTTTCCGTATCGTGACGTTGACTCATGTTGGCAGGAACACACTGAGTGGATCTCTCGCGTTTGCTCGTGCATCTTATCGGCCATAGCTGCGAGTACGTCGAGTGAGGCTTCTTCGTTCACAGATAGCACGGTGCGCGTGGAGGTAGGTAAGTGTCTCATCCACAGTATTTTTAGGGTGGGGTCGGGTATCTTGTCATGTGCTGGCTCTTTCATACAGCGCAGTAACTGGGATGGCTTCTGGTCTCCCAACTCCATCTCATTTAGCAGTTTTTGTAATTGCTTTGTGTCCGACTCTTCATACACGGATAGTAATCGCTTCTTAGCCTCTTCATAACGGCCAGAGCGCGACTTGCTCAGGAGAATATCGCTTATTTGTTCCACATCCGTTTTTTCAAGATGTGCTATCAGGAGGCTGAACTTGGCTTCATCACCAGGCTTCTGCGGATTGACCACGGTCTCAAATTGGGCAAACCAAAGTAGTGGTTTATCGCGCCAAAATGTTGGAATGCGAGATTTTAATGAGATGGTTGCAATTTCTTCGGACTTCATAGTATGGTCTTGCTCTTCAATTTTAGACTGCGTTTCCAAGGTGGCCAGGGGCATTATATTTATGTTTAGATCACACTTCGGGGTCACCACTTTACCAGGCAGATGGGCAATTTACTGGGCAATCCATAATTTTCAACAGAACATCCTTCCACCATAATGAAACGTTGCAGACCCACCAACCAGTTGACGCTAGATTAACATAGAACAATTCCCCAAGGGCAACACAGAGATCCTTGATATGTGATATCGTATCACACATTGTGTGTGCATACAGTCCACTGAGACCTTCTCATCTGGACTCGGAAAACAGTAACAAAGATTTTGTTGCTCACGACGTTAATTACATCCGTGGGATGCTCAACCGAAAACATTTAAAATTTAGTACAATAGAAGCATGCAAATGTACGGCTACATCTGCCTACACATCCACAGATATATATTTTAGCAACATCATTTTTTAAACTATGACACCAAAATAATTATTGGGAACTTCAATTAGCGAATTGGAGAATTCAACATCATCATCGTATCGGCCATGCAACGTCAACTGCCGAAAAAAGGCCTCCCCCATAGATTTCCGCAATTGTGTTCATCATAATTGGGAGGAATTTGCTGAGCGTAGAGTGACTACTGTTCCACAGCAGGGATGCTGCTGCCCATCCCTGTGGTTTAGTCTCTTAGTCGCCTTTTACGACATCCACGGAAGATGTGCTATATTCTTAATTCGGACACCACAGGGACAAATTAATTGGAGAATTGGGACCTACAAAGAGACATGTAACGGTCGAGTAGAGTGAAAGCTGTCAATACGTTTACGGGAACAAGTTTGGGTGTATGTAGGATTCACCTATAATGTATTACCAAAACACTCGCCAAATTTCATCATCGCCTACACCGCAGTGCTTGAAGATGAAAGTCTGTAACTGTCATTGTGTTAGTTCATAAACTTAATGATGTGTAGCGAGCTTCATATGATCTGGGTTCCTGCCACCTCCGGTGCGGCCGCGTACGTAAGAGACACTCACGGTGCGGTAGGGCTCGGCGGGCTCGGCGGGCTCGCGGCGGAATCGCAGCTCGTAGGCGTCCTGGCGCGAGTCCACGTCGGAGCGCCACGCGAGCCGCAGCGCGCGCTCGGCCGGCCGCGCCGCCAGCAGCACGGGCGGTGCGGCCGCGTACGTTAGAGACACTCACGGTGCGGTAGGGCTCGGCGGGCTCGGCGGGCTCGCGGCGGAATCGCAGCTCGTAGGCGTCCTGGCGCGAGTCCACGTCGGAGCGCCACGCGAGCCGCAGCGCGCGCTCGGCCGGCCGCGCCGCCAGCAGCACGGGCGGTGCGGCCGCGTACGTTAGAGACACTCACGGTGCGGTAGGGCTCGGCGGGCTCGGCGGGCTCGCGGCGGTAGCGCAGCTCGTAGGCGTCCTGGCGCGAGTCCACGTCGGAGCGCCACGCGAGCCGCAGCGCGCGCTCGGCCGGCCGCGCCGCCAGCAGCACGGGCGGTGCGGCCGCGTACGTTAGAGACACTCACGGTGCGGTAGGGCTCGGCGGGCTCGGCGGGCTCGCGGCGGTAGCGCAGCTCGTAGGCGTCCTGGCGCGAGTCCACGTCGGAGCGCCACGCGAGCCGCAGCGCGCGCTCGGCCGGCCGCGCCGCCAGCAGCACGGGCGGTGCGGCCGCGTACGTTAGAGACACTCACGGTGCGGTAGGGCTCGGCGGGCTCGGCGGGCTCGCGGCGGTAGCGCAGCTCGTAGGCGTCCTGGCGCGAGTCCACGTCGGAGCGCCACGCGAGCCGCAGCGCGCGCTCGGCCGGCCGCGCCGCCAGCAGCACGGGCGGTGCGGCCGCGTACGTTAGAGACACTCACGGTGCGGTAGGGCTCGGCGGGCTCGGCGGGCTCGCGGCGGTAGCGCAGCTCGTAGGCGTCCTGGCGCGAGTCCACGTCGGAGCGCCACGCGAGCCGCAGCGCGCGCTCGGCCGGCCGCGCCGCCAGCAGCACGGGCGGTGCGGCCGCGTACGTTAGAGACACTCACGGTGCGGTAGGGCTCGGCGGGCTCGGCGGGCTCGCGGCGGTAGCGCAGCTCGTAGGCGTCCTGGCGCGAGTCCACGTCGGAGCGCCACGCGAGCCGCAGCGCGCGCTCGGCCGGCCGCGCCGCCAGCAGCACGGGCGGTGCGGCCGCGTACGTTAGAGACACTCACGGTGCGGTAGGGCTCGGCGGGCTCGGCGGGCTCGCGGCGGTAGCGCAGCTCGTAGGCGTCCTGGCGCGAGTCCACGTCGGAGCGCCACGCGAGCCGCAGCGCGCGCTCGGCCGGCCGCGCCGCCAGCAGCACGGGCGGTGCGGCCGCGTACGTTAGAGACACTCACGGTGCGGTAGGGCTCGGCGGGCTCGGCGGGCTCGCGGCGGTAGCGCAGCTCGTAGGCGTCCTGGCGCGAGTCCACGTCGGAGCGCCACGCGAGCCGCAGCGCGCGCTCGGCCGGCCGCGCCGCCAGCAGCACGGGCGGTGCGGCCGCGTACGTTAGAGACACTCACGGTGCGGTAGGGCTCGGCGGGCTCGGCGGGCTCGCGGCGGTAGCGCAGCTCGTAGGCGTCCTGGCGCGAGTCCACGTCGGAGCGCCACGCGAGCCGCAGCGCGCGCTCGGCCGGCCGCGCCGCCAGCAGCACGGGCGGTGCGGCCGCGTACGTTAGAGACACTCACGGTGCGGTAGGGCTCGGCGGGCTCGGCGGGCTCGCGGCGGTAGCGCAGCTCGTAGGCGTCCTGGCGCGAGTCCACGTCGGAGCGCCACGCGAGCCGCAGCGCGCGCTCGGCCGGCCGCGCCGCCAGCAGCACGGGCGGTGCGGCCGCGTACGTTAGAGACACTCACGGTGCGGTAGGGCTCGGCGGGCTCGGCGGGCTCGCGGCGGTAGCGCAGCTCGTAGGCGTCCTGGCGCGAGTCCACGTCGGAGCGCCACGCGAGCCGCAGCGCGCGCTCGGCCGGCCGCGCCGCCAGCAGCACGGGCGGTGCGGCCGCGTACGTTAGAGACACTCACGGTGCGGTAGGGCTCGGCGGGCTCGGCGGGCTCGCGGCGGTAGCGCAGCTCGTAGGCGTCCTGGCGCGAGTCCACGTCGGAGCGCCACGCGAGCCGCAGCGCGCGCTCGGCCGGCCGCGCCGCCAGCAGCACGGGCGGTGCGGCCGCGTACGTTAGAGACACTCACGGTGCGGTAGGGCTCGGCGGGCTCGGCGGGCTCGCGGCGGTAGCGCAGCTCGTAGGCGTCCTGGCGCGAGTCCACGTCGGAGCGCCACGCGAGCCGCAGCGCGCGCTCGGCCGGCCGCGCCGCCAGCAGCACGGGCGGTGCGGCCGCGTACGTTAGAGACACTCACGGTGCGGTAGGGCTCGGCGGGCTCGGCGGGCTCGCGGCGGTAGCGCAGCTCGTAGGCGTCCTGGCGCGAGTCCACGTCGGAGCGCCACGCGAGCCGCAGCGCGCGCTCGGCCGGCCACGCCGCCAGCAGCACGGGCGGTGCGGCCGCGTACGTTAGAGACACTCACGGTGCGGTAGGGCTCGGCGGGCTCGGCGGGCTCGCGGCGGTAGCGCAGCTCGTAGGCGTCCTGGCGCGAGTCCACGTCGGAGCGCCACGCGAGCCGCAGCGCGCGCTCGGCCGGCCGCGCCGCCAGCAGCACGGGCGGTGCGGCCGCGTACGTTAGAGACACTCACGGTGCGGTAGGGCTCGGCGGGCTCGGCGGGCTCGCGGCGGTAGCGCAGCTCGTAGGCGTCCTGGCGCGAGTCCACGTCGGAGCGCCACGCGAGCCGCAGCGCGCGCTCGGCCGGCCGCGCCGCCAGCAGCACGGGCGGTGCGGCCGCGTACGTTAGAGACACTCACGGTGCGGTAGGGCTCGGCGGGCTCGGCGGGCTCGCGGCGGTAGCGCAGCTCGTAGGCGTCCTGGCGCGAGTCCACGTCGGAGCGCCACGCGAGCCGCAGCGCGCGCTCGGCCGGCCGCGCCGCCAGCAGCACGGGCGGTGCGGCCGCGTACGTTAGAGACACTCACGGTGCGGTAGGGCTCGGCGGGCTCGGCGGGCTCGCGGCGGTAGCGCAGCTCGTAGGCGTCCTGGCGCGAGTCCACGTCGGAGCGCCACGCGAGCCGCAGCGCGCGCTCGGCCGGCCGCGCCGCCAGCAGCACGGGCGGTGCGGCCGCGTACGTTAGAGACACTCACGGTGCGGTAGGGCTCGGCGGGCTCGGCGGGCTCGCGGCGGTAGCGCAGCTCGTAGGCGTCCTGGCGCGAGTCCACGTCGGAGCGCCACGCGAGCCGCAGCGCGCGCTCGGCCGGCCGCGCCGCCAGCAGCACGGGCGGTGCGGCCGCGTACGTTAGAGACACTCACGGTGCGGTAGGGCTCGGCGGGCTCGGCGGGCTCGCGGCGGTAGCGCAGCTCGTAGGCGTCCTGGCGCGAGTCCACGTCGGAGCGCCACGCGAGCCGCAGCGCGCGCTCGGCCGGCCGCGCCGCCAGCAGCACGGGCGGTGCGGCCGCGTACGTTAAAGACACTCACGGTGCGGTAGGGCTCGGCGGGCTCGGCGGGCTCGCGGCGGTAGCGCAGCTCGTAGGCGTCCTGGCGCGAGTCCACGTCGGAGCGCCACGCGAGCCGCAGCGCGCGCTCGGCCGGCCGCGCCGCCAGCAGCACGGGCGGTGCGGCCGCGTACGTTAGAGACACTCACGGTGCGGTAGGGCTCGGCGGGCTCGGCGGGCTCGCGGCGGTAGCGCAGCTCGTAGGCGTCCTGGCGCGAGTCCACGTCGGAGCGCCACGCGAGCCGCAGCGCGCGCTCGGCCGGCCGCGCCGCCAGCAGCACGGGCGGTGCGGCCGCGTACGTTAGAGACACTCACGGTGCGGTAGGGCTCGGCGGGCTCGGCGGGCTCGCGGCGGTAGCGCAGCTCGTAGGCGTCCTGGCGCGAGTCCACGTCGGAGCGCCACGCGAGCCGCAGCGCGCGCTCGGCCGGCCGCGCCGCCAGCAGCACGGGCGGTGCGGCCGCGTACGTTAGAGACACTCACGGTGCGGTAGGGCTCGGCGGGCCCGGCGGGCTCGCGGCGGTAGCGCAGCTCGTAGGCGTCCTGGCGCGAGTCCACGTCGGAGCGCCACGCGAGCCGCAGCGCGCGCTCGGCCGGCCGCGCCGCCAGCAGCACGGGCGGTGCGGCCGCGTACGTTAGAGACACTCACGGTGCGGTAGGGCTCGGCGGGCTCGGCGGGCTCGCGGCGGTAGCGCAGCTCGTAGGCGTCCTGGCGCGAGTCCACGTCGGAGCGCCACGCGAGCCGCAGCGCGCGCTCGGCCGGCCGCGCCGCCAGCAGCACGGGCGGTGCGGCCGCGTACGTTAGAGACACTCACGGTGCGGTAGGGCTCGGCGGGCTCGGCGGGCTCGCGGCGGTAGCGCAGCTCGTAGGCGTCCTGGCGCGAGTCCACGTCGGAGCGCCACGCGAGCCGCAGCGCGCGCTCGGCCGGCCGCGCCGCCAGCAGCACGGGCGGTGCGGCCGCGTACGTTAGAGACACTCACGGTGCGGTAGGGCTCGGCGGGCTCGGCGGGCTCGCGGCGGTAGCGCAGCTCGTAGGCGTCCTGGCGCGAGTCCACGTCGGAGCGCCACGCGAGCCGCAGCGCGCGCTCGGCCGGCCGCGCCGCCAGCAGCACGGGCGGTGCGGCCGCGTACGTTAGAGACACTCACGGTGCGGTAGGGCTCGGCGGGCTCGGCGGGCTCGCGGCGGTAGCGCAGCTCGTAGGCGTCCTGGCGCGAGTCCACGTCGGAGCGCCACGCGAGCCGCAGCGCGCGCTCGGCCGGCCGCGCCGCCAGCAGCACGGGCGGTGCGGCCGCGTACGTTAGAGACACTCACGGTGCGGTAGGGCTCGGCGGGCTCGGCGGGCTCGCGGCGGTAGCGCAGCTCGTAGGCGTCCTGGCGCGAGTCCACGTCGGAGCGCCACGCGAGCCGCAGCGCGCGCTCGGCCGGCCGCGCCGCCAGCAGCACGGGTGGTGCGGCCGCGTACGTTAGAGACACTCACGGTGCGGTAGGGCTCGGCGGGCTCGGCGGGCTCGCGGCGGTAGCGCAGCTCGTAGGCGTCCTGGCGCGAGTCCACGTCGGAGCGCCACGCGAGCCGCAGCGCGCGCTCGGCCGGCCGCGCCGCCAGCAGCACGGGCGGTGCGGCCGCGTACGTTAGAGACACTCACGGTGCGGTAGGGCTCGGCGGGCTCGGCGGGCTCGCGGCGGTAGCGCAGCTCGTAGGCGTCCTGGCGCGAGTCCACGTCGGAGCGCCACGCGAGCCGCAGCGCGCGCTCGGCCGGCCGCGCCGCCAGCAGCACGGGCGGTGCGGCCGCGTACGTTAGAGACACTCACGGTGCGGTAGGGCTCGGCGGGCTCGGCGGGCTCGCGGCGGTAGCGCAGCTCGTAGGCGTCCTGGCGCGAGTCCACGTCGGAGCGCCACGCGAGCCGCAGCGCGCGCTCGGCCGGCCGCGCCGCCAGCAGCACGGGCGGTGCGGCCGCGTACGTTAGAGACACTCACGGTGCGGTAGGGCTCGGCGGGCTCGGCGGGCTCGCGGCGGTAGCGCAGCTCGTAGGCGTCCTGGCGCGAGTCCACGTCGGAGCGCCACGCGAGCCGCAGCGCGCGCTCGGCCGGCCGCGCCGCCAGCAGCACGGGCGCCAGCGGCCGCGTGGGCGCGCCCAGCGCACGCGGCTCCGACTGCTCGCCGCGCGATACTGCCGCCACCTGCCGACCCGAACGATTACATGCATCTCACAGATCAAAACCAAACGTTTTGAACTACGCTCAAAATGGTATTGGTAGTGTATGCATCACAAATTTACTATACTAACGTAATAGACAAACACAGTTTGTGAGTCAGAAACTGATCTTTAAGAAAACAGTAAAATACCCGTAAACCGGTGTGAAACAATTTACTCTAAAACCCAGCTTGAAATAAAATGATTGAGTGCTACAGCTTGCGACCTACTTTCTATGTAAGAGGAGAATTGATGGTCAATGCGGTCAAATGCTTTACTATAATCAGTGTAAACGACATTGACCTGCTTGCCATCGTCCATGGAATTGGTAATAAATCCATTTAATAGCGTCAGATTAGTAGTAGTGGACCGGCCTTTTAAAAAAACCATGCTGGAAGGGGCTCAACGTCTTTGCAAGCGCAGGAAATAGCTGGTTGTAGATAATCCTCTCAAATACCTTTATGTGGGTTTGGTAGGTAGGAAAACTCTCTGTTTTCCCCGTATTCAAGAGAAGATTATTGACAGAAAACCAATTAGCTATTAAATTTTGTGGTATTGGGTTATACAAGATCCCTGTTCTCCCTATTTACTTTAAATATTAATGATTTGTCATCAGCAATAAGTACTATGTTTGATTTGTTATTATCATTCATCATATCACGGTTGGTTCAGTGGCTGACATAGTCGGCTACTGCGCTCCGGGCCGTGGGTTCGATTCCCGCACGGTACAAATATTTGTATGATCTGCACGTAATTTTTCCGGGTCTGGGTGTATTGTGTGTGGAATTTATGTCTGTAAACGCACCCACGACACAGGAGAAATCCTAGTGTGGGGCAACGTTTTTTTTAAAGATAAAAAAAGATAATAGATATATAGAAGATTATTGATGTAAACTAGAAACAGTAATGGGCCCATAATTTATCCCTGAGGAACTCCCATTTTAACAAGTGAGCCTACAGAAGTGACAATTGCAATAGCCACCTTTTGTTCCCGATTTGACGGATAGAATGCTACAAGATCGATAGATCTACCTCGAATTCCGTAATGTTTTAGCTTCAAAATGAGTGTCTGATGATCCACACAGTCAAATGCCGTAGACAGGTCACAGAATACTCCTAAAGCATCCTGTGCATTAAAATCGGTTGAGTAGTTTAGGAGTCCATAGCGGACAAACAACGTGACACGTAATTTATAGATAATAAGATGTGTAAATGCAACCGTTTGAAATAGGGATAGAACAACATCTATTGATATGTCGATATTATCAAATGTATTATTTTTGTACTACCTAGCTTCGTCTTTGTTTCAACACAGCACTAAAGTCTAAGTCAAAGTTTTTATTTCATAAAGGCCCTAATAGGCACTAAAGAAAAGTCAAAAGTTAATGTGCACGGGTCGGAAAAAATGATCTTATGGAGAAGAGCCGGCAAGAAACTCTGTAGACATTCTTTAAAAAAAGTGATTGTACAATTTAACACGTCAGGTATGTGGAAACAAAGTAAAAGTATTCGTTATTGCTTTTAAACATATTGAAACGTTGATGTAGCCCGGCTACACATTGGCAGAAAAACACAGACGTAGCGAACATAAAAAAATATTAAAATAAGATACTATCTTTTCCGAGGACTATAATATAATGTATGTCGGTAAGTTATTTCAGAGAACACATGCTTATATACAGTGTATTCCTAGATAATTTGCACAGACGAAAAGAGGTGAAACTAGGCCAAAAATATTGATTTTTAATAGTTGATTTTATTTACAATTAACATGTATTGCAAAGGGAATAAGGAATAATTCAAATAATAAAACGGTATAAAATAATATGGTTTGAGTTTTGAACACTGATTGATGATGCGCATAAAAACATTTTTTAACTTGATGACAGCTGCTTTTCGATTTTTATATTTGCCATCTAATTCTAACAATTATTTATTTACCTGAATACGGTGCAGGGTCTTTAGCAAGCTACTAAACAGTAACACATCTATAGTAAATAGAAATAGAAGATAGAATTATTTAGATTTTCTTTTCCATTTTCACTATCGGTAAGCTTTGGTTTAGTTTCACCCATTTTTGTTTCCGACACTATCCAGGGAGACACTGTATATCCCCCGACCATATTTCAATTAAAACCTTTTGATGCTCCGTTTATAAATTGTGTTAGAAACTGCTCTAAAATATTTAAAAAGGTTTGCACCATAGCAAAGTCTAAATTTGTTAGTGATAAAATCAAACATTCGAACAACAAAATAATAGCTACATGGAAAGTTATCAATAATGAAAAGGGTTATCATTTAAACATGACAAACTTTTTGTGATCATTCTCACCGATAAATTAGTTAGCAAGGGACCTGAGGTAGCTCGGGTCTTTAATCAGTTCTGGGTAACATACCTGTAACCACGACTCGCGCCTTAAAATCATTTTCAATTGCCGCTGAAAAGCTATTGCGTGAGTGTGCCTGAATGTAGTACTTCTTCGGATTTGAACATATTGCACTACGTGACGTAATAAACGTTTTTAAGTCACATCACCCTAAAAATACTGGTGATTTTGGGGAATTTCTGTTAAACTTATAAATAATATAATTGATATTGTTGCCCCTTATCTTGCTGTTACTTTTAATAAATGTGTGGATTTAGGTATTTTCCTAATTCCATGAAGCATAGTAAAGTCATACCTTTATTTAAATCTGGTTCCAAAAGTGACATAGACAATTTTAGGCCGATTTCTATATTACCAGCATTTCGTAAAATATTTGAAAAGTTAATTCTTAAACCGTTCCTGAGATATTTTAATCTAATAGCCTGCTTCACACTGAGCAATATGGCTCAACAGTAAAAAGTAGTTCAACAACAGATGCAGGTGTAGCTCTAATTAAACATATTTATAATGCATGGGAGAACTCAAAGAACTGCCCATTAAATTAGGCGAGCCTCAAAGTTCGATACTGAGGCCGTTCGTGTTCTTGGTATACATTAACGATTTACCGTACTTTCTAAAGGGCAGGTGTGACGTCGTGCCGTGTGGTGCCGGCTCAGAATACCACCACCCCATCTCCTCCCGTGGGTGTCGTAAAAGTCGACTAAGGGATTAGCCGGAGGATGGGCAGCAGCGTCCTTCGAGTACATTATCAACTCAACTGCGATCGCCAACCCGTCTGCCAAGCGTGGCGATTATGGCAAATCCCTCCCAATGAGCCGCACAACACACCCATATCGGTCGTTGTGGTGATCCTTGCGTGAGGCCTATGTCCAGCAGTGGTCTTCATTCGGCCGAAATGATGAGGTGTGACGTTGTACTGTTTGCAGATGACACCACCCTTATTTTTAAGGTAGAAAAAAAATTGACAACACTTTGACGAAGTGAAAAGGGCACTGTCACTGGTTACACATTGGTTTACGGTGAATAACTTAGTACTAACTGCCAAGAAAACGAAGTGATTCACACACACATTGTTCTCAAAAACGAGTTACTCGAAAATGTAGATACCCCTGTGTTTCTAGGTATTACAATAGACAAAAGACTCCAGTGGGGGGCACAAATGTCATGTCTCGCAGGAAAGCTCAGTTCTGCTGCTTATGCTGTCCGAAAAATCAGTTAGGTGCAAGGGTTTCTCTTAGATATTATTTCAAGGATATTGGTATTCTCATTGTTGCAACACAGTTTATTTTTGCCAACTACCACATCGTTTACTAGAGTTGCCATTTAATAACTTTAAATCTAATATTAAATCCATACTTCCCAAAAGGCGTATTACACCTTAAACGATTATATGGATGATAAAAATTGCTGGTCGCTGGGTTCAGCTCAAGATAATATTAATCAACATGTATGTAGTAAGTTTGACTGAGTGAATATTATATATTCAAACTTTCTATAATTTTGACATTATTGTAATTTACTATTATTGTTAATATTTCATATTTTTTACGTTGTTTACTTATATTTAATAAATTGAAATTTGAGTTGACTCATTTTAAAATTTCATAATTTTTATGCTATTTACATCATTTTAATATTATGGCATTGATTGACTATTAGTTATTGTTAATATCATTCTTGTGACATTAACTTATAATATTCATACAAAACTGTGAATGTGTGAGCATCATGTAGCCATTAATGTTATATCTTTAGTACTTATTTTGATTGTGTTATTTGCCTGGCTGTATTGGTATGTCATGCTCACTAAAATGTCTTGCCACCAGGCGACGTTGTGTATCGGGTCGTTCGGTTCCCTACAATATGGTTGAGCTAAGCGATGCTAATGAATGCGTCATGCTCGTGGACGGGTGCCATCTGTTGGGACTGGTCAGCCATTAACTGCCACGGCAAATACATTATTATAATATTATTGTGGTATGTTTCATCTTCGCACATTAACCTAAATTTGTGTCTGTATATGTTTTACAGGCATTTGTATCAATCAACATTGTAATCCCAACTATTTTAAAAGAGTAATCATGGAGTTTCTTGCCGGCCACGAGATCAACTATTTGGAACCGTGCAACTTAGATTCTGACGTTTCATAAGTGCCAATATTTAGGTTTATTAGAAATAAAAAACTTTGACTTTGAACCAAAGTGATTTATTAATTTAATTTATGAAAACGTAAGTACTTCACCTTCGTGACATCATGTTATGTAACTTGTTTTTTGTTTTTCAACTTCAGATGTAAATTTGTCAAATATGGTATATTAATATGATAAAATTTACTTTTGATCTGTCATTTTAAAAGATTAAAAGTTAGATATTAGCCGAGCACATTCTAAATAATACCACTCCATAATGATGTCGCCGATATAGATATCGATAATGCAGAGACGTCAACGGCACATCACTAAAACTCACTGACACGTCGATTTCGCAAACACACATTTCTATTTTCTGTTTCAGTGACGCGTTAAACGAGAAGTCTGTTTGTCTATTACGTTAGTTAATAAGTTATGGTTTGTATTGGCTTGTAGAAATATTTTTTACTAAGTTATTATTTTCTGTAATAAATTTCAAAGGAGAATGGGCAAACATGGTTTCGTTTTGTATCAGAATTAAATTAGTATCAAGAACTAAGATTATAATATTCACTATACCTTCTGAAATACCATGTCACAACATTGCCATCGGATTTTATCACCAGTGAAAGAAATAAACTATTGTTTTAAATTAAAATGATCTTCAATTTTTTGCATGATCTAACGAAATCATCTGGAAGTATTTGCAGACCGCGAAAATGGGGCTTATTTTTGTTGTAAGTCCTTTCACGCATGTGTAAATGTGTTGCTTTGATCTGATCTGCATAAAAAGATGCATAATTAACTATAGCAAAAAATTGAACGTTAAAGAAATTTGTATGTAATTGACTTTTATTTTAGAATAAACTATTTAAATTTCTTTGACGCAATATCGAGTTTTTTTTTAAAGTAGTTAATAGTGGTAGTGGCCACACTTACGGTCACGGTGTAGTTGCGGCCGGGCAGCAGCGCCTTGAGCGGCACGCTGGTGTCCGACGTCATCAGCGTGTTGCTGTCGTCGCGGGTGGGGTCCGCCTCGTGGTACGACACCTGCGCACACATACTATTTTACACATTTGACATCATGGGCTTTTTGGCTGGCTCTTCTCCACAGGACCGAAGCCAAGGCACCGTGCAACTTACCTTAAAAAGTAGATATATATGTATGAAATTTGAGGCACCATCCCGCTCAAATGGATTCCAATAAAATTTGGCATAGACGAAGATTCATCATGAAGTTCCCCTAAAAATAACGCGGAACGACTCGTAGATAATGGCTACTTACTTTAAAAAATTATTAATAAGAGATATATAAATAAAAAATTACTTCTGAAAATATTACTGGCTGTACTTTCATTTCGAGTTTAAATATCAATATAAACGCTCAACAAATCTAGAATTATTAAATATTTATTTCGGACAACTAAATCCATATTTTGTTAATAACAATAAAAACTTATATTCTAGAGTTAGTAATAATATAATATGCACTATATACGGGAGATCTGGAATAAGCCAATAAAATTAGTCATTAGAAAAAATGGCGCTCCCAAGCTTTTGCTTAGGTCAGCCACACAAATCTAAAGATTTACTTTAGAAACTATAACAACTTACTATTTTTTGGATTAATAACCGGTAAAAAAACTACTTCTTTTCATGCATAAATCTTGATTAATTAAAGATAACAAGGTGGGGTTGGAATTACGACAGAGCTTCTGAAAGCGGGTGGCACACCGGTACTTAAAGTCCTTCAGAAGCTATTCAATTCCGTCTTACTCGAGGGCACAATGCCGGAAGCGTGGGACAGAGGTGAGGTGGTGCTCTTCTTCAAAAAGGGTGACAACACCCTGTTGAAGAATTATAGACCCTTCTCGCTTTTGAGTCATATTTATAAGCTGTTTTCAAGGGTCATCACGAATCGTCTCGAGCGCAGGTTTAATTACTTCCAGCCTCCCGAACAAGCCGGTTTCCGAAAAGGTTTCAGTACCGTAGAGCACATACATACTCTGCGGCAGGTTATACAGAAGACTGAGGAGATAATCTGTCACTATGCTTAGCGTTTGTGGACTATGAGAAAGCCTTTGATTCGATCGAAACCTGGGCAGTGCTGCAGTCTTTGCAGCGGTGCCACGTTGACTATCAATACATCGAAACGCACAAACGCCACCATGTTGGTCCGAGTACATGAACAGAACACGGGGGCACTTCCATTGCGGAGGGGTGTGAGACGGGGACGTCATTTCCCTGAAACTGTTCACAGCTGCAATGGAGGATGCCTTCAAGCTACTAGAGTGGAAAGGATACGGCATTAACATCAATGGCGAGTATATCACTCACCTTCGATTTGTCGATGACATCGTAGTTATGGCAGAATCTTTGCAAGAGCTCAGCACAATGCTTGATGATCTCAACAGAGTTTCCCAACAGGTGGGCCTTAAAATGAACATGGGCAAGACGAACGTTATGTCGTGCCTATCCCAATATCCGATGGAAGCTGTTTTTTTTTGTTTTTTTTTAAAGCGTTGCCCCCACACTAGGATTTCTCCTGTGTCGTGGGTGCGTTTACAGACATGAATTTCACATACAATACACCCAGACCCGGAACAACTACCTGCAAATCAATATATCGCAATGCCTTAAGACGAAAGCTTTAACCAGCGTGTGTTACCAGTGATGATATATGGAAGAAAGACGTGGTCACTCACTTCGGGCCTCATAAGAAAGTTCGAGGTTACACAACGAGCTATGGAGGGAGCTATACTTGGTATTTCTCTAAGAGCTCGAATCGGAAATGAGGAGATCCGTATCCATAAATTACGCCAAAAAATTACTTCCAAAAGCGTAAATAGGTTATATTTTGTAACAAGAAATGGATTGAACTGCATGCAGTGGACGTGTAAACGTATTTTACCTCCACTTTACTACTGCACTCCTTACCACCCTCAGGCATGCTTTTGCGCGAGTGAATTTATGTAACAAATTACTCCACGTTAGGCGTTGACGCTTTTAATAAAACTTTTGACTATACCCTTCAATTGAAATAATATTTTTGAGTTTGTGATGCTCGAGCGTTAATAGCCTTCAAACCTTATACTCGTCCTGCGTGCTGCCGGCAGATGGCGCCCACCACACTACAATGCCGTTTTCGGCTCCCTCCGCGTAGCGCCACGTCAGATTGACCACCGGCAGTGGCTCTGTGCAAACAATTAAAATGGTTGAGAATCATGGCGGGGCGAACGGGACAAGCAAACATTTGGAGTAAGAGACGGCGGCGTGCTTACTGAGCGTCAGGTCGGTGGTGGCGGGCCACGAGGTCACCTTGCCGGACATGGTCTTGACGGTGACGGAGTAGGGCGCGCCGGGCTCCAGCCCGTCGAAGGCGCAGGCGGGCGGCTCGGCGCGCGCGCGCACCACGGGCGCCAGGCGCCGCGCGCCCCCCGCGCCCCCCGCGCCGCCCCCCGCACCGCTCACCGACACCTGGTACTTCTCGAACTCGCTGGCGGGAGGACAAGCGCACGGCTCTGGATGAATATCTGCCGTGCAGCATTACAGACAATGGCCGTACCTAATCGGTACAAAATAAAGTGCCTATGCGGCAGATCCCGCCGACTGCAGGCCCAGATGAGATACTAGTGTTCAAAGCTAAGTTAATCTCCTAGTGGCTGCTTTTTACACCGTTAATTTTTTTTTCTTTCTTATAGTTTATACATTTAAATTACTACTTTTAATCCTATATTGAACCAAAATAGAAAGTCACGGTAACCGTCACTTAGGCACGATGTGTTCACTGTCGCAGGGTGGACACCGCTACGTATTTTCTTGGTATTTATTACTCTTTGCTTGTTTTTCCTGTCACACCCAATTTGTGAACCAATAAAAAATAAAATAAAAAGCTAGAACCAAATGCTACTTACTCCGACGTGCCACCAGTGTCACCGTGCTACTCTCCTCTAACACGAGAGCTAAAAGCTATTGTTGTAAAATGTAACATTAAGCTGACCCGCAGATTTATACCGTCCCTGAAGAAGGCTAACGCGATACTTTTACGAGCTTGTTCACTTGTACACGCAGTCTAGTGAAATATACGCAAAAGTCATTCAGCGTTCAGTATAACAACATTTCAGGGTACTGGTAGGACTACCGCACTTTCGCAGCGCATCTAGGATATTTGCAGGGGTTGATAATGCTTTAAGGCCATCATCCGGACAATTTACTCCTCCATCCTATCTCCGCAAGGTACAAGATACTTCCCACAGTATCCTGAAGGCCAATTCTCGTAATTTAAAAATGTTCAAAATATAGTTCCGATCTAGTCTCAGTGTCATAAATGTCACAAATGGTATTCTCCTAAACTAACAAACAACGTCAAACGTGAATTTACACTGTGATGAGATCGAAAATGGATCGAAAGTTGATCGAAGTCAAAACGGTATTCTGCTAACATTTCGAACTGTCACATGTACTAAATGGTCATTAGATAAACGTCAAAATTGAGATCGAAATGAGACTAGACCGAGATTATACCGAAATCCGACTGAACTTTAAGAGTAGCAGAATACCATTTCTTCGGTCAATTCATAATTTAATCTCAGTTCGGTCAAGTTTCAGTCACAGTGTCAATTAATTACGAGAATTGGCCCTCTGAGCAGATTATCAAATAAATGGGACTGTTGTATGCCGGATACGATTCCATTCATATCCAGCAAACCGTTTCTTAGTGCGTCGACGAAGTATAATTTACAATTTATATATTATCTAGACCTATTGGCTAACAATAAGCTAAGATTTTTGTTCCTAACCCTTTATAGAGATAATTATTATCTATGAAGTTTATTATACTGCTAAGGAGTTTGTTTATTTTTTTTAAAAACGTTGCCCCACTCTAGGATTTCTCCTGTGTCGTGGGTGCGTTTACAGACATGAATTTCACACACAATACACCCAGACCCGGAACAACTACTTGCAGAGCGTACAAATATTTGTTCCGTGCGGGAATCGAACCCACGACCCGGTGCGCAGCAGTCGACTGTAATGTATAATGTATTAGCTGGGACCCGCGGTATCACCCGCGTTTTATATAAAAGATTTTACAGAAATTTACAGTATTTCGACATAGACACCTGACATAGAATATATATATTGGATTTCAAGAGTTTTATTTTTTTGTGCGGAACCCTAATTATTTTTCCAAAATAAAAGTAGTCTTAAGTTATTCCTTATAACATCAGCTATCTCCCAGTGAAATTCCCGTCAAAATCGGTCCAGCCGTTTCGGAGATTACCCGGAACAAACAGACAGACAGACAGACAAAAAATTTAAGAATTGTTTTTTTGTTATAGGTACCGTATATACTTTCATATGCATGTAGTACAAAGCTGTTATTTTGACATTACAAACAGACACTTCAATTTTATTTATTTGTATAGTTAATGACTGGTTATGACTTCACCGCACTACGAGGAAATTATAGCCCAGCATTTGTAGTAGAAATCAGGTACGTTTAGTATGTTAGGAAGGCTTTTTGGACTTTTCCAATAGCAAGAGTGTAACATGATTGATAAGGATTCCATGGACGCATACCTCTCGTCGAGCGGCGGCAGCCATGTGACGCGGAACGACGTCTCCTTGAGGTCGGCGGCGGGCACGGTGACGTTGCGCGGGCGCAGCGGCACGGTGCGGTACTGCGCCGTGGTGGGCGCGGAGATCTCGGGCTCCGACACGGTCTGCACGGAGATGTTGTAGGCGCGGCCCGGCACGAGCCCCTTGAAGGCGGCCTGCGCGGGCCCGGGCGGCTCGCCCTCCTTCTCCACGTACAGCTCCGAGTCGCGCGCGTCGGGCGGCACGATCGACACCTGGGCAGATGTCGTGCGGGCGACATGCGCGTGTTAACACTCCGTTTCACAACAATGTCGCGGTGGGAACGTGATTGCGTACCTTGTAGTGGGTGTAGGCCCCGGGCGGGTAGGGCGGCTGCCACAGCACCAGCAGCGTGGTCTCGTTCCGGAACCACACGATGAACTTGCCCGGCGTGTTCGGCTCTGCGGGCGAAGCGTTACGTCACAACGCAGAACGACACAACACGGACCACGAGTAAACACTAATGTGGCTACATAAAAGCTGAAATGTACCCCAGTACAAGTTTTTTTTTTTATAAAACCTTGCCCCATATTAGTTCTCCTGTGTCGTGGGTACGTTTACAGACACAAATTACACACACAAAATAGGGTCTTACTTTATTAATGGAAAATATTTTAAGACTAGACTCTATAAATGGTATAGAATTCCTTTCAAATATCATATATCAGTTTTACTGATAATAAATAAGTTAATATTTAAATACTAGACTAGTGAAACATTTACTAACTCTGTACTATTTTACAAAATAAAAGTTGATGTAATGTTTTTTTTTTGCTAAAACGCTACATTGTAACCTATAGATTTACCTCCTAAAATATTTTCCATTAATGAAGTAAGACCCTATATACCCAGACCCGGAACAACTACCTGCAGATCGTACAAATATTTGTTCCGTGCGGGAATCGAACCCACGACCCGGTGCGCAGCAGCCGACTGTATCAGCCACTGCACCAACCGTGCCGTCAAGTTACTTTTCACAGTGGAAACGTAATCGACGTGTTTACCCCGTTCGGCTATCTAACGATACGTTTACGTTTTGATTGCAAAAAAAATACTCGTAGTAGGGGTACTGGTGAACTACCGAGCGAAAAGGAACACAGTGCAGTGTTAAACAACTATAAGAACCTGTTGGTTCATGACTGTTTGCGGAACGGTCTCTCTTTTCGTTGGGATGCTCATTAAGTGCGTATATACAGCATGCCAGAAATAATAAACACATACAAAGTATGAAACCTTATACAGTTAATACAGGGACTAATACAGCTTACTAAAATAGGTAAAAAAAAAACACGCACCTTTAAAAAATATAACTAAGTAGCTGCTATTTAACTATGTATTCAATTGAAATTAAATATAGTCTATCTAATAATATACTAAAACGTTACGATGTCTTGGTAACGATAAAAACTCAATATTAGCGTTCCTAATATAACGAAGAGCATTCAGCACAACATACTCCAATATATGTCGGTTTACATTATACTGGGACACGACACCGCGAGACTGACTATCGGCTAAAACTAATAATCAATCTAATCCAAAATCTTCAGATTAAAAATTTTAAAATCCATCCGTTGTTGTGTTACGATCACATTAAACACAAAAACAGACATACTCGTAATCCGAAATCCAAAGAGTTTGGATTCGATCGATTATTGATTTCGGCTCCTCAGGAGGGATATAAGATTAACATAGAAAATGTTTTTGAATACTTATTAAAGGAAAATAAGGACAGTGACGCGAGAAAACCAGTAAAAAAAAACTGGTTTGTATCCTAATGTTGACCTTTACTTCGATATCATATTGTTTACATCGCGCTAGCCACTAGCGAGACCGGTTAGGACCAAAACGATTTATGTACACATTTATAGATGCGTAAGAGGAAAATAACATATTTTACACCATAATAATACTAGCTACTTATAAATGTCTCCTTTACTTTTTAACGTCAAAAAATCCCGTAAATATAATCAGGCAAGCACTCGCACTCACTACAAAAAGCCGGAAGTTATGAGGCGACTGATTGAAATAACATCATTGCGGTACGTTGAGTATGTAAACAAGTGTAAAAAAACATTTTAACCATATAAAATACCGACTTCAAAACCCCTACACGATATAAAAATATTAAAACCACTGAACAGGAAACAAAATACTTTATGAAGTCGGGCGGGACCAGGTATGCCCCAACCATGGTTCATGCGGACCAACGAGAAGTTATATTTTATACTTGGCCCTGCCCTTTGAAGCCGGTATTTTTTTTTGTTAAAAGGTTTAATTTGTTTCTTTTTAGAAGAATGACTCAAATCGGTTCACCAATTTGAGAGGAATCGAAACCATTAAGACATCATCTAGATAAGCGCAGTGAAATTAATCTGTTTATTGAAGCTGGTTAAAAAACTAATCAAATGTAATGAAATTTATATAGGACCAACTCGAAAGCATTCTGCACCTGTTAGGGTGCGTGTGTCGGTGTACATACATAAAAAAAAAACACGCATCGAATTGAGAACCTCCTACTTTTTGAAGTCGAAAAAAAAAGAAAGAAATCGGTTCACAAATATCCGAGTAATCGGTGTACATACAATTTTTTTTAAATTACGCCTCGAATTGGGAACCTCCTCCTTTTCGAAGTCGGTAAAAATATATTGATTACACAAAATAATGAGTAGGTAACGGACACACGGTCCCACAGGATGCTTAGAATAACATGCAGTAAGTGCACAGCCAGTCATCGATCTTGGTACAAGTACAATCGGTCTTCTGGCCGCCACTGTACACTGTGCGTGTTGGTGTTTGGCTAGCCGGCCGTATACAACATATTTGGAACAATCACACCACACGAATGCTTGCGAAAACATTAATAAAGCATGCCACATAACAAGTAGCCCTCATGTTACGCTGTACTTCTATTTTTATGACTACAAAACTAGAAAAGAGAACAATACAGAGGAAACTTTGCGGGCGGTGACATTTTGTTTTATTCCACCATGTCCTGTCGGCCTCGTGCTCAGCGATCGGGAGTGTATAATAAAATCACTCAGAGAACCACATATGTTCTCGTCGACGTCATGTCAACTACGCTGACGTCAATGTAGGGACTCACGAAGCTATTTGATAACGTGTGAACCAAAAGTGAAGCGAGTCACATGCCAGCTGTATATTATTTGGTTACGGTGCTACATATAACTACCTTAGGTATTAGCTGAAAGTGAGCTTATTATGGATCTACACATGAATAGAAATCGGTGGAATATGACCGTTCTGCTGACAGTCTGTCACCAATATTCCATGGAGTTTCTTGCCGGTTCTTCTCCATAGGATCAACGACTTGGAACCGTGCAACTATTTAAATTCTGACTATTCGTAAGTGCCAGCAAATGGTTTACATGAATCAAAACAATTTGACTTTGACTTTGAATACATAAAAACCTACAACAGTTGCTGATCAACGTTACTTAATAATTAGCAAAATATTATTCTGTATAACTAGACTTGTATTTATTAACAAAAATCTGAATAAATGTATTGGTTTTGATTAACCATGGTCTACATTAAGTAAAGGCGTAACATGAGCGCACAGCGACGAGTACAACAAGGCTTCTGCTCACCAGTGTCCTGTGCGTCCTGCGGAGAGCGATGAAAACAAAACCATATTATATCATATTGTTTAGTTCAAACCACGCGCTAAGCGAATACAACATGTTAGTAGATATTAGAGAAGCTTTCACAGACGCTCCTGTCACTGGGAATGGTGTGGTCAACCGCAGGGATAGTTACCAAAGCTATTGTAATGTATGCAAAATTAAGGTACGTACTTACTTGCCGTGTGGTGCCGGCTACGAATAGCACAAACCCATCTCATGCCGTGGGTGTCGTAAAAGGCGACTAAGGGATTAGACGGAGGATGGGCAGCAGCGTCTTTCGAATACATTAACAACTCAACTGCGATCGCCAACTCGCCTGCCAAGCGTGGCGATTATGCCAAAACCCCCCAATGAGCACACAACACACCGATATCGGTCGTTGTGGTGGTCTTTGAGGGAGGCTTGTGTCCAGCAGTGGAATTCATTCAGCCGAAATGACGAATGACTTACAGTGTAATATAAGGGATGTTCACAAATAAATATTAAATAGAACTGGAATCGCATCAATGACTGTTGTTAATAAAAACAGGTTATTTAATTGATTTCAGTAAAAAATAATTGTTTCATCTATCCTAACGCCATTTTGTATCAAATAATAATAAACTTTTTATTTTCCCATAAAACAGCAATTAAATAAAAACAAAACGGCTGTTGTTTTGCTGAAGTTCATTGATGAAGTCATAGCTCGCTGTAGCATAATAATATCATATCATAGTGCAATCATTACGTAGCGTTTTGATCGCATTGTTAACGATCCATTGCATGATGTCAAAAACTGTAACCTATTATTTCTGACTTAAATGGCTTTATTTTTATTATAGGCCTAAGTTTAAGTTTTTCCTCAAGTTTTCGGTTCGTCGTCACTTACACCTGGGGGCCTAAAAAGGCCGCTTCAGGTGAATCATAATATGAATTACATTAGAAATCACAAAATGGTCACGTTAATAGTCAGTTATGATTAAGTGACCATTTTGTGATTTCTAATGTGTATCGTATTGAGATCATTATTATGCCTTATAAATAAAACCTATTACGGTCTTTTTAGGCCTTCTGGACCATTTGGTGATATTTAATCTGATTCATATTATGATTCTGCTAAAGCGGCCTTTTTAGGCCCTCTGTACTATTTACGAATGTGATGTTTTTGTACGATTGCAAATTAACGATGAATTTTTGTATGGCTACACAAACTTACAATAATTTAACCACACCAGTTTTGGAGTTTTTAACAATAAAATAATAGATTCACATAATTAATCAAAAAGGATACTACTCAGTTAAATAATATTTAATTGGCAAATTATTGTTTACTGGCTGACTTTCTTTGTTTTGTTTTATGTTTTGGTAAATTGACAATAATTAAACAAAAATCATTTTTTCATGGCCAAAGTTACCAAACCAACTGACACGAAACTATTACAGTACGATGTATATGCTATACAGTACCTATATATATGTCGTATATTTATTGAGATATAGTTATTGATGGCGACATAGTCTGAGCAAAAGTCGATTGCTCGGGCGCTTACGTAACGAACTTTGGCAAGACTTATTACAAATACACTTGTTTTAGCGTGTATAGTACGTATGGAAGTTGAGGTTTAAAAAAATCTACAGTACATTCCTAGCTGTCTAGCATCATCATCATATTAATGGAGTTTCTTGCCGGCTCTTCTCCATAGGACCGACTTTTCCGAACCGTGCACTTAACTTGACTTTTCGTAAGAGCCTATTAGGGCTTATTCGAAATAAAAAAAATTGAGTTTGAGTTTGTAACCACAGGATGTCCCCTGCTGAACAAAGACCTCCCTCACAAATATCCGCAATTATGTCGTAATTTTGGGGGAATTTGCCAGCACGCACCACGCAGGCAGGCGGACGGAGGCGGAGCGCAGTATGGCTGCTGTTCTGCGTAAGGAACGCTGAACGCTAAGCTACGCTGCTGCCTATCCCTCTGCTTTAGTCCCTTGGTCGCCTTTTACGACATCCACGGGAGGAGGTAGGAGGATATTCTTAATACGGACACCACACACGGGCGGACTCACTCGGGGGGCCATGCAGCCAATATGTAGGATGACCTTTAGACCTAGGAAATGATCTCCGAAATTCTTGACATGAGGCACAGCCCCTCCCCCCTTTTAAAATCCTGGATTCGCCCCTGACACCACGCGGATTTCAAGACTCCGAGATATCTGTCGTTTGTAGATAAATCTCAGTAAAAAGTGGAATCTTAGTTAACGTGATGTATAAGTCGGTTTATTGTATATAATATAAATGAATGCTTCTTTCTTTATTTGTCCCGGTTACTTGTGCTTCCATTCATCACCCATTCCATTCTTCCATGTATCATTCATCCGACTCAGTTGAGACAGTAGTTTCTGTTGGCATTCATGTGAAAGTTTCTGACAGAAAAACGGGTCGCTAATGTCTGTATGCGTCGAAATAGGCATTGCAACGCATAAAGACATTAGCGAATTCCATAAATAAATAAATATCAATGTTATTTGTCAAAACGTTTTCTGCCGATAAATTAGAAGTTTTACACAAAAAGGATCCAACCCACAAAAGCAATTTCTGACATAAACGTTTCAAGTTGGGACCCGTATCCAATGATGATGCCTTGCTTCGATTTGTTTATAATTTTGCATGACTTATAATATTATATACATTTATACTAAACATAAGTAGTTTACATTCATTTTAATTTAACCATAAAGATCCACAAGGCTTGGTTTGCTCCTGAGGATAAAACGCAGTTGTTCGCTAAACATGTCGGTTTGATATCTTATGACCCAAGAGTTTAAAAATATCACAATGTCACTTTTGCTGTAATTGTTTTCAATGTATAAAAGCCTATAAAACCTTTATTAGCCTGGCAGTAGATATTTGCCATCTACATTCATTGGGGAATGACGCTGTAGGTATAAATAAAATTGCAATAAATTCTATGAACGTTGTATGTTACGTAAATGTATTGGATACAGAAAAGACTGTGAAGAATTATAATAAAACACCTTTAATCGGATTACATCGCGTACTTTATAGATTTTCCTAACGTTTCGAACACTTTGAAGTTTTCTAGTAGCAGGACCTGCGACCTGCTTTAAAAATATATTGTGATAATCGCGAAAACATAAGACATTATAATGTCAAGGTGAGAAAAATATTTTGTTAAAACATGAATACAAGTTTTCAAGCTTTCTATCGTTTGGCGGTACTGCTATACAGTTGATATAAATTATTAGATATGAATAACGTCCATCAACGTCAGTCGTGACGAAATGTTTGAATTTGGGATGGAGGATTTGTCTGTTTTTGTTAAGTGTGAACATAACACAAAAACAGATCAAGTTCAAAATGTTAAAGCTAAAGATGTTAACTTCGGCCGTTAGTCAGCTGACTAGTTAAGGACTGTTTAGGGTATTTATATAGATTTATATCATAAAATAAAAATCTAATTTTACCTAGCGTGTTCACTGTTGTACGGGGGACTTCAACGCGAAACTGGGTACACGATGCGATGGTGAGCTGAGAGTGGGGCAATTTGGGTATGGGCAACAGAACCCCATGGGACAGAGGCTGGCCGACTGCTGTGTAAACCTGGATGAGTTCCGATGGTTCCACAAAGAACCATCGGGACTTCATCAACCGACTTCATCATGACCAATAGGAGACAAATATTCAATGATGCCTCAGTGATCCATAGGGTGCAAACCGGTAGTGATCACCGAATGGTAAGAGGCACATTGTATTTTAATTTCAAAGTTAAGAGGTCTTGTCTAATGAAGTCTTCGCTCCGCCCCTGTAGAGAGTGTGAGAGAGATTGAGAACTTCTACCGGCAGTTATACACCTCGGTTACTATACCTACCATTGGCTCTGACAAAGACCCGCGAGCCAAACTAACCCGACACTATACCGAGGATATCCCGGACATCAGCCTGTACGAGATTAGGATGGCCTTGAAACAGCTTAAAAATAACAAGGCGAGACAAGAGGGTGGGGAGGGAATTACGACAGAGTTTCTGAAAGCAGGTGGCACTCCGGTACTTAAAGTCCTTCAGAAGCTATTCAATTCAGTCTTACTCGAGGGCATGACGCCGGAAGCATGGGACAGAGGCGAGGTGGTGCTCTTCTTCAAAAAAGGTGACAACACCTTGTTGAAGAACCAGACCCATCTCGCTTCTGAGTCATGTTTATAAGCTGTTTTCAAGGGTCATCACGAATCGTCTCGAGCGCAGGTTAAATGACTTCCAGCCTCCCGAACAAGCCGGTTTCCGAAAAGGTTTCAGTACCGTAGAGCACATACATACTCTGCGGCAGGTTATACAGAAGACCGAGGAGTATAATCTGCCACTATGCTTAGCGTTTGTGGACTATGAGAAAGCCTTTGATGCGATCGAAACCTGGGCAGTGCTGCAGTCTTGGCAGCGGTGCCACGTTGACTATCGGTACATCGCAGTGTTGAAGTGCTTATACAGAAACGCCACCACGTCAATCCGAATACATGAACAGAGCACGGGGCAATACCATTGCGGAGAAGTGTGAAACTGGGGACGTCATTTCCCCGATAATAATTACCGTATTGGCGATTATGGCAAAACCCCCCAATGAGCTCAAAACACATCCATATCGGTGGTTGTGATGATCTTTGGGGGAGGCCTGTGTCCAACAGTGGACTTCATTAGGCCGAAATGATGAAATGATGCATACGTTTGTTAGTCACCGACTCGGCTTTGCAGGTATATGCAGTTCACGATCGGACATAGACCCGAAGCCTCTTTCCGATTAACTTCCGATCTTAATGCACTATTCGTGTTAAACAGTCTACTGTTCAATACAGTTCGTGAAACGCATGCGCACAATCGCATTGTATTGTTTATATTAAAGTATCTTGTTGTCAAACCAATGATCTCATTAAGCCAAACACGTTTCAACAGTAAAGTGTTAGTGGACTTGATGAACTGCACTGGTGATAGGTGTCTTATTACAAGAGTGCTCTGTTTAGAAGGGCACTGTAGCTAGTGAAACTACTGAGCATAAGAGACTAAATAACTTCACGTCTCGAGGTGAGGAGCAGTATGGCCACCGCAGGACTATTCCTGGGTAGCATTACAATTGTTATACGCAGGCGCGACGCTTCCCACCAGGCGAATGAATTGCTCGTCTCATCACCCAGTTGTATAAAAAGTAGAGCTTCCATGTTTCACAGGACTGCAGACTGCCATCGGAGGATACTATGCTTGCTACCATCACTGGACATTGGCGAGTGGAAAAGGTTCGGTTATTAGGTACGTATATAGCAGAGTCCCGAGTCTAATGGTTGAAGTAACGCCACTTGAAGCTATGCTTGAACCGCAACCGGCTACCTTCAGCCTCGTGCTACAACTAGCGAGGGCGATAAGAGACTTTAAGAAACTATTGTTCGTTTAGAACTCCGCAGTAAGCAAGAGCATGCTGCAGTAAGCTGTGTTGCGTTAGGGAAAGCTAGTATGCATTTGCATGAGGCATTTCGGGAAATCCTACATTTTCCTTTACCTCCCCAGCCTTTTGATGTCTCTTAATCGCCTTTTAAGACGTCCAGGGGTTATCTATTCCTTGCCAGGAACCAAACAGAACTCTTTTTCCAAGCACCATAAAACTTGCATTTGCCATTAATTTAGTCAAAACCTTTCGACCAGGAGTTTGTCTGTTTAATCTATAGCTGCGCAGATTTCGTATTGTAATAAACAGGCGCTACCCTCGTGAGTACCGAAAAAGGAACAATGGCTAATTGAGAACAATACTCGCGGTAACTGTTGTCGCATACAGTCTGCGCCTCACCGATGTCCCCGCGCCACAACATACACACACACAGAAGCTGCACTTCAAAACTAACACTTATGCGCGGTAACGAGCTTACGCACACAGCTGTAGGCTATATGAAAATGCTAGAGGGGGTGACCGCTTTACAGTCGTCCCCTCCGAGATATGCCAAAAGGCGTGGCACCAATGGGCGGCTCTAGTGTGATCTTACGAGGACCTGGACCCCTTCGGTGCCGAAGATGACCGCTCCAGTGGTTTTAGCTGGTGGGAGTCCGGTATATCCCTTCGCCCTTCCCCGAGGTGAAGGAAGTTCCATGTAGAATTTCCACGGGACACCAATAAAACAAAATAAAAAATATGCTATATGAAAATATAGCCTGGATTGCGGAGGTTAGGAACGATTCTATTGCATAACATCTGTTTATGTTTGCACTGTGGCGCCTCGTTGGAGAGTCCGAGTGCGCCTTCTGTCCCGTCTGTTATGATGACGTAGTGCCTGCGCTACTGTCTATCCTCTCTCGACCTTCAGAGTCGATCACGTGCTGCCCGTGCTTACGGACTGACAACAAAACGCTTGACAGCGTACATGAAATTTACACAAAGAGCTGCCCCACGCTAGTTCGCAAGTTTTTTTTTATTTTTATTGTTTGGCTTCTCGCATACTTTTCAGCGAAATGTGGTTGCTTAACCGGTCATTTCTGGCGAAGCCAAAAGCCTCCAGCCAGGCTTAAATTTTATATTAAAAACTAAGCAACTTTCGCTAAGGGCGCCCCCTGCGGGACACGGACCTCGGCTTAGGGCGTTGCTGGGGATAACAAGCTATTGTTTTGGGGACAGCTGGTTCGGTATTATGGTTCGCAAGTTATCGTTATACTGAATTCATAGCGCAACAAGCGTGTACACTGCACCAGTCCGACACGCGGTGGGCATATTTTTTTAATAAATGTCTCACTCATAAGTGTTCTGCGCGGTTAACGCAGTGATATGCGACCATCACAATGTTCTGCTACACTTGACACGCCAAGCATGAAACAGCACTAATTACTTTATTTCCGCGAATCAAAGTTCACTGTCTGAATTCGTACGCATAAACTTATCAATTTTTTTAAATATATTTTTAATAAATACTCACGGATTCTGTATTAAATCGGTATTAAATATATATAATTTAAGAAAACCGTTTGCTGTATTAGACGTTACGTCATTTCGCTTACAATATTATCGACCTTTATTCTCTTCCTAGTTTTACTGGAACAATGGTTGTCTGACCTCCGGAATCCTTGGCGACAATCGGCCGAAGTATGAGTGTATAACTTTTTTTTTTTATTAAGGAAGGCAAACGATCATAATATTCGCCTAACCGATACTAATTTTATTATTTTTATTTTTATTAAAACGTTGCCCCACACTAGGTTTTCTCCTGTGTCGTGGGTGCGTTTATAGACATGAATTCCACATACAATACACCCAGACCCGAAACTACTACCTGCAGATCATACAAATATTTGTTCCGTGCGAGAATCGAACCCATGACCCGGTGCGCAGCAGCCGACTGTATCAGCCACTGCACCAACCGTGCCGTCAAAATCACATCGATCACCCTTAAACATCCGCAACGCTAAAGGAACTGCTGATGTGTTACCGACCTTTAGGACAGACGTACACTTTCCCTTGAAGCGCCCCATGTCGTATGTCCGCCATCTTTTTGGGGGCTGGGCGTCCAACATTCGTCACTCACTGTACAAAACTCAGCACCACTGTTTTGACCAACAGTTGCTACTTCACGTCGGTATTGTTCCCCGGTCAGCCAGTCCATTTACGAGGTCTAGTCAACCGATGACTAAAACTAGGCTCTCCATGCATCAGTATCTCACTAGCTTCTAGTTTCACTTGATGTGACGAGGCAGGTGACCCTTTGGAACCAGAGCCCGTGCGGCAAGGTGTACTTGAGTCGCTGATAGGCAACAGTGTAGCTACACATGTATATGTAGCTCGTAACCGATTACTGCTTTTTTCCTTTTTTATTGATCCGGTGGAAATACGTCATGTACTTCCTTCGCCCCGGGAAAGGGCGAAGGGGCATGCCGACCTCCTACCAGCTAAAACCACTGGAGTGGGCATCTTTGGCACCGAAGGGGAGGCTCCAGGAACTCGAATAATCATCATCTAGAGCCAACCATTGGTGCCACGCTTTTAGGCACATCTCGGAGGGGATGACTGTAAAGCGGTCACCCACTCTAGCGGAAGGAAGGCCACCCCCAGGCACTTCTCGGCGGAATTGTAAAAGATTCACGATGCACGAGGCTACCAACTACTCCTAGCTGAAGCTAATACGTTTAAATAGGGCATCGTAGCAAACGTTTCGATTGTACAATCTTGTGGTTCATCCCGTCTTCCACCAGCAGGCGACTAGAGCTGGTTGAGCCAGGTATCGTTGACCAGCGCGGCACTGTGCTCTCGTCCAAATGTCAAGGCAGCATTGCCCAACAACCTATATTACATAAATCGCAAAACGGGTGGTTTAGGTCGTTTGAATATTATTATATGTATGAGTCAGTTGTCGCGCGCGATCCGACCGTGTTCATATTGACCGTAGTAAAACTATTTTTAGCTATACTTTGGCACATTTGATTCGCTATGCTGCTAGCAATAAAGTCTATTCTGTTATTGTAGCCTGCAGTCGTCGATGTTAAACGAAGAAGTCACGAAGTGATCACACCAAGTCAGGGAGCATCGCCCTGTACATCGATTGCATCATACATCATGTAACAACTGACGGTTGGCGCAATGGCTAAGCAATCGGCTTTCTGTGCTACATGTTGTGGTTTCGATCCCCGCACGGAACTATTATTTGTAGATCATACATAGTTGTTTCAAGGCTGGATATTTGAGCACGTGAGACGTATTTCTGTAATGTGTACTAAGACACAGGAGAAAAAGAGTGGGGCAAAGTAAACTATTACTTTAGATTAAGAATGCTGTATCACAAGCGAGGTATAGCAGACGGAGTATCTGTCGCTGAAAATTTATTCGTCAACGATCTGCAGAAGTTCCAACGAAAGCCATGAACGTCGTCAGAGCTTAAAGAACAGGCATTTCAGTGGGAGTTCATGTGGGACAGATTGATTCAGAGCATATGCAGACGCACTTCTGTATATAAAGCAAGCAAAGCAGGAGTCATGTAACATAATTATGTATCTTTATAAATTCGGTTAGGCATTTTTTTTTTACTTTGCCCCACTCTTTTTCTCCTGTGTCTTAGTACAGTTTACAGAAGTACATCTCACGTGCACAAACGCCCAGACCCGGAACAACTATCTGTAGATCATTAAAATATTTGTTCCGTGCGGGGATCGAACCCACGACACGTAGCACAGAAAGCCAAAATCACTTAGCCACTGCGCCAACCGTGCCGAAGAAGAAAATAAAGTCATCGATACATAGACATTATGCATACGGTGTCTTAGTGTTTACTGTACCTACAACAAATTAGTGTGCTTTAATAGGGTTGTTAGTTTATTTATAACTAGCTGGAACCCGCGGTTTCCCTGCGTTTAATTTAAAAGAAATTTAGAGTACTTCGACATAGACACTTGACATAGAATATATATATTGGATTTCAAGGGTTTTATTTTTTTACGCGGATCCCTAATTATTTTTCTAAAATAAAAGTAGCCTAAGTTATTCCTTATAATATCAGCCATCTGCCAGTGAAAGTCCCGTTAAAATCGGTCCAGCCGTTTTGGAGATTACCCGGAACAAACAAACAGACAGACAAAAATAATAAAAATTGTTTCTTTTTGCTATAGGTACCGTATTAAGTAAAAAGCTGTTATTTTGACATTACAAACAGGTACTTCAATTTTATTTATTTGTTTGGTCGATTAACATATTTTTACTTATATTTAGTTTAATTATGTCTTGTACACCAAACGGTCCTGGTGTTGTGCGCTCAATTGGGAGGAAAAACAAACATTTATTTCTACTTACTGATCTCCAAATTTGTTGTTATTATATCCGTTTTCAAAACCTTTGCAATAAGAATAGATCGACTTGTACGCTCGGCAGAGTAAAATATAGCGCGCTTACATTATCATAAATTATACCTGTATATTTTAGATATGTTTATTATTTGAATAAAGAATTTTAAAACATTGCGCCTACCCCAAGTAACCCAAGGTACCCTTTTTGTGACGAAAAAAATATTGTTAAATATTACAAATTGAACAAATTAGAATAGTATTTAAAAAAACTGTTTATTTTGAACTTATAAAAAACTGTAACAAAGATTTAACCAATAGATAGCTTTCCTTTTAGAATATGTTTGTATCGATATTCGAGCAGTATTCTGTAAGAGACGAAGCGCACCTATAGCCACGGATTACAACCAGCTGTCACGAGCGCCACGCTGCTGTACACTTGCTTGTTTCTAAGGAAAGTGTACGTAATCACTCACATGAATGGCGATACTAATACTACCAATTAGTTTTGCGAACATCCCTTAATACACAAACGGAAAGCTGAGACATAGTATA
Organism: Diloba caeruleocephala; assembly: GCA_947459985.1. Lineage (NCBI taxonomy): Eukaryota > Metazoa > Arthropoda > Insecta > Lepidoptera > Noctuidae > Diloba > Diloba caeruleocephala. Next base: position 384,095 of record OX381609.1, read on the forward strand.
AAGTTGTACGGGTGAAGCACACAACCAGTTGACATGCTCGCGGGTTAGCCAGCCACTGACGAACAAAGACCGGCCAAGTCACCGGTAGCTCCAAAGAGATCCGCGGTCTCGTGGTGCTTTGACAGAAGTGAAGCGTCCAGGTGTAGAGTAGAGTGGTGCTCCCCTGAAAGTTACAAGCGTGGTCCAGCGGTTACTCACTCGTGGTGAAGTTGCGCGAGGCGTAGGCGGCGCTCTCCTTGTCGTGCAGCAGCGTGAAGGCGTGCAGCTGGTACGTGGCGCCGGGCGACAGCTCGCGCAGCTGGTGCGTCCAGTTGCCGGCGCCCTCCACCGTGATGTTGCGCGCGCCGCCCTCCGCGCGCTCCGTCAGCGGAATCACCTGGCCGACAACGCACATGTCTTGCAACCGTAATACACATTTTATCACTACAGAGTTCTAGAAAGATCCTTGCGGAAGAGAAGGGGTCCCAAACAACTAGTGTTGTTGGAACCCGTAGTAAAATTAATTAGACGGGATTATGTGGGATTCGTACGTATCGTAGGACATAAGTCACCTTAGGTACTCATACGACAGTTAGACTGCTGGACGAAGCCTCCCCATAAATCGCCACAACGACCGGTATGGGTTTGTGATGTGCTCATTGGGGGATTTTGCCATAATCGCCACGCTTGGCAGACGGGTTGGCGATCACATTTGAGTTATAAATGTACTCGAAGGATACTGCTGCCCACTCACGGCTAATCCCATAGTCGCCTTTTAGGACCCCGATAGAATGAGATATATTTGTCAGCATAATTTTGCCGGAATAGTGGTATGTATCTTTTATAAACATAACTTCCGTATCTAGTTTTTTTTTAACTTTGCCCCGCACTAGGATTTCTCCTGTGTCGTGGGTGCGTTTATAGACATGAATTCCACATACAGTACACCACGACCCGGAGCGCAGCAGCCGACTGTATCAGCCACTGCACCAAGCATGCCGTCAAATATTCGTACTTTATGAATACTACCTAAGAGTTCGACACTAAACGTGACTTATGAACGTCGTACAAAAAAATGGTGTCAAAGACTAAAATACTATCCTCATGTTTTGAAAAAGGCATAACATTATTTTGGTAATAAGTTCTTCACACGGCGTCATGGTGATGACAAACGTAGGCATTGACCAAGAACACGTCGACATCGTTGATGCGTAGTTTATTCACATTGTTCGTAAACAATGAGTGAGATTGGCGGAACCGTTCAACGTGTTAGAAGAAAAGAGCGACTCAAAATAACATCCCATATCAATGGGACGATGGATACATATGACAGTGTATAGCAAACACGAAAGCAGACGCGACTAGCTGTTTATATTATGGAGATTCGTAAAACATCATGGTTATGCATACTTCAAAATACATTTTTATAGACTTGACTCGCAGTGACGGAGCGTTCGCTTCCTGTTGAGGGTTCAGTCAATTTATGCATATTTGTGTGATAATTGTTGAAGTTTCCGACTCAAAACGTTCAGCGCATCAAGTATTATTCAGTTTATATTTCAAGATACAGCATAATTCTAAGCAGTAGCGGCGTTAGGGCAGGTCGCGGTTGGGCGACCGCCCAAGGGTGCCAGACATGAAGGGGCGGCTGGACGTCTCATCTGTCCCAACTGCATTGGGTTTTGAGTAGCTCCTAAAGCCATTATAATATAGGCTGTGTATGTGCTCTTGATATCAAACAACTGAAGGTTTTCTAAGTTTAAGATGATAAAAACCTAACAATAACCTATACAATATCTCAATCTCGGTTCACAAACGTGGCAAGTTTGTCAATCAAAAATGAAATAGCAGAAAACATAGACTTCGATGCCTTAATAAGAGAGTTTGCCGATAGAAAGGCTAGAAAAGTATTTTTTCTTAGATTTTTCTATTGAAATAAATATTTATTTTTAATTATTGCATTGTACTTCCTAACAATAGACAAGAAAAATGGTTAAAAATAAAATATATTTGGCCTGGATTCCAAGTCCTTTGGTCATGATTTTAGCAATAATAATAATTAGTGTTGCCAGCGCGAATACGCGTCTGGTGTCATGTAGTGTGACTAAACGCTTATAAACTAAAGCGTTTAGTCATTAGATAGTGTTTAGATTTTAATCGACTGGTTAGTCATGCCATAGAATACCTATGTGGAATTGTAGCCCCTATGTATCTTTAGTTTGTGCGTCGACGTAGGTTGCAAAAAGAAATTATTTTTCTTTCTTTTTCTTTTCTTTTCTTTCTTTACTTTTTTTTTAAAACCTCAGGTTTGAATCTCGCCCAGGGCGTTGGTACTGCTAAAACCGGCACTGATTTTAAGGGCATTAAGCATAAGTTGAGTACATACCTTAAATCTAAATCCAGTGTAGTCCCCGTGCGCCGGCGGCGACCATGATATTGTGGCTTGTTTGTTGCGCCCCAGCGTCACCGTCAGGTTCGTCGGGGGCTCCGGCGCTACGTTAACAAACCATCTCTATCATTTTAGTACTCCATAATAGATTAAATAACGCGCTATTTCATTCGATAAAAACAGTTTTTATGAGAAAAAACCGGGCAAGTGTGAGTTGAACTCGCGTGGAGAGGGTTCCGTACGATTAATATGTTACCTTTAGTTACGAGAAGTGACCGATGTCTGGCCTAGTTAAGTCGAACGAGTAGGACCAATAATTCAACTGAAGAACAAACTTAGCATTGTCGTTGAAAAACATGTTCTCCCATACATTCCAACTGCAAATGTAAGTTTGTACGCACAATATTGAAAGATTTACCATGTTATTTTAGGTTTTCCTGTAATCTATTAGTAAGTAATATATTTTTTTCAATAATCGTAAATTCGTTTTGGAGATAAGGGAATGGTCAGTTTTCGCCTATTTTCTTAAACAACTTTAAAACTATTTTAAATAGTCATATAGTTAATAGTTGAGAACCTCACAACAAGCCCTTCCCTTAATATGTTACACGATACAGTTTGCAATACTTTATTCTAAAATTTTCTATATTACGCCCAAAAGTGACCCCTATATTAAAAATTCATTTATTTACGTTACACGTACGTGTTTGGGTCGCTTAAATCCATATGTGTACCAATTTTCAAGCTAATCGGACCAGTAGATTCGGAGAAAATTGGCTGTGACAGACAGACAGACAGACAGACACACGAGTGATCCTATAAGGGTTCCGCCGTTTGTTTCTTCGGACGTTCGGAACCCTAAAAATCATGATATTGTGTTCATATGAAAAAGCTATTCGCTTTGAGCCTTTCGGCCATTAAAATCCACACCCCGTGGTATTTCGCTTTTGAAACGATGCCACAGATGCCGACGGTTGGTTAAACTATGGGCGTTACGTTAGATACACTTGTGTGTCTGTCAATGATATTATATATTAAAAAAGTAGATATGTTACATACGCGCCAAAAGTAAGAACCAAAACTCCCCCAACTGTAGCACCTAACAATCAGTTCGCTCAATACATGACAACGAGCACACGCTGTCACAATCTGTATTGTTTTATTAATTAAGTAATAACAATGCCGTCGTGCGTATAGAAAATGCACAAACTATCAAGCAAAAATAAATAAAAATCAAGGGCAATGAAATGTTAACATACCACCATAGAATAATATTCTCGAAGAAAACACAGGCCAGGCAAAGAAAAGAGACAACACATATATTCTATTACAGGTGCGACATATACATCGAGTACACGTGTTGTCATTTTAGATAGCTATCTCTTTTACCCTTGTAGTTTTTGTATCTTCCTTCTTACAGCATAGGTGTGCAGTTTTATAGGTTTATACCTAAATACAGCAAGACTGCATTTTGCGCGCCATTTAGTACGGACGTAACATATCTATGGTATAATATCATTGGTGTCTATGGGTTACTACGAAAATCAGCGCGTTTAAGATTAAAGAACTAAGCGAGCACTACCAGTGATGATGGTTTGGTTCCACGTCAAGAGGTCGGCGAAGGTTGCGTTGGAGTAGTAGAGCATGAAGTGGTACTTAGTGCCGGGCAGCCCCACGAAGTTGATGGTGGAGGCTCGCGCGGGCACAGTGAAGTTGGGCGCGGGCGAGCCCTGCGACGGCCGATAGTCCAGCCGGTAGTGGCCACCGTCCAGCTGTTCAGCCTCGCCGCCGCCCGACCCCGGGATCTCGATCACCAGATCAGCGCAAGCACCGCCGCTCCATGTACTCTGCACAATGTTAAAATACTTTGTTGTCATCGTCGTAATATAAGCCCGTATAAAGGTCAAGCGCTAATCATGGGTCTCCTCTTACATTAATCTATACAAATAAATAAAATTGAAATGTCTGTTTGTAATATAAAAATAACAGCTTTTTACTAAAGGCATATGAAAGTATATACGGTACTTAAAACAAAAAAACCATATTTTTTTTGTCTGTCTCTTTGTTCTGGGTAATCTCCGAAACAGCTGGACCGATTTCGACAGGACTTTCACTGGTAGATAGCTGATGTTATAAGGAATAACTTAGGCTACTTTTATTTTTGATAAATAATTAGGGACCGAGCAAAAAAAACTTTTGAAATCCAATATATACATTCTATGTCAAGTGTCTCTGTCGAAGTACATAGGCTGCACTAAAAGTATCGGGAATGGAATATTTCCACTGTTCCTGTCATATTAAATTCTTAGTAATTGAAAACTCCTTGGTTTTACAAATCGAATACCATTTATTTATTTTAAAAAAGATTCACGGTCTTGTCACAAGGTTTTGTCAAACTTGTTTAGTCGTTGAGAAAATGGAAGAATTGTGAAAAAACAATTGAACCGAACGACGTTGCCGACATATTTTTTAGATTTTTTTTCATTTTTGAGAAATATTTTATGAATATGTAAAGATTTATTCATCTAAATACCGTACGACGTTGCCTTAAACTTGACATTGGCGAAATTGTGGAAGATAACCTACAGAAGCCATAATCTAAGAGAAGAAGAAGAAGAAGAAGAAGAGAAAATGGAATTGACTCGAGAAAATTCAAGAGCGATGATTTATTATGACTTTCAAAGTGGTTTAACACAAAAACAGTGTGTTGACCGGATGATTTCTGCATTTGGTGATGAAGCCCCATCCAAGACCACAATTTATCGCTGGTTTGCTGAATTTCAACGTGGACGTGTCAAGCTCAGTGATGATCCTCGTCAAGGTCGTCCAAAAACTGCAGTCACCCAAGAAAACGTTGATGCTGTGCGTAAGCTGATTCAGGAAGATCAACATGTGACATACCGCGAAATTCAGGCAACTTTAGACATTGGCATGAGTCAAATACAAATAATCTTGCATGAACAATTAGGTGTAAAAAAGTTGTTTTCCCGATGGATACCGCATTTGCTATGTGAAGAGCAAAAAGCGGCTCGCGTTACTTGGTGCGTCAGAACTCTCGAAAGATTCCACGCAGAATCCTCAAATGCTGTATACAACATCGTATCAGGTGACGAATCCTGGATATATGCGTACGAACCCGAAACAAAAAACCAGTCACGAGTTTGGGTGTTCGAAAATGAGTTAAAGCCAACAAAAATTGTTCGTTCACGGAGTGTTGCAAAAAAAATGGTGGCCACGTTTGTCTCCAAAACCGGCCATGTTACGACTATTCCTCCTGAGGGACAAAGAACGGTTAATGCAGAATGGTATGCTAGCATTTGTTTGCCACAGGTCGTTTCTGAACTCCGTAGAGAGAACTGCAACCGCCGCATCATCCTCCATCACGACAATGCGAGTTCTCACACCGCGCACAGAACAAAAGACTTTTTAGAGCAAGAAAACATAGAATTATTAGACCATCCGCCGTACAGCCCCGACCTAAGCCCTAATGATTTCTATACTTTCCCTAAAATAAAGAATAAATTGCGTGGACAGAGATTTTCATCACCTAAAGAAGCTGTGGACGCATACAAAACGGCCATTTTGGAGACCCCCAACTTCCGAATGGAATGGTTGCTTCAATGATTGGTTCCATCGTATGGAAAAATGTGTCAAATTTCGCGGAGAATACTTCGAAAAGCAATAAATACATTTTTAAATAGTAATGTTGTGTCACTTCCTTGATTCCCGAAATTTTCAGTGCCGCCCTCGTACCATCAATTTATTTTAAATTAAACACGGGTGAAACTGCGGGTCCCAGCTAGTACATTATAACAGTTGTGGAATATTGTAATAATCAGAACCAGAGACTGCATGCAAGTAAGTAGTCGGCCCATTGTTTGCCAGGAAATGCGAATTTAATCTCAGATATGGATATCAATCATCAATCAATCATTTCGGCCGAATGAAGTTCACTGCTGAACACATATGTGTGTGTTGTGGGCTCATTGGGGGGTTTTGCCATAATCGCCACGCTTGGCAGCCGGGTTGGCGATCGCAGTTGAGTTGTTAATGTAGTCGAAGGACGCTGCTGCCCATTCTCCGGCTAATCCCTTAGTCGACTTTTACGACACCCACGGGAGGAGATGGGGTGGTGGTATTCTGAGCCACGGCGATATGGATATGTTCATCCGCAAACATTAGTCAATTCTCGTTGCTCGTTTTACCTGGCTTTAGACTTAGCAAAACCAGCTGGTCGTTTATGGGAAACAGTATTTACCACAAAATTCCCTCTAGTATTACCAACTTACCAGAAATAAGGTTGATATCACCGTTTAAGCGCATTTTAATGTAGAAATCCTACTATAGTATAAATCATTACATTGAGGGTACAGATGTGTGGTAAACGATACTCTCCTGCACACAGCGACCCTCTGGCGCTTTAGGTATTTGTATTTTCTGGCATGATTGAAGTGCTGTTCCTTTTAACCAATGCGTAAATGTATACAAATGGTAATTATTAATGTATTATAGAAATGTCTTAGGTTTTTGCGATTTCACTCATTACAATAAAAGGACAAAAAAACCGACAATATATACGAGATGTAATCCGTTTAAAAGTATTTTATTATAATATTAATGAAGTATTAAAAATAACACTGGCATTTAACTCGAAAATAGACGGCACGGTTGGTGCAGTGGCTGATACAGTCGACTGCTGCGCTCCGGGTTGTGGGTTCGATTCCCGCACGGAACAAATATTTTTATGATCTGCAGGTAGTTGTTCCGGGTCTGGGTGTATTGTGTGTGGAATTCATGTCTGTAAACGCACCCACGACACAGGAGAAATCCTAGTGTGGGGCAACGTTTAAAAAAAAAAAATTAAAATTGCTGTCTATTTTTGTAGGGGATGTAAGAGAGGCCATTTGCAACCATATGGCCTCTTGAGACTTCTCTCTTGATGCAAATAGGAGCATATAGCATTTTCGAGTAATTTGTCATTTTATGTTTTTTGGTATCTACGTTACACAACTAGAACATTTTGAAGAAAACCAATGCATCCATTTTTTATTTATAATATCTACTTGCTAACACTTTAATACATAATATTCAACTACGAAATGGTAAATATCTTCAATCGTTCAATCAGAGAGATCTTCAATCAGAGCTACAAATTGTTACGATTTTCACAATTTTTAGTAGTTTTTGACAAAGCATTTTTCTGGAGACAGAAGGAGACCGCAGAGCGGAATCAAGAGAGGGCCGATCCCACTCGAAGAAGGAGAAGACGGCGCCGGGGTAACAACCGCCCTGGCGCCTAATTCCCATACGCCTGAAACCCCGCTGCCATTACTATAAGGCGGGGGACCTCTGGGTTCGCGGGTGCGTAGATTGGGGAATCTGCGTGCTCACACCAAGTGACCCAAGAGAAGACGGTAGCACGCATGTGGTCACGCGCTGCCGTGGGACGCTTTGGGGGATCCTTTACAATCCCTCGGGCTGATCGCTTTACAGTCACCCTCTCAGAGATGTGCCTATAGGCATGGCACCAGTGGGCGTCTCTAGTGTGATCATACGAGGACCTGGAGCCTCTCTTACGTGCCGAAGATGACCGCTCCAGTGGTTTTAGCCGGTAGGAGTATATACCCCTTCGCCCTTCCCCGGTGCGAAGGAAGTTCATGAAGAATTTCCACTGGACACCAACAAAAAAAAAGGGTACGTGGATGAACTCCCCGCCGATAAGCGCGAGGTGCGATGGCAGGGAGTAGCCGTTAGTATCATATCGAACAATTCCTCAGAAAATTATCCGTTGTACAAGCGGTAGAACACACACAGGGAGGCAAAGTCTTTCCTCAGACTTAGGGATTCTAGATCGCTTGTGAGTTTGGGATCGTCGACAACCCTAATTGCACGCTTCTGTATCTAGATCCTCCTATCCGATCCTATAAATGGCTGCAGTACTCCATATGAGGCCAGACTTGCGACTTATAAAGCAGGAGTCTTTGCCCCGATGTGAAGTACCGCGTCGCCTTGTTGAGCACACCGAGTTTTGAACGAATTTTGAATTTGTACGCGGTGTCCTATGAGATCTTTTTGAGAAAAAAGTTTATGGAATTATTAGGAGTCGTGCCTCTGGAATTAAGAAGAGGAATGAGATTGCAGCACGATGGATGTCCTGCACACTGGAGAATCACTGTTCGTCAATGGTTACACGCCAACTTTCCCGATCGATGGATTGGCAGAGGAGGCCCAATTCCTTGACTTGGCCAGCAACAAGAGATATCGTACACTACTCACAACTAGGCCAACAGGCGAAGAATAGCGCAGTAGAATAATAAATGCAGCTAATTCAATAAAGTTAAGAAAACGAATGCGCGTGTGCATAAGAAACAGGGGATCACATTTTGAAAATGAACTTAAAAATAAAGCTTTTATTACTTAGGGTAACTTATTTATGTTAAAGTTTCTCATCATTACTGTAATTAAGTCTGCTGTCTAGCTGTGTGTTGCCGGCTACGAATGGCACCAACCTATCTCATCCCGTGGGTGTCGTAAAAGGCGACTATAGGATTAGCCGGAAGATGGGCAGCAGCGTCCTTCGATTTACAACTCAACTGCGATTGCCAACCCGCCTGCCAAGCGTGGCGACTTTGGCAAAACCCCCCAATGAGCACAACACACCCAGACCCGGACCAACTACCTGCAGATCGTACAAATATTTGTTCCGTGCGGAAATCGAACCCATGACTCGGTGCGCAGCAGCCGACTTTATCAGCCACTGCACCAACCATGCCATTGAAATATCAACCAGAGAGGAATTAATAGGAAGAACCCAGACGGCTGTTCCAGTCATGAAGGAGGAGATGATATTAAAAATCACGACTACAGAACTGAGAAGACGGGCTCGCGCTTGTATTAGAAACCCGGTCATCATTTTGGTCATGAACAATAAAATACAAAAATGTAGTTTTATTGGTTTGTTTAAAATAAATGTTTTCTTTCGCAATTTGCTTTGTACACCCCAATTCCAAGAGTTGATGAGCCATGTATATGAAGTATACCTCAAAAGAAAGAGCAATAACCAAGTATGTTTTTAAAAAGGTTTTAACAACTGAGGCTATTTTATTAATATTTTTATTATACCGTAATCAAAACATTATTTTAAAGTTTCTTAATCTTGAATATGCATAGATTGTTTCTCTGATGATACAGATGCTTGGAAATCATTTTGTTTGAGTAATCAATCACACGTAAAACATAAAACATTAACATAACAACTTTTACTGGATCCTATTCATCATCATCATTTCGGCCGAACGAAGTCCACTGCTGGACACAGGCCTCCCCCAAAGATCACCACAACCACCGATACGGATGTGTTGTGGGCTCATTGGGGGGTTTTGCCATAATCGCCACGCTTGGCAGGCGGGTTGGCGATCGCAGTTGAGTTGTTAATGTACTCGAAGGACGCTGCTGCCCATCCTCCGGCTAATCCCTTAGTCGACTTTTACGACACCCATGGGAGGAGATGGGGTGGTGGCATTCTGAGCCGGCACCACACGGCAGTCTGGATCCTATTAGCAATTGGAAAATTGGGTGTATAGCTAAAAACCTAACATACAAAAATTAAAAAAATGGGACATACTTCGTCTAAGACAAGTTTAGATTAATATATTCTAAATGTAAGATATCATCCTCTTCAGGCTTTGCACCCATCTTCCAAACACCCTCTCTATATAGGGTGTCCGGTAATTAATGGATAACTTTGAAATGGCAAATAGCAGAACTAATGACCTTTCAGAAAAAGAGATATGCCATTAATACTGCAGATTAAATAAAAAAGAGTTATTTTTTTAAATCCAAATTTCCAAAAGAAATATTTTATTACAAAGTAAAAAATACGTATGAAAACCTGAATTTCAAATACATGGTTACTTTAAAATAATATGCATTCAAAGCAGATTTAAAAAAATTGCATTAACATTGTAATTCTTTTTTTTTATCTTCGTTGTCTAGTCTTGCTATTTACTGGCTCTCTATTGGCATAGTTAATGAAAACATTATAAAAACATAACACAGATGAAATTCTTACATCTGTGGTTGTGGTGAACAAGAAGTTAAAATGAGGTAAAAATAATTGTGTTAAAAAAACAGATGTTGGGTACTACTTGGGATATATATTATTTTGTATTGTTTATATGTCTTATTAGTACTGTTATATGCCATTTTAGGTTATCCATATACTACCGGACACATGTATATAGCCTGTGCTATTTAAATATATATGAAAATATATTGTATGTGCACATAAACATTTAAAATTTTGTTGTAATTTCCGATGTTCATAGTGTTAACACAAGGTACAAACACACGTCTTGCTGTATGTTGTACCTGTCTCCACAAAGTATGCAACTCGTTTGTGGGTCAATGATACATTTTTACAGTAAAATATGCATTGAAGTCAGAAATATATTGCCTTAAGAACATTTAAAACTTTTATTAAATCTTAACTCTGCAATAAAGGATATTATAACATTTCTGATAGTCTTGATGACAAAAAAGCTTGGGACCGAGCTGCTACTGTACTGTTCGTAGCGACGTACAGTCAACACTGGTTTTTTATACATAAACTGAAGTCTTTTATTTTATACACTTTTTATTGACTTTTTGACATATAATGTTTTAGTAATGTCTTAGATTTTGGCGATTATTACACATTATAATAAAACACTTTTAAATGGATTCTATCGCATATATTTTTGATTTTCCTGATTACTGCATGCATAAACTAATTCTTTTATTAAAATTGGGCATTAGATAAAATAAAATAACTTTTTAAAATCTGTAATGATGCCTGTCACCTTAGTCATCCTGCTACCACGAATGCTGAAAAGTATTCGAAACGTCAGGAAAATAAAAATCTAAAATTTATGCGATATAATCCATTTAAACATGTTTTAATATAATATAATATTTAAAAAAGGCTTTTCTTTATACATTTTTCTATTTGTGACATTTAATTAACATACATTTTTGACATTAACATAGTTATTATTACAATTTGTGTACATGTATTAAATTTATATTACTACTAGCTGGGACCCGTGGTTTCACCCGCATTTAATTTAAAAGAAATTTAGAGTACTTCGACATAGACACTTGACATAGAATATATATATTGGATATCAAGAGTTTTTTTTTACGCAGAACACTAATTATTTTTCTAAAATAAAAGTAGCCTAAGTTATTCCTTATAACATCAGCTATCTGCCAGTGAAGGTCTCGTCCAAATCGGTCCAGCCGTTTCGGAGATTATCCGGAACAAACAGACAGACAGACAGACAGACATACAGACAGACGGACAGACAGACAGACAAAAAATTAAAAAATAGTGTTTTTGTTATATGTAACGTACATACTTTCATATGCATTAAGTAAAAAGCTGTTATTTTGACATTACAAACAGACACTTCAATTTTATTTATTTGTATAGATCGTATATGACAGACTAATGTGTTGCTGGAGAGTTTCTTGCACTGTTTCTTCTCCCCAGCTTAAACACTTGAAAGTGGTGAAGGGTGGGCTTAAATGGGTTCTGTATAATGTTGGCATTCAAAGAGAATGTATTTAGTGTATTTTGAACAAGTGATTCAATTAATTTAATTTCACACAAACTTCTCAATAATTAAACTATTCATAGTTTATTCTAAATAGAATTTAGGACTATTGGTAGATTCCCTTTTGTTACTCACATTTAGGAAGGCCCGGGAAGGCTCTCCAGGGATGCTGTTGGTATCTTCTGTGATCTTTCTAAGCTTTTGATGATGTGGAATCCGTGGAACACAATATGCTCATTCATAAGTTAAGACTGTAATTCTGTAAATTAGCTAAATAGCTCTCCGGCTAGTATCATCCTATTTTTCAGAAAGACAGCAAAAAGTATGTATCAATGGTGTAAAATTACAAGGATCTTTTGTGAGCATGGATATGCTCAATTCTGGGCATAGTTATCTAATTTAATCATTATTATCCTCAATATCTGGGGTAAATTATCTAATATAATCTGCAAACAACACATCCCTCATTTTTGATGGCACGGTTCGTGCAGTGGTTGACACAGTCGGCTGCTGCGCTCCGTGTCGTGGGTTCGATTCCCGCACGGAACAAATATTTGTGCGATCTACAGGTAGTTGTTCCGGGTCTGGGTGTATTGTGTGTGGAATTTGTGTATGTAAACGCACCCACGACACAGGAGAGATCCTAGTGTGTGGCAAAGTTTTAAAAAAAAAAGATTAAAAACAAAGAAAAAGATTAAATTAATAGAAGAGATGGAGAACTTTTACATGTAACCACAGGATCATATCCTAGGGCATACTGCTTTGGGCGGCAGCAGCTGATGTTGATTCAATTTTCATTTTGCAGGGGCTATCTGTACTATCTAATCCACCAGTTGCTTAGAGTTTTTTTAAGGCAATATACTCACACTGCTGTCACTTTATATCTTCATAAGTGCATAAAAACCTTAATTTATTTAATGTAAAATGAAACTATCATGATGGTTTACAAATTAAGTAGTACAATTTTATGTAGACTAGCAATAAATTGTTCTTAGGAAACTGTGTCTGATTCTATAAGTTATCAAAACAGATTAGGTATCTCACTAATGGGAAGTTTATAACATGCATTAAAACAATTCTAATAAGTACATTATAAAAACAAACACTAGGTTGAAAATAGAGATGTGTGGCATTAATTATTTTCTGCACATGCAAAAACAAATTTTACCTACCTTGTTAGAATTGTATAGCAGCAAAATCTTTTTCAATATATAAAGTTTTTTTTTATAAAACACATATTTCTAAACAGTGTCTAAAAAAAGAAAAATAATCAATCAGAAAAGACAGCCCTGAGTTTCTTTCGAAATTCTTCTCAAAGGTTGCCTTTCAGCAAATTTGCTCCATTGTTTCAATATGACATGTAAAAGTGTGTGTTAGGTGTAATTACTGAATAAATGCTTGATTAGATTTGATTTGAACAATATTTTCCTCTTTTAAATGTTATAAGGAAAATAATATAATAATCAATTATACAAAGATAAAAATCATTAATGAGCAAATTAGGTAATCAGCCAGGACCTGATTTACAATATAAAAATATAGTGAACAGGAAATTACAAAGAATATTATTGATAATAGAAGTATAATAGCAAAAAACCGGACAAATGCTAGTAGTACTTGTATGGAGAGGGTTCCTAAATTGCTGAATATATTGTTTATTGTATGTTGAAAAACATGTTTTCTCATACATTCCAACCACAAAGTTAAGTTTGTACACACAATATTGAAAGATTTACCACAATTATTTAAGACAGTAGACTTCTTATAGATTTTCCTTTAACTATAAATTTCAACTTAATTGGTGTAGTAGATTCGGAGCAAATTGGTTGTGATAGACAGACACACAAGTGATCTTATAAGAGTTCCGCCATTTTTTCCTTCGGACATTTGGAACCCTAAAAATGAAAATTGACATGAATCCTTCGCTTTATTAGCCAAGTAGCTCTAACTATTATTGAACACAGAAATATATTTTTAAAATCAAGGTAATGCTGTTGTTTCTATATTATATTTTGTGAAAGTCCTAAGCCATGGTCTAGTGCTGCTTTAGTGGTTTATTATTTATTGCCTAATCTTAATACAAAGAGAATGAATATTGTAGTGTTTTTAAGTACAGTAACAATACAAGTTGTCGCATCAACCTCAATAACTGGTCAGTGTTCTGTTTAAATAAACAAAAACAATGGAAAAGAATAGTTATTTCGTAATGATACGAATCTTGGAAGCACTGCCTGCATGAGCACTGTGCTACAAGTTTGCGAACTAACCGTGAAAACGGTGAGCAGCAGCGCCAGGGCCGCAGCAGCACGCGCGCTTCCAGCCTGTGCTGTCCCTTGCACAATCGACCTCTTCCACATCATTGAAGGCGACGACTGTCCGATTTCACGACACTTTCTCTTCAACACAACACTGTTTTCCGCATCGTTATGATGGGAGCATGATTCACTTAATAAGCTGTCCTTGGTAGTCATGACATCACGTTAAACTATAGTTTAATATCTACGTTAAGTACCTACAGCATGAATCTTTTCAAATTACATTATAAACTTCGTCTCGCAGAACCTTTCTTGTGTCGAAGTTGTCAAATATAGTGGAATAAGGATGTTTATATATATCGACATTGCTTAAACATCGATATGGACGGACAAAATATCGATATTTTAACCATCAATACAACCTTAGACCAAAGGAATCGGTACGTATGATCATTCCCCTCTGCCAAGGTACGAAATTCAAATAATCTACCGCGTTTATAAAAACTATTTATGGAATCAATTTTTGGAGTTTATTCCTTAAAAAACGATTTGAGTTATTATTTTATATATATTATTATTATATTATTATATATAGTTTTTTTAATGATGTCCAGTGGAAATTCTACATGGAACTTCCTTCACCCTGGGGAAGGGCTAAGGGGTATGCCGGACTTCTACCGGCTAAAACCACTGGAGCGGTCATCTTCGGCACTGAAGGGGGGCTTCAGGTCCTCGTAAGATCACACTAGAGCCGCCCATTGATGCCACGCCTTTAGGCACATCACGGAGGGGATGACTGCAAAGCGGTCACCCCCTCTAGCGGAGGGAAAGCAACTGTAAAAAAGGTCGCCCCCCCAAGCACTTCTCGGGGAGGATTGTAAAGGATCCTCCCAAGCCTCGCTTTGCGCTGTGCTGCGCACACAGCGGCACGTGACCACGTGCGCGCCACCGTCTTCCCGGGGGTCGGTCGGTGTGGGCACGCAGGCTCCTCAATATGCGCACCCGCGACCCCCGAGGACCCCCACTACTGACGGCAGGGGGCTTAGGCGTGTTGGACTTGGGAGCCGGGACGGTTGTTGCCCCGGCGCCGTCTCGTCCTTCTCCGTGTGGGATCGGCTCCCGATCCCGCTCTGCAGTCTCCTTCTGGAGCATGACGCTCTCGCAGAAGGAGACCACTGCACTCCAATTTTCATGCTCTGCCAACATAGCCGACACTACTGCCGGCAGAGAGAGATCTTGCCCGATCCGATCGACCAGGATCCGCCGCTCGACCGCCCACGCAGGGCACTCCTCGAGCGTGTGCTGTGCGGTATCTTGGTCGTATCCACAATAGTGGCACTGTGCCGTAACCTGGCGTCCTATTCTGTGCAGGTACGCACCGAAACAACCGTGACCGGTGAATACCTGCGTCAGGTGGTAGGTGACGCGCTCGCTCCTTCTGAGCCAGGCTTCGAAGAGCGGCAGGATGGCCTCGACGGGGGTGCTAGGTCAGGAAACCTCCACGTGCGCTCGGTGGCTGCTGGTCCCTCTTGATACGTCCGGGGGGAAGAGCAGTTGTCGGGCCGGTGCACCCTGGGCACCGGGCAATAACTACTCCACTTTTTGGAGGACCTTATTGTCCGGTGGCTAATATTCTGACAGGGACGGGCCCAATTTTTGGGCTGCAGGTAGGCCGTAGACTGCTTCTCCGTTTTCGGAGGAGCACGAGCGGGCTAGCGGCGGGCTCGGTGTGCACTCACCCTGCCCCGAGCAGGTAGTGGGAGGACTCCCCTTCCCTGCCACAGTCGATATCGTAACCTCGGTTGGAGTGTCGTGGTCACGTCTCGCGGCTTCGACCGGGACCGAGGATCTTGGCTTTACCGCCCGGATCGCGAGGAAGAAGGCCTCTATAAAAAATTCCCCGAACCCAAGCTAGCGTGCGGCGAGGGGCGCATGGCTGATGGGAAGTTCAGTCGCGAGCACGCCAACCCCAGGACCGGCGGCACCTGAAGATGGGATACGCTTGCCCGGGTACAGGGGGCACTGCCCGGGTCGACCGATTATTTCCCCCATACTCGTGGGATTTATTATGAAAAAAAGTATAAATAAAACAAAGAAGGTGGAGAAAGAGAAGGTGGGAGAGACTGTGGGATTGCTGTTGGAGTCCGACAGCGTCCAGATGGACATGGGGTCGGATGCCGGCTCTGTGTCCAGTTCGGGTGCCAGGACGCGTAGTGCGCGTAACTTGCGCGCCAATGCGCGTTCGCAATGTGCGGCCGCGTTGCTGTCGCGTGCGGGCACGCCGTTGCCGTCGGGTGGGGCGAGTGACTCCGAGGATTCCGTGGACCCTCGGAGTTCGCACGCCTCACTCAACATGGTGTTGGGTGGAGAGGGCCGCAAGCGGACCCTCCCGAAGACGTCTGTGGGGTCGTCTCCTGAAGCCAAACGGTCAACTAAAAAGGAGTCGAAAGTCGAGAGGCTGGAGAGGGAGAACGCAGAGTTGCGCTCCCAGCTCGCTAGCCTCTCGGCACAGATAGAGAGACTGACGACGGAGGTGGGTCTCCTCCGTCGTCAGGGGGATGCCCTGGTTAGCCCGAGGGATGGCAGTGCTCCGGCATTCATGCCACCGGACGCGGTGGCCGAGCTTCGGCGTTCGATCGCCCTCGAAGTGGGGGCCATGTTGGACGCTAAGTTGGCCGCCTTGGAGGGGCGGCTTCCGCCGGAGAAGCGCTTGCGCCCGCCGCTCGCAGCCGACAAAAGGCCGATTCAATCGGGCGGAATGCAGGCTACCCAATTGGCCACATATGCTGCGGCCGCTCGAGCACCGACGAGCGCGGTAATGAATGCGGCCACGCAGAACTCTTCCCCTGGGACTCAGACACAGGGGAAGAAGAAGAAGAAGGACCGCAACGCGGCGAAGGTTGCTGGAGTGGCCGACCTGCCGGCGGTGCCTACTGCGACTGCAGCGCCCGCGGCAATCGTGACAGCCGATCCGCAGGCCACAGTGGAGACCACAGAGTTGTGGTCCACTGTGGTAGGAAGGAAAGGGAAGAGGCCCCAAATCCCTAAGGCCCAGAAGCCCGCCACTGCGCAAGCCACGCAGCCATCCTCTCCCAAGGAAGGCAGAGGTGAAAGGGGTGGGAAAGGAAAGGCGAGAAAAGGAAAGGGTAAAGTCAACCTCCCCAAGGTTCCCGCAACGGCCGCCATAACGGTCACCGTGCCAGAGGGCTCACCCAACAGTCGGTTGGGTGAGGTTATGGCCGAGGCCAGGAAGAGCATAAAGCTCGCTGACCTCGGCATCGGTCCCGACACGGTGACCATGAAGAGGGCAGCCAGCGGCGGAATGGTGCTGTCCGTCGCTGGTGAGGACTGCAGCGCCAAGGCTGACAGCCTGGCGCGCCGTATGAGGGAGGTGCTCTCCCCCGTCTTTGCTGTGCGAATCGCACGGCCAATTAAGACGGCGGAGATGAGGGTACGCGACCTGGACGACGCCGTCACGCCTAAAGAGGTGGCTGATGCCATCGCGGCGGCGGGTGGCTGTCAGCCCGAGGAAGTAAGGGTGGGCGACATTCAGCGCTCATCCGTGTCCTTGGGCACCGTCTGGGTGCGCTGCCCACTGGAGGCAGCAAGAAAGATTGCGTCCGCCTCACGTGTCTGTGTGGGGTGGGCGTCGGCAAGGGTCGAGGCATTGGCGGCACGGCCCATGCAATGTTACCGATGCCTTGAACTCGGGCACGTGCGCCTCCGTTGCGCCACCCATGGGGGGGTTGACCGAAGCGACCTCTGCTTCGCTTGTGGCAGCCAGGGTCACAAGGCGAGGCAGTGCACGGCGCAGTCACAGAATTGTCCGCTATGCGCGGACTTCGGACTGCCTGCAGGGCATAGGCTGGGCAGCAAGACATGCGCTGCCCAGAAAGGTAAGAGGGAGAAGCGAGCTCCCTCTGCCTCTGCCAATGACCAGGAGACGACTGCGCCAGCACTATCGGTCGCAGGCCTACCGGAGGCGATGGAAACATCTCATTCCCAGCCCTAAGAATCCTTTAGGGCAACCTTAACCACTGCCGCAACGCGCAGAATCTACTGCTGCAGACTGTTGCGGAGTGGTCGGTTGCCTTGGTGGTTGTGGCGGAGCCCTACGTCGTCCAAGAACATCCTCGCTGGTTCGGGGACGCCGGGGACTCCGTCGCCATCTATTGGGCTGAGGTTGAAGGTGGGCCGCCCTGCTCGCTGTTGGACAGGGGGCAGGGATTTGTCGCTGTAGAATGGGGACCTCTGGCAGTAGTGGGCTGCTACGTCTCCCCCAACGTGTCTCTCGCCGACTTCGAGGGATACTTGGATGGGGTAGCGCGCAGCATTCGCTGTAAATGCTCGCTCCGTCCAATGCTCGTCCTGGGGGACTTCAATGCTCATTCTAGAGCTTGGGGCAACCGTCGGGACGGGCCGAGGGGGAGGATAACACAAGACTGGGCGGCATCGCTTGACCTCCGATTGCTGAATCGGGGGTCCATTAGCACCTGCGTTCGGTGGCAGGGGGAGTCGGTCGTGGACCTGACATGGGCGTCTCCTTCTGTGGCCAGCATGGTGTCGGGCTGGCGGGTGGCGGAGGAGGTGGTAACGTTGTCCGACCACCGCCACATAGTTTTTGAAGTGGCCCTCCGTCCGCCTGGCCCGAGCCGCCTAGGTCCCAGCCCGCAGTCGCGGCGTTGGGTCCTCACACAGCTTGATCGAGAGATGCTCGTCGCTGCTGCCAACGTCATGGCGTGGTCAGAGGTCGATCAAGGGATCTTGCCCGATCCAGAAGAGGAAGCGGCCTGGTTCCGGGAGGCGATGACGTCGATATGCGATGCATCAATGCCCCGGGCCAGGCGCTCCCGGCGTACGGCGGTGTACTGGTGGTCGGAGGAGATCGCGCAGTTGCGCGCGGTCTGCCTGGCATCCCGCCGCCGGTACCAACGAAGCCGACGCCGGCGTAGTGCTACAGCTGGAGAGACTGCGGAGGCCTATCTGGCCTACCGGGCGGCCACGAAGTCGCTAAACAGCGCAATTCGCGAGGCGAAGGCTCGGTCCTGGAGCGAGCTCCTGGAGGGACTGGACAGGAATCCGTGGGGGAGACCCTATCGTATGGTCGTGGGCAAATTGCGCCCGTGGGTCCCCCCGGTGACCGAAACCTTGGCCCCGGATTTGTTGGAGGGAGTACTTTCAACGCTCTTTCCAGCGGTCCGGGACCATCCTGGTCCCTCTCCACCCCCGATTCCCTCGGAATAGGCCGAGGAGTTAGGGGTTTCGGAAGGGGAGCTGGGCCGAGCCATTGGCCGCCTGAAGAGTCGCAACACCGCACCAGGTCCGGACGGCATTCCGGGCCGCGCGTGGGTGTATGCACTGCAGTCTCTTGGGGACCGCCTGAGGCGGCTGTTCACCAGCTGCCTCCGTCGAAGCGTGTTCCCGTCCAGCTGGAAGGAAGCCGGATTGGTTCTGTTGAGGAAGGAAGGAAGGCCCGCGGAGTCTCCTTCTGCATATCGTCCAATTTGCCTGCTCGACGAGGCTTCGAAGCTATTCGAGAGAATAATTACCCGAAGACTCGTTGAGCACCTGTCGCGAGTGGGTCCCGACCTGGCCGAAAGTCAGTATGGCTTCCGGCAGCGGCGCTCCACAATCGACGCGATTCTTCGCGTCCGCTCGCTGTCGGAACAGGCAGTGTCCCAGCGGGGTGGGGTGGCGTTGGCTGTCAGTCTAGACATCGTCAACGCCTTCAACTCCATCCCGTGGGGCGCGATTAGGGGGGCACTAGTCCATCATCGATGCCCCCCCTACCTGCAGGGCATCATAGGGGCCTATCTACGCGATAGGCACATTCGCTACGTGGGCAGGGACGGTAGCGTAAAGCGGAGGGAGATTACGTGCGGGGTTCCGCAGGGGTCGGTTCTTGGCCCCTTTTTATGGAACCTCGCCTACGACGCGGTCCTACGTGTCGCTCTCCCCGCTGGCGTCAGCTTGGTGTGTTACGCTGATGACACTCTTGTGTTGGCCAGCGGGGAGTCCTTCGAGGGAACCATCCGGCTTGCCGAGCAAGCGGTGGCAATTGTCGTGGCCAAAATCCACGCTCTGGGTCTGCAGATAGCGCCTCACAAAACCGAGGCGCTATGGTTCCACAAACTGCCGCGGAGTAGAGAACCACCCAGTTCGTGGATACGCGTTGGTGACGCGCAAATCAGGGTGGGCCAGTACATGACGTACCTGGGGCTCACCCTGGACAGTCGTTGGGGCTTCGAAGAGCACTTCGCGCGCCTCGTTCCCCGAGTCGAGAGGGTAGTGGGTGCATTACACCGGGTGCTGCCCAATCTCGGGGGACCGAGCGAGGAAGTCCGCCGTCTCTACGGGGGCGTCGTGCGGTCTGTGGCCTTCTACGGGGCGCCTGTATGGTCATCCCGGCTGTCAGGCGTCCAGCGCTGCAGAAACAAACTTCACAGTCTGCAGCGCAGAGTGGCTATACGGATCGCACGGGGATACAGGACAGTGTCCTACGAGGCGGCAACTCTCCTGGCACGCTTTCCGCCTTTCGACATCCAGGCGGAGATGGATGCGTGGGTCTACGACCAGACACGCTCTCTCCGCCAAAGCGGGGAAGGCGTGCCTTCAGGGGCGTTCGACAGACTGAGGCGGCTGGCTCGACGGCGCGCACTCGAAATGTGGCGTCACTCGGAAAGTTGAGGCGTTACGTAGAAAGATACAAACATACATATCTGTAGGATTGAACGTGCAAAAGAATGAGATGAAATATACATTACACAGCGTATCTTATTCTCGGGGCCTCCTCTTTGTGCGATGCTTCGAAGTCTCACTGTTTAGTTCACTACCACTGGTCTGTGTACGTGTGTGTTGTGTGCCTGCGTATTACGAAGTTCTGCCGCAACTTGTATACTGCTGCCGAGTACAGGGTATGCATACTGTATAATAAATACATATAGTAGCATTACTGTATCTATAAAACGTACAGAAACAGCAACCTTACTAGCAACTATCATAATTATCGTTCGTAAGGAGTAAACTCCAGTCGTGCGTCGGAGCTGACACACACACACACACTTTTTTTTATTAAAGAATTGTTTTCACTGGTAAGGTGCTCCGTGAAAAAACAGACCTGTGCAAGAAGTGGTCAAACACCCCTAACTTACAAAAAGGTTGAATTAAATTTCAAATGAAAGTGTTTTTGAAATAATTAATACCTTCTTCCTATTAAAACCATTTCAAAATACTATCGTCAAATAATATCTTGAATAATATCGATTCAACATTCGAATATATTAATGACCTACCTTATGTTATAAAAGATACTCATGAGATAGTGTTATTTGCAGATGACACATCCATTTTATTTAAGCTTAAGCGGCAGCAGCCTGTTACTGACGATGTAAATGACGCTCTCTCCAGAGTAGTGCACTGGTTTAACGTTAACAATTTACTTTTGAACGAGAAAAAGACCAAATGTACTAGATTCTTAACACCTAATTTTAAGCAGGTGAAAACCAGTGTACTAATAAATGGGAAGGAATTGAGCCTTGTGGACACCACTATGTTTTTTGGGTATTACTTTAGATTCAAAGCTACAGTGGGGCCCACTTAATCACCAATTGTCGAATAGACTCACTTCTGCAGCTTATGCAGTCTTTATTATACGTCAGTTAACTGACGTAGAAACAGCGAAATTAGTATACTTTAGTTACTTTCATAGTGTAATGTCGTATGTCATTTTGTTGTGGGGAAATGCTACCGACATTCAAACTATCTTTGTGCTGCAAAAGAGGGCTATTCGAGCAATTTATAAAACTAAACTAAGCTTTCGACATTCACTGAGGGAAAAATTTAAAGAAATCGACATAT
The DNA here is from genome assembly GCA_947459985.1 of Diloba caeruleocephala. Classification (NCBI taxonomy): domain Eukaryota; kingdom Metazoa; phylum Arthropoda; class Insecta; order Lepidoptera; family Noctuidae; genus Diloba; species Diloba caeruleocephala. Next base: position 406,171 of record OX381609.1, read on the forward strand.
TGACTGTCGCATCTCAATATATATATGAGAATCTAATATACGTTAAAAGAAACATACATTTATTTTCGACAAAAAGCGACATACATAGCGTCAATACTAGAAATAAGGAAAATCTCATAATGCCAATGTCCAGGCTCCAAAAAATTTGTAATTCATTTAGGTGCCAACGTATACGCCGTATATGCCGTGTGGTGCCGGCTCAGAATGCCACCACCCCATCACCTACCATGGGTGTCGTAAAAGTCGACTAAGGGATTAGTCGGAGGATGGGCAGCAGCGTCCTTCGAGTACATTAACAACTCAACTGCGATCGCCAACCCGCCTGCCAAGCGTGGCGATTATGGCAAAACCCCCAATGAGCTCAAAACACATCCATATCGGTGGTTGTGATGATCTTTGGGGGAGGCCTGTGTCCAACAGTGGACTTCATTAGGCCGAAATGATGAAATGATGATGATGTATACGTTTCTACAATAAGATCCCAAGTAGTATTAAAAATCTTAGTCTTAACAAATTTAAATCCGTTATAAAAAATAAACTATGTAAAAAGGGTTACAGTTACAGATTATATGGACGACAAAAATGCTTGGGATTGAGCTGCTCTAATCTTACATACTTATTATTTGTTGTTGAATTTAAAGTGTTTCTTGAAACCTACTTGCTAAATAATGATTTTTAGTCAGTAGAATTTAATTTCATTGACATTCTTGGTATTGATGTATCAAATACCATTAATTATATTTTGACATACAAACTGCATTTTTTGTTTTTTCTTGAAATGGATTATATTAATTCATATAATGACATTTCACTATACTATATTTGTTATGACATTAATTATTTGTTTTTAATTGTTAGTTTTACATTATAGGTACATTTACATTTGATACTGTTTAATAATTTTAGTAGGTATATATGATATTAATTTTATATTGCAAGTATAATAATTTACTCTTTTATTATCGTGAATGTGAGCATTACGTAGCCACTACGTAATAACATATACACCAGCTTGTTGCCTGGCAGTATGAGTCTGTCATGCTCACTAAAATGTCTTGTTGAAGGTAGCGTTATGTGTTAGGTGGCTAAGTTCCCTGCATTATGGTTGAGCTGAGCTATGCTGATGCATGCGTTATGCCCGTGACCGGGTGCCCTCTGTCGGGACTGGTCAGCTTATAACTGTTATAGTAATCTAATTGTAACGCATTTGATTATCATTGTGCATAAATATGTGTGTATTTATCCCACACATTGGCATGCATTATCCTCACATAGTTTTAACGATTATATTGAAGACTGTAATACTTTCAAATATTATTTCAAAAGAGTATGTCCATGGAGTTTCTTGCCGGTTCTTCTCCATAGGATCAACAGCTTGGAACCGTGCAATTATTTAAATTCTGACTATTCGTAAGTGCCAGCAAATTGTTTACATGAATAAAAACAATTTGACTTTGACTTTGAATACGAAATTAACAGTTCGGTGTTGTGACATTTCCATTGAAAAAACACCATTCTTCTTAAAACGTAGACAATACTCTGTTTACGTCTTAAAACGTGTAAAAGTAGGACATGTTGACAATTCACGACTTACAATTCAATAAATAATCTATAGCAGCAAAGGTTTCTGCCTCCCTAGTCTCAACAAACGCTCTAAAGAAATCTAGAAGATATTAAAACATAGGTCCGTATTACAGAACGTTACTCAAGTCCAGTTTGATCTATAATCTGTAATAATGTATTTAACTGGGTTCGTATTTCAATTTATTGTAGTAATGTATTTTTATAATGTAAGTAATTACCGTTTAGTTGTATTTATATGCTTTATGGTGTATAATGTAATATACTATTACTGTGTTATTGTAATATGGGATAGTTAATTTAAATATGATGTAGTGTTTCTGATTTGAATTGATTTCCCAAATGTTTATATTCGTTATGCTGATCAAACAAGCAGAACATCACTATGCGTATTACGTTGTGTGCGTTATCTCTGTGTAGCAATATTCTATTCTATTCTATTGTTGGCTCCCACGGGCTCAGCATTAGCCGAACGCACTTCGACCCTATTGGATCCATTGTGCTGCCCAAAGCCCTGCACTACTCCTCCGCTGGCAAATCCAGAAGTCCCTGTAGGTACTTCGCAATCATACCTGCCTGGAGCCGTGCAAAATCATCAGGCAATGGATAAGCCACTCCTAGATGTTTTGCCCTACGTCTTCCCAGAGCGTCACAGCTGCACAAAATGTGCTGCATAGACTCTTGATTGTCCATACAGAATCTGCATGTATCCGTTGTGCTGAGCTTCATTCTATGGAGGTGCTCCTTGGTGCCGAAGTGGCCTGTCATTGCACCTATATAGTGCCTTAAATGGGTTTTGGTAAGATTTAATAGTCTCTTACACCCGTTTAGTCTTGTGCTGCAGAAAGTTTTGGAATGGTTTAGGCCTCTCGCTTGCCTCCATTCTCTGACATGTTCCTTATCAGCAAATGCATGTAATGCCAGTTGGTAGGTACCCTGAGGTATTCCTACGAAAGGCTCAGGGCCAATGAACTGCTTACTCGAGCCTGCCCTAGCTAGTTGATCCGCTTTCTCGTTACCTTCAACACCTTCGTGTCCAGGTACCCAGATAAGCTTTACGTTATTGTGTTTTCCTAGTTTGTTTAGTAAGATAACACCTTCCTTGACTAGTTTCGAGTTTACTTTAAAGGAGATTAATGCCTTTAGAGCTGCTTGACTGTCACTGAGTATGTATACGGTTTTTTCCTTCACATTCCTCCTTAGCATTTCTTTAATGCTGACAATTATAGCATAGGACTCCGACTGGAAAACCGATGTATATTGCCCCATGGATTGACTGATATTGCAGTCATTTGACCAAATTCCTGCTCCCGTACCTGATTTCATTTTAGATCCATCAGTATACCAAATGAGATGAGCAGTGTCATTTATGGGCTTGAGTCCTCTCTGCCACTCTTCCCTTGTGGGTATATGTACGCTGTATCTCCTATTGAACATATAGACTGGATTGTCAGCATCACATGTCATGTCCATTAAGTCATCCAGTTCTTTCACAGGATCCAATGATGTGTGTTTTGTGCAGGGCTTGTATCGATTCCACGCGCCTGCCCTTGCAAGTCTATAATGAGATTTTCTTGCCTCTGTTTGTATGTGAATATGAAGTGGTTTAATGTTCAACATCCACTCGAGTGCCATAGTGGGCGTGGTTTTAAAGGCTCCAGTGATGCCCATGCAGGCTACCCTTTGTACCTTCCTTAAGGTGTCTTTGCAGGTTTGTAACAAAGTTCTCGTCCACCATACTGCGCTGCCATATGTTAGTATTGGCCTCACCATCATTGTGTATATCCAGTATATGACCCTGGGTTTGAGTCCCCACGTCTTGCCATAGGCTGAACGGCACATATTGAACACTCTTAGGGCCTTTTTAGTTGCATTTTCAACGTGAGTACGCCACGTTAGTTTCTTATCCAGTGTTACACCTAGATACTTTACCTCCGTGGCCCATTCAATTTTAGTGCCGTACATTTTTAATTCCTTGAGTCCACTCAGGTCTGCTTTATTTGTGAACGGCACTAAAACAGATTTGCTTGGATTTATGGATAGGTTGCTCCCATCACACCATCCCTCTACTTTGTCCAAAGCCTCCTGTAGCAGGTCCGACACAGTGTTCGGGAACTTGCCATTTACTTGTATGACTATGTCGTCAGCATACCCTACTGTATGGAATGGTCCTATATTTAGTTCCACCAAAAGAGAGTCTACCACAAGGCTCCATAGTATTGGGGATAAAACCCCTCCCTGTGGGCAGCCCTTCGTCGCTTTTACAGCTATCTTGTCTCCCAGTAGATTGGCTTGGATAATCCTGACCTGAAGCATAGTATTTGTCCATTTTATTATGGTGGGTTCTATGCCATGTCTCTCTGCAGCAGCACTTATTGACTCAAAGGTCGTCCTATCGAACGCACCTTCAATATCTAGAAATGCTGCTGCTGAGATCTCTTTAGTTGCCAGAGCCCTTTCAGCTCTGTCTACTACATAATGTAGTGCTGTTTCAGTTGATTTACCTTGTTGATACGCACATTGCATTTTGTGTAGTGGTCTGCGCTTGAGCGCTCCATCTCTAATATGCCTGTCGATCATCTTCTCTAGAGCTTTTAGGAAGAAGGATGTTAAGCTTATTGGCCGGTATGATTTAGCATCCTCATAATCTGCTTTTCCCGGTTTGGGGATAAAGATCACCTTAACTTGTCTCCAGACTGTCGGGACATACCCAAAGGCTATGCAGGCCCTGTACAGTCTGCAGAGGTGAGGTAAGATAATGTTTCTGCCCTCTTGGAGTAGGATGGGATAGATTCCGTCCGGTCCAGGGGACTTATAAGGACGGAAACTTCGTATTGCCCAACGTATTCTATCCGCGTCAACGACTTTCTTTGCAGTCCGCCAGTCGTCCTTGGAAGTTCTTGCATTTTGTTCTTCCGTTGTGATGATATTGTCAGACACACTGTGTAATTCCACCGAGTCTGGGAAGTGTTTTTTGAGCATGATTGCTAGTGTCTCCTTCCCATCTGTTGTGAGTTTACCTTGGTCATTTCTTATGGATGACAGTATATTAACCTTCGCGGAGCTCATTGCCTTCGGCAGTCTCATTCCTTCCGGATAGCTGCTTATGTTCTGACAATGATCCCTCCACGCCCTTCTCTTTGCTTTGCGAACTTGTTTGCTGTAGTGCGTTAGCGCTTTTGCATATATCGTGAAGTCTTTTATAGACTTCGCATAGTTGAAAACTTTTCTGGTGTCCTGTCTTAGATGTTCTAAGTCAGGGGACCACCATGGTTCCCTTTGCGATTTCACCTCTTTTTCCGGACAGTTCTTTATCCAGCAGGTTTTTACTGCTTGTGATATTCTATCCGCCTCAAATTCTATATCTATAATAGAGTTTAGCCTAGTTGTGGGATCTCTAAGTTCTACTTTGAGATCCTCCTTGAAGGATGCCCAGTTCGTTTTCCTGGGATTTCTTCTAAGTACCTTGCCAAAGTTTTGGGAAGTTTCGTACCTAAAGCAAATGTAATTGTGGTCAGATAAGCTAACTTCACCAGACACATGCCAATTTTTTGTTGCCTTGTTAGCCCCTTTAGTTGCTAGCGTAATATCAATGACCTCTGCCCTACGTTTATTTACGAAAGTTGGTCTATTGCCTTTGTTCATTATAAATAAGGGAGAACTTACCAGATAGTCCATAAGCACTTCACCTCTTTTATTGTTGTCTGTACTGCCCCAGGCAACGTGGTGCGCATTTGCGTCGCATCCTATGATGAGATTTTCGTTAGCGCAGTTATTGACCAGGTTATGCAACAAGGCATTAACCGGGTCTGCTTCCTCATATGGTAGATAGGCAGAGGATAGGATGATGCTTTTCCTTTTCCCCTCTATCCCTTCGTTAATCTTCACCGTAGTGAGATCCCTAGAACAGTAATCATAAAGAGGAATTGCTTCTATACCTCGTCTAGTATAGATACAAGTCCTCATATTATTTGTGGGACATTTATATGACAGTTGTCCACCACCAGTATTTAATCCCTTAATGTCCCCTTTGTATACATATGGTTCCTGTATAAGGGCTACATCATATTTGTTCCTATTCAGCTGACGACTGAGTATTGCCGTGGCTGCCTTACTGTGATGCAGGTTAATTTGTACGCACCTTAAATTGCTCATCGTGATGGCTTGTGGTTGTGATGATGATGCCTAGTGCTGTTGGCCTCCCTCTCCCGTCTCTGCCAGCAGCTCGATGTCATCTGGAATGGCCGGTGAGGAGGCAATCCCCAGTTCGTCCAATCCCAAAGTGAGATAGTCCGATCTCATCGAAAGTGGCGATGAGACCGGATCGTCCCCCCGTGGTTCAGAGTCACCTGTCTTCACCTCCTCACCGTCCATTCCATCTGTAATTTGCTTTTCAGCATTTTCGGGAGCCGAGGTAGTTGGCACTCCGTCCGCGATCTGTTCAGAGGGACCGACGGGGCGCTTTAGCCCATCGTCTAGGAGCTTAAAGTAGCTCCGGTCCATCCCCGCGTGCAGATTGTAGCCCTGTTGCTTGATGTAGTCGGCCGAAGCCCTATCCATCAGGATAATGCTACGGGCGACCACACCTTCAACCACTTGATCCACCACCTTCCACTCAGCAGTCGTGAGATCTTTATTGAACGACCGGAGCATGTCGAGCTCCTGTGTTAGGGTCGCTTTTCTGGATGGCATGCGCCTTTTCCATGCCATCTTTACCGGTCTGGGCAGGTCCTTCGCGTCTACTACACGTAGACTTAGGGCCCCGTCCCTGATCGTCTTCCCTTGCAGTGTCTGCAGCCACGTGACAGCTGCTTCACCATCGCACACTACTTGCAGTGCGCCTGCCGTGAGTCCATTTCCTAGGACGAAGATGGGCCTAGGTTCTGGCGTATCCACCATCTTTTCCCACAGGAGGTCTCGGATATCCTCTACATCCTCGGCCTTCAGGGTCTGAACAGGATGTTCCTCTGCAACTATGGCCATCCTAGTTTTTGCCACTGCATCCCTGAAGGACCCTGCTTTGGTCCTTTTGGGTACATTGAGTACTCAACTGAGTCTCCACTGCCTTCTGTCCTCAGTCTTTTCGGCATGCGGGCTACTTCCTGTGGCAGTGACTCCACAGATCCCGCTCCTTGCCTTATTAAGGCCAAGCGTCGCCTTTGGGCTCCACTTGGCTTTTTGTGCCTGCGCACCTGTTGTGCTTCGTCCCTGACCGGTGGTCTCCCTGCATTTGGGTCAGGCTGCGTAGAGCCCTCGCCTCCCGCCGATCGACTTACCAAGTCCAGGGACAAGCCTGGTTCCCCCCTCCCCACTTGCACGCTAACACGGCCGGTTGCCCCTCTGCTTTGGGCGCTGCTGCCAGTTATGGCTGCATTGCCTGAAGCGTCAGGGCCTCCAGCCCCGCCAACAGCAGGTGTGTTGGTCACCCTTGCTACGACCCTTACCGGCTGTCTCCCTTCGTCTGGGTCAGGCTGTGTACAGCCCTCGCCTTCCGTTGGTCTACAGGCCGAGTTTGGGCGTGAGCCTGTTCCCCCCCTTCCTGCCTGTACGTTGGTACTGCCAGAGGCCCCTCTGCTCTGGGAGCTGCTGCCAATAAAGGCTGCAGCGGTGCCCGAAGCGTCAGGTCTCTTAGCATACCCAACAGAGGCTATGCTTTTTGGGTTGCCCTTAAAAGAGCTCCCCGAGTTGTCCCTAGAGACTGGTCGCGGTTTTTTTTGGAATAATCCATACGCTTGTTGTTTACCTATTCATTCTACTGATTCCCCACCCTCCTCGGAGCCCGCACCTTTGGGGATGCTTATACAAACACCAGGGCTATCAGCAGAGTATAGTACTCCTGAGTGTGTTGTCCGCGAGCCCACATAGCGTTCGCCACCACGTTTCCGCCACGCAGTTGGCTCACACTACTGGCTGCAGACCCCATCACCCAAGAGAACTAGCCGGCTAGTCTTAAGGACTGCCACAGCCGATTGATCGCAGCCGGCTCAGCTACAACCTCCCGTGTTAGAGGAGTTCGGGACCAAAGAGGCGTGTTGCTGACAGCGGACAACGACCGCCGGTCTACTGTGCAGCTCAACCTCCAGGACTCCTTCACCCCCCATTACGGGTTCCCGCGCACGGCACAAACACGCGGGAGGTCACGTGATATCTATCTCCTACCATCTGCTGGTGTTTTGAGATGGTAGGACCGCAATGTCTGACCTCGGAACATCGCAGCGGAAGTAGGAAGGACGAATAGGATGGGTATGAAGGATGGGAATAGTGCCAAACTGCACAGGGTTGAAAGGAGTTGAAGGATGGGTTAGGATGGATACTAAATAGAATAAATAAATAAAATAAATAAATAAGTATCTAAAATAGAATACATAAACTAAATAAAGGAAAGGATGTAGCAATATAGTCATTAGTGCATTATTTAAGGTGTGTGCGTGGTTTTGTCCATTATAGTTTATGAGGCCGCTTCTTTCTATTTATTATTACTTATATATTTTATAATGTATTTATTTATTATTTATATTTTTTTATTTATTATTATTTATTTATTATTCAAATACAATTAATTACACGGCCGTGGCCAATTACAATAATTAATTTCTAAGTATGTACAATAACAGCAATGAAATAAAATTATACATAGAAGATTGCATATTATTATAAAGTGATGTCAAAAAAAAAATATAGGCGCGATAATAAAAAATTAATAAGGTGTAGTAAACAGAAAAATACTGAATTACATAATATAATATCGGAACATTACAGCTACACACACATTCACACATTCTTCTCACAGTACTCCAAACACTCTGACAAAATCACTTTCCATTCATCCGCAAACACATCACAATCAGGTTTTGCGTCTAGGAGAGCGTTGAGGGCAGTGAGGGTTCGCGGAATAGGGGACTGAGCACGCGCGACAGTTCGGCATGAGGGAACTGAGAATAGTTTGTGTCTTCTGTTACGGCGGTAATTATTCGGAGTGAAGAGCTGTAACAGTTCACTGTGGAGATCTGGGGTGTCTATTCCTCCACGGAGAACCTTGCACATAGTGAGCAGTTGGTCATTCGATCGTCTTACTTCTAATGAATTGTAGCCTAAGTAGCCCAAGAGGAACTTCGTCGGATACCTGTATGGGTAATACCCATACATGCGCTTATAAAGGAAGCGAAGAAAGGCTTTTTGCACCTTTTCTAGTAATAAGTACGTATGTAAGTACTCTCATGTGGGTGCCAAACACATAAGCTGGCCTCAAGCTTACTGCGAACTAGGGCTCCGAAGATGAGCCTTATGACATGGTCACTCTTGAAATCGCTGCAATTACTCAGCACAAAGCCTAGCCTTCTGTAGGATTCCTTGGCAACTATAGAAATGTGGTCATGAAATGTTAATTTTCGGTCGAATGTGACACCCAAATCTTTGATTGCTGTAGATCTTGTAATGTCTTTGGAATTTATCTTGTATTGAAAATCAATGGGTTGCCACATGCGGCCGAAAGTCATGGCACAACATTTGGATACATTGAGTTCCATTCTGTTTGCCACTCCCCACTCGTAAACTGCGTCTACATCACGCTGCAGCTTCACACAGTCACTCACAGACCTTATTTCTGAAATCAACTTCAGATCGTCTGCATATAAAAGACACTTAGCATGTTTTATGATGGCAGGAATGTCATTGATCATCAGAGTGAATAGAAGAGGTCCGAGAATAGACCCCTGACTGACCCCAGAGCGCGTATGGTACGGATGTGATTCGTAAATGCCCAACCTTACATATTGCTGACAATCCCGGAGATAATCGGCAACAAGCTTTAGTAGCCGTGGTGCAAAACCCGCAGCACATAATTTCGTCAACAGTAAATCATTATCGACTCGGTCAAATGCCTTACGGAAGTCAAAGTAGAGAACATCTACTTGGCCTCTTCGATCTAACCGAGTCGATATATAATCGACTACTGTGAGTAAATTAGTGTTGACCGATCTTTTTCTTCTAAAACCGTGTTGCTCATTACATAAGTATTGCTCCACCTGTCTATAAATGTGTGTGTGAATAATTTTTTCAAATACTTTTGCTGGTGATGATAATATAGCAATGGGTCTGTATTCCTCAACAGATGATTTGTTGGAGCTTTTGGGAATAGGTATGACTCTGGAAAGCTTCCACCGTGAAGGGTAAACTCCGGTAGTTAGTGCCAAGTTGAAAATATGGCAAAGCGGGCGAATCAGGCATTTTAGACACTGCTTCATGAACCACGGAGGAATATTATCGGGCCCAATGGAGGCGCTGGGTTTAAGATTTCTAATCCCAAAAGCTACATCACTTGCAGTAATCTTAAATATATTCACATAGTTGCTCGTGTGACTTCTTTCTAACTGGTTTATGTACATCAGGCAAAAAAACTGCAGAGAAAAATTCAGCAAACGCCTCAGAAGCTTTAATACCGCTAAAGGTTTCGCCATTGTAGCATACGTGAGGTTCGAACCTCCTTTGGACCGCAGGCTCGAAATTTGCTGCCAGAAAGCACGTGGATTAAGGATGATATTATCCTTTAAGTGTGATTTTTGGGTGAATGAAATACGAAACTTCAATGAAGCCCGTAATTGTGAAAACTCTTTGTAAGCCTGCTCGCATTTGCTTTGTGTCCAAATAGAGTGCAATTTTAATTTCCGCTTCGTATCTTTGATTCAACGCAAAACTGGGCACTCGATGCGATGGTGAGTTGAGAGTGGGGCAATTTGGATATGGGCAACGGAACCCCAGGGGACAGAGGCTGGCCGACTTTTTGGAAAAGGAGGGACTCTTTATGATGAACTCCTTTTTCCAAAAGCCGCCTCACAGGAAGTGGACCTGGATGAGTCCCGATGGTTCCACGAGGAATGAGATTGACTTCATCATGACCAATAAAAGACAAATATTCAATGATGTCTCTGTGATCCACAGGGTGAAAACCGGTAGTGATCACCGAATGGTAAGAGGCACATTGAATATTAATCTCAAAGTTGAGAGGTCTCGTCTGATGAGGTCTACGCTCCGGCCCTCTAGTGCTCATATCCAAAACCCCGAGAGCTTTCAACTCGAACTCCAAAACCGCTTCGAGTGCCTGGAACATTGCGTATCTGTGGACGATTTAAATGGTAGGTTTGTAGAAACTGTCCAAACGGTTGGGTCTAAGTTCTTTAAAGCCCACCGTAAAGGTAGACCAAAAAAGTTCTCCGATCACACTCTCGACCTTATGGCAGAAAGACGCGCCATGACGCTGCAGTCTTCCGATGATGCTGAAGCATACCGACTGCTCAATAGACGGATATGGAAGTCCTTGCGGCACGATATCCGCACCTTTAACACTAACGGTGTTAAAGAGGCGATTGAGCGGAATCAAGGCTCCAAAGTGTTCGCAAGAGACAAGTCTATTGGGCAAAGTCGTATTATGAAGCTGAAGACCGAGGACGGCAGTGTAGCGTCGACTAAGCCAGAGGTTTTGAGAGAGATTGAGAACTTCTACCGGCAGTTATACACCTCGGTTACTATACCTACCATTGGCTCTGACAAAGACCCGCGAGCCAAACTAACCCGACACTATACCGAGGATATCCCGGACATCAGCCTGTACGAGATTAGGATGGCCTTGAAACAGCTTAAAAATAACAAGGCGCCGGGTGGAGACGGAATTACGACAGAGCTTCTGAAAGCGGGTGGAACACCGGTACTTAAAGTCCTTCAGAAGCTATTCAATTCCGTCTTACTCGAGAGCACAACGCCGGAAGCGTGGAACAGAGGTGAGGTGGTGCTCTTCTTCAAAAAGGGTGATAACACCCTATTGAAGAATTATAGACCCATCTCACTTCTGAGCCATGTTTATAAGCTGTTTTCAAGGGTCATCACGAATCGTCTCGAGCGCAGGTTTGATGACTTCCAGCCTCCCGAACAAGCCGGTTTCCGAAAAGGTTTCAGTACCATAGACCACATCCATACGCTGCGGCAGGTTATACAGAAGACCGAGGAGTATAATCTGCCACTATGCTTGGCGTTTGTGGACTATGAGAAAGCCTTCGATTCGATCGAAACCTGGGCAGTGCTGCAATCTCTGCAGCGGTGCCAGATTGACTATCGGTACATTGAAGTGTTGAAGTGCTTATACAGAAACGCCACCATGTCGGTCCGAGTACATGAACAGAGCACGGGGGCAATTCCATTGCAGAGAGGTGTGAGACAGGGGGACGTCATTTCCCCGAAACTGTTCACCGCTGCAATGGAGGATGCCTTCAAGCTACTGGAGTGGAAAGGATTCGGCATTAACATCAATGGCGAGTATATCACTCACCTTCGATTTGCCGATGACATCGTAGTCATGGCAGAATCGCTGCAAGAGCCCAGCACAATGCTCGATGATCTCAACAGAGTTTCCCAACAGGTGGGCCTTAAAATGAACATGGGCAAGACAAAAGTCATGTCAAATGTCCATGTCGTGCCCACCCCAATATCCGTTGGGAGCTCTGTTCTCGAAGTTGTTGACGAGTATGTCTACCTAGGACAAACTGTCCAGTTAGGTAGGTCCAACTTCGAGAAAGAGGTCAATCGTCGAATCCGACTCGGCTGGGCAGCGTTCGGGAAACTTCGCAACGTCTTTTCGTCAACAATACCGCAATGCCTCAAGACGCAAGTCTTTAACCAGTGTGTGTTACCAGTGATGACATATGGAACAGAGACGTGGTCACTCACAATGGGCCTCATAAGAAAGCTCAAGGTCACTCAGCGAGCTATGGAGAGAGCTATGCTTGGTATTTCTCTACGAGATCGAATCAGAAATGAGGAGATCCGTAGAAGAACTAAAGTTGTCGACATAGCTGAAAGGATTAGTAAACTGAAGTGGCAATGGGCAGGGCACATTGCTCGTAGAACTGATGGCCGTTGGGGCACAAAGGTTCTCGAATGGAGACCGCGCACCGGAAAACGCAGCGTGGGACGACCTCCAACGAGGTGGACAGACGATCTGGTGAAGGTCGCTGGGAGTCGTTGGATGAGAGCGGCATGTGACCGCTCGTTGTGGAAATCTAAGGGGGAGGCCTTTGTTCAGCAGTGGACGTCCTGTGGCTGATATGATGATGATGATGATCTTTGATTATGTCATTAGTGAACCACACCGAATAACGATTACTCAGGCTATTCTTACGACTTTTCCTAGGAATACAAATGTCAAATATATTATAAATAATGTTATAAAAGTGTTCGGTGCTTGTTTGCACGTCGTCAGTTTCAAGTACGTCACTCCAAGAGGCTTCAGAAAGTAAGTCAGAGAGGTGATAGAAGTCGCACTTTTTAAAATTCCAATCTTTGCTAGGGTCGATGTTGCTACGATCGATCCTATCTGAAAAACGAGCTGTGCCGGTTTTAATCCTAATGTCGATAGGAGGGTGATACGCATCCGGTGGCACTAGACCATCCACAGGCCGGACTTGCGTAACGTACATATCTTTGCTCTCTTGGACCAAGACAACATCTAACTTACCTCCATTCAAATTAGTCACCTCATTCATCTCTGTTAGACTACAGAATGACATAAAATAGCAGTAGTAATTATTAATATTTACGGACGCGCTATTCATATTAATATCCCCTACAATAATAACGGTTCCTTTAACATCATTAATGAAATTTTCGACTTTGCAAAACCAGCTCATATAATCACTATCACTGGCACTAGGTTTAATATAAACTACACAGACATAAAACTTACGGCCTTGCCATACAAAAGTCGCCCATAAGTCTTCTCCGCATTCGGTTTCCAGTGCAACATGCCGATGCAACACGATTGGTGCACGCGCAGCAAGTAGTACACCTCCACACGGGGTATCTCTGTCACGGCGCAGAATGCTCCATTCTGCACACACGAGCTCTGAATCCTCTACAGAGTCATTCAAAAAAGTTAATAGTATAGTTAATAGTCGTTCTGTTTGTTATTTTAAGATGTATTCTTCCAATTTTCTTTTGTACATATTAATAGTTAGAGCTTCTTTTATTTCATTTGGGAGTTTATTGTATAATTGTATCCCTTGGTATAAAATTATATTATTTCCGTAGTTTTCCGTTCTGGGAGGACGCATAACTAATTTGTTTTTGTTCCTTAAATTTTGTGTGTATGTTTTTTTCCTAAAGCTTATATTTGTTTGGATGATATTATCTAATATTCTTTTTTACTTGTAGACACATGCTATAAGTGTATAATTGAGATAGATTAAAGATCTTAGTTTTGGCATATATCTGCTTTGTGGGTGTTAATAAATCGTAGTTGAATTATCTTTTAATGATTTTGTTTTGCGCTATCTGTATGTCTTTCATATTAGTCCTCGATGCTGATCCCCAGACTTCGATAAGATATTCTAGATGAGGTTGAATTAGTGAGTTGTAGATATTATATTTTACTTTAACTGGTATACAGTTTCCCACCCTACGAAGGGCACCAGAGAGAGATGTTAACTTTGATCTTACATGATCAATGTGGGGTTTCCAGGTAAGTTTGTTGTCTATTATTAATCCAAGATACTTTTTTTTATAAGATTGACTAATTATGTGATTGTTCACTGTCAGAGACGCGCAAGGTGGGATCTTTTTATTTTTAGCAGCAGATATAATATATGAAGTGTTACGTGTATCGACAGTTAATAGATTATGGAGGAACCATTCGCTTAATATATTTAAGTCATTTTGTGCCTCATCTATGATATTATGTATTGTTTTACCAAAGTAGAAGAAACTTGTGTCATCTGCATAGAGTCAGATAACCCGTTAGTCCAATTTGATTAATATTATTTACGTAGATGAAAAATAACAGAGGGCCCAAAACCGAGCCTTGCTGAATGCCGTATTTAATATTTTGGGGTGTACTTTCATCGTTACCTATCGTAACAATTTGAATTCTGTTTAACATGTAAAATTTTAACAGATCGTAGGCAGTTCTGGTGATTCCTACATTGTTAAATTTCTCCAAAAGCTTACAATGAGAAACCGTATCGAACGCTTTTTTCAAGTCGACAAAGATTCCAAGGCACACGTTGTTTTCAACAATATTTGTTTTTATTTTTGTAATCAGGTCTAATGCAGCTGACAAAGTATTTGATTTTTGCCTATATCCATATTGTTCATCGATTAAGAACTTTTTTTCACTTAGAGGGGTTAGGATCAGGTTTTATTCCTGTTTTGTATAATGGAGACACTTTGGCTATTTTCAGACTATCCGGGAACAAGCCAATCTCAAAACATTTATTTATGTAGTTAGTAAGAGGTGCAATTAAAATATTTTTAATCCATTTTATGGATTTAGTATTAATTTCATCTACACCCGTACTAGTGTTAGCGTCTGATGGTCAATTATTTCAATAATCTCTTTACCTGTGCACGGTAGAAATTTTGAAAGTTTTATATCATGGTTGTGTCCATCTTTGTACATAAGTGTATTACCTGAATTCTGATGATATCTTAGTGCTATCTTACCAGCCAACTCCGCGCCAACAGACGAAAAGAAAATGTTAAAATTATCACATATTTCTTGTACATTTGTTACAATTCTTGAATTTTATTATTAGTTTTGGGGTGACACTATTACTTTTGCTCTTATTTAATGCCAGTGAATTTATGACTTGCCACTTTTTCGGATTCATGTTACATTGCTGAAATATGCTGTAGTAGTATATCTGTTTATCATTATGAATTTTCTTCCTGACTTTGTTTCTTTCTATAAGAAAATTATGCTTCAATTTCGCGTCTCCTCGTTTAGTTTTGAGTTGATGCCATAGGTTGTTTCTATTTTTAATCATATTTATAATTTCTTTATTAATCAAGTCATCTTTTGGTAGGTTCATAATCTTAGTTTTGGTTTTTTTGTTCAGTATTATATGGGATTTTATGAAATCCTCCAGCTGTTCATAGATGTTTTCTACATTTGTGTATCAGTTTGGTTAATACTTTGGTATAAGTTGTCATAATCAATGGCCTCGTGTTGAGTCGTTTGTTTAGTTTGCGCCTTGCACTTGGCAATTTCAAAGTTAAGCCATAAGGTCGCTCATTGCAGATTCTATTACAGCAAAATAAAACGAGTTGTTTTTCAAGTCTGTTGCAATGTGGTCTAGAATTGTATTCGTTGTTTCGGTTTGTCTTGTGGAGTAATTTTCATTTATTTTGTTCAGAATTTCATAGCCGTTTTCTTCTATGATAGATAAGTACTCTGTTGTACAGGTGTTGATATTTAACAGATCTAATTTAAAATCTCCAAGGACAATTGATCTTTTCCTTGCGTCTAGTTGTTGATTATATTCAATTCAAATTCAAATTACTTTATTTCGGATAACAAGATCCATTGTGTTAGTAAACAGTACCTTATGAATTACCTGACTAATGTTAGTTGACAATATTAAGGAGTACATACACAAAAAGATGATTACATTATATAGATTATTAATTAAACTAAAAAATAAAATTAGTAGATCATCTTCCCCACAAAATGCCTCAAAATAGGAGAATTAAACCTCTCAGCTACTGTTTCAAGGATGCTGTTGTTACTGGCCCGCACTCTGGTCACTATGACACACGATTTTTTCCGAATTATGGCATGGAAGCCATCCGTTCGATTCTGCGCAAACATTTCAGATGCACTGCAGAAACGGGGCAATCCTAAAAATATTATTATATTGGACGCGTAGGGCATCCATTGATCTTTTGGTGTATGCGACCCATAGACTTCCCGTGTACAGACCCTGACAATACGCTTTGAAGAGCGTGATTTTAACTTGGTCAGTACAACGGGAAAATCTACGTGCTAACATATTACCTCGGACTGCTAGTGCCCTACGCTCCCTCTCAATATCTACATTATCTTTAAGGTCGTCGGCAAGTAGATTTCCCAAATATTTGAATGCACTAACTCTGTTTACGTTCAAGCCATTTAGGGTAATATTAGAGGTATTTACAGGTGGCCTTAACGATCATGTATTCAGTCTTTTTAACATTGTAAATTAGCCCGTGCAAAGCGGCATAGGTCTCACAGACTTTTAACATTTCCCCAATAGCTCCAGCAGTCGGGCTCAGCAGCACGATGTCATCCGCGTAGCTGACGTTATTAATACTAATACCACCCACCCGCCAACCTACTTGCATGCTGCTGAGCTCGACTATGAGGTCATTAATATACAGGTTGAATAGCCTGGGCGACGTCAAACCCTGTCTCATACCGCAGTCCAACCTATATGACTCTGAGTGTGCTTGACCATTTCACATAATTGGTTTGGTGGGTATACCAATACTGCAGAAGACTAAAAACTCCAGCCGGTACATTTCTGTCTCCCAGCTTTCTCCAAAGCACGTTATAAATTTCGAGGAAGTCCTTAATGTTTGTGCTGCCTGGTTTGTAAATGGCACCGACATGTAAAGCAAACTTGGGTAGGTAAATCGATTTATATTTGGTTTACGCAAATATGATCACGTCGTTCGTCGGAATACTCATATTCTTCATCTTCTATACAGTATCCTGTACAATCCATCAACTCCCTGCTATCTTAAAGAACGTTTCAAGTTCCTTCATAACACACATTCGAGATCCTTAAGGTCATCAGAGACTTTGACGTTGAAAATGCCAATGCATTCCACTAATTACATGGGAAAATCTTTTACAGTCCAAGCTGCCCGCTTATGGAATGTGTTGCCAGTGGCAATTAGACGTGCTCAATCCCTAGCAATTTTTAAAAGACTAGTCAAGGAACATTATCTATCACTGTAGTTTCTCCTTTACTTCTTTTATTTATTTATTATATTTGTATATTTTTATGTATCTATTATAATAATATTTATAATAATATTTTTTCATCTATTATAATAATATTTTTTATTATATATCTATCATGTTATGTATTAATTTAAAATTATTGTTACACCGTGAACTACCCTTTTCTTTATCGCTTACAAATCTGTCCATCCCAAGGTTGTCTGGTAGACATCACCGTGTGCGATAAGACTGCCCTTTGTACATGTCTTTTTCTAAATTGGATCTTATTTTTGTTATTTTTGGTGTACAATAAAGAGTATTGTATTGTATTGTAAATCCACAGGTAATGGTTTTCGTCTTTATATTTCTCGTCAGTAATTTCGAAACTAATATTATTATCTAGATAAATGGAAACTCCTCCACCCTTGCTGTCGTGTCTACAGTTATATATATGCGTATAGTTGGGTAAGTTGTAGAGTTTGGCATCTTGTTCTGATCTAATCCAGGCAGAGACCACAGAGAGAGAGACAGAAGTATGATTATATGTACACTAGATTGAATCGCTTTAAGAATACATTGAAGTTCTTTAATTTTCCCGGTGTCCGAATACTTCTAACATTTGCGTAGAAGAACATAAGAAATTATGGATGTGCAGGTTTGTCTTCATATTTGTTTATAACGTGGTGTGTTATACTTAATGAGCCATAAGAATTACCTTCGAGACGCCGGGGATCAGTTGTTTTTAGTTTTTTGGAAGAGTGTCAGCTTTGGTTATAACAGGGAGTCCCTTGTTATATATTATTATTAGATTAGTTTCTCCATTTTGTTTGCGCACCTTTAGATTATTTTGTAGATTCTGCAAATATTGTTTTTGAGCTGGGGTTTGATCTGAATAGATTTTAATATTATTATTATATATTTTTGAACTTGTTAGTAGATATCTCGCCAAGCCAACGGTTTCAATAAATATTTTTATGGGTCGGTTTTTTGCTGCGTAGTATTTTCCCAATCGTAGAATTTTAAGGGGCTTAGGACAATCTTGGTCAACTTTTGTAAGGATTTTGTATACTTCGTTATGGTCCTGACTATTTCTCTGAATCGCGCTTTTATCATATTTTTCAGATAAACCTACCATAATTATATTTTTCTCTCGTTGTAGTCTATCTTGTATTTCTTGGATTATTTCTTGTTCATTATCGCATGCTTGCTTTTGTGCATTTCATTGACCATTTATCAGCTGATTTAAGTCACTTTCGATCGATGTTATTTTATTTTGTGTTATTCTATGTTCAGATTTAATATTCTCAACCGCTATATTTAGATTTTTGTATTCTAAAGTCAGGTTCTCTGTTGTTGATTTCAGATTTTTAATTTCTTGTTGAATCTCTATACGCATTTGTATGATATTTTCAGATTAAGACTTCATAGATTCTTTCATCAAGTTCATCATTTCGGTTTGAAAGGTGTCCACACTTGATTTGAAATCGTATTCCAGAGTATGCGCTCTTCTTTTCCTTGGATTTTTGTTGACCTGTTCTTCCTCGTCATCATAGTTTGACAGATTTGGAGTCGATCCACCACCGCTCATTTTTGCACTGAATATATTACTTTTACTTTTATTACTAGATTACTAGCTCCCAAACTATACGGACCAAAACCGGTCGCGACCAGTTTCCTTCGTCTAAACCGGGCTGATTTTTAATTATGCACTGTGCGACTATTGATTTAGAACTTTCATTAGATTAGCAAATAATATACTTTAGATTTATATTTTTAATTAAATTTTCGACACACGCTCCGACACTCGAAAACTCGAACTCTTTCGACAGCCAAATAAAGTATGTATATACATTACTGTAAAATAAACTGTAACGATTACAAAATTTCGATCTATTTACAATCATAATACTTGTTTCCTTAACTTTTACGTTGTTTAAACTTGTCCTTGGCAAAATGGCTTTGACTACAATTGCCATTAAGAAAAAAAAAGTCTAATTCACTCTAGTGATGGCCCATACCACCATTTCTGGTAATCGAATACTTTAGTACTCGGTTGAAAAAGATGAGTCAGAACTCGAGTCACTAACTCGAAGTTAGTACTCGTGTATGTACCAAGTCCAGTTAACGTGTACTTCAATAAGATTAAGCGTTTCTCACTACCAAAAATACAAGTATCTACAAAAGAATTAATAAAATACAAATCTGTTTGATTGATCAGTCAATAACAAATTTTAAACATTAACATTTTAAATAAGCTCTAATTAATAATCTTCCTCAAGTTAAACATTATAATTAGTAGGAAAATTGAATGAGATCTTAACAGAAAAATACAATCAAGATTCAGATACATAAACCAAAAATAGGTATTAATTTTCAGAAAAAAAAAATTAACAAGGTACTAAATATTTATCCACATTCTCTTCGAGAATGTAAAATACTCACCGATAAATGGTTGTCCACTCTTACGTACGAAGAATTGGAGAACTTAGTAAAATCATAAAGGTGACCCATCAAACTTCTCTCCGCATAGCCACTCAACACACACGTTACTTCGCATATATAATGTACATGCCATTCACGTCATCATACCCCACACACATTCACCCCCCATACCCCACAGACTCACCAACTCACACACATACACACACAAGATTACAAGCTTAGTATTAAATAAATAAATATTATACTTACCTCTTAACCAGGAACGATGATGTCTCCTCCGTCTTGGAGGTGGGCGTTAATAGCTACGACACAGTTTCCAACTAATGTGGCTATTTTCGAACACCATTAAATTGTATACATGTGTTTTGTTCCAATAAAAATTTATTATTATTATATTATTATTAATGGTTGAAAAAAGGCTTTTATTATGATTTTCACAGTTTAACACTCCACATTCATTACTTTGAACCTATATTCACTTCATAAACGATAAATAAAAACAAATGCACGATACTAATTTCCGGTGTCCAACACTGTACAGTCTAGGCTGTCCAGATTATCACTTTGAAAGTATATTAATGTATTACTATGATTAATTAATCAGCAATAATTCTTAGAAATGCAACTTGTCACGCACACTCTTGCGATCGAAACAGAAACAAACGTGTAGAAACCCGTATTTCCCGGATATCATGCAGGGGGGCCGAGGCGAAAACTAGCCCATTGCCACTGACCGGCAAGTCCGGTAAATGGCGGCAGATGCATTGCAAACTTGACCTTAAATTCAACTACATAGTCGCTATTTAAGTACTCGGTTCAGTATTCGAGTAGTATATAGGGATTCGAAATATTTACTAGTTTTGTTTGTACGAATACTTTAATTTCAGAACAGAACAGATTTGTATTTTATTTTATCGTTGCCTGTGGTTTTGGAAGTGAGAAGTTGTTAAGTTACTCGGAACTCAATGAAGAACTGGAGTACTGGATCTGATACTCGAGTATAAGGACTATTGACAAGGAGCCTAGTCTACCTGACTCGGCAGTCGACCGTCACTAATTCACTCTATTTCTAAATAATGGCGGTTTATTGAAAGCTGTCAAAACTTATATTGAAAGTAATAATATCAGTACAGTACTTACAAATAATAAATCTTGAAACAAAAATGGTTGGAAATGATTCAAGTGCTTCGTCCCAAGACGAAACTATAAGAATCCTCATCGCTTCAGATATTCATTTAGGTTACTTAGAAGAGCATCCTGTCAGAGGCGAAGATAGTTTTATTGCTTTTGAAGAAACTTTATCACTGGCTGTTCAATATGATGTGGATCTAGTGTTGCTCGGCGGTGACTTGTTCCACCATGCGAAGCCGTCCCTCAATTGTATCTATAAGTGTACGGAGATAATTCGTAAATACTGTTTCGGTGATAAGCCGGTCGGTATTGAACTATTGTCGGACCAAACAGTAAACTTCTCACGCAATGTTAATTATGAAGATCCAAATTTGAATGTGTCTTACCCTATATTATCCATTCATGGAAATCACGACGATCCTGTTGGGCGGGAAGGTATAAGCAGTCTTGATATACTTTCCACAGGAGGGCTTGTGAACTATTTTGGCAAATGGTCTGATTATACCCATGTGCGTATTTCGCCGGTACTATTACAAAAAGGTGATACTAAACTCGCCTTATACGGTCTAAGCCATCTAAAAGATCAACGATTATCACACTTATTTCAAGAAAAAAAAGTTGAAATGTTGCGGGATGAGGAACATGACTGGTTCAATATTCTTGTGTTACACCAAAACAGGGCTGAAGATAGGGGATCAAACAATTTCATTAAGGAAGGTGACTTACCAAAATTTCTAGATTTAGTAGTGTGGGGTCATGAACATAACTGTGAACTATGTGAAATGAACGGAAATCGTGAAACAGATCGCTTCCGTGTTATTCAGCCAGGGAGTACAGTGGCTACATCGCTGGCTGCTGGAGAAGCAAAACCTAAATGTTGTGCATTACTACAAATACACAAAAACAATTTTATTTTGACCCCTTTGCCTTTAAAAACTGTCCGGCCCTTTATTTTCAAAACTGTTGTTTTATCAGAACATAATCTTGGGGATCAAGATGTTAATGAAGGTGAAAAAGTACAGGAGTTCCTTAAACAAAAAGTAAATGAAGCAGTAGCAGAAGCACAAAGTCTTTTATCTGGTGATCCTCGGCAGCCAACTTTGCCATTGATCAGGCTCAGTGTCTTCTATGAACGGGAAGATCAGATCTTCAATAGAGCACGCTTTGGACAGAATTTTAATGGTGAAGTTGCAAATTCAAATGATATTCTCTTGTTAAAGCGTGAGCGAAAAATACGCGAGCGGCGACAAGGACAAGAGGATGATGTAAATGTAGCTGACTATGTTGCAGACTCTACTGATGTGGAGACGTTACTACGTGCTTACTATGAGGCGCTGCCAGCCGAGCGTCGCCTCGCCGCGCTCAGTGTGCAGCTGATGAATGAGGCCGTGCGAGACTTTACCATTAAGCAAAGCGAGGACATTCTGAGACATGCCCTAGAGGCACACAGGGGGCGTTGTATTGCAGCTCTGATCGAGTCAAACACCGATACTGAGGTCGAAGCGATCGCCGATCGTCTTCGAGTGCTCCGCGATGAAATTGACTGCGCGGATGTTTCACAGCTCGCGGCGCTTAACGCTGCGCCTGTATCCGCGCAAATTGTCGTCGATGGATCAAGCGACGAAGAGTTAGTCAAATCGGAAATAGAGACAAGCGGGCGTGGCCGAGGTCGCGGGTCACGAGGAGGCCGGGGCTCACGAGCTCGAGGTGCGCGCGCTCGCGGTCGCGGCCGAGCCGAACCGGAGCCGGTCGCACCGGTGTCGCCAGTCGTTGCCACTCCGGAACGCCGCACTCCACGTCGCACGGCCGCACTAAAGAACGCCACATGGATTCAAAACTTTGCTGCGAAGGCGCGCCGCCGGGATTCGTCCGACGATTCGGACTGAACAATCCTCGACATGGGAGTACACGATGTAATGGAAAACTCTTATCTTTGCTTATTTTCTACTCACCGATGCTCTAGCGGCCGAATACTGAAATGCCAGTTTATATTCATTCCCATTAAAATATTGAGCCACCCGTTTTGTACCGAAAACGGGTTTCTCGAATGGTTACAGCGAGATTTAATGTTAATTGGAGTTTCAGTATTCGGCCGTCAGACTTCTGCATTCGAATTTTTTTTACGAGTATGTTAACAGTTGACAAAATTTTAGGGTGTGTTAAATATGAAATTATGTTCTTATAACTCTCACTACTTCACTACTACACTTCACATAAAATTATTATAAATGTCTATTGAGATGAATACAGTGGTTGATTATATTAGTCATTTTTGTATTTTATGTAAAACATTTGATTATATCAATCAATAAGTTTTGCCTTTTATGTAAACATAGTTGTTGTGTATTGTATGTACAGTATTAGTGCTGTCATTTGTGAACAGCGAATCTTCCAATAAATTGTAAAAGCCGACAATATATATTTGAATACACTCTACGACTTTGGATAATTTGATAGAATGGTGTTAATTGTTTAAATGAATAAGAATAAAAAATATTTCCAAATTTACTTATCTATATCTGTGTTATTTATACAGAAACACTTAGTCAAATTAAGTTAACGGCGTTCGTTACGTACATGCCTTAGGGTGGGTGACCATTTATTGCATACATACGCGTGTGACATTGCACGCACAATTCTCCCGAGATAGCAGTCGTCGGCAGCGAAGCGGCCAGGAGTTTCAATGCTAAAAATAAAGCCAAAATTTAAAACCATATCTTCCTTACTATATAGCATGGCATGAAAGGCACGCAAGGCCTGCGTGGCCGTCTAGCGGCCGCCCGGCTGGCGTCTGCGGGCGGCTCGCATCCGGCGCATCACAGACCGCAGACCGCTGCGTCGCCCCACACCGTGCACTAATTCATTGATTATCGGTACAACATGTTAGATATAAAAAAAAAAAAAAAAAAAAAAAAAATCATACACTTTTTCTTTGGTTGATTTTTTTTGTATCTGTTTTCTATTTTTCCTTGTCTGCTTCAGGTATATCTTAGTTCTATAATAACCAAGCCCATGTTCACCTTTTCCACTTCAATGCACTAGCTTTCTTGTAAAAAATGGAAACTAAGTACCTTCTTTGGAACATTAGCTATTGCACTCACCAACCCGCCCGCCAAGCGTGGTGAAGTACCGGCAAATTCCCCCCAAAATGCTGACACAATTGTTGAAATCTATGGGGAGGTCTTGTTCAGCAGTGGATGTCTTATGGCTGATTGATGATGAATTTAAAACTTAATTTTAAAGAATAACTAAAGGTTCAACAATTCTTTGATTTGTGTACTTTTAGATTTAGTAAAATATGGTTTAATAAAACCATGCGCTCTTGTCTTCTGTTTGGAAACGCTTCCCACATGGCACTGGGTGTCATCATCAATAACGTTCATAAAATCTTGCCCTGTTCCGCCCAGTATAAACAGTCCAGTCACTCATTGTCATTTAAATAGGCTTTAAGTCATGTGTTTTACAATACTTTTATAATATCACGATAAACGCGAGTGCGCTTGCAGCTGCCATCCTCCCATCCCACATACAGCGTAAAGACCGAGTGAGCATACCAGGCGCTTCAAGCGAGTACACAAGGTGCCGACTGCGAGCGATCTGCTTGCCGACGCCACCACTGACACCCGTCATACAGACACGCGATCGAGATCACTCACTATGTGCGCTGACTGGACAGCAATAAGTCGACTGCCAAACGACTGACCTGACTGTCGGCGCTTTAACGACCAACATAACGGTGAATAAATGTCGCAGACGACTGGGACCGTCACTGACCTCCTCGAGAGTATTGTCCCAGTGTTTATCATCCTCAGGTAGATGGAGCGTTCCGTAGGCTGGGCAATATAAACTAAACATATATAAACTTAATGGAATCAAAAGCACTGTGTGCAGTAAAAGGCGCAAGAAATAACACTTGCCATTATTTGGATGCACATTGTAGCTGTAGACCTTACCCAATGCAGAGCCTTTCATAACTCCCGAGAAACCTCATTCTGTCATACGTTGACGTCGATCAAACACACCTGTTTGCTTCTCGTACGTATAGTATGATGGCGTCCAGTGGTGGATCCAGGATTTTGGATTGGGAGGGTGACCCCAGTTGATGGTAGGTTTTATTAAGGTAAACACAAAAAAGTAGGATGTACCTACCTGATGAACTTTGAGTCGTCAATGATAAGTTGCTGGCGTTGTTTCTAGGTAATTTTCGTTCATTTTCGCTCGACTCTCCCTGTTTTTTCAGTAAAATATACAAACGAAAGCTTGTTATCGTATCGATGGAAATGTAAGCTCGCCTTGATAACAGTGGAAAACACTTGAATAGTGTGTTTTACTAAGTGCAATTCGGCAAACCATGCATCAAAAGCCTAGACTATATTTTAATCTCAGACATAAAAAAAGAAATGTTAGGCTTCTCGCAGACATTTCAGAGACATTTAGTTGCTTCACCATTTTGGTCGAATGAAGTCCACTGCTGGACACATGCCTCCCCCAAAGATCGACACAACGACCGATATGGGTGTGTTGTATGTGGGCTTAATGGGGGGATTTGCCATAATCGCCACTAAGCAAAACTTCTCTAAGCAAAAAAATAGGTAATTCCACATATGCCCTGTTTAAACTCGCCCCATTGTTAAATGTTGATGCGCTGCTAACTGCTTATCATGGGTTAGTGTCGTCTAATTTAAGATATGGAGTCATTTTTTGGGGTAATTCAACAAATAAGGAACTAATTTTTAAGGGCCAAAAGAGATGCCTTAGAACTATGTTTGGACTTCGTGTTACTGACAGCTGTAAGCCATATTATAAAGAATATAAAATATTAACCCTGCCATCCATGTAAATTTTAGAGACTATCATGTTTGTCAAATTAAACCCAAACCTATTTCCTCGGTTATCAGATAAAGTAATTAGAAATAGACGCGACAATAATAAACTTTGCATTCATAGTTCCAGGACTGCACTATTGCGTAAAAGTATATTTTGTATGGCTCCAATAATTTATAATAAGTTACCAAAATGTTGGAAGGATTATACAACCGGAAGACTAAGAAATAGACTAAAAAGTTTTTTACTACAGAAAGTTTACTATAGCATTGACGAATTTCTGAATGACAATTTAAATTTGTTTTTATAATTATTAATTTTATATTCTATTATGCAATAATTATGGTGATACTAATTGGTCTTCTTCTTTTTTTTTGGAAATATTTTGATCTAATTTCAGCTGTTTTAATTGTTTCAATTTTAAATAATCTATTGATATAATGTTATAATCTTATGTTACATTAGTTAAGATATATCCGGCATCAAGCAACCTATGTTTGTACGCCGTAAAGGCAAAACATGGTGTAACATTTATTAAATTATTTAACATCTTGCATGCCCTGTGTGTGTATACTCATGTTTTGAACAAATAAATGATGTTGTATCTTATTCTTAAAATCTGGTGTTCAGCTCCCTTTAGATATAGCGTGATGGTAATGTTTTTTTAAATCATTCTTATTACGTACTGATAACGAATTCTGTGATTGTTTCATAATATTCGCTATAAATATTATGAAACAATCACACTTTGGAGACATATTGTTATCTGCATTCTAGATCCATCCTTGGACAGTAACAGACATTTTCACCAAATTTCAACGAATTCTATACTGTAGCTTTAGCGCTAGCATCCAAGATAGAAACAGACAGTTTTGGCATCAGCCTCGTTCCTGGAGCACGCGGCAGTGATTTTTTTCAAAAATATTCAGTGTACAATTTTTGTCTCTCTACGATTTTATTATAGTACTAGCTGGGACCCGCGGTTTCACCCGCGTTTAATTTAAAAGAAATTTAGAGTACTTCGACATAGACACTTGACATAGAATAGGTATATATATTGGATTTCAAGGGTTTTTTTTTTTACGCGGAACCCTAAATATTTTTCTAAAATAAAAGTAGCCTAAGTTATTCCTTATAACATCAGCTATCTGCCAGTGAAGGTCCCGTCAAAATCGGTCCAGCCGTCTCGGAGATTACCCGGAACAAACAGACAGACAGACGGACAGACAGACAGACAAAAAATTTAAAAATAGTTTTTTTGTTATATATAACGTACATACTTTCATATGCATTTAGTAAAAAGCTGTTATTTTGACATTACAAACAGACACTTCAATTTTATTTATTTGTATAGATAGATAAGTAGTAGGTAGTACTACAGATTACACAATAGTTACTACATAACAGATACATCACTTCCATACAAAAGCGAAAATACCTACGCTATAATAGCCTACAAAATGTCCATAATAATCCCGGGCGATAACTACTAGCAGAAATATACCTTTTGTACCCGTACCAAGAGTTGAAGACGCTTTTGCTCACCGCGAGACCTTCGTATGGCTGCGTCATCGAGCGAACTTGCTAGGGTAGAGGTCACGGCACAGTGCCACCACTGTGATAGTGACCAGGATACCGCACGGCACACGAGGAGTGGGCTGCCGAGCGGCGGATCCTGGTCGATCGGATCGGGCAAGACCTATGCTATGCTGGCAGAGCATGAGAATTGGAGAGCTGTGGTCTCCTTCTGTGAGAGCGTCATGCTCCAGAAGGAGACTGCAGAGCGGGATCGGGAGAGGGCCGATCCGTCACTGAGAAGGACGAGACGGCGCCGGGTAACAACCGCCCCGGCGTCCAGGTTCAACACGCCTAAGCCCCCCTGCTGTCTCTATATGGTGGGGGGCGTCGGAGGTCGCGGGCGCATCGAGCGACCCATGAGGAGACGGTGGTGCGCATGTGGTCCACCGTGGACCACCGTCTGCGCAACATAGCACAGCGCACAGTGAGGTTTCGGGGGATCCTTTACAATTTCCCCGGTGGGACAACCGCTTTAGTCACCCCCTCCTAGATGTGCCTATGGGCTTGAACTGTGACATGATTGTAAAAGGAGCCCGGATGATGCCTTTCTGCCTGTTCCCAAGTCCGGGTGAAAAAAAGGCTCGCCTTGGGGATTCTATGTTGGACCTATACAATGTTGTGTTTGCGGTACGTGACCCCGTGCGCGCCATTGTCTTCCAGGGCATCGCTCGGTATGAGTACGCAGATTCTTCAATCTACATGCCCACGACCCACGAGACTCATTCTCCCCACCATGTAGTGATGGCAGGTGTTCAGGCGTCTCGTCCGTCTTCGTGCGGGATCAGTCCTTTCGTGATCCCGTTCTGCAATGTTCTAGACCGTGACGTTTTCTTATTAAGATGAGGACGCATTTTCTACTGAAATGAAGGTCATTAAGGACTTGAGTGAACGAAATGCCAGTACTTTCCAGGCATTCCAGGAAACCTGATGATGTGAAACAAATAATACAATATTCAAGAGGAACTGGATTAGGGCGGGTTTCTGTGGCGTCCACTCATATGAATGTGAATCATGCACACCGAGGACACAAAAATTAAAATACATCGTATCAAAATATTAATATTTAATAAAAACGAGCGGGTACGTACATATAAGTATCTATTTCTGATGAAAGTCAGCAGGTCGTCGGTGGTGCGTTCGGTCGTCACGGGCAGTCCATGGGCACGCCGCGGGGGGGGCAGCGGGGGGGGCTGCGCGCGGGGCGCAGCACGCGGCGCACGTAGCGCAGCGCGGCGGCGGCGGCGGCGGCGGGCGCGGGCCCGGCGAAGGCCAGCTCGGGCGCCGCGCCGCCCAGCGCCAGCACGGCCAGCGGCGCGGCGCCCTCGCGCTCCAGCTGCGCCGGCTCGGCCTCCAGCCGCAGCTCGCGCAGCACGGCGGCCAGCGCGCGCTCGGGGCAGGCGGCCGGCGCCGTGTGCAGCACCGCCAGCACCCGCGCGCGCGTGTCCTCGTCTGCGGAGCGCGAGAGGCCGCTGAGTCGGGCATGCCCGGTACCGAACACTTTGAGTGTTCACCGAGCCCTTGCAAGCGCCGGCCGAATACTAAACGCCACTTAATATTTAAGCCCCGCTCGGCTAATTGAGACGCCCCATTTCGGTGGGAAGGCGGTTTCGTATTCGGCCGCTACTGAGTGACAACTGGACGGTACTCAAAACCTATAAATGATCGAAACTACGGTTAGAGCTCCGGAAATAACTAAAATGAACAAAAATTCATATTAGAACAGAACGTTTACAGTAAAACCATAAGCAACATATATATATGCTATACATTGTCTGCTGTTAGTGGTCCTCTTATAATACTCGTATAATCAATAAAATAAAAAACCCATCAAATTTGATATTTGAAGTAACCCATCAAAGTATCTACTTACATTTATTAATCCTATATGATTTACAATCATAATAAATCATATTTCATAACCATTCAGCATGGTGTCGATGGTCAGCCATGCATATAAAAATGTTATCTTCTCAAGGTTTGATTAATTATCATAGCATATAGTAAACTTTCACCATACCTATTAACTTTTTACTGGGAAAAATACTTGCGACTTAAGGAGCTGGAGCTGGGTGCCTACTTACGGCCGAAATTAATAAACCAACCTGATCGAAAAACTTCACATTTAAGATTTTAAACTTCATGCTTCATGGTTTTGAGATCACATTTAACATATAGACCTCTATCCGAAATCCAGAAATTGAAAGAGAAAAAAAAATTGCATTTGAAAATCCACTTCAAGACATGCTGACATTGCCAACAATTTTACTAAAACTTTTGATATAGGAGTGAAAAACATCTTACCAAATTGCAATATAAAATTATAGAATAAATGTGAATTCAGTGATGCAGTGCATCACTAACGTTTTAACGCTTTAACGACACAACAGCAGATGGCGTTTATATCACTCATGATTTTTTTCTTTAAATAACCAGTTCATATTTTTTATTATTCTATCGGTAAGATCGAAAATTATTATTCATATTTCATTATTTTATTAGTAATTCGTACTTAATTCGTATACAATATACATATATATTCGTATATAATTTCCAAAAAACACAATTTAAAAAAAAAAAAACCGTCATCCAGGTATTGAAAATAAAATACCTTACACCACTTTACTTTTACCTCACAAAGCACTTGGTGAATCTATATGCATACGGACTAGGCAGCTACGGTACCACATATATAGAACACATTTAAATTTAATTTAGCAATCAATAAAATAGTTATGCGAAATAAATTAATTTACAATCAATAAAATTATATAGGTCCTACATTTGCCAAATGAATACTTTACGAAACGTGAATTTGCAAAAACAAATGTTGTCTATTCCATTTTTTTGTGATATCTTTGTCAAGTGATACATTTATGAATAGATGTTTGCCTAGTGCACATTTGTGAAAAAATAATTGACAGAGAAAATTAGTTATCATCATTTCGGCCGAATGAAGTCCACTGCTGGACACAGGCCTCCCCCAAAGATCACCACAACGACCGATATTGGTGTGTTGTGGGCTCATTGGGTGGTTTTGCCATAATCGCCACGTTTGGCAGACGGGTTGGCGATCGCAGTTGATTTGTTAGTGTAATCGAAGGAAGCTGCTGCCCATCCTCCGGCTAATCCCATAGTCGACTTTTACGACACCCACGGGAGGCTACACGAGACCACACGGCTAGTTAGTTATACTTGGAGTTTTTGGGGCAGGCTTATTATGTGTGTATTTATAAAGAAAGCTGTCGGCGGCGACTGACCGAGGTGCTGGGCGAGGTGCTGGGCGAGCCCGCGGTGGTAGTCGGCGACGCGCTGGCCCAGGTCGGGGCGGCGCGGCGGCTCGGCGGCGCCGGCGTGGCGCGCCATGGCCTTCTCGTGCGCGCGCACCAGCGCGGCCTCCTGCGGCGCGATGGCGACTTAGTATTGCTACGGACAAACGTCATTACGGCACCGGCGACCACGTGCCACTCGACACCACACCTTGTTCCCATCATATAACACTAATGTTAAAGTTCACTGTCAGCTTATACAGGGTGTCCAGTAAATAGCACGACATACTGCAGGGGGTGAGAGCTTGGGTCAACCAACCTACCAGAAAAACAATACATGTTCAGCAAATCTTACGGATTTTTTTTTCACCACTGTAAGTTAAAGTTAAGCGATAAGAAAATTGTACTGTGGAAATTTAAATAAAAATTGTATTTCTTGAAAACATTTTAGTTTTTAATAGAATAAAGACTTATCAATGAGTAAAGTAACTATTCACAAATAATTTGGGAAAAAAAATTTTTGAAAATGAATTTTTCATTACGAGATGCTTAAAAATCTGTGTCAAGGTAGAGATTTTTCGATATTTCGGAAAATTTTGTACTACTCTAAATCCGTAAGATTTTGCTGAACATATATTGTGTTTTTTGGTAAGTATTGACCCGAGCTCTCACCCCCTGCAGTATGTCGTTCTATTTACTGGACACCCTGTATATGATACATATTTACTACAAAGAATCAACTCGGTGACAATATTGTCCTATCAAAATCCGTTCACTGCTGTTCACGCACAATTTGTTATTTAATAACTTTTAAACTTTCGCGTTGCATAATTATATTTAAAGAAAACGAGAATTAACGCGAAATTATCTTTGAATAGCTTGACGTTACGACCAGGTCGCACCGACTGCTTGTGACCACGATCGGTGCAACTTGTAATCGTTTTCTTTATATATAATTTTTTGTTTCATGTACAGAAATGGTAATCCTTGGAGTTTTATTACAGTATCAATTGAATATATAATGTAGAAATATGCATAGTATAATTCAGAAATAAGATAAAGATATAGATTCGATTTATCTTAGTTTTGTAATATATATACATACACACCAAGGATCAGACAACTACCTGCATTACCGTATAGCTACTTAGGCCCACATAGTCCACAGTCACTTAATAGGCGCCTCTTATAAAGGGAAACAATCTCCTCACCACGCTAGTACATCTGTGTTCAAGCTAAAGTCAATTGTTGCAGAGGTAATCTAAAGCGTACCTCGTTGAAGTCCCTCGTGACTCTGGCGAGGTTCTCCCTCAGGTATGTGTAGAGCTTCTCAGCGGCGAGCTGCCGTGCGGTCTTTTTGGTGGTAGAGGTGGCTAATCGCTCGTGCTGGCCGATGCGTGCCTTGATGGTGAAGTGGCGCAGGTGTGGTGGGCCCGTGTCGCCCACCAGCTCGTACTCCACGCCCGTCAGCCGGTACTCCTCGCACAACTCCTTCAGCAGCGCCACGTAGCTACGCGTGTCGGCCGGCGACCCAGCTGACATCTGCAGACATTACAACCACATCATTTCATTTCAACCTGAATGTGAACCCAGCGACGAACGTGGTCGTCGCGTGCGATGACAGGGGATACTACACGAGACTTCACCACCGGGACCATTGATATTCGAGATAGTGCTCCACTTCGTTGCGAGTCATCCTTCTGTGTCATTTTATTTGGTGAACACGAACTATTGGTAAGTATTGAACAATACCGGTGTCGTGTTACGTCTGCATTTATAAGGCTGGTCTTCAGTCACGCAGACAGTCGGCGCGTAGTAGAAGTGGGGTTAAATGTTAAAATTTAATTAATAAACAGTATTTTGTCTGTATGTTTATTGCTGAATACAGGTGCATTATTAAGGAATATTGCAAGAAGTTTTTTTGTCTGATTTATTGAAGTGAAAACTTCTTTTAGCGTGGCACGCATATTTTTAGATGAGATACAATTTCTGGACTCGCGACACCGTTACGAGACGCAGCTATAGTGTGTGCATATATGCATGTACATATAGCAGACCGCGAACGCGTCTAGATAAAGAAAAAAAAACGTTTTCACTTTTGTCGGCATTCCCGGAGTGCAACCCGTATTTTTATTTTTTGTCTCTGTTTGTCTATCTGTCTGTTTTTTCCGGCTTATCTCCGAAACGGCTGAACCGATTTTGACGGGATTTTCACTGGCAGATAGCTGATGTTAGAAGGAGTAACTTAGGCTACTTTTATTTCAGTAAATGAATGGGGTTCCGCCAGAATAAATTAAAACCCATGAAATCCAATATATATACGAATTAATTATAAATAATAGGAATTAAAAGGCGGGTGAAACCGCGTGGCACAGCTAGTAAATTATAAAATGGTAACCAGAAACACTAGCTTGTCCTAAACAAACCATATTTTCTCAGAACAAGGGTATTTTTGTTGGTTTGTCAACAATTACAGTAAATCTTTGATGAATAACAGATCATTTTAAGTTATTAAAATCACTAGATATTTAATTATTATATTCTACATTTTCCATTATGTAACCGGGACAATTCATTGCGGAGATGCTAATTAGCCACCGAATAAAGTCGTATCATTGCAAGGTAATTTTCGTTAAAATACTCGTACTAACCGCGAGCAATGATATTATATATTAAAAAGAAGTAGATATGTTACATGCTTGCAAAAAGTAAGAACCAAAACTCCCCCAATTGTAGCACCTCGCAATAGGTTCGCCTAGATAGCATCTCTTTTACTCTTGTTGTTTTTGTGTCTTCTTTCTCACGACATGGTTGTGCAAGCGAGACTGTATTTTGCGCGCCATTTAATATGGACGTAAGATATCTATGGTATATAATATCATTGACCGCGAGTCACCACGCGCGGCACAACTGCATCTCGAAGCATAAATATAAACTGCGCGTCCACAAACTCAGCATTGGAGCGTACATAGCGCCATACGCATAGATTTTTTTTATCAGAATGATTTTATACTATCCCAACTCATGTTTCATTTATGGTCACTCTATACAGTTGCTAGTTCTAGGAATCTTTATAAGTTGATATCTTGTTATATAATTAATAAATCAACAAAATAGCATTTCTAAAATGTAGTAAACATTTTTTACTAAAATTAACCATTGTGCAATTATAAAAATACTTGGAAAGTTACGAGCAAATTTGTCTTTGTGGATCAAAGGATTGAGGGTATTACTTTAGAACCGTGGTGAATTTCCACAATATTCTCTTTTTACAAATTAAGAGACATTTTGTACTAAATTTTAATAGAAAAACATATTTTGTAAAATTTGTAATTTCGCCAATCTCGAGGGACACTCAATCCTTACAAATAAGGATTGAGGGACATATAGGAAACCTCTGTAACTTTTTTATGTGGTTATTGATTCCGCTGAATTATTGATACTAAATTTAACATTTTTTTTTACTAAATATTGATACACTTGTATAACTCTAACTTGATACTGTTTATGAGATACAGGTATCGTGGTGTAAAGATTGAGGGACACCCTTAATACCATTCTATCTTTATTTTTTTTCTTTTACAAATTTCGGGATTTGTTTTACAAATTTTTTCATAACTTTTACTAAATATTGCTAATATCAGATTTCCGATTTTTTATAGGGACACTCGATCCTTACGTACATTACTAATTATACCTTCGTCGACTATTGCTTATCTATACAAATAAATAAAATTGAAGTGTCTGTTTGTAATGTCAAAATAACAGTTTTGTACTAAATGCATATGAAAGTATATACGGGACATATAACAAAATAACAATTTTGAAATTTTTTGTCTGTCTGTCTGTCTGTCTGTTTGTTCCGGGTAATCTCCGAAACGGCTGGACCGATTTTGACGGGACTTTCACTGGCAGATAGCTGATGTTCTAAGGAATAACTTAGGCTACTTTAATTTTAGAAAAAGAATTAGGGTTCCGCGCAAAAAAAAAACCTTGAAATCCAATATATATAATCTATGCCAAGTGTCTATGTCGAAGTACTCTAAATTCCATTTAAATTAAACGCGGGTGAAACCGCGGGTCCCAGCTAGTCATAAACTACAATAATATGCCACTATAGTTGTTTAATAAATAAAAACAATGGCAAGTGCGCCGAACTCGCAAACAACCTAAAGTTTATGTAATACATAAAAAATCAATACCATGATTTCTTTTCTTTTTTACGAGACCTACATTCGATTTCAACCTATGAATAATAATTTTAAAACTCGCGTGATGCTATTGTTGTGTATTTCAAGTACAATCAATGCATGATTTTGTAAAAGGTTTTCACAGTTATAATAAGTAGATTCCAATAACAAGGTTAACTAGGATGTTACCTATGCTCTAGAGTGGCCTTACGAGGACCTAGAGGCTAGAGCCCCCCTTCAGTGCCGAAGATGACCACTCCAGTGGTTTTAGCCGGTAGGAGTCCCTTCGCTCTCGGGCAAGATCTCTCTCTGCTGGCAGTAGTGTTAAAGTGTAAGCTATGTTGACAGAGCATGAAAATTGGCGTGCAGTGGTCTCCTTCTGCGAGAGCGTCATGCTCCAGAAGGAGACTGCAGAGCGGGATCGGGAGAGGGCCGATCCCGCTCTGTATGTATGGTAGCATGGTAAGATTGTAGAGAGAGATTGCTGAATATATTGTCTATTGTTGAATTCGGTCTTGTACTTATAACTTATCCGAAGAACAAACTAAACGTCGTAGTTGAAAAACATGTTTCCCCTATACATTCCAACTGCAAACGTAAGTTTGTTTGGACAATATTGAAAGATTTACCATGTTATTTTATTGACCATAGACTTCTTATAGGTTCTCCTGTAATCTATACGTAAAGAGCTATTATCTATATATATTTTTTCAAAATTTTAGGCGCTGTAGTTTCGTAAATAACCGGTAGGAGGCATTGATAAATTTTCGCCTATTTTCTTAAAATTCATATGTTACATGGTACAGTTTGCAAAACTTTATTCTTTAATTTTCTATATTGCCCCTGTAACGGTTTTGTTACTCTTCACCTCAGGTTACGAAGTAGTTTGATACACCTAATTAAAATAAACCAAATATGTTACAAAATTATATCTATAAACTTAAGCTTTTAGTACATAGTAGAACTAGTTACATAAATGTATGTGTTGTATCTTGGTGGTCACCATCATCATGATCGTTATTCATTAGGTATGCGTCTTGTAATTAAGCATTCTATCCAAACTGTAGTTATTGCAATTGTACTTTTAAAGTTTTATATTCTACCTACTCGTACTTACCTATTTTTCTACTGTGTTAATTTGTTTTGACTGCCTCATCATTGATCACTATTTTATGTCAATCATTACCATCTGTGCTTCATAGTACCGGCGTCTTTTTATCATCGTAGACATGGGATGTGGCAGTCAAATTATAAAATCAGGATAGTGTTAAAATGTCAGATTTACACTATTTCAGGGTTTACCGCTCCGGTTCCGGAATTTATTGGCTGTTCGTTAGAACTTTATTCCTGGCTACCCTACGACGCAGCAGCTGCAGACTCGTCGACAGCTATCAGGGCAGTGGTTTTTGATTTACGGAACTTGTCACACATTGATCTTAGAGTGTACTGAAGAACCCGCTGATACTTTATTTTTGTAATTATATACTCCTACTTTAAAGCCTTGGTTTCATTTCCCTGCTTCTAAGGAGAAAGTGTTACACCCCCAAAAGTGTCCCCCATATTCAAAATTAATTTATCTAGAATTATATAGAAATCCATATGTGTACCAAATTTCAACTTATCGGTCTAGTAGATTCGGAGAAAATTGGCTATGACAGACGGATGGACAGACAGACACACAAGTGATCCGAGACTCATGAGTTTTTTCCTTCGGACGTTCGGAACCCTAAAAATGCTCGGTTTTTAGCTTTATGAGAATACGACGAGCTGGACGGTGCACCAATGTAGCAGAAAGAAATAGTACATGATCCAGGGGTACGCCTTGATACTAAATTGACATTCCGAGAACACGTTATTAATGTGTGCAAAAACTTCTACAGCAGTTTAGATTTCATATTTCGTCATGCAGAGGGTTTTACTAACATTAAAGCCATAAGGTACTGTACAATGCTGTCGTAAGTCAGTTGGAGTGCAACACGGTAATATGGGCTCCATATGAGACTAAATATAGTCTCATGTTGGAGCGCATACAAAACAATCTTCTCTTCTCATCTAGGTCTTGGATATTTTAATAGTTAGGTGTCAGAAACTCGAGGAGTTATCAGAGTTAGCGTTTGTTATAATTACACTTAATTAAAGTAACAATATTATACCACAGGGTCCACGTGAATGGCAGTGGAGACGCCGTAGGGCGATGGCACCTGGTGTCCGCGGACGGACAGCTGCTGCAACATGAGGCGCGCCACCTCCTGTTTCGCTTCTTTCTTGGAGCGTGCCGATGCAGTCACTAAAATCCCACACGCTATGCATCGGTAGTCGAACAACGCTTGGTGTTGTAGACCTGACTGTTAACAAGCGATCTGCGATTAATAATGGTTTTTTTTTCTTAAATACCTAGCCCCAGGCTCCCATGACATTTAGGCAAGACTGTTTTTAAAGTAATTATGCAACCTATTTAGTGTACACGTATACATCGCCTGTGCCGCGTGCAAAATGCAATGCAGCACACTGTGGTTGAAATATTGTATGTTTCTACCATTCGGAACACAAAATCCTATAGTTTAATTGAACAATTGAGTAATATAATATACAAAATTAAAGTCTCCACTCAACTACGCCCGGAACCCTGTCGCATGTGCAATTGATTTAGATAATTAGAAGAACTGCATAAACAAATTAATCATCTCGGTGTAACAAATAAATCAGTCACAACATACACCACCTGCTGACAAGCATATATGATGTACAATAATTGGCGATAAGCCTCAAGGCCTATGATAAGATTTTTCTCATATATATGGTTTATTGATGTATGTATCATCATATCAGCCAATGGACGTCCACTGCTGAGCGAATGCCTCCCCCATAGGTTTCCACAATGAGCTGTTGCATGCCGACCGCACCTAATTACTCCCAGTAATCTTCACCAGGTCATCTGTCCCCCTCGTTGGAGGTCGTCCCACGTTGCATTTTCCGGTGTGCGGTCTCCACTCGAGAACCTTTTTACCCTAACGGTCATCAGTTCTAGGTGCCCGGTCCGAGATGTGCCTATAGGCGGCTCTAGTGTGATCTTACGAGGACCTAGAGCAATTTTGGAGTCATGAGTTAAAAGCTCATGAGGTTTTGGATAAGAGCGCTAGAGGGCTGGTGCATAGACAAAATCAGAGAGCTCTCGAATCCAAGTAAGGTGCTAAAGGAAACCACCCAGGTGGCTTTGCTGGGTAAAAGTGTACCCATCACTCCTCTCCCTAGAGACATCAGAAAATGGATGAGCATTGCCGCTACGGTAAAAGAGGTGTTCATTCATAGGAGTTATTTAGGTATCAACAGGGCTAAATATAGATACAAGTGGACTGTATTACTAATAGTCTTTTATTTTTTTACTCACCTGTATGATTAACTGTACCAGTATATAATATAACAAAGTATTGATACTTTGTTATATTATATTACATTCACCGAATAATTAAAAATTGGCAACAGTTGGTTGATTTAAGTGTGTGGGTTCTTATCTCATACCAAATGTAACTCTGGTGGTAGGAGACAGTAAATTTGCAGACAACATTTTGAATATGTTGAAACTTCCCAATTCTGAGATGGCACTAAAGCAGTGTTGAGGACTAATTTTTGTAATGGTCCTATAAGGTGCAGTTCATGCCCAACAGTCATTCAACAGCCCAATGGTTTTTTTTTTCATCTATGTTGCATCAACACTTTAGGAGTAACTGCTATCTTATTCTGAACTTAGATAGATTTTAAATACTGACTCTGGTTGATTAATTATGAGTAAATACCTTAATAATATAGGTATCTCAGTCAACTACTTGCATGGGTTGAGAAGCATACAATACTCAATTACAATTTTAGTACCTGCGCTATACATTCATATTCAGGCGTCTGACCGAGTTTCACCATCATCTCTTGAAGTACAGTCACTGCAGTTTTCATGGTGCCAGAATTTACCTACCTGAAAAAATGTCATGGCACTAATTAGTACAAAATTATTTGAAACATTGTATAAGAAAACTAATGAGTGAAACGTGAGTTACTTAGGCACTCGAAGTGAGGAGTGAACAAATGTGGATGTGGTTCAAATTACACATTGGAAAGAATTCTATGTTCCAATAATTTGGATAGATGAACGACTCAGAACAATGAGTTGGTTCAGTGAAGAGTTACATACTGCTAAATAATCGCCTCTTTTGATGGTACAATACGAACACTGAGTATTTATGTTTTAGAGAAACATTCATTTTAGCAGGATTAAAGGGGTGTAGACACATTGATATTTTATAGCCCATTTCACGATATTAGAGCCGGTATTTTTCGGTAGACATTAACATGCTGGGTGTGAGAAATAGCTAATACACTATTTCAAATCCATACCTATATTCCAGCAAAATTACAACCGGACGAACAAAGCGGTGTTATAAAGCAAACAAGGCACGAAACATTGTTTTGAAGTATCAATGTTCTTCTTCTCTTAGATTATGGCTTCTGTAGAGTATATCTTCCACAATTTCGCCAATGCCAAGTATAAGGCAACGTTGTACGGTGTTTATAATAATTTCTTTACATATTCAATAAAATATTTCACAAAAAGTAAAAAATTCTAAAATTAAGTCGGCAATGTCGTACGATTCAATTCAGTATCAATGTTATTGTCATTACATTATATATGTCACTCGTAGTCGTGTGTCAAAGTCAGAGATGGCAATAACGGCTACATTTCAATAATGAATTACACTGCTGTGTTATTTTACAACAACTGTTATTGTAAATTGCTGTCAGTTATCCTGTTATCCTGCTGTTGAGTCGTTTTGCGGTTTTGCAACATTATAATGAATTATGTGTAGCTTGTTTATATATAGTACATTACTTAGTAATAATTTCGGCCGAATGAAGTCCACTGCTGGACACAGGCCTCCCCCAAAGATCACCACAACCACCGATATGGATGTGTTGTGGGCTCACGGGGGGGTTTTGCCATAATCGCCACGCTTGGCAGGCGGGTTGGCGGTCGCAGTTGAGTTGTTAATGTACTCGAACGACGCTGCTGCCCATCCTCCGGCTAATCCCTTAGTAGACTTTTACGACACACACGGGGGGAGATGGGGTGGTGGCATTCTGAGCCGGCACCACACGGCAATACTAGTAATATACTTAGTAATAACTTAAAATAATTTAAAACACTTACTATATACTATACTAAAATGATTTGGTAATTACAATAATCTAAAACACCAAACTAAACTTTTCAACTATCACCGGACGGACAGTGACAGCGGATAATGACAATCGTGTTCGTGATCGCAATAAGAACAATAACGATAACATTTTCATTAGTCGCAACTCGCATTACATTATTGTCTCACTATTGTCAAATTTGCGTTATCCGTTGTTTAGTTATTGCCTCAGTTAAATATTAAAATCGACATTATTCCAACTGAATAAAGCATAAAATCGTAAAATAAAACATGTGACTCACTACATTAAGATAACAAGCAATGATAAAAATAAAAGTGAACTTTATGACGTGCACTTAAGGACTATAATCGTATGCTTTGTATTTCTTTAGCAATGTGAAGTACGTCATATCTGAATAACACCATATCTCTCACGCCTATTGGTTGCGCATAATGCTTTCTTATTCGCCACGTAGCCGTGCGACGTTAGCTGCGAGTGTGCGCGCACTGCCTGGCTGTTGTCAATAACAATAACGAAAAACGACAACAGGATAATTCGTTGTTCAATAATGTGTTATACATTGCGTAAGTATAATGCATTACATTATCCGTTATTGAAATAATGACCACCTCTGGTCAAAGCGGTGAGCTTTTTTTTCCGTTTAATATGGGCATAGGACGAACCATCAACCCGCATTAACCCAACAAAAGATTTACAAACTCTAAACATCAGTTTTTATCTCCGTTCCAATGTTGCCACCACGCTTGCCAAATTTAATGCAAGATGTATCTCACCGTACATACGTTAATGTACGCCTAAATTATACTCGGAGATTGTGGAAAACCGCTAAATGTAATCCCAAAACAATATGTAACAATAACAATGTTACACAGTTTATTATATTTTAATTGAAGAAAATGATCGAATGAATTTTCAACTTAATGAAGGTTCATTAATTGAAGATATAGTTTGAGCCATGAAGCAAACACAATACCGGCCTCGCCACCGAGCCTCACCGACGCCGCAGAAATACATCTCCGCGACACCATCCCGTTCAATTAACTGCTCCCTCCGTCCCTTGCCCACGCCGGCCCGCGCCGAGCTCGTAGTCTTAAATATTCCCTAAAATATTTAAATCATACCAATCCAGCTGTCCCTACATAGCTTGTATACCCCAGCAATGCCCTAAACCGAGGTTAGAGTCCGGTGTGTTTGTGTTCTACGCGCACCTCTCTGAAGTTAGGTGTGGCCAGCCAGGTCGCACAGTGACGGGCTGATAGGTATCTGCTGGGGGCGCGGTTTAATCCAGACAAAGCGTGCATCTCACCCCCGGCTAGGGTAAGTGGAAGGACACCGTTGGCTTTTAACCAGTAAGAGTTCGGCATGCCCTTCCACCCTTTCCAAGGTGAAGAAAGTCCATGAGGATTTCCCCACGTCAAAAAGAAGGCGGCGCCCTTAGAAGCAGTGGCTTAGTTTATAAAATTAATTTTAATCTTGGCCGGAGACCTCTTTTGGTTCGCCAGAAATTGTCCGGTTAAGAGCCGTCCGGCGAAAAGCCATTCTAAAAAACAAAACCTGGTGATGGTAACCTTTGACTTGGACTCATAGTGCCATTACACAATTTGGGCGGTTTTCTCAGTAGTATAGGAATATACCGTATAAATTGTGCATTTAACTTGACTTTTCGTAAGAGCCTGTTAGGGCCTATATGAAATAAAAAACTTGAGTTTGAGTTTGAATACCTAGTACAATCCTAAGGCGCGGGAGACCCTGTGGATTTAAAGTGTTTAAATCCCACTGGATAATAACAGCTTGTAGCACTGTGTAGGGCCACTGGGGGGTGAGTTAAATGAGCGATACAGTCCAATTGATGTTATTTTATTGTTAACACGGCACAATAACACAATCACATCAAGAAAGACAAGGTTCTCGCGATATTTTAGCGGCGCTTATGCGGGAAAACATGGCACGCGTACCGCGGTCGCTCACTCGACTGGCGCCTCCGCGCGCCCTAGCGGCCAGCTGTCGAACCAGCTGGGTTGCCTACTGTGATTTATGCATAGCCACACGCTATACACTCCCCCTCGAGTTCGTGAAAACGTCCTCGTTCATGAACTCGCACAATAAAACTAACATACAGGACAGACGTGTTTACGAGGACGTCCTCTCTGACGTTTTGGAACTACAGGACGAGGAGGCGATTGACCCCGGTTATGGAAACGTGTAAGCTCTGATACGTGAAATTTTCCCAATATCTCCTCGGGTGTATCTAAGTTGGCAATAAAATAAGCTGTAGGACTAGCCCTTTTAGCAATAACATAAGGACCGTCCCGTTTTGGCGCAAACTTTGCAGAAATGTTCTTTGCTGCGTTGCTAAGGACATGTGATTTCAAAAGCACCTGGTCTCCAACCTCAAAGACTTCAGCAGGCCTTTTGGATTTATCAGCGCATTCCTTGCGTCGATCTTGTTGTGCCTCCACTCTTTCCCTTACATCAATGAAAGATTTAACGAATTTTTCCAAATAGGGTGTGATTTGGGGAACGAAATTATCCTTGTTGAGAATCGACCTAATGTCATGTTTCGCGTCAAGCGGCGAACGAAGTTCCCTGGCAAACATAAGGTATGCTGGAGACGCACCTGTAGTTTGGCAAACAGCTGAGTTCATGGCGAATCTTATTGCAGGAAGGTGCTGCGGCCATGATGAATGGTTTGCTTCAACTAAACGTGACAACTGAAACTTTAAATCTCTATTTTTTTTTCGTTCAGCTGGGTTTGCTGAGGGATGGTACAAGGGTAATAACTCTTGACTTATGCCTAAAAGATACATGCACTGCTGCATAACAGCGGAAACGAATTGAACGCCATTGTCTGACACGACGCGTCGAGGAAGTCCGTATCGGAGAAAGTATTCTTCAAGCATTGTACGAGCGCAAGCCTCTGCTGTAGCCTCCTTTAAGGCATAAAGCTCAGTCCAACGAGTTGCGGTGTCTTCTACCAGTAATATCCATCTTTCACCATTATCTCCTGTCGGAAGCGGACCGAACAAATCTATGGCCAACACTTCACCTCTTTGGTTAAGAACCGGAGTCTGTAAGAGACCTGAAGCCTTGGTGTTTGAAGGTTTATAGCGTTGACAGGTTTCGCAAGTCTTGACGTAATCTGCTATGGCTCTTCGCATACCTGGGAAATAAAAACTTTGAGCAACTCTATTGTACGTTCTATCGACTCCGTGATGACCGGCTATATCGGAGTCATGACATTCCTTTAAAATTTCAGAACGTAGAGAAACTGGAACCACCAGCTGCGGCTCTTCACTGTCTACATCGGGATTATACCTATACAAGACGCCTAGCTGTATAAAATAACCTCTTTCCGACCAACGCTTAATTCCTATAGACTCGGAATCTGATGTATCCTCAAGATCGTTGATAATTTTCTTTAGTTCCAGGTCATCGAGTTGTGCGCGCCTGAGATCGGAGGGGCTCCTAGCAGGTAAGTCTACGATAACAGAGCAAACTCCACACTCATCCTTATTGTCTTCTGTACAGGTTGGACGGCTAAGCGTATCTGCAATGACGTTGGCTTTTCCAGGTGTATACTGGAACTGGATGTTAAAGCCTTGTAACTTAAGAGCCCATCGAACGAGCCTTCCTGAAGGCGATTTTAAAGTAAGGAGCCACTTTAACGGCTGATGATCACTACCTATTATAACCTCGTGACCTTCGATGTAGCCCCTGAAACGTTCGACCGCCCATACAACAGCCAGAGCCTCACGCTCTGTAGTGCTGTAGTTCCTCTCAGCTGGAATGAGCAGACGACTAGCGTATTCTATCGGGCGTTCTTCTTTGCCCTCGCCCTGTAACAATACAGCACCAATGGCATAATTGCTAGCATCCGTCCTTAACACAAATGGCTTGTTATAATCCGCTTGGATGAGAATCGGTGCCGACGAGAGACGCGTTTTCAACTCTTGAAATGCATGACCCTGATCTGTACCCCAAGACCATGGTTGATTCTTTTTTAACAAGCGTGTTAATGGCTCGGCTACAGCGGAAAAATTT
Source organism: Diloba caeruleocephala (assembly GCA_947459985.1). NCBI lineage: Eukaryota > Metazoa > Arthropoda > Insecta > Lepidoptera > Noctuidae > Diloba > Diloba caeruleocephala. Next base: position 450,180 of record OX381609.1, read on the forward strand.
GGAATGAACTTCCTAAACCATGAGCACGTTTGGAGAAAGGTTTTGAGATGACGTAAAGATGTAGGTGCCTTCATGTTTAATACTGCACAGACCTTGTCATCATCAGGCGATACCCCATCTTGTGTAATAACATGACCAAGGTACTTGACCTTATCTCGTGCAAAGACACACTTTTCTCTGTTAGCACGAAGCTTGAACAGGCGTAACCTTTCAAAAACAGTGCGCAGATCTGAAATATGCTTCGCAAAGCTACCTTCAGACATCAGCAACAAATCGTCTTGATATGCTAGCAGGGTCACGTCCTTAAGCGAAGAGCCCGTACGAAGTCTATCTATAGACGCTGGAACGTTGACGGCGCGTTCTTCAAGCCGAATGGCATCCGCTTAAAGCGAAAGGAACCAAACGGTGTCAGAAACGCTGTTTTGTCTCTGTCCTGTTCGCGTACGCCAACCTGCCAAAAACCACTGCGCATATCAATTGTGCTCATATAACAATTCTTCTTCGTTGACTGAATAAGCTCGTCTATCAATGGCATCGGATAGACATCGGTCTTTGTTACCGCATTGAGCTTTCTATAGTCTACGCAAAAACGTACCTTACCATTCGCCTTCGGAACAAGGAGGGCCGGGGATCCCCATGCGGACTCACATTCTTCCACTATGTCGTCAGCTAACATCTTCTCGAGCTCTTCCCGCATCACCTCCTTTTTAGCTGGCGTTAACCGATAAGGCGGGACAGCAATAGGCAAATGATCACCGGTGTCAATGATGTGCTCAGCGAAAGGAGTCGCGTCTCCCCCTGGCTCAAAGATGTCCTGATATTCTACAAGGAGTTGGGCAAGAACCTCACGCTGTTGATCATTAAGCGAAGTCGCCTCATCGTCCCGAAGTACCTCAATAGCGGCACACGAAGGTACCTGTGACACTTTTTCAAACTGCATCACGAACTTTTGCTTTATATTTTCAGCAAAGTGCCAACTGCTATCACCAAAATTAAATACAAGATTAAATATGGTAAGAAAATCTATACCTAACAAGCTTTCATTACAACTGGCGTCAGGCAATATCATGAATTTCACGCTTTTAGTTTTATGTTGAAGTGTCACCTTTACCTCTGTGGTAAGTACATTCATCTCCCTACTAACACCGTCCGCCAACCTAACAATCTGCGTTGACGGCACTAATGGATGTCCTAAGCTTAGTAGGAGAGCGTAAAGCGTGTGACCGGCGATACAGCTTTTAGCTGCTGAATCCACGAGCGCAGTGCCACAAATTCCCAGAATACTTATACTTAACACAGGGCGACGAAAAGATAGATTAGCATACTCACAACTATTGTAATTATAACCACAATCATTAAAACTAGATGCATATATAACGGAATTACAATCATTTTTGCTATTTACATAATCAAAACAATTATTTGAACCACCCACGGCACGCGTAGGGTTACCTTGTACCGACGCTCGCATCGACGGGTTGAATGACGTCCGCGCGGCAACGACGGAATCGACGTGCGAACCGGCCGGACTACGCGAGAACGCCGGCTGCGCATCGGGGATGATGGGCGACGTGACCGCTTCACCGTAACAGTCGGTAGTCGACATGGGTAACTCAACAAATCAGCATTAGCTGCAGGTCAGATTACGGTTCAAGCACTTGAACCGGAGCTGCGAGCCGGCTCGCAGGTCAGCTCAAGTCGGTACTTTGCTGTACTGTGAACTGTGACTCAGCGCGCACACTATTGGTTCGAACAGGTTTAACCGCCACATTTCATCTCTTTCATAATATAGGTTTAAAACATAATATATAATCAGCGATTTTTCTTTATTTTTTATTTAAAAGAAAATTTTAAATAATATATGTTAAGCTTCGCGTTTTATTTATGCACCTCTAATCATTCAGATACTAATACGTCAGCTCACAGAACGACACGCTCACAGATTAACCATAGATCAACAGCTCAAAGTGACTACTTGAGCGAATATAGACTCAAAAACTATCGACAAAGCGTTCATTATGTCAATGAGCCGTGAGCTGTCTATGTTGCATTTGAACCGCAGCTCAGCAGCTCAAGTCTCTGTGATCTGAATCATTGAACCGGCTCAGACCTGAGTTACACATGCCTAGTCGGTAGACATACCGACTTGCACTTCATCGTACGGCGTCGAGTTGTTCAAGGAATAAAACGATTGTTGACTTGAATTACAGTTCTTACATTTCGATTTAATTACGTTCGCGGCACCACAACCGTAACACTTAATTTCGCTTTTATATTTCAATTCATTACTACTATCACTATTATTAAGCTTTAGCTTATCACACACATTTTTTACGTGACCGTATCGCCTACAGTAAACACAAAACAACTTTTTCACTTTTGTGACGGCGGGAGTCGCTGTGCTCTCGGGGGCGCTCGCGCTATCCGTAGGTACTTCCCGCGGCGTCGACGTTTGTGGCGGAGAAGATGACGAGGCAGCACGCGTAGCCGTATGAGCCTGTGGCTTAGCCAGAGATGTTCTAGGTTTTTCTTTAACGGCTGCTTCTTTCAAGGAGTCTTCTATAGTACGGCACTTTTGTATTCTCTCATCTCACTCATCAAAATTATTGACGCTTTCCCTATTTAAGCGTTTCCTTATACGAGGACTTAACAGTCCGAACGCCATGTCTAACTGCACTTTTTCTGACAAGTCGTCTTTAGGTATTTTTGCCAATAACGCTCGCACCTTAGCGATAAACAGATCTGTGTGTTCGTCATCCTGACTTAACGTAAACATTTTTTTATATATACGGTAGGGAGGGTCATGTTCACCAAAGGCACTTTTAAACCGGGTTAGGGCTTCCGACCATGAACTTGTTGACCGTTTGATTCCCTGCCACCACACTGCGGCAGGACCAATCAATAACATAGAGAAACCTCGGAGAGCATTGTCATCGGAAACGTTGACGCATTCCTTGTAGGTAGTTATAGCATCTATAAAGTTCTCTAGCGACTCGTCCGGTCGTCCGCCATAACGCGCCGTGCATTTCGCGAAGTTTCCATTTGCTCCATAAGCGAAGCCCGACATCGGGACCTCGGACGCATTCTGCGGCGTTGACGATCGTACTTCACGTAGCAACTGTTGGCAGAATTCATTCTGCGTTTGCTGAATCGACGTTAGTAGGCTAGTCAGAGTATCCTGCGACATCGTGATACTCATGGCGGCACCGGCGCCATTATTCTCCGACTCTGACATAGCACGTGTTCTCGGCATAATGAACCACAGTAGTCACACACACTACCAATTTTCTATGTAGTTTACCGAAGAAACACAATAACAATGTTCGATTTAGCCCCCAATAGTTATTTTTGATACCTACGACAAACTTTTTTCTGTAGGCACATAACTACACACGTTGGGCAGCCACTTGTAGCACTGTGTAGGGCCACTGGGGGTGAGTTAAATGAGCGATACAGTCCAATTGATGTTATTTTATTGTTAACACGGCACAATAACACAATCACATCAAGAAAGACAAGGTTCTCGCGATATTTTAGCGGCGCTTACGCGGGAAAACATGGCACGCGTACCGCGGTCGCTCACTCGACTGGCGCCTCCGCGCGCCCTAGCGGCCAGCTGTCGAACCAGCTGGGTTGCCTACTGTGATTTATGCATAGCCACACGCTATAAGCTTCATTTTTATTTGCCTCTGAGTCTCTGAATTTTTACACCATTTCTTCTCCCTTAAATTCTTGCAGCAACATGATAAGATTTTTATATCATCATTTCAGTCGTCAACTGCTGGACATAAGCCTCCTCCAAAGACCGATCAACGAACGCTCTGGGTTTGTATTGTGTGCTCGTTGGGAGGTTTTGCCAATCTTTCGGTTAATCCCATAGTTTCCTTTTAATACACCCACGGGATGAGACGGGTCGGTGCTATTCTAAGCCAGCACCACACGGCTAGTTTTTAAATAATATAATTAATCAAAATACTGGTTTCTAATACGGGGTGTATTAGAAACGTGTATTTGATTTTCAAAATCACCAAAATATAATTTCTTGATTTTTAATCATAAAGCCAAATGTTAGTTTTCATCGAACCCGACGGAACTTAATAATAAGTTTCATCCCCTATTTTACCCTCTTAAATTCAGATTTGTCTAAAACACTGAAATACGTATTCCCATATTTTTTACTGAGAAGGTGAATACAATTTTTTATAGATCTAACTTTAACACTGACCGATTTAACAGTAACTCCCTTAAGAGTTGAATTTATAAAAAACACGTATTTCTTTATTTTCAACCAAAAAGCCTTTTTTTAGAGTTTTTGATTCAATTGTTATGACAGCATTAAGATGACCAATCCCAACAGACGGCACTCGTTCACGAGTATGACGCATGCATCAGCGTCGCCCAGCTCAACCATATAGTAGGGAAACTTAGCAACCCGACCCGCCACCATCAGCAGGACACTTGAGTGAGCATGACATGCCTAAACTGCCCGTTATATACACGAAAATAGAGCGCTTGGAAAATCCGCGCCAAACTACGGTTTTCGTATTTTTTCAACTGTGCGAAGAGTATCCTCTTCGTTCGCCAAATCGCGAACAATGGCAAGATGACGTCATACTATACGTACGAGAAGCAAAGAGGTGTGTTTGATCGACGTCAACGTGGGCGTACCGAATATGGTTTTTCGGGAGTTATGAAAGACGCATGCATCCAAATAATGGCGTGCAATTTTTTGCGCATTTTACTACACACGGTGCTTTTGGTGCCGTTAAATTTCCCAAATATCACCCAAACTACAGAGCGTTCCATCTACTTGACGGTGATAAACACTGGGACGATACTCTCGAGGAGGTCAGCGATAGTCCTAGTCGTCTGCTACATTTATTCGCCATCATGTTGGTATTCTAAGCACCGACAGTCAGGGTTCGACTTATTGCTGTTCACTCAACGCACATTATAGTGAGTGATCTCAAACGCGTGTCTGTATAATGGGCGGCAGTGGTGGTGTCGGCAAGCAGATCGCTCGCAATCGGTACGCTGTATGCTCGCTTGAAGCGCGCGATCTGCTCACTCGTTCTATACGCTGTATGATTAAAAAAAATAAAAAAAACGCTGTATGTGGGATGGGAGCATGGCAGTTGCGAGCGCACTCGCGAAATGTATCTTGACATTATAAAAGTATTGTACAACACACGACTTTAAGCCCTAATTTGAAGGACAAAATGAGCGGTGTGGCTATAATGAGTGATTGGACTGTTAATACTGGGCCGAAAAGGGCAAGCTACATTTTATGAAAGTTATTGATGACGACACCCAGTGCCATGTGGGAAGAGTTTCCAAACAAAAGACAAAAGCGTATGGTTTGGCAATCGGCTGGCTGGGCTGGATGCAATATGCGGCAGGCCTATGGGTCGTGTCATTCGGAAATATATCATGATCCCTCTACACCTATTACAAGTTCCTAATAAAAGCTCAGGTCATTATTGTGTGTTTTCAATAGCATGATATACATTTCTAAATTGTGCGAAGCCGCGGGCAAAAGCTAGTTAGTAAATATGTAGCTATATAAATGTACAATATCCAACTATCTGTTATTTAGAAAGAAGATGCTTCTTAATTCTGCTCTTGAATACGTCCAGAGAAGGGCTATCGCGAAGAGGATGTGGAAGAGAATTCCATAGGCGCACTGCGCGAATTGTAAAGCATCCATCATAAGGGCTTGAGGAGTGACGTGGAGTTCGAAGGAGAAGAGAAGAAGCGTGCGACATGGTTTGCCCCTAGGGACTAGATACTCAAAGCATTCACGAAGATATGTGGGAGAATTAGGATTATGAAGGAATAAAGAGAAGACAGAATGTGTGAATCTCGATGCTACTGAATCGGCAACCACTCCAGCTTCGCCCGGAACTCCGACACATGGTCGTATTTCCGAAGGCCAAAAATGTAACGGATGCAGAGGTGCTGCAGGCGTTCAAGTTTGTAAAACAGCATTTGAAGTTGAAGGCCATCATCGCCTACCGCTTTCGTGGAGATGAATTGGATAGTTTTCCTTGTATCGTGGTCGGATGGTCTGGTCTGGTCTGGATGAAAAGAGAAAGAAATACTTAACGACAAAGGAAGATTAGAGAGATAGTTATGGGTAGAAGATTTAACATTGTGATCAATAGAAATTGAAAATTTGAAAAATGCAGATTAATGTCATTTAGGTCAATTGTAGGTTCGAGGAGTGCCCTGCGTGGGCGGCCGAGCGGCGGATCCTGGTCGATCTGATCGGGCAAGATCTCTCTCTGCCGGCAGTAGTGTCGGCTATGTTGGCAGAGCATGAAAATTGGAGTGCAGTGGTCTCCTTCTGCGAGAGCGTCATGCTCCAGAAGGAGACTGCAGAGCGGGATCGGGAGAGGGCTGATCCCGCACGGAGAAAGACGAGACGGCGCCGGGGCAACAACCTTCCCGGCTCCCAAGTCCAACACACCTGAGCCCCCTGCCGTCACTACATGGTGGGGGGCCTCGGGGGTCGCGGGCGCGCAGATTGGGGAGTCTGCGTTCTCACACCGAGCGACCCCCGGGAAGACGGTGGCGCGCACGTGGTCACGTGCCGCCTTGTGCGCAGCACAGCGCAAAGCGAGGCTTGGAGGGATCCTTTACAATCCTCCCCGAGAAGTGCCTGGGGGGGCGACCATTTTACAGTCGCCATCCCTCCGCTAGAGGGGGTGACCGCTTTACAGTCATCCCCTCCGTGATGTGCCTAAAGGCGTGGCACCAATGGCGGCTCTAGTGTGATCTTACGAGGACCTTGAGCCCCCCTTCGGTGCCGAAGATGCCGGCATACCCCTTCGCCCTTCCCCGGGGTGAAGGAAGTTCCATGTAGAATTTCCACTGGACATCAATAAAAAAAAAAAATAGGCTACACTTGCGAGGATGCCGAACAGTGTCCTACGAGGCGGAAACTCTCCTGGCGCGTTTTCCACCTTTCAACATCCTGGCGGAGATGGATGCGTGAATCTACGATCAGACACGCAGACGGCGCCGGGGTAACAACTGCCTTGGCGCCTATTTCCCATACGCCTGAAACTCCCTGCCGTTGCTATAAGGCGGGGGGCCACTGGGTTCGCGGGTGCGTAGATTGGGGAATCTGCGTGCCCACACCGAGCGACCCAAGAAAAGACGGTAGCACGCATATGTTATCCTAAATTAAAGGTTAATATATTCAATTTATTACGACTTTCCGTTGCAAATCCAAATAAAGTTTTAAGAGACTTGTATGTATTATAAACAAATACACTCCCACGCAGCCTTCTTCACTATGAACGAAGGTCGCGAGACGAGTGATGAATTTTATAATATTACAAAAATTAATACATTTCTAGATAGTCTACTATCTAGTGTGATCTTACGAGGACCTGGAGACCGCTCCGGTGCCGAAGATGCTCCAGTGGCTTTAGCTGGTAGGAGTTCGGCATACCCCTTCGCCATTCCCCGGGGCGAAGGAAGTTCATAAAGAATTTCCACTGGGAACCAATAAAATAAAAAAATGGCTACACTTGCATCACATTCTCGTAAATAGGTGTAAATATAATTTGCGCCTAGCGTAGCGGGCGGGTACGGCTAGTAATAATATACAAGTCTCTTGTAACTTAATTTGGATTTGCAACGGAAACGTCGTAATCATATCGGCCATTTATACGTCCACTGCTGAACAAAGGCCTCCCCCATAGATTTTCACAACTGTGTCATTATTTTGGGGGTAATTTGCCAATACTTACCACGCTTGGTAGGCGGGTTGGTGAGCGCAGTATGGCTACCGTTTCAAAGAAGGGACGCTGCTGCCGGGATGGGCATAGCAATCTGGTTTAGATTCCCTTAGTCGCCTTTTACGACATCCACCGGAGGAGATGGAGGGGTGCTATATTCTTAATCCGGACACCACACGGAAAATCGGGACACTACACGGAATACACGTTGTAATAAATTGAATATATTATCCTTTAATTAAGGATAATATATTTGTACCGGACGGGCACTGTGGCTGCACCAGAAGTGAGCGTGCTGACGTCCTGTACCTATAGGTTCCAGATGTCAACTACTACTAGGCGTGTTCAGAAGGGCTATATATTGATAACGCGTTATAACGATGCGTAATTTAAAAATCACCTATAACTTTCTACGTTATAATATATTAGTTTAATATTTATTACTTCGTCGAGCGCCGCGGTTTTGCTAACGTTGCGGTCCACAACAGAAAAATAGTTCCAAATTTGTCCTCTTCGAGATATTTTCGATTTTTTAAACATGTAAATTTTTATAGTTTTGAAATAATATCAACATTTCAAAACTATCACGCAAACGCTTGCAATCTCCCGTAAAATACAACTTATGACGTCAAGCGAGTTATCCGCACTGATTTTGTTCAAATATAATCGTACATCAAAACGACTGTCGAATAAAAACAATTATATTAGGTCCTACTATTATTTATTAGTTTCGATTAAATATTGATAAGAATCTAGCTTTTATAACTGTGATGTGAAAGCATAATTTTGCATGTGGCATAAAATAACGTCTAAGATATATTCGTTTCATTTCGATAGGAATCTAGCTCTTATTTAGCATGAAATAAGTGACGTCGGGGAAGCTGTGGTCGTTTAGTAATAAAAATAATAGGGCAACATAAATAACCGTTACCTGGTTTAATAAATAATAGGTGATATGATTATTTTTAAATAATCGATTATTTATTCAGCCACCTAATATATCGAACACTCCTAACTACTACGTATATTGTTGTGGCTTCTTTATACTGAACGGACATTGATGCTGCACTGAATTCGATACCAGCAAGCGTGTTGATATTGTATGTAACTATGTTGAAAAACGTTGACGGAGGAGATGCTTCTGCTGATATCAATTTTGCTATGTTGTGATTAGTGTTGAATGATGAAGGTTGAGGGTTCAGATGGTGAAGAAGTAACTGAAGAGACGATTTGTGGCAAACGACTATGTTATTTCTTAACTAATATCAAACTTAAAGGTATTGTTGCCTAAAGGTTGATATAAAACTTATATACTGGACTTTGTATACTACAAATGCTTGACGGCACGGTTGGTGCAGTGGCTGATACAGTCGACTGCTGCGCTTCGGGTCGTAGGTTCGATTCCCGCACGGAACAAATATTTGTATGATCTGCGGGTAGTTGTTCCGGGTCTGGGTGTATTGTGTGCGGAATTCATGTCTGTAAACGCTGGGTGCGTTTACAGACATGAATTCGACACAGGAGAAATCCTAGTGTGGGGCAACGTTTTTAAAAAAAGACTAAGACTAACTACTGACTACTAGACTAAGAGCACAGTTTTTAATGCATGTTGTTTCTTGCGCATTGATTTTTGGTTATATTGTTGTTGAATACAGGCTAAGATGTTTTTACAAGTCTCTTTGCAATGATATTATAGATTAATGTATCTGTAAAATGTCATTAAATGGAAGTTTATATTTATTACAAAATGGATATTTTTGGAGAAGTTGACTATTAAAATGATTTATTTAACGATCATTCGAAATGAAGTTTGGTCTTTAGTGTTCCACTCAGATGTATATGAGATGTACAGGATATATGTATAATTGTATTTTTTTTTAATGAGGTAGTTTCTTTTTTCTCCTATATGTGGTGAAAAACGTCACACTTTCTTTTCTTTAACTTTCTGGAGGAGCCAACACAACTTCGCTACAGGTTATTATGTTAATATGTACATCAAATTAATTAAACGATATTTATATATCAATATAACATCTGTTCAAGTGTTCAATGACAATAGGCGCCAACACACGTTTTTTTATAGTTTATACTTCAACAACATTCATCCCGTTAAAAGATATAAAAACCTAGTATGTAAAAAACTCTATTAAAAATGAACCTTGTATGTGAAGAGGAACTAGTTTGTGAATATCTATATATATTCTTAATTAATAGGGTTTTTGAGGTACATTTCATTACTTCTTATTCTGCGCAGATCGGAACAAAGTTGGTAATGGAAATAAATCGTAATCGAAAACAGGCTGATGCATAGACGAGTAATATGTGCTTGAGGCGTGATTTGAATCTCGTCTCAGCTGAGTTTAGATTGATTACCGTGCTGGGATATGACCGATACTCAAGTACAGATTCTATACTTAAACTGTGATCAGTTAATTAAAGATCAAACTGGACTTGAGGATCGTTCTGTAATACGGACCTAAGACCGCTAGCTATTTACTTCTGTTATTGCGGCGACGGCGCGGGAAAATTATTAACGTGATATTGGTAAAGTTCCTTGTTAAATTTAATATCCTGGCCAACAATCAATACGGTTTCAGAGCTGGGAAATCTACAGAAGACGTTACCTCGGGACTCTCGAATACAAAAGTCGAACATCTTAACAATAAGCAAAAGTCTGTCGGCATTTTCCTCGACCTATCGAAGGCGTTCGATACCATTTCTGTCCCAAAACTAATTGACATGCTAGACAAAAGCCTACAGACCAACTCCGTTGGCTCGGAGACTTCGTTGGTGTTACGGAATCACAGCCTTTTAGCCTAGGTAGCAGGCACAGCAATCTATATAATGTATATAAGTTGTAATTATTGAATGTTGAAATCAGTTATAACCCACAAGTAGTGGCTACCGAGTAATATTAGACAAAATAAACCTACATTGTCATTGGACAATGACGAAATATATGGCACATGATAGTACCCACTACTTGTACGACCTAATTTTGAGTATAAATATGACCGCCCGGCCAAATGGTCGGCAGTACTAAATTAGTCCTACGTGAGCAAGATACAGTGAAATACCCGTACGGAACCAGATAAGCCTTCGCCCTGTCAAGAAGCATCTTTTAGTATTCAGTTTGTGTTGTGTTAAAGTTAAATTCAGTCATCCAGTTTTATTGTTTTATATTGTGTTTATGTGTTGCATCGCAGCTATCCTGTAAGAGAGAAAATATAGTGATTGTGTTTTGCCAGCCGCTTTGTGTTTCAATTCAAAGTTCCATACAACCCTGCGCCTGAATTCTCTACAGTTGGCATACACTATATTGAAAGACTGGCAGACGATTGAGGGGAGGCTGATCTTAGGGAGCTGTGAGCTAGTGATTGGCGAGAGAATGCCAAAAGTCAAACTGAGTTGTGGATCGTATCGGAGACTAAGATATATTTGTGGGTCGCTGAGCCAACGGAGTAAGTAAGTACTATACATGAATAATGTTAGTTTAATATCAATGGACGTATGCTATGGACTCAACTTTGGCGTCTTGTTTTATTATTATCTCTCTATTATACAAAGGTTTGCTGACAGAATACGAAATTTTGAGTTACGTTTGCCTTTGTAACATAACACAACCCAATAATACTTTTTTCACAATAAAGCATAATGATTTTCGGAACTAATATACGTACTACCAACCACGTTCTCCCATTGAGTTTGAATTCGGTATGCCGTTCGTCTGATAGGTATAAGTAAACACTAAAGCTGACGGCACTTAGTAAGATATGTAATGTGACTTACAGGTTTTACTATAAGATTCGACAGGGACGGCGGCGGCGTCTGTAACGGTTCCTCGAACATTCGGGACAGGTGCTGCATATCGAACATTGACGAGCCACCGGTGAAAGAGCAGGTGCTTTTTTTGGCGGCTGCGGTGGGGCGACCGGCTTCCGTGGACAGACTGGCTGGAGACACGCAGGTTTTGGACGCAATAATTCTATCAATTCAAAAAGCGTCAACAGCAGCATGTAAAGGAAAGCGAGCCACGCAGAGTTCAGCAGCAGCTGGCGCGTGAACTCCGGGTCAGGTATGGTGCGCGTACGTGCCATGCTCTCAACGCGAGCGTTGCTCGGCGCGCGCTCGCAAGTACTGCCGGCTCCAGTACAGCAGCGAGTGCACGAATACGATGCACGCGTACAGAATGAGCACTTTAAACACGGTGCAAATGATAAAGGTTCCCGGATCCACCTGAGCCTTGCGGGTCCATCGCATACCCAGCGGCGGTGGCCGCGTTGGGCCCGCTCTTTTCCGATCACCTCGTTATATAGCTAAAAGGTACTCTGTGATATAACTCCCGATGACGGTTTCGGTTTGACACTCGCTGTCACCCAGCATACAGTGACACGCTACAGATTATATGTAGTCAAAGCTCATCGCGCACACATTCTTGACCTGTCGTATGTACGATACGAATGAGAAGTTGTTATTCGAAACTAATTCGTTAAATAACTTGACATTCAAAGTCAAAGTCAATTCAATTCAGTCAGTTCGCTCTGCATTAGTCAGTCTAAAGCTATTTGCACAAACAGTTTTTTATGTTCCTTCCTAACCTGTATTCTGAGCAACGTTTTAGCATCAATATTTTATTTCAAACGATTGCGCTGGCCCAGTAATTTTCCTCATCAGGTTTTCAACTTATAAGCCTTGTACTACTAATTAACTTAGGGCTGGACTGGACTGACAGGTCTTATATTTCTTCTCGATGGATTAATGAATTCATATAATCAGTTTCGTCGTCGTCGTCAATTGTTAGGTCATCAATACTATCAAAAATATCCATAATATCAAAAATTTTAAGGGACAGATAAATTTATTCTTCAGGTAGTCGCGTTATTCGTCAAATAAAGCCTATCTAACGTCTGAAAAATTAAATTTTTAATTTATTATTAAAATGTTTGCTATCTATCGAATAAATGCATCTGTTTATTAATTTGACGATTGAAAAATCGGCCCATAATTTAGTTACTCTACATTAATTTTCCTAATTAGTTAAAATTAAACAATTTTGCTACCTATAAAGATAAATTCTGTGGCAGAAAGTGTCGGCTCGGGGTGTCGAGAGGTGCTGCACCGGTTTTACCATCGCCCGTCTCGAAGAGTCAGAGCGGGTTTCCCCGTTATTACGCCACGATTTTTTTTTAACGTTGGGATATCCTCCGCCTTGGTAAGGGCGAAGGGGCATGCCGGGCTCAAACCGGCTAAAACCCCAAGGAATCCTTCTTCTCACCTCTAGCCGGGGGTGAGGTGTACGCTTTATGTGCGTTATGCGGGCCGCCGGCAGGTATCGGCCGGTCCTCTAGAGTGATCATACGAGGACTTGGAGCCTCCCTTAGTTGCCGAAGATGACCGCTCCAGTGGTCTTAGCCGGTAGTCGTAGAGCATACCCCTTCGCGCTTCCCCGAGGTGAAGGAAGTTCATGAAGAATTTCCAAGGGGCACCAATAAAAAAATAAAAAAAGGTATCGGCCGCTCACTGTTTGACGGGCCCCTTCTCTGTGTGACCTTATTGGCCACACCTATTCTTCAGAGAGGCGCGCGCGGAACACGCGCGCCATCTCGGGCCTGTTTGTGTTCTGGCGACGGATCGCCCCCTGGTTCGTCGCCCGCAGGCCGCTCTTCACGGTGGCTGGAGATCGTTCAGCGCCCTCCTCCGGCGCCCACGCCCGGTGTGTTTTCTGCGGCGGGGATCAGAAGTGGTCTCCTCCCATCCCCGCCCTGCCGCCTGCTTTGCGTGCATCACTTCCTTGCAATAGGAGGCGTCACGCTCAAACTATGTACCATAACAACCCAAGTAAGTTGGGTGCTGATATGTACTACTCAATGAAAGAAAGCATGGACGCGAAATTATATATCGTCTTTCCTACCTCTTCTTTTTCTTTTCTGATTAATTTTGTTGCGGGTCCCAAGATAGTTATTCATTTCTCTCAGACACCACGCTTCATTGATCGGTGTTCTTTCCGGTAGTCACCATTGTAGATAGGAGTTGCAGTAGTGAAGAATGTGTGGCGGGCTTCCACCGATCGGTCAGCTAAGGCAAGCTAGAATTAGCTTAGAAAGTCCTGCGGGTACTCATGGGGTTCCACTGCAGCCGTACAATAAAGGCAAGCCGGAGACGAGGCCCTGACTGACTCTCTGGGCCATTCAAGTACGCAGTGTCGCCACTCAATTACAGCTCGCCACAAACAGCCCTGTATTTTGTAAGCTTCTTAAGAATATATACAAGTTGTTTAAAACTTGATCAATACATTGATGAAGAATAAATATAGCAGCTATATAGTATCTACAAATAGCATTTTAGATATATTTGGTTACCAGGGAAGCCACATGTGCAGAAAAGAGCTAACGCCATATGTCCTTTTTTTCTTTTTTATTGGTCTCCAGTGGAAATTCTACATGAACTTCCTCCGCAACTGGGGAGGCTGAAGGGGCATGCCGTACTCCTACCGGCTAAAAACACTGGAGCAGTCAGCTTCGGCACCGAAGGGGGCTCCAGGTTCTCGTAAGATCACACTAAAGCCCCCATTGCTGCCTCACTTTTAGGCACATCTCGAAGGGGACTGTAAAGCGGTGACCCCCTCTAGTGGTGGGAAGGTGACTGTAAAAAGGTCGCCCCCTAGGCACTCCTCGGGGAGGATTGTAAAGGATCCCCCCAACCATCCCCTTACGCACACGGTGGTATGTGATCACGTACGCGCCATCGTCTCCCCAGGGGTCACTCGGTATGAGCACGCAAACTAACGCCATATGTCCCTATTGTCAACATAGTCTTTCATTCTATAGTATTTTTTTAGGAGAATTGATTTAATTGCCTAAAACTTTCCGTCTGTGAGATAAGTAATTGATTTGGGTATCGTGTTGAAAAAACAAATACAGTTTCCTAAGAATGATTTATTGGTGTTTGACAAACTAAATTTAGGTACCACAATTTTTTACGGACATACAAATATTTTCAAATACGTAAAGGGAGAATGTTAGTATATTAACATTTTTAAATATATCTTTAAGTGATTCGCAAGACCCATATCGTAGATTGCGCGGATGGCGTTCTTCTGTATCATTCTTATTCAATCGATGCAATTTCAACTCAAGTTCTCCTTGAGTTTAGATTCTTGATTTGTAGTACGGGCCTAAATCAACGCCATCTATTAAACTAATTGAGTAGGAGCACATGTCTCGGGTAGCTGACTACCCAGCCGCTAACGGCCGCATACTGAAACGCCTCTCAATATTTAATATCCTCTCAACTAATTCATTCGCCCGTTGTTAGTGAGTTATTGAAATATTGAGTGGCGTTTCAGTATTCGGGTGTAAATATCTAAAATGGATCATCCATGCATCGAACATCATTGTTGTGTAAGGATAGGTGCAAATTGGTGCATGATTCAGCTGCCGAGTGTCGGGATCAAGCGACCTTACAACATGTCTTCTTAAACGGGCAACAGGTGGCGCCACGCTTAGCTTTCTGGATTAACAAGAGTTCGAAATAACACAACAACAATAACAATACTTGAGAGGTTAGAGATGAACTATAAATGATGCAATGATATTCTTTACTCTGGATGCTGGCATGTGTCATTTTGACATTTCATCAGAACGAACATTATACGCGTTTAGGCATTTTTTGTCTTGGAAACTCCTCATGTATTTTCTCCACCATGGGGAAGGTTGGGGGAGAAAGGGTATTAATTAATTGTCATAATTGTTATTAATTATATTTATTACATATTAGACATAATTCACAATCACACAATATTTAAATGATTACATTTTTACAATTTAATTCGATCATATTTGCAAATGTTGTGTACATCTATAATAGGTATACATATTGTTATTGCAATAAGCTATATAAACTTAACATTTGTAAACTGTTGATGTGCCTTATGAAATAAATGAAAATGAAATGAAAAGGGTGGCGGACCGTTACCCGCTAAAACCTCTCCTACATATCGTGGACCTATCTGGACGTGCGGAGTTCGTTTACCATTGAAGCGCATCTTGCGTATTTTTAGGCCTGCCTAAAAATAGAAATAAAATTATTAAAAAGAAATAGGCAGCTAGCTATATCTGAGTGGAGAGCACATAAAGTTTATAAACGATGTACATCATTTATTTGGTGAAAATCGTAAAGTTGTCAAATCCGTAATAAAACTATCAAATAAGTCAATAGTTTGAATACGATACCGAAAGTAAATTCTACGCGTCTAGGGGTAACACCTGGAGCAGGATACCGCACAGCACACGCTCGAGGAGTGCCCCGCGTGGGCTTCCGAGCGGCGGATCCTGGTTGACTGGATCGGGCAAGATCTCTCTGCCATCAGTAGTGTCGGCTATGTTGGAAGAGCACAAAAATTGGAGTGAAGAATAATTTTATATGCATTTAGTAAAAAACTGTTATTTTGACATAACAAACAGACACTTTATTTGTATAGATTCTTCCACCTTCTAAAAAGGGAGTCCAAATGACGAATTATTATGTTTCAATAATCTGCTGTCTAATGGTAATTTAATGGCTATTTATAAGAATGGAATTTCACGTATTTTTTTTATTAGCCAAAGGACGTGCACCGCTGGACAAAGACCTTCCCCCTGCGTTTCATGCTTGGCAGGCGGATTGGTGAGTGCAGAATGGCTTCTGTTCCATAGAAGGGACGCTGCTGCCCATCCCTATAGTTTAGAGTCCCTTAATCGCATTTTACGACCTCCTCGGGAAGAGTACGAGTGATGCTTTATTCACACGGAATTAGATCTTTTTACTTGAGTTGTTCAGATTCCGGTGGCTATTTGCCTGAACTCACCCAAAACTATTTCAACGACAAGAAATTGCACCAAAATCATAATATTCAGATAGGTACAGTTTTTAAGAAAGCTCAAGGTCACTCAGCGAGATCGAATCAGAAATGAGGAGATCTGTAGAAGAACTAAAGTTGTCGACATAGCTGAAAGGATTTGTAAAGTGAAGTGGCAATGGGCGGGGCACATTGCTCGTAGAACTGATGGCCGTTGGGGCAAACAGGTTCTCGAATGGAGACCGCGCACCGGAAAACGCAGCGTGGGACGACCTCCAACGAGGTGGACAGACGATCTGGTGAAGGTCGCTGGGAGTCGTTGGATGAGAGCGGCATGTGACCGCTCGTTGTGGAAATCTATGGGGGAGGTCTTTGTTCAGCAGTGGACGTCCTGTGGCTGATATGATGATGATGACAGTTTTTAAAGGTACGATGTCGTTATAATATTGTTTTACGGGTAATTTATTACATAAACAACAAGAACAGGGGGCCTAAAAAGGCCGCTTTAGCAGAATCATAATATGAATCACATTAAATATCACCAAATGGTCCAGAAGGCCTAAAAAGACCGTAATAGGTTTTATTTATAAGGCATAATAATGATCTCGATACGATTCACATTAGACATCACAAAATGGTCACTTAATCATAACTGACTATTAACGAGACCATTTTGTGATTTCTAATGTAATTCATATTATGATTCACCTAAAGCGGCCTTTTTAGGCCCCCAGAACAAACTAGACGAGAAAAGTTATAAAAATCAAGCTCAAAGTTTTTATTTCAATTAGGCCCTAATAGACACTTAAGAAAAGTCAACAGATAACGTACACGGTTCGGAAAAGTCGGTCGTTTGGGAAGAGCTAGCAAGAAACTCAGGAAATTAAAGTTTTGATTATGACATTTTAAACTTTCCTTTGATAAAATCTGTAACAGATTTGGGCAGCTTGTTTTAAAGTCGTATACTACTCCGTACGTTTGCCGTGTGGTGCCGGCTCAGAATGCCACCACCCCATCTCCTCCTATGGGTGTCGTAAAAGTCGACTAAGGGATTAGCCGGAGGATGGGCAGCAGCGTTCTTAACATGTTAGTAGATATTAGAGAAGCTTTCACAGACGCTCCTGTCACTGGGAATGGTGTGGTCGACCGCAAGGATAGTTATCAAAGCTATTGTAATGTATGCAAAATTAACGTACGTACTTACTTGCCGTGTGGTGCCGGCTACGAATAGCACAAACCCATCTCATGCCGTGGGTGTCGTAAAAGTCGACTTTAATATCTTTCAACATGCTTTCTGCGACCCACACGCACGTGTAACGTAAATACATGAATTTCGAATATGGGGGACACTTTTGGGGGGCAATATAGAAGATTAAAAAATTGAGTTTTGCAAATTGTACCGTGTAACATATGAAATGGAAGGGCTTGTTATGGGGGTCTCAAATGTATTTATTTCATAAGTTTAAAATATATCATTTTTAAGTTAATTAAGAAAATAGACGAAAATTGGCAATTACTGACTATACTCGTCTTTACTTCTAATGAAATAAGGCAAAGGGGGTAGCTTTTTTTCTACCAGTATACTCGTCGATAATCGGCCTTTTAATCCTATTGCTACCAAAACCTGACATGGCTTTATCGGTGTTCCCACTGTAACACAAGGCCTTATATAGATTGCATTGAGAACCGTCCTGTGGGCTTAGAAATAAACATATATCTATCACTCATATTATCTCATATGACTCGTGTCTCGTGCTCGTTCTGCGAACATATGGGTATCCAGAATGAAGAAGTTTGCACAAAACGCAACTGATGAAGCACAATAATGAATAAATAGACGTGGGAATCGGCTGAATAGCTAGGAGGACCTGCAATCTTAGCCGGCTCTGTGGAATTACCCGGGGATGAAATTAAAAAGTTTAATTAAATGACGGTCGTACAACGTGACTGGCTGGCGAAGCGTGACACGGTTTCCCTATAGTTATATATTTTACAAAATACCCCTTTCGAAAGAGATGGACTCAACATAGAGTTGTTCTGCATAATGGGGATAAAATTTTACAAACAAGTAAACCTTAATTACCAATGAATACAGAGAGCTTATTCTGGTATTCAATGGCCAGCAATAGGTAAGTCCATTTCTTATTGCTGGCCATCAGTACAATAACTGGACCGAAGCTACTTTATAGATTATATAGACATCTCGCCCTTTTTCACGAGCGCTGCGCTGGGTGAGCCTAGAGAAATGAAGTAATCCTATTGGTGGATTTTTTCGTCGCGCATCGCTAAGTTACCTCGCACAGCTCTGTTGGAAACCCAGTCTCACTAATACGCAGGATGCACTCGTATTAGCTAAAAACAGCGACAGCTGCTATCGCGCGTCTAAGGATTCCCAGTGGAAAAGAGCCTGAAATTGAAAGCCGAGGATGCAACTTTTAGTTCATTGATCGTCCAACGTAATACCAAATAACGTTTAAGAACGGCATCTGCGCGATTTACGTCTGTCGCAAAGCGTCTGCGACTTACGTATTCAGCCCGCGGGCTGATAACCTGCTTGTATGGGTGCTGGTCAACCGGACCAAACCGATTTTAGTTATTAAATACTGATATAGGTTAAGTTATATGTAACACACTAGACCCAAGTTGTATGTAGAATAATGATAATAACATAAAATAAAAAATACGGGTTGCACTCCGGGAGTGCCGACAGAAGTGAAAACTTATTTATTACTTACTTACGCGTTCGCGGTCTGCTATACGTATGCATATATGCACACACTATAGCTGCGTCTCGTAACGGTGTCGCGAGTCCAGACATTTTATCTCATCTAAAAATATGCGTACCGCGCTGAAAGAAGTTTTCACTTCAAAATTTCCGCGTTCTTTCTTCCTTTTGCGTTTGATTATTGGCCAATCATATGTCAAAAGTTATTCAAGCCGCCCAAAAGCCTCCGACTTCGCTTAACGACTGCCGCCTAATTACAACAAGCGGGACCAACGATTTTACGTACCCTCCGAAATACGTAGATGTTCAGTTCAAATACCACTATGCGGCCACCCATCTATTTAATGAGCGCACCGAGCGTTGCTTAACCTCATCGATCGTTTACGGTTTAATCAGTGAGTGCAACTGGCTAGTACCCCTCAAATTGCCGCGTTATTGTGTGAACAGATGAGGAATTTTAAGCTGACCATTTCCTCCCATGGGTGTCGTAAAAGTCGACTAAGGGATTAGCTGGAGGATGGGCAGCAGCGTCCTTCCGAGTACATTAACAACTCAACTGCGATCGCCAACCCGCCTGCCAAGCGTGGCGATTATGGCAAAACCCCCCAATGTGCTCACAACACATCCATATCGGTGGTTGTGGTGATCTTTGGGGGAGGCCTGTGTCCAGCAGTGGACTTCATTCGGCCGAAATGATGATGATGAGAAGACTTTGAACAGTAAAAGCAGTGCCATCCATGAACAAGCTTGAATGGTATTCTAATGCTTTAACGTATAATATAATTCTTTCTGTCCTATAATAAGCTTAAAGATTCTTCTTGTAGTATACATATGTGTGATTAATCACCCAATGCTTTAGTCAACGCATCATCATCATTTCGGCCATTGAAGTCCACTGCTGGACACAGGCCTCCCCCAAAGATCACTACAACGACCGATATGGGTATGTTGTAGGCTCATTGGGGGGTTTTGCCATAATCGCCACGCTTGGCAGACGGGTTGGCGATCGCAGTTGAGTTGTAATGCACTCGAAGGACGCTGCTGCCCATCCTCCGGCTAATCCCTGAGTCGACTTTTACGACACCCACGGGAGGAGATGGGGTGGTGGTATTCTGAGCTGGCACCACACGGGTAGGTCAACGCATACTTAAATATAATAAAGAAATTCTGCCCCGCCATGAAACGGTCACGCTTCTCGATGTATAAATTGGCAAATGGCTCCAATGAAAATAGGTCACCTCATAATTAATTAGATATTATTCCAAGCGAGGAGTAGATTTTCGATTTGACGGTTGCTCGTTCAAACGGTATCGGAGTGGTCTGTTGGTGGGTGGCATGATGCACTCGTCTATAAGTAAGTGGGCGAGTGCTGAGTGCCAGAGACAGGTCGCACCTGGCCTCTGGTGGCGTCACGCGCGTCGTCCAACAGAATTAAAAAGTAAACTAAACAATGCATAACGGCAGACTCGCTAAATTCATCCCGTGCGAGCGACCGCCCGACGACAAGGCGCTCTAAGGCAAGCGCCGCACGAGCAAGCCGGCTCTGGCCTTTCGGAAGAAGCGTCGTAATAAATCATTCGAAATATTAGTAATTTGGCGTTGTTTATTATAATGACGTCACCTGTTTATGGTTCGCCCGCACGCAACTATTCTCATGTGTTCGTGCCAGTATTTTATTTTAATACGTACTAGCATCATTTCGGCGTGCTGCTTCAGTTAATACATCAAATAATCCATAAAGACGGTATGGTATAATGGAAACCTAATTCTAGGAAGGTTCCGAAAACAAGCGTCCCTGGAGATTGTAATAAATTAAAAATATGTTTGAGTAAGTTCGCTGTGTATAATATCATGATTCTTGCCATTTATATGCGTGGTCGGGTTGCTACTTGCCATGTGAACGTTAAGTGTCCGCTTGTCGCCATCTAAACTAGGTCTCTCCGTCGGGTCATTACAAAGGAAATAGTCGTTTGATAGACATCAGAGGGAAAGGCGGAGGCCATCGGGTGGCCTTCCGCACAGGAAAGGGTGACCCGCGCGGCAGCGGCGACGGCGGCGGCGGCGTGGGGTTGAAGGGCCGCTGCCGGCGCGCTGGCGGGTGAACGACCGCGACACGCAAGCTTTTTCACGTGATACGATTAACGTCGCGAAGTAGGTCAGCAGAGCACTGCACCGCGCGCCCCTCCGCACTCAGCACGCTTCGCGCTGTACGTGCAGCTCCGCTGTACTCCGCCGCAGAGCACCGCCCCGCGCTCGCACGATAACATCAACCTGGTATACAATACAATTTATCCGGACGTTTTGTTATCACGACAGTTTGCCGGCTAGGCATGTCTATTTATTATTTCCAAAGATTTTGTTTATCAAATATATATAACTACAAGCGATTTTGTTTCTATTGATCCAGCTTAGCATGGGGGCAATTTTTGAGTGAACAGGGGGGCATTGCAAATGACGCACCACAGTGGCACCACCATGAAAACGAAATCTTCATTAAACTCTATGCGCGAGGAGAAAACTATATTTTTACAGCTATAACTTTTGGTTGCTCAGTATATAGTCTTGAACATAATACGGTTACGGTACTTGAGTGCACTGAATCTTGAATTCACTTGCTGTATGGCATTGAGCGGAACATGTGGTATTAAAACCGCTTAGATATTCACCCACACTTCCTTCAACATAATAGTTTTTAATGGTTGTAAAATCTTTTAAGCCTAAGTATATAATACAAGCAACAAGTTTTTGACATCTTGTCCAGAGAGATCAAATTGCCAATTAGCTTAGGGAGATCTTTACTTTTTTATTTTCAAAAGTCGTAGACGTAGACGTAGTAGCCATTAAAAGCTTGATGTTCCGTATGTTAGTTATTATATAGCCTTAGTATAGAATATAAAACATCATCATAAGGCTCTGGCGTTTAAAATGCCTTTTATTTTATATAATTTAGTTTCTTCTACATTTTGTAAATGTGTGAACTTCGTCGACTTTATTAGTGCTATACATTAATTGTTATCAGTTTTCTATTGTGTTAGAGGCAATTGTCTGTTTTGTTATTGTGTGTATTTTACATTTAATTAGTCTACTTTGTTCGCACATACCTAGCTTATTACCATGTAATATAAAATTGTAACTTTTTTTGAAAAGAGTATGTCCATCGAGTTTCTTGCCGGCTCTTCTCCATAGGACCGACTTTTCCGAACCGTGCACTTAACTTGACTATTCGTAAGAGCCTATTAGGGCCTATATGATATAAAAAAAATGAGTTTGAGTCATATTGACTACTTTTTGACATTACTGTATTATAGCTATACGAGAAAAGTCACCCTCGTGTAGCTATTTTCCGCTAAACGAGGAACAAGTCATTTCATTTGTGTGTCGCTGTGGGAGGTGATCACGCTCATTAGTGAGCAGCCATGTTCCGATACACGCGTCACAGTTCCCGCCCTCGTCGCCAGTGTCACGCAGACACACAGGCGTGTCAGTCAAGCACACTATGCTCCCAAGACATATTGTGTGTCCAAGTGCTACGTAACGATGGAAAATTATTAGATTGTTGTAGTCGCCGCTTCTCACTTTCTAAATTGACACGACATCATGTTAATGAAGTTCGGTGTGGACGTTATCACAACGCTTTGTTCCCGAGTGTTTCCGAGTGGAGCTACAGAGTAGGTACTTTGTACAGCTGATGAGCCGAAAGAATATTGTGACACAGACGGAGTGTTACAAAGTACCGATTAGTCGCACCCATCTATTACAACCTTCACTGGGTGCAGACGTTGCTAGTACCTACCTATTAAGGCTTTGCCCGTCTTATATAAGATCGAGAGGCGTCTGCAGTTTTTGTAGGACACTAAAGCCGACGTTGGTCACTAGTTTGCTCCTTTTGAAAGGTTTGATGATCCATTTGATGTTTTGTGAGTATTCTGACCAATATAAAAGTAGGTACTTAAACTCGGTACGACACTTTATGCGTTCATAAAGTTTGGTGGTGTAGTAATGTCGGCGCGCTCCACACATTATTACAAATCTCCTAATGTGTGCAGCGTGTAACAAATTGCTACACAAGTTTCCACATAATGGCGTAGTCTATATGTAGCTTCACATTATCTTATAAATTAATCTTTATACTATCGACATGAGTTTTACGTCGAGAATTGCTTTTAAGCCTCCTCGAAGTTCCATTGTGCTTTTTTTCTGCGTCGTCTTAAACGACGACGAAAATTTCTAAAGCGCTGCCAGAGTATTTGTGTGTGATGCCGCCACCTGTAACTCAGCTTGTGAACAAGGACTACCACTGACCACGGACCACCTGTAAACAATAAAATTAAAAGTAATATTACCCAATCTTAGATATTTCATTCAAAATTGTAGTATTTCTGATTCCAAAATCATATTTTTACTGAATGTGACCTTTGCTAGATTCTTCCCATCTTAGCATTTTTGAAAACTTTAGTTATGTCGTTTACGAGTATAACAGTAGGTAAGTGTATATATATACTATGTTTATTTATTGGTTATCTACAAAATTCGTTTTAGGTAATCCATCTATCCCTGTCCGCCCCAAACTGTCCATTAATATGGAGCTAACAGCTAACACATCCGTAGGACAAATTGTCAAGAGGGAATACTGCCGTTATTGGCAGCGCGCGGCGAAGCGATCACGTTACGATGAAATTATTTCAGGCATAGGCCTGAATGACTACGTAACGTACGCCTATTATATTGAATGCCCTCCGTTATATCAGTATCACGTGTTAAAGTTTAACGAAAACGTGTAACGACAGAGAAAGTGTCTGCTAGGACCTAGGTACTGAAAAGGAAAACAATTATTTTGAATGGATATTAAACGGCCGAAACTTAAGATGCCGCCGTGTGGTGCCGGCTAAGAATACCACCACCCCATGTGATCCTGTGAGTGTCGTGAAAGGCGACTATGGGATCAGCCGGAGTATGGGCAGCAGTGTCCTTCGAGTACATATTAATTATAACAAAACTGCGGTCGCCAACCCGTTTGTCAAGCGTGGCGATTATGGCAAAACCCCTCAATGAGCATACAACACAAACCCATAGCGGTAGTTGTGGCAATCTTTGGAGGAGCCTTTTGTCCAGCAGTGGATGTTTTTAGGCTGAAAAGATGAAGAAGAAGAATCAAGATATTATTAATTTTCAGTTCTTTTTTTTTTTAACTTTGCCCCACACTAGGATTTCTCCTGTGTCGTGGATGCATTTACAGACATGAATTTCACAAACAATACACCCAGACCCGGAACAACTACCTGCAGATCGTACAAATATTTGTTCCGCGCGGGAATCGAACCCACGACCCGGTGCGCAGCAGTCGACTGTATCAGCCACAGCACCAACCGAAATCTTCGAATTTGCGCTACTATACAAATATTATGTATACCTAATACAAGCTTGCACACGAGTTCTGTCACTCTTCCTGCGCCCCGGGGAAGGGCGAAGGGGTATGCCGGACTCCTACCGGCTAAAACCACTGGAGCGATCATCTTCGGCACCGAAGGGGGGCTCCAGGTCCTCGTAAGATCACACTAGAGCCGCTTATTGATGCCACGCCTTTAGGCACATCACGGAGGGGATGACTGTAAAGCGGTCACCCCCTTAGCGCAGGGAAGGCGACTGTAAAAAGGTCGCTCCCCAGGCAATTCTCGGGGAGGATTGTAAAGGATCCCCCCAAGCCTCCAAGCGCACAAGGCGGCACGTGACCACGTGCGCACCTCCGTCTTCCCGGGGGTCAATCGGTGTGAGCACGCAGACTCCCCAATCTGCGCACCCGCAACCCCCGAGGCCCCCTACCATTTAGTGACCTCGAGCGTGTGCTGTGCGGTATCCTGGTCGCTTCCACAATGGTTGCACTGTGCCGTGACCTCGCGTCCTATTCTGTGCAGGTATGCACCGAAACAACCATGACCGGTGAATACCTGCGTCAGACGGTAGGTGACGCGCTCGCTCCTTCTGAGCCAGGCTCCGAAGAGCGGCACAATAGGTTCGATCACGCGCTTGAACGTGAACTGCGACCGTAGGCGATGTCGCCACATCTCGAGTGTGCGCCGTCGAGCCAGCTGCCTCTGTCTGTCGAACGCCCCTGATGCTGGGGTACCCTAGTGTAGTGTAGCACCGCACTGCGCTCCTCACTTCTAAGCGGAACACAGGGCACTGCGTACGTTGGTATCGACGTAGTCATCTGACTCTTACAATGAAGACCAGCCACCAGTAAAGTGTACTGTCGGATTTCTATATTTTACCGGCTTTGGTCGGTTACAATACTTCCCGAACAGTTTACCCCCCTTGTCGACGTCGCGGAGGCCCGTCGCCGCGACAATACCACTCCGTTGTAGTAGTAAATACTTCTTCGCTCCCCATCCCTTGCTCGCGCCGGCCCGTGCCGAGTCTGTAGATTTAAACGTCCCCTAATAAAAATTAAATAAAACCGATCCTTGGGGCACGATTAGGCAGGCACTAGTCCATCATCGATGCCCCCCTACCTGTAGGGCATCATAGAGGCCTATCTGCTCGATAGGCACATTTGCTACATGGGCAGGGACGGCAGCGTAAAGCGGAGGTAGATAACGTGCGAGGTTCCGCAGGGGTTGGTTATCGGCCCCTTCTTATGGAATCTCGAATACGCGGTCCTGCGTGCCGTTCTCCCCGCTGGCCTTGTGTTGGCCAGCGGGGTGTCCTTCGAGCATGGTTATCCGGCTTGCCGAGCAAACGGTGGCAATTGTCATGGTCAAAATCCACGCTCTGGGTCTGCAGATAGCGCTTCACAAAACCGAGTCGCTATGGTTCCACTAACTGCTGCGGAGTAGAGAACCACCAAGATCGTGGGTACGCGTTGGTGATGTGGGGTGGACCAGTACATGAAATATCTGCGCAACCTGGACAGTCGTTGGGGCTTAGAAGAGCACTTCGCGCGCCACGTTCCCCGAGTCGACAGGGTAGTGGGTGCATTACATCGGGTGCTGCCCAATTTCGGGGGACCGAGCGAGGAAGTTCGCCGTCTCTACGAGGGGGCTCGTGCGGTCTGTGGCCCTCTACGGGTGCCTGTATGGTCATCCCGCCTGTCAGGCATTTAGCACTGTAGAAGCAAACTCTGCAGCGCAGAGAGGCTATACGGAGCGCACGGGGATACAGGACCGTGTCCTACAAGGCGGCACCTCTTCTGGCGCGCTTTCCACCTTTCGACATCCTGGCGGAGACGGATGCGTGAGTCTATGATCAGATCCGCTCCCTTCACTAAAGTGGCAAAAGCGTGCTTCTAGGGGCGTTTAACAGGCTGAGGCAGCTGTCCTGACGGTACGCACTCGAGATGTGGCAACATCGCCTAAGCGCTTCGTTGAGGCCATCCTGCCGCTCTTCGGAGTCTGGTTCAGAAGGAACGAGCACGTCACCTACCGCCTGACGTAGGTGTTCACCGGTCACAGTTGTTTCGGTGCGTACCCACACAGAAAAGGACACGAGGTCCCGGCACAGTGCCACCATTGCGGAAGCGACCAGGATATCGCACAAGATCGATCGATCGGATCGGGCAAGATCTTTGTCTGCCGGCAGTAGTGGTGGCTATGTTGGCAGAGCATGAAAATTGGAGTGCAGTGGTCTCCTTCTGCGAGAGCGTCATACTCCAGAAGGAGACTGCAGAGCACTATTGGGAGAGGGCGGATCCCGCACGGAGAAGGACGAAACGGCGCCGGGGTAACAACTGCCCCAGTGCCCAGGTCCAATACGCCTGTACCCCCTGCCGTAGTTTTATGGCAGGGTGCCTCGGGGGTCGCGGGTAAGCAGATTGGGTGATCTGCGACCAAGCGACCCCCGGGAAGACGGTGGAGCGCGCGTGGTCACGTGCCATCGTGTGTGTAGCACAGCGCACAGCGAGGCTCCGGGGGAACCCTTTACAATCCTCTTCGAGAAGTGCCTGGTGGGGGCGGCCTTTTACAGCTGACTTCCTCCCGCTAGATGGGTGACTACTTTGCAGTCCTCCCCTAAAGGCGTAGCATCATGGGTGGCACAAGTGTGATCTTAGGAGGACTTGGAGGCCGTGGTGATGACGAGATGACTGCTTCAGTGGTTTTAGCCGGTAGGGGTCCAGCATGCCCCTTCACCCTTTCCCGGGACGGAGGGAGTTCATGATGAATTCCCACTGGAGAACAATAAATACTAATAAAAAAGGTCACTCGGTTGTGGAATCAGCTTCCTACCGAGGTTTTCCCAAGAGACTACAGCATGGGGCTCTTCAAAAAGGGCGTGAAAAGATTTTTCGGGGTCGGCAAGGCGCGCGTGATACCTCTGGTGTTGCAAGCTAATAGGTAAGAGTAACCGCTTACCATCGGGTGGGCCGTTTGCTTGTTTGCCACCTTAGTGGTATCAAAAAAAGGTACTAGCCGAAATATGGAGGGGTCTTGATGTAGAATGAATCGTCCACTATGCAAAGCATGGCCGCGACAATTGTAGCTTAACCTCGTAGATCGATCGCAACCATATAACCAGAAACCCCTTATGTCGACGCGTGTAGCATGTAGAGTTAGGCGGGCGAACAAATACGCGGGGCGGGCGCTACGGTTTTACTGACATTAGCGTGAGAAAGTTCGCAGACTTGTTTTGTACTTATAGATATACCAAAGATGAATTTAGTAAGAAAATTATTCTAAGAAAGAAAATACCCAGGACTACGGAGTCGTACGAATGTTCAGTAAAAACAGGCTTTACATTAACATATTATATGCGTATGCTATACACCTTCCACCGTACCTATATGCACATACATTACTTGTTATACCTAAAGTACGTGAACTATCTATAAATATTATTTGTAATAATATAATTTAATCGGTCTGAAATGAAAGTACATACCAGACTTATTTGGATTACAATATTGTATTGTATAAAATTAGTATACAAGGTTTATAAAAAAAAAGTTAGTAATGAATAATGATATATAGGCTTGAAATTTGGTTTATTATTATTAATAATCGGAATTAAATTAATACATGTGAGTTTTGCCGTGTGGTGCCGGCTCAGAATACCACCACCCCATCTCCTCCCGTGGATGTCGTACAAGTCGACTAAGGGATAAGCCGGAGGATGGGCAGCAGCGTCCTTCGAGTACATTAATAACTCAACTGCGATCACCAACCCGTCTGCCAAGCGTGGCGATTATGGCAAAACCCACAACACACTTATATCGGTCGTTGTGGTGATCTTTGGGGGAGGCCTGTGTCCAGCAGTGGACTTCATTCGGCCGAAACGATGTGAAGTTACAACTGTACAAGTGAAATACGATTAGCTATGCGTGCAGTGCAGCTTCACTGGAAGCGAATTTAGGTTAGTCAAAGGATAGATAAATACATATATTTCTGGAACATTTGAAAGAGCTTAATAAAATCAGTATAGTTGCTAAAGTAATTCTTGTAAAATACGTAATTTTAGAATACATCACGTTAATTTCCCGTATGCAACTTGTTTAGCCAGTTGCTAGGAGACAGTTTTTTTTTCAATAAAAACGTTGCCCTTCACTAGGATTTCTCCTGTGTCGTGGGTGCGTTTACAGACATGAATTCCACATACAATACACCCAGACCCGGAACAAGATCATACAAACGCCCAGCCTGCAGATCATACAAATATTTGTTCCGTGTGGGAATCAAACCCAGCAGCAGCAGCCGACTGTGCCACTGCACCAACCGTGCGTCTAATTAATAATTGCTCCCACATGATACCTTATATTATATATAAAAAAATAAAAAAACTATATTATAATGCCTATCCAAAAATATCCGCTCCCAACTCCAGTCTGCTCCGCCGCCTTCCTACTGAATAATAAAAGTCGATCGAAAATTAATTAAAATCGAAGAAGGTATGTTCCAGATCCACAGTTCCAATACGTTAATTATTAAAAAGTTCGTGTCAATCTCGCTAGTAAGGTCCGACCAGTAAGTACAAATTATGAATCAAATGGAATCACTGGTTTTAATGTATTGTAATTGTATACATCAGGAGGAAAGTTCACAATGTTACTATTAGCATGAGCTTACGGACGCGGCTAGGTCAATTTATGGCAACGATTTGAGTTTGACCTCAATTCAGCGTGCGCTCGCTTCCTCCGAGGAAGCCGCCTCGCGCCTCGCGCCTCTTTGCTGCCAGCCACCGGTCACAACGTCTACCACTCCGTTTGTATTCCTGCTCATTATACGGCACGACGTTAACTCTATCGATTTATCATTTGTGACTCTGTTGTCAATCGCCTGCTGTCATTTGCACCTTTGAGCTTACCAAAATAGGGGTTTTATTAACTATTTGATTTGAAACCACTGTCTTATCGGAATACACCATTGGCCCAATCACAATAGTTGATTGTTATACAAGGAGCTAAAATGACTCATTATGTACGAGGTAGTTCTAGTAAATAGAAACCGAGTTTTAATGGGTTTTTAGCGCCGTGTATCTACTTTTCACTACGATTGCGAGAAAATAAAATAATCCAATACGATATGAAATAGTTTATTTTATTAAAAATTAAATGTACAATTTGTATAATTCTGTATATTTAACGTGATGTTAAATAACGTCTCTTCTGTGAAACGGTAGCCACACTGCGCTCAACAAGCGTGGTGGGTATTGGCAAATACCCCCCAGAATGATGACACAGTTGTGAAAATCTATGGGGGAGGCCTTTGTTCAGCAGTGGACTATAAATGGCCGAGATGATCATATCATCATATCAGACACAGGACGTCCACTGCTGAACAAAGGCCTCCCCCTTAACAAAGGCCTCCCCCTTAACAAAGGCCTCCCCCTTAACAAAGGCCTCCCCCTTAACAAAGGCCTCCCCCTTAACAAAGGCCTCCCCCTTCACAAAGGCCTCCCCCTTAACAAAGGCCTCCCCCTTAACAAAGGCCTCCCCTTAACAAAGGCCTCCCCCTTAACAAAGCCCCCCCCCCCCCCCCCCCCCCCCCCCTTAACAAAGGCCTCCCCCCTTTGGGGGGGGGATTTGCCGATACTCACCACGCTTGGCAAGCGGGTTGGTAAGCGCAGAATTGCTACTGCTCAGCAAAAGGGACGCTGCTGCCCATCCCCCTGGTTAAGGGTCCCTTAGTCGACTTTTACGACCTCCACGGGAGGATATGGAGTGGTGCTATATTCTTAATCCGAACACCACACGGAAAAAATGGCCGATATGATGAACGTGATGTTTTTTCCCGGTAACTTAATTTCAGTCCTCTGTGAAGATGAATATTGAGTTGTCTGTGGAGTAAACGTGGGAGATACTCGTAGTTCCAGGTTTGAGGGTCCCTCGTTCGAATGTTCTGGATAGCAAATCAGCTGAGTTGACTCATCTCTTGATGGCGATGGTCGTGGACTAATTGGGAGAATATTGATGCGTTCTGTGATACGCTGGGTGATATCAAATTTGTTTTGAGTGGAATTCTCGATGTAGCTTTCCACCATTTGATCGGATCTCCATCCACCGTGGCGTTTTAACGTTGTTATATGTGCAGCAGAATCCGCCAAGAAAATGGCGGATGTTCTTCGGAAACAGTGGCCAGTGTACTGTTCCGGATTAGGCAAATTTAGATAAGCTGCGTTCTCTTTTCGCATGTTGCTTAATTTATTTTTGTCTATAACTTGCCTTGTGCATTTTCCGTTTTGATAGTTGAGAAAAAATCTCGACGTACCCACTCCACTCGGCCGTAAATCTTGGTAGGCTTTGACAATTTTTAGAAATTCTTCACTTATAACGAATTTTCTCTCCTTATTTGTCGTTGTATTGGGCAGATATATGGCTTGCAGATGGATATCAGTTTCGACATCTTCCACTGTTATGTTAGCCAGTTCTAACTCTCTGCAGGCACCGCTGATCCCAAAAGCAACCTGTAAAACAAAAAATAAGTGTGTTAGAACTATATTTTGGTAAGTACCTCTACCGAGCAATTTAGTTTGATGAAAATAATAGAAAACAAATGTAACCTTTGTTGCTAAGTATTTTTCATTTGGTGATTTTCATTGTATTTACGAAATCTCAATACCTGTCCTCGTGAAAACTTTGGATTTCTTGGCCTTGTAGTCGGTGGATAATTTCTTGAGAAAAGCCGGAAATTTACATATTTCTTTATATTTACATTATGTCTTATCTGTATAGTTGTTCGTAACATTGAATATGTGCTCCAAAGCGTTGAACTTTGATATTTTTTGGAAAGTTCATCAAAATACGTAAGACTACAAGAGAAACTCCTTCCGCAAGCGAATCCACTCGTTTTTCTGTCCTAAACTTCATAAACTTTTAATTGACACTGGCAAAATGGAATACAATTGCCATGAAAAAAGAAAAACAAAAAAAAAAAGCTTTTAATAATATTTAAATAAATGCTTTGTAACCTTGACGGCAACAGATTGAAAATTATTTCTTTTCCTTTCTATTTGCAAGTTAGGGTCTCCATTCTCACTAAATGATGACCATGATCCACTATTGTAAAATTATATAACGGTCACTAATACAATTTGCAATTGAACAATTCTGAAGATTTCGCGCCAATGTCTTTTTTTTATTTCTTCTGTATCCGCAACGCATTGCATGCATTCTACCAAAGAGATCGCCGATTTAGGTTCCATTTTCAAAATTAAAATGTTGTTCTTTTTTATGAAACAGTACCTAATAAGCAATAAGTCGAGTCTTTATTCATGATTATTCTACTTATGACTAAAAACTTTTTCGTTTATGTAGGCTCTGTGTCATTTGACAGACAAAAATTAAAAAAAAACTTTAACCTAGAGGAACAAATGCTATTTTTCTTCGCTCTGGTATGCCACAATGACGGTTTTTTTTAACAAGAGGAGTGAAAAGGATTTCCAGGAACTAAAGTTATTCCTTTGATAGTGTGCTCGCACTACCTTACTCTACTGTAGAATGCTAAACGAACTTATTATAGTTTACTTTGAAATCCTTTATTTAATACATACTACTAAAAATCAAAACTCATATGATCCATGTGAGTAAAGAACGTCAATGCAAGTGTAACAAAAAAATTATGACTTCGTAAAAATGTAATATAAGCAGTCATGGTCAGAGATAATCGAACACTGCAAGATGTTTCGAGTACGGAAACGAATAATCAAATTATAATATACAGTTGTTTGATCGCATCGAAGTCGGGAGCGGGCACATTGGCACATCTATGTCGTGAGTTTGGGCGGAGGGCGGGTGGCGGCGGGCGTCGATACGGCGAGGCGCGGGCGGGCGCGGCAGTGCGCGGCGCGCGGCCCCGACGAGCCGCCCGCATGCTCCGCGCCGCACCGGCCGCGCCACGTGCCCGCCGCGCCGCCTCGCCGCCGCACCGGCCGCGCCACGTGCCCGCCGCGCCGCCCCACCGCACCGCGCGCGTTCGCAGCGGCGGCACCGGCGGATGCCGCTCGACTGCACCTATACCTGCCAAAAACACCATACACAAGTCTGACGGTGCGAAATAACTACGAGCTTCCGCAGTTTTGGAGCGGCTTTGTCGCGGCACAGGCGCTTGCCCCATCGCCGCCGTCGCGTGTTTACACTCCGGTGACAGTCCCCGCGAGTTAAGATTAACAGGGTTACCGGCATCGGAGGCACTCCCACTAATAGGTACCTATGTAGTATTATTCTAGAACTAACGTGTTTAATTGTGGTATAAGCAGCTGGAACAACACAGGTGATAAAGTGCAATTTACTGAAACGAAACTTGTAAATTAATTTCGACCAGAGAGCATGGCGGTGAGTAACAAACCGCAGTGCATAAAATTATAATTTAATATGTTCCGTGTATAACATCGGCTTCACCTTCTCGAACCAGCGAAACTATTTTATATTTATTACCGAGTATATACCTGCTTGCAATTTTCAACATGGTGGATATATCTGAAAGTTTGGATAACCTTTGGAGCTTGGTATTCCTTCTAATACATGTGTTTTATAGTGTTTATCATATTAATAAGTTTATCAGCATTTCATATGGCGAGGGAAATTTAAGTTGTAGCTAGGATCTCATCATTACCATTAGCCCATAGGAGTCCAGTGCTGGATATAAGCCTCTCATCGGTCACACCACTGAACACTCCTCGGCGTTTCTCTAGGATCTAGTTTATTAGAGAGCAAAACAATAACTTTGGGATTCAGTCAGAAATATCGAATTACGCATACCCGGATGTATAAATCTGAAAAATGAACGAAACGGCAAATGCATAAACAGTTTAATAAAACATACTTTACCTGATTTATTTCTTTGCGTATATCAAAAGGAATCCGTCGAATTTGATTCGACCCATTTGTCCGCTGTTGTTGGCTTTGTGTGAAGCGCATGCTGCGTGCTGGTCCTGGTTTCTGGCAGAAAATGTGTGTTATTCAGTGATTCAGGAAAGCTTAGTTATGCCTTTTTTTCGCTTGTATTGTATGTAGGTTTCACAAACTGCCGAGGAAACTTATTAGAGCTATTAATATATTAAACAGTTTTAATCCGAGCATTCCCTGCGATTGTTAAGGCAACACAGTACAGGCTATACGCTGCAAAATTGTTATTGGTTTGCACCGTACTTGTGTACAGCTAGTTAATTTCCGATAATTGCGTGAAATCGGATACTATTCTAATAACTTTCAGGCACGTTGACACCTGAACAATATTCTACATACCTAAGCGGATTCAAGTCTTAGTGTACATTTAATAAAATTAGGTAAACGGTTCAAGAGGTGATCTCAGTGTTCACCATGTGTTCACGGCTCGGTTCACGTATATATAAACAGCTCCATATTTCCCGTCGGTCGGTGGCGGCAGGCGCCTAAGGGGCTATATCATAACATTACACTGCGATCCCTCCTCCTGCCGACCGCACTGATTTTATTACCGTAATATCCCCTACTCCAACATCTTATGAATTGCTTCTTGAAGCGCAGAGTGTTGGATGAAACTTTCAGCAGTAATATTTATCTGACATTAAAGCCAGACTCATATTTAGCAGTTAATATGCCTGAAAAAGCAGATTTACAAAGAACAGAGTTGCCCGCTTATATGGTTTTGGCCATGAGTATGTTCTTCATAACCCGCCTGCCAAGCGTGGCGATTATGGCAAAACCCCCCAATGAGCGAGAACAAATCCATATCGGTGGTTGTGGTGATCTTTGGGGGAGGCCTGTGTCCAGCAGTGGACTTCACTCGGCCGAAATGATGATGATGTTCTTCATCATGTCAGCTAAAAAACGTTCACTGCTAAACAAAATCCTCCCCATAAGACGTCGGTCATCCACATGCCGTGTCTCGTTATTTTTTAGAGGGGAATTTACCAGTACTCAACACGCTTGGCAGGCGGGTTGGTGAGCGCAGAATGGCTACCTACTGTTCCAGAAAAGATACGTCTGGTTTAGAGTCCCTTAGTAGCCTTTTACGACATCCGCGGGAGGAGATGGAGTGGTGCTATATTCTTAATCCAGACACCACACGGAGTAGGTTAATTGTTAACTATGTCCGAATTTGGATGGACTTACTGCTATGCTAAAGTTACTTTCGGTATCATCTGTTGAAAGTTGTGCAAGAATTTGCATTTCATTACGACCCTTAAGCGTAAGAGGGTTGTAATGGAACGCAGATTTACTGCATGGAACAAAAGTATGTTTTATCTGTGGTAACACTGATTGATTTTTCTAGAGACGCTAGATACATTCGCCGATATACTACCACCATTAAAATTAACATCCGATTCGCAATTAATGTATTACCCTGTGTTGGAATTAAAGTTCGATTGTTACAATTGCGAAAACGCAACAAGGGTATAACCAAAACAAAGTAACAAGTAACAAGCAATTTGCGAGAAGTAACAACGGTGGTGGTCGCAGGTGACTGACACCCACACAGGGGCTACGCAATTTAAACTCCTACCAGAGTGCTTAGCTATATGTTTATTCTATATACAAATGCATAAAGTATGTGGCGGCCTGGCAGCAGCGTCCTCTGAATGCTAAGGTCAACGTGCTGCGACCTGTGGTGAGGCCGGCGAGCGTGGTGCACACGGCGATGCTCCTGTAACTGTTTATTGTAGCTGTCGTTATTGGGAGCCCCTGCTAAGCTCAGTCGACATTCACGGGCTCATAAGTCTATTCAGAACATTAGTAATTTCGGAATAACTATAACTTAGCACCAGTTTCTCTAAAAGAGATAAGCAGAACCTCGACGAACGATCCTTGGATGGATCTTGTCACGACGCTGTTAGATGGATTGCTGGGAGTAGTATGATTCAATAAAGTAATAGATGACTTCTGAAGACAAAAAAAGCATTTATTAGCTTCACTTGTTTAACTAGTCCATATATTAATACGTGAAGTAAAAACTTTGAACCCATTTATAAGCACATTGCGCGCACGTAGGAATACGAGATTTGGCGTAGTTGAAGACCATATGGAGGAGGGGTGCAGAAAGTTAAAATTTATGTAATTATATTTGTTACAAATACATTAAATCAAATCTTAAATTTTAATTTATTAAGGTTGAATTTCGACTTCTGGGCGACCTCTAGTTAACTTAAACAAGTCTTGGAAGTCGATTTTACCTACTTTTAACTGTCTATCGATTTGATACTTTATTAGTACCTATATGTAATTTGGATGACAATACAATAATTTGATAGTGGAATTCAACAATGGCGTATGAAACAAAGCGTGTTTTTTTAGTTACTTATACTTTTATAATTATTTTACTTGCGTGTTGATTTTCACAGAATACTGTAGCTACTCTAGAACATCTCATCCCAATTAGGGTTAATTTCTTTTGTTCACTCTCTCCTCAGAGGTTGTGATTTAGCGAAATGTCCTCCATTTTACAGTATGACATGCAAAACGTCTCTTAGGACTTTATTACTGAATACATGATTGACTTATTTATTTATGCAATTCCTTTATAATTTAGACGAACAATGCTTCAAAGGATTTTAGTTATAATCACCACGCTGTTAGATGGGTTGTTGGAAGAAGTATGATCTAATAAAGTAATAGATGGCTTCCAAAGAAAAGACCCTTCGTCCTCAGGGTCTTACGGTTATACCAATGGGGTACACGTCTCTCATGGCATGGAACAACGGCGAGTCTATTCGTAGCAGAAACCACGCGGCGAAGCACCGTGCAGCAAATTGTTGCCGTTTCGTAGCCAACTAGCGAGCGCGCTGAAACGGCGTAAAATTGAATATATCACAGTGAACCGTGTAGTACGGACATACACGTACTCTTATAATATACACGTACACTTTGCAGTTATGAAAATAACTTTTATGGATGATGTCGCTTTGTTGTTTCAGTTTTATTTGTGCATGTTTGTAGAGCCCGCTACATCTACCACGCCGCGTTGCGCGCCGGCGCTGGTGTTACTAACACATTTATCTTTTGTGAAGCTTTCATGGACCGTAGGTAGACTGCCGATGGGTTTCTCACAAAGAACCGTTTTGTTTTTATGTCCCTGTAGCGGAATAGTTGGGATACACGTCACAGTTGTTACCTGACTGTTCGGTAACCGTGTCGAAGTTTGGCAACTACAAGGTAAAAGTTTTAACTGGTTTTAAGTATTAACTTTACTGTAGCTTCGACTACTGAAAATAAAATTAAGGCAACGTTGTACAATCGGGTAGAACGCAGCTATTTTAATGCTCTGTTCTGCTCCTTCAAACAATACAGGCAGTTACTTAGGGCTCATTAAAATTTACTTACCAATTACACAGCGGCCGGCCCACAACTAAGTGGAGCTGTCTCCCTCGGGGTTAGAGTTCTGTTCATCGGTTAATATCCCGCAGTGTGGTGTACAAAAGGATGTTCTTTAAAAATCGCTTCAAAAGAACTAAAAGCAAAAGTAAAACACTGGTATAACGTTAGATGAAGTTTAAGTAAATAATAGATGCTGTGTATTCTATAACCTTTAACAATAATTTTATTTTATTATTTGTTTTGGTTTGAGCCCTCCTTCAGCATCTGCCAGCAATGACTGAATCATCATCATCATATCAGCCAAAAGACGTATTATACCGTGTGGTGCCTGCTCAGAATACCACCACCCTATCTCCTCCGGTGTGTGTCGTAAAAGTCGACTAGAGATTAGCTGGAGGATGGGCAGCAGCGTCCTTCGAGTACATTAAGAACTCAACTGCGATCGCCAACCCGTCTGCCAACCGTGGTGATTATGGCATTCCTCACGATGTTTTCCTTCACCGTTGACGCAAGCGATAATCGGATTCTTATCGCATGTATCCGAAAAGTCAGAGGTGGTGGCCGGAGCGGTCAACCATTAGGCTATAACTGCTCAATGATTCTATTGTATGTTTTGTTCCTAATTTTGTGTGACTATCTGAATAATGTCGCTGGGAGCCGTTGGATGTGGGCGGCATGTAACCGCTTGTTGTGAAAATCTATGGGGCGGGACTTTGTTCAGCAGTGGACGACTTTGGCTGATAGGATCTCAAATATATTTTTCTAGCAGGAGCGAGCGCGTCACCTGTCGCCAGACGCAGGTGTTCACCGGGCTGGTCGGATCGGGCAAGATCTCTCTTTGCCGGCAGTAGTACCGGCTATGTTGGCAGAGCACGAAAACTGGAATGAAATGGTCTCCTTCTGTGAGAGTGTCATGCTCTAGAAGGATACCGCAGAGTGGGATTGGGAGAGGGCTGATTTTGCTCGAAGAAGGACGACGATGCCGTGGTATCAATAGCCCTGGCGCCTAATTCCTAAACGCTTGAAACCCCCTGCCATTGCTATAAGGCGGGGGGCCTCTGTGTTCGGGAGTGCGTAGACTGCGTGCCCACACCGAGCGACTCACGAGAAGACGGTGGCGCGCATGTGGTTATGCGCCGCTATGTGCGCAGCATGCGAGATGAGCGTGGCACCAGTGGGCGGCTCTAGTGTGATCACACGAGGACCTGGAACCCCCCTTCGGTGTCGAAGATGACCGCCCCAGTTGTTATAGCCGATAGGAGTACGGCATGCCCCTTCGTCCTTCCCCGGGGCAGAGGAAGTTCATGATGAATTTCACAGGGACAAATAAAAAAATAATTTTAAAAAATGGCGCACTTTACCAATTATAAAACCAATAACAATTATTTTTTAACTTAAATGTCTATGTGAACCTTCATCGCGTAAAAACATGATTA
Organism: Diloba caeruleocephala; assembly: GCA_947459985.1. Taxonomy (NCBI): domain Eukaryota; kingdom Metazoa; phylum Arthropoda; class Insecta; order Lepidoptera; family Noctuidae; genus Diloba; species Diloba caeruleocephala. The sequence goes on from OX381609.1 coordinate 488,641, forward strand.
TGAACGACTTTCTCTTTCACATGTAGGACACATAAGAGGTCGAACCCTTAGGGCTGTCGTATATACATATCTCATCAAAATACGAATGACGCCTACGAAAACACATTACTTATTTCGTATGTATATTTGTACCTACGCATAGATACCTACGAATACTGAAACCAAATATCGAAAGTTTCCTTATCCGTCGCCGGTGTTCGTAAACGAAAGTTCATTCAAAACAATGGACACTCACAATCGGATGAATAGAATATAATTTGATTTGTTCCCTCAAAAATTACAAAATTAACAATGATCATTATTATATACTATATTTCTTCTTCTTCTTCTTCTCTTGGATTATGGCTTCTGTAGAGTATCTTCCACAATTTCGCCAATGTCAGGTATAAGGCAACGTCGTACGGTGTTTAGAATAATGAATCTTTACATATTCATAAAATATTTCTCAAAAATGAAAAAAATCTATAAACGTACGGTTTCCAATTGTTTTTATATTTATATAAATAATGAAATTGAACTGTCTGTCTGTGACATCTAAATAAATGTCAAAATGTAAGTGAAAACTGCTATTTATATGTGCCTATCATAAATTACCGTTTTTTTTTTGTCTGTTTGTTTCGAGTACGCTCTGAAACTACTCAACGGATTTCAATGAAAATTTTAAGAATTACAATAGTATTTTAACCAAAATTTTCGTGTATGTTCCATTTCGATACTTGCAGAGTTCAGAATATATAAATATAGTTTACGCCTAGCGGAGTGGGCGGACAACGGCTACTTATTGTTAGGTATATAAAACTAAGTAATTCCAAAAAAGTTACTCACTAAATACCCGACCGTTTTACCGCCCTCGCCGCCAAGGATGCCCGCCTCACCGACGTCGCGGAGGCCTATCGCCGCGTCACCTTCCCGTTCAAGTTAGCACCTCGCCCTCCCGTCTCTTGCTCGCTCCGGCCCGTGCCGAGCCTGTAGTTTTAAATGTCCCCTAATACATTATAAATAATACCGATCCAAAACAATAGCTTGTTATCTCCAGCAACGCCCTAAGCCGAGGTCCGTGTCCCGCAGGGGGCGCCCTTAGCGAAAGTTGCTAAGTTTTTAATATTAATTTTAGGCCTGGCTGGAGGCCTCTTTTGGCTTCGCCAGAAATGACCGGTTAAGCAACCACATTTCCCAGAAATGTATGCAAGATCCCGACAATTATTGTTGATTCTGCGAGCCTTACTTTGCAAGTATATAAAAAAAAAACATGACTTCCGAATGAAAAAGGATGCACAGCTGCTCTCTGTAACAGTCTCTTATAAATCGTGCTCTATACTTTGTAGAGTAGTTTACCGAGTTCTTCATGCTTTCGATTAGCTATTTAACTGCCCTAATATTATTATCACCGCATAGAGAAACATTCTCCCAAACTCACTTGCTTTACATAGAGACGTTCTTCTATTTATATACACACCGGCACAATTAGCGGAACACAAAAAAAGCAGGATTTTAAAATCTTTTACTTGAGGAACTGGCCAGTTATGATATTTTTTTAATTTATTGTCAAATTTGAAAATAGAAAATTAGATGACATACACTTTTTTCATTCATTTGTTTTATTTTCCCGAACAATACGTTTTGTCAACTTGTTCGAGTAATAACTACGTAATTGTAATTTTTTTGAAAAATTGCACTTAATGGTTTTTTATAAATTTGTTATTCTATAGGCAATTTTGTTTATTAAAAGCTCTTTATTATGCCTGACTTAACATCACTGGAAATCATTAGAGCTGATGAAATGAGAAGAAATGGCCATACCTACAGATCGATTGCCTCAAGGCTTCGTCGACCAGTATCAACGATTCATCGCAGCATCCAGCGGTACAGATCGTCTAATTCTCTTGTGAGGAGGAGGGGTCAAGGTAGAAAAAGATGTACATCGAGGCGAGATGACAGTTTTTTACAACTTGGAGTTCGTAGGAATACGCGATTAACGGCTGTACAATCTCGAAATGAACTGGAAGACGTTTGAGGAGTACGAGTAAGTGAGCATACAGTTCGCAGGAGATTTGAAGAAGTTGGTTTAGGGTCGTATATACCTGCCAAAGGCCCAAAACTTGAGAGACGTCACCGCGTAAACCGATTAAGCTATGCGCGAGAACATCGTCATTGGGATTTGAACGAATGGCAGCAGGTTCTCTTTACTGATGAGTGCACAGTTCTTTTAAAACAGATCGATGGGAGACAGCGAATATGGAGACGCAAAGGAGAACGCCACATACAGTCTAATTTTGAACACACAGTGGCTTATGGTGGCGGCTCGATTATGGTTTGGGGAGGGATATGTTTGGGAGCTCGCACGGAGTTAGTGATAGTCACGGGAGGGACCATGACAGCAGATCGATACATCAGAGACATTTTAGAAGAACATGTTGTACCATTTGCCCCATTTATTGGTGACGACTTTATTCTAATGCAAGATAATTCTCGTGCTCATAGTGCACAATCGGTACAGGCATATCTGAGCCACGTAGGTATACCGGTGAAGCAGTGGCCAGTAAATTCCCCCCATATGAATCCAATAGAGCATGTCTGGGACTTGCTAAAAAGAAGGGTTAAATCCAGAATGCCACCCCCCAACAATCTGAATGAACTTGGAAACGCATTACTTGAGGAGTGGGAGCGGTTGCCTCAAGAAATCATCGATAACATAATCTGTAGCATGCCCAGACGAATGGAAACCGTAATCAGAGCAAGAGGGGGAAACACTCGTTATTAATTTTGCTTTAATTTTATTGTTAAATCATTCAATGCCTACTTTTTTTTATTTTTTGTGATGGTTCATAATCATCTAAATATTTCACTTATTTCAAATTTCTGTATTTTTTCAATAAAAAATAACGAAGACTTTTCAAAGTCGTTATTAAAAGATGTTAGTCAATTTGTTATTTTGTGTCTAATTACATTTTCGTCAAATATATGCGTTATTATCTCATAGTCTCCATTTTTTTTCTGTTCCGCTAATTGTGCCGGTGTGTATAGTTTTAGTTGTTTACAACTTTGCATTATATATTAAAGACTTACTAAACGGTATAGTTTAGTGACATAATTATTGAATGTACTTCTAAATGTTGTTCAAGCCATGAATTTGATTTACTTACTAACATTTTCGAAGAAATCATTACATATTGTAGGAACTAGGCTTGTTTGACATTAACTATTTGAAAGAGGTTTGTATAGCCAAATTTCCAGCACGTAGAATGATAAATAATTAAATTAATGAAAATAAATGTAAAATGCTGATTGTGATACCAGTATAATTGCGGTGGTGATTACAGTAAACGCTAGTAGAGAAAATGAAATACCGATGGTGATTACCGTAAAATTCAGATGGTGATTACAGGCAAGTGATAATTACTATCGCTAATCTCGTGTTTGGGCTATCAAGAGCTATTTTGATTAATCCTTATACTTGCAGTCCATGTGGTGTCCCCGGATTAAGAATATAGCACCACTCCATTTCCTCCCGTGGATGTCATAAAAGGTGACAAAGGGACCACCAGAGGGATGAGCAGCAGCGTACCTTCTGTGGCACAGTAGTCTAACTGCATTCCCCCCAAAATGATGACATAATTGTAGGAATCTATGGGGGAGGCCTTTGGCTGATATCGTTATTATAATGTCGCAATAGTGGGGAACTTAGTGCGTCGAATATGACTCAATCTTTCCGTTCATCGGCTTTCAAGGTAGCTGTTGGGACATTGCGCCTCTTTACTACATATTTTTCAGACTGAAGCCAGTAATTTTAGTTATGAATATATGATTTATTTATTTATTTTCTTTGCAAACACGGGTAGTTATACATACATAAATCTTATTACTCTTACGTTCTGCCTTCATATGGGCGTGCAAATTTTTAACAATCACAAAAACAAATTATTTTAGTATGCTTACCAGTCATTGAAAATATTAAAATCGATATAATACCATTATATTACGGGATACACTTAAATGTTTATTTATATTTAATATTAGAGTACAAGATGTCATGTGTTAATTAATTACAGTAATGTCAATGAATATTTTTCATTTTTGGTCAAATATAGATAAATTTCAATGTCAAGCATAAACTATTATATCGTTTGTAAATTACTGCCCGTAAGGATTCCCTTCTAGATATTCCTTCACGCTGTAATACACCCTTTCAGTTAGAATATCGCATAACGTGTCAGCAGGTGCTGTTGAGGGATTGTGTCATCATGTCCGGGATATGAACGATCAACATATCGTTTTCCAAGTGGTGTTTATGGTTATATGCCTCCATGATCTATCATTGTATCGGTTTATGGTAGAGGCCTGTGTTTTAATCGGTTAGTACCTGCATATTATATGAAAACTCACAAATCCACTTCAAGTTCACACAGATTCATTTTGTTTCAAGTGTGGCTAGTCACCTCCGTGTAGACAGGCTGGTAATCCTCACGCCGCATTAATATGAAACATCTGTAGGTTTTTTAATTCGTGTGGTGCCGGCCCAGAATGCCACCACCCCATCTCCTCCCATGGGTGTCGTAAAAGTCGACTAAGGGATTAGCCGTAGGATGGGCAGCAGCGTCCTTCGAGTACATTAACAACTCAACTGCGATCGCCAACCCGTCTACCAAGCGTGGCGATTATGGCAAAACCCCCCAATGAGTCCACAACACATCCATATCGGTCGTTGTGGTGATCTTTGGGGGAGGCCTGTGTCCAGCAGTGGACTTCATTCGGCCGAAATGATGATCTGTAGGTACAGCATATATGTATAAATACTAGGTATTTATATAAGTAACGATGGACGCGAAACAACTCGTTTTTCCGAGCTGTCACTTACATCTGGCGCCGGGCGCGGCGTTATAAGGGGGCGATACAAAGATGTATATTCTCTTTTCGTTGCTGCATCATGACAATAAAGTGATATATTGCCTCGCTGTGTTCTGGAGCACCACCACTTATTTACCGTTACAAGTCTATTGTTATTGTTAAGCCTTCACCGAAGATTGTTCAGACACATAATTACCTATATTGGCAGCATACCTGCCCGTGAATGTCCAGAGCTGAGAAATTGGCTATAGGACATTGATCGCAGTATGTAGAACTTAGTACAGAGAGAAAATGATGCTTATCCACTGGGAGCCTATCCTTAGTTTACTTTTCGGGCACCCACAATGTTACCAGACGTATATACGCGTTGCAGCTAACGCATAGTAGTAAAGCCCAATGCACTATGCAGATACAAAATCCTACCCTAATAAAATCTTTTATCAATCATAAAAGAGCAATGGAAAATCGGCAACGTTGTACTCGTCATTCCGTTAAATCAGGTTCCGACCCGCCGCCACTGTCTTTGAATATTAAATATATTGTTTTAGGGTAGATAGGTAAAAACCCCTATTTTTATTGTATAATTATTGATATTCTTAATTCAATTTTATGTGTGATGAACTGATGACGATGACTACATTACCCATAAGTGAACATTTTAACCATACATTTCACTAATTATGGGTAGTGGAATCTATTGATATATCTTATATCCATAACTACAGAATTTAACTTAAACTAAAATGATATCGCCACTAAAATACCAACATTTTAACAAATGAAGAAACTGTTCCTTGTTAACGGTCAAATATGAGTTAAGATATTAATTAATAGAATCGTTTAATCTTACTAATGTTAAAAATAAGTATTCACATTTTAATTAAATGTCAAAAACAAATTAATAAAATATTGCCAGTAAAATTATAAATAATTATGATGACACAAAATATGCCGTCGAAGTAATGTAAAAATAATGTAGGTATTCGTGATTTTTCACCATTTTGCAAATATTTATATCTTTAAGAAAGTTCTCTAATTCGTAATATTTGTTTACATTAGATTATGTTTCACAAATATAATTAATTTATTCTTTGGTAATGGTAACACGATGTCAAGTATTTTATTTCAAAATTTATACGATATCCCATGTATTGACTTATTAAGCTAAACAGAATTGTGGCTGTACTAATTTAGTTTTATAATCTATGTTGTAATAATTTTGTAAATAGGTATATAATTGTGTAGTGTGGCACGGCAATGTAATTTGCCTTCTGTCAGGGTTTCGACTATTAAGCATAGACGCGATAGCGAAAGGGGTAGGCCAGATGGGCCCGGCCCTGCCCAGAATCTTTATATTAAATCACTAAATAAAATCATATACAATACTCTCCATTTATTTCTTAGATAGTATGTTACCTTAAGTCGGTCTGCAGTAAGAGGCTCAATAAGCTGCCAGAACAGAAAATGCTACGCCCTTGCTACGACGATTAAAAGCGATCCTTATAGCTCTCTTCTGCAAAGTAAAAATATATTCTACATCGGCAGACCGTAAATCTCTTACCCTAGTTTAGCTAATAACTTTATGCTAATTATCATTCTTCCATTCATATATTCATAATCATTAGTCCTAGAAGCAGACTATAAACAAATCTCCTCACACATTTCCAAAAATACCTTTCTTTCCGAAGTCGGTATGAAGGCCTAGTTAACGGTGCTTGTCTTGATTTACTTCATAATTTCGGCCGAATAAAGTCCACTGCTGGACACAGGCATCCCCCAAAGATCACTACAACGACCGATATGGATATTTTGTGTGCTCCATTGGGGGGTTTTTCCATAATCGCCACGCTTGGCAAGCGGGGTGGCGATCGTAGTTGAGTTATTAATGTAATCGAAGGACGCTGCTGCCCATCCTCCGGCTAATCCCATAGTCGCCTTTTACGACACCCAGGGCCTGAGATGTGTTGGTGCTAAGTCTAGCCGGCACCACACAGCTATTGACTTAACACAAGTAAATGTCAGGTTATTCTTATACGTAGTCTGTTTTACCTTAAGAGTGTGTCATGTCAATAGTTTATAATAATCCCGTTATTCTTCTGTTACCTCGTATAAAAGATTTGGGTCTGCATATTGACGACAGGCTAACTTAAGTCAAAAAGTTAGTCAGACAATCCAGAAAAATCCGGCATCACTGCAATTGCTGTATAGATTTTAAAATATCCTGCCATCGAACACGAATTAATTTTGTATCCAGTCCATTGTGCATCCTATAAATTGATTATGTGGATGTTTGTTACTCTGATCTATCACAAGATCTCCTTAACAAATTGGATCAACTTCTTAATAACGGCATTCGTTTCATCTTCGGATTGCGTAAGTACGAACATATTTCTTCCTACCGATGTAAGCTTAAATGACTACATGTCGCATCAGAAAAGAGCCGACAGATCAGTCTATTTGCTTTTCTCCTCCTAATTATTTTAAAATACCTTTTCAGCTTTTAGGTGGTTCCCAGTCATAACCTTCGTGCTTCTGTAAATTTTATTTCCTTCCCACCATTCAGGGTTTATGTCCAATTCCTTCGTTATCTCAACAAAATTCTGGGACGGGTTTCCCCTTGATACAAAAAAAGCACCGAGTATTTTCACGTTGTACAGTTTGTAAAGTACGTGAACACTATTTAAAATTCTGATTATATAAAACGGTCTTCGTCATTAGGGTTAATATTTATGTGCGAATTTTATTTCTGTATTTTATGATATATCATATAGTATGTATTTTTACATTATTTAATATAATTTTATGAACTCTGTTCAACACATTTTTCGGTTATTATGTAGTCATTTTCATTAGTAATAGTATGCTTTGTTTTTTATTTCTTTCGAAGTGCTTTCTTTAACCCATAGTTTGACTGGTAGAGAATACATCATGGCGTTAAGTCCGCTTTGTCTACAACCATCAAATTACATAAAATTTAAAAAATTCTGTACGACATTATGGTAGAAAGCAAACCAGTTTTCCGGTAGCTACATTTGTTAGAAGCCAAATTTTTACTTACAGCATAAGCAGCTGAACTCATCAGTCCTGCTGAAGAGGCCGATCTTAAGAAAACTATTTCGTGGAAAATTCAAGTTTTTCATTATTTATTATAACGTCACAATCCTCACTTTTTACATTTGGCAAAGTAAACTTTATGCATTTAGTTATTGGCCCATTGTGGACCTTATTCAGAGCGTTATTTATACCTCATACATTAAAGAAACGTCTTCGTCGCAAATAACACAATCTCCCATCGATCCTGAATCATATAGGGCAGGTCATTTGTATACACTAAGAATAAGAACAGACCTAGATTTGAATTAAGGGGTACACCCATTGCCATTTTAAAGCCAGATGATATAACCTCATTAATCTATACTTTTTGTCGCCTGTTTTTCCTATATAACTTTTAAAGACTCATGCCTAATACCGCAATTCTCTAGCTTCAACAGAAGCATCTCTTGGTTTGGCATTAGAAACGTCACAGAAGATACAAATTGCATCTGTCAATTCAATTTTCAATTCAATTCAATCAATTGGAATCTTTTCATAGCATCGAAGTAACGTTTGATTAATGTTATACCTGATACAGCGGTATGTACCCTTTGATGAGGCCATATTACTTGTCATGGCAAAGCTCGTTAACTTTAAAACTAATAGCAATTGATTAAGCTTATTTTTTGCATATACTTTGCTTACATAGGCTGCACTAAAAGTATCGGGAATGGAATATTTTCACTGTTCCTGTCATATTAAAATCTTTTTAACTGAAAACTCCTTGGTTTTACAAATCGAATACCATTTATTTATTTAAAAAAAGATTCACGGTCTTGTCACAAGGTTTTGTCAAACTTGTTTAGTCGTTGAGAAAATGGAATTGACTCGAGAAAATTCAAGAGCGATGATTTATTATGACTTTCGAAGTGGTTTAACACAAAAACAGTGTGTTGACCGGATGATTTCTGCATTTGGTGATGAAGCCCCATCCAAAACCACAATTTATCGCTGGTTTGCTGAATTTCAACGTGGACGTGTCAAGCTCAGTGATGATCCTCGTCAAGGTCGTCCAAAATCTGCAGTCACCCAAGAAAACGTTGATGCTGTGCGTAAGCTGATTGAGGAAGATCGACATGTGACATACCGCGAAATTCAGGCAACTTTAGACATTGGCATGAGTCAAATACAAATAATCTTGCATGAACAATTAGGTGTAAAAAAGTTGTTTTCCCGATGGATACCGCATTTGCTATGTGAAGAGCAAAAAGCGGCTCGCGTTACTTGGTGCGTCAGAACTCTCGAAAGATTCCACGCAGGATCCTCAAATGCTGTATACAACATCGTATCAGGTGACGAATCCTGGATATATGCGTACGAACCCGAAACAAAAAACCAGTCACGAGTTTGGGTGTTCGAAAATGAGTTAAAGCCAACAAAAATTGTTCGTTCACGGAGTGTTGCAAAAAAAATGGTGGCCACGTTTGTCTCCAAAACCGGCCATGTTACGACTATTCCTCTTGAGGGACAAAGAACGGTTAATGCAGAATGGTATGCTAGCATTTGTTTGCCACAGGTCGTTTCTGAACTCCGTAGAGAGAACTGCAACCGCCGCATCATCCTCCATCACGACAATGCGAGTTCTCACACCGCGCATAGAACAAAAGAGTTTTTAGAGCAAGAAAACATAGAATTATATATGATTATTGAGAATTATTATGATTTCTATACTTTCCCTAAAATAAAGAATAAATTGCGTGGACAGAGATTTTCATCACCTAAAGAAGCTGTGGACGCCTACAAAACGGCCATTTTGGAGACCCCAACTTCCGAATGGAATGGTTGCTTCAATGATTGGTTCCATCGTATGGAAAAATGTGTCAAATTTCGCGGAGAATACTTCGAAAAGCAATAAATACATTTTTAAATAGTAATGTTGTGTCACTTCCTTGATTCCCGAAATTTTCAGTGCCGCCCTCGTAGAACATGCACAACAGATCACACACATATCAACGCGTAAACCTCCACTGCTGAACATATTTCTGATATTTCTATAAACACTACGCTTGGCGATCGCAATAAGTTGCTATTAGCACACGAGAATATACTGCTGCCGATCCTTTTGACATCAACCCTTAGTTGCCTTTTACGACACCCATGGGTGGAGAGCGGTGGTCTACTCGTATTCTCTACCGGAAACCATACGGAACGCAGAACAGATGCCGGCCTAAAATTTCCTTAATCTTGAGAATAACTGGATTTAAACAGAGGTATAACTTTATTTTATATCATTAATTCCGTGAAGGTTCCTGGATATAACAACTAATCAGAGTGCTATAGTTTTAATAATACCTTTACATACTTTTAGTGATAATCACCCGAAGTTATCTTCGGATTATTTGATTTTTATTACTTTAAAAGCTTTAGTAATTGACTGGGGATATGCTTGAATTCAAAATCGAATGTACAGGCCGTTACATTCAGTTTCAGTATGGCAGCAGAACGCGAGGGCGAAAAGTAAAAGTTGTTTATAATATTAAGAAAAGTCAGTACATGGTCTTTGAGGCCGGTGGGGCTATATGCCCCGACCATGTACCACCTATACGTCTTAATAGTGTACCATTAGACAGGGTGTATCAGTTTAAATACCTAGGACATATAGTCACGGCTGACCTCAGGTACCATGCTGACATGGAACGGGAGCGGAGGGCGTTATCTAAAAGAGCTAACATACTGGCCCGCAGGTTCGCACGTTGCTCGGATGGCGTGAAAATAACTCTCTTCCGAGCATATTGCACGTCCATGTACACCTGCAGCCTGTGGACTAATTACACGCAGAAAAGGTATAGCACCCTCCGCATTCAATTTAACAACGCTTTCAGAGCGATTTTGGGTCTGCCTCACTACTGTAGCGCTTCGGGTATGTTCGCATGGGCGGGCACGGACTGTTGTCATGCGACCATGCGGAAGCGCTGCGCGTCTCTTGTGCGCAGAGTGCGGGACAGCTCCAATACCGTTCTGAGTCTGATAGCAAACAGATTGGACTGTCCTTATGTGCGACACTGCTGTGACAGACAAGTTACATATAGTGTCGCACGAAAGAGACTACTGTAATTAATATGAGTTGATTATAATACATTGTGTGTTGATGCTGTATTTATTCCTTTGTATTTATTTATGTGTGATTATGTATTTATTATTGAATAATTTAAAGATGTTTTCTAATATGGGTTATGTGGTACCTGAAATAAATGAATTTGAATTTGAAAAGTAAATAAAATCAGGTATTTATTAGAGGGATTAGTAAGTAATATCTCAGATTCCTGGGCTAGTTCAACTTTTCACATACGACACCACGTGTCGTTTGAAGTGTGTACACTTCTGTACAACTTAGATTTCTTGATTTCATAATAATTATATTCCAAGCAGCTTTAATTTTATTATCTGTATACTTTATTTTGTCCCTAATATAAAGAGGTTTCGCTCCTCCAATTTAAAAGTTTTGAAAATATTATAGACGTACTTAATGAAATTTTAATGATCTCGAGGAAAAAGTTTTAGACGACAGTTTAAGTTTTATAGTACCTACAACAAGAATACTCTTTGTCTGTCAATAAATTGTTTACCGACGAAATAGTATTATAATCACATATTCCATTCTTCGCACGGAAAAAGTTTAAAATCGAAAAATTAAATTATTAATATATGAAAATGTAAATTGAGCATAATGGTAGTAGTAGGTTCTTTACAACCTTGATGAAATCTAAATTTCAGAATAACACTTGTACTTTTTTTGGTGGTATTCTGGTATTAAAAGTGATGGTTTGCCCACTATGGTCAGGCAACCAATTTATGATGGGTTCAGAATATTCGCACTTTGCATATAAGCAAATAGTCAACAGAAGCTGCTCTTTGTGCATATCACGGACACGTTTCATCCGTACTCTCATATGGTCTTTTATTGTGGGGAAATTCGGTAGATGTAACGAAAGCGTTTAGAGTTCAAAAAAAATGTGTGCGTGCAATCTGTGGAGCCTGGCATACAGATAGTTGTAAGCCCTTGTTCAAAAAATACAATATCTTGCCATTTCCGTGTATGTACATTAAAGAATTATGTCTAATTGTACGACAACATCCACAACACTTTATCAAGCATATAGATGTAACAAAACGAAATGTAGCTCCTAGAAATAAACATAAACTCTGTTTACCGCAATGCAGGCTCGAATTGTATAAGAGAAACTCATATGCAAATGCTATAAAGGTATATAACAAATTACCCAATGCCTTCAAAGATTTACCTTTGATCTCTGTGAATTTATGTCCTATCGTGGAGAAGCAAATTGATCTCATAATATTATAACGTACCAAATACTATATATACCTTATTAATTAAATGTATGAACAAACTTCATGTAATGAGCACTATAATAATTACATTATAATATAAGGACATGTGTGACATTAACAATTATAATATACAATACATAACTTAATTTGACATTATAAATTAAAAGTTATTGTTGACCTGCGGTAAAACTTTGACATCAATTAATTACTTTCTTTCATATGATTAATAATTTATAATACGAGTACAACTGTGTTTCTGTTTGTTGTTATTTAAAAATAACACAAAATATTAACAGTGTACTACCTAACAATATAAATATTTGCACACCATATGTAATGGTAGAATGTAAACGGGCCAATTTAATTTAAGATCATACTTTGTACACCTACATTTTAGCAAATAAATGAATTTGAATTTGAATTTGAATTGACGTTACTTCAGTTGGTTCTAAAAAAAGGTAGAAAATATAACTCGTTGGTCTGCATGAACTATGGTTGGGGCATACCTGGCCGTGCCCGACTTCATAAATAAGGTTTTTTTTTTGTTTTTAGTGGTTTTAATATAACCAATTACTACACGTGAAGACCTGTTATTGGCTGAATGTAACTAGCGTAAAATAACTATTGTAATTGTTAAATGCTGTTGGTCTTTCAACATTAAATAAATAAATAAATAAAAATATCGTATAGTATTTTGAAGCCGGTCTTTCTTTTGTTAAAAAGTTTTATTTGTTTCTTTTTAGTGTAAATAAATGTAAGAACTTTTTCCAATTTGGTATCCGTATCTAACACAAAAAATAAGTCTAAGAATCGAAACAATTAAAACATCATCTAGGTGTAAGCGCAGTCAAATTAAACCTGTTTATTGAAGCTGGTTAAAAAGCTACTATACCTATATCTATGTCATAATCTCAACAGGAGGACGTTTCTTCTTCCTGTCCTGGTCCTAAGTTACTTGGGGTCGGCGCAATATTTTTCTAGTCATATTGCAAAGGTTTTGGCAAAAAGGTTTTACAGTCACCGCCTGCCTGATACCCACCCTCCTTGGGTATGCTGGTGCTGGTGGTTCACCCACCACCTTGGGGTAACCCAATGTGTTTAATGGTACGCACCGGGTTCCAAATTCTAACGACTAAGGGCCGATTTCAGCGTTCGCATTAAAAACCTAGTTCAAAAACATAGTTCAATTCGACGGCACGGTTGGTGCAGTGGCTGATACAGTCGGCTGCTGCACACCGGGTCGTGGGTTCGATTCCCGCACAGAACAAATATTTGCATGATCTACAGGTAGTTGTTCCGGGTCTGGGTGTATTGTGTGTGGAATTTGTGTCTGTAAACGCACCCACGACACAGGAGAAATCCTAGTGCGGGGCAACGTTTAAAAAAAAAAAAAAAAAAATTTAACTAAATTTTGCATAACTGAGTTCAAACGTTGAGTTCGATCTCGGTTTACGTCAATCTTATTTCACTAGGTACATTTTGATCGCGTTCACGAAAACCAAGTTTTAAAGTCATAGAATGTAAATGTCGTCACAATCTCAGACAAAATTGCGTTGTATGTAACAGAGATCTACTGAGGCGTAGTTTATGGGCTGGGCAGTGAAATAGGCTACTTTACTTTACTTACTTTCTTTGCTTGAAACATGTACAGTTCCTGTGGGATAGCGGGTGAAACCCATAATTATATATATATATATATATAATTATGGGTTTCACCCTCTATTTCTTATAAGTATTCTTGCCTGACTATATATATATAGCCGGGCAAGAATATCACCACCCCATCTCATCACGTGGGTGCCATAATAGGCGATTTTGAGATTAGCCGGAGGATGGGCAGCAGCGTCCTTCGAGCACATTTATAGCTCAACTGCGATCACCAACCTGACTGCCAGCGTGGTGATTCAACTATGATCGCCAACCTGAATGACAAGCGTGGTGATTATGGCACAACACCCGCAATGAGCACAGAACACAAACCCATACGCTTCTGTCCAGAAGTGGACATCTTTCGGCCTCAAATGATGATGTTGATATAGTCAGACAATATATATAGTCAGAACTGGCATGTCCGCACATTTGGCGCGATAATAATCCAAAAAGCAAAGCTTACAAGTTTTTCTACGGAATATTATAATTCATCATCGCACATGGCAAGGATTAGTCGGTACAAACACAAACAAATAAAGCTCCGAAAAATATACATGATGAAATATATGTATCATTATTGGGAATTAAATCACAGCCCTCTAAACGTAAATTGAGCGTTCAGAATTTAATCTGAGTTATGCTTTAAACGCGTTCAGTTGATGTTGGTGAAATGTATATTGGAGCTCTGGGGTGCAATTCTCTAAGCTCGAACAGCTATACATCCTTGAATACAGAATTGAAATAATGGTGAAAAACCAATTTGGTAATCGCTAAGTCTGGTCCTCATGGCTTACCGTCTGCAACGTGTCCTTGAATAGCTTCAATCATGTCTTGGCCGTGTGGTGCCGGCTCAGAATGCCACCACCCCATTTCATCCCGTGGGTGTCGTAATAGTCGACTAAGGGATTAACCGGAGGATGGGCAGCAGCGTCCTTCGAATACATTAACAGCTCAACTGCGATCGCCAACCCGTCTGCCAAGCGTGGCGATTATGGCAAGACCCCCAATGAGCACACAACACACCCATATCGGTCGTTGTGGTCATCTTTGGGGGAGGCCTGTGTCCAGCAGTGGACTTCATTCGGCCGAAATGATGAATGAAAAAAAATAAAATGATGTCTTAGCGTATACCAAATTGGTTTTATACCGTTATTTCGATTCTGTATTTAAGGATGTATGGATGTTTGAGTTAAAGCTATTGTACCCCTGAACTCAGTTAAGCGCTTATACTGAGTTTAGCTTCAACTGATCGGGTTTAGTTGCAACGGTGAAATCGGCCCTAAGAAGTTGCCTTCTACAACAACCACGGTGTGAGATGGCGTAGCCGTGACCCGAAGCTACACGAGCCAATCGGGCAAGGTATTTCTTTTCTCTTGTTTTCATTGTGAAGCCTAACAAAACAATTGCCGTCTGTGGAGGAAAAAGACACTAATAAATTTAATTCAAAAGCGAATTTTCGTGTGCCACAATAAAATTGAACATTTCTGAAGTGAAAACTTCTTTTAGCGCGGTATGCATATTTTTAGATGAGATAAACTCTGTGGACTCGCGACACCGTTACAAGACGCAGCTACAGTTTGTGCATATATGCATGTACATATAGCAGACCGCGATCGCGTCTAGATTAATAAAAAAAATAAGTTTTCACTTCTGTCGGCACCCGGAATGCAACCCGTTGTTTTTTTTAATTATTATTATTTAGACAAAGAATGAAGAAACTCAAAACAGAACTATAACTCCATATAACACCAAAATGGAACCGTGGCTTTCTATAAGTACCGGAATGCTTATTGAAATGGCCGTAACAAAACCATTTCATGATCCCAAAACGTTATAGTTACAGTAACTGAGCGCCCTTTTAAGCATGTTAAAGTACATAATTTGCTAAGTGCTGCTCTACTGGATCCTTGAAATGGTCCCCACACAGTGCGCTCAGACAGTATTAGTAATTTCATAAAATAAATTAGTACATTGTATAGCCCAGCTATTTATAATGAGCTTTTAGAGCAAAGATTGCTTCAGAGAATATTCAAGAAAAATAGAGTTATATTGTTGGTGTAACTGACATCGTGTGAAAATTGCAACAAAAGGAAATGCCGTAAGTCTTTGGTGCTTTTCGAAATATATATTTTGTAAGGTTTTCCTTTCTATAACAAGCGTATTTTTATACGGATCGGATTCAATTTTTATTTTCTTCAAAAGCATTATTATTTTATTAGAATCTTATTAAGAAAAACGAATTCTACTGGACTGCAAGATTCTAAAACGGATAGTATCGCCTTGTTAAGTCAACCTACACGTTAAGTGCCCGTAGGCGTGATAGAAAACCTATTTGTCTCTGCCTGATAAAACAACTGCAAAAAATAAGTATTTATAATTTATTGAAGTGAAACTTCTTTATCGACGTATGGGAGTAATTTTATAGCAATGAAACGTTTTTCTGTTACGCGCCATATTTATTTCTAAGTCACATTTTTCCGTTATGCGCCATATTGATTTGAAAGATGAATTGAATTTTTCTTGAAAAACAGTCCTCAAACATCAACAACAAGATTCGGCACTGCAATTGATGGAGTTTTTACTCGGTCACTAAATTCCGTGGAATGTAAACCATATATTTCATATATCATTAATTACAATATATAATAACGATAACAATACTCGTCATAGTAATAGTTATGTTATAATTAATGAAATGCTATAATAATCTTAGTAGCAATAAGGTGAAATAATTGTGTTATTTGTATCCATAGATAATAAAAGCCTTTTGCTTAAACTTTATCTAATTTAGCTTTATTTAACCAATTTCTGTAAAGTTGTAAATAGTAGATCATTTTTCGAAAAATGATGTCATAAAGAAGTTTCACTTCTTACGTGTGTGCACTAATACACACACATATTACATTTTTTATTAATGTAAGCATAGATGAATAGGCTGCTTCACTGAAAGGCTTACGTTAGCTTAGTTTCATCGTTCATTGCTGCGAACGTACAGACGACGTTCATCAAATCCGTTAGTATTCCCTCAATGTCTGTCAAAACATGCACCAACATTGGTCGTAGACTGGTGTACGTAATACGGCACAGTGCTGTGCCAGTTGCCTAAGCGATTCCTGTTTCTTGTGCTGCGAGTCCCAGCACGGAAATAATATTTGTATCATGTAGACTGTAGACTGTACAGGAGGCATCAGAGCGTGGGGCATAGTAAACAAATAATGAAGTGTTCGTGGCTATAATATGTCAACCGCCGCTGTCGGCCCACCGATTCACGTTGGCTAGTAAGTCTAGGAACGTTGTTGCGGTCTCTCTTAGCTCGGTTTACCCACCTAGGTTTATCCATAGCTAGTTAAGCCGTTTAAAATTGTCATCTGGTTTATTTTTAGAATACAAGTGTTTCCCATTAAGTCTACCGCGGTCAGTGCTAGATATTTCGTATTAAATATTTATTAGACTGAAATTCGACCGCATAGTCGGAAATAGTCTATAATGAAACTTCATGCAACCATACAAGTAGCACATCTCTCGTCTTATGTCGTAAAACTTTTAACTAAATCACATGGAGAAAGCCGACCAAGTTTCGCCGACGCGCTATCGGAGGACTTGGCGGTCGTTAATACCGTATGTATATACCGTGTCTAACAGTATTTCTGCCAACATACCTTGTTTGTTTGTCAAACTTTCCTTACCGTTCTCGGATATATATATTGACGCTACTTAAGTGTTCGAGTTCTGGTTGAAAGTACTTATTGATTAGGCGCCATCTTGACTTTTTGATTTCATATTTTTATAGCTCGTAATTAGGTTAGAAATGGAGGCGTAGCATAGGCGCTAATGACAGAAAGCTAAAAGCTTTTAATGTGAATCTAATTTTATTCAGCATGTCAATTGAATCAAAAAGATTTTTAAAATTCGAATGTTAATCTATTTTTATTTTTTATACATTTTGGTGACGACACGAGCAAGTCATTCGCGTGGTGGTGAGCGTCATGCCTGCCCATAACAATTGTAATGCTATTCAGGACTAGTCCTGCGAGGCACCACACTGCCTCGTCACCTCGAGACGTGAAGTTATTTAGTCTCTTGTGCCCAGTAAAAAGATAAAAAGATAAAAAATATTTTTTATTCATGTAAACCATATAACAGGCACTTATGAATCGTCGAGACTTTAATTGCCGCGTTCCAAGATGTAGATTTCCTATGGAGAAGAACGGGCAAGAAACTCCATGGTTACTCTTTTTAAATCATATTAAATGTTACAATATTTTATGAGCACATTGTTGTAAAAATCAAGGTTATGTGAAAACAATGTAGGAGAAACGAGTCTAAACTTCTTAAAAAGTCTACAAAACAAGCCTGAATGTATTTTTTTAAGGTTTTGCTTCAGTTGTCATGGCTGCATTTGGCTGACCAGTCCCAACAGACGGCACCCGTTCACGAGCATGACGTATGCATCAGCGTCGCTTAGCTCAACCATATTGCAGGGAAACTTAGCGACCCAATACACGACGACACCATCAGCAGAACAGTAATCTAATTACACTAGCTACAGCGCCCTCCTATCCGGAGCACAGTAATCTCTAACATTTAAACACCACTGCTTAGCAGCGAATATCTGGCACTGGGGTGGAACCTATCTGGCCGGCCTATTGCAATAAGGGACCTGCCACCAGTAAAATATCTATCCGCCAGCATATACCCGCTATTTATTGTGTTAACTTCAATGGTCAACAGTCAAAGATTTTATTTCAAACAGGGATGTTACGGACATGTAAAGTGTGTGATTTCAGATACAGATATGGATAAGATTTTAATGATATTTTTTATTGGTTTTGGTGACGGATATAGATATCAAAGATATTTCAGATATCTGGATAGCTTCGGTTATGGAATATAATAATAATATTTTAGACAAAACAAAACAATATAGTGTTACATGCGATGTTTTAAAAGCAAATAAAAATGTATACTATTATTTAGTTAACATTATTATTTAAGTGAATTATAATTGAAATTACACTTCATATATTAAAATAATATGAACCAGATGTCGCCCAGAAGTCTAAATTCGACCGTAATTGATTGACGTTTTAGATTTGATTTAATGTATTTGAAACAAATATTAACTTTCTGCACTCGGCCTTCATATGAACGTTAACTATGCCAAATCATACACTCCTCCGTGCTCGCAATGTGCTTAAAACAGGGAACAATGTTTTTTCTTCACGTATTAATATATAGATAATTCTAGTCAGTTTTTTTAACCACAATTCACTTATCAGTCTTAGATATTCAGTAATTTGCAATTTCTTCTGAGCAGAAAGCGGACTTGGTCCGGCAGACTGCTGCGGATACAAATTAGTTTTTGTAAGACGCAAAAGACACTAGAGCTCTAAATAAAAATACAGACAAAATGACCATCGTGTGCGTTGAGACAAAGTCAAAGTCAAATATTTTACTGGCACTTATGAAACGTCAGAATGTAAGTCGCATGGTTAGGGTTATGGAGAAGAGCCAGCATTGGCCGGCAAGAAACTTCATGGATCGTCATGGTTCTTTTAAAATAATTGAGATTACAATGTTGTAATAAAACACTTTTCAACGGATTCTATCGGGTATAATTTAGATTTTTGTTTTTCCTGACATTTCGAATACTTTGCAGCATTCGTGGTCAAAATCTAAATCTAAAATATACGCGATAGAAGCCGTTTTAAAGTGTTTTATTGTAATATATATGTAATACTCGCGAAAACCTAAGACATTACTATTACAATATTGATTGATACAAATTATGATAAAAACTATAACGCGTGTGCATAAATGTCGCGACGGGCATCGCCACGGCATTGGGAGTCCGCTGGACAAATAGTCCTTCTTCTGCTCAGGGTTTCCGGCCCATGAATAACCGAAACTATCCGAAATTTCATTTCGGTTACGGTTACGGATATTAAATAACTTCGGATATCCAAAAATTTCTGTTTCGGATCCGGAGCTCCATAACATCCCCGATTTCAAATAATACCTACCTAATATACTGTCAGTTATGAAACGTCAGAATTTACGTTGCACGGTACTAATTGATTGATCCTATGGAGAAGGGTCGGCTAGAAGCTTCAAGGACACTCTTTTAATATAACTGAGATGATAATGTTGATTGGTAATAAAACATAATTAAAAATAAAGATTTGCCTTTGTTTATTTATTAATTTACATGATATATTCCCATAGGGTAAAATAACCCGATACAGAACATCCGCCACCACTTGCAAGACATTTAGTGAGCATGACAGACCATTATCTAATGCAAGGCAAAAGGCACAGACAATATAATAATAACATTATCTGCTACACGATGCTCACAGATTTACAACTTTGTATGAATATTATAATTTAATGTCACAAGGAACAATATTAACAATAAATATAGTAAATCAATGTCGTAATATTATATATAGGTAACTAAATACTGAAATCATAAAAATGTGCATGCGATGCAATCTATACAAATAAATAA
Organism: Diloba caeruleocephala; assembly: GCA_947459985.1. Taxonomy (NCBI): domain Eukaryota; kingdom Metazoa; phylum Arthropoda; class Insecta; order Lepidoptera; family Noctuidae; genus Diloba; species Diloba caeruleocephala. The sequence continues at coordinate 509,030 of OX381609.1, forward strand.
AATTAAAGTTCATCCATCCATCCATTCCAGCCTAAAATCGTCTACTACTGGACAGAAGCCTCCCCCAAAGATTGGAAACAACGACCAGTATGGGTTTGTGTTGTGTGCTCATTGGGGGGTTTTTGCCATAATCGCCACTGCCTAGCAGACGGGTTGCGATCGCAGTTGAGTTATAAATGTACTCCAAGGATGCTGCTGCCCATCCTCGGGCTAATCCCATAGTCGCCTTGTACGACACCCACGGGATGAGATGGGGTGGTGGTATTCTAAGCCGGCACCACACGGCATAAAAATTAAAGTGTCTGTGTTTGTAATCTATACAAATAAATAAAATTGAAGTGTCTGGTTGTAATGTCTAAATAAGAGTTTTTTACTAAATGCATATGAAAGTATTTTTTTTATTTTTATTTGGGACAAGCCCGCCGCTCATTCCCAACCACTGCAACTCCTGTAAGCCAGGATCTACAATGGCGACCACCGAAAAGAACACCGATCAATGAAGGTAAATGAATAACTGTCTTGGAACCCGCACCGAAATTAATCAGAAAAGAAAAAGGAGGAGTAGGAAAGAATATAAGTTCCACTTCCCTCCGTAGCAAGCAGGAGACAGAGGAAAACGATAGGCCATAGACTAATAAATGGGAGTTTACAACAGGGTTAAGCCCAGTTGACAAGCACCACGGGGACAATTTTTATTTTATTTATTTACGGGTACTATGTTGTGAGCTATTGTGACTGATTCCAATAGTAGGTATAGCAAAAACGCTTCAACGCACAGAAATTCGTCCTAGTCGCAACAAGGTTTGTATAGTAAACAACCCCGGATGTAACCTGCAAGCTGTCCAACATAATATTGCGTTCATCTTGCCAAAAAACACACTCCCACAGAATATGATGTGCAGACTGTTCATATTCACAGTCCGGTGTTGAACATTTGCAGAATGATGAGGCAACAAGCTTGAAGCTAAATAATTTACTCTTATAGTTACCATGATCGGTGAGAAATTGAGCCACGCAATGATCAACTTCCAAACGTGCAAGTGCTAGCCGCTCACGGACGGATGGAAAGTACTGGTATAGGTGACGGCCCTTAATAGACGTGTCCCACCTGCATTGCCATTCGGCCAAGACTTCCTCCCAAATACCAGTCTGTGGTTTAAACAATGCAATGCAGATCCTAATACGATCGCATTGTACTAGAAATTCAGCGTCCATGTTTTCTCTAGTTGAGTAGTACATTGCAGCACGTCGCTGTATCAACTGATCAACTGGCAAAACTCCTGGTAGCACGGGCAGAGCTTCAGTACTTACTGTCCTATATGCCTTGCACAAGAATATCAACGCTAAGCGCTGGCTTTGGAGCAGTTTACGTCGTGCCGCGCCGATAGTAGCCCTATCGGCCCATACAGGTGAACCATAGCAAATACAACCTAAGTGGGTAGCGCCGTGAATAGTTATTAAAATATAAAATGCAAGACCCCATGTAGCTATTGATATCCTTGTCAGGGCATAAAAGTTCCGTTTTGCTTTTTCACCTACAGATTTTATGTGTTCAACGAATGAAAAATTTCTCTCCAATACAAGACCAAGGTAGCCCATGGACTCCTTTCTTTTTACGGTAACATTATTGAATTTAATGCTCGGTGATGTCTTAAGATTGCCTTTTAAAATTAGTTGAAAGGTTTTTTGTGGTGCAAACATTAAGCGGTTTCGTTCGCCCCAACTAGAGATTAAACGTAAACAAGTATCCGCCAATTTTTCAAGGCCCGCCCTTGTACTTGACTGAATAAGCAGAAGGCCGTCGTCTGCGTAACCAGTCAATGAACAGCCGGATGGTAATGGAATCGCAAAAAAAATATCGAGACTCATGTTCCATAGATAAGGACTAATAACGGATCCTTGAGGACATCCCATCGTGAGTTCCTTCGACACAGCGTGATGACCAAGTTTAAGTTTTGCAGATCCGTGTGCAAAATATGAGTAAACGAGAGTGTAGATGTTTCTAAAGCAACCGCGGGCTTTCATTTTAAGTAGTAGCATTGGCCACCACGCGTTGTCGAAGGCACCAGAGATATCAAGGAAGATGCCTATTACATACTTATGTTCAGATGAATTTACTATTTTCCTGACAGAGATTGCCGAGTCAATAGAAGATTTTCCTATTGTGAAGCCGAATTGGTTATTATGAAATTTCGGTCCATCTGGCAGCAAACGTGGAACTATAAGGCGTTCGAGAAGTTTACCTAAAGATGGTAGTAAAGTTATAGGGCGGTACGATTTAGGATCGTCCGGGGGCTTGTCACCGCTTTTTGGTATTATGCGTATAAAACCGGAACGCCATATACGAGGGAAAATGCAGTCAGCAATGCAGCGATTAAAAACGGTCAGTATGGAGTCACCCGATATTTTACAAGCTTCTTTAATCATTCTATTCGATATTTTATCTTCTCCAGATGCTTTATTAAGTGGCAGTTTATTGACAACGTTTATGAATTCGTCAGTGGATGGAAGGTCAGACGCTGGGGATTCCGGCGGTTATCTTATCTTAATTAATCCATTCGAAAACCTTTGTGCCCCAACGGCCATCAGTTCTACGAGCAATGTGCCCTGCCCTTTGCCACTTCAGTTTGCTAATCCTTTCAGCTATGTCGACAGCTTTAGTCCTTCTACGGATCTCCTCATTTCTGATTCGATCTCGTAGAGAAATACCAAGCATAGCTCTCTCCATAGCTGAGTGATCACGTCTCTGTTCCATATGTCATAACTGATAACACACACTGGTTAAAGACTGGCGTCTTGAGGCATTGCGGTATTGTTGATGAAAAGACGTTTCCTGGTCATGGTATTAATGATGTTATTTTTACTTATTTCTATATTTTATTTGCCTTACGGCCGATTATGGCTTGGAACTAATTATGCTTATTATATTATCTATATTATGTACCCAGTATAGCAAAATAAATTATTAGATTGATTGATTGACATTTTTGTAAACATTAATATCATTATTGGTATGAATTAACAACGGAATTTTATTTAATTAAGCGGAGCTTTGCCGAATATGCTCTTATAAAGTTACGTGATGTTACTAGGGACTAGACAAAGAATACTCACGGCGAGCACTTTCTTTTAAAAATTAATTTGATTCTAGATTTTTTTTACTTACACATTTCACATATGTATAAAGACTATGTAATGCAGTTTGTATTTTATAAACAAGGGCATGAGTCAGTTTGTTTAACATTAAATATTGTTCTGACAGCGTTTCTGTGGTTTAAAAGCATCAATAAAATTTTGAAGAGAGACGGCGTTATTTCCGTTCATTCCGTTCAGTTTTCAGTCCGTATAACACCAATTGCAATAGACTTCACCATTGTAGCTTGCATCTCATATAATTATAGTCCTACAACAACGGGGACAGTTCGTGACTGTATGTATATAATGCAGCCATCGAGAGTCCCCGATTGGTGTCCCATTACATTTTAGATTAAAATTTCTGAAGGGCCTCTGCGTGTTGGGCCTTAAGCCTATCAAGTATCAAAAAACCGGGTCCCCCTTCATCATTTCGGCTGAATGAAGTCCACTGCTAAACACAGGGCTCCCCCAAAGATCACCACAACCACCGATATGGATGTGTTGTGGGCTCATTGGGGGGTTTTGCCATAATCGCAACGCTTGGCAGGCGGGTTGGCGATCGCAGTTAAGTTGTTAATGTACTCGAAGGTCGCTGCTGCCCATTCTCCGGCTAATCCCTTAGTCGACTTTTACGACACCCATGGGAGGAGATGGGGTGGTGGCATTCTGAGCTGGCACCACACGGCAACACGGGGTTCCCCCTTACAAGGGCTATAAAGAAGAAGAGTGACCAATAATAACATCGTTAGGACCATTTAAGCTTCATATAGTGTTAGCAATAAGATCTTAGGATAATGTGACATGAAATTTGTGATCAATGATTTGAACGTCTGTCAGCTCTGTCGGCGTTCCTTCTAACCACTGCACCGTGCTGATTTTAATAATTCGAAACCTAGGTAAGACAAATTAGCACTTATTGCAATAATTTTGAGTTGTGCACGTCACTTTGTTAATTAACACCAACAATATACATTTTATTTATTTATAAAATAATGAAGTTCCTAGAGTAGCTACCTACGTTGCGACTTTTCAGTACTAGGAGGGATCAAAAAGTAGTGAGAACGACATACTCCTTGGTAAGAAAACAAAAAAAATACTGGCAGGCATAGCTCAGACTCATATTTGTAATATTTATAAAGAAAAAAATCGTCGATTCTCTTTTGTTTTTTCTGAATGTAGTCATTTGTTTGCTTCGTGTCGGAACGTGTTCTCGAAAATGGAGAAAAACGAAGTGCGAGCCGTTATTAAATACCTCTGTTTAGAAAAGCTTACGACGCAAGAGATTCATTGCAATTTGGAGGCAACATTAGGAGAGTCTGCTCCGCCGTATTCCACTGTCGCAAGGTGGGCTCCTCAATTTTGAGTAGGGAGAACGAGCACGGAAGACGAACATCGTTGCGGCCGTCCATCGACGTCAGTCACCCAAGTAAATGTTGCGAATGTCGAGAAAATTGTATTGAGCGATCGAAGAGTTACCATCCGATACTTAATTCAAGAAACGGGCATTTCATGTGGAAGTATTCATTCCATATAGAAACAATCTTTGAATATGAGAAAAGTCTCCGCAAGATGGGTGCCGAGAATGTTAACCGACAGTCAGAAACAAAATCGATTTGATATTTCGAAGATATTGTTGGACAAGTTTCAGTAGTCCATTATTTTGATCCCGAGACAAAACAGCAATCTTCGCAATGGAAACGGCCATCATCACCGACCCCGAAGAAGTTTCGTGTCGTGGCATCGGCTGGCAAGGTTATGGCCTCAATATTTTGGGACTCAGAAGGGATATTGTTGATTGATTACCTGGAGCGTGGAACCACTATTACAGTCCAATATTATGCAGTATTAATTTCCAAGTTGAGGAATGCCATCAAAGAGAAAAGGAGAGGGAATCTTCGAAGGGGCGTGCTGTTTCATCACAACGCACCCGCGCACAGGTCGGCAGTTGCGATGGCTGCCATTCAGCAAGCTGGCTTCAATTGGTTGCCCACCCCTCTTATTCACTAGATATGGCGGCTAGCGATTTTTATCTGTACCCCAAATTGAAAAAATACTTAAGGGGAAACAGGTACGAAGACGATAACGAGCTGATAGATGCTGTGGATAACTTTTTGCAGGACCAAGACAAAACTTTTTTTGTGAAAGGGATTGAAGCCTTAGAAAAGCGCTGGACTCGGTGTGTAGAGAGACTCGGAAACTATGTAGAAAAATAAATTATTAAGTTATCATAATTTCGGCCGAATGAAGTCCACTGCTGGACACAGGCCTCCCCCAAAGATCACCACAACGACCGATATGGGTGTGTTGTGGGCTCATTGGGGGGTTTTGCCATAATCGCCACGCTTGGCAGACGGGTTGGCGATCGCAGTTGATTTGTTAGAGTACTCGAAGGACGCTGCTGCCCATCCACCGGCTAATCCCTTAGTCGACTTTTACGACACCCACGGGAGGAGATGGGGTGGTGGTATTCTGAGCCGGCACCACACGGCAAGTTTTTCAATTAAGTTATCGATCGTCATTATATTCTATTTCATTGTCACTACTTTTTGATCCCTCCTCGTATTGGTCCAACAATTCCTGAGATTACTATAACATTATAAACAAAAAAAAAACTTAAATTCGATCTGTAGTTAAAATATAGATTATAATAAGGTCAAGTAATCATTTACGGTGTGATTGATACAAGTAATTTCACATTCAGTTTTATTAATACGGCTGTTAGGAAAAGTCGATTTGATTTTTTGAGTATAGGAAAAATCAATCATTTACTTATAAATAAGCATTTTTGTACCTATAACACAATAATTGGAACCAATGTATTGTCTTTTGTCAATATCTCGGACACGGTTTATCTTTCGATAAATATGCTTATGAGCAGAAAAGTATGGAATAAAATTCTGTACATCATTTGCTGTAATGTTATTCTGAACAATCGCTTCTTATCGTAGTACGAGGTTGAATATACATTTACTTACGAAGAAAAGTTGCACTTTGAAACATTTCTAACAAAAGTATGTCAGCAATAGTGCAAGTTTAAAGCGAGTGCTCTTACACCTTTACAGAGTCAGTCATCGAGTCAGTGATGAACATACTGATATCTATACATATATAATCCTTGCCCTGACTGACTGATTCATCAACGCAGAGCATAAACCGCTGGGGCTACAAACTTGATTTTTTTACAGTTGATGCCTTTTATAACGTAGGCATCCACTATTATAGAAATTCCACCCCTAAGGTGGTAAAACAGGGTTTGAAATGTTGTATGAAAGTCCGTCATTTTATAAGCTAGATTTAAGAAAAATTTGAGTTCGGCTTTTTGGTTCAAAATGAAGATATACGTGTTTTTGTAATCCGTTTTTCTACCTATAAGGGGGATAAAGAGGGTGTAATCGTTTGTATGGAATATCCGTTATTTTTTAAGTCATTTCTATGAAAATTTGGCATTTGGGTTTTTGATTGAAAACAAAGACATACGTGTTTCAGTGCTTTTGTAAATTGTACCCGTAAATGGTTAGAATAGGGAGTAGCAGTTTTTATTAAAATCCTTCAGTTTTGAAGTTAGATGTATACAAAATTTGTATTAACATACATCCACTCGAGCGAAACCGTGGGCAACAGCTAGGTATTTTATATAGTTGTTCCGTTCGAAGTACAGATAAGTGAATCGTTGGCTGTAAATTGTACAATTTAATTAATAAGCACTTATTCCCTCTGAGTAAATATGAATGTAAATAAAATTGAAAAATACTTTAAATTGCGCAGAAATAGAGATTTTACTAATTGGCAATTATACCTATGACAGCACATATAGTATAGATAGTTATATAGATAGTTAGTTTTTAAAGTTAACCAGGAAAATCCTAGAATCCAAACTGGTTAATTTCGAGGTACCGGGTTTGACTAATGCTATGAACGCCTGGAAAATGGCTTGCCCAAATACGATTTTGCCCGTCAATTCATCTTCCCAGAGACAATGGGATGGGCCGCTTTGCAGTTTGATACGGAATGAGCTTTTAAATACGCCAATCAATACTGCTGAGCGTGCTCGTCTGCTTGCTGTGGGTGAATGGAAGTCTACTCTAAGTTGAGGTTAGTCAAAGAAAATGGATCGGTTTGGCTTCGGTTAGATTTGTCTAAAGCATGTTCTCACACTATGGACTTTGTGGAGCGTCTATGCTTGACGTCAGCTATCTGTTATTTTATTCTGGTGGCTATACTACATTTTGTTTGGCCTATTTTATTAATAGAATTATTGTAAGGTTGATAAAATGGTTACCGTGTGGTGCCGGCTCAGAATGCCACCACCCCATCTCCTCCCATGGGTGTCGTAAAAGTCGACTAAGGGATTAGCCGGAGGATGGGCAGCAGCGTCCTTCGAGTATATAAACAACTCAACTGCGATCGCCAACCCGTCTGCCAAGCGTGGCGATTATGGCAAAACCCCCCAATGAACCCACAACACATCCATATCGGTCGTTGTGGACATCTTTGGGGGAGGCCTGTGTCCAGCAGTGGACTTCATTCGGCCGTAATGATGATGATAAAATATTATTACTTTTTAAAATCTGTAACGACGCCTGTCACCTTAGCGATCCTGCGACAACGAACCCTGCAAAGTGTTCGAAACGTCAGGAAAAACAAAAATCTGTAATATACGCGATAGAAAATGTTTAGAAGTGTTTTATTATAATAAGTAATAATCGCGAAAACCTAAGACATTACTATGCCCTGATTGTAGTATGTAGACAGCACGGTTGGTGCAGTGGCTGATACAGTCGACTGCTGCGCTCCGGGTCGTGGGTTCGACTCCCGCCCGGAACAAATATTTGTATGATCTGTAGGTAGTTGTTCCGGGTCTGGGTGTATTGTATGTGGAATTAATGTCTGTAAACGCACCCACGACACAGGAGAAATCTTAGTGTGGGGCAACATTCAAATAAAAAAATAATAAAAAACAACTACAATTCACAAAACAGTCAATCTTGTAGACCCCTGCATGCTGTGTTGGTCGTTGGTGGGTCTTGGTTTGAGAAGTTCTCATTATATATTCTTTATATCTTATTATGCGGCTTGAAATATATTTTAATGGAAGCACGCTTTAAGATTTTTCTGTCGATGAGGGAGATTACAGGATTAAGGGAGCTTATATTTATGAATTTTTTTCTTTATGAATGGGAAAAAAGCAGTTCGTCGATTCACCGTAGTAGGTTAAGACTATGTTATTCTCCAGTTCCATAGTGAACTGAATTTTACTGTGTATTGCTCTCTCCTCAAAATCCTCCATGAAATTTCGGTGACTACATAGAGACTGTTAAATCTATGGCCACACCATCAGTTTGCAGGTAAAACTCGTTGCCCCAAAACAGGTAGCAGTTGTTACGGCAGTGTACAAGTAACTCTGCATATTGTAGCGGTATATGCGCTAGCACCTACAAAAATCCCTTACAAAGATATGATTACGGACGGTCCTCAATGTTCCATCATTGAGGACCGTCTTATAAAATCAACGAAAAAAATAGGATTTGAAGGCGATTCAACAAGACATATCAGCGGTATTACCACAAAACAAATCCCCCAAACCGCATCGGTCTCGCGATGAATATCTTGCATTAAAAACGTTATTAAAGACCCAGACCTGGCTATCCTCCGTGCCGACAAGGGAAAATATACGGTTATAATGGACACGTCAGATTACGATCAGAAAACTCAAGAGCTTTTGTCGCAAATAGCACATATGAAAAGGTAAACAAAGACCCAACCAACAAAATTCTCAAAATGACCACTGAGTCTTAAACACACCTTTAAATTGGACTTGAAAACACTCATTCCATCCTGCGCCTAAACACCAAAGCTGTACGTACGGGTTGCCAAAAAAATAATTCACAAAAGCAATGCCATACTGATACACCAATTTACACGTGTCACAACACCTGAATATGCGAAGATAGTAGAGTAGAGTAGAGTAGAGTATACTTTATTGTACACCAAAAGAAAATACAAAGTAATTTTACATACATAATAATAGTACAATTGGCGGTCTTATCGCTAAGAGCGATTTCTTCCAGACAACCATTGGATGGACAAAAATCATAAAAGAAGAGAATAACGGGTAGTTGGTGTACTACTGTTGTATCTAATATTTATAAACAGTAATACTTTATTTAACAATACATATATTGAACAATGTAACAAAATGTATATACATAGTTTATTCCCAAATAAATACCAAAAAAAACAATAACTCTCAAAATATATAAATTAAAAATACATACACAAAAACAATACATAATATATAGAACAGTAACAATTAAAAATCCAAGTAATATTCCTTTACCATTTTTTTGAAAGTAACTAGCGTTTTAGCCCGTCTAATAAACACTGGTAGTGCATTCCACAAGCGTGTGGCCTGAACAGTAAATGAATGGTCAAAGAATCTTGTTGTGTGCACGGGCATCTTCAGTTTCAACGTTTCTGATGATCTTAGGGATAGTGAGTGTGTATCACAGGTGAATTCAAAACGTTCTTTAAGATAAGAGGGGGAAGCAGGATTGAACAGAATACTGTAGAGTAGTGAAAGAATATGAGCATTCCGACGAAGGCGTATTGGTAACCACTTGAGTTTATTACGAAATTCTGATACGTGATCATATTTGCGTAAACCAAATATAAATCTTATACAAAAGTTTTGAAGTCGCTCAAGTTTATTAAATTGGTCCTCGTTGAGATCTAGATAGCTGGCATCGGCATAGTCAAGGATAGGAAGAAGAAGAGATTGTGCTAGTGCAGCTTTAGTGGCAGTCGGGAGAAAGTTACGCAGTCTTCTCAAAGATCCTGCTGACGCATACATCCTGCGACTGGTTTCTTGTAGTTGCGGGCCCCAAGAAAGGTTTTTGTCAATGTAAATACCCAAGTTCTTCACTTTGTCGCTTACCGGTATACGAGTGCCGTCAAAGAAAACCTGGGGAAGTTGCATCCAGTCGATTCTCGAAACCATTCTCGAGCTACCGATAACAATGACTTGGGTTTTTGAAGGATTGATTTTCAGTCCATACGACCTGCTCCATCCGGAAATCCGGTCAAGATCCGTGTTGATGTTGTTTACGGCATCCGACAAAGTTCCTAATGGAGCCTGTGAATAAATCTGAAGATCATCAGCGTAAAGGTGGTAAGAAGAAAGAAGTTTATTAGAAATAGAATTTATAAAAATTGCGAAAAGTAAAGGAGATATAACGCCACCCTGTGGTACACCAACATTAGTATCACACCATGCAGAGAAAGTATCTTCAATGCGAATACGTTGTCGGCGACCAGACAGGTAACTACGAAACCAATCAATTACCGTCGGAGATATGTTAAGAGAGCAAAGTATGCTAAGCAAAAGATACTCTCGGAACTTCGTGGAAAATCTAACACATATGTGATTCCTATCAATTTTTCAGTTATATAAAAGACAAAAAATATTTTTATTCATATAAAACCATTTATCACACTAGCACTCATGAATCGTCAGACTTTAGTTGCCGCGTTCCAAGATGTTGATTTCCTATGGAAGAGAATGGGCAAGAAACTCCATAGTTACTCTTTTTAAATCATAATTTATGTTACAATATTTGATTACATTGTTCTTGAAATGAAGGTTATGTGAGGACAATGTAGGAGAAAAGAGTCTAAATTAAGTACCTCAAGTTCACACTAAACGAGCCAGATGTTAATATTTATTAAAGCTTGTGATTAAATTGCCCTGGCTGTATTAAGCTTACCAGGCCCAACGGACAGCACTCGTTCACGAGTATGACGCATACACCAGGGTCGCTTAGCTCAACCATATTGTAGGGGAACTCAGCGACCCGAATAGAGTGATTAACAAAAATAATTATTGTAAAAAAGCGTGCCTTAACAGATATGATGATGACTCTACTTTTAAAAATATTCACAAATATATTTACAACAATTGACATCAAGCACCCGACGCTTAGTACAAATTTTTTTTTTGCTAGTCTATCTCTTCTTATTTTAAACTTATTGAAAATTATTTTCTACGTTTTAGTTCGGTTATCTACAAAAGCGTGTTTTTTAGTCTTTGTAAACTATAATTTTAACATTTCTAACTGTTATATACCTAAGGTGTTAGGTGTAGTGAATTTAAAGCATTTCGTTATTTTTCTCGTCTAGAGCAAATTGTTAATATTAAAACCAGTGGACCACTTTGGAGATGGCGCCATTTACATCATGATGAATGAAAAGAGATGATATATAATACTATTATATATATAATAATGATATATATGAAATATAAGTGAGGATATTGAAATTAAAAAATCATCCTAATTTTAAAGAGCATATGGTTGGCAGGTACCACCAGTTTGGAATCCTGTAGTAAAGTCCCAAAACACATTCCACACTAAAAACATCAAGACAATTTTTGATTAGAATTGTCCGGTAGATAAAATTACTTTCATAGTCTTTAACTACGCCTGTCACCTTAGCCATCCTGCGACCCCTACCGTTTCGAATAGTAAAAAGTATCCGAAACGTTGCGAAAAATAGGAACCTATAATGTACGTGATGTAATCCGTGTATAATGTTTTACTATAAGATTTTTGTAATTAAAATAAAACTCTTAATCGTAGATACATTGTCTAATGTATTAGTAAACGGTTGACAGGATAAAACTTCGCACGATACGATACAATAAGCAAATTGTACTTAAAGGCTAATCAAAGGGTTTATTATGATTCTTCTAAAGCACAGATATTACACCTAGTTTAGAAGTCAGGGGTTCATGACTAAAGGCAAATTTTATTTTTAAAACCCTACATCCATTATATGTCGTCTCTTAAGTTTATATTATCTAAGGCTTATATTTTTATCACAAAACGTTTTTGTACACTTTCACAATATACCTTAAATTAAATGATCATCACACATCGGTCTAATCGTAAAATGAGGAACTCCGGGGTTCTTGAAAAAAAATCACTTGGTAGGTATGTTAGAAAATTGGAGTTGGGATCTGAGTTACTACCGTAATATGTCCGATAAATAGAAAAGGCTCGTCCCCTGTCATATGGGACGTACACTCGACGGCGGCGGACTGCACTAAGTACTTTTTAACTTAACCCTCGGGTTACTGTAAGTATACGTACTCTTTTATGTAAATCCACGATGTTTAAAAACCTACTTACGTATACAAATCACACGATCCAAGTAAATTACGACCCATTGTTGAGTAATCTCAGTGAATCTCAGCTAATAATACACCACCCCGTGACTTCCCGTGGGAGCCGTTAGGGGCGACAAAGGAAGCAGGAGTGTGGGCAAATAGCTTCCACCTGATCACTGGTGCCGTCGCACTTCGATCACAAAAAACCGTTTGGAAAGGTTATTGCAGTCTTAATTGGGAAAGTTATAATCAACGTAACCGTTACACCTACGGTTAAAAAGTCGACGGAGAGCAGAAGGGTTATAGTTGCGCTCGCTGTTACTCTAATACTCCTGTAACAAAGCTATCTAACTTCGTACTAGGACTGGGTTTAACAAAACATATTGCAACAAGCTGGTCTGGTATTGTCGCTTGATGTTACATAAAAGATAACCCCCGGAGGACTTCCCTTTTAAACGCTATATTATGGAGTCTGAGTAGGATATTTGAGTGTATACGACAGACCGACCCTTTGCGTCATTCAGGTGATTTAGTAGTAAACAAAATACACATGTATTTGGGTTTGATATGACGCCAGATCTGATCCGTATGTTTTCAATACAATAACACGTCCGATGAAGTGCTACTTAATTTATTTGTGTTCCTGTTCGAGTTCCAGTGGGCGTGGACTTCAGTGAGACGAATATTTTTTATATCACGCGTTAGATCAATGTTCTGTATGTAAACATGTTCAAATATTGAAGGAGTTTACATAGAAAATAAATCTAAGTATTAGTTTGATACGGGACTACCTAGGTGAAAATTTAACAGACTTTTTTAAGAAATGAGATTCCAGAATGATTTGTTTTCATCTTGAAGAAAAGTATTTCAATTCCGTTATGAAAACGACGTCAAATTTACATTCCCCAGAGACAGTGAGCCTCGTATATTTTCCTGGTGAACTAATCAATTTTATTCTTTCCCCGTTCAACGTCAAGATTAATATTTTGTACAAGGATTTAACATTGAAGCGCGCCATCTCTAGACGCGTTACGTAATAGTGGGGTGGGTCTAATCCCGCCGTTAGTCAAGAAGCGATCTACATCTCATCGTAGATAGCTTAACGTGCTTATCACTGATATTATGAATATGTAAACCTAAATGATCAGAGAAAATATCTCAAATCAAACTCTATTCTATCTAGATATATATCTTAAAACCACGCAAAAACACACACCTACACAGAGATAGAGATTGCTTATAAGTTGAAAACTTATCTTACGTACTTCAGTAACAATATATTTCATAGCAGTGATTGGAAACACGCCGTTTCAGGAAAGTTTTCACTGTCTTTGCGAGTGTACCTTCAAGTATGGGATCGGTAGGTATCTTTCGGATGCCGCCTAATATTATAAACTTGCAGACTACGAAGCATTGTTTTGTAAATCAAGTACCTACTTAGATACAGGAAAATCCGGCGTTCCAACTTATGATAAAAAAATATAGGTATATTATTTTCAGTTGTTGAGATATCTTGTATGCGGAGAAAGACGTAGGGGTTTATTGAGACACCCATTAAAGTACCTGCCTATTACAGCATCTCCCTAAGTCCGGAACCAATTGTGAAAGTGACTATAGCCTTAGGGAAGCAGGAACTTAACTTTATAGTTTTTATGGAAGCAGAAGCGGTGCCTTTTAACAATGCCGCTGATTCAACACCCTATTAGACCCATTCCGCACCAGATCTTGTGTCCGTAAGAAGCCGGTTGATTGTAACTAATGCTTTGGCAGTTGGACACATTTGTTGACGAGTTCGTAGTCAGTTTTATAGATTTGTCTATTACATAAAGAAATATATAAAATAGATGGCCAAAAGAAGATGAAACAAAACTGAGGCTTAGCATGAGGTGGTTTCCACGTGGAGTAATTGTGCGTCGGAAACTTTTCTAGCTGGTCTAGACTAGAGTGGAGGACCAGCCATTTTTTTGTCGTCGGGAAATATAAAAATTGTTTATACCTAATGGCCCGAGTGGAAGGACTTATACAGCATAATGTTCAGGAGAAAAGTGCGTTTTCCTACAAAAACGTGCCATGCGGACTACTGTGAACATATCACAGCGCAACTCATGTAGAGTATATCATAAAATTTGGTATTCTAACAGTTCCCAGTCTGTATATACTTATACCTCTAAGCCACTTTACAAAATATATACATGATCATGAAACAATGGAAAGACCACAAAGACCAAATTTAACCATATATGTCCAAGCATTGATCTAGATACGAAGCGGTGGATTGGGTGGAGCATTAGGTATTTAATAGGTTACCGTTTTTTTATTTTTTTATTGATCCTGGGAAAATACATCATGTACTTCCTCCGCCCCGTGAAAGGGCGGAGGGGCATGCCGGACTCCTACCGACCAGCTAAAATCACCAGACTAGTCATCTTCGGCACCGAAGGGAGCCTCCCTTATCCTCCCAGGATCTCGAATAATCTCCATATAGAGCCACCCATTGGTGGCACGCCTTTATGCACGTCTTGGACGGGATGAGCGGTCACCCCCTATAGCGGAGGTAAGGCGACTGTAATGAGGCCCGAGAGGTGCCTGAGGGGGTACATTAATTGGTTTAAAAAATCTAATATATTTCACAAGCTTATTTTAAATCTTAGCTTAATACCTTCGTTAATAGAAAAATGTTTACCTATATTCCATATCCGTCCTTGTGCGAAATGATAAATAAATTATAACATTCAATTTCTATATTTTTATATTATGTTTCATGAAATTTGGGATTTTTTTGGGATGACAATGTATGTGCTTACATATTTTTTTTATTTGTTTTAGTAAATACTTTACTCTAACGTTTGTTGACATAATATTATTAATTTTGTTTAAATCTTTATTTGCAAGATTCATGCTAGATTTCCAGATGTTGGTGGTGGTGGTTGGTTCACATATTTCGCGTACTTCGTATGGCATGCGTAGTGTAATACAAATGTAGAGCATAACATTACTAAATTAGCAGCGTTAAATAAGTCTGAACTGACGGTAATTATGTAAAATATACGCGATAGAATCCGTTTCAAAGTGTTTTATTATAATGTGTAATAATCGCCAAAACCTAAGACATTAGTGCCTAGACCTAGCATTCGTGGTCGCAGGATGAATGGATGCAAAGTATTCGAAACGTCAGGAAAAACAAAAATCTATAATATACGCGATCTAATCCGTTTAAAATTGTTTTATGATAATTGAAAATACTTGATTTGCACATATTTTTTATTTAAACTGAAGACTTTATTCATACCTATATATGATACGAATTGTGTTTGTCGTATAATATAATATAATATAAACGGAAATCATCATCATCATATCAGCCACAGGACGTCCACTGCTGAACAAAGGCCTCCCCCTTAGATTTCCACAACGAGCGGTCACATGCCGCTCTCATCCAACGACTCCCAGCGACCTTCACCAGATCGTCTGTCCACCTCGTTGGAGGTCGTCCCACGCTGCGTTTTCCGGTGCGCGGTCTCCATTCGAGAACCTTTGTGCCCCAACGGCCATCAGTTCTACGAGCAATGTGCCCTGCCCATTGCCACTTCAGTTTACTAATCCTTTCAGCTATGCTACTGATTGAATGAATGTTTCCAAGGAATTCCGTGTATAATCTGTGGAAATAATTTAAGCCAGAACTAAAGTCAGGTACTATCTAGTCCTGACTTATTTTGACATTTGTAATACGGACGGGTTTAAACCACGGTACTAACGTTAGTTCCGGACTAAGTCCAGACTACACAGGTCTGGTTTAAACCTGAGTCTAACAAGATTTTTGTAATAAGACTGTATACGTCAAAATATTCGTGCTAGGCCCTCAGTATTAAAGCTTATCAGTTATGAATACATTTATATAATAGTAAGATAACATTTATTCAATAAAAATTACTACAGTTTTTACTTTACTACTGATAATTGTACTTCCTTCTTAAAAGAGGGTACTTTATTTTATACTCTTCCTGCCATTACAAAAACGCTCCGATTCATAAGTTATTAGGTGGTACTTTTACTCTGATGGGATCTCGTTTATCTTTCCCTCTGTATTCAAATAAGTTTTCATTCGTTTTAACAAATAATGTAATTTCGTAAAAGTGGTAAAACCAAGATGTTTTGATTTTTAAGTGGGGTGTAATGTATAAGGATGGTATTCTACTCCGGTTACAGTCCCGATAGCATAGCTAAGACGCTCCAAGCCACAGCCAACGCCTACGGGAATTGGTTTAGGAAATGGCGGATCGAAGTTAATCCCATTAAAAGCAAAGCCGTCCTATTTTGCAAATTAGGCGACGACCACCCACGCTTTAGGGAGATCTCGTTGTTAGGCCAATCGGTTCCTTGGGAACTGCACGCCAAATATCTTGGAGTCACTCCAGACAAAACTGTTCTTCCTACAGCACACAAAGACGGCGCGCGGCTATGTGCTCGGTCGCCTTCACTACATCTTAAACGGTCGTAGTAAAGTATCCCTTAGAAATAAGGTGAGAATTCCCACCATATATGCATCACATACATATCAGTTAACTCCTCCTCCTCATCAAGTGTGCGCTTCTCGTTGCGAGGCGACGAGGCCGTGGCACGGCTAGGCGCGGCCGACGGCCGTGTTGGACAAACATGCTCACTTAAATAGCATTTTTTTTTGCATACAACTCCATATGTAGAGCGGCTGCCATGCGTCAGGATCACATTAGTCGGTTTGAGCTTTAACTAGGTGGTTGATTTTTGAAATGCAGTGAGACTAAAATAGTTTCGCGATTATTTGAATTTAGGTAGTAATAAATAACCCCGTTTAGCAATTACTTACAGTCAGGCAATCACTTTTTAATTTTATTAATATTTCGGCGAATCTTTGATGTGAGATTGAACAATAGCAATTGGATGGTACGGTCTCAGTAACATCAGTTCATAGAAATGAAGGAAACAGCTTTAGGAAATGAATTAACATAGCTATTTAAAACTCTATGCTATAGTAGAGTAAAATGTTGTCTTTAAAAAAGACAAGTTATTGAAAGAGAATAAAAATTGGGAAAGTATGATCAGTTCGTTGCATTTTATTAATGGTCTCCCGTTAACATTCTGTATGAACTTCCTTCGCCCCGGGAAAGGGCAAAGGGGTATTCAAAGGGGTACTCCTACCGGCTAAAATCACTGGAGCGGTCATCTTCGGCACCGAAGGGTGGCTCCAGGTCCTCATAAGATCACACTAGGGTCGCCTATTGGTGCCGCGCCTTTAGGCACAACACGGAGGGGATGACTGTAAAGCGGTTAGTTCCTTCAGCGGAGGGAAGGCGACTGTAAAAAGACCCCCTAGGCACTTCTCGGGGAGGATTGTAATGGATCCGCCCAAGCCTCACTGTGCGCTGTGCTACGCACACGGTGGCACATGACCACGTGCGCACCACCGTCTTCCCGGGGGTCGCTCGGTTTGAGCACGCAGACACCCCTATCAGCGCCCCCGTGACCCCCGAAGCCTCCCACCATGTAGCGAAGGCAGGGGGCTTAGGCGTGATGGACCTAGGTGCCGGGACGGTTGTGACCCCGGCGTTTCTTTCTGGAGCATGATGTTCTCGCAGAAGGCGACCACTGCACTCCAGATCTTGCCCTATCCAATCGACCAGGTTCCGCCACTCAGCACGCAGGGCATTCCTCGAGCGTGTGCTGTGCGGTATCTTGGTCGCTTCCACAATGGTGGCACTGTGCCGTGGCCTCGCGTCCAAGCGCTGGACACCTGACATCCGAGATGACCATACACGCACCCCGTAGAGCGCCACGGACCGCACAACCTCCCCATAGAGATGGCAATCAGTTCGTAGCCTGCTGGCTTCGCTGTCTCATGATCATTTGCGATGTCACTTTTTTCTGTAGAGCTTCTCGCATACATCTCAGGGAGATGTGACTGCTAGACCGCGCGAATCTGGAGAGAGAAGTGTTCGAACACCTTGTTGGTAATCCCGTGTGTGTCAGAAGCTTATCTAGAATGAAGGTTCTTGACTATAATTGTAACTTCATCGACCGACACCGGAGGGAGTGGGCCGTCTGTGTCTACGGCCGGGTGCGATCGATGCTTTATTTCATATCGCCCGGCATATTTTGGCATTGAGATTTCCTACGTTGATAACGTATGATTAAGATGTATGTTTTAGTAAAAATATGTGTAAACAAACGTCAACGAAGCTAGCAACCCAGAGACAGAGACGACTGAATGATGCTGATGCTCTGACAGTATACACACGGAGTGCAAAATTAACGCGTAAATTTTACGACACGGCAACGTTTACACATCTGTACACAAAAATATTTTACGATGCAATAACAATAAATAAGGAGCTTTGAACTCACGTCCGAACTTGCAGAACGGACGCGCGAGCGACTGAGAGCGAGCGGCGCGTGCGCAGCGGGAGCGGCAGGCGGCAGGCGGCACGCTGGAGGCGCTGCGCCGCCACTCGCGGCAGGTGGCCGCGCGCCGCGAGCGCCGCGTGCAGGTGAGCGCCCCCTGCCGCCGGCCGCGGGCCGCGCGCTCCCCGGCTCATGCGCTCCTCTGTTGCAGTTCACGGAGCGGGCGCGGGATGGCGCGCGCGGCGGCGACGGCGCCGGTGAGTGCCCGAGGCGGCGCCCTGCGAGTGCGCTCGCAGTCCGCCGCCCGCCCTCGCTAAATATATCCCCGTCCGCATTGCGACGCAACGCTCGCGGAGCCGGGCGGGGGCGCCGCTGACGGTAGTGTGTGTGCGCAGACAGCGGTGGCTCGGAGATGTCCGGCGGCAGCGGCGGCGGCGGCGGCGGCGGCGAGGCGCGCCGCCCCTCCACGTGCCGCGTGGAGCTGGGCGCGCTGCTGGCGCCGGAGCCGCGCCCGCTCGATAACAAGGTCAAGGTATGACACCGCCTCCTCAGTGTTTGTTTACACGCTGTCCTCGCAGGACCTGTCCGTGTAACTACCTCAATGTCCTCCACCTTACGGTTTCGATAATAATCTAGCCATTAAGTATTGTTAGTATGCTTTCCCTTCCAGAAGTGCCAGGGCTCGACGCGGTACGAATGCAAGGTGTGCAGGTGCACCTGGAGTTACGTATTGCATGAAGTATTATTAGCTTTGACGGTTACATACCTACGTAGCAAAAGTGCTTCAGTATTTTTCATTTCCAGGTCAGCATCAAGTTGTACAGTAATAGCTACAACGTATTGCTAGACGTATTTTTTCATCTGATAAGCAGATATTTTTTTGGCCCCAATGTTATGATGTAGCCGTGTTCGACCATAGATATTTTAATTATCAGCTTTATGTGTTTAATTTTCCATTTAGCTATTGAGTCAATTGAGAAGATGGCAGATTGTTAGTGGTTAACGCAGTAGGATGTTGTCAGTATCTACATGGTCATTATTGCAATACTTATAGCTAATAGGATATTGTAAGCTGTGCTTCAAGCGATTTGTGATGGTGTTGCTTGAAGTAGGTACTATATACGTAGGTGCTTTAAGTTACTGCGTAACGCTGTTTTACTCGAACATAAGAGGCGCTCATAGCCCGCTGCACTCGGTCGATATCGGTAAACGATCGGTGAGGTTAAGCAATGCTCAGCGTCATCAGTCTATAGATTGGTGACCACATGGTGGTATTTAAACTGAGCGTCTCCGTGCTTCGGAAGGCACGTAAAATCAACTGTCCTGGTGGTTGTCATTAGACAGCAGTCGTTAAGCCAACTTGGACGCCTTTGGGCGGCTTGGAAGACTGTGACACAACGTTTGCCACAAACCACACGAAAAGTAAAAACATAATCTTTAAGGTGTTCATTATTTGAGAGTTCTTTACTTGAATTAGTAATGAATCTCGTGCTAGGTAGAATGTTATGTCTACATGTGTACACATATATAGTATTTCTAATTTAACACATTACAGTAAACTTGTAATAAATATCGGACAACCGCAACTGCTTCAACGGTGAATGCTCCGTACCTACTAGATTGCACTATCTAATTAAATATTCGCCAAAGGTCACACTAGAAGCTTTTAGAAAATAAAAAACGGAATGTGGTAGGAAAATGTTAATGTTTTTATTGTTTTTCGAAGTAGTCTCCGTTCCTTTCTAAGCACCGTCGCATGCGATGAAACCATTGAGTGAATCATTGAGCCCTCTCTTTTTTAGGGATCACTTCCATGTTTTTTTTCGAACGGAGCCACGTCCTCTTCGGCTTTCATAAAGCGAATTCCGCTGAATTTATCTTTTATTTAACGAAATAAATAAAAGTCGCAAGGTGCTAGGCGGGACTGTAAGGAGGATGACTCACTAATTCACATCTTCCATAGACAAATATTCGATTGTTCGTCTGGTGCAGTGAGCTCGAGCGTTGTAGCGATGGAGGAGTATCTGCTTCTCAGGCGCTGCTGTCGAACATTTTCCAAGACAAGCTCTAAACAATGACTAACATACCAATCTCCAGTAAGTCCTATTATCCCCTAGTGCAATTATTCCTAATTGACCCGTCCGTCCAAAGAACGAAGCAATCGTCTTTTTCCCTTCTTTAGTTTTTTTGGGAAATCTTCGAATGGAAACCATCCAATCGATTGGTTGTCTTTTGGTTTTGCGCTCGTAACAAAAATGTCGTGCCGTGTGGTGCCAGCTCAGAATGCCACCACCCCATTTCATCCCGTGGGTGTCGTAAAAGTCGACTAAGGGATTAACTGGAGGATGGGCAGCAGCGTCCTTCGAGTACATTAACAACTCAACTGCGATCGCCAACCCGTCTGCCAAGCGTGGAGATTATGGCAAGACCCCCCAATGAGCACACAACACACCATATCGGTCGTTGTAGTGATTTTTGGGGGAGGCCTGTGTCCAGCAGTGGATTTCATTCGGCCGAAATGAATGATGAATGAATGAATGAACAAAAATTATACGGCGGCGTTTTTGAAAATCCGTCAAATTATGATGTATTCATCTCGTGCAAAGTCAGAAAGAGTAAATGTTTGTGGAAGACTTTTTGTACTTGACTCATACCAATGCCTAAACTTGCCCAGTTCTGTTGATAAGTCACTCTTTTATCAGTTTCTACCATTAGCCGCACAGAACTCTTGTACTTCAGTGGTCGCCGTAGAAGGACGTCCCGCGCAAACCATCACTGAAATTGCTTCGACCACGTTTAAATGAATTAAACCAGTTATAAACAGTGGCACGAGATGAGGCTTCATCAGGAAATGCCAATCGAAATCTATTATAACATAGTTGTTGATTAAAACCTCAACGAAAGTTCTAATAAATCTTGGAAGGAAATTTTCTCTAGTTTTCTTCTTCTTGTCTTAGATTATGGCTTCAATAGAGTATCTTCCACAATTTCGCCAATGTCAAGTATAAGGCAACGTTGTACGGTATTCAGATTTAATCAATCTATACATATTTCAGAAAAATGTATATTGTATAAATATATGTCGGCAACGACGTACGGTTCAATTGTTTTTCAATTTCAAAACTTTTCTCTAGTCAAATTAATTTCGACACACGACACGAGTTGTAAAAACAAATGACATGAATTCAATGTACATCTACAGCTTCCCAAAGAGTTTTATATTCGAAGTTTAAATACATTTTTCACCGGTAACTTTTCTTACTGACCAATTCTAAAAACATTCAGTGTGACCCTCGTACGCAAGTCCAACAGATACTGATACTAGTAGTGCTGGTGTAGGTTTGAAACACCAAGATATACATGTGTTAAAAAAAATCTAAATAACGTACGAGATATTTTTTACATTTAGGAACTAATTTCATTTTAGATTGAGTGCAGAACAAAACATACCACACATTATTTTTCTAAAATACGACTAGATGAAAGGCGTGTAAGGTATTATTTTCACGATCTATTTAAATACCTTGTCTCTTAAGATAGAAAATGAACTGGAACCTGTAGGGTTCGTCAGATAGGTACCAATTACTACGGCTTGAACCCGTATATCATGATACGATTATTGGGCGCGACGCAGTCATGGTAGGACACATAAAAGTAGGTGAAATAAAACGTGATAACCATTTTTCAAAACGTCATTTAACGCAGACTAAGACTGAAATTGGGATAAATAAGGATTAAACATGCTTAAGATATGAGTGCATAACTTTTAAACGTAAAACACTCTGATCTCCTGAACTTTATGATGTCAATGTTATGAGCGCCTAGCTAGATAACTTATTGTACCAAATGTTACACTATGAGGATTAGGCACTAAACAAATAATAACGTGGACAAAGTCGCGGGTTCAGCTAGTCATACATATAATAATAATAATATACTCCGGCCAAGCTGATTACTAATTACACTAAGCTCTGGATTGGGAGGTGTCTGCAAAAGCAAAGCAAATGCGAACTCTGGGTATAAAAAAATCTCTGTTACAGCCTGCATCCGATATAAGTAGACCGAAAATTCTTAGCTTGCCTTGACGGGTAACGATTTATTTAATTTACGGTTACGATCACGGATACAGGGCATCTCACAAGTTATTGTAAACAAAACAAGAATTCCCCAACGTATCTTGGAGAGTGTAAATCTTGTACAAATTGGTGTCCGTAAGCTGCCGTTCATGTAGTCCCAGCTGTCATGTGGATATTTATAACAGTTAATCCGACAATTAGTACGAACTTTGAATACGTGCGTTCCCATTTAAAGTAAAGTACAAATATCAGTCGGCAGGCGTTTGGTACAATACTGATTAAGCTGTATTCAGCTAGACTAGACGCTAGAGAACTAGCCTGCTAGAGAGTTAGGCTAGGGGCTGGATTATTTTCTCTTCTATTCTCAAGAGGTTGGAAGTCGACTAGAAAAGATGAGCACAGGTAAAAGGTAGAGCCAAAATCCTAAATGTTCTGGTATCCTGGAAAGGGCAAAAAAAGCGTAAGGACAGTGCCTAAGGTGAGGAGAGGCCAGGTGTGTGGGATTCTTACCAACTAAACCCTGGTCGTCGCACATACGGACGGATTTCGGGATCTCTAGTGGAAATCACCGGTGGGAAACGGAATCATCTACCACAGCACCGGCCCTGAGCCTCACCACTACTGCTGATAGTTAGATAAGATCATGATAGAATTTACTCGTTCCATGAGAGTATTAACGTTTCATAATAGCAGATTGAATATTGTAATTTTTTAAGTCATCATAATTTTTTCATCATTTCAGCCGAATGAAGTCCACTGCTGGACACAGGCCTCCCCCAAATATCACCACAACGATCGATATGGCCGTGTTATGGGTTCATTGGGGGGTTTTGCCATAATCGCCAGGCTTGACAGACGGGTTGGCGATCGCAGTTGAGTTGTTAATGTACTCGAAGGACACTACTGCCCATCTTCCGGCTAATCCCTTAGTCGACTTTTACGACACCCACGGGAGGAAATGGGGTGGTGGTATTCAGAGCCGGCACCACACGGCAATAATATTTTTTAAGTACACCTCGTTAATATGTTTGAAATCATTAAATTTTTCGTGTGTACTCCCTAATTTACTAGCTAGCTATTACAAATACAGAACAGGAAATCAAATATTTTTCTTTACTTTTAGAAACTATAAAGAAATGTTGTACCCATATTTTTAAGCCGATGTCTGAAGTTTATCACGCTCCATTTGGAGGTAAAATATGGAACGTCTTTTGGCATGCAAATGAGGTTTACTTGGCATATAACAAACACTTCCAGTCGGCTTTCCAGAACAGAATATTCGTAGTGGTTTCAAACCGTAGGCACTGAAAATATTGGAAGTGTTTATTATATATTTGTATCAACATTTTAAACTACTAGTGACAAAGTCTAATTTCGTATTTACCATGGCTTTATCTACGGCCGCGCTATGTGTCTATGCAAAACATTTTTTTATGTAGACATTATTCTCGGGTGAAAGAGTTACCTTACTTATTTACCTTAATAAAGAAATTTATCACCCTCTGATTTGCCTCCGGCTCGAGTTTACTTGTAATAAGTTCGAAGATCCTTCACCACAACCCACTCTGCATTGAGTTTGTACTCGTTGTGTCACGACACCACAACATCTTGTATCGAGTTTTATAATATCCCTATCCGGTTCGGTAACACCCCGTTGTTTTAGAATATAATCTGCTAAAGGCTCTACGTTCTTCCGCACAAGCTGTTTGTTACCAGTTTAGAATCTTATCACGTCTGAAAGTTTAGCAATAAGGTTTCGGTGACATTATATATTCGGTTGCTTCGAGTGTTCACGTACACACATGGTACATAGAACGACGTAAGTATTGATTTCTTGCTGTCTCGTTCCAAGCTCTTTAGAATCCATAGCCGGAGCAGTTAATTTGCAAGTGGTTTACGAGCGCGTCATCTATGAATGAAACTATAAAAACTTTTATTTAAATATCTCCCGAAGCAATCTCCTCGTCCGCTTCGGAATTAGAGCTCAAATGCGTAAATATTTATACGAGATGTATTCATCGACTGGACACGTCTGTTCGTCGCTACGTCTCTGTTGTTGTTTTATAGCCTACAATAGATATACGAGTACAGTTGTGGAGAAAAGCGGCCGGCTCGGACCACTGACTCAACGCGGCGGATGACGCGACGGTGCGGCAGGTCCGGTAATGGGATGACGGGCAGTAGAACGTCAACGACTTTTATAAACTTTAAACTCCTTCGGGAGCGAAGATGTGTAGGTTACGATAAGGTGTGCGGCGAGGCGCTCCGCCTCCTGCCTCGCTCCTCGCGACCTATTTGCATAATCAGTGCTAGCGCATGTTAGCGCTGCCTTCGCCCAGCGCCCGGTGCCCATATCGCCCCCGGTGGCCGATCCCCTCAGTGCCGCGGTCCTCACTTACCGGTCGGCGCGCACACACCGTATGCTCTTACTTGTACATCACTCTGCCTTGCTCTATCGCATCGCTATTTCAACTCTGCTACGTGCCCTCGTTATAATATACAATGTTACTCTAAAGCGTCAAAATTCCATTAGGATTGGACACGTACACATAACAACGTAAGCCGTCGGCTTTATTTCACATTAGGAGTGCACAGATTTGGAAAATGCTGCCTCAACGTGTCTTTCAGAATTACAGTCATAAGACGATGCCATGTCCCAACCTGTTTCTTCAGTAGAAAGTCTTCATGTCAGTTTATAACATATAGTAATATCCTTTACGAGCGATACAAAACCAATTTCATTAGCTTTATCTATTCGAAGTATTCCCAAGGCGGGATCTATGAAATTATTTATTTCGCTTTGGATATTACGATCACGAATACACAGTGAACAATTTATTGCTTCGTAGATTAGTTCGGTCACCGACTACGAGTACAAAAGCTCGTAACTTGATTTCTATAACAAGGTAAAAAAAATGTTAGTCGACTGACATGCCCAGGTATCTAGTGCTAGCCACATGCTAGTTCAACGGGAACTACACACACACCGACGTATATTTTTGCGTAGGCGAACTAATGTTTTTTGTACGATTTGTAAAATTACGCGCATGTAGTTGATGATGTTCGCTGTCATTCATAGCGCCACAGCATACATGGTATGACGGAAGAGGAGAATGTGGTGCGGCCGCACCAGGAGATGGCCGTACTGTCACTGGAGGAGAAGAAGTACCTGCTAGGCGTAGAGCGCGGTGACGTGGCAGGCACGCGGCGTGTGCTACAGCGCGCACGCGACACCGGACACATCAACGTGGACTGCGTCGATCCACTCGGCCGCAGCGCGCTGCTTATGGCCATCGACAACGAGAACCTCGAAATGGTCGAGCTGCTGCTAGAGTTCGGGGTAGAGACGCGTGATGCGTTGTTGCACGCCATCTCCGAAGAGTTCGTCGAAGCTGTCGAGGCGCTGCTTGACCACGAGGAGCGCACGCGCAAGCCAGGCGAACCAAATGTGAGCGGCATAACATTCAATAACTATAAATAACTTCGGTGGCCCGTATGTATGGCTGATATTGATTTGTTACAGAGTTGGGAGGCGCTTCCACCGGAGACGGCGACGTTCACGGCGGACATCACGCCACTGATCCTGGCAGCGCACCGGGATAGTTACGAGATCATCAAGCTGCTGCTGGATCGGGGTGCGGCACTGCCGGTGCCACACGACGTGCGCTGTGGCTGCGACGAGTGTGTGCGCTCACGCCGCGAGGACTCGCTGCGTCACTCGCGGTCCCGCATCAACGCATACCGCGCACTCGCTTCGCCGTCGCTTATCGCGCTCTCCTCCAAAGACCCTATTTTAACAGCGTTCGAGCTGTCGTGGGAATTACGGCGGCTCTCTGCGCTTGAACATGAGTTTAAGACTGAATACCAAGAGTTACGCGCGCAATGTCAGGAGTTCGCTACGGCACTGTTGGACCACACGCGGACCTCGCATGAGCTTCAGGTGCTGCTCAACCATGAAACGGGCTCGCCGCAGGTACCACTACCAGAGCCTGGCGCCCCGGAGAGAATGCGGCTGTCAAGACTCAAGCTTGCTATAAAACTAAGACAAAAAAAGGTATTGGATTCGTCAAATCTCTGCCATGATAGACGCTATCCTATTGAAGTTGTAGTGTGAGATGTACAGCATATTAAAACTAACATTTGCTATTGCAGTTCGTAGCCCATCCGAACGTGCAGCAGCTCCTCGCGTCAATCTGGTACGAGAGTGTGCCGGGCTTCCGGCGGAAGAACATGTTGTTACAGGCAGCCGAGATGGTACGCATCGGGGCCATGTTCCCGCTCTACTCGCTCGCCTACATCGTGGCGCCGCACTCCACCGCCGGACGCACGCTCAGGAAACCTTTCATCAAGTTCTTGTGCCATTCTGCCAGCTACTTCATGTTCCTGTGTGAGTTAACAATTTAATCAATACATTAGCACAATTATTTAAAAATAAAACGGAGCGTTAGGTTTTAAGCTCATCCGAGTAGCTAGTGTGGCGCCCCATGCGCCGGGGTCTTGATAGATTTATGTTGAACTTCTAATTTATTTTTACAGCTGGTCTTCTGATTTAGTAGTTACATTTCAGAATTCTATGACAATAAGCGAGTTAATGCCGTGTGGTGCCGGCTCAGAATGCCACAATTTCATCCCGTTGGTGTCGTAAAAGCCGACTAAGGGATAAACCGGAGGATGGGCAGCAGCGTCCTTCGAGCACACAACAACTCAACTGCGATCACCAACCCGTCTGCCAAGCGTGGCGATTATGGCAAGACCCCCCACTGAGCACACTACACACCCATATCGGTTGTTGTGGTGACCTTGGGGGGAGGCCTGTCCAGCAGTGGACTTATTCGGCCGAAATGATGAAGCGAGTTAATGAGAGGATGACGTTGCTTAATGCCCGCAGTTCTGCTAATTCTGGCGTCACAGCGCATCGAGACGGCGGCGGGCGGGCTGCTGTGGGGCGCGGCGCCGCACGGCGAGCCGCTGTCGCGCCGCGGCGCTCCGCCCTCGCTCGTCGAGTGGCTCATCCTCTCCTGGGTCAGCGGTCTGTATCCACTGCATCGCTTACATGCTATTGCACAGACTGCGAACTAACACTGTAAAGACTGATGACAAATTGATGACAAATGTTTTTATGTGTATGACGGATCTATAAGTTATGGTAAAAATTGATAACATCGTAAACGTATCACGCTTCGCGCCGTGCTGGAAGACTAGTTCAAGTCCTGGAGCAAACTGGAGGCACCGAACCATAACTTTTTCGAACTTGACCGTCGGCGGGCCCATATCTGTCAGTTCACGTAATCATAAAAGCTGTTTCCTGTGTGCAGGTTTAATCTGGAGTGAAGTGAAGCAGTTGTGGGACATGGGGCTGCGGGAGTACGTGCATGACATGTGGAACGTGATAGACTTTGTTACCAACTCATTATACGTCGCCACGGTCGCACTGCGGATTGTTTCACATTTTCAGGTACACAATTTGCTCTTGTTCCTCATAATATTTTAATTTAACGTATTTACTAGTCATATTTCGTGTGGTGTCCGGATTAAGAATATAGCACCACTCCATCTCCTCCCGTAGAGGTCGTAAGAGGCGACTAAGGGATTCTAAACCAGAGGGATGGGCAGCAGCGTCCCTTCTGTGAAATGATAGCCATACTGCGCTCACCAACCCGTCTGCCAAGCGTGGTGAGTATTGGCAAATACCCCCCAAAATGATGACACAGTTGTGAAAATCTATGGGGGAGGCCTTTGTTCAGCAGTGGACGTCTTTTGGCTCATATGATGACTAGCCATATGCCCGATATTAAAATTTTCAAAAATCCTTTCTATGTGCTCACAAACTTTGTGCAAGGAACTGTAAATGTTCATGCTTCTAGAGCCAATGGTTTAAGCTTTACGTTGTCTGTCAGTCAGTTACTATTAGAGTTTATTAAGTAAGTAAGATACCCGCCCGCTTCGTTGACAAAAAATTGTGATGTGTTTTTTGGAATTCGAATAAAAAGTACCTTAAATATCTTTTATCACGACGTAATGAACTCACTTTGCATATGCATTCACTACAACCAATTAGGTTTATTCACTTCTGAATGTTTTCCTAGACACTCAAATGCGGGGTGCATCTTAGAAAACACACTACTTTATTCTATTCGAGTAAACCGTTTAAAATCAGGTGCGTCGAGAAATGGCAGCGGGCCTCCAATGGAATCAGCCACGAGAGAAGTGGGACGCGTGGGACCCGATGCTGTTGTCCGAGGGGCTGTTCTCCGCCGCCAATATCTTCAGCAGCCTTAAGCTTGTGTACATCTTCAGCGTGAACCCGCACCTGGGCCCACTGCAAGTCTCTCTCAGTCGGATGGTGCTCGACATTCTAAAGTTCTTCGTCCTGGATATATTGGTGATCTTTGCATTTTCATGTGGTGAGTCTTCTAGTTCTTTTACGTAAAGCCAACCAAAACCAACAATTTTCCCAAGCAACTTGTTAATACGAATTGAACTTACTAATAAACTTACCA
Source organism: Diloba caeruleocephala (assembly GCA_947459985.1). Taxonomy (NCBI): domain Eukaryota; kingdom Metazoa; phylum Arthropoda; class Insecta; order Lepidoptera; family Noctuidae; genus Diloba; species Diloba caeruleocephala. Next base: position 538,279 of record OX381609.1, read on the forward strand.
GACTGTATGCTCTATGCTCGTAAGGCACTGCTAGTGTAGCATGGTGACTTCCATTTTGTGCGATTTCCAGCATGCATTGCTGCTATCATCTGGGTTACAATTTTTTTTTTGTAAAGTTATTTATTTTAATTGGTTTACTAACTTGACATATGATTTAAACGCGCCAGGTCTCAACCAACTCTTATGGTACTACGCGGACATGGAGAAGAAGCGCTGCACAACGGGAACGGCATCACTTTCCGCCAACGGCACCTTCCCCGACCCCGACGCCTGCATCGTGTGGCGACGATTTGCTAAGTACATACATACTGAGTTACATACTAAGTTATTTTAAACGCCATAAGGATTATATTTGACAAGATAATATAAAAAAATGTGTGTGTGTCAGCTCCGACGCACGACTGGAGTTTACTTCTTAAGTACAATTGTCTGAGTAATTAATAGGCAATGAGGGTTAAAAAATAAAAAGCATGGATGTTTATATGTACGATATATCTATTAATATAAATATCTCGTGTCACGGTGATTGTGGTCACACTCCTCCGAAACGGCTCGACCGATTTTAATGATTTTTATTTTTGTATTATTGGTAGGTAGGTATGAGAATAGGTCGTAAAGTATTTTTCACCCTTCAACCCCACCCCCATTTTTTTATTCCACCCGTCCGAAGCCGCGGTCATAAGCTAGTATCATATCAGGGCTTTGGGCAGCACAATGGACCCAATAGGGTCGAAGTGCGTTCGGCTGATGCTGAGCCCGTGGGAGCCAAAAATAGAATAGAAAAATAGTATCATATATAAAAACGTATTATAACTTGCCTAGTAACTGCATCCACGTGTTCGTCGGATTTTCTTCCACCGTCACTTAAACTAGATTTTCCATATTTTATATTTATTTATTTAACCATTCCACTGCGTATTAATAATTAATAATAATGATATTAAATATCAATATCTATATAACTTCTTCTTCTCTTAGATTATGGCTTCTGTGGAGTATCTTCCACAATTTCGCCAATGTCAGGTATAAGGCAACGTCGTACGGTGTTTAGAATAATGAATCTTTACATATTCATAAAATATATCAGAAAAATGAAAAAATCTATAAAATATGTGGGCAACGTCGTACGGTTTTCAATTGTTTTTTCCATCTACATAACTTATTATATAATAACTTTGACATCAAACGACATTTGACACATGACTTTAACGCAGCGCAGGTGCGCAGAAAAACGTACTTAACGCAACGTAGTAAACGCTCGACAAAATTTCACTCCTCATAAATTTTTCATACCGCGACCTTATATATAAATCGATTCTTAAAGGAGTAAACTCCAATAACATTGTGCTATAATACAGACAGTTACACAAATTTCTCCACTTGGCTACCGTCGCTAGCTCTTGGGTGTCCACAGATGTTGGCATATGGGCTTGCTTCTGCCTTTGTTTTGGGTCTTAAATTCTTACTCTGTTTACTCCTAATCCAAAGCATACGATGTGAAAGAACTTGGATATTTCATGAACGAACGCAAATCTTGGCAGAACCTTATACGACTAATCTTATATCTTTAGATCTCTAAAATAACGTTGCCCCACACTACCCACACACACTGTCCTTTGGAAATAATAAAAGTAGAGTAATACAAAATCGAATTAACTTATTTCGATATTATCTGGAAATACGTCATTTCTATCAGTGTTCATTTCCCCATCGTTTACATATTTTCCTTTATGGCGCTTGTTGCTATAATACGCTGTCGTTTGGCTTCCAGCCATGTTGTTGTTCTCATAATCTGTAACATTATAGCTCCAGATTATGCCTCAGACCTCTGACTTGGCTTAGTGAAGATTCTATTTGCATGTATTATTCATTTTCCCGACGTTTCTACATTCGCTTATTGATTATAAAAACAACCAGATTTGTTTATTTGCATATTATGGAGATAAAATGTTTTGTCTATAGGATATACAGGACAATATTATCATTACGCCGCTTCGTATTGAGGGCAGGTACTGACACGGTTATACTGGCCCGCCCAGACTAAGAATAGACTCCTACGAACGTTATGGAAGCGACTAAGGTATTACACCTACCGGGAAGGTAGACCGGGAAGCTACATTAAGCTGTCATTTGTGAATATATATCTCTACTGCCTTCGCTTGACAAGCGTGGTAACATAATCTGAAATCTGTGAGTCTGACTCGAAAGACGCAGAGAGATGAGGCGACACAGCATGGTTGTGAGTGTTGCAATGAGTCAGTGAAAACTAAAACCAAAACAGTGAAATTCAAGTCTTACGTAAGAAAAAGGTTACGTTATAAACCTTATGATAACCGATGATTTTGTTGTCAAATATACCCATGTATATTTATTCTGTGATATGTGATATATAATAATTATTAATTTCTTGACCATTCTGGTAGTGAGATCACAGTAGATGTGTCTGATTATATTCATTCGCATTCGCGCTGATAATATTGTGTTATTAAGTTCGTAGTTTTAGTTATTGACTTATGCTTGGCATTTGACTGCCTTAGCAATTTATTGGTTGCGATAATAAAGACCGCTCGGCCCCAGAAGTTAAAAGTAAGTTTAATTCTTTTGCAGCTTATTTGAGACTATGCAGACATTGTTCTGGGCGGCGTTCGGTCTTGTGGACCTGGACTCGTTCGAGTTGGACGGCATCAAGATCTTCACGCGCTTCTGGGGCATGCTCATGTTTGGCACGTATGCTGTCATCAACGTCATCGTCCTACTCAACCTGCTCATCGCCATGATGAATCACTCATACCAACTTATATCTGTAAGAATCTTTTACCAATCTGTTACCAAATCAATGTTCTGTCTCTCTCTGTAACTCTTCTGTCTACCTTGCAACTGATCGACCTTACAAAGAGCGCGTTGGCAGCCAAATTGCAGGCTTTTGCCGCTTTTTCTAAACGCTATATAATCCATTGAATCGAAATAGCTTACGGAAATATATCCCGTTTATTTCATTCATTCTGAATACTTACGTACGTCATCTATAAGTATATAATCATCTCGCACCCTAGCGGATCTTGCAGTCTGGCTCTTCGTTTATGCACCATCCAGCTCTCTACAGCACAGAGTAATATAAAACCTATTTTCCAGGGAAGGTTCAACTACAAAATATTTTTTCATTCGTTGACATGAAAAGTATGTAGGATACTTGTTGTTAAGATTAACTTTCATGCCAGGTACTATTGAGTTGGGAATGGACTTGTAGTTTATATATTTTGTCAGAAATAGCCTCTTATATACTTGCAGGAGCGTGCCGACGTAGAGTGGAAGTTCGCCCGCAGCAAGCTTTGGATCAGTTACTTCGAGGAGGGCGGCACGGCACCGCCGCCTTTCAACGTGATGCCCTCGCCCAAGTCCGTGCTGTACGCGTGGCGGTGGCTGCAGCGGAGGCTATGCGGACACGCACGCGCCAAGAGAGAACACATGCGGACTATTCGTGTATGTCACACCATACATGCGTTATACAGTCTGCAAGGGAAAGGATATATACATCTGAAAGGGAAAATTATGGCACCGACATTGTGAACAACTGTAAAAACATCTTTAAAAAGTTGATGATCCATAAAAAATCATCGATGTTGCTCGACAAAATGTATAAATCAGTACATTTAGTTTTCGTGATTAAAGCGTTGTTCCCATAGTAAAAGGTGTTTACAATGATGAGTACAATGACCCGCTTTCCGATATATATCTTTATCCTTTCCGTTACACGCTGTATTTTACTTGCTACGTTTTCCCGAATCCACTCAGCTTGACCTTAACCGGAGCAAAGGCTCTGCGGACACAAGTGCATCAAGAAAGACTCCAAACAACCTTGCGATGCTAGGCTCATTGAAGTTTTACACTCCGCAAGGTCAGACCTTAGCAGGACTCCTAACCAGAGCGGATCTTTTACCAAATGATTAAAAACTAAAGGTTACGATTAATATCTAAATATGATTAACTAATAAATGTTTTTTGTTTGTTCACAGAGAAAAGCTAAACAAGCTAATGAACGGGATTTCCGCTACCAGGTTTGTCAGTTACGAGTACTTTGTCCATACTTATTCCGTTTCTCAATAAAACATGTACCGCACTATGAATGTAGGCTGCAGTACCATATCTACAATTTCCTCTTGCAGCTGCAGCTACTCGGCTGCCGAGACTTAGTGCTTTATCTGTATTATATTCTTCCTCTTGTTTTATCCGCCTTATTTATTTCGTAAACTGTTATTTAGATTGTTACAATCACGAAGTCTTAAAAAATATGTTTTCAGGCTATAATGCGCAACTTGGTCCGCCGCTACGTAACCGTACAGCAGCGGCGAGCGGAGTGCGGAGGCGTCACAGAGGATGACGTCAACGAGATCAAGCAGGACGTCAGTGCCTTCCGCTGCGAGCTTGTCGAGATCCTGCGAAACTCCGGCATGAATACTTCAACCGTCAACGCCGGAGCGCCAGGTAATACCCGATACATATATTTTTCCTACTGTAAAAGATTTGACCTGGTTCTGGTTTCAATTATTTAGGGACACGTATATGGAAAGTGGCGTTTGGCTCAGGGGGTCGTTAATCCATCATTAGTGTGTTAAATACTTTGGGAGTCAAAATTAGAGAAGAGTGGTCTCCTTCTGTGCGAGCGTCATTACACTGGAGCATGTTCCAGAAGGAGGTCCCTGCGTGGGATCGGGGGAGGCCTGAGCCCGTTTGGAGAAAGAGCAGAGTGCGCCCGGGGTACAATCATCTTGGTGTTGAAGCTGTAATTCCCCTAGAGATGTGCCTGGGGGCGCGGCCGTTTAGTCACCTCCCCTCTACTAGAGGCCGTGACCGCTTCAGTAATTCTTTCAGAGATGTGCATAAAGCCGTGGCACCAATGGGCGGCTCCAATGTGATTGTAGTCGAGATCTTGGAACCCCATTCAGTATGTCCCTCCAACCTTCCCGTGGTGGAGGAAGTACTTACAAGATCATTCCAGATTTATACCGGGAGAAATTAATTCTTAATAAAAAAGGTAGCGTTTGACCGCCTAGACGTAGCAAGGACAAAGGACGGGCTCGACGTAGTTTATAAGTTTTTTAAATAGCCAGCTTGTTTTGTACAGGAGGCGGCGGCGGCAAGAAGAACCGCCAAAAGGAACGACGTCTCATGAAAGGCTTCAACATCACCCCGGGCGGGTCGCTGGCGCCGGTGGACGAGTTCCTGGCGTCGCTGCACCACGAGCACGGCGCGCACGGGCCGGGGCACCACGCGTCGCTGTCGGCGCTGCTGGGCGGCCGCCTGCGCGCCAGCCAGTCCAGCCTGTCGGACGGGGGCGCGGGGGGGGCGCCGCGCCGCAAGCCGTCGCACAAGCGGCGCTGGGGCACCATCATCGAGGCGGCCCGCGCCGCGCGCGTGTCGCGCCTCATCGGCCGCTCCAGGTCAGAAGATTCCGTCTGCGATCATGCGCGACAGTCGCCCAGGTAATACGTTGCTTTTGTTCACCATTATTTGCAACCGATTCGAAAGAAGACTGATGATCGTCTCCGGAGCTAAATGACTAGCGCGCAGATCAGACTGTGTGTAGGGTAAAGCCGCCCTTCGTCCAGGAACACCCTCGCTGGTTCGGGGGCGCCGGGGACTCTGTCGCTATATATTGGTCTGGAGCCGAAGGTGAGCCGCCCTCCCTGTTAGACAGGGGGCAGGGCTTTGTCGTAGTAGAGTGGGGACCTCTGGCAGTAGTGGGCTACTATGTCTCCCCCAACGTGTCTCTCGCCGACTTCGAGGGATCCTTGGACGCAACCACCCTGGCGCCTGATTCCCATACGCCTTAAACCCCCTGCTGTTGCTATAAGGCGGGAGACCTCTGGGATGGCGGGTGCGTAGATTGAGGAATCTGCGTGCTCACACCAAGCGACCACCCAAGAGAAGACGGTAGCACGCATGTGGTCACGCGCTGCCGTGGGACGCTTTGGGGGATCCGTTACAATCCCCCCGGGGGAGTGACCGCTTTACAGTCACCCTCTCCGAGATGTGCCGAAGGAAGTTCATGAAGAATTTCAACTTGACACCAATAAAAAATAAAAGTGTAAAGCCGCTCCTAAATTAGTCGTACTTCGGACGAGTATCAGTTTTTATACATGCATTACCATTTCTTACCTTCAAGCCATCCTCGTCTTTGCATTGGCAAGTTCTTCAGTGACTCCAATTCACTGACTCAAAACTGAAATTTTTAGTCTTTCATTGGATCGCTCGAAGATGCGGGACTGAACACACGTATCTTTTGTATCGACTTTAATGAAATGGTATTAAATAATCACGTTTTATATTGTTTAAATTATCTGCGGTGTCAGTTATTTAAATGTGTAATACGTACATACCAACTTTTTACAAACAGAATCTTATATATTGGTAAGTTGCCGAATACTACTTGTGAGTCCTTTCTAGATACAATTAACACAAATCGGGTAAGAAAACCTTCCTACCTATAACTATATATCGGAGCTACCCGGTAGCATCAGAAAAACTCTCATTAATCAAGCCTGCAATTTTATAAATTGGTCATCATGCCCAATGAAAGATTTCACTTGTGCTTCAATTGACAGCTTTTCGGACACGCAGCCAAGTTTTTTCAAGAAACTAGCCCTACATACAACCACTGTGAAGAGAATGGTCAATGTTGCAACAAATCTTCTCCCCTCTAATATGTCATGCAACCGCTTCAAGAGGAAATGTGACTATCACACTGGTGATGTATCTTGCCCGGCGCGCATACACACAGAGAACTCTCGCTCTGTCCCTGGCTATTATCCCACATGGTGGTGGGGTCAGCATTCCTGGTCTTTCTCTTCCACGTCGCTCTAGCCCCGACATCGTCTTTGGATATCTGACACTCTTTCATGTCCTTTAGTAATACAACTTTCCACCTTGTTTTGGGTCTGCCTCTGGGTCTTGGACTGGGAATGGAAAGTTGTAGTGCCTTGTTCCCTACGTATTCAGGCGGACTCCTTATCTCGTGACCATACCATCGCAGCCTACTGTCTTGCATCATGTTGGCGATATCGTGCACGCCCAGGCTTCCTCGCACGTACTCGTTACGGATTTTATCAAGCCTGGTAACGCCACACATCTACCTCTACATTTTTATTTCAGCAACTTGAATGGTATGCACGTTCTTTTGGGTTATGGCCCACGTTTCGCTGCCGTACCTTTAAATTATGAAGGCACCTAAGAGTCAGCTTAAAAAACTTCCACTGCTGAACAACAGCTTCCCCCATAAGCATAAGTTTCAAATCAATCCGACGTTTTGAAGGGGATGAGAATCGAGTTCAAAAATTCCGTTACATAGATTCATAGATACATACCAAGCTAATAAAAGCGTGTAAATATATTTGTCTAGCCATTTAGTTATGTCTATTAAAATTTATAATAAAAAAATATGTTCGTTGGTTCAAAATCTCAAATCTCCTAAAGTTCTTTACCGATCGTTTTGAAATTTTTACACATCGTTGTATTCACGTACGCGCATGTTTTCATTAAATCAGGAGACTCATTTAATCTATCAAACTGCTACTGAGCCTTTTTCCTCTCTCCTAATTTGCCGTGCCCGACAGCGTCCATAATAATCAATTATACTTATAGTCCACCTTTGTAAAACATTATGGAATGCAATAAGTATTGAGTAATTACTTTAAACATAGGTAACGTTTCATCAACAAACAAGACTATGTTCGACATTGTATCGTTTATCATGTATCATTTATATAAACCAGGAACAAAAATGGGCCCAAAATGGATCCTTGCGGAACTCCATTTTAACGTGTGAGCCTGTGGATGTGACATTTTCAATTTCTACTCTTTGATCTACGATTTTACATATATGATGTTACAAAATCAATAGATCTAGCTAAATCAATACCTTGAATTTCGTAATACTTAAGTTTCAGAATGATCGTGCGATGGTCCACACAGTCGAATGATTTAGATAGATCGCAGAATACGCCCAAAGCATCATATGCATTGCCGTGTGGTGCCGGCTCAGAATGCCACCACCCCTCTCCTCCCGTGGGTGTCGTAAAAGTCGACTAAGGGATTAGCCGGAGGATGGGCAGCAGCGTCCTTCGAGTACATTAACAACTCAACTGCGATCGCCAACCCGCCTGCCAAGCGTGGCGATTATGGCAAAACCCCCCAATGAGTACACAACACACCCATATCGGTCGTTGTGTAGATCTTTGGGGGAGGCCTGTGTCCAGCAGTGGACTTCATTCGGCCGGAATGATGATCATATGCATCTTCCCAGGCCCCTAAAACGGTTTTAATGAGAGTGGATTCAGCATCCTCTGTAGACCGTCACCTCGTAAATCTAAACTGTTTGTTATATTAGTTATACTTTACATGAATTTAACGCCCAGGCCGCATTGTACACAGAAGCATAGGTTTCAATAAACCTAGTGCGGGCAGGTCGCTACTCATAATTCTAATTCCGAGTAACATTTTTGTACCCGTAATGAATATGTTTTAGTTATATGCTAGTTTTTATTTAGGCAGTTTTTTTTAATAAAATCATTACATATTTCTGCGACTATCCGGGGGCCTAAAGAGGCCGCTTTAGGTGAATCATAATATGAATTACATTAGAAATCACAAAATGGTCACGTTAATAGTCAGTTATAATTAAGTGACCATTTTGTTATTTCTAATGTGTATCTTACTGAGATCATTATTATGCCTTATAAATAAAACCTAGTACGGTCTTTTTAGGCCTTCTGGACCATTTGGTGATATTTAATGTGATTCATATTATGATTCTGTCAAAGCGGCATTTTTAGGCCCCCTGTACTCTTTTTGTAAAAGCTTTAAATGACATGTTATCGTTTAGTGGCAGCGACCGCTCAGATTCCGGCAGCGATTCGCAGCGGAGTCCGGAGCGGACCACCCGCAGCGGTCCGCTACACCCGCTGTCGGCGCTGGCGGCACTCAAGCGCAAGCGGAAGAAGTTCTCGGACTCGCGGCGGGCCGGCGCCTCGGCGCGCGCGGCCGGCGCCGAGGCGCTGCAGCGCGCCAGCTCCGTGCCGGCGCGCGTGGCCCCGCCCGCTGCGCCGCGCGCCCCGCCGCCGCCCTCCGTGTCGCCGTCCACCACGGCCGAGAGCGTGGCGGGCCGCGGCGGCAGCCGGGAGCCGCTGCTGGCCAGCCTGGACGACGACGCGCACAAGGTGGGCGCACGGACGCTCGTCGAGCTCGCTCGGGCCCGCGACGCCGCGGACGGTGCTGAGACGCGTGTCGACGATTCCCAGGAGGCGTGCGGGCGCTGCGGGTACGAGGCGAGCGGCGCGGCGGGCGCGGCCGGCGCGGCCGGCGCGGCCGGTGCGGCCGGTGCGGCCGGGGCGGGCGGGGCGGGCGACGTGGACGCGGCGTGCGGGCGCTGCGCGGCGCTGGCGCGCCTGGCGGGCGTGACGCCGCTGCACGGCCACGCGCCGCACCACTCCGCCGGCTGGCTCTAGTGCCGACGCCGCTTCGCCCGGCCGCTGCCGCGTGTTTGAGGCGCAGGGTAATATCGTCGTCCGATCCAGAACAGCACGACCGTGCCTGATGCGCAGCACCAATTCGCTACTGCTCGCACGACGCTGCAGCAACTCCTTGCATTAGTTTAATAAGAGACGCGAGTCGTTCGATTGATTATTCGGTGTTTATGACAAAGAGAATCAAATGTACTTAGTAGCATGCACTCGACACCATACCTATTCTGAACTACGAGGGCGGCACTGAAAATTTCGGGAATCAAGGAAGTGACACAACATTACTATTTAAAAATGTATTTATTGATTTTCGAAGTATTCTCCGCGAAATTTGACACATTTTTTCATACGATGGAACCAATCATTGAAGCAACCATTCCATTCGGAAGTTGGGGTCTCCAAAATGGCCGTTTTGTAGGCGTCCACAGCTTCTTTAGGTGATGAAAATCTCTGTCCACGCAATTTATTCTTTATTTTAGGGAAAGTATAGAAATCATTAGGGCTTAGGTCGGGGCTGTACGGCGGATGGTCTAATAATTCTATGTTTTCTTGCTCTAAAAACTCTTTTGTTCTGTGCGCGGTGTGAGAACTCGCATTGTCGTGATGGAGGATGATGCGGCGGTTGCAGTTCTCTCTACGGAGTTCAGAAACGACCTGTGGCAAACAAATGCTAGCATACCATTCTGCATTAACCGTTCTTTGTCCCTCAAGAGGAATAGTCGTAACATGGCCGGTTCTGGAGACAAACGTGGCCACCATTTTTTTTGCAACACTCCGTGAACGAACAATTTTTGTTGGCTTTAACTCATTTTCGAACACCCAAACTCGTGACTGGTTTTCTGTTTCGGGTTCGTACGCATATATCCAGGATTAGTCACCTGATACGATGTTGTATACAGCATTTGAGGATCCTGCGTGGAATCTTTCGAGAGTTCTGACGCACCAAGTAATGCGAGCCGCTTTTTGCTCTTCACATAGCAAATGCGGTATCCATCGGGAAAACAACTTTTTTACACCTAATTGTTCATGCAAGATTATTTGTATTTGACTCATGCCAATGTCTAAAGTTGCCTGAATTTCGCGGTATGTCACATGTCGATCTTCCTCAATCAGCTTACGCACAGCATCAACGTTTTCTTGGGTGACTGCAGTTTTTGGACGACCTTGACGAGGATCATCACTGAGCTTGACACGTCCACGTTGAAATTCAGCAAACCAGCGATAAATTGTGGTTTTGGATGGGGCTTCATCACCAAATGCAGAAATCATCCGGTCAACACACTGTTTTTGTGTTAAACCACTTCGAAAGTCATAATAAATCATCGCTCTTGAATTTTCTCGAGTCAATTCCATTTTCTCAACGACTAAACAAGTTTGACAAAACCTTGTGACAAGACCGTGAATCTTTTTTTAAATAAATAAATGGTATTCGATTTGTAAAACCAAGGAGTTTTCAATTAAAAAGATTTTAATATGACAGGAACAGTGGAAATATTCCGTTCCCGATACTTTTAGTGCAGCCTATGTATCCGTATAGAACTAACATTACCTATGTATGTATACAAGCAACATTATTATCAATATTTAGTGGATACATCTTCCTATACTATTTTAACGAAGACATATTTTATCAAACACCAACTAGTTAAGTAGCTACAAAATTATTTTAAAATAAAGAATAGGTACTTAATGTATTAGATAAGAAAATATTTTATATACGTTTTAAGATAATATTAATTAAATGTTATATACTAACGGTGGGTTGACTTGAATGTACTTTTATCTCAGTAGGTAAGCATAATTATTGTTTGTAAACTTCATAGATCAACGAATGTCAGATTAGTATATTTGTGTACAGCTAGCTATAGAATATCTAAGTCCATGACTTCTACAAACTACGAGGTACGCATCTATTTACCGCAAAATTGGAGTCAACCTTCTGTATTATGTAAACCAGTTAGTTTTGTAAGGTAACTACTAAATAGCCAATAAGTTACTAAATATAATCATGATGTGTTCCAGAAAGTTTTCCAATTATAAGTTACTCGGTCGGCGCACAGTGAAATAGTGGTACTATTATACTAAGTAAGGAAGAACAATATGAAACAGGGATTTTTAAATGAAACATGTTATACCTACTTACCTAAATATCCGATGCCGGTATGTAATACCCCTGTAATTTTATAAGACACTTTAGGTTAAGTAGCGAATAGTCGTTAGTATAATAAACAGGTGTCGTAATATAGATTCAATTCATACGATTTAATACAGACCGATCTTAGCGAGGAACGAATCGTTTTAGAGGTGTTAGTTTCATTAATTTGGGGGAAAAGAGAAAATAGAACAGAGGAATCGCGAGTATGAATAGTGAACACGATGCCGGGAGACTCCAGGCTTCGTGTTCTCGTCTGCCTGGTTTATCACACACAACACATGACGGGCACGCCACCTCACAACTTCATATAGAATTTTAGTGCCTGTAATTTAGTTTATGAGCCACCAGTCGAAACAATTTTATTACAAGTGTTAGGGCCAAAATATATCTTGGTATCAGCATCAATCCGCATTTAGCTCAAATGGTTTTAAATACACCAATTTATATTGGGGGATAATATAGGTATTGGTGTTGATGTTGGTGACCTACATATAATAAACTACTTCTGATTAAACCGTCAGTTTTAAGCAGCACACTGAAATTATATCTAATCATTATACAATGCATATGTAGGTATATTCAAGCTTAGGTCACGAAAAGCGCGCGCGTCCGAAGAACTGACCCGTTATTTCACAGGATATTTACTCATGCCTCACTCTAATCTACTGCACTACCAGTTACCACCCTCACGTAGTGCATCTCGCGAACGGCGAAATACGGCACAATGTACCGAGTGTCCGACTGTCTGTCCTTACGTCGGTGTCCCGTAAAATAGAGGACGCCTGGTTAGTATAGGCATAGCACATTATGTTCTGTCACACCGTTGGTCACAAAAACCTAACAGCTTTTTTTGGCGTCGCTCGCCATCTTGACTATTTTTCCTACCCCTTAAACATTGTTCAGCGGTCTTTAGACACTGTACTATAAAAAAAACGATATGTATTCATCTTAGTCCAGGTTTTTTAAGTTACCTCTTTTTTGAAGCAGCACGGTGTCATGATAGATATATTCAATTGCCTGTTTCTAGTCTACTTTTTTGTACTGATGGACTTGCTGGTTTACCAATCTATAATTATTATTGCATCATTGTTATTCTGACTGTGAAGAGATAGTTGAGGAGTATGGCGTGCTCGTCTGTGAGTATCTGCACGTTCACAGTTAGATGCTAGCGGTGGTGCGAGCCGTTCGTCCGTAGCTACCGCTGCCGCGTTGCTGATCACCGCTATCACAACACATATCGTCCCGCATGTACGCCTGCTATGTGTATCATTATTTATCTTATAATTATTCATTGAGTGCTGGGTACACTACAAATGTCTAGCACGACCAGAGGCCTTCACATGTGTTTAGTTGTTCGCCGCGCGGCGGCCACATGGCCCCGCCGGCACATAATCGATTATATTTTGTAAAGAATTGTTATTTATTTATACATTATATTTGTATATAACGGTGCGAAGTTTAATAAAATAAGCACTATTCATAGATTTGTTTTATTGTTAACCCTTTAAGCTTGCTAGATATGGATAGAGTCCGTTTCTTTTACAGACGGCATTGCTAAGTTCTCAGTATGTGATGACTAAATTTGAAAATTAGCGAATCAAAATTGTAGTGATGCCAGTGATCCAGTCGTGATGCTCTGCGGCCATTACCTACAACTAAAATCTCGACTCCCAACTGATACCATTAGCAGTGAGCAGAGTTCCTTAGGTACTATAGCGTAGCGCTAGACTCGTTGTTATTTTAGTGTTTCTGCTTGCTACCATGGGGCAAGGCATGACCTTTTGTGCTAGTACGTTCTATGTACTTACGTAATACGTTATTAAAGCAGCACCACTATTAAAACTAGGCTGCCGTAAGACAATTTTTCCAGATCGAACGGGGCGGGAGCGCGCTCCCTTAGCTAGTTTGTCGAGTCACAGTATAGATAATAGTACCTACCTAGGCCGGGTGGTGCCCGGTACGAATAGCACCAATCCATCTCATCCCGTGGGTATAAAATCCCGTGACTGTGGGAATAGCTGGAGGATGGGCAGCAGCGTCCTTCGCGTACATTAACAACTCAACTGCGAACGCCAACTCGCCTGCCAAGGGTGGCGATTACGGCAAAACCCCCCAATGCGCATAAAACACACCCAGACCGTGTCGTTGTGGCGACCTTTGGGGGAGGCCTGTGACCAGCAGTGGGCTTTATTTGACTTAAATTATGATGATAACCTACTACGGCACAGTGCCGACGACTTAAATAGGAAGATCTAGGTTTTTTTTTCAGTGATTTTACTAGAGTACAAAGCTTCTGTTCAAAATTAATCGGACCGTAAATAGCATAACGTGAACTAAAATACCTCTAAATAAACGTACGGAGGAAATTCATATATGGGATAGTCGCTTCGTCAGCTTTAATGAATCACAGGGTCGTTTTTCAGTAACCGCCACGAACCTGTTCAGATAATTTGATGCTCGTTGTCATAAGTTCAATCCGCAAGAATAAAAAACATGAAATGTGTGCATGTAGGGATTGCCAATCGCTGTTGGTCGACGAACGCTCTCACAAAAGTAACCAAACCTTACCATTTCGGATTCAGCACTCCATCTCCGTCTTTCTCGTGGATGTCGTAAAAGGTGGCTAAGGGACTCTAAACCAGAGGGTTCGCAGCAGCATCCCTTCTGTGGAACAGTTGCCATACTAGGTAAACTCGCCAACCAGCCTGCCAAACGTGGTGTGTACAAGCAAATTCCCCTAAAATGACAATTGTAGAAATGTTATGGGGGAGGCCTTTATTATGCAATGGACGTCCGTGGGCTGTATGTATGATGATGATAAATACAAGAGAGCCTTGAAGGCCCCATAATCAGTCCATTACTGTTTCATGATGAGAAAGGTTAGGCCTTAGTCCACCACGCTGACCTAGTGCGTGTTGGCGGTTTACACACGTCAATTAGAACATTTTTGGAGCCCTCACAGGTGTGCAGGTTTCTTTACGATGTTTTCCTTCACCGTTAACACATGCGATAGTCAAGTTTTGATCCGCACATGAATCCGAAAAGTCAGAGGTGCGGGCCGGGATCGAACTCAGACCCTCCTGTGTGGAAGGCAAGCGTTCAACCACTAAGCTATCACTGTTTGTTAAGGACCCCACTGACCTATAAAGATACGAGGGCGGCACTGAAAATTTCGGGAATCAAGGAAGTGACACAACATTACTATTTAAAAATGTATTTATTGCTTTTCGAAGTATTCTCCGCGAAATTTGACACCTTTTTCCATACGATGGAACCAATCATTGAAGCAACCATTCCATTCGGAACTTGGGGTCTCCAAAATGGCCGTTTTGTAGGCGTCCACAGCTTCTTTAGGTGATGAAAATCTCTGACCACGCAATTTATTCTTTATTTTAGGGAAAGTATAGAAATCATTAGGGCTTAGGTCGGCGCTGTACGGCGGATGGTCTAATAATTCTATGTTTTCTTGCTCTAAAAACTCTTTTGTTCTGTGCGCGGTGTGAGAACTCGCATTGTCGTGATGGAGGATGATGCGGCGGTTGCAGTTCTCTCTACGGAGTTCAGAAACGACCTGTGGCAAACAAATGCTAGCATACCATTCTGCATTAACCGTTCTTTGTCCCTCAAGAGGAATAGTCGTAACATGGCCGGTTTTGGAGACAAACGTGGCCACCATTTTTTTGCAACACTCCGTGAACGAACAATTTTTGTTGGCTTTAACTCATTTTCGAACACCCAAACTCGTGACTGGTTTTTTGTTTCGGGTTCGTACGCATATATCCAGGATTCGTCACCTGATATGATGTTGTATACAGCATTTGAGGATCCTGCGTGGAATCTTTCGAGAGTTCTGACGCACCAAGTAACGCGAGCCGCTTTTTGCTCTTCACATAGCAAATGCGGTATCCACCGGGAAAACAACTTTTTTACACCTAATTGTTTATGCAAGATTATTTGTATTTGACTCATGCCAATGTCTAAAGTTGCCTGAATTTCGCGGTATGTCACATGTCGATCTTCCTCAATCAGCTTACGCACAGCATCAACGTTTTCTTGGGTGACTGCAGTTTTTGGACGACCTTGACGAGGATCATCACTGAGCTTGACACGTCCACGTTGAAATTCAGCAAACCAGCGATAAATTGTGGTTTTGGATGGGGCTTCATCACCAAATGCAGAAATCATCCGGTCAACACACTGTTTTTGTGTTAAACCACTTCGAAAGTCATAATAAATCATCGCTCTTGAATTTTCTCGAGTCAATTCCATTTTCTCAACGACTAAACAAGTTTGACAAAACCTTGTGACAATACCGTGAATCTTTTTTTAAATAATTAAATGGTATTCGATTTATAAAACCAAGGAGTTTTCAATTAAAAAAATTTTAATATGACAGGAACAGTGGAAATATTCCATTCCCGATACTTTTAGTGCAGCCTATGTAGTATCTGTATGACAGTTCATCTAAAACTATTGAATATAAAGACTTCTTTGGATACCTAGTAGGTAAAATACCACATCTCTTGGAATTATAAATCTTACAACTGTGGCCCTCAAATGAGCACGGTTTATGTTTTGCTTCTCTATCTATAACCCAGAAGATTCTAGAAATCAACGTATTATACGTGCGTATGAAACGTACAGAAAGCCAATGCGAGTCTGAAACTACTCTGACGAAGGTTTCTGTAATCAGGCATACGGCGAACACCAGAAATCTCGTGGAAAACTACATCCAAGTTACGACCTTTAGTGGAGTCTTTGAGGGATATTATTCTTACCGTCGACATGCGAGGTCATTGTTAGGTAGGTATCAGTCCGCAGGCACCTACTCGATGGATTAAAAGGAACTCTATAATACCCTTATTCAATTCTGCCGTTTTTATATAGTTTTATTATACATCCGCTAATATATTGTGCCGATGTCTTACATTTGGTGGATTATAAAATGTTGCCCGTGGCACTGATGGTGATGGCGCGATATGGTGATCGCAGCATGCGTGCCAGCCCGCGGCGACGATACCTCATATTAGACGTCCGTAAAATAGCTGCGTACTGCTGTGCCTACATTGGGATAGTTTAATTGAGGATTTACTGACGAGAAGCTCGGACGTGCGCGGTATATCGCGTATGTTAAAGTCGGTTTCTCAATTTAGTTCTAGAGTCTATTCAAGCGAAGAGCTCATTATGTAAAAAAAAATACACAAACAGTACGGTAGGTAGTTTTATTACAGTAACGGTCAATACAGAAGATGGTCCTCAGACGGCGGCCAGGTCCAGCGGCGTGTAGTCGGTGGCGGGCGGGCGGCGCACGGCCAGCGCCACGCGGCCGGCGCGCTCCGTGAGCAGCACGCCGCAGCCGCGCGCCAGCGCGCCGCGCTCCGCCGCCAGCGCGATCTGGTTCACCACGCGCCGCTCCACCTCGTGCTTGATCGAGCGCGCGCCGTAGTGCACGTCGTACCTGGCCAGCGACACGACAGCATGAGTCGGGCGTCTCGGTCTGTCCGCTAGGTCGCGCGAGTGGTACGTGCACCTACAGTAGTGCCTTGAGAAACGCGCGTGACGTAGCGGACAATCTAAAGTTTGTGCGTGCCGCCGCGCCGGACCGTACGTACCCATCGGCGAGAGCGCCCAGCACGCCGCCCTCCCAGCGCAACTCGACCGCGTGTCGTGCGCTCGCCTTTTCCGCCCAGTGTTTCAGCTCCATGTTCACCAATGTCAAAAGCTCTTGTCGCGAGAACGGCAGGAAATAAACGATTTCGTTGATGCGCCCTAGAAACTCGTCCCTGCCGAAGTGCCGCTTGAGGATCGGTCGTACCACGCTGTCCTTGAAGTTGCGAGACACCTCCAGTGACTCCTCCGGATCATCATCGTCGAGGGACCCGGATGAGCTGCTCTCGTCGTGAGACCCTAATTCAAACATAAGACGAATACCGATGACATTAATAATCAAATTATCAATTATCAATTAATAATGCTTTTTGTACCTCTCTGCTCCAAGGTGACGGCGGGAGAGATGCGCACGCGCTGCGCCGCCCGCGCCTCCACCTCGCGCCTCAGCTTCAAGCCATACTGCGCAATTTCGTCAGCGGCCAGGTTAGACGTCATTACGAAGATGGCATTCTTGCATTCAATCAACTTGCCTTTGCCGTCCGTCAGCCGACCCTACGACAAGCGCTGAAGGTCACGACACTTGCGAAAAGTGGGTACGGTAGGGTTGTTGATAATGTTAATTTTAGGTCCAGTACCTCGTCAAAAAGCTGCAGCAGCACGGTGAGCACGTCGGGGTGAGCCTTATCCACCTCATCGAACAGCACGACAGCATCAGCGCGCCGCGCAAGTGCGCGCGTCAGCTGACCGCCCTCTTCGTGGCCCACATACCCGGGTGGCGCACCGATTAGTTTGGCAACTTCATGTTTTTCTTGGTATTCAGACATGTCAAGACGTATGAACGCGGCCGGGTCGTCGCGGTGCATGTACCGCGCCAGCTGTTTCGCCAGCTCTGTCTTGCCGATGCCAGAGCTGCCGAGGAAGAGGAACACGAGCGGGTGCTCGTCGTCCGCCCAGCCGTTTTCCTTGCGGCGCACGGCGGCGGCGACTGTTTCGACCGCTGCCTGCTGGCCCACGATGAACTGCTTGAGCCGCTGTTCGAGCGGGAACCGACGACGTTCTTCGGCGGCGGCGGCGGCGGCGGCTTCCTCCCAGCTGCGCGTGTGGCTCAGGATGACGTCCCGCGTGGCGGAGGGGTCGCGGGCGTAGTGCAGCGCGCGGCGGCCCGCGTGGTCGCGCGCGGTGGGGTCGGCGCCCGCCTCCAGCAGCGCGCGCGCAGAGCCCGACGAGTCGGCCAGCGCGGCGTAGTGCAGCGCGGTCCAGCCCAGGAAGGAGGCGCGCGCGTTCATGGTGGAGCAGAACTCGTCCTCGCGACGCTGCAGCACTTCGAGCGCGTGCAAGCCGGAGGCCGCGGCGGATAGCGACGCGCCCGAGTAACGCTCCTGTAGATCGGGGCGCGCGCCCAATTTGAGCAGCTCTCGCACGGCATTAGGCTGGTCGTTGGCGGCGGCCACCATGAGCGCCGTCCAACCTAACGTGTGCCGACGGTCAGCCGCGCCACCCTCCCTCTCGTTGTCCCCTCGCCCGTTCTTGTCATTCGAAGCTATCACCGCCTCCACCTGCCTATAGATTTTTAAACACATTTTACATAATTATGACGGCCTTATAAGTATAGAAATGACTTACAAGAACGCCAACTAGGTTTTGTAGTATTTTAAGGTAATTAAAATTGCCAGATACTTACTTCCGTAACTCTTGCACATTTCCAAGTTGTGCAGCTTTAAAGAATCGTTTTTCTGAAAGCAATAAAAGTAAATAGTTTTAGCCGTCGGATAGTACCTACTGTAAGGTACATGGTTGAATGGAAAAATATTAAGATATGCAATAGTATTCTTAACTTATAACCTGAAAAAAAATCGTTCAGGATCAGTTATAGAATCGAGAGCAATCATTTTTATCCATGTGTTATTTTGCCCTAAAATGTTTCAAGTTCGACACATTAATACGCAAATCAGATGAGCGCGCCGGCGACATCGCATCAATAGATTTGATATGTCGCTGCCCCTCGTATTACCCCCTATGCTCCTGAACCCGTGCGGTTTGCTTATGCGCAGACAACGGGACAACATAACAAGCTTGTAGCTTTGTGAGTTTTCATTATATTAAGACTATTTTAATGAAAATCTTTTTGGGTGTGTATATACTTAAAACAATGTTGTATAAACTGTTCTCGAGGGCCACCACGTATCGTCTCACCAGGAGACTACGGAGTTCCAGCCACCAGAACAAGCCGGATTACGAAAATACTAAAGTACTGTGGACCAAATCCATATCTACTGTTCGGCACGTTGTACTGAATACCAAAGAGTGTACTTTTTTCTATTAGCGGTGCATGGCATTTGTGGAGAATGAAAAATCGTGCGGGCTATATTTGAACTTCGGCAGTTCTAGAAGCTCTAAAACGATTTCTTCGGTATATTGCTGTTTTGAGACGTCTGTATAACACTACTACGATGATTATCCAGGTCCAGAACCAAGACATCGCATTCGTTTGCGGGTGAGGAAAGGGGACGGCATTTCCTCTAAGCTCTTCGCCAATGTGTTGGAAGACGCATTTAAAACGCTGGTATGGTCTGATCGGAGCACCTGGGGCTCCATCTTGGCTTTACCGATTACATCGTCATAATGGCATGTTGCATAACGTATACGAAGCTTCACAGCGTGTCGGTCTTGGTATGAATTTGGGCAAAACCAAAGTTATATTCAATGCACATGTCGTAACAAAACCGGTCTACGTTGAAGAGTCGGTGTTCCAGGTTGTAAAGTAATAAATACGTCTTGCTGTAGACACAATCTTGATAAAAAAGCCACCAAAAGGATCGCATTGGGCTGGGTAGCATTTGGCAAGCTTCGCAGTCTTCTCATCACATATTCTACAATACCTGAAGGTAGTCTTCAACCAGTACCTACGTCCTGCCTGTCATCACATACGCTCCGAGACCTGAACACTGATAAGATAAGGCTTGTCCAAAAATGTGTACCTTTGTAATTTTTTGTCTATATACCTACGTTACTCGCAATTGTATGTAAATAAAATGTTCCGTGTGGTGTCCGGATTAAGAATATAGCACATCTCCTCCCGTGGATGTCGTAAAAGGCGAATAAGGGAATCTAAACCAGAGGGATGGGCAGCAGCGTCCCTTCTGTGAACCGGTAGCCATACTGCGCTCACCAACCCGCCTGCCAAGCGTGGTAAGTATTGGCAAATACCCTCCAGAATGATGACACAGTTGTGAAAATCTAAGGAGGAGGCCTTTGTTCAGCAGTGGACGTATAAATGGCCGACATGATATGATATGATATGAAAATGCAGCATTCTACTAATATGAAGGAAAAAAATGTAGACCAGGTATGTTTTGATATTAATTGTTGGTTATTATATTGATTATTGGTGTAATGCAATGATATTTTACATTTGACATATCTATTTAGATGCGCCACAGACGAGCATTATGATACTACAGTACCCTTAGTATGGGTTAAGATCTACAATCTACTACTACTGTTCTACATGGAACTTCCTTCGCCCCGGGGAAGGGCGCAGGGGTATGCCTCCTACCGCCTAAAACCACTGGAGCGGTCATCTTCAGCACCGAAGGCGGGCTCCAGGTCCTCGTAAGATCACACTAGAGCCGCCCATTGGTGCTATGCCTAACAGTGTGGGTTGGTTTAAAGTTCGTTATAATTGAATTTGATAATGGTACCAACAGGGGCGGATCCAGGATTTTAATTACCAACCCTATTTGCGGGCCGCAAACACGCCGTCCATACTGCGAAAGCAATGCGACAGCAGAAACGGCTTGGTAATACCAAGTTGGTTTTGCTGCCGCGTCATGTTTTTGAAGCGCAAATAATTTGTCATTGTTTGTAAATTAAACTATAGGTACTTACTTATGAGGTGATAAATCAGCTAGAATATTTACAAAAGATTTACTTAAAATAGGCGATAGAAATCACCTGTCACTAAAAGGTAAGGTTACCATTTCTTCCAATTAAGGTGCAGCAGTAGTTACCTCCCTACCAGAGCTAGGTAACTACAGAATATATTGAGGCATGGTTGGGCTGATGTGTGTGTACTGAACTCGAGCGACTATAATATAAAAAATACAGGACTTGTTGGGGATACCAATACTTACAAAGCAGTGTCTTACAACCCTACTGCCCGACTCACAGTAATCAGGGTTATGAACACCTATATAAACCTAGAATTGTACAACCACCTAAGTTCTAAAGTACACAAAACCTACATACCTATGTGGCCCATTGTAAGTCAAATAGACTCACCGACTTACCATCTTGCAAAGCACGTTGCAGGTGTATTACAACCATTAGTGGGAAAAACATCTTCTTTCGTGAAAGATATGAAAATCTTTGTCTGTACTTCCATGTTATTTGTTTTTAATGATATTAAGTAATAATTTTTATTTTAATATTATGGCAATGATTTACTGTTATTTATTGTTAATACTGTTTCTTGTGACATTTAATTATAATATTCATAGAATACTGTAAATGTGTGAGCACATATTTTGTACTGCACTGATGGCATGGTTAGCGTTACAGTTAAGGGATTGGCTTTCTGTGCTGCGGGGTTGCAGGTTTGATTAATGTATGGAATAAACATTTGAATTACATAGAGGTAAATGTTCCAGGTCTGAGTGTTTGTGCACAAAAATGTCGTGCTGGGCAATATTGGGTCATTGGGTTTGATATGTGGTTAGTGTGAACTGATCAGCTAACTGGTTAACTGCCGTGGCAAATAAATTGTTAATAAACTGTGTTTCTTTTTTACTCATTAACCTACATTATGCTCATTTTATCTTTTTTAATCATTGTACTACTCAACTTGTAGTCTCAATTATTTTAAACAAGCATTCTATAGTTTCTTGATGGCTCTCCTTCATAGGACCAATCAATTGGAACCATACAACTAAAATTCTTGTTTCATACGTTTATTTCTTAGGTTATCATGTCATTCCTATACCATTCATCCAATATATCATCATTCCATCCAAATAAAGTCTACTGCTGGACATAGTCCACCCCCAAAGTTTGCCACAATGACCAGTCTGGGTGTGTTGTGTGCTCATTGAGGGGTTTGGCCATTGTAGCCACACTTGACAGGAGATCACTATTATGAAAATGCCAAAAGTTTTATAACAATGCATGAGCATTGATAAAGGGGATCATAACATTCTATTTTCTGAAGTTTATGCGAATAGCATCCATTGAATTGAAATAGCTTATGGAAATATATCATGTTTAATTCATTAATTCTATACACTTATGTACAGCATCTATACAAGCAACGTGCAGCTCTAGCAACGAAAAGCGAAAATGAAATTTTGTACTTCATATATTTTTGTATTAATAATATAATATGTATAATAATTGTATGTGCTAGGGCTGCATGTTGCACATATAGATGCCGTATGTAAGTATATAGAATAAATGGATTAAACATGTTATATTTTTCCTTAAGCTATTTCAATTTAACATTAAATTGCATAGACCAGTTGGATGCATAGTTTGATAATCATGTGGATCAACATGGGGCCAAACAGGTGATATTATGATGATGGAGTGTGTTGAGGTTTCATCTCCTACAGCTTAGTGTTATGGCTGTAGAAAATATTGGTATGAGCAATACGAGTAGAAATAATAAGCACCATTAAAGACATGATCAGCTGCCAGCAGCGCGAGAGCCAGTGAGCTTCCTCCGAGCACCATTCTGAGGGCCCCATTCGAGTGTCTACCACGCTCACCGTCCTCGTCCCTGGGATGGCCGTGTCGGATCACTACACTTGCTAGCCGCGCAGACTGCTTCAAGGCGAACGCACTGTGCTTGTACAAATATCGAGCCGGGCGAAATGTTGACATTATCTTCACACACAGGTTCTCTCTTATGCTAAACAACTATCAAACTTTATTACTGATTCCAAACTGTTTTTAGTGCAAGGATGGCAATATCATTTAAAATGCGCCGCATCCGCATTATTACTGATTTATTTTTTAAGGATTTTTTGAGCTCGTTGAAGCTGTCATTTTTATTTTCCTGTACTTTTCTGATGACATTCTTCAGCCTGTTACGTCAAAGTCATGTCAAATACCAGGGGTATGAAACTCCCCAGTTCCTTGCTTTTGTATTGATACTAGCGCCATCTTATAGGCATCAGAATCAATAGAACCTTTGTTACTCTTTTTACTCAAAAGCTAGCGCCACTACCAGAATTTATGAAATAAATTATTAATTTCGATAAATAAACAAATCAGTAAATATATTTTTGTTATTACTATAATATTCAGGACACCAAATTTGATTTTCCATAATTTTATATCATGAAAATGTAATTTATCGTAATTATTGACAATAGCAAAATATTTTTACATCAATATTCAAAATGTCGGTTGTTGACACAAGTTTTCGAAACTTTGTTGTGTAGTTTGTCTCTCTGTGATTTTCGTGTGATTTTATTTCTTTCTGGTGACTTGGCTTTTATCTGGACTCGTTTGATATCTTATTCCTTTGACCCTGGCTCGTCTTTACTGGATCTTGATTCTGAACGTTTGTTTGACTTGGCTTTGCTTTACTGGACTGTAAGATTTCACAAAACTACATCGTTTTGTAACATTATCGCGTTATAATGTCGTCAAATAAGTATTGGAAGTGTTATTTTGGATGTGAAACGGATGGTAAGTAATAGAGTAAATCAGCGAACAACCACTTTCTGAAAATAGCTTCCCACTAAAGTAAAGTAACATAAACACTAACTTATTATTTCAGGTGTTCTGCATCGTTTCCCAAATCCGCATCAAAATCAAGACAGGTTTAATTTATGGAGTTTTAGATACCGAAATGCAGAAAAGGGATGCACAATATATTTATAACAATGTGAGACTTTGTGACCAACATTTTGAATTGTGCTATCGCACACCTAGTAAGACTCTTAAGAGGAATGCATTCCCAACATTAAATGTTGGTAAGAATTATAATATAAATTAACTTACTAACGGACTGAAATGTCAGTTAATATTAAGTCCCCACTAACCATTTGAGCCACGAGGCAACAAAACGGGTTTCTCTAATAGTTAAAGTGGGACTTAATAACTGGCATTTCAGTATTCGGCCGATAATGTTTTAACCCATTAACTTGTGATAGAAGTTTATTGATGTGATCAGCCTATATAGTTATTGTAGATTTAATTTAGTTAATGTCCCTAAAGATATTTCATTATTTCAATATGAAAATGCAATTGGTTAGCATCTATTAGTGGAGATGCATGGGAAAATCTCACACTGATAGTGCTTGATACAATAAAGGAACCTCCATTAGTGACAATACTAAGTGTTCATCCAGCACACCTTGGGCAGTCAACATCGCTACTAACTTGCTGACACGCTAATCTTTTTACTATGGGATTAGCTATTCTCATATTGTTTGTCCTGACCCCGACCTGAGAAGCAGGAGATTAGTGTATATTTCATGTTCATGTCAAACTGTTTAATGTTTCAGTTTCTCGCCAGGCAGCTAACCTACCATTACTTATGGATGAATTCATTTTGAGTCAGTCTTCATCTAAAGCTAATGAAACGCCCAGTGTATCAAGTTAGTAGTTTACCTATTAATTATTTTTATGAATCCTGGCAAAGAATAAGCCAAGCCACCTTTTCCACTGTAAAGGGCTACTAAGGGTTTATGACTGAGAAGACAAGCTCCAGTATCCTTACATGCTGCCAATCCTTCTGCCTGTTGTGGTGATTTTCATTGAGAGGCCTACATTCACTAGTGGAGTCTTATGCCTGTATTACAGATTGGGAATCAAAGAATATAAACGCTGGACTTATTTTGCCTTTATCCTTTTCCTTCCCAACAAAGATAGTCAATATTTGATTTTGAATTTATATATTTATTTATAAAGTTTGTTGTATACAATCTTTTATGTTCACAAAGTTTTATTTACGAAATCCACAGACACGCTGGACGGATGATCTGATGAAGATCGCTAGGAGTCATTAGATGAATGTGGCATGTAACCAGACTTTGTGGAAATCTGTTGGGGAGGCTTTTGTTCAGCAGTGGACATCCTTTGGCTGATATGATGATGAAATCTACTAGTTTACTGAAAAGTGGCTGAATAAAAAATAAAAATATCTTTATTCACCCATTATTCCTTTAAAATACAATATGTCACTAATAATTAGCATTTATTAATTTCGGTAGTAAACCTGATAATTATTATGTGCACTTCAAGTATTCACTAATATGAAAACTGTAAGAATCTTTGGAACACTGATGTTAATACAACTTTTTCTCTTTCAGGGCACAAAATATTGCCCACTGAGTGTCAAGACACAGCCAGTTTTTTACTAATGTTCGATAAACTATTTGATTCCTTCAATGGACACACATATTCGGGTACAGAAAAGGAATTTATTTACAGGGTGCCTTAAAAATGTTTTCCCACATATAAAATTTTGAAAAGAAATTCTTCCTGTTGTAAAATCAATACAATTTAAAACAATAGTAAAAACTAGAGATGGCACTGAAAAAGTTAAATATGAAAAAGTGCCATCAACTTTGAATTGGGCGGGGAATATTGAAACATTCGTTTAAATGTGGGGAACACTACAAAGGGAACATAGTATGTCTAGTTTATTAACAAGAAATTTTAACCAGGACCCATTAGAAAATTTCTTTTGTGGTATCCGAAGTAATGGTGTCCGAAACACGAACCCAACCTGTGCTCAGTTTATAAATGCATATAAAACGCTTTTGGTCAATAACCTAAGTTCACCCCACTCTGTAAACGCGAACTGTGAAGCAGATATGATAAATGCTTGCAATCATTATCACATCTTTTGAATAGTACAGCAGCCTGTGTTCCACAAGAAGAAAATATTAACTTTAATATTGACTTATTAATAGAAAAATTATGGAATACATCTTGTAGCGAAGATCAAAATAATATTATACACCGTGAATCAAAACGGTATGTCGCAGGATACATATTAAAAAAATGCCAATCCAAAATATTCAAATCATGTAAAACAATATTTTTTAATGATGAAATAGACCCTGCTACATACACATACTTTATGGACTACACTAAAAGGTCGTTAATATATGCAAAAGAAGAGTTCATAGAAATCACACGAAAAATTTACGAAATTATTTAATATGTTTGAGAGATTCGCCACAAGAAAAGATCATGTATTACATTGATATAGATATTAATTTTAATATGATTACATGTGAAGAACATAGGCCTGTACTTAAAAAATTCATTGTTAATTTAGCAATTCTTAACTTGACACTGGCAAAATGGAATACAATTGCCATGAAAAAAAAGAAAAAAAAAAAATTTAGCAATTAATATTGTCGTACACAGTTGGTGTAAAGGTGTGAACCAGATATTAAAAGGCAAAATTATTAATTTCGACCAAGACGATCTTGTGAAAGCACAGGCTAGGTCATTTTATTTAAAAAGGAGTAAAAAATAAAGTAATGTTAAATATTTTAGTTGTTTTCATTTGAAACATTTCCTTTTTTAATATTTACGAAATACTGAATTAAACCATTAAGAGAAAGCGACCTCTAGTGAATTATTTTGGTAAATTGTAATGCTAGCGCCATCTTTGACACAGCAGAATAAGCTTCAATTGTTTCGTCACCCAATAACTTACCAGAGTGGCTCATCTATACCTATATTAGTATATTATCTATGTCAAATACTAAAAAACACAGAGTAGGTACTTTTGGACTTTGGTAAACAGTTATTACTTCTTCTTCTCTTGGATTATGGCTTCTACTAAAGATGGGCTAAAGTGTTATAATTTTTCAATGAATTATACTGCTGTATTATATTTTTTAAACTGTTGTTTTAAAGTGTTATAATATTTATTAAAATGTTATTTGAAATAATGTTATATCTTAGAGTGTTATAAGTTATATGCGTCGTTGTATTATAATTAAAGTGTTGTTTATTATAATTATAATGAGTTGTATTTTATTTTTGGTTAAAGCGTTGTTTGTTATAATTATAATGAGTTGTATGTTATTTAGTGTTACATTGTATTGAAAGAGTTGTATTACATTATAAAAGTTAATATTACGGTTTGATTTTATTTAGTCTTTTGAGTTGTATTTGGTACAAAATAAGTTGTGTTCATATCTAGAACACTTAAATCATTTACACTTTACACTAGACCTATATTTACACCCGGAGGATGGGCTGCAGCGTCCTTCGAATACATTAGCAGCTCAACTGCGATCGCCAACCCGCCTGCCAAGCGTGGTGATTATGGCAAACCCCCCCAATGAGCATACAACATACCGATGTCGGTCGTTGTGGTGATCTTTGAGGGAGGCCTTTGTCCAGCAGTGGACTTTGTTCGGCCGAAATGATGATATTTACACCTTATAGCATACGTAATCGAACTACGATGATGATGATGATGAATTAAAATATTTACTAAACTAAACTACCTACTTGTTCCAAAATTTTGCAAAACCTAAACATTATGTAGTTTGTCGGTAGCAACTGCAAATAAATATTCGCAATTTAAAACCAACGAAATATGTTCGGTGCAATGAACTCTAAACTGTTAAAATGTAATTCTTGGAGTTCATTATAAATTAATCATGCTATCTCATTATTTTTGGTTGTAGCAAGTCAAAGTAGCTCTTATTTCTAAGTAAAGAGTGCTCATTTAACCTTGAATAAGTAAAACAACCGCCATCTATAATAAGTTAGATTGAATTACTTAGTTCTTCGATATCGTACGTACATGTACTGTGATCTAAACGAAGCTAGATGGCGCTGTAACCAAAATATCGAAATTAAAATTAAAACAATGGCTATAATATATATTATAACAGTCTTGTTAGATTTCTAATAATTTGTTATACTGCTATAAAAATATATTTGAATATTTAATGTGTTATGTGTTATAACGCCCAACTTTAGCTTCTACAGAGTATCTTCCACAATTTCGCCAATGTCAAGTATAAGGCAACGTTGTACGGTGTTCAGAATGAATCTTTACATGTACATAAAATACTATTCATAAATGAACAAATCTACAAAAATATGTCGGCAACGTCGTACAGGTCAATTATTTCAAAACAGTAAATAGAAATTGGCTTTATAAAATATTTGTTATTAGGAAGATTTGCTCTTTGGTAGAAAATTTAGATTTTTTTTTAAGAATTGCTATTTAGCCTATATATTAAAGGTTATATGTTCCCAGAAGTTCCTGGCTATTAGACTTTCAAATAGGGATGCTCGATATTCATCGATGTTCGATAAAACATCGATATTTCCAAATTCCACTACAGTCGAATTATAATAAGTACTCACCCAATAAGTACCCACTTCCCCTCAATTTTCACCTCCACTGTGAGCCACGTGTCACCCACCCAATGTTACACATTTGTATTTTCATACGTGTGTACACATTCATTATTCATTTGTATGTAACAGCGCATGCGTTATAGCTTACTATTCAAAGGAGAAGGGTCGTTTCGTAAGTACCCATTTCCAGAAAAAAATACTAAAGCGGATACTAACTGGAATTCGGCTGTAGCTACTTTATAGAACTTTGAAAGAAATTAACTATCAAACATTTGTGCTGCGCAGCGAATTGACAGCTTCGGAAATATCTATATATATATATCTATATACTATATCAAGGCTGACAGCCAACGCCACCCTGCCCTACCGGGACACTGTCTGTTCCGACAGCGAGCGGACGCGATGAATCACGTCGATAGTGGAACTCCGAAAAAGGCGAGCTTAACTCAAAATTGAGTTTTCTTCCAGCAAACCTTTGAATGATAAAAAAAATAGAAACGAAAGAGGACAATATGAAGTGTATAATCAGGAAGAAAACAACAGTTAAGAATTATGATTAAATACCCAACTATACAGCATGGATACCAGTGATGACATATGGAACAGAGACGTGGTCACTCACAATGGGCCTCATAAGAAAGCTCAAGGTCACTCAGCGAGCTATGGAGAGAGCAAGGCTTGGTATTTCTCTACGAGATCGAATCAGAAATGAGGAGATCCGTAGAAGAACTAAAGTTGTCGACATAGCTGAAAGGATTAGTAAACTGAAGTGGCAATGGGCAGGGCACATTGGTCGTAGAACTGATGGCCATTGGGGCACAAAGGTTCTCGAATGGAGACCGCGCACCGGAAAACGCAGCGTGGGACGACCTCCAACGAGGTGGACAGACGACCTGGTGAATGTCGCTAGGAGTCGTTGGATGAGAGCGGCATGTGACCGCTCGTTGTGGAAATCTAATCCTTTGTTCAGCAGAGGACGTCCTGTGGCTGATATGATGATGATGATGACAGCATGGACATAATAGATATAATAACTAAATAAAATATATACACTTAAATTAATACATAGCTATATACATAAATATATACCTTAAATACATACTTATAAGTTATACTGAAAGGAAATGCTTTTTGATTCCTTTCTTGAAAACATCCAGAGAAGGGCTGTCGCGTAGTGAGTGTGGAAGAGAATTCCAGAGACGCACTCTATATATACCTATATTGTTTCTTACGCATTAATTTTAGGTTATATTGTTGTTGAATAGAAGTATATAATAAGCAATGGTATTATACCATAGATATGTTACGTCCATATTAAATGGTGTGCAAAACTCAGCCTCGCTGTATGTAGGTATAAAGCTATAAAACTACACACCTATGCTGTAAAAAGAAGATACAAAAACTACGAGAGTAAAAGAGATAGCTATCTAAAATGACAACACGTTTACTCAGTGTCTTTGTTGCACCTGTGATAGAATATGTGTTGTCTCTTTTCTTTCCTTGGCCTGTGTTTTGTTCGAAAATATTATTCTATAGATAATTTGAATAGTATTTTATTAAAATATTTTATCTAGTTTGTTACTCACGTGTGGTATGAGTTCCTTTGTTCTTTATTTATTTTTGCTTGATAGTTTGTGCATTTTCTAAACGTTGTGCGGCATTTTTATTACATAATTAATAAAACAATACAGACTGTGACAGTGTGTGTTCGTTGTACTGTCTTAGGCGAACTGATGCGAGGTGCTACAATTGGGGGAGTTTCGGCTCTGACTTTTGGCGCGCATGTAACATATCAACTTCTTTTAAAATATAATATCATTGATAATAAGACAAAATGGATATTTTTTGGAGCTGACTGTTACAAAAAAATATTTCACGATAATTATAGAACATAAGTTTGGTCTTTAGTATTCGTCTCAAATGTATATAAGATGTACAGGGCCCATATAATTGTAATTTTTATGACGCCGTTAAAAAAGATAAATATCGTGTTTGTGGTGATCTGTACTGCTACAAAGGAACAACAGTAAATTTGTGATCCTATTGTATTCAACTTCATGTAGGTATTATAGGATCGATCATTATCATCGCATCGTTTCAAACTAGGTATATAACTTGATCTCCCCTACATAAGTAAATCATAAAACCAAACCCATCTTTCTAATAAATTTATAAACTTATCATTAATGATAAAACATTGTAAAAAATATTATTTTATTATTCACTTTTAGCAAATTGTGCTAAATTGAATAAAAATTCAGAAAACCAGTACCGGATTATTATACCAATACAGTATCGGATTAAACAAATCTAATATCCCGATTCGCATGGAATACCTACCTACAATATCGTATCCAGTTTCAAAAAACTATACACGCACAATATCTAGATATTTAAATATTTAGTTTTGAAAACCGATGTTGAATCTCGAAGCCTGATGGAGATACAATTCTCATTAAAAGCGATATAGACCTAAGCGGCGTTCCAAAGAATCACTATATGATGGCCTAGTGCTGCCACGCGTGTCCATCCACTAATACGATCTTGATAAATTTCTATGTTTTAGTTAAAACTATAGATACTCTGATATTGTATCAAATAATCCATAAATGACATTATAAAGAAGCGGATATCGATATAAAATTGATTTCAGATAGTTTGTCCTGGATCACCTATCGATGTTTAGCAAAAATTGGCATGTCAATCATCCCTATTGCACGTAGTAAAAAAAACTAAAACTATCTATGGTCCTGAATTTCATGAACGATCAGGAATCTGTGATGATTTGAATAAAATGAAAATAAAAAGTGCTTTAGCTTTTTAAATTATGTTTATTTTAGGAGAGGCTTGCTAACTAAAGTCTGCAACGCCTGATATGTTCCATGCTGAACTTAACACTATTAATTATTTAATATATTGAATTTGGCTGCTGTTGAAATGTGTTGACACTTGAAAGTGTTTGTTTGGGAAAAGTATCCAGAATTATTGTTTCCCGGTCGAAATTATGGCTTTGGGAGGATCAACATTCTTAAAGAGTGCAACAATGTTGGAGCAATTACTTGAAGAGATCAATTTTCAGAGGACCAAAGAGATGCGTCAGCTGATGAAAGATGGTAAGTGTTATTATTATATATATAAATAATGTTTAATATTACCTCCTATTTATTTCGTATTTAGTTATCGTCAGTATTACATACAGTAATCAACTGTGTTCACTGGTAGGAATGCTTGTCATATTATACTTAATGACATGAGCAATGAATTTAAATTTCTTTAAATAATTAAATCTGATGCATTTTGTGAATAACAGCCCATTTAAATCTTTATTGTACTAAAGTCGTAAATTAGTCGTTTGTTGTGCAATTTAATTAGCATTAGCAGCATTCATAAATTATGTAATTTTAATTTGAATTTAGGAGTAGCATCATGGAATATACTTGCGTATTTTGAAGAATCCTGATAATTATTGTGTAGTAATATTAATTAACCTGCATAGTTTTAGAATCAGGGTGCACTTTTGTATTGAGAGAGGTTTCTTAAAATTCAGTTTTACTTTATCCAAAGGCACGGGCATGTTAGTTCCCTGCAAACCTTAACAAATGTATGTAAACAGCTTTTCTCATTTATACTGTTTTGTAAATTATACTGCATTTTTGTAAACAGAATGTCCATGGAAAATATTAATGACATGGTATTTTGTAATGTTAATGTTTATAGTACTTAGTTAATTAATGAAAAATCACATCAAATATTAAATTAAATATTATAAAGATAATTAAGTTGTGTCATTTGTAACAAAACAACTTAAAATTAGTTCAACTAGTTCCAGTTCTCTAAACAGATAGAGTGGTATTATTAATTTGGTAATTAATTTATTTGCTTAGTTCTCTTATAATAAGTATGTAACTTTTAAATAATTGGTTATACATACAACATAAAGGGATTTTTATATAATGCCTGCCTTTGCCGGAATAAGTAAATTCATGTAGTTAGTACAACAACAACAACAACCGCAACATGAATAAAATTTATAAGAGAAATAGATAATATAGTAATTTTATTATCAACAATACTAAAAGCAAAAGAGATAGCCTCAGCAAATGTTTTGGAATAAAGGGTTAGCTACACACTGAAGGTTTTCAGATTACCTCTTCAATCTCACTGTAAGGATTTACATGATTAAGGGATTTGGGTTGCATTATAAGGTGAAATCTTTTTACCATCTGGTGGAAAAATTAACATGGACTTCCTGCTTCCTGGGTCTGACTCTTACTCATTAAAACCACCTGAGTTTTCATTGTTGACACTAAGGGGCTCCTGGATTTCAGATACAATCACACCAGAGCTATTTATTGGTGCCACTCCTTTAGGCACATCTCATCGAATTGTCCACCATCCATCTCTAGTGAAGTGGAAGTAACTGTAAAGAGGTCGCGCCCAGGCACATCTAGGGCCCTCTAGATGTAGGTACCCTGATTGTAAAGGATCTTCTGAATATCGCTGTGCGCTGTGCTACGCACGCGGCGGCACATATCCATGTGAACGCCGCCGTCTTTCTGTGGTGTTCAGTACGAGCACGCGGACTCCCCAATTTGCGCGCCCGTGACCCCCAAGGCCGCTGCCATAGTGGTGCCACGGGTCTCAGGTGTGTGGGAGATTGGCGCCGAGGCGGGTGTTACCCCGCGCCCGCTTAGATAGAGCATGAAAATTGGAGTGCTGCAGAGCGGGATTGGGAGAGGGTCGATACCGCTCGGAGAATCTCCTTATGTAAGATCCTATCGGAAGACCAGCACAATGCTGAGAAATCCTTTCTGTATATTTTCTCTTTCGCCTTTTTTGATATCTCGCACAAAAAATCTGTTTGCGTGTTTTTTATTTCATTTTTATATTTTTGCATTATTCTGTGCTGTAGTTTTTTTTTGCTTCTTCTCCGAGCGGTATCGACCCTCTCCCAATCCCGCTCTGCAGCACTCCAATTTTCATGCTCTGCCAGCATAGCCGAAATTATTGCCGGCAGAGAGAGATCTTGCTATATCCGATCGTCCGATCGACCAAGATACGCCGCTCACGCTGCCCACGCAGGGCACTCTCCGAGCGTGTGCAGTATCTTGGTCGCTTCCACAGCGGAGGCACTGTGCCGTGACCTCGCGTCCTATCCTGTGCAGATACGCACTGTAACAACCGTGTCCGTTGAATACCTGCGTCAGGTGGTAACTGACGCGCTCGTTCCTCTTGAGCCAGGCTTTGGTAGGTATTGAAACAGCAGGCGCTCGCGCCATTTCTCTAGAACGCGCCGTCGAGCCTGCCGCCTCAGCCTATTTAAACCTGGGGGCGCATTTTCGCTGCTCTGGTGCGGGGAGCGTTTTGATCATGGATCCTACCATCCATCCCCGCCAGGATGTCGAAAGGCAGAAAGTTGCGCCAGGAGAGTTGCCGCCTCATAAGACACATTCCTGTTTCTTCGCGCGATCCGTATTGCCACTCTGCACTGCAGACCATGGAATTTGTCCGTATAGGGCCACGGACCGCACGACCGACACTACTATAGAGGCGGCGAACTTCCACTCTCGGTTCCCCGAGAGTGGGCAGCAACCGGTCCAAAGCACCCACCACCTCGACCCAGGGGACAAGGTGCCGGAAGCCCCAACGACTATCTAGGGTGAGCCTTGAGTACTTCATGTACTTTACCGACCCACCCTGATTTGAAAGCTTGATACATGTATAATTTACAAAAATAAAACTTGCGTTTTATTTACCACTAGCTTGTTGCCAGCGGTTTCGCCCGCGCGTTTATTTTAGCAATATTATCTGTATTTCGAAAAATATAGCCTATATCACTCAGGGATAGTGTAGCTTTCTGATGAAGAAATTTTAGGGATCAGTTCAGTAATTCCAGATATTACCCTTACATACAAATAAACAAAACCTCTTTATAATATGAGTATAGATGAGCAAATCCAGTAATACAGACAACTACTCAACGAAAGATCCGGGGGGTTCGATTTCCTGGTGGGGCAATCATAAGACGGTTTTCTTTGGAAGTGTCAACTAGATTGCAATAGGTATGCCCCTATTACATGAGACAGATTACGGCACCAGCGAAAAATATGTGGGGTACCCAATCGAATCAGCCATTTATACGTCCACTGCTGAACAAAAGCCTTCCCCATAGGTTTCTAAGATTGTTTCATCATTTTGGGGGGTATTTGCCAATACTCACCACGCTTGGCAGGCGAATTGATGAGCGCAGTATGGCTACTGTTCCACAAAAAAGATGCTGCTGCCCATCTCTCTGGTTTAGCATCCCTTAGTCACCTTTACGACATCCACGGGAGGAGACGGAGTGGTACTATATTCTGATCCGGACGACACACGGTACCCAGTACTAAGTTAGTAAGTAAAATGGGACTTGACGTGGATATACGTAAGCATTATACCAAATTTTGGAATTAGAGATAAGAGATAAAAATATTAATATATTAAATATACTTTGTATAAGTACATTTATTACCGTTTTATTATGTGGCAACAGAATAATCAGATGACGGAGTGAGCTAACATAATACTGACCATGGGAGAAACAGCCTTGTCTCAAGTCAACTCCCGCTTAACCCGCGAACTTATAAGTTTGACCTTATAATGTCATCGAACTCACTTCGATAAAGAATTGCAGTGTTAAGACACTGCAATTAAAAGAGAGCTCATTAGGAATACGCGGCATAAAGGCTGTTTCCCCCTGGGCGGGTTACGTGGCTATACTTTTGACTTGGAACCTAGTGCCATTACACAATGTTGGCGACTTCCAATTTCTCAGTAATATAGTTCTCAGTAGTATGTATCACTATCATCATCATCATCATCATCATCATCATATCAGCCACAGGACGTCCACTGCTGAACAAAGGCCTCCCCCTTAGATTTCCACAAGGAGCGGTTACATGCCGCTCTCAACGAACGACTCCCACTTTTTATGTATATAATTACATAATATACTTGTTAAAAAAATATCAGTTTTCGAATACAAACTGTCACCCTCTGTTACATCCCGTTAAGTGTAGAATTAACAAAAATACTGAAACACGAAGGTATTTCTTAATTTTAAACCAAAAACGCCAATTAACAATTTTCATAGACCTTACTTAAAAAATAACGGATATTCCATACGAACTTGTCATCTCCTCTTTTACCCCCTGAAAGGGTAGAATTTTCAAAAAAAAAATTTGAGCCCAAAAGGGAAATTTTTATATAGATCTATCTAACTTATAAAATGACGTTACATACAATCTACATTGCCCCCTATTTTACCACCTTAAGGGTGGATTTTTTAAATTCCTTCCTTATTCGATTGCCTATATTATAAAAGGTATCAACTGTAAAAACAACAAGTTTCTAGCCCCACTGGTTTAGGCTGTGCGTATATCGGTCAGTCAGTTTCTCCCTTTATATAGATCTACTATCACGTTGAACCTACATGTAAGTGATAGATAGATGGGAGTTAAGGTAGCGGGTAAGTTGTTTTTTAGCAGATATGAAGTCACACCAAGCTCTTAAGATACATTCTGATTTCTGGAGGGCCAGCTGTTTACTTTTGTTTTCCTGATCACGATGACATGTAATTGATCGCAGTAAAAATACCGTTACGAAACTTCTCCAGCGGCCTCGACGAATCGTGGCTTCAGCATCTCAAACATTTCAAGTATAAGCCAGCAACACGCTTTTAAAAGCCGGTTTTATCGAGTCAGTACAGTATTAGTACTATTCGATTTTAAGACAGTATCGGCGGGCTAATTAGCTAAAAACAGCAACAGCAGACGCGATAGCAGCTATCGCGCAGCCAAGGATCCATCGGTGGCCAAGCGTCAAAAAAATTGGTATTACGTAAGGCATCGCCCGCCTGTCGCTATTGTGGAAGATGCATAGTTATTAGCGCCAGTAGCCACCAGTGGAACTAAAAGGAATGAACGTTTTTAATTCATTGATTGTCCGACAGAGGCGCGTCAGAGATCTTCGCCCGTTTAGTCGCTATCGGCAAATAGGTAATACCAAATTGACGTTTGACAGCGGCGTTGGAGCAATTTACGCCTGTTGCAAAGTGTCTGCGACTTAGGTAATCAGCCCGGGGGTCTATTCACGCACAGATTAGTACCAAAATCGCGCAAGTTTAAGAATTACTTACGGCTCTAACCGATTAACACTCCGGCAATGTGCACGAAGCTGTCATCGATATTTTGTGTGGGGCTCTTTTATTTACCCCACGGTACAAGCGATGGTGACATTGGTCCCATTGCCCATTGGTAATACTTACGGCGTACCGCATCCTAAATTTTTTGTAAACATTATACATTTTTGACTGTCTTCCGAATGCACATAAACAGTGCACGTTCGCACAATTATTGAGCTCGTTCGTCTTTATTAAATGACTGATGCCAGAGTAGTGTTTCCACACATGATCGATTACAAACTACGTAGGTTGCAAATTCGATTCTAGTGCTAAAACGCTACAGCAATTCTTGTCATCATCATCATCATCATTTCAACCGAATAAAGTTCACTGCTGGACACAAGCCTCCCCAAAGATCGCCACAACAAAAAACTGCCGTCCATCAAGCAGTTTATCCAACGAACTAAACGTTTCTACAAGCCTGCTCCGCCCCGCCTGAATACCCGAGTGTTCGAATGTTGTCTTTTGAGGTTCGTACTTATTGACCCGGAAGACGCAATCCTCCCCTCCAGCCGATTGACAACGCACGTACTTCAAAGGCCAACACTGCACAAACCCATCCTTCATAGCTTCCACGCCGTAGAGGTCCATCGCGATGAGTCCTTCCCACTTACCGTCGCTATAGCCGAGCCGCGCCGAGCTAGTGGTTTAAACATGATGTATAAGAAACCTGACACCTCCCCCTAACTCTTCTCCCAGCCTCATCCTGAGCCGAGTTCTGAGTTCCAATGTAGGGCGCCTTTACCTGCTGTGATTTTGTAGTTTTCCCGCTCGACTGTAGACCCTTTTGGTCTCGACGGTTTAGTTAAAGCAGATGAAACTCCGTGTGGTCTCCGGATTAAGAATATACCACTACTCAATCTCCTACCGTAAATGTCTAAACCAGAGGGAAGGGCAGTATAGTGAAACAGCAGTCTCTGCACTCACCAACCCGAGGCGCCAAGCGTGGTGAGTACTGGTAAATTCCCTCCAAAATGACAACACACTTGTGGAAACCAGCGGAGTTCTTTTTCAGCAGTGGACATCCTTTGTCCTGGTGACCAAGGGATGTACACAAAAAATGTGCCCACTTAGCCTGCCCCTCTGATCGAAGCGGTGAGAATTATGGAAATAAAATAAGTATGCATAAATCATGTGCACATAATTATGCATTTACTGCACGTGTGTATCTTCATCATGAGTACCACGAAAAGCCCCGTAACACTATTCAGGTTTTACATTCATATCATCATTTCGGCCGAATAAACTCCACTGCTGGACATAGGCCTCCCTCAAAGATCACCACAACGACCGATATCGGTGTATTGTGTGCTCATTGGGGGGTTTTGCCATAATCGCCACGCTTGGCAGGCGGGTTGGCTATCGCAGTTGAGTTGTTAATGTATTCGAAGGACGCTGCTGCCCATCCTCCGTCTAATCCCTTAGTCCGCTTTTACGACACCCACGGGACGAGATGGGTTGGTGCTATTCGTAGCCGGCTCACATTCATATAAACTTCGTTTAATTATCAACAAATCTAAATAAATTTATTTATATTGTAAGTACAGTGTTCACGGTTATTTACGGCACATTAAAATTCGAGTTTATAGCCAACACGATACACTGAGATCGGGGCAACTACGTAACGCATTAGGAATTGGTTATTTTTGGTAAAGTAGTAAGCACATACCGATGTAAGAAAAAATCCATTTAATTATCTTTCCAACAGCATTGGTATAAACATTTGCATGTTCCGTACATATAATTCTAAATAGGGAACACGTTAAAAAATCTCGGAATGTGGCATCCAACAATCTGTGACCTCTTGAACAGCCTCAATAATAAACTTGGAAGTGAGTACTACAATATATTACAAACAGGGGCGAGAGAGACTCTTATGATAAAAGAGTGTTGTTTACATTCAATTGTGAACTTCTTGAACATTACATAACCAACGATAATTAGATAAATATATGTTCAGAATATTCCATCGTAGTTTTTTAATGTGGCTTTTTACTGAAAATATTTACAAGAACATCGTACAAATTGTATATAAGTATTATCTATCGTATTCTAAACACCTTTAAAAGTATGCATTTACAAAAATGCGTTACAGTCGATTTAATAATAATTTACATTAAGGCAATGTGCACACAGAAGCCAAATATACAGCTGACCGAAGAGAACTCCACCATGTTACATGACAATCACGGGTCCAGAGACTATTTAATATTTATTAATAGAAATATGAATGATAGAGATACATACTCGGTTTACCGTCATATAGTTATACTAATTATTATCATTATATATTTTGTAGTTAGAATAGTATTGGCCTACTTGATAACATGTTTTACAACGCTTGATATCGCATTAACTGTACCGAATTAGTATCAATGTCATGGGTGATTCGTAGTGTCCCAGGAATGCTTTAAAGTGGAGCTTAATTAACACACTTGACTTCAATTGAAGTCACATGATTATCAGTATTTAGAAAGAAAGAAATTTAGTATATTTTTTACACATTCGTGGGTTTATTTTTCATGAACTTATTATTCTACTATTTATATTTACTTATCTATCGCATATTTAGCCCATGTGTGTGTGAACGTTATAATTTTTCCTGATGAATGGTTTTCCTTAAATAATTCAACATGGTAAACAAATTATAATTGAAGCAACATTAAAATATGGCTGATGTCTGTATGATTTTCAGAAACATTTTGAAGGCACTTTGCAATTTACATGAGTAGACATTATCACATGTTGATTGTAACAGAGTAGCTTTAAAGACAACACACTACATGAACTTATTTGTGCAGCATAAAGTTAAAGTAACCAACATTGTTCCAGAGTCCGGCTTCGTAGTTCTACAAGGAACAACGTACTGGACAGACCTGTTCGTGAGGCACTTTCTATTTCAAGAGGAACAGTCAATAGACTGCGACGATTTGTTGTTCTTTGTTAGGAAGAGACACGTGAAGGGCTCCTCGCGCTACCTGCCCAAGTACGAGGTAAGT
The DNA here is from genome assembly GCA_947459985.1 of Diloba caeruleocephala. Taxonomy (NCBI): domain Eukaryota; kingdom Metazoa; phylum Arthropoda; class Insecta; order Lepidoptera; family Noctuidae; genus Diloba; species Diloba caeruleocephala. The sequence continues at coordinate 578,131 of OX381609.1, forward strand.
CTTACCATCATGCACTAAACAGTTTTGTATTCTACGAGTTGCTTGTGCGTAACTCCGACAGTGATTTATTAACTTTTATATTATTTAATGTTAATATATTCTTCTAGTATCCGATGTTACTTGTGTTTGTTTCATTTTGGCATTACTTATCGGGCTGTTGATAAATGTTTTATCATCATCAGGATGCGACTCTGTATCGCGTCGGGATAAAGTGATTTATTGTAATAGATCGCCTCATTGTACGTACTCATCGAACACATAACCATTTCCTGCCTTGTCTTTACACGAAGGAAACGCGAACATAGCATTTATCTGGTTATCACTCAAATTATATTAGTAAACGAAGTGCTTGGTCGCTATGCCGAACAACACAATCATGTGGAACATGTTATCTGAAGCGAAACAATAACAACACAAATTAAGATACTTAGGATTAGTCTCGACACACGCAACACTTAGATTCCGTGTGTTGACGTGATATTACAGTGATAGCCAGAACTAGCTGCTCAAATAAATAGTCAACAACATCGAGCATGTATACTTATTTAAACATGAAGCTCGTTGTCTATAGTTTTTCAATTCTTGTTTGAGTGACTGTAAATCAAGTGTAGTAAAATTATAGTCAATATGTAAATAATAAAGATTTAGTAAGATTTCATGTTACCATATCGCTAAATGAAGTATTTGTGAATGTGGAATGTTATTCTGAGTTCATGTTGGTGCCCGCCAGTAGGGGTAGTTATTTCATTTGATTTCTAATTTAGCACCATTTTTATGAATGTTACAAATTCTAATTTATTTTTGGAATACAAAAAGTATGCACTAACAACAGTTAAGTATGTACTTTATTTTAAACAATATAAAAATATTATTTCTTAAGTAGACCGCGGGTACTACTGCATGTACTGCGCAGTACTTGTTCGTGACACGCGCACATTCGCTCGACTCGCTCTATACATTAATCACAGTATTTCTTGTTCTAATAAATAGGTACTTAGTATGATTTGATTCGAGATTGTTCAATAACCACTTATAAATCCATACAATTTACAAACACAGAATTCTATTAACAGGTGACAGTACATAATTGATCGATTATTGTTTTTTGTCAAATAAAATCTTACAACTATATTATATATTATTCAACAATAAAAGCATAGGAGTTTGTCAATATCTACAGAACAGTTTGCGATAGTTGTGAGTAGTTCAATATTATGCTCACTTCACGAATATCACATTGCACAGGCAGCGGTCGCCATATGTCCCACATTGTTCACGCAATCGTACTTAAGCACAGCCAAATTATGTCGCCTCGTGCCCATGACTGCCCCACACCCGCCCCTCGGAGCACTGACCGTTCTGGCCTGCCGCGCCTGTTCGCAGACGGACGTCGAGGTGTTTCGCAAGGACTCCAAGAAATTGCCCATCGGGGATCCAGAAATCGATTGGGAAGAGACAGTCTACCTTAATCTGATCGTGCATCAGTTCGACTACACGCTAACGCTGGCCATCTGCACGCGGACCAGCCCCAAGGAGCTGCAGGTCCTCAAGCGGCACTCGCAAAAGGTGAGCGTCATACGCGTTCCGGCGGCGGCGGCGTCGCGTGCGCGCGTCACTAGCTGAGCCGGCTGAACAGCTTGGTGCGCGGCCACGGCAGCGGCCAGTCGTAGCGCCGCGGCACCGGCCCGCGCACGTTGCGCTCCAGGTACGTGAACAGCCAGTACCACCACTCGCGCTGCACCATGTAGTGGTTGTAGCCGTTGCCGCTCCGGTGCGGCGTCACCAGCAGCGAGTGGAACGTCCAAAACAGCCGGGTCGTCACGTAGTACGCTATGATCACGTCCACGGTGTAATGGCCGTGCGCGAGGAGCACGAACGACACGCCGATCAGCGCCGAGCCCCACATCGCCCAATGCATCGGCCACAGCTTCTTCGGCGAGTACTCCGCTACTATGAGGTAACTCAACACGAGGACCATCGTGTGGCCCGAGTATATGTAGTCGCCGCAGTACGTATGTTTGCCGTTTATCGACAATCCGAAACCGGATATTAAGTAGAACATTCTCTTTATGACTAGTAGTGGTGCGGTACTGTTACTTTTGGGACTACAGTAGTATGTTTTGCTTGACACCGGAAGCACAGTCACAAACATTGTGACCGACCGGTACAGGTAGAGCAGGCCGATGATGAAGAACAGCCGCCTCGCGACGATGAACCGATGCTTGTGGAAGATGACGACCAGCATGGCAACCGTCGTTGACACCATAATAAGGTACTCGGACACGGGCAGGCCCCAGTCCCTGGCTAGGACGTTGTCTAGTATTATGTCGTTGAGTGGGGCCGTCGTGTTTCTGTCTGGCAGTCGTTCGTGTACTAATGTTAGCGACATCATGTTTATACAAACGCATAGAAACAAGAAGAAGAATGATATTATAGTTTTCCATATTTCCTTGGGGTATCTCTCCTCTCTGACGGTGCCGGGCGGCAGTTCCACGATGAAGTCGCCGTGCGTGCGCTGCGGCGAGTGGTCCTGGTCGGGGTCGGACTCGTCGGTGGTGGCTTGGGGCGCGTCCGTCTTGACGGTGCGCGCCAGCAGCGGCTGTCGCTGCATGAATTCGGCCTGGCTGGGCATCTCGCCGTTCGGTCGCGACGCGTTGTTGTTCAGATCATTCCTCTTGAGGCGCGCCTCAAAGTTAATTCCTTTTATTTCGTCGTGTGCGGTGTGCGCGGCTATGTCCACATCACAGAGCGGCGGAGTCGCCGGCGGAGAGGGCGACGGCGTCGGCGAGGGCGGGCGCTGCACCAGCGCTAGCTGCTTGGACGGCAGCTCATTAGCTAGGTAAACGCGCACTGACTCGACCAGTGGCTCCGCAAAGTTGATTTGCTTCGGTGGCGATGGCTCCTTGTCTGGAGAGCGAGATGAGATCGTCATCCAATCACCATTCGGTTGGATCGACCCTGGAATATAGAGAAAAAGCGTGTTAATGCCACCCACATTGTTAAGCATGTTAAGAATAAAAAAAACTTTTAATATAACTAACAAGCCAATAACAATGACTGTAAATAAACTATATTCAATTCCACTTTGCATGGGTTTCGCGTATTTATATCAAAGTGGTGTCACCATTATGGTAATGAATATGATATTCTAGGGCTTAAATCGGACGTTTATTTGCGCTATTATTATGTCATCAGTATGTGTTGTCATGTTTTTTGAGTCAAGTCTAACCTAATTGATAGGCGAGATAAATGCCAAGCAGTTGTTGCATTGTGCATAATTATTATGTAAATAGAGTTTATTTTCTAGAAGATTCATGTTTTATAAACAAAATAACAATGGAAGCGGAGGTACAGTTCAAAGACCGAGGGTTATGATTGCGCGACATGGAGGCGCGCGGCTCGCGAGTGCGCGGCGCCCCTCCTTTCGTTATTGTCAGATGATAATAATTAGCCGCCACTGTTTGTTGTGCTCCGTGCGGCCGCGGGTGAGCGCCGAGTGTTCCGCCCCTCGAATGAAACATCGCGCGGCCTACGAGATTGAAATTTGCTATCAAACACGAGACAATCATAGAGCGTCCCCGACGCCAACGACAGGTTTCTCTTTCGATACTTGTTCTACGAGTTGTTTTCGGTACGCGTATAGAAAGCTCAACTATAGAGACCTTCCGCTGCATTCCAACTTACCCGATCAATGTGCGAGCCGACAAATAGCGGGAACGCAGGGACTCATTGATTCGATGTCCCAGTCCTGATATGCGCCGGATAGAAAGCCGAAATGTCAGCCTTGCATCCAGTATATTCACAGGCACGTAAACGAGGTCGAAATGGAAAACGATATGCACATACACACTGAAACCGCACGGGTAACAGAATTGCACACACAAGGGGCGTTCGATTCAGATCTTTGTATACGAACTTGCATTCACAACGATATTCACAACACTATACGAGGCCTCGATCGCGATAACACAAATAATATTTTATCAAACTACGAGTTCCATCGCTGCGAGCGTGCGTGTACAGTGGCGACCGCGTACTAGAAAAGATGTAGCACTGGTTGGCTTCGGTCGGGTGGCATTCGGGTGTTGTCGGTCATGTTCGGGCGCGCTCGGCTCAATGGAAGCAATTTACGTGGGGCGGTGACGTCACAGCGAGACGCTCCAGTCCCCCGCTCAGTGCGGGTGCACCCGGTACGCCGTGCCGCGGAATGAGCCGGAGTAAGGAAGTTCGTTGTCAATGAAAACTTTACCACCTTATTCGAAGCAGACTTATCATAATATTTTATATTATGAGAGATACGAATCGATTTCACGAATATTCGCTGCGAAGACAACGGGGTGAAAACTGATACACCTGACCTTTTTGGCACAGATGCAAACTTTGAATTGTTCCAATAATAGTTTATATGATATGCTCATGCAGGCGTGTGTTGTATTGTTTATAGTCAACTCTGTTGTGAATGCGTAGACCATATGGTATGCCGGGCCGGTGTAACGACAGCTCATAGAATGAACAAATAAAATGACTGAATAAACCTTCAACATTAATTGAGGCTTGACACCCACTGTGCCCACATCGCCAATAGCCGGGACTTCATGGGCAGTTAATGGTGTCACAATGTAACTGGTGGCCGTTCACAGGCTTTAGTAATTTATGAATAAAGTGTGGGTTTGGCCTGAACGCGTGGGGTTCACCATCTAATTTTAATGACTCCTGTGTTATGGTGGTATCATAATATATTTTGCTATATAATGCTGCAAGGAATGCTTATTCCTTGATATTCGAGTCGGTTGTTGGCCTTAATTCGTTCCATTCAATCCATCTTAATTAGTCGCAGATGTCAGAGATTAAATAAGGGTCATATTCAATCCGGGATAGCTCCGTAGTTTGTCTTTTGTAGCTTGGTTTTGTTAGCAAAGTTCTTTTTTCAAATTCTTCCATTGTCTTTTTTATAAGATTTTCGCCCTACCATGTCTCTCTGGTGAGTGTTGCTCACCCTTCGAACACTGTGAACGCTTTATATCAAAGTAATTCGCTTTCGAAATTTCTGGAGAAGTTCTCTTTTCTCGCACAACTGCGGAGTTTGCAGTCTGCAGAGTTGACTTTAATGTTTACTGACTTGAGCAATTTTGGAGCGCTTATATCTGATTGGTGTTTTCAAGTATTCCATGTCTTATTTCACTGAGATTTAAGATGGAAACTACCTATTATGGGATATCTGCAACCCGCTCTCGCTTCGTTTATGGTATAATAGTCTATTTCTATCTGGAATCCGGCTTTCTAATGGTGAGTGGTTCCAGTAGATTCCAAGGTATATAATTTTATTGGGTAATTAGATCGTCTACTAATCATTGAGTAATTAGATCGTCTACTAATCATATTTAAAGTCGTCATAATTATAGACCGTTTAGTTGCCGGCAAAGTATAGTCCACCCCCCTCCCAATGCTGTCCTAAATGGCATCTAGGGAAAGATATCAAGAGGATGACAGTAACGTACCCCTGATCTAGTAACAACATACTGCGATGGTGCTCCATATGACCTTTTATTTGAGCCGTGACCGAGAAGCCCATTTTCAGTAGTCAATGTAGATATCTTCTGAGAAATTCGGAAAGAATACTAAGCTAGAGATTTCTAGAATTTGTCATGCAATATGAAATTTCGATTTCAGCGACCAAAAAATTGCATTACATTGTGTTTGCTCGCTTCGAGCGTGAAGTTTAATTCTAGAACTTTAAATTTTAATGGCATTTCATATGAGATTGCAGCAAAACATTTTATAAAGAGCTAACTTATGCTGTTAAGAATGTACAAGTTCTCCCTATTTCTTTTTATTTTAGGACGAAGAACATCCGCTACGTTAAAATTAAATATATCTTTAAATGAAGTGGTAATAATTCCCTAATCAATATTCTATCAAATGCTCTTGACCTTGCCGACAGATTTTACTTTAGAATTTCGCTAAAGTCTGAGAATTGGACTTAAGACATTAAAGGGTATTCAGGAGCAAACAGGCGTATTAACGTTAAGTCAATTAAGGGCCTCATTAAGCTAAGGGCTTCATTTTAATTACGAACAAGTTATTGAAGCTAATTCCTAAAATAATGGTGAAGTCAGTGTCGGTAAGGTAAGTAAGCAATGTAACGTTTCAAAGTGTAAGTACTTGCACTTTTTATTTCTTTCTTTGTTCCTGTACAGTTGTACTTTTTCATACAAATACACGTGCGAAATACGCATGTCGTCAGATTTAGATCAAGATGGTTAACTCATCATGGTCATCGGCAGAGACGAAGCCACTCTGTAAAGACTATAGATACGTTGTAACATTTTACGGTTCATAATCCATGAGAGATGCGAAAGAATAACAATAAATAAAATAAAGAACTTGCTGGAAACTTGGTTCGGTGAAGTGAAGCGACACTGCAAGGTCATGTCGGATTTGGACGATCGCTTCCTTAGTTGAGTTAATGACGCAGATCTTGGAGTATAACAGTATTATTTCAATACTTAACACTACTATTGTTTTATTTTTTGGTCATTATTATAATATATTCACAGATAGCTACGTGACTAAGTAAAGCCTTCTGAATAGTCATTGTGACTGCGCCTGTTCGTTCTCACCATTGTTCGTTAGCCACAATATAGTTTTATTTTGAAATAACGACGTCGGTTTTAATAGTTTTTACTTTAAATAATGCTGTCATATCGCTGTAATCTATAGTTGTATGACTTGTGAAGGTAATTGAGGCTGATACACGTACGTTAGTAACGTCAATTCAGTGTAATCTGGGCATGAGTGTAATGACACTGCGACGCGGGCTCGGCGGGAACGTGGGCGGTACGCACGAACTACTGTTCTGATTTACCTGCTTCCAATAATACTTTCTGTATACCATTTATACAGGGTGTCCAGTAAATAGCACGACAAACTGCAGGGGGTGAGAGCTTGGGTCAATACCTACCAAAAAAACACAATATATGTTCAGCAAAATCTTACGGATTTACAGTAGTACAACATTTTCCAAAATATCGAAAAATCTCTACCTCGACACAGATTTTTAAGCATCTCGTAATGAAGAATTCCTTTTCTAGTTTTTTTTTTACCTCAAATGATTTGTGAATAGTTACTTTACTCATTGATAAGTCTTTATTCTATTAAAAACTAAAATGTTTTCAAGAAATACAATTTTTTTTTTAAATTTTGAATGTACAATTTTCTTATCGAAAATTTTGTACTACTGTAAATCCGTAAGATTTTGCTGAACATATATTGTGTTTTTTTGGTAGGTATTGACCCAAGCTCTCACCCCCTGCAGTATGTCGTGCTATTGACTGGACACCTGTATATTCTAAGTTTGTTTTAATGATTTCGGATTCAGATTTACCTCTGAACGCGAATATATTGTCAACATAACACATGATGCGTTGTTTAGAAAGATGGGCTTCGTCGTATATTTTAACTCCCAAATGGAAAAGGAGGTTACGATTTCAGATGAATGTTCTTACGAACTTTTCTTTATCTGTCAAGTACCGACGACAATATTGATATAGACTGAATGTTTCTACGCCGCGGCCGTTATCAGGATTAGTTAAAAACACAAACAATTAACCTTCGAAGCCTTTCGTCCAGCCTCGCGTCCCCCTCGTCTTGTTGGAATTTACAATTATTTCAATTCCGTTTGTTTAGACTCGCAGTTTGTAAGAAAGAAATTTCTAGAAATGAAGCGCTATAAATGTTTCTTCTAAACGTCGAGTAGTACGTTTCCTACGTTATCAGCTGTAGCCGACATCAATAACGTTGGTACATGTTTTCTGTAGGATTCTGAGTTATGATTACTAGGTACGATTGTGTTGTTCGTGATAACATTATTCTAGCTGTTTAATAAGGGGTAGGCAGTAGGTGAATCCGTCCCCGCTGCTTGAGTTTCGTCTACAACGCATCAGTATCACATTACGAAAAACTTTCCTCTTACCAATCATGTTTTATTTTTAACATTGCATTTAATATAGCAGCTCTTCTCTGGACGTTTTCAAGAAAGGACTCAAAAAGCATTTCCTTTCAGTATAACTTATAAGTATGTATTTAATGTATATATTTATTTATATGGTTATGTATTTATTGAATTATATATTATGTCTATGCTGTGTAGTTGGGTATTTTATTATTATTCTTAACTGTTGTTTTCTTCCTGATTGTACAATTTATACAGTCCTTTTTCGTTTCTATTTTTTTATCATTCAAACGTTTGCTGGAAGAAAACTCAATGTTGAGTTAAGCTCGCCTTTGTACATCATGTTTTATTTTATTTGAAAAAAACGTTGCCCCACACTAGGATTTCTCCTGTGTCGTGGGTGCGTTTACAGGCACAAATTTCACACACAATACACCCAGACCCGGAACAGCTACCTGCAGATCATACAAGTATTTGTTCCGTGTGGGAATCGAACCCACGACCCGGAGCGCAGCCGCCGACTGTATCAGCCACTATATAACTTTACCAAGCTGTTTACGACGGCTTCGTAAACTTTGAATTAATTACAATCACGTTTTTTTCTGGAAAGCAACAAGTCTTTAATAGCTGACACGTCGCAAGCGATCTTTTTATAGAGAAACCAAAGTATTTTATTTAACAATCTGTATTTTATGTTGTACAATAAAGAATAAGAAAAAGAATAATATTAAAAACATTTACCTCGTAATGCAGCTTAATATGAAATAATTAGCGACCCATAAATTCGTTTAGGAATATTTTATTTTAATGGTTGCTTAATGGCTATCATTTGTTACGTTGGTTATAGTCCGACACGTGTGCAGGTGTACGCGTCGCCGAGTCGCCGCAAGATGGACACCAAGGGCGAAGGCGAGGAGATGACATACCCGCACATCTGCTTCATGGTGGACAACTTCGACGAGGTTAGTCACAACTGAACTCTGTTGTGTTTATGTGTGCCCACTACAGTCTCCCAAAAGGATGAGCCTTTCTGAGCTCCAGGGACTTGATCTCCGGTGACAAAGTCCACTGCTGGACATAGGCCTCTTCAAGTGCATGCCACTGATCGCGATCCTCGGCTACTCTCATCCAGCTACTGCCAGCCACCTTGCGCAGGTCATCACTCCACCGAGCTTGGGGGCGTCCTACACTACGTTTACCAAGACGCGGTCTCCACTCAAGAACACGGTTTCCCTAACGGTTGTCGGTTCTACGACTAATATGGCCAGCCCACTGCCACTTCAGCTTACTAATCCTATGAGCTATGTCGATAACTTTGGTTCTCTGTCGGATCACTTCATTTCTGAGACTCCGAGCATAGCCCTCTCCATTGCTCGCTGATCGACTTTAAATGTTATTAATTATTCAGCATTCTATCAATTTTAACAGCCTGGACTATCATCTCCTGGGTGTATACAGCGTTTCAATGTACACCAAGGTCAGGGAAAACTTGTATTTAAAAAAAATCCTTAATAACCATTAGTAATTGTCGGTTAACATATAAATTATAAATAAATAAAACCTTTAATACCAGATACCCGTTTCGTTACACCATACTTAACGAATTAAAACTCTAAAAACTCGCTGACTTAAAATTGCTTAAAAAATCGGGTCATATAGCTTAGCGAATCTGAGGCCTTAGCCCCCAGCACAGAGCTCTGAGATCGGGAGTTATAAAGGCAAGCTGAAGGCAACCGGCGCTTAACACATAATTCTATCGTGTTCAGCGGCCTACTCTAAGCACTGCCTGCAGGGACCTCCATGCCATTATTTTTCTAAAATGAAAGTAGCCTAAGTTATTCCTTATAACATCAGCTATCTGCCAGTGAAAGTCCCGTCAAAATCGGTCCAGCCGTTTCAAAGATTACCCGGAACAAACAGACAGACAGACAGCCAAACATTTAAAAATTGTTTTTTTTTGTTATAGGTACCGTATATACTTTCATATGCATTTAGTAAAAAGCTGTTATTTTGACATTACAAACAGACACTTCAATTTTATTTATTTGTATAGATATAAAGGCAAGCGGGAGTCCCCAAAAATCACCACAACGACCGATATGGGTTTGTGGGCTCATTGGGGGGATTTGCCATAATCGCTACGCTTGGCAGACGGGTTGGCGATCGCAGTTGAGTTTTAATGTACTCGAAGGACGCTGCTGCCCATCCTCCGGCTAATTCCTTAGTAGACTTTTACGACACCCACGGGTAGAGATGGGGTGGTGGTAATCCCCATAGATTTCCACTATTGTGGCATCATTTTGGAGTGTATTTGCCAGTACTCACCACGCTTGGCAGGCGGGTTGGTGAGCGCAGTATGGCTACCGTTTCACAGTTTCCTCTGGTTTAAAGTCCCTTAGTCACCTTTTACGAGGAGATGGAGTGGTTCTATATTCGCAATCCGGACATCATAGTAATAGATTTAATAAATGGTAAATGAACAAATAATCTCAACTAAAACACGATCGTGTTTGTATCGCTAAGAATAGAGAGATATGAGATTTTATCGCCATAATTTTCCTGGACGAGAGTTATAGTCTCAATCTCTAATACTGACACGGGGTTAACTTTTTAAAGTGTTGATGTTTTGTGTTTGTTAACGTTCTTTAATATACACATGACCTAAAAACAGTATCAATCAATCATATCGGCCATTTATACGTCCATTGCTGAACAAAGGCCTCCCCCTTACATTTTCACAACTGTGTCATCATTTTGGGGGGTATTTGCCAATACTCACCACGCTTGGCAGGCGGGTTGGTGAGCGCAGTATGGCTACCGTTTCACAGAAGGGATGCTGCTGCCCATCCCTCTGGTTTAGATTCCCTTAGTCGCCTTTTACGACATCCACGGGAGGAGATGGAGTGGTGCTATATTCTTAATCCGGACACGACACAGAATTAAAAGCAGTATACTAAGTCCAAATTGGTTGTTCAAAGAACTTCCTGCTAAAACTCTTCGAAAAACATTTGAGTGTTAACTAAATGTTTTAATTATGGACGCTCTAAGAGCATATAGTGTTCACAGCTATAAATAACAATAACATACAGCGGCACTGTCGGAAGTGGTCACTGAGTAAACATATGTGTTGTACGATGTGTGTAAGATAAAATTAGATATGGAAGTATTATTGCTTTTGTATACGATCTTGCGACGAGATGACCAAGTCATTCGCGTGGTCGTAGTTGTCATGCCTATCCAAAATACTACGTAATGCGACCCAGGATAAGGGCTGCGTTCGTCACCTCGAAACATTAGTTCTTCAGTCTCTTATTCCCAGTAATACAGGGTGGCTATAGTGCCGTTCAAATAGAAAGAAGAAAGAAAATAATTTATTTGGCACAACCTCAGGATACTCACAAATTAAATACGTAAAATAAAATTATATACAAAACCCTTCTTAAAATTATGACCTAATTAAGCTATCGGAAAAAGGTTGTTTTTTAGCGTTGGCCCACACTAGGATTTCTCCTGTGTCGTGGGTGCGTTTACAGACACAAATTCCACAAACAATACACCCGGAACAACTACCTGCAGATCGTACAAATATTTTTTCTGTGTGGGAATCGAACCCACGACCCGGTGCGCAGCAGCCGACTGCACCAACCGTGCCGTCGAATATGAGTAATGTCATAGTTTAAACTTGGCAGCATAATCTGGCACTGTGGTACTAGCTAGTCAGGCTTACTACCAGTAAAAATGCTTATGTGTATTTCAACGGAGACAGGTGTGCGCCGTGCACGATACGCTGCTCCTTATTAAGTGGTGATCAGTCAACTCGGCCTCACGCAGCCCGCTCCTAAATGGCGTTACAAATCTCCTCCAGGATTCGCAGCCAGTTTAAGTCTGTCGAAGATCCCATAGCCTTCGAAGCGTACGAGTCCGCTACAATACAATACAATAAAATAAAAATTGATAAAATCATTTGTTTGTAAAATTATTGATATTATTATTACGTGTTGCAATACGCAGAGCGAGAGACAGCAGTATCTGAGAAGCGTACTTTGGTCTTTCTGTGACCATCCGCGGTCTCGGAAAAGCCGTTTGATAATAAAGTTTATAAGGAAGTTCCATGATGTCATCAATTCATAACTTATTTCTGTCCGCATTTTTCTGTTGATTGCATTAATCACTTGAATTACTCTTTGTCAGACTCCTGCCTAGGGTTTGCACAATATGTTTTCTACTCGCTCCTTTATCAGCTGTCATTTCGGAGTTTACTTATTGTCGTATCGTCCTTTACAGGATTCATCCATTTGTTCTTACATGCACATTACTTTTTATTTAAAACTGTTAATATTTTGGCTGTTTCTTCACTTTCCAGAAAGGTTTCAAAGGAACCTATTTTTCTTTATACACGTGTGATAACTTCTAGTATCAAATAGTAAACATAAAAAAACTAAAATACCTACACGAGCGAGTCGTCTTTGATGAATAAATGGAGATGTTTAATTACGAGGCGCCTCGAGGTTAGAGCGGTTGTTACTATTCAGTATCCAGTGACCACTACTAAGCTTAGTAACGCCAATAATTAAGACTTAGCTACGTAATTTTAAAACTGTAAAAAGAAGATATAATCACATACAATGTCTTGCTTTCGCAAGCCATTATGAGTGTTAAAGCCGCAATTTTCGTTGTATAGACGCTCTGTTGCACCTGCTCTAGGATTTGCAGACCATGCAAATCAGATAGTGTGCCGAAGCAGAATCTATACGACTTGAATTTATCATGTAATTTAATCCATAAGTTAATGTCAATACTGGCTGTGACATTTAAACTTGTGTGCTCAGATAGATAAGTAGCGGACACACAAGATCCTCTATCATATCGGTATCATATTCAGTGTAATAACAAGCCCCACAGCGGCCTAAACACGATTATGTGTACAAAATTAGAATATCTTCATATTGTGGTGCAATAATTAGCCTTCCTGTGTACAATGACTTGGAGCACTCATTTGCTCTCACCAGCTACAGTAGTGTATTATCCGTAGAGTGCATGACGGCTTGAGAGTCGCTTGCTCTGTTCTGTCTCTAGATAAATTTAGATTTGACGCTGCATTCATTTAGCGGTTCGGTAAACGCCCGTCCTTTATCTGCATCGTCTGTCATGACCTGATAGCATTATTATTGTGTAGTGGTCATCAATGTTATCGTTACTAAGATAGAAGGGCTAGACAAGTCTAACGTGGCATATGTATTGATTGACAGCTGTTAAGTCTTCTACATCACTTCAAACTGATGACAAATTTTATGTTTGCTAGTGTGATGTAAATATCTACGTTAGCTTGCGATTCGGCCGAACCTAATACGATACACAATACAATACAATACTCTTTATTGTACACCAAAAATAACAAAAATAAGATCCAATCCAGAAAAATACATGTACAAAGGTCGGTCTTATCGCACACGGCGATTTCTGCCAGACAACCTTGGGATGGACAGATTCGTAAGCGAAAAAGAAAAGGGTAGTTCGCGGTGTGACAATCATTTTAAGTTAATACATAATATGATACATATACAATAAATATTATTATATTAGATACATATAAATAAATATACAAATATAAATACAAGAAGTAAAGAAGAATCAGTAATAAGATAATGTCCCTTGACTAGTTTTTTAAATATTGCTAGGGATTTAGCGAGTCTAATTGTCACTGGCAACACATTCCATAAGCGGGCAGCCTGGACTGTAAAAGATTTTCCTACGTAATTAGTGGAATGTATTGGTATTTTCAAGGTAACCTAACTTACTGAGTTACATGTCATTGTCAAGGCGGCGTGCGACGTCGCGTTTGATGCTATTTGATCGGTCAAGCAGATGATAGTTACTGTAGCGTGTTCATTAGCGTTGAGTATTGCACTATCTGGTGATTTCATTATAAAACTACTTCGGGTAGATGTTAGAAACTGTTTATCTAATCAAACGTCATTAGAAGCTTTGTATCAACACGAACCGGTGTTACCGGTATACTATATTTCATGGAATTCGTATATCTCTCACACACCCGGCTTCTATAATTAACGTAATGGGATACGGAAGCTACTGTGCCACGCTACATTTCGCGGTATACCTGCGTAGTTGGCTCAGAAAATATTTCATCAATAGAACGGACCGGGTAACAGATACAGTTGGTAATATTTTACTAAACGATAACATTTATAGACGATTAATATGCCGTGTGGTGCCGGCTACGAATAGCACCAACCCATCTCATTCCGTGGGTGTGGTAAAAGCCGACTAAAGGATTAGACGGAGATTGGGCAGCAGCGTCCTTCGAATACATTAACAGCTCAACTGCGATCGCCAACCCGCCTGCCAAGCGATGCGATTATGGCAAACCCCCCCAATGAATACACAACACACCGATATCGATTGTTGTTGTGATCTTTGAGGGAGGCTTGTGTCCAGCAGTGGACTTTATTCGGCCGGAATGAATATCTTGATGTGTTGCTCATGTATGCAAGTCTAATGACGGTGCTTCGAAGTTTTTAATTCTATCAGCATACTTGCATAAGGCAATAATATAAAAAAAAAAATCGACTAGAAGCACCTATTATGAAACTACAAAAACTGCACTTAAGCTGAAAAAGTAATTCTATAGTTGCATTGTGTATTACGTCACATTAACACGCTTTACGTAATGTTTTGAAACTGGTAAAAACAAACGGGGAGATAAACCAGTTTAGTGTCGAAATCTGATATCCGTAGAGTTCAAATTTAAGAAATCAGAGTTTACACTTAGGAGAACATAGAATGATCTCAGAGAGAAGCCGGCTACAAACCAGTTCGCGAAGTACTGGAGTGATACGTACTACAGTGTATCGTCCTAAACGCGTGGGACCGTGCGTGGTCACTGTCACCCGTAAAATCGGCCACGACCTTGCGCACGCGCAGCGGTCTTGTTGAATTTGTATTTGTTTTCGTCGCATGCTGACCGATATGCAGTCAACGTTATGCCAACTCAGATATCGTGTGTTTTGATTCTATATCTCATTTAATTAACGCAGTATATTGGGATAACTATTACACCCTTCCAATGTCACTTGAAAGTAAATAAGAAATTGAGATAAGGGTTGTGATTTGATTTATTTTTAGTTTTTTGCATGATCAACTTTAATTAGTATTACCTGTTTGTTTATTAGTAATTATGTTTCCTAACGGTTTTCTTAAAATATATGTTTAGAAACACAGACACTATTGTAATAGGTAATTGTTTTGTCAAAAGATTTGTGTAAATACGCAGACATTTTGGCGGTGATACAGTTCATCGTGCTAGTTCTAAAGAAATGTTGCCAGTACATCTGAAAATAGTTAGTGGTTACAAATAACTCGTGGCTCATCACCGCGTCACCGTTTGTGATTTATTTTTTTATCGCAAAATGATTGCACATTGTTTTCTATTTATTTTTATCACCAGTTTACAAACATGTCTGTACGTGTAGGTCATGATCGAGTGTTCAGATTTATTAGTATAATACACACAGATGACAATACAAAAAATAATTTGGATTGTGTCTTGATGTACAAAGACGTTTACCTTTTTTTTTTATTGAGCCTGTGGAAATACCTCATGTACTTCCTTCGCCCCGGGAAAGGGGCATGCCGAAGTCCTACCGGCTAAAACCACCGGAGTGGTCATCTTCGGCACCGAAGGGAGGCTCCAGGAACTCGAAAGATCTCCATCTAGAGCCACCCATTGGTGCTACGCCTTTAGGCACATCTCGGAGGGGACGACTGTAAAGCGGTCATCCCCTCTGGCGGAGGGAAGGCGACTGTAAAGAGGCCACCCCCCCAGGCATCTCTCGAGGGAATTGTAAAAGATTCCCCCGAAGCCTCACTATGCGCTGTGCTGCGTACACAGAGGTACGTAACCACATGCACACCGCTGTCTTCCCGGGGGTCGCTCGGTATGAGCACGCAAATTTTCCAATAAGCGCGCTCGCGACCCCCAAGAAAGACGAGTTACCTAGTTACCTTATTTATTTATTTATTCAAGTTCAGCCACATCACTTACATTACAGTTATCGCTACTCAATATAAAACAGTATTTTGTCTGATGTAAATGACAATAACGGCGTACATAACAATTAATAATTAGTTGGCTATGTTAGTAACAAAACAAAAAACAATGAGAATACAAAAATAACAAAATAATAATTGTCAGTTGAAATAGATTCCAACTCAGACCAAACTAAGACAAAATAATGAATTAATAAAGGAAAGAAAAATAATAATCAATACCTTACCAGTAAACCTTTCAGTGATAGACAGCTGATAAAATCCCAGAGCGCGGTCTAGCGTAGATTTACTTTTCTTTACAAATAAATAAAAATGAAGTGTCTGTAATGTCAAAATAATAGCTTTTTACTAAATGCATATGGGCAAAACCCCCCAATGAGCCCACAACACATCCATATCGGTGGTTGTGGTGATCTTTGGGGGAGGCCTGTGTCCAGCAGTGGACTTCATTCGGCCGAAATGATGATGAATGATGAAATGCATATGAAGGTATATACGGTACATATAACAAAAAAGCAATTTTATTCTTTTTGTCTGTTTGTTCCGGGTAAACTCTGAAACGGCTGGACCGAGGACTTTCACTGGCAGATAGCTGATGTTTAAGGAATAACTTAGGCTACTTTTATTTTAGAAAACTAATTAGGATTCCGCGCAGAAAAAACCCTTGAAATCGCTTAAATATATATATTCAATGTCAAGTGTATATGTCGAAGTACTCTAAATTTCTTTTAAAACCGCGGGTCCCAGCTGGTAATAAATCTAACTCACTATTATTAGAAGCACTAACTGCTTTAATGAGTAAACAACGACAGATGCATTCGAAATACAATTAACGTTATCGATTACGTTTATTATATTCCTACTTTGCTTAGATAAGTTCAGCTATAATGGAATTTTCCGTAAATCCAGTGGTTTTATAGTTATTTATGTATTGCCAGTTTGTAGTGGCGCGATAACGAACGATGTAATGGGAAAATAAACCATTTGCTCGCTACCATACGGTACGGTCCTCAATTATAGACTAATTAACTAAATGAAATGGAGTATTTTGTGCGTTGTCACTACAAAATTAAATCTTAATTTGTCGTTGCGACAGTTATTTTTACGTTACGTTGAAAAAACTATGTCAATTTTATTATCTGTATTGTAGGCTTGTGGTGAGATACTGATTCTTTTTTTTAAATAATTATTTAATTTATCACGTTCACTGCAGAACATGGGTGTCCTTGTATTCAGCATGTAATCACAAGCTTCCCGATTTAAATGACCATAAAAGGCAAAAGTGAAATTCAGATACAAAGATAATCCAGAGTTCTATGTTTGATCTAATTCTTTTTAAAAAACTTTGGCCCCACACTAGGATTTCTCCTGTCTCGTGGGTGCCCGGAGACCCAACAACTACCTGCAGATCATACAAATATTTATTCCGTGCGGGAATCGAACCCACGACCCGGAACGCAGCAGCCGACTGTATCAGCCACTGCACCAACCGTGCGGTCGTTAGTTGTTCTTTAAATGTAATTAAAAAATCAATGACATTATATATTAAAAGAAGTAGACATGTTACATGCGTGCCAAAAGTAAGAACCAAAACTCCCCCAATTGTAGCACCTCGCAATCAGTTCGCTATCTCTTTTACTCTTGTTGTTTTCGTATCTTCTTTCTCACGGCATGCTAGTGCAAGCGAGACTGTATTTTGCGCGCCATTTAATATGGACGTAACATATCTATGGTATAATAAAATATTATTTCCTTACATTGGCGTCGGGGAATGGTCACCGTGTCCGTGAACTCTGCTATATTTTGCAGATGCTAGCTACTAGCCAGTTCATAATTTTAAAGTGTAGCATGGCGAGATTTGCTACGCAGCTACGAGATGTATGGAGCAATAAATCCTGCTAGCTGAGGTCACTTACCATGGCACGGCGCGGCTTGAATATGTGCGAGCTACGCCACTTTGGCGCTCAAAACCGATGCTTTACTGCCTTGACATGTATGTTTTCACATTATTGCCGGTTTTATAATTGTCAGTTTTTAGTATATACTATGACGTGTTCTATTTTTGTTGAAAATATGAAGTTCTGTTTCATTGTTGGCTCGTTAATGTGCAGCTTCGAGTCATAATATTTTATGTTGGTTAAACATTGAATGTTTTAACTGCTTATAAATCAATGTTTGTTGATATTCCAATAGCATTTGAGCGAACTGAAAACATATCTTCCATTCAAACGGCTGCTGTTTCCAGTTTTAGCAACAGCGCGTCGAAGTATCTGTATTTATTAGGTCAGCATGTATCGTAGGTTTCTAATATAAATTGACTCGCGCTAGTGCCCTACTTCGAGCACCTACGCGTTTATTATACAATAAAGGTTGAACCAGGCGCCTCGTCTGTTTTCTTACAAATGCAATAGTTAACATGTCGAAAGAAAAAACATTTTTCAGTGAGGTGACTCAGTTTAGTCATATTTTTGGAAAAGATGACGTGATTATAAAGAATAACTTTCAACCAGTGTCTCGCGTGATTCAAAATCTAAAATCCTCGTCAACCGACTCATCAGGTAAGCGCGTCTCAGGGAACTTTTGGAGACTGTAACGAAATTTAAGTACAAAATTAGGCGGAGAAGATATTGAATAGTTTTCTCTTCAATGTATAAATGGAGATTGACCTTGACCTTGGCGGAAATGTCAGTTCCATTCGAGAGTGAAGGTATTGGCTGATGCCTTTTGGCGTCGTGTCTGTGCAGCCGCTCCACTTCCTGGACCGCGTCGCTTGGCGCTTGGAAAGCCTCCAGATGACCCAATTGCATTGGTATCGGGTTTTGGCACGAGTTTACTTATCTTGTTTACTTGTATACTTAGACCTATATAGGTAGCTTTTTGAGAGTCAGAGGTCAGGTCTAGTAATTAATATACACTGTGACTGAAAGTTGAATCGAACTGAGATTAAATTATTAATTGCCAAATAATTGTTATTCTGCTCCACTTAAATTCAATCGGATTTCAGTTTGATCTCAATCTAGTCTCATTTCAGTGTCAATTTTGACTATTATTTCATGTTAATTTTAGTCCCTATGTCAATACAAAATGTTTGCAGAATACGTGTTAGCTTCGATCAACACTCGATCAAGATTTTGATCTCATCACAGTGTAAGGTCAAGTTTGACGTTGTTTGTTACTTTAGTTAGGAGAATACCATTTGCGACATGGACGACATTGAGATCGGAACTATATTTTGATTATATTTGATTTACGAGAATTGGCCCACTGGAACTTACAGAATCATCCCATTCCTGTCCCACTGCTGGGCGTGGGCCTTTTCTCACGATGAAAAAGGTTAGGTCTTGTTCACACACCATTGAGAACATTTATGGAGCCCTCTCAGGTGTACAGGTTTCCTCACGATATTTTCCTTCACCGTTAAAGCAAGTGATAATCAAAATAAATCACTTCCAATATGAATGTGTTCTATGGATATATTTGTATCGACATAATTAATCACTGAATAACAAAATAATGATGCTTAATAAAACACTAGATCACAATAGTCTCACTAATTTAGAACATTCAATGTCCGTTGAGTCGTCGAAACAATTTGGGTCCTACATGAATTGTAATACCCAAATTACTTATTTATTTCTAGAGGACAATCAGTGGGGTGTTTATAAAATGTAATTTCTACGTAGATGCTCACAAATAAATAACACGGCACCGCTGTAATGAATTAGTGAATAATTAAATATTCTTTGTGCTCGAATAGCGAGTTTACTTATTAAATTATTGCAAAGAAAATATGGAAATTACCGTTTATTTTTGATAAACGCTATTCTTATACAATATTGGATTTCCCCTTGAAATTAAATTCACTATTATTGTAGGACCCTATATATACCTATAGGTTTAAAAACGCAAACTGACTCATTACTTCACGGAAACTTAGTGTCGTTACTGATGAGTACATGGATCATATTTATCATCCCGAGGCCTACTGTTTACATCAGGCTGCGCGCCGCTGAATCAGAGCGGATGACGCCATCGCCAATGTTTGGACGTCATCCCCGCACACTTAACTGCAGTTATATGCATACATCACGGGCGACAATTAATTACTTGTCTATTGAAAGTAAATTCCTGCAAAATGTTTCCAGCTTCCGTTTTGTACGGCTATATTGCCTTAGGACTATAGCAGGACATACAAAGTTACACTATTAACAATGGAGAAGTTTTCAATCTTCTAGGCTCTAGTGTAATCTTACGAGGACCTGGGCAAGGGAGCCCAGGTGCTCGTAAGATTACACTAGAGCCAGCGTTTTCCATTCCTCATCATATCAGCCACAGGACGTCCACTGCTGAGCAAGGGCCTCCCCCTTAGGACTCCACAACGAGCGGTCACATGCCGCTCTCATCCAACGACTCCCAGCGACCTTCACCAGGTCGTCTGTCCACCTCGTTGGAGGTCGTCCCACGCTGCGTTTCCCGGTGCGCGGTCTCCATTCAAGAACCTTTGTGCCCCAACGGCCATCAGTTCTACGAGCAATGTGCCCTGCCCATTGCCACTTCAGTTTACTAATCCTTTCAGCTATGTCGACAACTTTAGTTCTTCTACGGATCTACTCATTTCTGACTAGATTTCGCAGAGAAATACCAAGCATAGCTCTCTCCATAGCTCGCTGAGTAACCTTGAGCTTTCTTACTTCTTCCACGTCTCTGTTCCATATATCATCATTCATTTTCCATACCTACAATGCAGTACCTTATCGGCGTGTGTATTGTATCGATTTGTTCTAATCTGTGTGCAACAGTTAGCGAACGTCGCTCTGATGAGAGCGAGCGAGTCGACCGGTAATTAAATCCGGCCGGTGCACCGCGTTGCCGGGATATCGATCACCGCTTCACGTCTACCCATGTCGCCCGCAAAAGGTTATTTACTTTTTACGAGATGGTTATTTATCCTTGTTAGCGTATACTTGGTAGTTATATGATGTCGCGTCTAGCATATTAATGAAGCCCTTACTTCGTCGTTATATCATTGTTGGCGAAGTACGCAAGTACTGGGTTGGCCTCAAGCCGCATTGTGATTCATATTGCCCGGATTACGATGATTAAGGAATGCGACATTAGTCAGTTTCTTTGTTTTGCATTCGATGTTTCCAGCTCCGCTTTAGTTAGTAAAGAGCATATAGTAATAGTAAACTGCCTGCCACCGATCTGACACACGTTTATTGCCGCCGATACAGCCGTTACTGCTACAATCGGGATACAATAACTTCAGGTTACATCAGTTATCGTCTTGTCTATACTGCGTTTTAGAGCGCTCAACGCCTTTCATCTAAATGCCCTGCCCTTTTTCGTCCTCGAGAAAAACTGTGCTTATGATAATTATGTTATCAATATCATGCCAGTTATCTGGCGAGCCCATTACAGCTGATTGTCATGTAAAAGAAATGATTGATGTGTCTGTGATTACGAAACTTTGGAATCGTGTTGAGTATTCATTACGAACTAGCCGATACGCGCCCGCTTCACTAGCCGAGAATTATATTTATTTTCATATCTTCTGAAAACTGCTAGCTATCGATATGGGTCAAAGTTTTTTTATCCGTATCCTGTTTTAATCCCTAAAATGTCTATATATTAATAAGAGGAGGAGTGCAGAAAGTTAAAATGTGTGTACAACATGTGTTAAAAAGGCATTAAATCAAATTTAAAATGTAATTAATCACGGTCCCATTTCTACCCCTGGGCGACCACTAGTTTTGTTTGAAATCCGTATTCGAGATAAACTTTCAGACAGACAGACAGACACAAAAATTCTAAACACGGCCATTTATCATTAGGCATCGTATAAATAAATAGCAGTTTTCACTTACATTCTGCCATTTATTTTACAATCACAGACAGACACTTAAATTTTATTATATTGGTGTCGATGTTTTGCCTATAATTATTTCTAATTAAAGATTCAGATCATTAAAACCAAACTCGTTAATTGTTCGTTTAAGTGGCCCATTATTAGAAACACGATAGTTCACATTAAAGATAACGCCACAATTCCGCGAAAGATCGTATAACATAGTAATGTCTTAGGTTTTCGCGATTATTACACATTATAATAAAACAATTTTAAACGGATTAAATCGCGTGCATTATAGATTTTTGTTTTTCCTGACGTTTCGAACACTTTGCAGGGTTCGTGGTCGCAGGATGACTGCAAAGTGTTCGAAACGTCAGGAAAAACAAAAATCAATAATGCACGCGATTTTATCCGTTTAAAATTGTTTTATTATAATCGTATAACATAGTTGGTCAATTACCACGTAATCATAATCCGCTGTCTGCTTGTAGTATTAAGTTTCTGCGATCCTATATTTCTAATTTGCTAATGTCGTTGCGTTGTAAATGCCTCCTTTTTATGTCAGAAACCTTCACCCAAGTACCGACAACATCTGTACAAAGTTTCAACTCAATCGGACGAATGGAATGGCATATAGAGGACAAAGAAATGAAAGAAACATTCATATTTGAAACCATTTGTTATCTCCTGAGAAGTCGAAAAACATAGTTGTGACGACTTTACTTAATCCCGGAGAATTATGACTGGTGAAAAGATAAGAGCATTTCTGTGTTCATAATATTGAAAATAATTTTACTGAAATTGCATTTCTTGAGAGCGACGGAGAGAAATCTATGTTGATATCTTTGTCGAGTGACGTCAGCGCAACGTGTGATAGTGATTATATTACCGTCACACTTGGCGACTATCATGATTGAACGCTTTGATAAGTTTCAGCGATAAGACATTGATTTATGTAACGTTACGATCCCGACCAAAACCTGGATTGGATTTTATATTGAACCATAAACAAACTGACTGCGGAAGTCATCGAAAATAAGATTTATACAACTTCGGATGATAAAATGTCGGAATGAGGATTTTCAATATCCGGTTTGTTTTTTTTGCATCCCGGTTTCGAGATAAGCTGGTCATCCGCCTGGGATAGGAATAATTGGGACTGATCGACATTTTTCGTAAATCCAACTAACTCATACGATTAGTTTAGAATGTACCTTCCGTATGATTCCTTCAAAACTGTCTATGAAGGGCGTTTTAAAGTAATTCCACTGAATAAAAGACCATTGCAGCTCAAATCTGAACAAAAGCTGCACATTGCATGCAAAACCAGCGAAGAAGGTTCTCGATATCTTTGTTCAATTCAAGAACGCGAAAGCTGGGACCCTCGGTTTCACCCGCGTTTAATTTAAAAGAAATTTAGAGTACTTCGACATAGACACTTGACATAGAATATATATTGGATTTTAAGGGTTTTATTTTTTTGCGCGGAACCCTAATTATTTTTCTAAAATAAAAGTAGCCTAAGTTATTCCTTACAACATCGGCTATCTGCCAGTGAAAGTCCCGTCAAAATCCGTCCAGCCGTTTCGTAGATTACCCGGAACAAACAGACAGACGCACAAAAAATTTAAAAATTGCTTTTTTGTTCTATGTACCGTATGTACTTTCATATGCGTTTAGTAAAAAGCTGTAATTTTGACATTACAAACAGACGCTTCAATTTTATTTATTTGTATAGTTGTTTTATTAGCGTTTATGTCTAGTTATTGGTTTTGTGGTTGAGCCCCTCCTTGTCCTGTACCCTGTAATGCTACCCAGGACAAGCTCTGCGTGGCACCACACTTAGCTCGTGCCTATAGTTATTTCACTAGCTACAGCGCCCTTCGAATCGGAGCACAGTACTTAGTGTCTAAAGTTCAAAGTTTAAACACTTCTTTCTTGGCGGCGAATATGTGGCACTGCGGTGGTACCCACTAATGGCCGAAATTAATAATCAGTCTAATCCAAAATCTTTGGATTTGGGATTGAGGATATGTCAGTTTTTTTTTGTATTGAATGTGATCGATCGACACAAAAACGGATGAAGATCAAATTCTTAAATCTAAAGATTTTGGATCACGTTGATTATTAATTTAGCACTCTTAGCCCTACCATCAGTAAATAAAAGTTAATAATTATAAACAATTGACGTAACCACTCAGCGGCACGGAATCTTATCTCGCGATAGAAAAAGCTTCAAGTGTTTCTGACGAATATTTCTTAAGCAAGTATGTCAAAATGTTTACCCTCAGTGCAAGAGTGGAATTCATTATGTTCAAGTAGGTACACCATGGCGATAATTTTAGTTTGAAATAGGTCACTTGAGCGAAAATTGCACCGTTTAAAATGTGTGTGATGTATAAAATTTACTGTTGGGTTATCCGTTATTCAATTATTGTGATTTCTTGTGTTTAACTCAATAAATAAAGATACTTTAAAACCAATAAAAATCTCATTAATACCAGCACAAGTTGCACAAGCCGTAGCATTAATCGATCAAGGACTGACACAGCTTCGTCGTCAAGTCGCTATCACTTAACGTACCGCGTCCATTAATGCATTATGCACTGAAACTATACTGGGAAACAAGCCGCTACACCCGCCGACCAGGCAGCGGAGGCGTGAGATGCACCTCGGCCCGGGACGACCGCTCTATTGTCTTGGAAATTTTGAGAAACCGCTTCCTAACCGCTGTTGCGACTTGCGATACGCCAGCGGCTCTAAAATCGTGAGAAGTGGAAACGTTAGTGAGCGTACTGTTACGATTTCCCTATGTTCCCTAAAACGCCTAAACAACCTAAAATCCCACTTAGTCATTAGACCTCCTCCATTTCCTAAAAGTGCCTCATCAGCACTTTTATCCGCCTCACACGCCCTACATTCACGCTCACCAGTCTCCTTCCATCATCCGTCGCGAGCACTCATTCAATTTCTCGTGTGTACCAGTTCCTTCTATTTCATTGTTATTCTATTTTCCAATAATAAATTAGTGTAAGTTTTAAAAAGTCTTTTTTTAAAACGTCTCCCGCTCGTTCCCGAGTAACAATTGGTGGCAGCGCAAAGGGATTTAAAAAAAATCCGGAAAACGCCTCAAAACTCTTACTATATCCAGTGAAAAACCTTGAACATATTTCGTGTGTGCGTAAAACAAAATCTGGTCAACCTTGACCCCTTTCTATATCCTACGGTGAATAAATACCATACCAGTGTCCGCAAAATTTTGTGTATATTTCTTCAAGTTCCTGTGTTCCCGTGTCCTGAAAAACAAATCATCAGTCACCTGCATACAAGGTGATAATGTTCCTGTTGCTGATCATCACCATCGCAGCGATCCTGTAAGTGAATTCTACTTAAAATAACTCAATATCCAGTGCAGTGCCGTGTGTGTTCTAAAAATAGAACCAAGTGAAACAGTTCCGCGAATCTAAGCCGTAGTCTAAACATCCTCTTCCCGAACGCCTTATCAACGAAGCGCCCGACGGTCGCAGTAACGCATTCCTTACTACATTGTAACTCATTGTACTTCGTCAACTATAATCTATTTTTAGCTTGTATCCTTCTGTATTATCCAACTTTAATTTTACAAAATGCCTAAGGAATCAGAACTTAAACTCGAAACCATAACCACGTCAGAGCGAATAGACATAAATGTCCTTTTTAAATTTATAAAACCATTCGACGGCTCCCGTGAAAAGCTTCATTCATTCATAAATAATTGCGACAACGCATATAAACTTGCCTCTACTACCCAGAAACCTATCCTATTGAACTTTATCCTTAGTCGACTCGAAGGAAAAGCCGAATCCGCAGCATCCATAAAGGATTTTGAAAACTGGGAACAGTTAAGCAACTTTCTCCAATCGCAATTCGGAGAAAGAAAACATTATGCCCATTTATTATCCGAATTACAAGAAACTCAACAACAATCCGACGAATCCGTGAGCCAATATTCCTTAAAAATCGAAACCTGTCTAGCAAAATTGCTGACGGAGATAACACTTTCGAATAAAAAGAAAGCAGAATTGCAAGGAAAAACATCAGCCATGGAAGAACTAGCCTTGCATTCATTCTTAATGGGTCTTTCTCCTAAACTTTGTAACCTTGTCCGAATGAAAAACCCCTCAACTCTTAACGAAGCTATTAACCATGCTATCTCAGAAGAGAAGATTCAAGTTCTTTTATCCAAAAGGAGAAATATAAACCAAAACCGTTCTCCACCTAAACCTCAAACGTCACAAAATCATTTTAAGCCCACAATCCATAACTTGGATAACTCACATCCTCCTATTCCCGTATGTCGTTATTGCAAATTTCAAGGTCACACGATTGAAGCGTGTAAAAAACGCGAATATAACAATAACAAATTCAGAAATAATAATTTCCAACAACCGTGTCAATGTATCCGTAGTAAATACCTCCGAAGAAACGGTAACAATCGATTCTGACATTAAACTAGAAATCCAGCCCTTCGAGGTAAATTCCTTCCAAATCCAATCCAATTCCAATCCTTCTAGATCCTCTACTAGCCGTAGAAATGAAGTCCTAAATATGCTAAGAGTCAATCATCTTAATGACGAAGAAAAGTCATGCCTATTCGATATATGCTCCCAATATTCTGACATTTTCCATTTGCCCAATGACAAACTGTCAACCACTGATCTCCTAAAACACGAAATCAAAACGTCACTTTCAGATCCTATCAATGTCAAGTCGTACAGATTCCCTGAAGTCCATAAGAAAGAAGTCGAAACCCAAATCTCCAAAATGCTCTCCCAGGACATAATCCAACCCTCTGTTTCACCCTGGTCGTTCCCTATATGGGTCGTACCCAAGAAAGTAGACTCTTCTGGCCAAAAGAAATGGCGCATCGTCATTGACTATCGAAAACTCAATGACATCACTATTGGTGAGAGTTATCCAATCCCTCAAATCAATGAAATCCTAGACCAACTAGGACAAAGTAAATACTTTTCCACCCTTGACCTCTGCTCAGGTTTTCATCAAATTTCTATTTCCAACGAAGATACCCCTAAAACAGCCTTCACAGTCCCCCAGGGACATTTCGAATTCAAACGCATGCCATTTGGGCTCAAAAATGCTCCAGCTACATTTCAGCGGCTAATGAATACCGCTCTTGCCGGACTCCAAGGCATCCATTGCTATGTCTATTTAGATGACATAGTTATCTATTCCCACGATCTCTCATCGCACTGCGATAAACTAACCAAAATCTTCGACAGATTACGTAAATACAACTTAAAGTTGCAGCCCGATAAGTGCGAATTCTTACGTAAAGAAGTCGGCTACCTTGGCCACATCATAAGTGACAAAGGAGTCAGTCCAAATCCCGAGAAGGTCAAAGCAGTGTCCCAATTTCCAGTTCCTAAGTGTCCCAAAGACGTCAAATCATTTCTAGGTCTCGTATCCTATTACCGCCGTTTCATTCCCGATTTCTCTAAAACAGCAAAACCACTAACTTCATTGTTAAAAAAGGACATCTCCTTCTCCTGGTCGAATGAACAACAGTTAGCATTCGAAGACCTAAAAGAAAAACTCATATCTGCTCCTATTCTTATATATCCAGACTTTTCCGAGCCCTTTGTGCTCACTTGCGACGCATCAAACTATGCCATATCCGCTATTCTATCCCAAGGTGAAATCGGTAAAGATCACCCAATTGCTTACGCGTCCAGAACACTGAATAAAGCAGAGACCAATTACTCCACTACAGAAAAGGAGTGTTTAGCCATAGTGTTCGGTACTAAAACATTTCGTCCTTACTTATACGGACACAAATTCACAATCGTCACAGATCATAGACCACTAAAGTGGCTATTCAACTGCAAGGATCCCGGCTCCCGCCTAGTCAGGTGGCGCCTAAAATTAGAAGAATTCGACTACAAGATCGAATATAAAAAGGGCAAAATTAACAGCAACGCTGATGCCTTGTCTCGATTCCCTGTAAATCCTATCCAACATGACGTTGACGATCCTATTCCTTCTAGTTCCAAACAAAATGTTCAAAATCCATCGCCTGCGTTTAGTCCAATAACGCTAGACGACCTCGATATCCAATTACCTTCTATTCCTTCTAATTCCGACGAATTACCGTTGATAGACTTACTAGAAAATGACGATATACCCGAAATCCTGAATCCCGAAAGTCCAGAAAGATTACCTGAAAATCCAGATCCTTCTAATCCTCTTGATGGCGAACCCGCTGAGGTTCCTATTCCAAGTCCTTCTACTCCTGATGAAAATTATTCCAAATTCTTGAAAACAATGTCCGAAAAACAGTTTAATAGCAACACTAAAATCTTGGAACACAACGAAAACATCCTTAAAAGTAATCATAAACATATAATCTTGCCTACCTCCATTGACCTCGACACCGCTAACCCTCATTTAGAGGAAATCCTGAGTGAAATCGAAGATTCCTCAGAACTCCTGAATAAAGAAAGGACTCTGTTCACTTGTTTATCCTTTGAACACAAAGGAAAGAATATCCATTTTCTATTCACAAAAGTCTACCATTTCGACAGCTGTCTATATGAAGATATTTACAAAAGCCTAATAAATCTTAAAAATCAAATCCTTCTAATGTCAAACCAAGAGAATGTAGATGTAGCTATCACTGATTTCCGTAATCCTTTCGACAAACATGATTGGCCGAAAATATACAACATGTTTTGTTACATCTTCGACAATACCAGAATAGGTATCCACGTATATCACAACTCTCTCATATTCCCAACTCCCTCTGAAATAACGAAAATCCTCCGTGAAAATCATGACATCCCGATCGCTGGACATCTCGGCACAGCCCGGATGCTAAATCGTATCAGAGAAAGATACCATTGGAAAAATATGCGTTCCGACATCGAAACATATGTCAAAAACTGCTCACAGTGCCAAAGCAATAAAGCTTTGAGACAAACTAATCGGTCCCCTATGCAAATAACTACCACATCCACAAAGCCTTTTGAACGGCTCAGCATAGACCTCGTAGGTCCGCTCCCAGAAGCAGGACTGAACAATCTTAAATTCATACTTACTATGCAAGATGACCTCACAAAATTTTCCTTCGCATATCCAATTGCCAATGCCACTTCAGAAGACACATGCGAGTGTCTAGTCCATTTCATTTCCCTATTCGGAATCCCAAAAATGATCTTAACAGATCAAGGCACCAACTTCACCGCAGACATGTTCAAAAGAACCTGCGAGTTCCTTAAAATCAAACAGATCTGGTCTTCCCCATATCATCCTCAAACTCAAGGTGCACTTGAGCGCAGCCATTCTACGCTCAAGGAATATCTCAAATCCTACGTCAATGAAAATCATACCAATTGGCATAAATATGTATATACAGCAATGCTTGCTTATAACACCTCCGTCCATGCTTCTACTAATTTCACTCCTTTCGAGCTTCTATTCGGCCATAAAGCCTTCATCCCAGATTCCGTCTATGAACTACAATCACAAACAACCTATCCTGAATACATAAAATTTCTTCATCACCGCTTAAAGCTCTCAAGGGAAAAAGCCCTTGAAAATATCCACAAATCAAAAGAAAGGTCCAAACCTTATTACGATGCCCATTCACGCCCAGTCCAGTACAAAGTAGGCGATTACGTGTACCTTAAGAACCACGTCAGGCTGCGTAAAGCCCTATCACCAGTGTGGAAAGGACCATACAAGGTGGTTAAAATCAATGGCCGAAACACGCTTACCCTACTAATCAACAGACGCCATGTAACCCATCACTACGATGAGGTCAAATTAGCTTCTAGGTCTAGCTCATAAGATTCACTATTAATTTTCTAAATCAATATTAATTATAGTTTTCCTTACAGTAATCCTTCGATGGGCCAAGAGTTCGTCGAACCCCTGACAAATAGTCCTGGGATTCATTTCGACCCTATAGGTTCCTTAAGTCTAGTAGATAGTTATCTTAGTGTAGTAATTCCTATAGATGTATCGTTTATAAACTCACATATTATTAATTTACACAATATTCTTAATAATTCTCTATTGCTGTGTAGGAACAGCAAAACCTTAGATTACATAGAATGTAACAATCTCTTTCAACCCCTAATCACTCGTTATGAAGACATAAGCCATGACAACGAGGCCATTTCCTATCTAATGTCCCATCAATCTAAAAGATCCGCGCTTCTCGGTTTTGTTGGCACCTTGTCCAAAAAACTATTCGGCACCATGGACGAAGATGATGCCATCCGCTACGACAATGCTATTCAAGAAGTTGAATCCGATAACAAGAAAATAGCATCGTTATTAAAACAAAATATTCTAGTTACTACCTCAACCCTTAAATCATTTAATAAAACTATTGAAACAATCAAATCCAATGAACATGAATTAAGTGTCGCCATTGATGCCCTATACGAAGACATTCGAAACTTAACTTATATTTCCAAGGAACTAGGAATAAGATCCCGCGTTCTAGAATTAATATCCATGATAGAAAACAGCCTCCTGGCCTTGTCCTTCAAGGTCGAGGATATCGTAAATTCAATTATGTTCAGCAAATCTAATATTCTATACCCAACAATCCTTACCCCATTAGAACTCTACACCCAACTAGTTGACAATTACAGATTTATTCCAAATTCGAGACAGTTACCTGTCCTTCTAAGCCCAAACAATATACATACTATCCTAAATGTATCATCTATGTCCTGTTACTTCAATAAAGAACAAATAGTATTTGTCCTCGGAATCCCGTTGGTGAAACCTCAATCTTTCCTACTATACCATAACTTACCTTGTCCGGTTCCTCATGATACTAACAATCCCGTATCCTACGTAACTATCATCCCATCTTCCAAATATATTGGCATAAGCAAGGACAAATCAACATACTGCAAACTAAATAAATTACAAAACTGTAAGACAGTAAATAGCGACCATTACCTTTGTAACACACCCATATCATACTCTACAGTCGCGACCCCTTCCTGTGAAACAGAAATAATCAGCAAAATACTCACCTCAATCCCAGAAATATGCGAAATTAAGTTTTTCCATGGGCATGTTAATATCTGGCAACCCCTGCGCAATAGCAAATGGTTATATGTTACATCTGAAAAATCTAAATTAAGCATAGAATGTAATTTTACTCAACTTACTGAATTAGATATAAGCGGTAGTGGTATACTGTATCTACCTCAAGGTTGTGTCGCATATTGCAAGGACACACAACTCATCTCCCAAGATTATGTTAATGTTTTGTTAAAACCTGTTAAAATTAATTTAAATATACTTAACGACTCTTGCTGTAATAAATTAAGTTTTACCAATATTGTACCTAACTTACCTCCTGTAAACCTGAAGAATGTCAACTTAGATTCTGTTGCTTATGATAACCCTGAAATGTTAAAAGAATTAGACAAAATAATTGAAAAACCACATATTGTCCAATACGGTAATTATTATTCTATTGTAACTATTGTAATTTTAATCTTAATATTCTGTTTTATTTCATATAAGTTATGTAAAACTGGTATACATAAGAAACTATTCATATTTAAACGAAATGTTAATACAAATAATAGAGTCCCTGAATTTCACAATGATGAAATTGAGATCCCGAATATTGTCCCCGCTCCTTCACTTCGAATTGGGTAAACCCAACCTTTTCCTCAATCCCCGTAAACTTCACTTAAAACTGTGTAGTTTACTCTAAATCGGGGGGCTGTTACGATTTCCCTATGTTCCCTAAAACGCCTAAACAACCTAAAATCCCACTTAGTCATTAGACCTCCTCCATTTCCTAAAAGTGCCTCATCAGCACTTTTATCCGCCTCACACGCCCTACATTCACGCTCACCAGTCTCCTTCCATCATCCGTCGCGAGCACTCATTCAATTTCTCGTGTGTACCAGTTCCTTCTATTTCATTGTTATTCTATTTTCCAATAATAAATTAGTGTAAGTTTTAAAAAGTCTTTTTTTAAAACGTCTCCCGCTCGTTCCCGAGTAACAGTACGGTGAGAAGACGAATGGAGGAAGTCAATTTAAAGCTGGCAGACCAGCACGAGGTCCAGAACATTTCTGACAGACCGAGTAGCTCGACTTCAATTCACACGAGTACACGTTAACTGGACCCACGAGCTATGGGCTAGAGTGCTGTTCACAGATCGTGTAATCGCTTTACGTGCTTCAGACGGTCGTGAACTACTGTGGAGAAGAAGAGTAGAGCGATTTATTCCCATTACCATCACGCGAACTAAGTTTTCAGGGAGGCTTAAGAATAGTATGGAGAGGAATAAATTCCGACGCACGCACGGAGTTGGTTATCATCGATAATCCTTTAATAGCAATACATTGAGGAGGTCCTCCAGGAACACGTAATGCCTTATTTGGGGTTCTTTGGGCTTGACCAATTCTTCTGTAACGCACGCGGCACACCCACACGTCGCACATTGCGTTAAAGAATATCTGCAAGAGTTCGGTGTTCATAAATTAGAGTGGCCAGCTCGTAGCTCGGACTTGAATCCGATGGAGCATAGCTGGAACGTACTCAAAAGAAAGATAAAGTCCACCTCTAACCTGTCTCAAACTCTAAACCAGCTCAGAGGTGCAGCACTGGCCGCTTGGGACAGCATACAACAAGTTGATGTCAGAAACATCATCCAAAGCATCCCAGATCGAATGCAGGTGGTTATCAGGGCCCCCTCTAGCCCTAAACACCCGGTATTAAAACAATATATTAAAATGCAAATTAGCGGAAAATTATCAATGGCCAAGTTTCCGTGCCGATGGGCGTAGATATATCTAGTTCCTTCGATTACTGAACATTTTAACTATAGTTTTCACGTCATAAAATCTACAATGTTTATGTTTTGTTTATTTTTATCCGCGCCTATCATGTGATCCGCTGAGATGACAACACAATACACAAGTATAAGCTATCGACTCATTCTACTGTCGTATATTATTCAAAGTTCAGTAAAACTTAAGCGCGCGTCAATGGAAGAAAAGCGTTTGTGGAACAGTACGAACTTCGCGCATTTATGTAGGTAATTTTAAATTGAATTATAGCTAACCCAACATAAGTAGCATAAGTTATTAGTCTGTGGCGCAAGTGCTACGGTTTCACTATAATCGCAGACGTCATTAAACTGCATAATACATTCATACGATATATTAGTGCTGCCCTTTGCTTTTCTTATCGATTTACATTTTGAAATATATCACATTTAATCGACCGGATTACACATACCTGATACAGAAAACTGTAGTCGTGACGACACCATTCTGTCAGCTTCACAGTATAATTTGCATAGTTATAGTAGCGTCTCCTTTCTAGTGGCGTTGAAAACGTTGGTGTGTTCAGTATCACGTAAGTTAAAGGGAATTAGCATGTTTAAATTAAATTAAACGACTTAGCTGTCGATATCTCATTAGCTCCACGCTAGAGCGGCGCGGGCGCTTCGTTCTTCATACGTTCTTGTTACGATAGCTTTATTAAAATCAAATGTGTTTTTATGTATGTTAATCCGTGTGGTCTCTAACCGTGAATGTCGTAAAAGGCTACTAAGGGATTCTAAGCCCGAGGGATGGGCAGCAGCGCCCCCTGTGGAATAGTAATAGCCATACTGCTCTCACCAACCCGCCCGCTAAGCGCATACTGGCAAAACCCCCTACGTGATGTGCCTAAAGGCGTGGCACCAATGGACGGCTCTAGTGTGATCATACGTGGACCTGGAGCCCTCCTTTGGTGCCGAAGATGACCGCTCCAGTGGTTTAAGCCTGTAGGAGTCTCGCATACCCCTTCGCCCTCCCCCGGGGCGAAGGAAGTTCCATGTAGAATTTCCACTGAAAATCAGTAAAAAAAAGGTACTGGCAAATTGACACGAATATCGTTGTGGAAATCTCTGAGGGAGGCCTTTGTTCAGCAGTGGACGTCGCTGGTGATGATGACCATGATTTATTTATATTACTTTTCAATTTATGCAACACAAAGAAACAAAAACAGAAAGATGAAGGTAAAAGCCACTGCTGTCTCAAGCGCGGATCTCTTAGGGGGCCGTGCCCCACCCCCCCTCTAATTGGTATGTAGTTGATCCTAAACCTAATATCAACAAATGATCTCTGAAATTCTAGACATAAGACATCGATTTGACACAACTTAAAATCCGGGATCCGCCCTTGTGCCGTCATTAAACGGCGTACTCAAAGCACTGTTTGCTGCAGTATCTCTGCCGGATTGTATAGTGCGAGTGTTTGTAGAGCCGGTATTCATCGGCTCTGCAAACGAAGCTAAATCTATTCTAGCAGACCTGCGAGAAGAGTAGAAATCGATGGATGCATGTTGCATTGGAAACAAAAGGGTATATGCAATGCGTATAGCGACATAATATTTTATTGCGCGAATGTGGGCGATATGGGCAAATTGAATTATACGTTTGACATCTTGCCCATATAAAACACACGATCACGTTTCCTCGTCGCAAAAGTTTAACATACAGATATAACTATTTGTTCCCTGTGTCCCGCGGTTTCACCCGCCGTTTAATTTAAAAGCAATCAGATTATTTGTAAATGATTATAATTAGTATAAATATTGGATTTCATGCAATTCAATTTGTTTCATCATTTCGGCCGAATGAAGTCCACTGCTGGACACAGGCCTCCCCCAAAGATCACCACAACCACCGATATGGATGTGTTGTGAACACATTGGGGGGTTTTGCCATAATCGGCACGCTTGGCAGGCGGGTTGGCGATCGCAGTTGAGTTATTAATGTACTCGAAGGACGCTGCTGCCCATCCTCCAGCTAATCCCTTAGTCGACGTTTACGACACCCATGGGAGGAAATGGGGTGGTGGCATTCTGAGCCCTAATTATTTTGCTAAAATAGAAGTAGACTAAGTTACTCCTTATAACATCAGCTATCTGCCAGTGAAAGTTGTCAAAATTGGTCCAGCCGTTTCGGAGATTAGCCGGAACAACCAGACAGAAATTAAATTCGTTATTTTATTATAATATGTTATATAGTACCGTATATATTTTCATATGCATTTAGTAAAAAGCTGTTATTTTGACATTACAAACAGACACTTCAGTTTTATTTATTTGTATAGAATAGATGTGCCTCTTCTAAGAGTTATCTGTATGTATGTACTTGTGTTAGACTTTAATTAGCGCCTTCGCGTTAATTTTACGTAATCAGGATTGCAGTGTTCTTCACCGGACTACGTTCAATAGAACTCTGTCGGTGTATAGCTGTGTGGACAATACAGAAACATATTACCTTAAATATAAATTCAAATATACGACAGACTCATAAGTCGGCCCGTTGGATATGATTAAACGTACAGGAAATATAATATTTAAAAGCCCATCGTGCTTCAATTAACAATTTTAATATAAAAGTAACTCTGATATTATTAGGTATAATACAAACAAATATATTTTCCTTCGTTTGCGTTCATGTTTGTTAGTCCGTACCTACTTATTGTTTACTGTTCTATCATCTCCGGATTAAGAATACTATCCGTGTGGTGTCCGGATTAAGAATATAGCACCACTCCATCTCCTCCCGTGGATGTCGTAGAAGGCGACTAAGGGAATCTAAACCTGAGGGATGGGCAGCAGCGTCCCTTCTGTGAAGCGGTAGCCATACTGCGCTCACCAACCCGCCTGCCAAGCGTGGTGAGTATTAGCAAATACCCCCCAAATGATGACACAGTTGTGGAATCAATGGGGGAGGCCTTTGTTCAGCAGTGGACGTATAAATGGCCGATATGATGCAATTATTTCTGTTCAGTATTTATTTTCTGTCGTAATTAAAATTAATGTAGTTTACATGAGCCTTCGTGTCTCTCAGGTGTTCTGCGACATAGTGGTTCGGGACGGTGAGATGGTGTGCGTGGAGCTGGTAGCCCGCGGACGAGGCTGCGCCGCGCAGGCCGTCATCTTCCTCGGCTCCATACGGTACGACATTCTCACCCGGGTCTACGATTCCAGGGTAAGTAATAATTGTTCCGGCTCTGGGTGTATTGTGTGTGGAATTCATGTCTGTAAACGCACCCACGACACAGAAGAATAATAGTGTGGGGCAACGTTTTCCAAAAAAAAAAATTGTTCTCCGGGAGTGCCGACAGCAGTGAAAACATTTTTTAGAATGTCTAACGCGCCAAAATAAGTTGTCACTTTATTATTATTATATTATTCAAGTAATTTTATTAAATTAAAAAAAAAATTAATACCTACGAGATGAGGGACAGCGATATCAGCAATGATTCTATATGTACATGCATATATGCACACACTATAGCTGCGTCTCGTAACGGTGTCGCGAGTCCAGAAATTTTATCTCATCTAAAAATATGCGTACCGCGCTAAAATAAATTTTCACTTAAAAAGAAATCGGCCCACACATCTGCTGAGTATGCAGTGTTCACTTCGACAGCTGCACTCGACGATATTGCGAAGTGTTACAATAACTAGGTATCAGAGTTATCTAGATGGAGATCTTTCCAGTTCCTGGAGCCTCCCTTCGGTGCCGACGATGATCACTCCGGTGGTTTTAGACGGTAGGAGTCCGGCATGCCCCTTCGCCTTTTCCCGGGGCGAAGGAAGTACACGAGGTATTTCCACCGGATCAATAAAAAAAAAGCTATCAGAGTTAGATATTTTTATCGTTCTATTGTAGAAGCTGTAAAACAAATAATGTCGCGGAGTTTTATCAGTCGTGGGTTAAAATAATTGGCGTATCGTTTTGCTTTGACATAGAATGTAAATTAGTTTGTTAGTAACTTGATTATTTCGCTATCTGATGATTATTATTACGCTATTGATGATTATTTAGCTATTGACACGGGGTCAGGTTTTGTTGTTAAATGTATTACATTTTCACTCCGTTAGAACAATGAGCGAGGCGATGACTTTCACTTATCTTGTTACAAGTTAACACCTGCAGAGTGGATTGGAGAGTAGAATGCCACGTCATCAAAATGTAAGCATTGATTAATGTGCAACATCCACGAGCGAGTCCCGCACCCCTAGCGATAGGTAGACCGAAGGATTACTGTGGGGTTTAGCCAGTAAATGTCCGACACGTACAAGGGCCTTCCCAGTACGAAGGAAGTCTATGAGTATTTCGCCACGTTAGCTAAGATGTTTTTATAAGTGTAGATGCGTTGCCCGCGCTTCCGATGGTCACATGAAAGCAAGGTAATTGCCCGGAGTTCACTTAATCGCGCACCGATAGGTGTCGGGGCTCAACGTGACTCATAACGTAATTCAGTAACATATTGCGAAAAAATAATGCCATCCTGTGTTTATAGACGATACACGAAGTATACTACTATTGTAAGAGAAAAATAGTATCTTGTTTTATTTTTTTATGACGCGGTATAATGGCGTCCGGCGCGCCGTTTTGTAGTGCGATAATGTTCGTGTCTATCTGTAAAATGTCGTTGGTGATTAAAACGCTTGAATGGTTTTCTTGGTTTATTGCATTAGTTGATTGATGTCTCAATTTTTTATGTAAGTAAACGGAACCGAAATATTTCCTTATTCATTCGTTATTCTATTTTTATTCTGTGCCACGAACTTGTAACTACAGGGTTATGCACTGAATCAGTACACCTACGTATATAAGTTAAACCGGTATATCAGGTTTGTTAGCATATGCCCATGGTAGTCGTCCGTCCGTTTCCTAGCTGTGGGTCGCAAGGCTTCAGGGGCAACAAGTGTCATGGCGGCGGCCGCTAATTGACGTAGACTTGTTATTTAGTGCGTTTCTAGTCGTACAAACTGCCCGACCGGCCACGCTGGCACATCATTAGCATTTTTATTTCATTCATAATTGAACTGGGCCTTCATTGGTTCCGTTTAAAAAAATATCTTCACATATACCCCCACCCCATCTCCCGTGGGTGTCGTAAAAGTCGACTAAGGGATTAGCCAGAGGATGGGCAGCAGCGTCCTTCGAGTACATTAACAACTCAACTGCGATCGCCAACCCGTCTGCCAAGCGTGGCGATTATGGCAAAACCCCCCAATGAGCACATAACTCACCCATATCGGGCATTGTGGTGATCTTTGGGGGAGGCCTGTGTCCAGCAGTGGACTTCATTAGGCCGAAATGATGATCACATATATAAAAAAAAAAACACGCATATAAGATCACATTAGAACTTATCTGTAGTAACTAAGAGTGAGATTCAGAAACGAGTCTAAACGTCAACTTAAACTTCAATCTGTCAAAATTAGGGGCGTAAGTAGTGCAATTTGATACATGGAAACGTAAGTTCACGTTTAGACTCGTTTCTGAAATGTGGTTGACGCATCCTCCAGTTGTTATATTGATATTTTGTAGTACCTATCGTTAAAAATAGGAAGCGGAGATACGACAAATGCTTTCGTGATAAGTGTCACAAGAGTCGCTTTGAGTCCGTGACAATAGGTCGTGTGGCAGGGCGTGCGACTGAGCCGGCTGTGTGCAAGTACTCTGTTTTAGTTCGCGTAGTTCCGTTGGTGCGGCCACGAACGAGGCTCTTCGTGAGCAACTCATATCTGTTTTGTGAGAACATTGTTTTCCTGACATAGTACAGTCAGCAAAATCCAAGAGCTAATATTAGAAGAAACTGTATGTGTACTAGTAATATCTTAGGTTTTCACGATTATTATATATTAGAATAAAACAATTTTAAACGGATTAGATCGCGTATATTATAGATTTTTGTATTTCCTGACGTTTCGAATACTTGCAGCATTCGTGGTCGCAGGATGACTAAAGTGACAGGCGTCGTTACAGATTTTAAAAAGTTATTTTATTTTATCTACCGAACGAATTTGCACGAATGCTGCAAACTATTCGAAACGTCAGGAAAAACAAAAATCTATAATATACGCGATCTAATCCGTTTTCAAAGTGTTTTATTATAATGTATGTGTACTACTTCTGAAATATATACGTACTTTTGAATGTCGCTTCGAGTATTCTATATCGTAATCTTTTGATAGTGACTGGGCAGTTATTATCTACGAACACGCTATAATACTTATTTTGTAAAAAAAAAAGATAAGGTTCAATCACTATCTTTTCTTCTGCTTCATTTTTTATTTCACTAAGTGTATATTTCTTCTTCGTCTTTGTGTAGGTGATTGTAGAAACAAACTTTTGACAATAAAGTTGTTTTAATTGGGCACAATCTTAAACTTTAATACAGTTCATAGAATTATTGTACTTATGTTTGTCGAGCTGTAAAGTTCAACGGCCGCCACCGCCGCCGCCCGGGCCGCCCGCTATCAGCAACACTGAAA
This sequence comes from Diloba caeruleocephala, assembly GCA_947459985.1. NCBI lineage: Eukaryota > Metazoa > Arthropoda > Insecta > Lepidoptera > Noctuidae > Diloba > Diloba caeruleocephala. Next base: position 617,343 of record OX381609.1, read on the forward strand.
GCTTTACGGAATATCTGAAGTTTCGGGAACTGTGAAAGCATTATTTTATTTATTTATTTATGCTTAACGTACAACAATGTACGCAGGCGGTCATTGGCGCAGGAATTAAGGTGCAAAAATCTTCCAGAAAATAATGTGGACGCTAAATTCAGTGGCCACACCTGAATTTAGCGTCTTAATGTCGATAAATCGCGTTACTCGATACATTATTTTCAAAATGGCGGATGAAGCTGCTAGATTGTATTATTTGATCTCAACAAATTTTTCATTTGTCCAAGATAAGATAAAAAGATTTTTATTCATTTAAACCATTAATAGCACTTATGAATCGTCATGCGTCCACTCCAGAGACACAGAATAATTAATATTAATTGCCAGTTATGCCAGTGCCATAGTTATCATCGATCAAACGTTGCTTCGGGTGGGAAAAAAAGACGTACAATCCTATCACACTCTCGGTGCATACTTACAACCGCAGGTGTGGCCTCTACACGCATTAAATAACGCCCAAAATCTCTTTGATGTGCCAAAAAAGACCACCACCCGAGCTATCGTCTAACGGCATTGATAATGCCATTACAAAATTAGTGCAATAAGTCCTGGCTACACCTACCTCTAGTGTCTATTGACGCGATACTTAATGGCGTTAAACGTTAGTGTGGCCCCAGCATTACATTACACTGCTGCAACAGACTGATGAATGACTTGCTCGTCTCAATACTATGTTCTATAAAAAGGCATTTTCTGCGAGATGACCTTTGGGTGATGCAGAGAAATATAAGGATCTGCACCAACAAAATATGAAAGAAAGGTAGATAGATACCAAGACAAGCATATCTGCATACCTACCCCACATAAGCGTTACAATTACGATATATATATATATATACTAAAATACATATATACAGATGAGGAATAGACACGGAGCTGACACGAACCTGTCTTTTCAAGAAGGTAGTTTCGTACTATTATTTTAAAGGAGTTGTTAGCCAGCCTATTTCAAGGGGGAGGGCATTCCACAGTAGAACTGCATGGCTATTCTGTGAGAACTAAGAACTCACCGTCGAACTCACTTTTTCGGATTCAGAAGTGAGTTTACTAGTGAGTTCTTACAGAATAACTACTGATTGGATGGCACTATATAAACATACACAAGGCTGTTACAAGTTTACAACATTGACTTAACGATAATTATCTCAATCTCGACTTAACGATAATTATCTCAATTTTATATAAATCGATACCAGCACTTACACTATCGGTGTCATATATTATTATGTATGAGAGTTAATTTATGTGTTCGCTGATATTCGCATTGTTATGCTATCTGTTTATGTATGGAATCGATGGATTAAAGATAATGTTACAATAATAATATGAGTCGCACACAAAAAGATTTGACATTTTGTGATGACCATATAAATTTCTTATCGATAGCAATAATGTTTATGGTATTCACGACGCATACGACTGTCAGTTCGTTTGTCAGTCCAATAGAAAATCACAGATATTAATCTTATTGTGAAATTCCTGTTGGGTAGGCACAACCACCTCTAGTGTGATCTTACGAGGACCTGGAGCCCCCCTTCCGTGCCGAAGATGACCGCTCCAGTGGTTTTAGCCGGTAGGAGTCCGGCATACCCCTTCACCCTTCCCCGGGGTGAAGGAAATTCCATGTAGAATTTCCACTGGACATCAATAAAAAAAGGTAGGCACAACCATAGACGGGGTGACCGCTCTACAGTCATCCCCTCCGAGATTTGATTTGATTTGACGGCACGGTTGGTGCAGTGGCTGATACTGTCGGCTGCTGCGCTTCGGGTCGTGGGTTCGATTCCCGCACGGAACAAATATTTGTATGATCTGCAGGTAGTTGTTCCGTGTCTGGGTGTATTGTATGTGGATTTCATGTCTGTAAACGCACCCACGACACAGGAGAAATCCTAGTGTGGGGCAACGTTTAAAAAAAAGTCTCTAGTGTGATCTTATGATCCCTTTGATGCCGTAGAGGACCGCGCCATTTGTTTTAGCCGGTAGGAGACCGGCATACCCCTTCGCCCTTTCCCGGGCAGGGCGCCAGATATTCTGCCGTCAAGCAGTAGTGTTTAAACTTTAGTAATTACTGTTTCGGTTAAAAGGGTACTGTAGCTAGGGAAATTATTGGGCATGAGAGACTAAATAACGAATGTCTCGAGGTGAGGAGCGCAGCGTGGTGCCTCGCAGGACTGGTCCTGGGTAGCATTACAATTGTTATCGGCTTGGAGGAGGCGCACCACCACGCGGGTGACCTGTTTATCTCGTCGCTGGGTTGTACAGAAACTACTTAAATATAGGGTCTTACTAATGGAAAATATTTTAAGGCTAGTCTCTATGAATGGTATAGAATTCATTTCATCATCATCATCATCATTTCTTTCTCTCGACGAATTATATTGTTTCCTTGCCAAATCCGTGTGTTGCCCACTCCACTCCATCTCCTCCCATGACTATCGAAAAAGGCGACAAAGGGAGTGTATACCAGAGGAATGGGCAGCAGCGTGTCTTCTTTGGCATAGCAGCCATTCTACACTAACCCACCTGCCAAGCGTGTTGAGTGCTGACAAATTCCCCCAAAAATGTTGACACAATTTTGGAAATCTTTGAGATACGCCTTTGTTCAACAGTGGACGTCCTTTGGTCAGTATCATCATTTCGGCCGAATGAAGTCCACTGCTGGACACAGGCCTCCCCCAAAGATCACCACAACCACCGATATGGATGTGTTGTGGGCTCATTGGGGGGGTTTTGCCATAATCGCCACGCTTGGCAGGCGGGTTGGCGATCGCAGTTGAGTTGTTAATGTACTCGAAGGACGCTGCTGCCCATCCTCCGGCTAATCCCTTAGTCGACTTTTACGACACCCATAGGAGGAGATGGGGTGGTGGCATTCTGAGCCGGCACCACACGGTAAATATCATTTCAAATATCAATAATAAATATTGATAATAAATAAATCAATATTCAAACATTCGACTAGCGAAAGATTTACTTACTCTGGACTATTTGATAAAACAAACGTTGATGTTACGTTTATTTATTTTGCTAAAACGCATCATTGCTACCTATAGATTTACCTCCTAAAATATTTTCCATTATTAAAGTAAGACCCTATATACAAGATATTATTTATTGTACAACAATTTCAATTGCGAACCCACGATCCGGAGCGCAGCAACCGACTTAATCAGCCACTGCACCTACAGCGCCGTCAACTAATATGTTTTTGTCATTGTCATTCATAGTTTAATTTTGTGTTAGCTAGCCCTGTCTGCAGAGCAACGGTTTTTTGTACTATAGCTGGCGGCGACACAAGGCTTCTCATTTGTCTGGTATTTGCACTGGACTGTATAAGGCATATGTCTCGCAGCTTTGCTGTACATGTATGGCTCCCAGCAACAAATATACCACCCCTGTTCAACCATGGGTGTCGTAAAAGGCCACTAAAGGTCGACATCAAGAGAGTGGGTCGCAGCATACTCCCATCAAAAGCCTCATGTTCAGCGGTGAAAGTTTACTGCAGGGGCGAATCCACGGTTTTAATTGGGGTGTGGAGGAGGGGATCGGGTCTTATTTCAAGTTTTTCAGAGCTCATTGATGCTAATAGGTCGTAAAACGAGGGCGGGGGGCATGGTCCCCTGATATTTGTTCCGCGTGGGAATCGAACCCACGACCCGGAGCGCAGCAGCCGACTGTATCAGCCAATGCACCAACCGTGCCGTCAATTTGCACAACGCAAATCTATTTCATAACATTTTTCTTATATACGTTGTTTTTAAGTTCGCTCTGATACACTCGTGTGAATAAAACATATTATCATTAGCATATCAAACTGGAATGTCTGCTGGAACGCGGATCTGATATAGGGATTTCAATTTTATGTAGACTTGGGTTATCTGTGATAATCTGTCGAACTTGATCAACAGTGTTCAGATGTTGTCTTTCCTTTTGGTTAAGGCCTAAGTATGGAATGATGAGTCATTAAATGACATACTATTTTTAATCTAACTTGCACGTTTTGAATATTTACTTAGACAATCATCTTAGGGTGAGATTCAGAAACGAGTCTAAGCGTGAAATGCGTAAATTAAACATCGTTTATAAAAACACAAGTTTTATATTGAGTTACTGTTGGACTCTGTTTGGCTATATTCTTACCTCATTAACTTCACTTCTTTAGGTTTAAAATGTAATATAATAGTATTTGTTTTATAGTCAATACCTATTTTAATGTTAGCAACTAAGTGGTAATGTCGTCGTGTTTAGTAAATGCTGTGTTAACCCGTAATTGGCATATATGTTTAGAACAATACTTTGGACCTAATGTATCCATATGTATATATATGCTGTGGGTGAACCTATTTGAAATAAATAAATAAAAAAACTTACGCTTCCATCTATCAAAATGAACTACTTACGCTCATAATTTTGACAGATGGAAGCGTAAGTTCACGCTCAGACTCGTTTCTGAATGTCACCCTTAGACTCAGCCTATCGCAGACAACTGCCGTTCGTAGACTAATGAATTGCGCCACCGAACGCGGTCTCCCGTTTTCCGTATCCAATCTCTCGTCCTCGCCTTCATCAGGGTCGTTAGTTATTACATATTATTTATTTTCGAATAAAATAAGATACGATAACTTTTGAGACTCGCTCAGTATCGTTCAATTAGTTTTGTGTACTATTACAACCACAACAAACACCACAAATTACTATGTGACTAGCTGGGACCCGCAGTTTCACCCGCGTTTAATTTAAAAGAAATTTAGAGTACTTCGACATAGACACTTGACAAAGAATATATATATATTGGATTTCAAGGGTTTCTTTTTGCGCGGAACCTTAATTATTTTTCTTAAAATAAAAGTAGCCTAAGTTATTCCTTATAACATCAGCTATCTGGGCCAGTGAAATTCCCGTCAAAATCGGTCCAGCCGGTTCGGAGATTACCCGGAACAAAAAGACAGTACAGACAAAAAAATTAAAATTGTTTTTTTTTGTTATATGTACCGTATATACTTTCATATGCATTTAGTAAAAAGCTGTAATTTTGACATTACAAACAGACACTTGAATTTTATTTATTTGTATAGATTATCTGTATATTTCTACAGTAATTAACACATTTTGCATGATGTATCAAAGTGAGTGTAATTGTGCGGCCCGAGCTTCAAGGAAACCGTACGACTCACGGGTTTATTGCTGGCCTTGGAACACGTCCTCTACTGTGATTTACTCACAAACTGGCACTTCTGCGTAATGGAAAATTAATGTTTTTGCGAGCCGGTCGGTGTTCACGTCGAAATACAATTGCACGTGGGCACGGCCGTATCGCGGGAAATGATTTTCTGATTTGCACGCTTCCTGCAAGTTTGTTTTGTTATTGTTATTAGTGGCGGATTGCCAATTACTAGCAAGCTTAGTGGAGATTCTGGTTCTTAAAACCAAAATCAATTTATGCACATAATTGTTCCGCTTTCCATGTGTTGTAGGTATACGAGTTGTGATTGCGGTATGCAAGCGTTCGCGACACTGGTCCGGTTCTCCACAATTATCTTGACGTTTCGTACAGTGTTTATCAACTTTTGTATGTGTTCTCTACCTATACGATAATATCCTTTTCAAAAGCACGTTCTTATTACAATAACTGCACAATACAATTGAAGTAACATGTAACAACTATCGGTTCACCTAACTCTGATAAAAAATGAAAAATCTATACAAATAAATAAAATTGAAGTGGCTGTTTGTCATGTCAAATAACAGCTTTTTACTAAATGCATATGAAAGTATGTACGTTACATATAACAAAAAAACTATTTTAATTTTTTTTGTCTGTCTGTCCGTCTGTCTGTCTATCTGTTTGTTCCGGGTAATCTCCGAAACGGCTGAACCGATTTTGACGGGACCTTCACTGGCAGATAGCTGATGTTATAAGGTATAACTTAGGCTACTTTTATTTCAGAAAAATAATTAGGGTTCCGCGTTAAAAAAACCTTGAAATCCAATATATTTATTCTATGTCAAGTGTCTATGTCGAAGTACTCTAAATTTCTTTTAAATTAAACGCGGGTGAAACCGCGGCTCCCAGCTAGTTACTAATAATTTTGATGTTTAGTGGCGTGGTTTGGTGTTGACTCACCCCGGTTTAAAATAACCTGTTGCGTCGATTGTGTAACAGCCTTCCTCAACTGTTCGGCGTGTAACTCGGAGATGATTTAATTGTAATTAGCGTACGCATGAGTAATATATGCCAGAGGGTCGGCAGTTTTATGATACTCGTGGGATTTGATCCCCGTGCGAGCTGAGCGTGGTTGTGTTGTTGATTTTGACGATAAAGACATGATCATACTTAAAGTATATTTTAGCGGAATTAACAAAAGGAAAAACGTACATACGACGTAAAGGAAGGTACCGGTCCCTTCTGTGGAACAGCAGCCATCTGCGCTCATCGCGCATCTTCCTCCGCCCCGGGGAAGGACGGAGGCGCTTACCGGACTCCTACCTAAACCACTGGGGTCGTCATCTTCGTCACCCCCCCCGACTTACTGGCTGGTACAGTCGGCTGCTGCGCTCTGGTTCGTGGATTCGATTCCCGCACGGAACAAATATTTGTATGATCTGCAGGTAGTTGTTCCGGGTTTGGAATGTGTGTGGAATTTATGTCTGTAAAACGGACCCACGACACAGGAGATATCCTAGTGTGGGGTACCGTATAAAAAAAAAATCCGGTCAGTAGGGCGCTATAGCTAGTGAAATAACTGGGCATCAAAGACAAAAAAACTAATGAAAGAGGTGATGAGCGCAATCTAGTGCCACGCAGGACCAGACCTGGGTAGTATTACAATTGCCATGGGACGGCGTAACGCTTACCACCAGGCGACAGCATTGCTCGTCTCGTCACCAGGGTGCATAAAAGAATGTATTGATGAAAATTAACATACATTATCTTTACGGTTTTGATAAATGAAGGGTACACGTAAACACAGATTTTTTTATTTCAGATATCTTTTGTTGTTATAACACTTCTTTTGGGCCTGCACCGTTCAAATAAGCCTTATTATACACCGACGTATTAGCATTCCGTGTGGTGTCCGGATTAAGAATATAGCACCACTCCATCTCCTCCCGTGGATGTCGTAAAAGGTGACTAAGGGAATCTAAACCAGAGGGATGGGCAGCAGCGTCCCTTCTGTGAAACGGTAGCCATACTGCGCTCACCAACCCGCCTGCCAAGCGTGGTGAGTAATGGCAAATACTCCCCAGAATGTTGACACAGTTGTGAAAATCTACAGGGGAGGCCTTTGTTCAGCAGTGGACGTATAAATGGCCGATATGATGACACACCGACGAATGTACTGCACGGCGGATGTGCGATACATGTACTAAAGAGCGCGACCTTATCGTTCCACAGATATCGGGTGAACGTCAAAATAATGGTATCTTCGTGGAAACGCGTTGATCTGCCGATAACGGACATTATCTCTCGAGGAAGTCGTGTTGATAGCCGGCGGGGAGCGGCGACTGCACGAGCTCCGTGTAACTTTGGGCTGTAACGATTTAGTACATGTACACAGTGATACACACATCACAGTGTGTGAGTGCGAACGTACTCAGTCGTACTTGTACGTACAGCCAGCCCGGATAACGCTAGTTTAGTATTTCATCATAGTGTCGTGTGGTGCCGGCTACGAATAGCACCAACCCATCTCCCGTGGGTGTCGTAAAAGCCGACTAAGGGATTAGACGGAGGATGGGCAGCAGCGTCCTTCGAATTCATTAAAAACTCAACTGCGATCGCCAACCCGCCTGCTGAGCGTAGCGATTATGGCAAAACCCCTCAATCTTTGAGGGAGGCCTGTGTCCAGCAGTGGACTTTATTCGGCCGAAATGATGATGAATGAAGTATTTCATCATCGTCATCATATCAGGAAAAAAACATCCACTGCTGAACAAAAGCGTCCCCTGTAAAACGACCGGTTAAATGCCGCGTGTCATCATTTTGAGGTGTATTTGCCATTACTCACCACGCTTGGCAGGCGGGTTGGTGAGCGCAGTATGGGTGCTGTTTCACAGAACGGATGCTGCTGCCCATCCCTCTAGTTTAGTCCCTTAGTCGCCTTTTACATCCTCGGGAGGTGATGGAGTTGTGCTATATTCTTAATCTGGACACCACACTTAAGTGTGACTTTAGCGTGTAATTTATTGTATTTAAAACCGGTATAAAAATGGGTAATGTTGTGAAATGATATTGCGTGGCATATCTTTCAACTTGCGTAAAATAAGTATGTTGTTTCATCATTTCGATCGAATAAAGTCCACTGGTGGACATAGGCCTCCCACAAAGATCGCCACAACGATCTGTATTGGTGTGTTGTGTGGTCATTATAGAGTTTTACCATAATCGCCACGCTTGGCAGACGGATTGGCGATCGCAATTAAGTTGTTAATGTACTCGAAGGACGCCGCTGCCCATCCTTCGGCTAATCACATATTCACCTTTTACGACGCCCATGGGATTACATATTAATAGGATTTTTACATCATATTATCATATACAACACATTAATCGATTAGTGAGCTTTAGATAATGATTTCAAGGGGACATAGACTATATAGGGATTTGCGTTTAAAAAAACTTGTACAGGCGTTTGTCTAGCTGTGGACAGTGATGTACCGAGATGATCGATTGACTCGCATTACTTAACCAGTGTTATATTTATATTGAATTTCCAGCAATATCTGTATGTAATCCTGCTAACCTTGGATGTCACGTACTGATACGTTGTATCTTGATAAGTCAAAAGCTGTTCATTATTACGATCAGATACTTGTGATAAACAAAGGTCAAATCTCGTCTGTTTGGCAGTCGCAAGTGACAATCGAAATATGTAAGATAGGTATGACAAATAGCCCATCTTCATTGTATGGTAGGCAGCGACAGGCCCGGATAATATTATTTAAAATTATAAACTATTTTGCTGTTGGTATACTTGCTGATTTCAATCTTTATTTTGTCCTTACATAATTACTGTTATAAAAACATTTTTTTCAAACATATTTTTAAGACGTATCCAATTTAAAAAAGAATTTTAATTTTAAATTTTAACCCCGACCTTTCATCTAATCTTCTTAGAGGTTGTCATGTAGTGAAATGCCCTCCAATTTATCAATATGATGGGTAAAGGTGTCTGCTAGGACCTAATTCTCCCTTTCTGTAATTAAAACGCTGCCCCACACTAGGATCTCTCCTGTGTCGTGGGTGCGTTTACAGACACAAATTTCACACACAATACACCCAGACCCGGAACAACTACCTGCAGATTATACAAATTATTGTTCCGTGCGGGAGTTGAACCAGCGACCCGGAGCGCAGCAACCGACTGCATCAGCCACTGAACCAACCGTGCTGTCAAATACTGAACTATTCTATTCAACCACTCAATTCGTAAACTATTCTAAATATGTCTAGGAGCTTACACCAAGTCAAGCAATATTGTCACAGAATGACGTAGTATCTGTGTCGGATGCCATCGCGTTACAGGGGCTGAGTTTACGAGGTTGGTTTATGGGGCGTCGCCGTCGCCGGCGCGCCGGGGCGACGTCACGGGGCGCCGGCCTTGGGCCTCGGCTCACAGCCTGCGAATATATCTCACATTACACCCTCCATTATCACTGCACGCCTTTCCGGGACACGCGTGATGTGAACGATCAAAATGAGGCATTTTTTGGCTGCGACAAGTGTGAGCTGTAAATGTTATTTTGTGGGACGGTTGGCGCACTAAAACAGATATATATCTAATTTACGGACAAGTTATTCGGGAGTTTGAGAGCCGCACAAACCGTCGCAATTTGCTACAGTGTTACCGTTAGACCCATTTAAAGAGCGGAAGGAGATCCTTCCCGCGATGGTGTCGCCGCGTCACTCACTGTGTCACTAGTACTAACCATTTGTTGATGAACACGCGTCACGCCACGACGTGACAGAAGGTACTGTCGAGTCGGACATGTGTGCCCAGCACCGTATATTATATCGCGACGTTTCATTTATTGTAATTGACACCATCTAAGCCGTGTGGTGCCGGCGCAGAATACCACCACCCCATCTCCTGTGGGTGTCGTAAAAGTCGACTAAGGGATTAGCCGGAGGATGGGCAGCAGCGTCCTTCGAGTACATTAACAACTCAACTGCGATCGCCAACCCGTCTGCCAAGCGTGGCGATTATGGCAAAACCCCCCAATGAGCCCACAACACACCCATATCGGTCGTTGTGGGGATCTTTGGGGGAGGCCTGTGGCCAGCAGTGGACTTCATTCATTTATTAGTGCCTATAAGTTTGGTTGTTTCAATTAATAAACTTTCAAAACTTGACGAGTATTTTAATAAAGAGTTCCGCGAAATTTATCGCAAAAGGTAATTTAAAGCTGTCCCTCAGTGCAGGCGGGGGTGGCGGTATATAAACGAGGCCTGATTAATGGCAGACTAATTGATCGGTGTCTGCGGTCGTGCAAATAGGCTGGCAGGCTGTAGCAATGACGTCACAGGGAGGGCCGCCCGCGACCTCCCGCCCACGCGACCCACTCACGGACCCGTTCAACTGGGAGTTATTGGTTACTACAACAACTTATAGGGCCGCCCAACTGAAATGTTTCTTCAGTGGGATAGTTTGCCGCGTCAACATTGTTGTCGGTATAGGCGCCAGCGTGGCTGGTCAACCGTACAGCATGGTGATACTACGGATAGTCCACTGTTGAACAAAGGCTTCCCCTAAAGAATTGTGTCATCATTTTGGAGGGGATTTGCCAGTACTCACCACGCTCTGCAGGCGGGTTGGTGAGCGCAGAATGGCTACTATACCACAGAAGGTACGCTGCTGCATCCCTCGGGTTTAGAGTCCCTTATTCGCTTTTTACGCTTCCACGGGGAGGAGATGGAATGGTGCTATATTCTTAATCCGGACACCACGCGGATGGCCGTTGTTTCTTGGCTTTCTTGTTTCATTGTTTCTTTCGAAAATATTTATTTTACAATTCACTCGTAAAAGTATGCATGCTGTTTTCATCTTTTGTTTATTGGATTGCTTTAAGTGCATTAAGTAATGTGGTTTATTAGTTTTTATTTTTAATTATCCGTTGGATGCGTGTGGCCGGACTTTTTGGAGATCTATAGGGGAGCCGCTTTGATATGCTTTGTTCAGCAGTGGCCGTCCTTTGGCTAATAAGATGTTGATGATCCTGAAGTCCCTAAATATTGCCGTGGTCCATTTTCACTGCTGCATAAACCCCTGTTTATCATTCCCAAGTTCAACCCTTACTCCAGCTCTGTATAGGGATAACATACAGAAGGGCGCTCAAGTGGGTCGTTGGGGCGTGTCCTGACTTCTGAAGCTGACATCGATGCACAGCGCGCCCACACACATGATCTAATCCTCCAGATCCCCTCTGACTAGGTTACTAAGTAGGCAGGCAAGCCGACTGATTTAACCGAGTGAATGGCTACGTAAGGTATGTAGCGTGCGGTTCACTGAATTTCCCCTGTTACACTAAACTAACTACTTAAAATTACGTAATTCTTGCACTTGTACAACTTCTTTCATTAGCTTCTCTCACTTCGTCTATTAATCTACGTGTCGTCCTTAGTCTGGAAGCCTGCTAAATTGACATCAATATCAATATAACATCCTGCGACCACGAACCCTGCAAAGTGTTCAAACCGTCAGGAAAAACAAAAATCTATGATATACGCGATATAATCCGTTTAAAAGTGTTTTATTATCAATATAACTTCGAAGCAGAATACAATAGTAATTTTTTTCGCCTTATATGCAAGTTTTATACCGTGCCCAACTTTATTAAACTATTCTAGTGCTATACAGTATCTACAATTTGTTTTCTATAGCTGGGCGACACGGCGTCGCGTGATTGTCATCCTCTCTCACTTATCCCACTTTAATCTGTGACCAGCCTCTCCACAGCGGTGGGTTCGGTAGCAGAGATTACGTAGCAACCAATTAATCGATTGATTAAAGTGTCGACACAGAGAAAAAGTTACCAAGAAGAGGTCATTCGCTGTCTCAGTCGACCGCCGTCCGCTCGCTCGCTCTTTAACCGCGTGAATGACACTCGAGTCGTTGTTGTTATGTATCTATCTACTTCTATGTGTTTAAGTAGTCCCATTAAGTCGGTCCGAGTGCCGTGTGACTTTGACTTTATTGCTTAACTTGCCGCCGGATACTTGTCAGATACAGGTTTTGTAAAAAATAGAACAGTCATTATCTATATGACCCTGAATTTATTGTTGAAGAAGGTAACAGGCTTTTGATAGTTCATTATTCATTGCGCCTTATTTCTGCATCGTCACTTGTATGATCACAAGTTTAACAACAGTATCTGTATTGATTTTCTGTATACAATGCAAGTGGAGGGAACTTTCTCTATAACAAACATACGATGTATTATATTAACGCTATGAATCATGAGTAATGAGTGAGACTTGCCAGTGTGGACAATAGTAACAATTACTTGTGGGGTCGACAACCGACCATGTTTAGTAAGGGCTCGCGTTACACTTGAATCGGAGATTATGAATCATGTCTACGAACGTTAGTACATTGAAAGTTTGTTATGACTTTATGAGCAATCAGGGCAAAGTCTGCAGTTTGTGTTACAATCATCATCATCGTATCATATCAGCCACAGGACGTCCACTGCTGAACAAAGGCCTCCCCCTCAGATTTCCACAACGAGCGGTCACATGCCGCTCTCATCCAACGACTCCTAGCGACCTTCACCAGATCGTCTGTCCACCTCGTTGGAGGTCGTCCCACGCTGCGTTTACCGGTGCGTGGTCTCCATTCGAGAACCTTTGTGCCCCAACGGCCATCAGTTCTACGAACTATGTGCCCCGTCTATTGCCACTTCAGTTTACTAATCCTTTTAGCTATGTCAACAACTTTAGTTCTTCTACGGATCTCCTCATTTCTGATTTGATCTCGTAAATAAATACCATGCATAGCTCTCTCCATAACTCGCTGAGTGACCTTGAGCTTTCTTTTGAGGCCCATTGTGAGTGACCACGTCTCTGTTCCATATGTCATCACTGGTAACAAAATTGTTTTACAATACGACGTTTTAACAGTCTTAATTTCTTTCTTATTATTCATCGTGAATGGGGTTCAGCAGGAGCTCAATTTACGATCGCTAGTAAAATTCCGAAACCCAAAAGTTGTGTGAAGGTAACTCACATGTGGCTTCATTTGTGCTTGACACGTGTTTTCCATATTCATGAGTATGTTTGTTATTGTTACGGTCCACGGTACAGGCCTTGGGTAACAAAGATTAATTATACATGACTTTTATATTTTTTTAAATCTAGAATTGATAGAATCTTTCTTAGTTCTATTTTTGTACAATATATTTCTCTGTATAACTTTCTCAGTTAAAGATAGTAGTATATTGACCTGGGGTCCATGAAAGGATCCTCTCCCTGGCAGCGTGTTCTGTAGTAAGTGTGGTGCTGTGTAGGACATGGCGCATGGTATCAAGTCCAGCGTGCCGTGGCACCTGCACGCGACAAGATCTCACTGCCGCTGCAGTGACCGCAGTGCGTGTGCCGAATACTAGGCCAATATAGTTTAAGTTTTTTGCTCAGAGTTATTAGCTCCTTCCCATTACATCTATTCTTCCTTTGCATTGGCTGTCGTACGCGTGCGATTTCAACTATGTGACAAGGGCTCCTGCCGTGTGGTGCCGGCTCAGAATGCCACCACCCCATCTCCTCCCATGGGTGTCGTAAAAGTCGACTAAGGGATTAGCCGGAGGATGGGCAGCAGCGTCCTTCGAGTACATTAACAACTCAACTGCGGGCCTGTGTCCAGCAGTGGACTTCATTCGGCCGAAATGATGATAAGGGCTCCTACAGAAGTGGAGCCAAAGGCGAGCTCGTGTAGCCAATATAAAATCGTGTCGTAAAGAAGTCTGTCGATTCATTCACGTCATATTTTAATAGCGAGGTAGCCAATAGAAGTCTTGTGGCCTCCGCCTACTGATCTAGTAGGTGTCTGGCGGACCGGTTTATCGTCAGTACTAAACAACTGGTTCCGATACTTACTGAAGGTAGTGGTTTTATAGTTTTTGTATATGATATTATTTATTTTGGTTCATGTACATGGTTGGTTTATCTCCGTGATATACAGGGTTTCCAGTAAATAGCACGACATTCTGCAGGGGGTGAGAGCTTGGGTCAATACCTACCAAAAAAACACAATATATGTTCAGCTAAATCTTACGGATTTACAGTAGTACAAAATTTTCCCAAATATCGAAAAATCTCTACCTTGACACAGATTTTTAAGCATCTCGTAATAAAAAATCCTTTTCTAGTTTTTTTTTACCTCAAATATTTGTGAGTATCGACTTACTCGTTGATAAGTCTTTATTCCATTAAAAACTAAAATGTTTTCAAGAAATACAATTTTTATTTATATTTTCACAGTAGTTTTAGTTTCACAGTTCTTTGTACTACTGTAAATCCGTAGATTGTATTTTTTTTGGTAGATATTGACCCAAGCTCTCACCCCCTGCAGTATGTCGTGCTATTTACTGGACATCCTGTATATCTGTTACAACTCGGTGTCAGAGTTTATTGTATGACCAATTCATACGCAATCAATTCGCTTCCTCACGTCTGTTTCATAACAATGCATATATTATCCATCGGCGTAATCAAACGGCAGCATTTAGTGCACACGAGCACCTGTTAGTCCCGTCGCGTGCCGCCACTGTTTATGTGCCCACGTCGGCGTCGTTGAGGCAGGCTCTGTTTACTACGTATAAAAATAAACAATTAAGTTGCCGCACCAGGCCGGCTGATGTTCGCGCTGCTGAGTGAGCTCTATTGTTATAGCATAATAAATGGCCGGTCGCTTTGCCTCCGAGCGATTATGTGCGTATTTTCAGGTTAAAAATCAAATGGTTACGTTTGAATTTAGAGTCGGTTCGCGATGTGAGGTAGTGATGTATCGAGCATAACATTCTTGTTGATTACATAGCCAGGAATGTACGAGGGAAACTGTTTTCGCTATTTTCGTAAGAATTTCGTGCATCATCAATATCTTTTATATAAATAATTCTGTCAGTCTAATAGTTGCGTAAACAGTAGATACAGACTTTCGAAAAAACTAGTTTGATAAAATTCGATTTTATCATTAAGCACACCAAAACATCGGTGAAATTCGTTTGTTCGTATTTCCAGCAAACATCTCTATCGACGAAGGTGGCGCAACGCATGTCGTTCGGTCTCCTCGGCGGGAAGACGGCGGCGCGGTGCGAGTTCGTGCGCATGAAGGGCCCCAGCGGCAAGGGACACGCCGAGATGGCCGTGTCGAGACCCAGGACCGCCGGGCTCGACACGCCTACCTCCGAGCCCGGTCTTTCCGCTACTGACATGTGGGACAGCGACTGGGACGATGACCCCGAGGAGATGTTCATGTATAGACACCAGGTGAGTGGCGGAAGACTATGGCCTTGTCTTGCTATCTGCTCTTATTAAAATAGGTTGACTATAGTAGTGTGCGGCATATAAACAACTTGTCTTCGTAGCCGCAGACATCTGCTATGTTCGGACCGTTCCGATATACTAACCACCATAGCGTGCCGTTCCAGCGCCGCCTGAGCGACCCCAGCGCCAACATCAACAACTTCGCGCGCGGCGGCTGGCGCACCCGCGACTCTCGCGACAAGAGCCGCTCCGAGAACGAGGGCCTGGACTCGCTCGTCAACGGCATCGCCGAGGTGGAGGCGGGCGACCTGCGCGACGGTAGGTAGCTCTTCTACGTTCTGCTGCATCCGGAACACGCTCGCACATAGCATTATCCCTGCCCTGGTCCCACGTTGGTCGGGATGGGCGCAGTATGATTTTCTCTTCCATGTCCAGTCAGCTCTTTTCTTTGGTTTCTCATTCCTCCATTGATTACCATTCATAATGATCACTCTCTTAGTCACATGCGTTTCATCCGTCCTCATCACGTGCCCATACCAAAGCAAGTAACAAACAACTTCTTGTCAACTTTTCCATCACTGGCGCCACTTTCAGACTCTCTTTAATATAATTCATTCTTCCTTTTTTTTTACTGTCGCTTATAGTTTTGAGAAGGAATTTATAACACAAAGAAAATGTAAATATGTCTTTCAACTCTAAACAGTGTATTTTGGGGATTCCGGATGCCTCTTCCAAACAAAGTATGTCCACACCGCCTCAGTCTTTTGTTAGGAGCGCATGAACCATCTTACACCGAGGAAAATTAAAATCGAAGTATTTTCTATAAGAATGGACTCGTCTAGTTTCATGAATGATCTTTTCCTGTGACATCTGTGTACTCACTTTGATGAGACGGAATTATGTAATACTTATCTATCACGTGTCAACAGAAATTTAAACACACATAAATAATTCATACATTGACAATGTCGAATTGAAATTCGATCGCAGTCAATGAGAATTCTTAATGGAATTGATTATCTAAATTAGTTTGACATTGAGCGGTGTTGAAAGTTCTTGGTTGGATACTCTTTGAGTCCTAATCGTCGTATCTATGTGCATTTGTAGCGGACGCTGTTCTTACAATGAATATTCTCAACATATTATTTTTATTTGTTAACGCTGTTAAAAGTGTATGGTATCGCTGGCGGCAAAAGAGAGTATGCAAGCAACATTTCAATAACTCATCATTTTTGTAATAATTATGAACAAAAAAGATTGTTCTGGCCGGTGACCTAAATGTTAATACTTTACAAACTAACAAGAAAACTTTAGCATTTTTTCATTTATCATTTCACATCAAGGAAACCACGCCTCTAAACTCCTGTATTGATCACATAATCAGCAATATACGATCTGCTAATTTTAAAGGTGAGGTTACATCTAGACCTCTCGAGCCACAACACAGCCCAATAGCTAAGTATTCCAGAAAACAGAAAGTTTCCCTAGAGTATAACATTCAAAGAAGAGACTACAATAACTGCCATATAAAAATATGAAAAATGTCTATCAAGTCTCTCTTTCTCTGAGGTTTATGGCGAATAAAATATTAATATGGCGTACCAACAATTCCAGCATCTAGTACTGTTATTTACGATTCATGCTTTCCCACAATGAGGAAAAAACCTCCCCAAAATGGGGTGAGTCAAATGGATAACTAGGCGGCTAAAAATAAGTTGTAGAACTAATAATTTTACGGTATACATTACTATAAACAAAAAATTGTACTATGGCCTGACCAATACCGCTATATCGCGCCTTAGGCTTGCGCGGGGAGGTGGGGAGTGGGAAGGAAAGAGACAAAATGACAAAACGGAGCGGCTGCTCGGCCCCCCGACAAACGTTAGTTTAATAAAAATGTTGACATTTGGCGCTATTTTGAAACTAGACGCAGTTTGTAGTATTATAACAGGTTTCACATTTCAACTCTTAGAACAGAGTAAATATAGAAAGACATAGAGCGGCAGTCTTTCTTGTTTTAACTGGCATGACTGTCCGTTCTGTGAACTTTTTGGTAACTCTAAAAACTAAATCGCAAATATATTTGATTGATATAAAAAAGTTGTAGGTAGTTTATAAAATTGTTGATAGTTACATTAGAAAGTAAAATCTTTATTATTAAATAAAACAGCGTGCTAATTACATGATAATTAATTTCGGACATTAATAAATAACTGAACCGAAGAATATTAATTATTGTGAGTCTGTTTTTATGTTCTATGTGTGTTCCGCGATACATCGAACATTTTTTGATAGATTTTATTGTATTTATAGCATAAACTTCGTTATATTTAGCATTTATACCTAAATCTTCAAACAAAAATAGCATTTAAAACACCGTCCTACTCCATGTATTTCCTGTTCTTAATCAGTCAATGTTTGACACAATAGCTGGCGCGTTATTCCAAACATTGGTGAAACAAACGTAATAGCTGTAAGTTTAATTTATATTTCAAGTTCAATTTAGTTTACTTAAAGATATACGTTTTACATAAACTTATCGCAAAACAGGTATTCATTAAAAAAACTTAGTATCATTTTCACAATTACTAATATCAAATAAGACGATAACATTATTTATGCTCTTATTTCTCGGGCTGTTGTTGAAGCGTTCATCGGAAATCTAGTATAATTGTTGATCGAAGAATAAAACCAATATACAAAAAAAGATGATGTTGTTAAAATAGAGAACTACAGGCCAATTATTATTTATACCCATTGTATCGAAATTCTTGAAATAGCCATGTATAAAATACTTACAGATTTTATAGCAAAACGTTGTATTCTTAAAAGTGAATTGGCTTCCAAACAGGAAAATCGATCGCATTAGCCTCTTATGACATAGCAAAAAAAATTATCGACAACCTGGATGATGGAAAATTAGTAATGGCAATATTTTTTGGCGTGTCGAAAGCTTTGGATTTTGTCTCCCACAGATTACTGCTAAATAAATGAGAAAGTTATGGTATCCGAGACCCGGCATTCAAATGAATACAGTTTTACCTAATTAATAGAATTCAAAACATATGGAAAAATGAGAATGTAGTTGAATAAATCTGACTTTATGCGGAACCTTTGTGGAGTACCCCAAGGTAGTATTCTCGACCTCTTGTTGTTTTTGCTATACATGAATGACGTTCCTAACATAAGAAAAAATCCTTGTACCCTTGTGCTGATGACATATCCATAATAATTTCTTTTTCAAATAATGATGTAAATAATTATAGTTTGGACATTAATAATACAATAAATTCTATTATATTATGATAAAAACAATTAGCAAGTATTTTTTTATTTAATTTAGAACATATGGCAAGAAATGCGAATTTATTAGCTTAAACTATTATGGTGAAACACTAACACACACGTACATAAAATTTCTTGGCATTATTTTAGATAGGTTCTGTTATTGGAAAGCGTACATTAATCATATTTGCGATCAATAAAATTAGTTTGTTCATGTTTTATTCTGACTTCGAAAAACAGCTAACAGAAACACGGTTTTAATTGCTTACCACGGCTATGTAGCTGTCGTATTTAGATACGGACTTATATTTTGGGGTAACTCCAAGGATATACAGAGAGTGTTTGTTGTACAAAATAAAGTGTGGCCGAGCTATTGTTGGTATTCCACCATGGGAATCATGCAAGGCTATATTTTCATTTAAGATACATTAAGAATAAGGTGCTGGTGCGTTCCATAGAAGTTGTATATTAGTTGTCTGCATATTATTAAATTCTTGTGTGTATACCGAATTATATGCGATGCTTGTTATTTGTAACGCTCGTGAGTCGCAGCATAGATTGTAGTCGTTGCACGTTTCACGCACGCTTGATGTTGTCGCTTTAGTTTTACTTTTATGCCAGTTTGCCCGGAGAAAGCCAGGAACGAGCACGCTTCCCACATTTGATACTCGGTCAGACGAGAGCGGCGCAGTGGTCGCTCGTAACGTGTAACGTAGTAAATTGAAATTAGAGCCGAATAGTGACGCGCACGAATAACGCTAGCCTTTAGTATGTACGCGGTAATTCTGGGACGGCGGTCGAGCGGGGCCGGGGGCGACGGGCCGTTTCTGTCGTTTGGACTCTCAGTCGGGTCCTTGTTCAGTTTTTGGTGTCGTTTCTAAACGCGGACGTGCGTACGAACGACCCGAAAACCGGGCGCAGGGACGGCCGGGCATGGCAACGCGTTGACGCGGGTGTGTTGTCCGTAGCGGCGCGACGCTCGTCCCGCTGGCGCTGCTGCGGGCCGGCGCGCCTGGCGCCCGACATGCGCGACGTGTACCGCCGCGCCGCCGCCGACGTGTCGTCGCCCGCCTGCCTGCGCAGCGTCACGCCGCGCCGCCGCGGCCTGCGCGCCGCGCCCGGCCCGCCGCCGCTGCGCCGCGTGCCCCGCCCCGCGCCCGGCCCCGAGCCCGAGTGCGAACTGGCCGCCGACGCGCTCGCGGAGGGCGAGGGGCGCGCGGGGGCGGAGGCGCGCGGCGCGGGGGTGGCGGCGCGGGGCGCGGAGGCGGGCTGGGAGGAGCTGCCGGCGGAGGCGCGCGGCGGGGGCGGCGCGGCCAGCGGAGGCGCGCGCGCGTACGTGACGCTGCCGCGGGCGCGGCGCGGCACGGCGGCGGCGCTGTTCCGGCGCGCCCCGCTGCCGCCGCGCCGGACCACGCCCGACGGCACGGACATCTTCTACTGGTGCGACGCGCCGCGCGCCCGCCGCTCCGGTACGGCCCGCGCCCGGTTTTTGTATCGTCGCATGCCCGCCCTCCGGTCGCCCGTCGCTTTCTTTGAACGAATGTCCCTCGCGCCAGAGCGAAACCCCGATACGGTGCAATAGTTTTGGCTAACGAATCTCAACAAATCTGCCTCTTGACGAAGATCTGTGTTGTATCTATGAGTGTACTGCGTCGCCTCGCCTAGCTTAATATCATCACCATACATCCTGCCCAAAGGACAAGACGCGATCCCCATCTCGAAAGCTCCTACACTCGCATCGCATAGTTACATACTCCTCCGTTTTACAAAATTACGTTAAATATTCATTTTAAAATTATTACCTCAGCTGCCATAGAAATTACATCTCAATAACGTTATAAATAACACACTAATCCATCGTAAAACATCATCCATACAAAACAATTTTTTATACAAACATAATGAACGTCACGTACATGTCTCTTCAGAACTGGACGACGGCGCGTACAACCCTCTGTGGGCGATGCGCGGCTTCACGCAGACCTTCCACCTATGGAAAGAGGGCAAGCGGCAGCAATCTACTCCACTGAACGCGTACCTCACGTACGTAACGCTGCCCTGGTGGACCATCGCCAAAGGTCAGTAATGTCACAATCCACTTCCCTGCTGTAATCACAATCCCGCCCGGCTGTCGTACCTAAATTATCCTTTGGATGGTACAGGCAGGGTCTATTATTTCGTCAGAACCCATGTTGCCTCGCCGATTGTAAAAAGCACCAAGTGCGCTCCAGAATCGACATCGTCTCAACAATTATAAATGTCACCAAGCATACTCCTTTATCGACTCTACCTCTCCAAATATAAATCACGGCTAGCGTGCTACATAACCGACATTGCCTCGCCAGTCATAAATAACGCTCAGCGCAGTCCACAATCGACATTGATTTATAAATCGCGGCAAACTTGATCTGAATCAAGATATCTAACGTCACTGATTTTGATTCCCAAATTTTGCCGGCCCTCATATTGTGCTGCCCTAGGTCCGATATGTCTCCTCGTACGCCAAATCTTCAGGTCGCTGGGTGTTGTGGGATGTGGCCGGCATGTGACCGGGTGTTGTTGAAATATACGGGGGAGGCATTTGTTCAGCTGTGGACGTTCTTTGGCTGATATGATGATGAAGCAAAATCATCAAAATTAAATATATGAATTAATCCATACTTCGCCTTGCTTCCTACGAGTGCCATATGAATTAGTAAAATGTCCCAAGTATTGGTTAAATTTCTATAATACGCATAATAAAACTAAGTCCGTGAAACGAACCAGGAGCAAGATATAATATATCATTAAATTCGTGAAAAGGACGACGAGAATCAAAAATAACAACAGGATGTTTTACAGTGCCCACATAAACTTCCGATTTCAAACCTTAAACAATTTTTACAAGCCGAGGATTATGTGTACAATCGAAAGACATGACACATCATTTACGGCCAATATTAATAATCAATCTAGGTAATCTAAAATCTTCAGATTTAAGATTTTGAAATTCATCCGTTGCTGTGTTACGATTACATTTAACACAAAAAACAGACATATCCGAAAACCAAAATTTTGAGATTAGACCGATTATTAATTTCGGCCGTTAGACTGCCAAGTAAACAGTAACTACTGAAGCATAATGATAATATCAAGCATAATGATAATATCCTCCTGTTTAGTCAGTAATACCGCATTATTATAAACATTTAAGGTTTAGAGTAAACAGCATATACTTGACGATCGAAAGGCGGAGTCACGAAAAGGTTTTAAATAATAATTTGATTAGAAAGCTACAGTATGGCTTGGTAACAGGTGCTTATATCATTGCGTGCGCATCGTTTGCAATATTTCTGAAGAATATCACGCCAATAAACCGTCCGTAAGTACATTGCATTTTTGAACATGGAAGACGCTTTTGACCCGGTTCCAAGATATACAATTTGGTGCAGCCCTAGAAAGAAATATATACCCCACAACTACATAACCACTATCGCCGGCAATGTACAAAAATATGAGATATATGGTATATAAAGTTGGTATATGAGATATATGGTTTAACCTTATTAATAGCAGTCACGGAAGGAGTATACCAAGGGTATGTCTTAAGCCCCTTCTTATTTTGCTTGGTACTGGATCATGAGCAATAATTACCGTATGATGTTGCCATATGCACGGATTTTGGCTCCAAGCTATTCTTCTTGCAAAACACTAGCTACATTTGGGTGGCGTTACTAATGAAAGTTGTAAAATCCCAGATTATGTCATTTAACGAGTCGGTTTTAGGTAAAAGGTATATATCAACGTACAATCAATCATCAAATATGACAATTACAAATACATTTGATGCACAGCTCTAGTGCTCTATAGCAGAACATTCAGCATCGCGAATAGCGGCTACCTTGTTGAAATGGCGTGAAGTGAGTGATTGGTTGGGGTAAGATGAGACGTGAAGATGCCTGTCAATCTCAAATGATTGGTCTATAAAAGTATTGTAAGATCAGTCTTGACAGATGAAAATAAAACTTAAACATGCATGTAAAAATATTTCAACGCCATCCAAGTTGCCGAAATGAAAATGCTGAGGTGGTGTCACTTCTCACGACAGAATCAGCAATGGGTACATCTGAGGTAGTCTTAATGCATGAGAATAGTGTGGGCTTGTAGGGAGCAGACTCCCGAGTTACGTAGGCAACCTGGCAGTACAACTGTCCGCCCCTGATAGGAGGCCGAGGGAGATCTTAAACTAGGTGGATAAATGTAGTGCATAGGGAGGCATCCGATACGAATGTCATGAATAGAGCTAAGTGGATGAGCAAAATAAAGAAGACTGACTCCGTCTCCATGTGGGATTGACAGTCGGAGGGAGAGAGAGAGCTCACTACGATGCGAACAATAAGCCAAAATGTTTTGGTCAAGTTTGATCAAATTCTGATGATTCAGATTGTTTTTCTGATAAAAGAAATTGTATGGACTTGTGTAAAAACAAATGCCGCTTATATTATTTTGTAAAAAGTTCACGTTTAACTAAAACTTAATCAATATGAATATTGCTTTACAAAAAATAAGCTGCAAAGCAAAGCTGCTGCATCCCAGTGGTGCCCAGATAACTAGATGGTGAATATAGTAGCACTCCATCTTCTCCCGTAGATGTGGTATTTTTTACTAAAGCTCCGGTTTGTGTTCTGTCTGTTTAAAATGTTCCCATACTATTTTTAGTAATTCAAACACACTGTGTATCGACACCGTCCTTCGATAATGTATTTTCTAAACTCGTAAGTTATTACGTTTCAGACATCCTGGACCACCGTGAGGAGCCCGTACTGACATTCTGAGCGGCAGCCCCCCCGGCTCGCTGCGGCACACCGACCCAAAGCACGCAGCTAGCGTACCTACCACAACTAGATATTACGAGAGAATATAGTGTAAGAACCGCACAAAAACCACAGTTACTATAAAGGAGTTGATTTGTGATAGATGAAGAGTCAAATCAAGCTGTTTGTTGTATTTTTCCATTAAATAATAAGTGAAAATGTGCCGAGCAACTGCAACGGTCCGTATTACGTACAATGAAGCGAGTTTAAGCCTCCCCCACTAGTGCTCCCGGAGCGTACGCGTTCTTCAAACGTGTTGTGTGTAGTTGACCCTCTGTCTGATCACTATCAAACGGATCCCTATTATTAACTACTATTAACATCACTATTAACTCTGGAGAAACCCCTCGAGACTTTACTTCTAAAAAGAAAATTACAGATATGAAGGAAAAAGCCTAATCAGCTTCGGGATAGGGATGTTCGATATTAGAAAAACATCGATGTTAACATCGATTCAAAAATATCGATGTACGATACATATCGAAAGGAAAACATCGAATGCTGACATGATCAATGTTTTGGGTAGCAAAATAAACAATCTATTGTTTTAATTAGTGTCGGAGAGGCATTCAATCTTCAGTCGGTACAAGGGCTTCCGCAAAATACAAGCGCTAATGAATAGTGCAACTCCCACTGTCGCAAAATAGTTGTGATACAGTTGTGCAACTAAACAATAAGCATAGAAAAAGTATGAAATTCCAAGTAAATTGTTGAGAATTCTGTTTGAAACGCGAGGGTGTCACCATGGCCTTATAATCACTGCTTATTTTAATGTATATTTCGGTGTCGTGTTACACCGTTACACGATAACCAATCGGATATTATTCTGTAGGGCTTTACGCTGTCCACCTGTAATCATTTAAGTTATTTACTACCTCATTGACGTCATCGTTATCGAAGCCTTCTTCCAAATTGACGGCACGGTTGGTAGAGTGGCTGATACAGTCGGCTGTTCCGCTCCGGGTCGTGGGTTCGATTCCCGCACGGAACAAATATTTGTATGATCAGCAGGTAGTTGTTCCGGGTCTGGGTGTGTTGTATGTGGAATTCATGTCTGTGAACGCACCCACGACACAGGAGCAATCCTAGTGTGAGGCGACGTTTAAAGTTTAAACGTTTATCTTGGGGTTTAATTTATTTAATTAGAGTTACAGGTGCGCCCATGATATTCGCAGATACATTGCACGTGTGTGCACACGTGGACGCACCACTTCCCCTGCAAAGGGTATCGGTTAGTTAATCATATAATACGTATATAATCTTATGTATATTTGATTAAATAACTACCAAAGTTTACTTATGATTCAAATAATATTTACGTATAATTAGTGATTTCAAACGTGCCGCCGTACAAGATGTATTTGTCGATGCTTAGTTCATATTTGAGTAGAATATTTGCTTCAGTCCCATGTCCATCATGGTATTAAAAATACATCGTTTCAATGTTTATTGTTTGGCACGTCAGTCGTAAACTCACACAAATTATTACGACCTTCGCGTCACAGAATACAATGTTTAAAACGTTACCTTGTCTCGAAACATTACACTGCATTAATGTTCTCTACGAAGGTGTTCAGGGGACGTACCATGTGAACGGATAAATTGTTAAAGATTGACTAGTAGAGAACGCTATATAGCATTAAGTCTGCCTTTTTTTTGTGAAAAAGTTGCCCCACACTAGGATTTCTCCTGTGTCGTGGGTGCGTTTACAGACTCGAATTCCACACACAATACACCCGGACCCGAAACAACTACCTGCAGATCATACACATATTTGTTCCGTGCGGGAATTCAACCCACGACCCGGAGCGCAGCAGCCGACTGTATCAGCCACTGCACCAACCTTGTTTATACCATTGTGCAGAAAAGTATTAAAAATATATTTTTTGTACACAGACTACGATATTGAGTTTTCTATCAGCATGCCTTGTACAAAAATTCTTATAACATTTTGGGGACAGTGTCAAGTATACAATTTCATAGATAAGAATAAACGGGATTCTTTTAGCTGTAATGTTCAGAATGTTGCAAGATATATGGTGTAAATCTATGGTCATGAAACTGGAATACAAAATACATGGTTGTTATCAATGTAACGTCCACCATAATTATTTACTACAGTCACGCAAAAGCCAAACACTAAGACATTTATATGTTTTGTGACATTATCTTATCTGATCACAGGTTCCAACATGTTCATAATATTTGTACTAAGTACAAATAAAACCACTTTTTTAATTCTTTAATCTAATTCTGTGACAAGTTCCAAGTGCATGCAACGCATACTAAGTGACCGCCGTGTTGACGAAAAGCATGGAGTACATATCACAAGATAAACTTTGCTGACATCGTCAAAAACCCTTTTGCAGACTATTGTGTTGTTATTTATCTATTATGACTAATGACCTGTTCACACACAGTGCTTTACAGAAATGTAATTATGATTTGTGTGAATGGGGCCTTACATAAGCATCTGTAAGTCTAAATAGTTTTTAAAGTTAAAACCAGCTGATTGGTATGTCCAAAGGTGTTACTTGAATGAAAATAAATTTGTGACATGAATGCAACATTCCAGATAAGTAGGCCAACAAATTGTTTTGTAATCGACTTTATCTTGTAATGCATATTGTTTCTATTCTTTATGTATTGAAATAACTGTTATTTAAAACGACTATTACTTCCTATATTAAGATATAACATAAGACGAGGCTGTGTTTGTAATTTGTATGTATATCCGTACAATCACTGTAGATAGATAGTCTATGCATAAACATCAAATTAAATCATCATATGGAATCTCACAATGATTATGTATTATTCGTGTGATATACGTTAGGCCATATTTATTGTTCTACTGACAGTCTGTAATTTGTAACCGAGATTATTATTTATAAGTGTCAAGCTTTGTTAGTGTTATTTATTAGTACACATAAATGTCCATTTTATTTGTATTGTAAATGTATCAGTAGGACCAGGTCGCTACGAGCGGCGTCGCCTAAGCGAGTACTCTAGTCACTGTTTTTATGTTATTTTAGTTATCAATGAAGCCCACATGGATCTTCTTGGTCTAGATCTATCTGATCTGAGTTGATGGAATCTAGTCAAATATAAAAAATACGTCAGGAGATGTGATACATGTATACATTCAGCTTCCTCACTGTTGACAAAAATCACTTAAGATTACTTATTATAATTTCAGGGTTATTCAGAGTTACTGGGTTCGCGCCTCATAGATATGTCTGGGCACAATATTATTATTAAAAATAATAATTTTAATACCCGTACCATACGTTTATTGTTATATCTGAATTGAATATAAATTATATAAATATAACTGAAGTAGTCCATGTAAATGTTCTGGTCTGTCGAGTAGAGGTCTAGGACCGTCTCCTCCGACTTTAATTCCGTGTCAAAGTCGGAATTGCAAGATAAGTGACATTTGACTCGACAGACTTCCCTCGATTGGCACTACTCGGAATCGGATAGGCTCCGAACATAACTGAATAACCTTCAATTTGTACAAACAGTTATAAAATGTCTGTAAGAAGATCATAAGAGACGTTTAATAGCTATGTTAATGTGAATTTATTTGTATATATTTTTCGTTTATAATATGTTTATAACTATTTTCGATTAAAATTGACTTCACTTGAGTTATATTCTTAATAAAATGTATATTAAATACGTGATACATTACACTGGATTTGAAATGAATCTTATAACAAGATCGGATGATAAACTTTAACCCTACAAACATATTACACACACAGTTGTGTACGCGAGAAACATCATATTTTTGTATTAAAAGTTATACCTACTTAATGATTTAACCCCAATCAGTGAGATATCATTCCGACAGCCACACCAGGTTCTGTGCGGGGCTGGTTACATGTAACATCATTTTAGTTTTACGTGGACTTAGTGCAGGAGCAGTATGGAAACGGTGCTAAACATTTAGATCTAAGGCATTGTCTTGGAAACTATGCGGGTCCCGTACAAGAGCGCTGTTGTAGAGCCATACAATTACTAATTAATTATAGATGTGTTTTGAATTAATGAGTCTAGTCAAGATATACTTTATGCGTATTTTAATATTTACATAATATGACTGAATTAAATAATTGCAAACAGCATGTGTGTTGTTTAATTTCCTTGAACACGTGTAGCGAGTACAGAGCGCAGTTAAATCAACCGGGTTAATGGCGGTGAAGTTTTGATCTTAATGCTGTCACGCATTTCAGAATGTTTAAAAGTGATTTGACAAAGTAAATTGTGTCGGATGGAGACGTTTCCGCGTTAATATTGTAATGTTTTGGTGTAATGGTTACAGATTCATCCCGTAAACTATTGTTATTGTTATCAAAAATTAAAGCATGCGTGTACTCATCATGATCATCATCATCATTTCGGCCGAATAAAGTCCACTGCTGGACACAGGCCTCCCCCAAAGATTACCACAACGACCGATATTGGTGTGTTGTGTGCTCATTGGGAGTTTTGCCATAATTGGGTGTACTCTGACTGGACCTAATTCTTAAGAAAAGAGCAGACGAACATCCCTATTGGGCTTCAGCGAAGCATTATAAAATTAGAAGAATAACTTCTAGTTGGCTGGTGATAGGTACTCCAAGTCATATAAACATCCGCAATAGTATGCCTTTCTGAGCAAGTGTTTGGTGATCAATAGATTTCATTCCCCAATGATTATGATTGTCTTTTGCTTTAAAGTGACCTAAATAATGTTAAGAGCAGTCACGCGCTAACACGGCTTCTAAGACAGATTAAAAATTAGCTGGGCTCGCAACATTGTCAGCATAGAATTTGGAAACACGTCAAGAAGTTAAAGCAATCCCGTTAATCTGTAGGTACAACTATTTAAAGATCAAGTAAGAAAATTGCGTCTATAACGGAGTGGATACTTACTCTGTGATTGCGTCCTTGAAAAAAATGCGACTAAAAACATTATCAGACGACAGAATTCTAACGCAAACTACACAATTGCTACGCTTACATTATACTGCTAGACTACATGAATAGTCTAGCAAGCAAGCGGCTTGAGGGCGGCGGATTTGGGGCAATCCGTCCCTTTCGCCTGATCGAGAAAGGCCGGAGATACCAGAGGCGTGCCGTGCTCCGCGCTCTGGAGTGCGGCTGGTCAGGCCGCACGGGGGAGGGGCCGAGTTGAACAGCTGGGAGTACGGTAAATGCGCAAGTGTAGCTCAAAGGAGCACCATGCTGGTTTTAGCCGGTAAGAATCTGGTACGGCAGGGTGCCTTATTTCCAGAGCCGGAGAATGTCCAAGATAATTGCCCCACGATGAAAGAGGTTACTTTCGCCGTTACGTTTCTATCGAAAGATCCACGACATTACACAAAATAATAAGTAGGTAGTCCACTGTTTAGCACCTATAATAGATAGTGAGATGCCCTGCCAGAGTGGGGGCTTCAAAGTTAAGTACCTAAGTGTTAGCTATTATAGTTTCTTTAATACGTTAGAGTTCACACTAAGAAAGAACAAAACCCTATATTTTATGTAAATATGCGAAAGGAGAAGTTCTATTTAGTTTTCATTCATCATTTCTGCCGATAAACCTCCACTACTGGACGGAACTTCCCCAAAGATTGTCAGAACGAACGGTTTGGGTTTGTGTTGTGTACTTATTGGGGGTTTTTGCCGTAATCGCCACGCTTGGCGCTCGCAGTTGAGTTATAAATGTACTCGAAGGACGCTGTTGCCCATCTTGCAGCTAATTCCATAGTCGCCTTTTACCACCCTACGGGGTTATATGGGCTGGGGGTATTCTTAGCGTATTTAGTTTTTATTGCGCTTTATAAAATAATATTAATAGGTGTTTATTACATGTTAGGGATAGGTATGTATAAGAGGGGAGCACACAGCATTCCACCTCCTTATACATCATTCCCACCTGCACTGTTAATGCTAACTGAAGCGGCTCCGACGGCCGACAGCTGGCCCAATAACTATGTATCTAGCCAAAATATCCCAGACTGGTAACTTTCAGAAGTTTCACTGTAGAGGAAGAGGATTCTGCGACCACCAAACAGTTTGCTCAGCCTGGTGATTACGGGCAATACCTCTGTGAGTACGGGAAATATCTCCGTGAGTACGGGCAATACCTCCGTGAGTACGTGCAATACCGCCGTGAGTATGGGAAATACCTCTGTGAGTACGGGCAATACCTCTGTGAGTACGGGCAATACCTCTGTGAGTACGGGAAATATCTCCATGAGTACGTGCAATACCGCTGTGAGTACGGGCAATACCTCTGTGAGCACGGGACAGACATGTCCTACAGTAGATTACTACGGGTTGTGTCGTCAGTCTCAAATTTTACCTGAAACAATAAAAAAAGCAATTATGAGTAAGTTGGTTGGTAAAATAATTAACTACTTATTAGAATTCCGGGAAACGAAAAGTTCGAATATTGATAAAAGATGGGCCGAGGTGTATTCTGTAGCGATAGTTACTCGGAATCACCTCATCTAATTCTTGAATTCATTCTAAACTCGACTCGCGAGTGTCTGACTATAACCTTGTGCGTCTGACTGATGAGTGAGTGATTAAACATAAAAGAGTGACCATCGATCGAGGTGGTGTTATGAGGCATGAGGACTGAGATAGTCATTCGAGT
Organism: Diloba caeruleocephala; assembly: GCA_947459985.1. Taxonomy (NCBI): domain Eukaryota; kingdom Metazoa; phylum Arthropoda; class Insecta; order Lepidoptera; family Noctuidae; genus Diloba; species Diloba caeruleocephala. The sequence goes on from OX381609.1 coordinate 647,668, forward strand.
TTATAAAACGAGGCTCACAAATTGCGACGTGAGAAATAAAATAGAACAGATAAATTATTATGCGTTAGGAACCGTAAAACTAAATGTCCGTGTGGTGTCCGGATTAAGTATATACCACTCCATCTCCTCCCGTGAATGTCGTAAAATGCGACAAAAAATGGGCAGCAGCGTCCGTTCTGTGGAACAGTAGCCATTCTGCGCTCATCAACCCGCCTGTCAAGCGTGGTGAGTACTGGCAAATTCTTCCCAAAATGACGACACAATTGGAAATCTACGGGGGAGGCCTTCGTTCATCAGTGGACGTCTTTTGGCTGATATGAAGATGAAGAACGCTTTACCAGAAAAATAATACAAAATTGTCTTTCCACTCGCCCGCGACCCGCACTCAATATAAACGTTATTAAAGTTTTCCATCACTCATCCAGTGAAGCGGCGACGTGCCCAGGCCGCCACCCACTTATTTGCTACTCAATGTCATCGCTTACGTTCCCGGTGCCTCGTGAGGACCTTATGACGCACCCCTAGGTAAAACTAGGTCCTCTTTCAGCTGTTTTAAACAGACGAGTTACCCATTACTAGTATTCCGCTCAACACGGAAAATGTAGCAATCTGCAACTTGGGTAACCTTGCCGTATTCAGTCATGTGTGAAAAATTGTAGCTACGTAAAAGTGGAAATGGACAGGCCACATGATTATGCTAGCTAACAGGGAAAAGTTGTGTAAAATTGTAAGCACCCTAGATACAGCAAACGCAGTAGCCGTGGACAACAAAGAAGATAGAAGAACGAACTAAAACTTACAGCAGGCCCGAACTGGAGGAGAGAGGCTTGCGATAGAAACCAATGGTAATTGCTGTGACGCCTTTGCCAAGAAGCACAGTTCAGAATAAAAGGGCTTTATCATTAGTATTATGGTTCTCTAGACGGGTTCATTGTGTGCAAGGAGATACCCGGTCTTTTGACATCATCATATCAGCCACAGGACGTCCACTGCTGAACAAAGGCCTCCCCCTTAGATTTCCACAACGAGCGGTCACATGCCGCTCTCATCCAACGACTCCCAGCGACCTTCACCAGATCGTCTGTCCACCTCGTTGGAGGTCGTCCCACGCTGCGTTTTCCGGTGCGCGGTCTCCATTCGAGAACCTTTGTGCCCCAACGGCCATCAGTTCTACGAGCAATGTGCCCTGCCCATTGCCACTTCAGTTTACTAATCCTTTCAGCTATGTCGACAACTTTAGTTCTTCTACGGATCTCCTCATTTCTGATTCGATCTCGTAGAGAAATACCAAGCATAGCTCTCTCCATAGCTCGCTGGGTGACCTTGAGCTTTCTTATGAGGCCCATTGTGAGTGACCACGTCTCTGTTCCATATGTCATCACTGGTAACACACACTGGTTAAAGACTTGCGTCTTGAGGCATTGCGGTATTGTTGACGAAAAGACGTTGCGAAGTTTCCCGAACGCTGCCCAGCCGAGTCGGATTCGACGATGGACGATTGACCTCTTTCTCGAAGTTGGACCTACCTAACTGGACAGTTTGTCCTAGGGACATACTCGTCAACAACTTCGAGAACAGAGCTCCCAACGGATATTGGGGTGGGCACGACATGGACATTTGACATGACTTTTGTCTTGCCCATGTTCATTTTAAGGCCCACCTGTTGGGAAACTCTGTTGAGATCATCGAGCATTGTGCTGAGCTCTTGCAGCGATTCTGCCATGACTACGATGTCATCGGCAAATCGAAGGTGAGTGATATACTCGCCATTGATGTTAATGCCGAATCCTTTCCACTCCAGTAGCTTGAAGGCATCCTCCATTGCAGCGGTGAACAGTTTCGGGGAAATGACGTCCCCCTGTCTCACACCTCTCTGCAATGGAATTGCCCCCGTGCTCTGTTCATGTACTCGGACCGACATGGTGGCGTTTCTGTATAAGCACTTCAACACTTCAATGTACCGATAGTCAATCTGGCACCGCTGCAGAGATTGCAGCACTGCCCAGGTTTCGATCGAATCGAAGGCTTTCTCATAGTCCACAAACGCCAAGCATAGTGGCAGATTATACTCCTCGGTCTTCTGTATAACCTGCCGCAGCGTATGGATGTGGTCTATGGTACTGAAACCTTTTCTTTTGACAGGCTTACGCGGAATCGTGGCTCTAATACGCAGAGGCCCTTCAGAGATTTTTTTATCTAAAATGTAATTGGACACTGACCAGTAACCGGACTCTCCATGGCTGCACTATAAAAATATAGGCACGAATTGTCCTCGGTGGTAGTTAAGAGATGTAACCTTCAATGATAAGGTCTACTGCAATAGGTATTATATGGATCGAAAATGGAATAAAATTATAAATAACAATAATAATTATTAATATTATACAAATCTCCCTTCCCCGTGTACATACACAGGGCGGTAGTAGCGAGACTTATGTATTTGAAGATGATGTAAGCTGGGAAGTTCCGACGACGTTGGCACATACATCGGGTTTAAAATATCGTTGAATGTTTTGTTCATCAAGTGTAGGTACATAATATTATGGTAATATCATCATCGTTACAGACTTGAGTCAGTCAGTCTTGATTATAATTAAGTTAAGTTAAATAAAATAAAAGCACGCCCCCGCCCTGCCCCAGTACCGGTCAAGGTCACCAGATAACGGATCTCCTCAGTCACTGATTCCATCCCTCTGTTGATTACAGCCTGAGAAATGATAATGTCATAGTTTTACTTCCTTAGTATAACTTACTTGGTTCCCTCTATAAGTACCAGCCTAGTTTAAGGACATTGTCGTAATGTAGGAAGCGTTCAATTAATTATGTAAGACAATAATAGCGTGTACGTAATCCGGAGTGGTGCAAGCGTGGACGTGGGCGTGGGCGACAAGGAATGCGGCACGCGCGGGTAATGAGCGACGACGGGCGGAAGACGTCACTTGTCGCGGCCGAGGAGCCGGCAGGCGGCTGTCCGCGAGCCCGGCTCGTCGCGAGCTGACCTGCCGCTATAGGTAACTGCTCCACAAAATATACTGGCACTAGGGAACTTCCAATAGTCGTCAGTCGGAGCACGCACACGAACGCAACACTTTACACACGGGCTTTATCGGGGATGGACATCGGATCATTCTCGGCGACCACTTAGGATTTCTTAGAGAGGAGCATAATGTGTTTGTGTGTGTGCGCGTGGCTACGAATATAAGAAGTTAAAGTGTCGGTGTACCTTTGTCTTTAGCAGACTGCACGCACTTCATCGCATATCTTCGGCGGATTACTCCTCAGTCACCAGTGTCGCTTTCAGTGTACGGACCGTTTTTCTAATAGAAACTTTATTTGCAATAATTGTCTCGGTCGTGATGAGTGTAATGTAAAGGACACAGGTTTGTTGTGTACAGGTCTGTTTCACCTTATCACGCAAGCATTATAGGGTCAAGAGGGGTAGACGGATTGGTAAGTTCACTTGTATCAATGGACATTGTTCGTCGGACACCGTTTCCAGTCGTGAAAGGCGACTAAGGGACTCTAAACCAGATGGATGAGCAGCAGCGTCTCTTATATGCAGCAGCAGCCATCTTGCGATTAACACCCGCCTGCCAAGTGTGGTGGGTATCGGTAAACTCCCTCCAAAATGACGACACACAGTCTATGGGGGAGGCGTTTGTTCGGCAGTTGACGTCTTTTAGCTGATATGATGATAATGATGAATGTACAAGGGTGAATTTATGATATGTCCCTTCCCTTATAGGGTTTATAATTAATAAGGGTAGTAGTAGACAGCAAACTTGTTGAAGACCATTTTTTCTGACTTCTACTTAAACAGACATCTTTACCCGATGGGCCACTATATCTAGAGGCAGCGATGTTGATTGCCTCTCAAATTTTGCTACCCCTAAAACTGTGCCGCCTTGGACCCGGACTCGCGGGCCTAAGCCCGAACCCAACCCTTTCAATGAATACCTATTGGGAAGCTGCCAAGTGCACATAAACCAATGTGTTCAAAAACAATTGTAATCTAAAGAGCACAGCAGGTCCCAGCTTAACGTGTTTGGTTCCGCTATCTGGTGACCTTGACCGGTAGTGGGGCAGGGCGGGGGCGTGCCATTGAATTAGGGACAAACCAACATTTTAATCTTAGGAAAATATTTTGCATTTAGATGCTTTAAGCATCAGGTTTATGGACAATGAAGTCATGACACGTCATCAACTGATAATGGAACTAGAGCGTGGCGGACTGACCGATATTCCTTGTACTTTTGAGATTATATCGTTAGGAAATGAAGCTCTTGTCTAAATGAAGGCCTAAAAGTGTTAATGTTATTATTAGTCTTGATAAAACCATGTAAAACTTAATAAAAGCATACTTATATATATTACTAAATATAACTATATATTGCATTAATTTAATAACCATGCTATTTAATATGAATAAAATGTTATTTGTTATGATTCGATGAATAAATATTACTAACTATACAGGTATGTACTACTTAAATTCGATAATAAACTTGCCGTTCAATATAATTAAAATATTACTCGTTATTTGTTTTTATTACTATTTAACATACAACATAATTTAAGCATAGTGTAAGCATCATTATTATTATTTTGCTGTGCCCTTTTTTTGCAGTTAAGTTGTAAATGTACTCGAAGGACGCTACCGGCCTCCTATAGTCGCCTTTTAGGACACCCACTGGATGAGATAGGGAACTTGTAAATAGATCTCTATACATATTTTAATTGTGTATATTATTTTGAAATATCATAATTTCGGCCGAATGAAGTCCACTGCTGGACACAGGCCTATACCAATAGGCCAATACCACCACAACGACCGATATGGGTGTGCTGTGGGCTCATTGGGGGGTTTTGCCATAATTGCCACGCTTGGCAGGCGGGTTGGCGATCGCAGTTGAGTTGTTAATGTACTCGAAGGATGCTGCTGCCCATCCTCCAGCTAATCCCATAGTCGACTTTTACGACACCCACGGGAGGAGATGGGGTGGTGGCATTCTGAACTGGCACCACACGAAATATAACATATTTTACATAAAGTGTACATAATATTGCTGGCATTTGTAAGCAGCTGTAAAAAGGATATGATGCTATTTCCTGTTACTGTGAAGTTTAATGAAGACATTTTAAATTACATGTATGTTGATCATCTCTCTATACCATCAGAAAGTAATATAATTTTAAAGAAAATATTTTGTATCGTTAATATATTTTTGTTGTATCGCGCTAAATAAGACAACATTTGGGGCGAGGGGGTCGGAGATATTTGACCCTTTATCTTTGGTGCGGTCGGCGCGCGATACGGGCCGCACTCTGCTGGCGACACACGCGCGGAGCTGGTGAGATCTCGATATTATCCTTAGCTAACTGAAAATTCTAGCACAGTACAAAGATTTGTGGGATTCGCCACTTTCTATTTTATTATTTTTCAGTTTTGTGAAATGACTGCATTCTACAGAATGCAGTTGGCCACATCAGTGGGACTGTCTTGTTCTTATTTTAATTAAATTGTAATTTCAGTAGTTTTACTTAGTGTTTTAGTTTCCAAGAACGTGTTTACTTTAGAACTGAGGTTTAACTCGTTTAAATAGCTGGCTGAAATGATAATGATCATTCATCATAGATAAATTTCAGACGTGTCCATCAATATTATGACTCCTTATGGCTGTAGGGTTCAGCAGAGTTCCAATGAGAGCCGACACAGTGCTTCAAAGTGCTTTTGGCAGCAATGTGGAGTAAAAAGTTGATTGGAACAAAACATGAAGAAGCTATTTATGGCTTGATAAAGATAATTAATTAACTAAATAATAATTACTAATATCTTTATCCACCTTTTACTTAAGATTAAAGTGAAATTATTTGTGTGTACTTCATAATATTTATGCGTGTGACGTTTGTTAGAGCAAGATGTGGCGCTTGTGTTTGGTGTTACTGCTGGCGGCGCGTGCGCATGGTTGCGAGTTGCTTCCAGGCGAGGATGCAGACCCCAAGTCTCCCGGAGACAACTTCTACCGGCTTATCATCAACGGAGAAGTCGAGCGTTATGCGCCCGGCGAGAGATATGTCGGTCAGTATAAAACAGAAACACGTAAAATATTGTGTAAGTGAAAAGTGAATTTCATTAGAGTAAAAACACGTTTTGAGCGTATTCCAAGAACTTACTTAAAGGATTGTTTTTCAATAATCATGTCGTTGCTTATTATCTGTCTGTCATGTGCTTTATTTATGGTGAGGTAGATACTTTTAACGGTACAGTTATGCTAATTACGACGCTCTTCTGCCCGCCTTACTTCACGGACAATACCTATCAATTCAATGAGGAATGTGGCATATCGTTATAGATGAGAAGAAGATAAGAAATTTGATTATTTATAAGTAATTTAGAGTACTTCGGCATAGACACTTGACATAGAGTGTATATATTGCATTTCAACGGTTTTAATTTTATTTGCGCGGAACCCTAACTATTTTTCTCAAATAAAAGTAGCCTAAGTTATTCTTTATAACATGAGCTATCTGCCAGTGAAAGTACCGCAGAAATCGGTCCAGCCGTTTAGGAGATTAGTGGGAACAAACAGACAGACAGACAAACAGACAGACAGACCAAAAAGCTATAAATTGTTTTTTTGTTGTAGGTACCGTATATACTACCGAATGTATTTAGTAAAAGCTGTTATTTTGACGTTAGACTGTAAGACAGTTCAATTTTATTTATTTGTTTTGATTATTTCCTAAAACAGTGCAAATTTTAAATACAAATAAACATAATGTATCTTGATTCTTTTCAAATGCAAAATTATTAAGATAACATAGTACTATATACAAATAGACAATAGGTGTAATCCAACACCTTTACATTTATGAAAAATTTATAATTATATGATACCATCTAAAATTGACGTTTTTAAAAATGTTTTTAAAATAAATACCTCCTCAATTTGATGCATGTTTGTCGACTCGTTTCCCTATTTAAGACTTTTTTGACGATTCCCCTAGATGACACAATTTTCTTTTCTTTGTCGTGGGTACATACATAAACCGTTCCGTGCGGGAATTGAACACGCGACAAGTAGCGCAGAAAGCCACTGCGTAGCGACTGCGCCAAACGTTGCATTGTATATCGACTTACAATGTTCTTCAATTCGTAGATTAAAACATACACACTTAATACTGACAGATTAAAATCATGTCAATATCATAATCATAGATCATTCCTTAAGAGATGGCAACTATAATAGAGAGATCACTGAGCTACCCTATTAGACCCTTGAGTATAACAGTTAGCTATTAGTTCCTTCAACTGTGGTACTTATTTCGAGTTAGCTTTCTAGCGGGTGAATGCATATCAACTGAGGGCCAATTCTCGTAATTAATTAGCACTACGACTGAAACTTGACCGAACTGAGATTAAATTATGAATTGACCGAAAATATGGTATTCTGCTACTCTTAAAGTTCGGTCGGATTTCAGTATAATCTCGAACTAGTCTCATTTCAATCTCAGTTTTGACGTTTATTTAATGACAATTTAGTACATGTGACAGTTCGAAATGTTAGCGGAATACAGTTTTGACTTCGATCAACTTTCGATCCATTTTCGATCTCATCACAGTGTAAATTCACGTTTGACGTTGTTTGTTAGTTTAGGAGAATACCATTTGTGACATTATTGACACTGAGACTAGATCGGAACTATATTTTGAACATTTTTAAATTACGAGAATTGGCCCTCAGATTACAACTATTTTCCTAATACATCACCAGAAAGTGCTGGTCTAATTGTTTCTCGGGGGACCGAGGCGACGCGCATTGCCCTTGAGAACGTGGGCTAACCCCGGGAAAGAGCTACATGGTAGTATTAAGTGCGCCCAAAAGTCAAAAATAACTGCAGCAATTTATCTTTTAATATAATTATTTCCGCGAGTTACGGAAACAGCGAGGTCAACATTTATAATAAAAATAGTTTATTATCCCAGACTAAATCATTAAATGAAACAAAACAAAGGAGACTATAACTTCAGAATTATGTTATGAGCCATAAACTTCAGATCAGAGCAGAATGTGGTTTAATGTATAAGAGTGGTGACCCGGCAAACATATGAGATACATGGACTAGCGTCGATCGTGCAAAATGCATAAAATGCTCAGATAACACACAATATTGTTCATGTACCTACTCCATTTAGCGAGAAGTGATAATTATCCCGGATGACTGATTAGTGTATAGTTGTATTGATATCTACTGTAGTATGTGGTATCTTTATACCTTCATAAGACCTACCAGAAGTGCGGTGTAGGGTTCTAAGTAAGCAGTTGTGACAAAGCATGTGGAAACTGACTTCCAAAAGGAGGAGGTTCTCAATTCGATGCGTAGTTTTTTTTTTTTTGTGTATGTACACCGATTACTCCGAAATTTGTCGACCGATTTGAGCAATTTTTTTTTACTGGTGCACAATACTTTCGAGTTGGTCCCTTATAAATTGCATTACATTTGATGGAGTAGTTTTTTAAATAGCTTCAATAAACAGGTTAATTTTACTGCGCTTATCTAGATGATGTCTTAATAGTTTCGATTCCTCTCAGATCAGAGTTTATTTTTAGTATTAAATATAAATACCAAATTGGAAAAAGTTCTTTCATATAATTATACTAAAAAGAAACAAATAATACTTTTTAACAAAAAAATACCGACTTCAAAAAGGAAAAAAATAACTTAAGAAGTCGGGCGGGGCCATGTATAAAATATAACTTCTCGTTGGTCTGCATGAATCATGGTTGGGGCATACCTGGCGCCGCCCGACTTCATAGAGTATTTTTTCCTTTTTGAAGTCGGTATTTTTTTTTTAAAAAGTTTTATTGAAGTCAGACAACAGATTCGACAGCATTTAATCATTAAGCAAAAGTTTAATGAATCTTTTTTCTTATAGTGACCCTGGTAGGTTCCCGCACCCACGATGTGGTGCAGCAGTTCACGAGGTTCCAAATGGTCCTGGACCCGCTGGATCCGTCAACACCGCGCTCCCCAAGCAAGCAGGGCCAGTTCCAACTGTTCGCCGACACCCTCACCAAGTTCGACGAAGAGTGCACTAACTCCGTCATTGAGTCTGATGACCTGCCCAAGACTGAAGTTCAAGTAATGTGGAAGGCACCAGCTACTGGTTCTGGATGTGTTCTGCTTAAGTAAGTTACGATTCTGCTTCAATAATGTCATCCAAGTGACGCATATCCCGGATTTTGACGGCTTTTATCTGGTAGGAATAAAGTTGAGCCTAGAACCTCAACGGTCAAGAGCCAAGGGGGCTCGCGGGAGAATCATGTAGTATGGTATAGAGTAGTAAACGTTGAACTAAACATAAATATCAGTATAACTAGATACTAATGTTATTTATACTTTTATGCACAATTATGGTACACAAGGCAAACTTAACGCCATATGGCATTCTCTACCAATGAACACCAATAGCAGTGATAGCTTAGTGGTTGAACGCTTGCCTTCCATACAGGAGGTTGTGAGATCGATCCCGGCCCGCACCGTTTTCGGATTCACGTGCAGATCAGGGGTGCAATTCCTTAAGCTTAAACATCCATACATCCTTATATGCAGAATCGAAATAACGGTGTAAAATCAATTTGTTGTTCGCTAAGACATAATTGAAGCTATTCAAGGATACCTTACAGACAGTAGGCCATGAGGATCAATCTTAGCGAATACCAAATTGGGTTATCACAGTTATTTAAATTCTGTGTTCAAGGATGTGTGGATGTTTGAGCTAAGAGAATTGTACCCCAGAATTTGATTATCACTTGCGTCAACGGTGAAGAAAAACATCGTGAGGAGACCTGCACACCTGAGGTGGTTCCAAAATGATCTCAGTTGTGTGTGTAGTCCGCAAGACCGCACTAGGACAGCGTGGTGGACATAAGCTTAACCCTTCTCATCATGAGAACAGGCCCGTGCCCAGCAGTGGGACAGTAATGGGCTGGTTACGTAATCAATCTAAATACCACTGAACACTATAATTAGAGCAGCATAGTTAAGTATTTTTTAGTCAACACAAGGCCACTGGTCCTAGACAATAAAACCATCATTGGTTAATATAACCATTTTATTTTCAGGGCCATGGTGTATGAGAACGCTAGCCGCTGGTACGCAGAGGATGGTCAGCTCACGAAACGAGTGTGCGAAGATACTTCGCTCCTAACCAGCGACTGTTGCGCCTGCGATGATGCCAAGTACAAGGTAACATCAATACTGGTGTTTTAACTTGGGTGTTTAGTTCTGATACTACATACCTCAATGAATATATAATATGATACTTATATCCTAATTACTAGGCAATTCAGATCGTTATGCTAAAATCTTAAAAATTAGCATTAATTTACAAATTACCATAACCGGTTACTAATTTATAAAATACAACTGTTTAGAAAAAAACCCAGACAAGTGCAAGTTTAACTCGTGTGGAGAGGCTTCCGGACGATGAATATGTTATCCACCATGTTTTTTTTAATTGGACCCAAGTTAGTTTGGGAATGGTAAATTTTCGTCTATATTTTTAATAACTTTAAAACTATATATATATTTTAAATATATAATAAATACCCTCACAATAAGCCCTTCTATTTCATATGTTACGCGGTACAGTTTGCAAAACTTTATTCTTTAATTTTCTATATTGCCCCCATAACCCCTATGGGTGAAATTATATTAAATTATATTCGAAATTTATTTATTTACGTTATACGTCCGTGTTTGGGTTACAGAAATCCATATGTGTACCAAATTTCATTTTAATGGGTCCAGTAGATTCGAAGAAAATTGGCTTTGACAGACAGACAGAGTAACACACGACTGTACGTATAAGGGTTCCGCTGTTTTTTTCTTCGGATTCCAAATTCAAATTTCCCTCCACTTATTTTTCACCTAAATATATAATTTAAATATATATATTTCTATTATTCTACATAATAGAAATAATGTTGTTTCACTGAAAAATGTACTTGCTTCCATGTATATAGGATAATCATTGTTATGGTTTCAAACGTCGTATAAAGCCGGGAGAACCACCGAGGAATAGTTTTTCAAACTTTAAATGGCCTGACCTGTTTGTCCATCCAAGACAAGGCGCTGGCATCGAATTTTGGATAATAAAATAAACATCATCGACCGCTGGTATTACTTGGGTATAACCATATATATAATCGAAGGGTATAACGTACTTATGCGCGGTCGACTAAGTACCAAAGAGGATACGAAACCAAAGAAGCATTCTTGCTGAATGATCTGTTACAAAATGCTTGCCAGACGTTTTTACTGCTGTAAGCAACAGGCTTACAAAGACAGGCCTCCGTGGACTACTGCTTCATCACAACTACTAAAAGAATCAACGAGAGAAAAACAGTTTTTTTCTTCGGAAGATGCACTAGCTGCATTCGGGCAGGCAGTAAAAGAAGTGTAATGAAATGAAATTATCATTTATTCAAAATAGACAAAAATAATTGTTCTTTTGAACGTCAACATTACTCGGCACAACAAAAATGTTTTGTAAATTGGTTTAAACTCATGAACCTGAATATAGACATGAATATAGACACTGGTGGAGCGTACTTTAAAATTAGTATCTAGACTATTTTTTATTTATGCTACTTGATCTGCGTGTTTCATGTATTAGTTGAAGTAGACGTAGTTAATTTGGTGGCCAGATTATAACGCATTAAGTTCATAATAAGTATTCGGTTATCTTAATACAAAATTAAATTTTCTGTAGATGGTGTTCGAAGGTCTCTGGTCTCCACAAACTCATCCGAAGAACTTCCCAGTTCAGGCCATGTGGTTGACTCACTTCTCTGACGTCATCGGCGCTACACACCCCAAGAATTTCAAATTCTGGGGAGAAGGCGAAATCGCTACTGATGGATTCAGGTAATTGTTTGTCGTTATATACCTTAAGTGGTGAATACTAACCGAGCTATTAGACGCAGTTATGTAAACCGGAACCATCCCAACTTTGTCAAATTAGGTTAATTACACTGAGACGACCAAAGAGTATAATAACTATTTAGAGAGGACTCAAAACATGTATTTTATTTATGCAGTACAATAAGACAGTGACAAGATTTGTTGACAGTACTACGTATAAAAAATAATTAATTAATTTAAATGGAATAAGGCCAAAAAAAAAAATTATCTTAAAGCTCATCGCGTGGGTTGGTTGCAGTAGGCAAAACTACAGTTGCCAATCAAGAAGTCCCTAGTTCGGTTCTGTTGGAAAAAACACAGTACCTCCTAGCGCTGGGAGCTTGAAGATTGGGATCGTTAAATGACGACAGACCTGTCGCCCAATAACATTAAGACTAAATAAAGAAATCAGCTGTCGGTAGGTGTACGACAACACACCACACGGTGACACCAAGTAGTGTTTCTATTTCTGAAAATATAAAGCATCCCGGCCGGAAAACGTCCACTGCTGGAAAAAGGTCTCACTCAAAGGTCACCATTACACCCAGTCTGAGATTTCTTTGTGTGCTCATTGGGGTTTTTGCCATAAAAAATATATAAATGGCGGGCGGGTTTGCGATCGTAGTTGAGTTGTAAACATATTCGAAGGACGCTGCTGCTCATCCTTTGACTAATCACATTTATTTATATAATCTTGTCTCTGTACAGTGCGCTGTCGGCTAAGAATACCACCACCCCACCTCATCCCGTGGGTGTTGTAAAACGCGATTAGTCAAAGGATGGGCAGCAGCGTCCTTCGAGTATATTTACAACTCAACTGCGATCGCCAAGCGTGGCGATTGGTGGCTTGGCCGTGGTGTTGTGGCGATCTTCGTGTGAAGCTTTTGTCCAGCAGTGGACATCTTCCGACCGAGATGATTTATCTCATCATAACACAATTTTTGTACATATTATTGATATTTTCTAGATCTCTAGCTGAATGGGGTTCAGTGGGTCTCTTAGAGCGGGAGCTGCGCCAGCAGGGTGCGAAGCTGCGCTCGATCGTGAAGGCGCAGGGACTGTGGCATCCCAAAGTCAACTCCAACACCTCCGCCGCGTTCACTACAGATAGAAAGAGGCATTTCCTTTCACTTGCTTCCATGTTCGGTGAGATTTTAATTTAACACACTTTCAACATAACCAGCATTGTTTGCTACGGGCTTATAAGAGTTTACCAAGAGCCTATAAGTTATTTTTCCTGATCAATGGTTCTTTTTTTAAAACGTTGCCCCACAATACGATTTCTCCTGTGTCGTGGGTGCGTTTACAGACATGAATTTCACACACAATACACCCAGACCCGGAACAACTACCTGCAGATCATACGAATATTTGTTCCGTGTTGCCGGAGCGCAGCAGCCGACTGTATCAGCCACTGCACCAACCGTGCCGTCTTTTAAATTGATTTAATATTGCTACTTTTACTTGTTTGTAGGTCCATCTCCTGACTGGGTGGTGGGAGTGAGTGGCTTAAACCTCTGTCAGAAGGACTGCACGTGGGCCGAGTCCAAGGTGGTGGACTTGTTCCCGTACGACGCGGGCACCGACAACGGTATATCTTACATGGTGAGTTAAATATGGCTAGCCATGAACCGTTAGGTCCAGCATCCATGAAGATTAAAGCCCTGTCAGAAAATAGTCATCTTAATTACCTTTGAACTGGTCTCAGAATATATTATATAAAAAATGCCTGAGATTTTTTTGTGTAGCAGTATTTTTTGTATTTCCACACAAAAAAATGCCTTATTCCTGTTATTTTAACCGCGGGATCTTAATAATTTGTCCTTAATTTCTTTTATAGTTGTAATTAATCGACTAGAGATTTTATCAGATGGTTAGGTGATAGTGATGTGTCAGTCATCACCATGATATCAACAGACTGCATGCCAGATGTCGAAATAACCGATGTCTTCCAGAGTGTCGTAGCTGGCGGGTCCATATACAAAGACTAACACCTTCCAGCGTAGCGGGCTTCGGGTCTACGTACAAGGTCTAATGGCCGAATACTGAAACGCCAGTTAATATTAAGTCCCCGCTTTAACCATTTTAGCCGCCCGGTTTCCTACCGAAACCAGGTTTCTTGAATAGCTGGAATACCCTAAAGCCGGACTTAATAACTGGTGTTTGAGTATTCGGCCGTAAGACCTTTATTCGTAGCTGGCTACGGGTCCACATACAAGGTTCAAATTCTTTAGTCGTAGCGGGCTACATGTCCACATATTAAGACTTAAACCTTTTACCGTAGCGGGCTTCGAGTGCACGTATTAAGTGGAAGATATTTTTTCGTAGCTGGATACGGATCTACATACAGTATCTTTTGTCGTAGCAGGCAATTCCTGCGCACACATATATAGCTTTTCATCGTATCAGCCAAAGGATGTTCACTGCTGAGCAAAGGCCTTTCTCATGGATTTCCACAACGACCAACATTGGCGGCTGGTCGTTTATTTGTGTGGTCATTGGGGGCCATTTACCAGTACTCGACACTCTGCCAAGTGGCAGGCGGGTTGGTGAGCGCAGTATGACTGTTGTTCCACAAAAGGGACGCTTTTATACATACAAAAGGTTGTTTCTGGTAGCGGGTTACAGGTCCACATACACATAACACTTTTTTGGCTGCTTTTGATTGATTGTTTCGTTGACGAAACATACATGGTGTTGAGTGCCTGATTATGGTTGCTTTAGCGACTCGAACAATGTAAACGGCCATTATATTCTTTAGTATTAAAACGATATTCCACAGACTTAGACCGAGTTCCGCTCGGGAATAGAGATGCGTTCTGACTAGACCACACGCCGACTGGTGTGCGGCCCCATTTTGCCCATGCGATTACTTTGGCCGTCATATCTCGTGATATGCGTTTCAGTTGTGGTAGATGTTTAGTTAATTTTTCGTTAGGCTAATAAACGTATAAAAGTTCACAAAAAACACTAATCTGATAGCACCCAGGCGCTCATAGGCAATTGCACTCACTGATCGGTAAACGATTGGCGAGGTTAAGCAACGCTTGGCGCGGTCAGTCTCTGGATGGGTGACCGCATAGTGGTATTTCAACTGAGCGTCTCCGTGCTTCGGAGGGCATGTTAAATCGTCGGTCCCGGTTGTTGTCATTAGACAGCAGT
The DNA here is from genome assembly GCA_947459985.1 of Diloba caeruleocephala. Lineage (NCBI taxonomy): Eukaryota > Metazoa > Arthropoda > Insecta > Lepidoptera > Noctuidae > Diloba > Diloba caeruleocephala. The sequence goes on from OX381609.1 coordinate 662,800, forward strand.
CGTTAAGCCAAGTCGGAGGCCTTTGGGCGGCTTGAACAACTCTGACACAAGGGTGGCCACTAACCATACGAAATATATATATATATATATATATATATAGCACCCAAAAATATAACTAGCTCTACAATATACTGTAATACATGTGAATAGTCGTCGTAGAAGGCGCAGAATCAAAAAGTATGCTGCGCTATCTACCCTCTACCCTCTCAGGCTTCATACATACTATGGTTTCAAATTCATGATCAACTAACCAAGTTTTAATTACGATATTTTTAAAGTCGCCAAACGCGGAGACGAACCCTCGCGAGAAGATGTACCGCATCACTCCGATGTACCCCGAGGACCCGCGCGCTCCCTTCTACAAGCCTGGTACTAAGGAAGTGCCGCCCATGGCCCGGCTCTACCTCACCAGGGAAAAGCTTATCTCCAGGTCCTGTGATGAAGAGGTGCTGTTGTCGCAAGTGGTCGAGGAGGAGGAGAACACGCAGACTGTGAATAGACGTGAGTAGGCGGCAGATTTTATTTCACATTTTGCTAGCGTCGGTCCGTCGGTTCGTGGCGGAGCATAATATCTTCTCTATGTTATTGGGGAGTTCATTTTTATTGACTTTTTTTACTAAAGAACAGTAACTTAAGTATTAAAACAAAGAAAAGAAAATCGTTTTAATTAAAATAAACGAACAACATTTTTGACTTGAACATGAAACCCCGTCTCATCTCGTGTGTGTCGTAAAATGCGACTACAAGATTAGTTGGAGGATAGGCAGCAGCATCCTTCGAGTACATTTATAAATCGACTGCGATCGCTAACCCGTCTGCCAAGCGTGGCGATTGTGTCAAAAACTCCCAAATGAGTACACAACACGAACCCATACCGGTCTTTGTGACAATCTTAGGCGGAGGCTTCTGTCCAGCAGTGGACGTTTGTCGGCTGAAATGATGACACTCTTATTAAAAATTTAAATCATTCCGCCTCGTAACTATCAGGGGATCAGGGAGAGCAGGGCCTCTCACCCTTTTTTCGTGTGGTTAGCTGTGAATCCTGTGTTAGTTGTTTATGCTGCTCAAAGGCCTCTGGACTTGGCTTAATGACTGCCGTCAAATGACAACAACCGGGACCCACGACTTTACGTGGCCTCAGAAGCACGGAGACGCTCAGTTCAAATACCACTATGCTCAGCTATGTTATGGTCACCCATCCATAGGCTGACCGGGCCGAGCGTTGTTTAACGACACTCCACAGGCCTCTCCCAAGTTGCAACCTAACAAGCGATCCTCCGGATTACGTGTCCAGTTAAAAAAAATATTTAAAAAAAACCGTGGGTATGTAGTTAGCGAGTGGCAAATAAACAAATAGAATACAACCGTGCAAGTCCGGATACACTATCCGTAGTAGTAAATATACTCGAAACTTAAAGGATTATCCGGAAGCATATTAATACTTTTTTGAGTGTTATCGAAACAAACTTACAACCTTTTTCAGCTGAATGTGCGGCGACGGATTGGGGTGCGTGGTCACAGTGTTCGGTGAGCTGTGGCAAAGGCCTGCGCATGCGCACGCGCGAGTACCGCATGCCACAGAAGGCGCAGATGTTCTCCTGCGACCGCCAGCTTGTGTCCAAGGAGATGTGCGTGGCACCCGTGCCCGAATGCGAGTGAGTATTAAAAATATTTTCTTTTTTCTCTTTTTTTTTGCATAAATTATTGCTCCACACTAGGATTTCTCCTGTGCCGTGGCTGCGTTTACAGACATAAATTCCACACACAATATACTAGTACTATTAATATACTATATCCGGGCCTATATACTAGCACTTATTATAATTATACATTTACTTCATTATCTCGCACGTATATACGGCGACGTGCCGCTGCAGCGCGGTGTCCCGAAGCTTTCCTAATATACAGCTATTTGTTAGTGTAATCTATTCACATCATCCCCTACAAACAATCTATCCATTACTGACACAAATTGTATATTTATTGAAAAACATGTGATCCTTAGAGGTGACTCGGCGGTCCCGGACGACACAGACAACAACGCGACCCCGATCGAGGTGAATGACGCCATCTGCAAGACTTCGGAGTGGGGGCCGTGGAGCGAGTGCTCCGTGACCTGCGGCGTGGGTGTCAACACCCGCAGGAGGCACTTCATCAACCATATGGGGCTCAAGAAGTGTCCGCTTGTCCAGATTGGTTAGTATCTGCAACACTTTACAGCGAGTCTGACTCAGCGATCGCAGGAGGCTCTTCACAGAGCTTAAGAGAAAAATTCTCCACGTTCTCACTTTCACGTCTGAAACTCTTTAACGACCATATGGCTCAGATTGGTACTATGAAGAATATGATCAACACGAATTGTCGGTAGTGTACACGGTGCACTATCTTCCTATGCCTGGGTTTTGAAAGTGAAAATTCTGAGCTAAAACTTCCCGCCCTTCCTAAGTCTCCACCTTGTGCCTTTTTTTACCCCGCGTTGTATTTTTACTTACTTTTGGCTGGGGGTGATGTGTTCGCCTTGACAGCATTGTGATTTAGACCGTGCTCAAACGCAATGGGTGCCTGTAGATAGACGGTGTCACCGAGGCGGGCACAGAATGAGAAAGAGAAAGAAAGAACCATTACCTATTACTGAAACTGCGTATATAGACAAGGGCGGATCCAGGATTTTAATCTAGGGGCCCTGGGTCTCTTGCCAAGATTTTCAGAGATTATTGTTGCTACTAGGTCTAAGGACGCTTTGGGGGATCCTTAACAAAACCCCCGGGGGGGTGTCCGCTTTACAGTCACCCTCTCCGAGACGTGCCTATAGGCGTGGCACCATTTGGCGGCTCTAGTGTGATCATACGAGGACCTGGAGCCTCCTTTAGGTGCCGAAGATGACCGCTCCAGTGGTTTTAGCCGATAGGAGTCCGGCATACCCCTTCGCCCTTCCCCGGGGCGAAAGAAGTTCATGAAGAATTTCCTCTGGGCACCAATAAAAAAAAAGAAAAAATAGGTCTAAGGTCAACTACACCCCACATTTTAGGGGTGGGGGGCAAATAGTTACTCATCTGACACATCTCAACTCGATCTTTGTATATTATAGTTTGCACAACCCTTGCCAGATGTCACTACAACCAACATTTTCCACAGAGGAGAACCGCAAATGTATGGAGCCCCAGTGCACTGATCAAGAGCCCGAAGTATCAGACCCATCGTGTCCCACCACGGAGTGGGCGGCCTGGTCCCCCTGTTCGGCATCCTGCGGCCGCGGCGTGAGATTCCGCATGCGCCTGCTGCTGGTACCGGCTGACAGGCAGCAGGAGTGCTCCGCGAAGGTCGAGCTAATGCAGCAGAGGCCCTGCGAGGAGCGGGCGGACTGCGCTATAGATATGCTAACTGCTAAGCGTAAGTTTGTTATAATTATTAGAAACTCTTCGGGTTCACCAGACTTGTTGCAATGTAGTTGGTGAAAGTGTCTAGCCGTATATATTACGTTGCCCATTTTTCTTACATTATTGTATCACAAAATATGTCTGGATTTTAAAACAGAAACCAATACAATACAACACTCTTTATTGTACACCATACATAACAAAAAAAGAAGATCCAACCTTTGAGTTTGTTTCGGTATTTCTTCTTGAAGTCAGTCAGTACGATATGCCTTCATTCATCAAAATTTATTGAGGAGTTCCTTGAAACCTATCATCTTTAAGGTTTTCGTTTCATCATTCATCATCATTTCGGCCGAATAAGTTCCACTGCTCGACACAGGCCTCGGGACAACAGATGGGTTTGCGATCGCAGTTGAGTTGTTATTGTACTCGAAGGACGCTGCTGTCCATTCTCCAGCTAATCCCATATTCGCCTATTACGACACCCACGGGATGATATGGGTTGGTGTTATTCGTAGCCGGCACCATTTAGGCCATTGTAATTGTATGCAACACAGAACATAATACAATTATGACGTCTACCTCAAAAGTGATGCATGTTCGCGCATGCGCAGTTATCAGTCAAACTCGTATAATCAATTGTAACATATTCATTCTGCTAAGTGACACATTCCGTTCATTAGACGTTAACCAGATTATGTAAAGTAGGGCACCAGACTAGGTAGTGTAACTTAGCTAAGTAAACTGGTCTCGCGAATACTATACGAATAATAATATTGCAATATGTACCTATGTGATCCGTGTGTGTGTGTTTCATGTGGTTCCCGGGAAAGGATAGGCCACCTGGCCGCCCGTCTCCACCCGTAGGTATCGCGACTACGGTATAATATCAAGAGGATGGGCAACAACATCCTCTCGTGTGCTAATAACAACATACTGCTATCACCAATCCACCTGCCAAGCGTGGTTATTATGGCAACAATCACATAGGTATAATGACATACACGCACAATTGTAATTGTAAACATCACACTCATTCAATACAATAAACAATAACTTACCAAGCCCAGACCCAACTATGGTAAAACGAATTTGCTATACCAAGGTGTGCAGAGGTATTACCATTGATACCATAATTACCAAGATCAGATTGAGATCATGACAGCCATACAACGTCTACTGCTGAACAAAGGCCTCCCCCAACACACAACAAATTGTGTCATCATACTGGAGGGAATTTGCCAGTACTCACCACGCTTGGCAGGCGGGTTGGTTAATGCAGAATGGCTATCTACAGGAGGGATGCTGCTGCCCATCCCTCTGGTTTAGAGTCCCTTAGTTGGTTTTTTACATCCACGGGAGGCGATGGAATGGTGCTATATATTATTAATGCGGACACCACACGGATAACGCGGATCAAATTCTGATAAAATTACAAAATTATCAGGTACATATGAAATTGGCGTTTTACGTGGAAAGAACAAAACGAAAAAACACTATGAAAACATATATTTAATCAATCAAAGATGTACCATTGCTATCTATTTACTTTTCCAATTTCATAGGTAGTTCATTGATTCCTTTGCTGAAGAAAGTGGGGAAAGCGAGAATCGATAAAATCTTTGAAGGCGGTTTGGACTGCCTCATCCGAATTGAATTTATTTCCAAAAGTTGTCCAAATTCCGGAAAAAGTGGTAATCTGTTGGAGCAAGGTTGAAGTACGGTGGGTGTCGGAGACATTCCGATCAAAACTCCTCTAATTTAGGGACCGTCTGCCGTGCTGTGTGTGGTCTAGCGTTGTCCTGAAGCAGCAGTGGACTAGAGTAATTGATCAGTCTCGGTTATTTAAAGGCTAGCTTTTCCATTATGGTTTGCGATTGTTGACAATACATATCTCCCGTAATTGTCTGACCAGATCTTAGGAAGCTGTACTGGATGACACCAGCACTGGTCCATAAACACTCATCAGTACCTTTTTCTAAGTCAATTGTGGCTTGGGGCAGGATTTTGCCGGTTCTCCTGGATTCAACCATTGTGATTAGCGTTTCCGATTATCGTACAGAGTGCATTTTTCATGACAAGTAACGATACGGCTTAAAATCCCCTCATTATTGTGCCTGTTGAATAATGTAAAATATGACAAAATAATACAACATTATTTTCAGAGAATGCTAAGGCGCCATGCAAAATATCGTGGATATTTAAAGTGAGAGTTTATATTAAAAACAACATAACAAGTTTGCAGCCGCGCCTGGCCCTTGTTGGAGCCGGTCCGTGCCAGCTTGTCACTTAAAAATGACAACCCCCCTAACAATCAAATAATCATTCTGATTCAGCTCCCAAGCTTGACCGCCGCCCATCCACGCTCTAAACCAAGTCCAATTAACCGGCTTTAGCTATTTTGTTTACTATATTAGTTGTTGCTGGGTTGAAGACCTTTTTTTTTGTTGTCCCAGTGGAGATTCTCCATGAACTTTCTCCGCCCCGGGGAGGGCGAAGGGGTATCCTAGCGGTTAAAACCACTGGGGCGTTCATCTTCGGCACCTAACGGGGGCTCCAGGACCTCGTATGATCACACTAGAGCCGCCCACTGGTGCCACGCCTATAGGTATATCTCGGTGGTTGGAGACCCTATCTGCTTCGCCAGTTTTTTCAGCGAAGCAAAATAGCTTCCCGAGATGTCTGCGAGAAGGCCTATATGATAAGTTTGCAAGTATTCACAGTAAGATTTTAAGCTGTGTACCGCATTAGGTACTAGACTGCACCCGAATAATAACTGATATAGTTAAATGTTTCGTTGTGGCAGGTATCTGCATGGAGGAGGCGGACCCGGGCCCGTGCCGCGGCCTGTACCAGCGCTGGACCTTCATGGCGGCGAAGGGCATGTGCGTGCCGTTCGCGTACGGCGGCTGCCGCGGAAACCAGAACAACTTCATCACGCAGGAGGACTGCACCAGCACCTGCAGCGTCATTCTCGGTAAGGTATTCTGCTCTGTTTATAAGAGTGCTAATCCAGCATTTCGCTAGTCTTTTGTTAGAGATTGTCATGCGTCATTTCTTCAGATTGCTCAGTTGTTTCCTCTCCGACTGTCTCAACACGTATATTCTCGGTGGTGATCATTGACTTCTTTGTCACTTTTCACAATATGTTGACGAAGAATTATTGATAACAGAGATAAACCTGCGCCAACAGTTATTATAATATAAGTTTTATATATTGGGAATTATTTATCGTGTGGTGCCGGCTAAGAATGGTGCTACCACGCAGTCTCATCCCGTGAGCGGCATTAAAGGCGACGATGGGATTAAAGTGTGTATTTACAACTCATCTGCGATCGCCAATCTGCCTGTTAAGCGTGGAATTATGGCAAATGAGCACACAACACAAACCTTTTTTTCGTAAAGGGCGAAGGGGCATGCCGGACTCCTACCGGCTAAAACCACCGGAGAAGTCATCTTCGACACCGTAGGGAGGCTCCAGGAACTCGAATAATCTACATCTAGAGCCACCCATTGGTGCCACCCATTGGTGCCACGCCTTTAGGCACATCTCCGAGGGGATGACTGTAAAGCGGTCACCCCCTCTAGCGAAGGGAAGGCGACTGTAAAGAGGCCACCCCGCCAGGCACTTCTCGGGGAGGATTGTAAAGGATCCCCCCAAAAACTGGCTGTGCGCTGTGGCCATGTGCGCACCGCCGTCTTCCCGGGGGTCGCTCGGTGTGAGCACATAGACTTCCCAATCTGCACGCCCGCAACCCCCGAAGCCCCCCACCATGTAGCCCCCGCTAGTCCTGGGTAGCACTACAATTGTCATGGGCAGACGTGACGCTTGCAACCACGCGAATGACTCTCAACTCCACAGGTTGTAAAAAAAAGTGATGAAATGTGTACAACCAGTTTTACATGATCTATCTCTGTTAATAAAATACAGTGAAGCTGCTCGGTGATTGACTGGTATGTGCCGTCTGTCGGGTCAACTTAAATCTGCCGTGGTTTTTTCTTCCAAAGTCCATTCCAGACGTAGCCCTACCTTTTTCTCACATAATGCTATACTATGATGTCTGTACTTTAAAAGGTCAAGGTTCCTTTCGGTTTGTTGGCTGGTTGTCGGCGTTTATTTTCAGGGGCAGACAGATAGGGCAGACAGACACTACAGATCTCTTTTATCTAGATAAAAAAAAAACAGAAATAGTTTCATGGAAATGTATCTTTGAAAAGTCATCTATCTTCAAAACATTTATTTGTTTATCCCTACTATACTTAGGCTTTAATGTAACGCGTTACCGGAAGGGCTTACGGCTGCAATTAATAATCAGTCCAATCCAAAATCTTTTGGTTAAGATTAAAAACTTGATCTTTTTTGTGTTAAGATCACACATAAAAACAGACAAATCCTCTATTTCAAATCCTACGATTTTGGATTACATTGATTATTCATTTCAGCCATTAAATAATAATTTAAGATGCCTATCGTCGCCTTAGAGTGGAAAACCCGAGAATGCAATGCAGATTTAAAAAACATTTTTGGAAAGAAATCTTACGTCAAAAAGCAACGCACGCCTTAATTGAACTCAGGAGAACATTTCAAAACTTGTAACGTAAAAATCGACAATACCGCAATGCCTCAAGACGCAAGTCTTTAACCAGTGTGTGTTACCAGTGATGACAAATGGAACAGAGACGTGGTCACTCACAATAGGCCTCATAAGAAAGCTCAAGGTCACTCAGCGAGCTATGGAGAGAGCTATGCTTGGTATTTCTCTACGAGATCGAATCAGAAATGAGGAGATCCGTAGAAGAACTAAAGTTGTCGACATAGCTGAAAGGATTAGTAAACTGAAGTGGCAATGGGCGGGGCACATAGCTCGTAGAACTGATGGCCGCTGGGGCATAAAGGTTCTCGAATGGAGACCGCGCACCGGAAAACGCAGCGTGGGATGACCTCCAACGAGGTGGACAGACGACCTGGTGAAGGTCGCTGGGAGTCGTTGGATGACGGCGGCATGTAACCGCTCGTTGTGGAAATCTAAGGGGGAGGCCTTTGTTCAGCAGTGGACGTCCTGTGGCTGATATGATGATGATGAACGTAAATATATAATACACCTAACTCAATAAGCTGTTATAATAATAATTGTACAGGGCGCAGTTGTTTCTTCCCCTGTAAAGCTACTTCTTTCGCACAAGCGAGGTTTTCAATCTGAGGCAACGCCATGGGGCCCAAATTGCGAATACCTAATCCATACATCTGCAAAACTGTTCATTCCACTGAATAAAATGAATCAACAACTAAGCCAAGCTTCATAGGGCTTTCCCTAAATCGGCACAAATACGCTTAAGCATAATTACCGCGACCTACTCTACTAGCAGAGAATATAATACACACAAGTTAGTCGACAAATGATTAATACGTTCGCTTATTCCAATGGTGAAACAAAACGTTTGACAGTAGCAGGTACCTACAGTCCGTCGCGTTTCGCGCTGAACTAGGCCATGACCACGTAATTTAGCGCAGTGGGCTTGATGGGTGAACAAGGAACTGACGTCATGGCTGTCCCCCTGTGACGTCACGGTGCGGCGGGAATTGCCGTAGTACAAGATTTGTGATCGGGGGTTTCATGATAGTAGTATTTGTTTGGATTAACTATCAATATGTTTTCAACATACCTAGAAGGGTATCCTGTAATTTAACAAAAAACTAATCACAAACTTTCATTTAAAAAATAATGTTAGGTAAATTTTTATTTGACTAGCTGGGACGCGCGGTTTCACCCGCGTTTAATTTAATAGAGTACTTCGACATAGACACTTGACATAGAATATATATATTGGATTTCTAGGTTTTTATTTTTTTGCGCGGATCCTTAATCATTTTTCTAAAATAAAAGCCTAAGTTATTTCTTATAACATCAGCTATCTGCCAGTGAAAGTCCCGTCAAAATCGGTCCAGCCATTTCGGAGATTACCCGGAACAAACAGACAGACAGACAGACAAAAAAATTAAAAATTGTGTTTTTGTTGTAGGTACCATAAAAAACGGTTATTTTGACATTACAAACAGACACTTCAATTTTATTTATTTGTATAGATAATGTTATCACTTTACAAACTATTATTTCTGTAAATAACTCATTTGAATTTAAAGACAATATTTCAGTACATCAATTCATCATTTGACAAACTAATCTTTTTAAAATCATGAGAATTGGTAAAACGACGCAAAGCATTATGTAACGTTTGACCAAATGCATTGCTTGATATATAGGTACATTGAACAGAAATGGCTAGGTTAGGTCAGAACTATAGAATATTTTACTTCATTAGGGCAGCCTGTATTTTTTAAAATTAACTATCAGTCAAATGTTGTTGCTATTTGTATGAAATTAGTACTTGCCTAAAAATGGTGTCTATTTTTAAAATTTGATCGCAGGCTTAAGATGGCTGCTCTATCTACACTTTATAATAATATAAATATCATTTTGTAAAATCGCAAATTTGACAAACGAATTACTTGGTCAAATGAATATTTTTAATGATATTTTAACACTTGAAATATTTGCAAAGTAGAACATTTGCGAAATGAGATGTTTGTCAAATGATTCGTTTTTATAATGTTATTTTTAAAACGATCATTCGTCATTAGTTTTTTGTCGAACATTAGTGAACTAGAAGTCTAGTACAGGCAAGACTTAAAGTGCACTCACGAATCAACTGAACTGTTGGCCGTAATAAAACGACGCAAAAGTTTAATTAGCAGGGTAGTTGAGTTCATAAATTAACCAAACGGTAACTAGGAAGAGGATGTGCAAGAAAGCAGAGAAAGGTTATAGGAAAGTTACACCTATTGTAAAAGCATTTAAGACAGAAAGTCGGATTGCGTATTGAGTAATATGGAGTTATGAAACCCTAAATAAAACACCGACGGGTGTAAGCATGATTCGACACTATCTACTAAATCTTTGTCCAATATTTTTAACACAATGAAAACGGCAATATAACTTCACCAAGCTGTTTACGACGGCTTTGTAAACTTTAAATTAATTACAATCACGTATTTTTCTGGAAAGCAACAAGTCATTAAATAACTGACACGTCGCAAGCGATCTTTTTATAGAAAGTATCGTTACTTTGGTAGAATATTATATGGTTCGTAAGTGCCTAAGGATGTTTGTCGTCCGTAGGGTTCGGGCGACCACCAACAGTATACCATAGCTAGTAGACTAGACATTGTATTGTGAACCACTACTGCAATATTTCAGATGGACCTGTGACCTTGCGGTACAGATTTCTTAGTGTAGGTACTTTTTTAAACTATGCCCTCACTCTTTCTTTTTCCTGTATCCTGGATACAGTGTTTTTTCTTATTTTTCTTATTTATTTTAAAAACATTGCCCCACACTAGGATTTCTCAAACACAATACAAATTCCACACACAATACATCCAGACCCGGAACAATTACCTGCAGATCGTACAAATATTTGTTCCATCCGCGAATCGAACCCACGACCCGGTGCGCAGCAGCCGACTGTATCAACCATGGCACCAACCGTGCCGTCAAGTCATAAGTCTCATAATTACCCAGATTCGAAACAACTATCTGTAGATTATACAAATATTTGTTCCCTGCAGGCATCGGACCTGTGAGATGTAGCGTAGAAAGCTAATCGCTTATCCATTGTGCCAACTGTGCCGTCTTACAGCTTTTAAGTAAATTGCAACAAAAAATATCAATCTGTGGTACATTATACTAAATATCATGTGAAAAGATCACGGTACTTTATCATTAGCGCTTTTAATGTTGAGGTAATTCTGCCGAGAACACAAAGCGCTTTGTTTGGTGCTAAGAATGACACAAATTCATTAACTTCTTTCTTTTAGATTCAAGCTTCATTGTTCAGTTGTTTTTACTTCAGTGCTGCATCTTGCACTTTTAAAAGTTTTGTCGTTACTATTAACTTACGTATTCAAAGATATACTCATATAAGTACGTAATATGTACTGCTATACCATCGTTTAAATCATTTTAGCAAATAAAATTGTAACCAGATGTACTTTGCAGTCATAAGTTAATCTCTAATATCTACGAAAACATTAAGTATCGTTCGTAGTTTTATGATAATACAGACTTGTACCCGTAAGATTTAATTGATCATTGTATCCATCACGGCGTCACGGCGGGGCTGGCAGCGTGCCAGGTGTGAGTCACGCCGTACCAGGTGCTTCCCTCGTCAGCGCATTTATTTCGATATACTACGAGATCTGCTGATGCCTCTTATTTACGGTTATTCACTCGCTTCTCATTTTATTTACAGTCCTAAAGGTCAGCATATATTCATATTTATTATCACTTTGTATAGCAAGAAATGTTATAATCATATATCAGGTTTTTGATGATTAATGGTAATAGATTACATAGAGAATGGCATTTAGAAAGCATTCAGTTGTGTTCCAATAATGTTTAATAGTAATAATATAATAACAATAATTTTATTTTAATAAGCTTGGTACATTTCGTTCTACCTTTTTGCAGACAAACAAACATTATTTTAGTTAAAAGAAAGTAAAAGATAGAGTAAACGATGGTGCCTATGCTAGTATGAACTGTGTGATAGGCACCAGCGCCTTCTTCCTACAGATGAAGTATGCAGATTGTAACGAAAAAAAAACGAAACGTTAGATGTTAGAAACTGTAACATTATGAAAGAATCATGGGGGGGTTTGTACACAAAAATGAAGGTTTTAGCGAAGTTGGAATAGTTTTACTGTTGATTCTAGAGACCAGAGGAATACATTTTCGGCGATTACAATTTTTTTTAGAACCCCAGCGTAAAGTATTATATTTTTAAGAAAATATTTGGACATTGAGCCTACTAATCAACTGTCAATATTGTCGCGTTCAGAAATTAGCTCAATGAAAATAATGGAGAGAATTAAAATAGACAACGCACCCAGTGGAGGATCTAGAAGCTTAACATTTTGCACAGGAGTTCCTTATATAAAGTAGGTGAGGACAAAAAAGATCTTTTGGACATTCATCCCCTAAGGAAGAAAATAATAAATAGAGGGTTAAATCAGGCACAGGCTAGTTCGGCATAAATGTGTAGGTACACAAGTCTTAAAATCTTTTAGTTTGAAACAGCCAAGTGGCAAATGTAAGATTATGTAGGTACTCTTCGTCCCCAGTAGAAATTCTTCATGAACTTCCTTCGCCTCGGGGAAGGGCGAAGGGGTATGCCGGACTCCTACTGGCTAAAACCACTGGGGTGGTCATCTTCGGCACCTAAAGGAGGCTCTAGGTCCTCGTATGATCACACTAGAGTCGCCCACTGGTGCCACGCCTATAGGCACATCTCCGAGAGGGTGACTGTAAACCCCCCCCCCCCCCCCCCCCCCCGGGGGGATTGTAAAGGATCAAAGCGTCCCACGGCAGCGCGTGACCACATGCGTGCTACCGTCTTCTCTGGGGTCGCTTGGTGTGAGCACGCAGATTCCCCAATCTACGCACCCGCAAACCCAGAAGTCCCCCACCTTATAGCAACAACTCTTCGTAGCTACATAGTCTTATATAGCGTACGTGTTTGTTTGTGAAGAATGATTTGACGGCTCACATCGCTCCGGCAAGGTTGGCGGCTTGATTAGGCGTCTCAAATCAGTGTGCCTACGCACGACACGTGTTGAGCGACCTTGTCACCCCGGTAATCTGTGTAATTCATCCCCAGACGGTGACGTCATGCTCGCGTCATCCCGTGACGTAATATGGACCGTGAATCTATTATACGCGCGGTCCGTTTACGACGCCCGTAAAAAGAAAAAATCTTTGACAGATGTATTGTTTTGTGTTATTGTTCAGTTCGTCCGTATTATATGCGGTAGACATGCAAATTTTTTTTTTGCTCATTATGTCATTGTAAAAATATGGCTAACACCGCGTCGGAACTGGAAGCGCATTCGTCACGACTCCGTCCGCAAACAAATATCATCTTATCAGCCAAAGGACGTCCACTGCTGAACAAAGGCCTCCCGTATAGATTTCCACAATTGTGTCGTCATTTTTGGGGGAATTTGTAGTGGACACCACGCTTGGCAGGGTTGGTGAGCGCAGTATGGCTGCTGTTCCACAGAAAGGACCCTGCTGCCCCATCCCTCTGGTTTAGAGTCCCTTAGTCGCCGTTTACGATACCCAATGGAGGAGATGGAGTGGTGCGATATTCTTAATCCGTACATCACGCGGTACACTACACACACACACAATGTGTCACGATCACGAGAGTACTATTGACGTGTTGTTTACTTGTGTTTTAGTTTTCTGTAGACACATGTGATTAGCTAGTGAAACATAATTATTATGTTTGTTTATTATTTTAAATCTTTCATGTTAATTGACGTTTATTTTTATATTTTGTGGTGTAAAGATATTGAGAACTCTATGGAGATAAAGGCTGACGCTCAATTGATTGAAGATCAAGAACTAGTTACTGGAGAATATAACCCTAGACTGACATGCTTCTGCAGTCAATAATTTGGCATTCAGAACATGAATGTTCGATCTCGGCCATTTTTAAGCGCATAGCGTAGGTTGAATTCGCTCGTCGCTTCTTGTTGGATAGTTTAACTTAGTTTAGGGCCGATTTTTCAATTGTCAGATAAGACGTCTAATAACTACCTACCGAATAAAGTTACATATTGTCTAACTGTCAAGTAACTGGTTGTGTATTTTTCACCATTTATCTAACTAATAGCTATCCGACCGATTATTTCGACTCCAACAACGCTAACTTCAGGGAGATGAAACAAATATAGTGCATAAACAGATGTTGGAGATGTTGCGTAGATTTTGACAAGTTCAAATCCATATTCAAATTCCTTTTGTAAAACTGTGTGTTTCACTCGAAAAAATAAATAAGCAAAAGTTGGAGGGCTCTTAGGCTCATAATTTCGGCCGAATGAAGTCCACTGCTGGACACAGGCCTCCCCCAAAGATCACTACAACAACTGATATGGGTGTGTTGTGTGATCATTGGGGGGTTTTGCCATAATCCCCACGCTTGGCAGGCCGGTTGGCGATTGCAGCTATGTTGTTAAAGTACTCGAAGGAAGCTGCTGCCTATCCTCCGGCTAATCCCATAGTCGCCATTTACGACACCCAAGGGATGAGATGGGTTGGTGCTATTCGTAGCCGGCACCACACAGCAAATTCATCGTCGTATCAGCCCAAGGTTGTCCACGTCTGAACAAACGCCTCCGCCATAGTTCTCCATAACGCCCGGTTACATCCGCAGCCGACTCCCAGCCATCTATGACAGGTCGTCTATCCACCTCGTTGGAGACCATCCCACGCTGCATTTTCCGGAACCACTCGAGAATCTTTCTGCCCCAACAGCCATCAGTCCTACGAGCTATGTGCTACGCCCAATGTCATTTCAGCATATTAATCCTTTGAAGTACTTATGCAACTTAATGGGATCCTCATTTCTGATTACATCTCATATCATTGTAATATTTGGCGGTTAGTAAATACGCATCTCTAAGGCTGCTAATTCGTCGGCTACCACGCTAGAAATGTGCGATTTACTCACACTCCTTCAGTAACTGAAGCAGCTGTAAATTCAGTCTGTTGTTACTAATAACGACATAGACATAACAACACAATAACAACCAGTTATCACTTCCAAGGTCCTATTGTGAAAATAACAAGCTGCACTTATCGCAAACACAGTAAGTGTACAGGGTATGAATAAAAATATATATTACGATTGTTTGTGTCAACACAATCAGCGGTTTCGAACATCTGGACAATTTACCACTGACCTATGTGATATATTATTATATTTTTATTGGCGTACAGAAATATGAAAGAAAGAAAGAAAGAAAGAAAGAAAGAAAGAAAAATTATTTTATTGGCACAGACAATATACAAAATAAAAATAAACTTAAATATTAAAATCATAAAACTAACTAAAAGGCAACACATATCGTGCACAGTGACAAAATTATAGTGCCAAAGGGCCAACAGCTCAGCATAATGTTAGGTGGCAGTGGTACTGATCACCTAACGCTGGTTTTCAGCTGTAACCCAGCGGTGCCATACGCTCGAATCTAAAACTAATGCATTTGAATGCACTTAAATAAAAACAATCTTTTTCTTAAAATTTGTACACACACATTGCACATCACAACATTATTTAAGAGTGTGTGTGTGTAATGAAATAAAATAAACAACATAAAATGTATAAACGGTAATTTATAATATATTACTGGCTGTGGGGTCCTGTCGGACATCGCTAGGTCTACCACTTTAATTATGCTCGTAGGCGTTGTTAACGGTAACCGAGGGAATATGTGATAGAGGATGAGAACTAGGTCCTTGCTTCCCGCTGCTCACAAAAAACACAGTGATTTGCAATTAGTCTGCCAGTGTGATTCAATCAATATTCAACAATTGACATTTTCTGGCTGATATGATGCGATGATGATAACTTCCTTGCCTTCGCCGGACCCTCAAGTCTACGACATCTAATTATTTGACTGACCAGGTGGCGGTGCAGCGCCCCAACTGAACCAGCTGCCAGCACCGGCGCTAAGCAGTGGCGTCCCCGGCCCCAGCGTCAGCTCCAACAGTGTTAATGGTAAGCGAACTCATCTTTACTAGTGGTTCTCATTGCCGATAACGGTGACCAGCGGTGGTATTACGCGGTACATATACAGTTAAAGTTTATAGATCCTTTGGCCCAGGTTGTCTAGGGATTAGGGGAGTTTTAAACTCGATTATCTTCAGAAACGCGATGAGTCCAAGAATCTAGGTTAAGGATGAATTTACCCGTGCAGCAGTGAAGCGTACGCATAATTCGGATGAGACGCCCATCTTGCAGATTAGAGAAATTCTGTCCGAGTCTGTCGATATTTGCACACGTGATTTTCACGTGTAACGGGATCTGTTACAGAAGGCGGTTCAGGGACTTGTACTTCAATTATCTAATTTACTAACATTTCCCTAATGACAAGGGACTCCTACTCTTTTGACAAACGTTGACACCAAAAATATAACTAATTAATTCTTCACTTTTTTCAATTGCAAATGGTACCGAATATTGCTATAATCGAGATCAATATTGTTTCCACACACACACTTTTAAGAATAAATAAATGCGCTAGGCGTACGATACTATTCCTGATTCCTACCTCATCATAGTCTACTTACGAAGATAAAGAGGTCTCGAGTTACAAAATTTGAGGACTCTCAGATTACAAATACAGCTATATATTTTAGGACACAAAACGGGGTGAAGTGATATTATATTCCAGAGCACTATGAACACCGACTTGATCATATCTTTAGTTACTTGCGATGCAATGTCACAGTACCATTTGGTTTGTAATTAGCGTCGCACAAGCGTAAAAGTAAACGGTAGTGGAATGGTCCCAAAGGAGTCGGACTTCAGTGTCATTTGAAAGACTCCGTGTATAAAACGTTGACATGACTGCTAATACTGTCGCCCCTTATTAATATCGGCGTGCGACATTTAGCTATGAAAGTGCAGTGTCTCTGGAGATGCAGATCAGATATGCTCAAACTAAAACTGGTCAGGGTCAAGTTTTCAGATTATTTTAAATTTTACAAATGAAATGATTGGAGAGACTTTTTGAAGCGTTCACTGACTGGTCGCATACGGACTTAACTATTTTGATTATAAGAATTTAGTTGGAACTAATAAGTAATTAACCATGTCCAGGCCCAACGCTGGCGCAGGATGGAGACTGCCAGGTGAGCCCATGGGGAGAGTGGAGCAAGTGCTCCGTGACGTGCGGCTCCGGCTACCAGGAGCGTACCCGGACTGTACTGGTTAGTATTAACAGCTTATCGTAGTCTACTGATCATGAGCCTCTCCCAAATTTTCGCCATGTTTATCTATATTAGTTACTACGAAATGAGCATTAGTGACAATGCTGCCAAGAACTGAACCGTAATATGGCTGTACAATTAAAAGTTTGTCTATGAAGCCTTGTTCAAAGAGGAGTGTACTGCGAGTAAGAAGTTTTATTTTAGGGAAAATCGGATTTTACTTTCCCAGCTTCAGCCCTTTTTTTGCCTTAAGTTGTTCAAAAAGCTCGTAAATACGTAATGTTTACGTGCAACCCATAATCAATACCTATTCATATGTAACAATCGTTCCGAAAAACAATTTATAACCTAATTAATCGTATTTTTAGCTTGGTGTGATTGATATTTCTTTAGCAATCTTCTTTAAGAAACTCGTTCTATTTATCGGGTAGTAAATCAAAAAGAGCGCTGTTTTTTATTTACCGAATAATAAGTTAAATAGCTACGTGTGTAAACAACTTAAAACTAGACAGTCAGCTATAAATATAGTTAGAGAAATGGATGGGTAGGCCCACTGGATATAACTGACATCGGGTGTAAAAATAGAGATCAATCACTGAGACAATAGTCACGTTGGCCTCGGCTGCCCTGTAGCTCAACGTATTAGAGATAGCGCAGAAGGTTCACTCTACGACACGGTAGATCAACTCAGAACAGTTTTATTCTGTTGGGCTCCTCGCAAATATTTATCAAAAATGTGGTTGCTTAACCGTTCGAACAACTGAGAACTGCTATGACACTTTTCTGTACAGGCCAGTCTACATTGTTCTCACAATTTAAACAGGTGATAGGTCTCTTCCTCCTCGCCGCCTCTACGGTGAAGTCGTGTGGTCCGTGGCCCTCTGCGGGGCGCCTGTTGGGTCATCTCAACTCTCGGGCGTCCAGCGCTGCAGAATCAAGATGCACGGTCAGCAGCGTAGAGCGGCTATACGGATAGCACGAGGATACCGAACGGGGTCCTTTGAGGCGGCAACTCTGTTAGCGCGCTTTCCGCCTTTTGATATCCTAGCGGAGCTGGATGCGTGGGTGTATCAATAAACGCGCTCCCTCCGCCAGAGCTGTCAAGGCGTGCCTTTAACCGCGCTCGCAAGTTTGAAACGGCAGGTTCGGCGGCGTGCACTCAAGTTGTGGCGCGAGCGGCCCATGCTGTCGCAGTATGCATAAAAGTGCCTCGTTGAGGCCGTCTTGCCGCTCTTCAGAGCTTAGATCCAATGAAACGAGCGCGTCACACTCCGCCTGACGCAAGTATTCACTGGACACGGTTGTTTCGGTGCGTACTTGCACGGGATAGGACGCGAGGTCACGGCACAGTGCCACCACTGTGGAGACGATCAGGATACCGCACAGCACACGCTCGAAGAGTGCCCTGCGTGGACTGCCGAGCGGCGGATCCTGGTCGATTGGATCGGGCAAGATCTCCCTCTGCCAGCAGTAGTGTCGGCTATGCTGGCAGAGCATGAAAATTGGAGTGCTGTGGTCGCCTTCTGTGAGAGCGTCATGCTCCAGGAGGTCGCAGAGCGGGAGAGGGCCGTTCCCGCTCGGAAAAGAAGGACAAGGAACCGGGGTGACAACCACCGCGGCGCCCGTGTCGAACACGCCTGAGCCAGGGGGATCGCATCGGATCAACAAAAAAAAGGTTTCTTCCTCCGTCACGTGGGGGGAAACCTTTTTACAGACGCCTCCCCTCCGCTAGAGGAGGTGATCGCTTTATACTAATCCCCTTTGCAATGTGCCTAAAGGCGAGCTACCAATGGACGGCTCCAGTGTGATTATTTGCGAGCGATCCATGAAGTCAGAGCGCGAGTCAGTCGATAGTACAGTTTGATTTATAAATAGGTTCGTGAATAAATGCCTTTATCTAGTCAAATGGCTTTGCTACCAGAATATGTAATTGAACAGCATTTAGCATAAACAATGAGGCTTACATCCATCAAAATAGGACCAACTTAAAAAAGCAACGCTACGATATTTATGGTATTTGTAAAGACACTACTAATGCAGGGGCTGAATAAACACTTAATGAATCGATATACACCGCATAGCGTCCCAGGGCTACCGATGAAAATATACAATGTTGTTGGCGGCGTGGGTCACGGCAACTTATACTTTTTAGCCTATAGGCTGCGCCTCTCCGGCCGTGGGTGTCTCAGGCCCGTATTATACAACGAGAATCAAAACTTAAGTAGAAATTGTGTCGAGATTGATCTTGAATAAAATCAATGTTGGACTTATTACATCAGGTTCTTATTAAATTAACGTAATCTAGACATGAGTTCTACTTAAGTTTTAATGCTCATTCTGTAATACGGGCCTTAAAGGCAACTTCTCTATTGCGATATCTAAGAAACATCGATATTGACATATATCAATAATCGATAAACAATTATCGATATTGAAATATTAGCGACATGAAAATATCGACGTTTATCTATTTATATTATTTTAAAGTGGTAGGTAATAGAAGCTTCTGTAAATTAATTATTTAGAAAATAAAATACAAATTGTAGAACTTTTTGTAAGTACAGAATACCTAGGTATAATAAATTAAAATAAGTAGTCACACACAGATTAAACGACACAATAGCATAGTGTACAAAGCCTCCAAAACAACATTTAGTTTATTAAAGCCTTGAACTATTTCGTGTTTTAACTTCAAGAACACCCGAGACTTTATGTATTCGATTGAATGTATGACTTCGTTCAAAAGATTTTCATTTCTAAGTCTCGATACTCCGATATTGTACTCAAATAATCGATGTATTTTTATAGAGGTTGTTTTCAATGGTTAAATTATGATTTCTCTGTGTCGATGTATAGCGAATATCGATATATATCATTCACTCCTTTTTTTTTTTTTTTTTTTAATTTTTTTTTTTATTGATGTCCAGTGGAAATTCTACATGGAACTTCCTTCACCCCGGGGAAGGGCGAAGGGGTATGCCGGACTCCTACCGGCTAAAACCACTGGAGCGGCCATCTTCGGCACCGAAGGGAGGCTCCAGGTCCTCGTAAGATCACACTAGAGCCGCCCATTGGTGCCACGCCTTTAGGCACATCACGGAGGGGATGACTGTAAAGCGGTCACCTCCTCTAGCGGAGAGAAGGCGACTGTAAAAAGGTCGCCCCCTCAGGCACTTCTCTGGGAGGATTGTAAAGGATCCCCCCAAGCCTCACTTTGCGCTGTGCTGCGCACACGGCGGCACGTGACCACGTGCGCGCCACCGTCTTCCCGGGGGTCGCTCGGTGTGAGCACGCAGACTCCCCAATCTGCGCACCCGCGACCCCCGAGGCCCCCCACCAATTGACGGCAGGGGGCTCAGGCGTGTTGGACTTGGGAGCCGGGACGGTTGTTGCCCCGGCGCCGTCTCGTCCTTCTCCGTGCGGGATCAGCCCTCTCCCGATCCCGCTCTGCAGTCTCCTTCTGCAGCATGACGCTCTCGCAGAAGGAGACCACTGCACTCCAATTTTCACGCTCTGCCAACATAGCCGACACTACTGCCGGCAGAGAGAGATCTTGCCCGATCTGGTCGACCAGGATCCGCCGCTCGGCCGCCCACGCAGGGCACTCCTCGAGCGTGTGCTGTGCGGTATCCTGGTCGCTTCCACAATGGTGGCACTGTGCCGTAACCTCGCGTCCTATTCTGTGCAGGTATGCACCGAAACAACCGTGACCGGTGAACACCTGCGTCAGACGGTAGGTAACGCGCTCGCTCCTTTTGAGCCAGGCTCCGAAGAGCGGCAGGATGGCCTCGAATATCATTCACTCCTACTTAGGATCCATCTAGAGTAGGGATACCCAAACTGTTTCGGGCAAGAGAGACCCCGTTTCCAATATGAACTGATACCTCAGACCCCCATAGCCTAATTACTTTAAAAATCCTATCTCTAGTTTTTTTCCTATTGATACAAAATACTTCATCATCATTTCGGCCGAATGAAGTCCACTGCTGGACACAGGTCTCCCCCAAAGATGTCCACAACGACCGATATGGATGTGTTGTGGGCTCATTGGGGGGTTTTGCCATAATCGCCACGCTTGGCAGACGGGTTGGCGATCGCAGTTGAGTTGTTAATGTACTCGAAGGACGCTGCTGCCCATCCTCCGGCTAATCCTTTAGTCGACTTTTACGACACCCATGGGAGGAGATGGGGTGGTGGTACTTACCAATTCCTAATCCTCCTATTGCTACTAAAATATTAGTCATTCTTATAACAAGTTGGTACACGTAACACAACTTAAACAGTATCTTGAAAGTTTCAAATAAGAACTTGTGTTAATTAATAGGGCTCGATTTCTAGACGTTTGTTTCGTTGATCCTCAAAATCAGTTTTCGTTTCTGTCGACCACTTTGGGAATCCCTGATCTAGAGGATTGACAGCGCTCTCCTTCTGTGTGCTAAGAACAACATATTGTGATCACCAATGCAAGTGCCAAGTCAAGTGATTGATAGTGATTACGGCAATGTTTAACCGATCATTGAGCGTTGTCTTGTGCGTTGTGTTTATTCTCAAGTGTGCGTTTACGGGTTGATACGATGCTTCTACGTTGAAAAGATGTTATACAAGAATATTGTCTAAGCGTAGTGTTGGGCATTCTACTTTTTTAAATTATATTAAACGCTATAATTCAACAATTTCACTGGACCAGATTTTTATCATTCATAGCTTATAATATGCCTAATAATATTGTCATCCCACACTAGTATTACTCCTGTGCTGTGGGTACCTACAGTTTATAGACATACATCTCACATGCACAACGCTTAATATCAATGTTTACCATTCTAGGGTGTCTTACTTAGTGTAACAACTTGTAGTTGTCACGTATATTCTGTTGAGTGGCAGCCCTAGTGGTGGGGCGGGCCGTCAGGTCCCTTCACACGTCACCACACATCACGCACGGTGGTCTAAACGTGCAATTCACCAATAATTAGTAGCTACATTATTGACAAGGACATACCGTACGACGAAGGCGTACCTGTGTATCAACCGCGACGTGGGAACAAACACCTTACCTGCAAAGAAAAACACATTTTAAATATACAGTCACACAGTGACAATTTAGACTTGGAGGCATTACCATTATCTACTTAAAATTATCAATTCTAGTATAATATATTATTGATTATAGCCTCATAAGAAAGCTTAAGGTCACTTAGCAAGCTATGGAGAGAGCTATGCTTGGTATTTCTCTACGAGATCGAATGATCAGATCAGATAAGAAATGAGGAGATCCGTAGAAGAACTAAAGTTGTCGACATAGCTGAAAGGGTTGTAAACTGAAGTGGCAATGGGCGGGGCACATTGCTCGTAGAACTGATGGCCGCTGCGGCACAAAGGTTCTCGAATGGAGACCGCGCACCGAAAAACGCAGCGTGGGACGACCTCCAACGAGGTGGACAGACGACCTGGTGAAGGTCTCTGAGTCGTTGGATGAGGGCGGCATGTAACCGCTCATTGTGGAAATCTAAGGGGGAGGCCTTTGTTCAGCAGTGGACGTCCTGTGGCTGATATGATATGATTACTTTAAATTAACGCTCATTTAACTTTTACAAGCTATCATTTGTTTTTTTTTTCGTGGCCACCCTTGTGTCAGCGTTGTTCAAGCCGCCCAAAGGCCTCCGACTTGGCTTAACGACTGCTGTCTAATGACAACAACCGGGACCGACGATTTAACGTGCCCTCTAACGTACGAAGACGCTGAATTCGAATACCACTATGTGGTTACCTATCCAAAGACAGACCACACCAAGCGTTGCTTAACCTCACCGATCGTTTACTTCTCAGTAAGTGCTGACTATGAGCGCCTCAACACAACTGTTATTATCATATATTAGTTATTTATTATCTTAGAATCTACCTTGAACCTTGCGTTTAATTTGAATTCAAAATTTTAGTGAATCCTAATATATCGTAATGTCTTAGATTTTCGCGATTATTACACATTATAATAAAACACTTTTAAACGGATTCTATCGGGTCATCATATCAGCCACAGGTCATCATATCAGCCACAGGTCGTCCACTGCTGAACAAAGGCCTCCCCCTTAGATCTCCACAACGAACGGTCACATGCCGCTCTCATCCAACGACTCCCAGCGACCCTCACCAGGTCGTCTGTCCACCTCATTGGAGGTCGTCCCACGCTGCGTTTTCCGGTGCGCGGTCTCCATTCGAGAACCTTTGTGCCCCAGCGGCCATCAGTTCTACGAGCAATGTGCCCTGCCCATTGCCACTTCAGTTTACTAATCCTTGCAGCTATGTCGATAACTTTAGTTCTTCTACGGATCTCCTAATTTCTGATTCGATCGCGTAGAGAAATACCAAGCATAGCTTCTATCGCGTATATTTTTGATTTTTCGCCTGTCACCTTAGTCATCCTGCGACCACGAATGCTGCAAAGTATTCGAAACGTCAGGAAAATCAAAAATCAAAAATATTCGCGATAGAATCCGTTTAAAAGTGTTTTATCCTAATATATCGTCTCAATAATCGTAGAAAAAGGACAGAAGGCAACGACCGTGAAAATTTGAACAGTTTAATGATAAATAAACTGGGTAAAGATATTTCAGTTGGAATGATTGAACTACCGACGAGCTCGAAGCTTGAAGTTCGACTGATTGGTGTAAATTCCAAATGACTTCGGATGGTTACATCGTGAAACTAGGAAAAAAATGCATTCATTAACACATTATTTTCCGTTTTGATAACCCTGCCGATCAAGAATTTATTTAATAAGAACATTAGGAATCAAAATTTCAAGCGTATCAATGGGTTAATGGGTACTAATCAAAAGAACATCCATTTCAATAAATTTGCGGCGAAGGCCTGACTGATGCAATAAATCATTCCCGAAATAACTCCCACAGTACATTACGATAGCGTAGCGTTTTTATGAACGTGTAATAATGTCAAAGGATGTCAAGAGCGGGTCGCATTGAGTGCACTTGTTAATTAGTGACCAGAGCAGGACCGCGCCTGCGCCCGACCGATTGCGTGAGGTCAAGGTCGCGGCGTGACGCCATGCAGGCGACTGAAAGAGCGAAGCTGAGATAATGAAATCGCACTTTTAAAATAAACTTGTTTTGTTGACCTTCCGTAGGTATATTTTCTCTCGACTTGTTCCATAAAATAGGTATTAC
Source organism: Diloba caeruleocephala (assembly GCA_947459985.1). Lineage (NCBI taxonomy): Eukaryota > Metazoa > Arthropoda > Insecta > Lepidoptera > Noctuidae > Diloba > Diloba caeruleocephala. Next base: position 687,196 of record OX381609.1, read on the forward strand.
ATAGCGGTGAGCAATTTCAGCCTTAATGCTACTTTGCAGCGATATATTTCATATATTTGCGTCGTGGGCGAATATGATCGGCCGCCCCAGGAAAGTGAAAAAAAATGTACTGACACATAAACACTTACAATTTTGTTTCTATAGTTATTTATAACTCTTAGAATCAGAAACCACAACTTACTTACTTAATATAAACAAAAATATTTAGGTATGTGTAGTTATTTAGAAGCCGTAAAGTTCATTTAATAAATATTTAATTTTATATTTACTAAATTAACTTTTTGTGAATAATTCATATTACTCGTATAATATGCGCTTCAAAACCATAACGAAATATTAAATTCGTTTTTCAAAATGGCAATAACTCGGGGATAAAAAACAAAAAGACGGCACGGTTGGTGCAGTGGCTGATACAGTCGACTGCTGCGCTCCGGGTCGTGGGTTCGATTCCCGCACGGAACAAATATTTGTATGACCTGCAGGTAGTTGTTCCGGGTCTGGGTGTATTGTATGTGGAATTCATGTCTGTAAACGCACCCACGACACAGGAGAAATCCTAGTGTGGGGCAACGTTTTAAAAAAATACTTTTCTAAACATACTACATTAACAATTTTATGTATATTAAATGTTTGCGATGTGGCAAATTGTTAGCGAAATCATCAATTACATCATTATAACTCAATGCTTTCGTCAAGTCGGCATCTATATTAAGAATATCTAGGTTATTTAAGAGCTTTCCGCTTATGAGCGCATGTAATTTTTGATTCGTTGTACGGGACGGAGAATGAACGCTCTGCCCTGCAGTTTTTAGTCCTGTGCAGGTGATCCGAGAGACTTCGAGTATGTCTAGTAATTTCGAGACACGTTCATTAAACGTCTCCTTTGGTAAATACTATTGCCAATATTTGATTGATCAATTATTGATAATATTGTTCGATCAATACTGATAATCTAAACGGTTTGAGATAGATAAAACGTTTAGAATTACGAAAATCGTTAATTGTTTAAATTATTTAGATTAGACCTTTGAGCTATTATGTATTAGGTACGTACGTAGTACATAATAGCTCAATGAAAGAGAACCTTTCTTGAAAATAATCTCGTAGGTCATCATTGACTCCCCCTTCGGTGCCGACGATGACCGCTCCAGTGGTTTTAGCCGGTAGGAGCCGCTTCCCCGGGGCGAAGGAAGTTCCATGTAGAATTTCCACTGGACACCAATAAAAAAAAGGTCATCATTGACTTCCCATAACGCGGGGTCAGTTTCAATTATAAATGATGGAGCGTCAGTGTTAACTGTAGTGGTCCATGTTGTATTACTGGTTCAAGGAGAATGAATGAAACGCAGGTTACACTCGGACTGGGAACCAGTTGAAGTATTCGCAGTAACAGTGGAATCGTTTGTAACTTTAGGAATCAAGTTTAATGACCACCTTTAGTAAATGGCCACCAAATCTTAGCGATCTTTATGCTCCAATACTACCTAAATCAAAAATACTGATTGCCCATCAAATAAAGTTGGATCAAATATGGTCACAGTAGGTTAAGGTGCGGCTGTGGGGTTAGTACCTGTTAGCTTCATGCATACGTGGTAAAGGTGTTATTAAGATAACATCAGTGGTTTTAGTAGTTCATTCATCATCATCATCATAATATCGGTCATACAACGTCCACAACTGAACAAAGGCCTCCCCCATAGATTTCCACAACTGTGTCATTATATTGGGGGGAACTTGTCAGCTCTCACTACGCTTGACGGGCGGGTTGGTGAGCGCAGAATGGCTACTGTTCCACAGAAAGGACGCTGCTGCCCACCCCTCTGGTTTAAAGTCCCTTAGTCGCCTTTTACGACCTCCACGGGAGGTGATGTAGTGGTGCTATATTCTTAATCTGGCCCCACACACATAGTAGTTCATCGTATCTGCATAAAACACACTTAAATACAAACACCGCCACCAAAAACGACCGTACCCCGTATTACAGTAACCGTTTGAAGTTATTTTTACTCGTCACCATACTGCCGTGTGGTGCCGGCTCAGAATGCCACCACCCCATCTCCTCCCATGGGTATCGTAAAAGTCGACTAAGGGATTAGCCGGAGGATGAGCAGCAGCGTCCTTCGAGTACATTAACAACTCAACTGCGATCGCCAACCCGCCTGCCAAGCGTGGCGATTATGGCAAAACCCCCCAATGAACCCACAACACATCCATATCGGTGGTTGTGGTGATCTTTGGGGGAGGCCTGTGTCCAGCAGTGGACTTCATTCGGCCGAAATGATGATACTGGCCAAAGGACGTCCACTGTTGAACAAAGGCGTATCTCAAAGATTTCCAAAATTGTGTCAACATTTTTGGGGGAATTTGTCAGCACTCAACACGCTTGGCAGGTGGGTTAGTGTAGAATGGCTGCTATGCCAAAGAAGACACGCTGCTGCCCATTCCTCTGGTATACACTCCCTTTGTCGCCTTTTTCGATAGTCATGGGAGGAGATGGAGTGGAGTGGGCAACACACGGATTTGGCAAGGAAACAATATAATTCGTCGAGAGAAAGAAATCAATTACGAATAGTATGAAAAACTATACCAAAGTACACATTTACTTAGTATAAGTACGTATTAATAAATCTCTCCACTCCGTGTAATTTACAGAAATAACTCGACCTACCTCGTGTGTACTCGTATGCTTGCTACAAAATTAAATGTTACAAACTGTGTTATTTCTAAAACGTCATGAAATCGTGATTTCACAGAAAACATTATTAGTGCTATGAATGTACTTCTAAAATCAGAATCTGACTTTTAAAATCAGATCCAAGAAAATGAACACAAAATTGATGATGTACGAATTAAATTCTTCGAAACTTCAATAAAAATGCAGCACCGAAATTGGTTTCTAGTAAAAAATACAGATGGCATTCCAGCATCTAGGTACTGCTTGAAATCACTGTTTATTTATTTTATTAACAACCGTTTGCTGCACTAACAGTTGCCCAACGTGCACAAGTAATAGTGCTACTCGTAAATACATATTTCTTATATTTAGTCACTAGCCGGGACCCGCGGTTTCACCCGCGTTTAATTTAAAATACATTTAGAGTACTTCGACATAGGAGAGATAGAAGAGATTGAGATAGAATCTTCGTGTATATATTGAATTTTAAGGGTTTTATATTTTTTGCGCGGTACCCTAATTATTTTTCTAAAATAAAAGTAGCCTAAGTTTACCCGGAACAAACAGACAGACAGACAGACAACTAAAAAAATTTAAAATGCATTTTTTGTTGTATGTTCCGTATATACTTTCATATGCATTTAGTAAAAAGCTGTTATTTTGACATTACAAACAGACACTTCAATTTTATTTAATTGTATAGATCAAGGAATTTAAGACAATAACTAATAAATTGGTTAATGCTGTTGCTAAAAATATCGACCTTTGGCTGCTGAGCAATCAGAGCGTTTAGCAATGAAACAGCATGACTCGTGGGAGCATACTGGGAAGTACATCTGCGTACCGATGGCATCGCGAGTAGACGGCGCGCGCGCAGCCGCGTGTACTGGTCAGGCGCGGACAGGAAACAACGAGCGAGCGTTGTAGGGTTGTCTTTTTTAGTAAAAGATTGCATAGCTGTATTTAAAAAGCCTCTGTTATTCAAGTCATGCCATAATTTCGTTTCGTTATTCCCGGTTCCTCGCCTTCCGCGATTTCGCAAACATGTACGTAATACTTGTTTATGTCCACAGGTACAACCGACTCCGGAAGGCGAGCCTTGCCCGAGATCGATGGCCCGGCGCAGACGCTGCTATAGAAAGTGTTAATTTGTATACGAATGAATTTTAAACCTTAATTATATATTAGAGTCTTGTACACACTGGTCACAATGCAAAGTAATTAATTGTAGTTTTACTAGATCGCTCTACGGCCTTATATTGTGAGACATGTTTATAAAGGTTTGTCCAAGCTGACTTAAATCGTTTCGATAAATAAGTTTGATGGAAAAGTTGTGTCTTGCATTGACCCACAATTGGAGTGCAGGTGGCATCTCACATTCGGCTCTCTTGTTGCGTATTTCACTTTCCACGCAATGCTAGTTTATACTATACGCGACACTTTTCAGTATGTACGGCCTCTACACTTAATAAAATGAATTTTATAGCAATTTTAAGCTAGCGAAACCAAAGCCAATTAGTAATAAATGCTTCCAAGATAACGGACTTTCATTTTGTAGAGATGCGACACCCTTGAAAATGATCGCACGGGGTATTTGAAGGATAAAGAACTCTACAATCGAACATTAACGCTTATGTAAGTAATTCTATTACGAGTTGATGTACTTTCGATATACATAATTTGTTGATATTGGTGATGTCGATTGTTATCATCTAAATTTAATTTTCACGTTGATAGATTGTTAGATAAATAGAGTACCTACTTCGTTCCATATGTATGCTTATCAAATTGTCAAACAAAATGACTTCACATTCCAACTACCTCCTGGGAGATATTCTACGGTAGACAAGTCCCGAAATGGACGATACCTTCAAGCTACTAGAGTGGAAAGGATTCGACATAAACGTCAATGACGAGTTATATACTCTAACTAACTAACTAACCTCAGATTTGCCGACGACATCGTAGTCATGGCAGAATCGCCGCAAGAGCTCAGCGCAATGCTCGGTGATCTCAACAGAGCTTCCCAATAGGAGGTCCTTAAAATGTATAAGTGCAAGATGAAAGTCATGTCAAATGCCCATGTCGTGCCTATCCCAATATACATTGGGAGTTCTGTTCTCTAAAATTGTTGACGAGTATGTCTCATCATATCATCATCATCATATCGGCCGAATGAAGTCCACTGCTGGACACAGGCCTCCCCCAAAGATCACCACAACGACCGATATGGATTTGTTATGGGCTCATTGGGGGGTTTTGCCATAATCGCCACGCTTGGCAGACGGATTGGCGATCGCAGTTGAGTTGATAATGTACTCGAAGGACGCTGCTGCCCATCCTCCGGCTAATCCCTTAGTCGACTTTTACGACACCCATGGGAGGAGATGGGGTGGTGGCATTCTAAGCCGGCACCACACGGCAAAGCCGGCACCACACGGCAAACGACGAGTATGTCTACCTGGGAGAAACTGTCCAACTTCGAGAAAGAGGTCAATCGTCGAATCCGATTCGGCTGGGCAGCGTTTGGGAAACTTCGCAACATCTTTTCGTCAACAATACCGCAATGCCTCAAGACGAAAGTCTTTACCCAGTGTGTGTTACCAGTGATGATATATGGCACGGAAACGTGGTCAGTCACAATGGGCCTTGTAAGAAAGTTTAATAAGCGAGCTATGGGGAGAGCTATGCTTGGTATTTCTCTACGAGATCGAATCAGGAATGAGGAGATCCGTAGAAGAGCTAAAGTTGTCGACATAGCTGAAAGGATTAGTAAGCTGAAGTGGCAATAGCCTGCCCATTGCTCGTAGAACCGATGGCCGTTGGGGCAAAAAGGTTCTCGAGTGTAGACCGCGCAGCGTGGGACGACCTCCAACGAGATGGACGGATGATCTGGTGAAATTCGCTGGGAGCCCTTGGATGCAAGTTGCGTGTGACCGGACTTTATGGAAATCTGTGGTGAGGCCTTTGTTCAGCAGTGGACTTCCTTTGACTGACGATATGATGATGATGTCAATGGATATATGAGGCATTTTGCCGTGAACGAGTGAGTAAGCTTGGTTTCGTCGTGTCAGCCGAAGAAAGTCCACTGCTGGACAGAGGCCTCCCCCAAAGATTACCACAACGACCGGTATGGGTTAGTGTTGTTTGTTCATTGGGGGGATTTGCCATAATCGCCACGCTTGGCAGACGGGTTGGCGATCGTAGTTAAGTTATAAATGTGCTTGAAGGATGCTGCTGCCCATTCTCCAGCAAATGCCATAGTCGACTTTTACGTGGTGGTGGTGGTATTCTTAGCTTGGTTTATCTCATATTAATAATTAATCAGCCCATTATTGTCCCACTGCTGGGCACGGGCCTTTTCTCACGATGAGAAAGGTTAGGCCTTAGTCCACCACGCTGGCCTAGTGCGGGTTGGTGGACTACACACTCCTTTGAGAACATATTGGAGCTCTCTCAGGTGTGCAGGTTTCCTTACGATGTTTCCTTCACCGTTAGCGCAAGTCAAATTTTGATACGCAGATGAATCCGAAAAGGCAGAGGTGCGGCCGCGATGGAACTTAGACCCTCCTGTGTGGAAGGCAAGCGTTCAAACCGCATTCATATTAGAACGATAAATAATTAAACAATACTATGAAAACCCTGACCCAATTAGCATTTACGTGTGGTTCCAGGTCCAATTCTTTATTATTCAGTTAATATGCAAAACCTTTTTAGTAAGAGTGCCGTGTGGTGCCGGCTAAGAATAGCACCAACCCATCTCATCCTACGGGTGTCGTAAAAGGTAACTATGGGATTTAGCCGGAGGATGGGCAGCAGTCCTTCGAGTACATTAAATACAACTCAACTGCGATCGCCACCCAACCTGGCAGATAATGGCAATACCCCCCAGTGAGCAGAAAAATCAAACCCGGAACAGCCTTTGTAGCAATCTTTGGGGGAGGGTGTGTCCAGCAGTTGGTATATTTGGCTGAAATGATGATGCACGCAACAGAAGGAAGAAGTAAAAAGTTCAATCAAGCCTTTGTTAGAGAGCTGAACGAATAATAAAAAAATGGTTGATACAGAATGTCATGATCAAGTATGTCAAGTTCATAGTCAGTTAATGGTACGTCCATACGACTGCAAATGGAAACTGAAACCTATTTGTTTATTCTCAATTCTACTCTTTCTTGTACACCAATTAGTAAAGATATAAATCCATATCTATCATGGTAAGAAGTAAAACTTTTTCAAAATCAACGTATCATCATCATCATCATTTCGGCCGAATGAAGTCCACTGCTGGACACAGGCCTCCCCTAAAGATCACCACAACCACCGATATGGATGTGTTGTGGGCTCATTGGGGGGTTTTGCCATAATCGCCACGCTTGGCAGGCGGGTTGGCGATCGCAGTTGAGTTGTTAATGTACTCGAAGGACGCTGCTGCCCATCCTCCGGCTAATCCCTTAGTCGACTTTTACGACACCCATGGGAGGAGATGGGGTGGTGGCATTCTGAGCCGGCAACCTATATCTTGGAATAAATCTATATCACATATAACTATGTCCTCGGCGCTAATGTTGTGAAAATGTATGGAAATCGAATGCAGTTTACACAGTTTGCTAGCGTGGCCGACGCGGACGTGCACGGGGCTCAGAATGTCGCCGAACAGAAACAATAACACATCGCATTTACAAAAGGAATGTTTGGTGTTGCCCTGCTATGTTTATAAGCTCCGCACTAACCGTGGAGTGGGAACGGGTGACATCACCCACAAATCTTACAATAGCTGGATTTAACCCTCTCAAACGTAATTTAGGACGTTGTTAGAGCAGAAGAGTGGAGCATGCGAATCAGCAAACGCAACGTGGGACGCTTCCCAGCGAGTTGGGGTCATGACATCTTCGGCACCGGAGGGGGGCTTCAGGTCCTCTTAAGATCACACTAGAGGCGCCCATTTATGCCACGCCTTTAGGCCCATCCCGGAGAGGATCACTAAAACTGTCACCCCTTTTTTTTACGTGGGGAACTCCTTGAAAATCTAAGAGTTAGTCCTAACAGACAATTTACACGTCATATTCAAATGAAATACCGGAGGAAGAGGCTACATCTTTTTTTTTAAATTATTTTTCATACATGTTTTTACAAATTATTCAAAACAGGTCTTTAATCATTGAAAACATTTTGCAGCTGTTCAATCACAATCAATACACGATTCAGGTGATTGATTTCCAGGAAGCCTCATCATATCGGCCACTGTCCACTGCTGAACAAAGGCCTTCCCCATAGATTCCATCCATCCATCATTTTGGGGGTATTTGCCAATACTCACCCCGCTTGGCAGGCGGGTTGGTGAGCGCAGTATGGCTACCGTTTCACAGAAGGGACGCTGCTGCCCTTCCTCTGGTTTAGATTCTCTTAGTCGCCTTTTACGACATCCACGGGAGGAGATGGAGTGGTGCTATATTCTTAATCCGGACACCACACGGAAGCCACATATGCAGTAAAAATTAATGCCACACGTCTCTATCGTCAACACAGCCTTTAGTTTTATAACAATACTTTAACTACTGTGGTCGCACACACATCCTACGTAGACGCTTCCTGGATGTCATACCAGAGCTTAAATGGATGGTAAGAAACTATCTCTAGATACTCACCTTGGGTCTACACACTGATGGGAATGGTTTCTTTCTTTAGCCAGAAGTGCTGAACGAGCAGCAAATTGTTGCTTTGACGCCATGTAATGGCAGTTTACAATTTGCATTGTTACAAGCGTAATTCCGACATTCCGTATTTACACAACGCACATAAACACATATATACACATTTATTTTTTTATGTACAAATTAATTCAAATGAATATAAATCAAATAAATAATTATAAGGCGCACAATTCACAGGATTGCTAATTAATTTTTACAATAATAAATTGATAAGTATAGTTAGTGATATGTGTTAGCTATTTTATTTTTTTCTTTGTTTTTGTCATAGACAAATTCAGTTGAGCCACCTAATTAGTGAAGTACTAGAACGACTAGTTAATCGATTTGTACATTCATAATATTATTTATAATCAGATATGATATTCCTTCTTCTGTTACGTTTGTATATTTGTAACTTTGATTTCTATTTAATGACTTTAAATATAATATGTTGTATAAATACATTATTAATATTAATACTATATTGGAAACTGTGCGATTTGACTCTTTTATGTAAGTTCCTATCGGAAGACCAGCGCAATGCTGAGATAGGAGCCTATTCTGATATCCGACACAAAAATCTGTTTGCATGCTTTTTTAATTTTTATTTGATATTTTGCAATATTCTGTGTTGTTATTTACAATTACTTTCTTGTTGTGTGCGATCAGAATAAAATTATTTCTTTCTTTAGTCCAATGACTACGACGTTCCTTGGTTTGATATTACTTTTACAAGAGCTTTTATCTGTGTTTGGCAAGTTTTGAGCCTTGAATAAATGCGAAACACTTTATTTTTACTATGTAATCTATAATTATGTAAGTCAGTGGAAAAATGTAGGAGGACGACCGATGTCTCCAGTTGCCGCACACAAACAGAAGTTACGTCAGTGATAAAATGGAAAAAAACCCAGTGTTGCCTACACGTGTCGAAGTACTCAGAGCTAAGCAATTAATCTCACAATGCGAGCGTACAATTAAATTATGGCAATTAGCATGCGAACGCGGCTGTTAGTGAATAGCTCGTGGAATCAATCACGGCTGGTTCCTGGTTCATCATTGATTCATTGAGACTGACATCAGTGCCGCGCTGACTCAGTTGCCCCGGGGTCCAGCCAAGGGGCCCAGTGTTCAATTGTTATACAGTACATACTAATACGATTGACAGAGTCCAGGATAGAAGATTTAATATGATGTGAATGCATAATATTGACTGGAAATATTACCAGGACTTAATCGAATACCCCTTATATACATTAAAGTATGAGTAAATCGTATATGACGACAATCAAGTCGTTAAAGATAAAAAAGTTTAAATAATGACCGTGATAAATGCGTACTATTTTGCACTTGTAGTAAGTAATTATCGAATCGATGTAAAAGTATTATAATGTCGTACCTACTGAAGGCACATTATATCTTCACCACATCATTTCGGCCGAATGAAGTCCAGCAGTTGGCAGTCGGGTTGGCGATCGCAGTTGAGTTGTTAATGTACTCGAAGGACGCTGCTGCCCATCCTCCGGCTAATGCCTTAGTGGACTTTTACGACACCCACGGGAGGAGATGGGGTGGTGGTATTCTGAGTCGGCACTACACCACAAATATTTCTAAAATTTGTAAAACCTAGCTTTTAACGAAAATATTCAGCCCTGAAAGTTCTCGAAACCACTTTTAAAATCACAGTGTATTAGTTGCGTCAGTGTGCATACACATTAATTCTTGTACAGATTGTATAACGATTCATGTGATTTGTGAATACAAATGTACACGAAGTGTTGATTTGTGATCAGAAATTGTACGTCATCTGAAAACCAGCGCTGCAGTGATTTATGCGCTGCTGCATTATCCTGAGCAAGGGACCTTACTGGCACAACGGCGACGTATACTATAATCGATTTATAAGTTAATGCCCACTATAACTGTAGTAATTGTTTTTCTTCCTAGTTTATTTTTTTCCGTTAGACACCTAATTGCATTTACTTTAGTCTATGTGTACGCTGCTGTAAGCCAATAAAATATTTTTCTTTCTATTTCACACGTGCACAAACACAGATTATGCATCTTCTAATGGACGTTAATATCCGGCGAAGTAACGACGATTACATGTGATTGCAGCAGTGTGTAATACCTGCGTAGCTTCCGGTCAGAAGACAATACAAATACAATTCAGCAGCAAAATTATATAGATGTAGATATTTGTTATTAGTATATAATGTATTATGTATTCAGAAATAATTTCATGCGTTGTTAAATTCAAATATGGATATTATTTTTATAATATTTTAAAATAGTTACTAATGACATGTATCATTTCGCAAAATTATTCAAAATGTTTATAACATTTTGTTGGCAATTTTTCGGTAATGGTATGCATAGTAATTTCCCGCCATTGAAGACTCAATCAAGTATCAATGCCAAAGTATCTATATTGTAGATATAGACACAAACGTTCAAGAGATGGAAGGTATCGTCATAGCACCCAAAACACGTCCACTGCTGAACAAAGGCCTCCCCCATAGGTTTCAAAACGACCGGTCACATAGTAGGTATATAGTTACCCAATTTAAATAATATACATTTAGTTTCGTGAATTTATTGCTTGATTAAATATAATCTCGTAGCTTTTTTTTATTGATGTCCAGTGGAAATTCTACATGGACTTCCCTCGCCCCGGGGCAGTGCGTTTTTTTTTTTATTGATTTCCAGTGGAAATTCTACATGGAACTTCCTTCGCCCCGGGGAAGGGCGAAGGGGTATGCCGGACTCCTACCGGCTAAAACCACTGGAGCGGTCATCTTCGGCACCGAAGGGGGGCTCCAGGTCCTCGTAAGATCACACTGGAGCAGGGGGGGGTATCGACTCCTACCGGCTAAAACCACTGGAGTGGTCATCTTCGGCCCGGAAGGGGGGCTCCAGGTCCTCGTGAGATCACACTAGAGCCACCCATTGGTGCCACGCCTTTAGGCACATCTCGGAAGGGATGACTGTAAAGCGGCCACCCCCTCTAGCGGAGGGAAGGCGGCTGTAAATGATCCCCCCAAGCCTCGCTGTGCGCTGAGCACACAGCGGCACGTGACCATGTGCGCGCCACCGTCTTCCCGGGGTCGCTCGGTATGTGAGCGCAGACTCCCCAGTCTGCACGTTCGTGACCCCCGAGGCCATAATTTTGTACCTATTAGGACAGGTATTCTAATTCAATTGAATACAAGAGCGTAAAGGTACAGTTAAAGAAAATAATTCAATGCAAAATTTATTAGTATCCTCTGCATGTAGAAACTGTAATTTTATAGGCTTACAGGGTCTCTGTGTATTGGATCTGTGTGAGTATGAGACCACAGGTAAAACAATAAGGCCTATTGCAATGGGTGTTATATGGACTGAGAATTGAATGGAATAATAGTTACGTTGTATCTATCTACTTCTTAAGTTTTCGTGAATTGTATACATTCTTTTAAGACAATCTCAGGTCTATTCGCGCACAGATTAATATCAAAATAATACTTTAACTAACCTTGACCTTTCCATCAAATTGCATTGACCCGGTATTTTACAGGTGAGCGAGATCTGATTTGGGTCTTCTATCCAAATCGACGTTCCTCTGTTAGTATTTTTCTTTGCAAATTCAAATATTCTGTGAGAGCTAGTGAGATAAGTAGTGGTTGAGCTAAAGTCAATGGCTGCAGTTCAAAGATACTGCTGTATTATTAATTACCAGAGGGAGGATGGCCCAGCGTCCTTTGAGTATATTTACAAGTCAATCGGTATGGGATTGTGTTCTGTGCTCATTTTGCCATAGTGTAGAACATAACCCCCAATAAGCACACAACACCCCCTGACAGCTCGATGTGGCACTCTCTGGGGGAGGCCTGTATCCAGCAGAGGACGCCTTTTACAAGAAATTATAATGAAGATGTTATTATTCAAGGTTACAACACGAACAAAGCAATCACCATAGCTAGTAAATAACTAAAATTAACCAAATTGTTCTCACCTTCCTACCGTTTTTTTTATAGCTTTTACTGCCTACGTGATTAGTATGTATCGTATAATCATAAAATCGTTAACTCGACGTCGGGCGTAATCTCAGGAAGGTTTATACCTTCCGCCATTAAGAAACAAGTAATGGTTGCGAACTGGCAAGTTAGCAACAAGTAAAAAACTACAAAGTTGGAAGAGCGAGGTTACGCCGCGCCGCGCCTGGGTCGCCGCCCGAGGCCATACAATGATGAAACACGAAGGCTTGAAAGCGAGCAATAAGGTACTGTTGGAAACGTACTCTTAAGGTAGTAATTGGTCCCGGGTTTTCGTAAAGTAAAATAACTTATCTGGTATTTTATATTATAATTTGTAATACGTCTCTCTTTTTCAATCGACAAGACCAAAATCGGGGGTGCAATTTATTAAGCTCAAACATCCATACATCCTTAAATACAGAATCGAAATAACGGTATAAAACCAATTCAGTATTCGCTAAGACATGATTGAAACTATTCAAGGACATGTTGCAGAAGGTAGGCCATGAGGAACAGTCTTAGCGAATACCAAATGGGGTTATCACCGTTATTTCAATTCTGTATTCAAGGATGTATGGATGTTTGAGCTTAAGGAATTGCACCCCGGCTCTGACACGACGTTTCGGTCATGCGTCCAAATGTCGGTAACATGCTGTACGTTACCGACACTTGTACGCATGACCAAAATGTCGTGTCAGAGCATTTTTAAATTAATACTTTATTAAAATTTAATGTTTTTTATATAGTGGTTAGGTACCTGCCTACACCAAAGCGGTGACCTCGTTACGGTACTGTTTTTACACGTGCCTATGAGCTTTATTAGATACCGGTCTAATGACGATTCCTACATAAAAAAAACGGTTTGTTTCGCTTGCCAATGGCGGCAATTGTAAGCCAAATTGAGCAGAGGGTTTTAATTACGGCAGAGATAAGTTTACTTCTTATGCTATGGACACTATGCTACAGTTACAGTGAAGACAATAGAAAATGAAAATTTTAGTCAGTACTGATTATTACGGTCAAACTAAAACTCTTTTTTTTTTTATTTCATTTTTCCAATAATGAATTCTTTGCCTCTATTGTTATGATGTTACCTTATTTATTTATGTAATAGTTACACATAATAAGATGATATTAATGGATATGAATAAAGTAAAAAATGAAAAAAATGGCACTGCCTTGTAATCGGTTTAAATACTTATTTAATGCTACCTTTTTTACAAATTCTTGGTTTGCAAAAGTATGTATTTTAGAATTCATTAAATTCTTTTGCAGAAATACTTTTTACTGGGCGTCTTATCCGCCGAGATTGGGCATTGTCTTTTGAGAAAGATTGCAAAAAAGATATAGTTATAAGATGTGAATCCTATACGTTTTAAACAGCAAGTTACACGTAATTTTAGTATCAGCGATTCTGTATATTTTATTAAATAAAAGCTCTGTGACCAAACCTCCAATAGTCCATGTGAGCCCGCAGTATCCAAACTGCAGTGACGATTATGCTTTACATAGAGTTTCTAACATTGTATGCGACCATGTACTATATTGACGTTATATGTGTTATGGACCAAGCGAGTAGTCAGGACATTGATTATAATGCCCGGGCGCTATGAATACTGACTAATCGAATCGGGCAATATAAATGATAAGCATTTTAGGTCAGTCCAATATCGACCAAAAGGTTTTGTGTATTTAGATATTTATTGAGTAATTAATTCCGTATGGTGTCCGGATTAAGAATATAGCACCACTCTATCTCGTCCCGTGGGTGCCGTAAAAGCCGACTAAGGGACTTTGAGCCAGAGTGATGGACCCATACGGTAGCCATACTGTGCTCACCGACTCGCCCGCAAAGCGTGGTGAGTATTGGCAAAAACCCCCCAAAATGACGACACAATTGTCGAAATCTGTGGGGGAGGCCTTTGTTCAGCAGTGGACGTATAAATGACTGATGTAATGAATTACACCAACAAAAGTTTCTTGAAAAAACAGAGACAATTAACAATAAATATTATATAGAACAAGTGTAGCTGATTAAATCGCGTGTATTATTGATTTTTGTTTTTCCTGACGTTTCGAGCACTTTGCAGGGTCCGACAAGACATATCAGTGGTATTACGTCGCAGCAAACCGCCCAAACCGAATCTGTCTCGCGATGAGTATCAAGCGCTAAAAAACGTTAATGAAGACCCAGACCTGACTATCCTCCGTGCCGATAAGGGTAACGCTACGGTTATAATGGACACGTCAGATTACAAACAGAAAATTCAAGACCTTTTGTCGGATAACAGCACATATAAAAAGGTAAACAAAGATCCAACCAACAAAATACTCAAAAAGACCACTGAGTTAATATCCAAACACTCCGATATTTTAGAATTAGACGTGAAAACACTCATTCCATCTTGCGCGAAACCCCCAAAGCTGTATGGGTTGCCGAAAATACACAAAAGCAATGTTCCCCTACGACCAATAGTAAGCCAGATTGATACACCAACCTACAAACTGGCGCAACACCTAGCGAAGATACTCTCAAAACTTCGTGGAAAGTCTAACACATATGTGAAGGATTCCTATCACTTTGTCAGCCAAATAAAATACCTTCAACTGGCTGAAAATGAAGTGATGGTCAGTTTTGATGTGCAGTCCTTATTTACTAACTTACCAATTAAGGACTGTATGGATGTTGTTAAGAAACGGTTAAGTGAGCATAGCATGCCTCAACAATATGCAGAATTGCTTGAACACTGCCTTACCAACGGCTACCTGTTGTGGGACAATGAATTTTACCTTCAAACTGACGGTGTTGCCATGGGTTCACCGGACTCTCCTGTAGTCGCCGATATTTTCATGGAGGATTTTGAGGAGAGAGCACTGATGACAGCCCCGGCTATGCCGAATATGTTTAAACGGTATGTAGATGATACTTTTACCATCTTGCCTCACAATAGGGTCTCTGCATTTTTACAACATCTAAATTCAATACACAGTAAAATTCAGTTTACTATGGAATTGGAGGAAAACAAATCCTTGGCCTTTCTTGACATACTTCTTATCCACAATCCTGATCATTCAGTTAGTCACACTGTGTATAGAAAGCCTACCCATACAGACAGGTACCTTAACGGTGAATCTCACCACCACCCTTGTTAGTTAGCTACCGTGGCTAAATCTTTGTTACAGAGAGCACACGGCATCTGCGACGCCGACCACCTGCCAGGGGAGCTTAACCATGTGAAGCAAGTTCTTCGAAATAACAATTTAAGAGCGCCACATCCCCGTCGCAGAAGCCGCCCGAAACCCACCACGGTTGATCGGAGACCTGCAGTCTTACCATTCATCAAGGGAGTCACGGACAGAATTGGTCATATCTTGAAGCGTGCTTCTATTAAAACCTATTTCAAGCCACATAAAAAGATAAGCCAACTTCTCAAACCCGTGAAGTGTCACATTCCTCTACAAGATGCAGGGGTCTACAAGATTGACTGTGATTGTGGGTTGTCATACATAGGGCAAACAAAGCGTAGTATAGCCACCAGAATTAAAGAACACATAGCTGACGTCAAGCATAGACGCATCACAAAGTCCGCAGTGCGTGAACATGCCTTAGGCAAACCCAACCATTTTCTTCGATTTGATCATCCTCAAGTCCTCGCGAAAGAAAACCGTTATGTACCAAGAATGTTTCGAGAGGCTATTGAAATTAAAAAACATCCTAATTTTAATAGAGAAGATGGTTGGCAGGTACCACCTGTTTGGAATCCGGTTATTAAATTAATAAAATCCCAAACAACACACCAAACTAAAAAACATCAAGACACTGTGAGTGATTACTGCGTGCATCGAAACAATTTTTGATTAGTTTTGTACGGTAGATAAAATAACTTTTTAAATCTGTAACGACGCTTGTCACCTTAGTCATCCTGCGACCACGAACCCTGCAAAGTGTTCGAAACGTCAGGAAAAACAAAAATCAATAATACACGCGATCTAATCCGTTTAAAATTGTTTTATTATAATGTGTAATAATCGCGAAAACCTAAGACAATACTAAGTGTAGCTGATGTGAAATGTGTATAGGTATATGTCCGCGGCATTGGGGTGGCTATCTCAGCCTTCAGGATAATAAAAGATACTTGTTATTAATTATAGGTACTGCCCGATTCGATTTGTCATTTCATTCATACAGGCCGGTCATTTTAAATAATGTCCTCATTAATCGCTTAGTCCATGACACGGACAACAAACATTTAAATTGAATTAAAAAGAAAATTGAGGTCAATGACTAACTTCAAGTATCGTACCATTACTTCTGGTTGGATGTGCATTCAATTGTTATAGCAATTGATCGTGGAGACAAATTGCAGGATCCATTAGAGTGGGAGGGCGTCAATACCAATGATAGAGCACTTATTGATTTACTTCTTGCAATCCTTAGATTCACAGGTTTCAAAGTCAAAGTCAAAGTTTTTATTTCATATAGGCCCTAATAGGCACATAAGAAAAGTCGAAAGTTAAGGTTTATTTCAGTGTTACGAATTAGGTAACTTACGAAACGCCACTTAATATTTAGGGCCCGCTAAACTGTTAATGCCGTGTGGTGCCGGCTAAGAATACCACCACCCCATCTCATCCAGTGGGTGTCGTAGAAGTAGACGCTGTTCGAGAACATTTATAACTCAACTGCAACTGCAATGAGCACATAGCACACTCAGACCAGTAGTTCCGGCGATCTTTGGTGGACGCCTGTGTCCAGCAGTGGACTTCCGTCGGCTGAAATGATGAGGAATAAGGTATGAATGTTGGAAAAGATCGGGTTAGAATAGAACAGGGATATTATGTTCCAATATCAGAAAGCTGTGATAGCTTGAGTGTATTTTTTGGTTGTCTTCTTAAGTGGGCGGCGCGCCATATCGTTCGTGCCGGTTCGGCAGTTTCCGAGGTAAGCAGGAAGCCGACTAACACGATGACATCAGTCGCTTTAGTTCCGCCATTATTTTTATACATCATTTATTGCCATAATAAGCACTGAATTCTATAATAATAAATGCAACATTACATAGTTGGTTACATAGATAAAGTAAAAAAAATATATTGTAATGTATCCAAATTATTTTGCCCAACAGATGGTTTCCGAAAATTTCGTTCCAAATCATCTAATGTCGCGGTTGGGTGCCGTGATTGAGCATTGAATATCGTTCACTGTTTGATAAGCATCCTGAATGGCCGACCTTCCGAACACAATGGTAGGTACGGATGTAAGTAAAACTACATTAATCGACGTTTTGTCTGATAAAAATACTGCAATTATTTTTAGGATTTCCTCCCAGCTGATAGCGAGCTAATGTCACAGCGTTGCAGATAAACAATGAATTGTTTTATTATTAAGATTAACTAGGACTGAAAGAACGTTTTTCAGCTTATCTAAACTAATATAATAAAGCGACAGTGTTAGTTTATTTGATTGAAATCTACGGAATCCATTCACAGAATTCTTGTTTCGTTATAAAGCTATACTAAACCATCCAGAAAATTCTTGTACAGTTATAAACATGTACTAAACCATCCACAAAATTCCTGTACAGTTATAAAGCTAAACTAAACCATCCGGAAAATTCTTGTACATTTATAAACTATACTAAACCATCCACAAAATTCCTGTACAGTTATAAAGCTATACTATACCATCCACAAAATTCTTGTACAGTTTGTAAAACTATACTAAACCATTCACAAAATTCCTGTACAGTTATAAAGCTAAACCATCCACAAAATTCCTGTACAGTTATAAAGCTATACTAAACCATCCAAAAAATTCTTGGACAGTTACAAACCTATACTAAACCATCCACAAAATTCCTGTACAATTAAAAGATATACGAAGCCAGATGAACAAAGATTATGTTTATAACGCGAGGTAAGCGAACACGCATTGGTGAGGACTCTCCCCCTCCCCCCCAAATCCCCTCCTCCGATTCGGCCTCTGACGAGTTCCAACTCGTCAGCGGTAGCCGTAAAAAGCGGGCCCGCAAGACCAAGTCCTCTGCTCAAGCAGCGCCCGCTAAAGCCCCGAAAACGGACGAGGCTTCGTCCTCCGCTCCGCCCTCTGCCCCTGTCCCCACAACGGCCTCTTCTCAGGCCAGTCTTCCCCCTACCCCTACCCCCGCTAACTCCCAATCCCAGCCCGCCAAGGTCCCTAAAAAGGACAAAAAACCGCCTGCTATATACATTCAGGCCAAGGACAAGTGGAATGACGTGTCCAAAATGTGTATAGAGCTAGGTATTAACTACCTAAGTGCCCGCACCACAGCCGTCGGGGTCAAAGTGGCAGTTCCCACTGCCCAAGACTTCAGGTCTTTGACCCGTGCCCTCCAAGACAGGAACGTGTACTTTCACACGTACTCTCTCGCTGAGGAACGCCCACTCCGGGTAGTCCTTAAAGGCATCCCCAAGGAGATCGACACCGACTCCATCAAAGACGACCTTCTGTCGCAAAGTATCCCCGTCCTCGAAGTTCATCGCATGCACGCTGGTCGCAGCGGTGAAGCTTACGATATGGTCCTCGCCATATGCGAAAAGACCGCCGATAATGATCGGAAGATTTTTAATATCAAGACTGTATGCCACCTCTCAGGCATCAAAATCGAACCTCCCCATCGTTATGGTCCTCCCGGGCAGTGTCACCGCTGCCAACTCTATGGTCACGCGCAGCGACACTGCTACGCCAAACCTAGGTGCGTTAAGTGCCTAGGTGACCACAGCACCTCCGACTGCGATCGCCCCAAAGATCGCACGCTTTGCACAGAGCCTCCGAGTTGTGTGCTTTGCGGTGAGTCGGGTCATCCCGCGAATTATCGCGGATGCCCCAAAGCACCGCGCGCTAACAACAAGGCAGCAAAGCGCAAAGCGGCTACCCAAGCCTTCGCGGCCGCCCATTACGCCTCTCAGGCCCCTCCCACGTCCCAACGACTCAGCCCTCAAAGGCCATCGCCGTGGAACGCGCTGAATCACCAGCAAGCGTTCCCCGCCCTGAGGCCTAGTTTACTGACCCAACAGGCGACCCAAGCGTCAGCGATTCCCTCGCTGATGACCGCCCCCCATACGGCACCGTACCTTCCCGTGCCGTACAACCAACCCGCACCACAAGTGCACTCTCAGAGGGCCGCCCCTCCCTCACCCCTTCTCAAAACTGACGACCTCTCAGTTTGCCTCGGTCTTCTCAACTCTGTCGACCCGAACAGAGTCGCCCAAATGGCCGCAGCCATTAGGGCAAACCAGGGCCAATACGGCCTCATGCTAGTTCTCAGCGACTTCGCTGATGTTTCATCCGCCCTCCTCTCCTACCGCGTTCATCCGTAATGGATTCACAAAGCAGGTGCAGAATAAAACCCCGATCCCTTAAAATAGGCATCTTCAATGCCAACAGCATTAATGGCCAAAAAGACGAAATCGCCTTATTCCTCCGCGACCACCTTATTGACATTATGTTGATACAAGAGTCCTTTTTGAAACCCTCTCACAGGAACCCTAGAATTGCAAACTATGATATAGTGCGCAACGATAGGACCCACTCCCGTGGAGGAGGCACTCTTATCTACTATAAGAGATCCCTTTATTGCATGCCCCTAGATACCCCGTCCCTTTCCAATCTAGAGGCATCTGTGTGCAGAATAGGCATGACAGGTCATCAACCGATCACTATAGTGTCGGCTTACCAATCCCCCAATGCCCAAGACGATCCAATCCAATCGGATCTCGAAGCACTCTTCGATCTAGGCGACTCCGTCATAGTGGCGGGAGATCTCAATGCCAAACATGAGTCTTGGAACTGTCTCACCCACAACCACAGAGGAAGTAAATTATACTCCCTCAGTAACCTCCTCAATTTTGACATCATCGCCCCGATGTATCCCACTCACTACCCCAGCAATGTTAATCATCGCCCGGATATACTCGACATAGCACTTCTAATGAATGTCAACCTCAAGTTGCATTCCATTGAAGTACTACAAGAGCTAGACTCCGATCACCGTCCTGTGATCCTTCACCTCACCTCCCGCTTTGGCCCCACGGACACAGGGCTACCCCCTCAGACCATTGTGACGACGGACTGGAGGAAAGTTAGGCAACGCCTCAACGACCCCTCGTCCGCTCAGTTAGATAGAATTCCCGAATGCATAACGTCAGTCGCAGACACGCTAGGCGCGATCGACTCCCTCACCGGGCATGTACAGTCCGTCGTGGACGAGTGTTCACGGCGAGTTCCTGCGATGGAAGACCATCGCATGAAACTCCCTGACGATGTACGTGCACTGATGACGGAGAAGAACGCAGCCCTTAGAGCGTACTCATCTTTTCCCAGCGAACCCAATCGCCTCTTTATGCGCCACCTGCAGCGTGCTGTCAAGGAACGTATCAAGGAGTGCCGAGAGGCTAACTGGGATAAGATGTTGGGCGACTTAGAGCCAACCCACCTTGCGTTCTGGCATCTGCAACGGAAACTCAAATCCGAAACATCCAATGCTGTCCCCCCCCTCAACCGTCCCAACCAAAGGCCGGCCTTTGATGACGACGAAAAATCCGAATGCCTAGCTGACAGTCTAGAAGCGCAATGTTCCCCAAGCACTCTACCTGTAGACCAAGCTCACCTCAAAAAGGTTGACGCTGAAGTCGAACGTAGAGCAGCTATTCCGCCTGCCGAGGACCCTGACGACCCCCTCCCTCCGGTCACGGCAGACGAGGTCAGAAATCTCGTGAAAAAGATTCACCCTCGCAAAGCCCCCGGCTCTGACGGTATCACCAACAAGGTGATTAAACTCTTCCCCGAACGTCTTATCGCCTTAATGACCGTCATCTTCAATGCGGCATTAAACAATAACCTATTTCCGCATACGTGGAAACAGGCCACCGTTATCGGTATTCCCAAACCCGGTAAGCCCAAGTGCGAGCCTTCCAGCTATCGCCCCATAAGCCTTCTCAATTCTCTTGCGAAGATTTATGAGCGGATTATCTATTCCCGATTAAAGGATTATGCCGATTCCAAGAAACTCATTCCCGACGAACAGTTTGGTTTTAGAACCAAACACTCGTGTGTACAACAAGTCCACCGACTAGTTGAACACATCACGTTCGGATTCTCACGCGGCCTGATGACGGGAGTCCTCTTTTTCGATGTTGCGAAAGCATTTGACAAAGTCTGGCACAATGGCTTATTATATAAGTTGTACCAACTCGGAGTGCCTGACCGTCTCGTTCTCATCATACGAGACTTCTTGTCAAATCGCAGTTTCCGATATCGAATCACGGGCGCTCTCTCTTCCCCCCACCCCATTAGAGCCGGAGTCCCACAAGGATCCGTGCTAGCCCCATTATTGTTCACACTGTACACCAGTGACCTCCCCAAAAGACCTGCTAATACGACCCAATTAGCACTGTTCGCAGATGACACGGCCATATTCTACTCTGGTAGCAGTCCCGATAGTATAACTAAGATCCTCCAAACCACAGCCAACGTCTACGGTAAATGGTTTAGGAAATGGCGGATCGAAGTTAACCCTATCAAAAGTAAAGCCGTCCTATTTTGCAAATTAGGCGACGACCACCCACGCTTCAGGGAGATCTCGATGCTGGGCCAATCGGTTCCTTGGGAACCGCACGCCAAGTATCTTGGAGTCACCCTAGACAAAAAACTGACCTTCATTCCCCACACAAAGATGGTGCGTGCCCGCGCTGCCTTTGTGCTCGGTCGCCTTCACTATATTCTGAACGCTCGTAGTAAATTATCCCTTAGAAATAAGGTGAGAATTTACACCACATGCATTCGACCCATCATGACCTATGCCAGCCCAGTGTTCGCACACGCCGAATCATACCCACTCCGTAGATTAGAAACCCTCCAAACCCGTTTCATGCGCAAGGCCACCGGAGCGCCTCTGTACATGCGAAACGACCAACTCCATTTCGACCTTAACTTGCCGACCATCAGGCAATTTATGAAACAAGCGTCCAAACGCTATCTCGATTCTGCCCTGTCCCACCCAAATCCCCTTGTGGTATCAGCCGCCGACTACGAACCCTCCCGTATCAGTAGAGTACGCCGCCCGAGGCACGTTCTGGTCGATCCAGACGATAAAATCACGTTAGATCACATGAAGAGACTCGCGTTGTCTCGTTCACTGAACACCCGACCGTTGTACCGCCCTCGCCGCCGAGGATGCCCGCCTCACCGACGTCGCGGAGGCCTATCGCCGCGTCACCTTCCCGTTCAAGTTAGCACTTCTCCCTCCCGTCTCTTGCTCGCGCCGGCCCGTGCCGAGCCTGTAGCTTTAAATGTCCCTTAATACAATTTAAATAATACCGATCCAGCTGTCCCCAAAACAATAGCTTGATATCCCCAGCAACGCCCTAAGCCGAGGTCCGTGTCCCGCAGGGGGCGCCCTTAGCGAAAGTTGCTTAGTTTTTAATAATTAATTTAAGCCTGGCTGGAGGCCTCTTTTGGCTTCGCCAGCAAATGACCGGTTAAGCAACCACATTTCCCAGAAATGTATGCGAGAAGCCCAAAAAAAAAAAAAAAAAAAAAAAAAAAAAAAAAAAAAAAAAAAAAAAAAAACACGCATTGGTCATGAAGTGTCAAGCGAAGGTGAGTAAATTAGTAAAGGAGGTAGGTAGCCAAGTGAATACAAATTCGAATGCATGACGGATTAAAAGAAAGACGTCGATCCAGCTCTAGATGTTATACATATATGTAGTGAAGATCTTCATTTTTATTTTTCTTCATGTCGTTTTTTTTAAACTTTGCCCCACACAGGGATTTCTCCTGTGTCGTAGGTGCGTTTACAGACGTACATTTCACACACAATACACCCAGACCCAGAACAACTACCTGCAGATCATACAAATATTTGTTCCGTGCGGGAATCGAACCCGCGACCCGGAGCGCAGCAGTCGACTGTATCAACCACTGCACCAACCGTGTCGTCAAAATGTAAATAAGGTAATATTTGTATGAGCCGACCGAAGGCTCGCAATGAAGAATGAACAAAAGTAATCTCTACTTATAGGCTAATTCTTCTTGATCATCATTCTCTCCTCGCTGAAGATCACGACCACTTACAACGGTTCTCCAAGCTATTCTGTCTTCCGTTGCGTGGGCCGCTTGGCTAGCTGCCGCCTTCTTGTCTTGAGCGCATTTTCCTCCCATCCTGCCCAGTATCGGAAGATTTTTCCAGACCATGTTTATGTAACCCCACAAAGTGTCCAAAAGACGTCCTGGCAGATTGCGGAATGTCGCTTGGTGGTATATGGAGTATGGACTCTTGAGTTCTTATGACCGTCTATGGTGTTTAAAGCTTTCTTAGCTAACGCCACATCTCGAAGGCTTTTTATTTATGGAATCTTACTGCTGTTGCGGCTGTTCGGTAGAAGTTTAGATCGGTAAACCCGTGCTCACATTAGTCACACTATGGTCTTACGGCGAGTCCCACAGTTTATTCAAATTAAACGTTTGGCGCCGTGGCTTTGCGCTTGGCTTTCTGCGCTGCGTGTTGCGGTTCGATCCCCGCACGGAACAAATAGGTATTTGTAAGATCTACAGATAGTTGTTAACGAGTCTAGGTGTTTCTACATCTCGGGGGTCACGGGCGCGCAGATTGGGGAGTCTACGTGCTCATACCGAGTGACCCCCGGGAAAACGGTGGCGCGCACGTGATCATGTGCCGCGTGTGTGAGACTTGGGGGGATCCTTTACAATCTTCCCCGAGAACTGCAGAGGGGATGACCGCTTTACAGTCATCCCCTCCGAGATGTGCCTAGAGGCGTGGCACCAATGGGCGGCTCTAGTGTTATCTTACGAGGACCTGGAGCCCCCCTTCGGTGCCAAAGATGACCGCTCCAGTGGTTTTAGCCAGTAGGAGTCCGGTATACCCCTTCGCCCTTCCCCGGGGCGAAGGAAGTTCCATGTAGGATTTCCACTGGACACCAATAAAAAAAGGTGTTTTTACATGCGGGGTATATGTCTGTAAACTGTTCCCTCGATACAGGAAAAATCCTAGGGTGAGGCGTTATGAAAAAAAAAGAGTTTCGTTGTAGCACTATCCATTCCAGATCTGCGGCAGATTTCTTCAGAGCAGCAGAGACCCCAAGATCTTGCTTACTTTCTCGTAGCCGTCCAGTGGATTAGAGCGACCAAGAAATTGAACTCTGTCTATCACCATTTTCTACAGATCATCTATCGAGCCTTTCAATATTTTATAAGTAAACTAGCGTTTAATTTAAAAGAAATTTAGAGTACTTCGACATAGACACTTGACACAGAATATATATATTGGGATTAAATGGCTTTATATTTTTGCGCGGAACCCTAATTGTTTTTCTAAAATGAAAGTAGTCTAAGTTATTCCTTATAACATCAGCTATCTGCCAGTGAAAGTCCCGTCAAAATCGGTCCCGCCGTTTCGGAGATTACACAAACGATTCGAACAAACAGACAGAAAAAAATTAAAAATTGTTTTTTTGTTATATGTACCATATATACTTTCATATGCATTTAGTAATAAGCTGTTATTTTGACATTACAAACGGACACTTCAACTTAATTTATTTGTATGTATAGATTGTCGGTTGGAAATATCATCAAGTGAATCTTTCTCTGAGTACATATGGATGTTTTCAGACTCTATTAGATGAACCTGGATTAGTATTTTTCTGCATGCAAGCATGTGTACACACAGCTCTAACAAAACTCACTAACCTATTGGTCTGTACTGGTGCATGGTTCCAATTCCAACCAGTTTCGCCACACCACACACTGGTTCAGAGTCCGTTCACATTGTAGTTTCGGATTTCATCGGATATTACCTCTAATTATAATTTGACCGCGATTACCTAACGTTTTATATTTACACAAGGTTGAGACGAAATTTGCGTTCCAGTCACGTAGTTAGAACTAACTAGTGTTGCATCAGTTTACTTCTTATGTTATTTGGGTTTTTCTGCGGCTGAGTCGTGTTTGGCTGGCCTCGGTAACTCCATAGCCACACTTTAAAAAAAATTATTGCAATTTAACACGTCAGCTATATGGAAACAAAGTGGACTATACGTGAAATACATATACACAATAATAAACACACTATTGCTTCTGTAATACACAATCAGAAATTGATAAGTATTAACGCACAGGTACGAGTCAACGAAGTTCTCACATTTACAAAATGTAGAAGATGCTAAATTATATTAAAATAAAGGGCAATATGGCCATCAAGATGTAAACAATGTCATATTGTATACTAATGTACACACATACACTGCTGTAACTAATCATACATGACATATTATATATGTCGTTTTTGACATGTTAATACATGTTAATACATGTTAAGGATCTCTAAATGCTCCGAACCACCGCGGGTATTATGGAGGGGCGTAAGCCCCCCCACGCCCCGCCAAGAAACGAAGCGACTGTGGGTAACGAGTGAACAACGTACGAAAAAATATATAGTTTAAGTTACACGCATCACCAATTATTGTAGAAAATAAATAAATCAATCTCACACCATAAGAGGCTTCTTCTTTAAGTGCCATCCTGCACATTTTGGTGACCCCGACGTGATTCCTGCATGTTAATCGACAAATTCATCGTGAAACATCCGCTCGAAGAACGTGACCTTCAAAACGACCTCGGAGGACTAACCTGGCTACCTTGCCGGGCCGCTTTGCCTGCTGCTGGACAAATTGCCATTCTTCGGAAAACTTGTGCTCAGCTGATCAGTGTTGTTGTGCCCAACTTATTGTGGAATAGAATCGTTGATCGACGGTTAACAAGTTCGCTCATACAGGAAAGTTTAAAGTCCAGATTTAAGGTAAATAATTTATTCATTTAACCAAGGAAACGAACTTCAATTTTGCCTCTTTTGTGTGACAAGTTAGCCCATTACATAAGATATATACTTATACAAAATCCATTTTGTCCTATATTTATAGCACTGTCTATGCTAGGATTGTTTACTTTTTTATGTGTCTTCGAAACACATAAACATTTAACAAATTCTATTGAATATATCTGTATAATATCCTTTGTTATCTACTTTAAAACAAAGACGATCTTTCTCCTTATGTCAAAAAATATTAACAAATTCTATCGAATCTATTTGTATAACATCCTTTGTTATCTACTTTATAACAAAGACGATCCTTTCTCTTTATGTCAAAAAATAAACCCATACATACCTACAATATACCTATTTACAAAATAAACCGTACTGTTGCAATTTGTTAATCAACTAAATATAAAATAAATATACAGTATTGTTTCTAATTTCAATAGTAGTATATTACCTAACTGCATTCATACCTATAATTCTACCTAAAGGTTAATTCTAAATGTGTCCCGACTGTTATACGTAACTATAACTGTTATTTCACACGTATACGCCGACTACTTCCAGCCTCCGAGATTGCGGCGGGCTCCGAACTCTGCGCTGCGCATAATTCATAAGCCTACTGTGCACGCGCAGCATCGGCGAAAGGTGGCGCAATACTGATACTGTCGTTCTCGGCCGGCCCTCGCTGCACTCCGCGTTCGTCTGGTGAGCTAACGGTATCATTTCATTCTACTATTGTATAATATCGGCTGTTCATTAACCGTTATTTGCCTCTTCGAGTTAACGCAAGTAATTAATAATGTCGGACGATATAAAAAAGCTTAGGCAGTCTCGTAGTAGCATCAAAGCTAGAATTACTATATTTAAAAAATACATTGAAGTGTTGAAATTAATTGAACCAACTCAAATTACTAAATTACAACTTACCGAATTACAATTAAAGTTAGAAAGATTTCAGTCATTGTTTGCTCAATTTGACGAACTTCAGACTAAAATTGAAGCGTTAGACCCTGATTCTGAATACGAAATCGAAGAAAGAGAATCGTTTGAGGAAATCTTTGTTAATTTGGTTTCTATTGCACAGCTAACTATTGAAAATGTATCTCAAGCTCACGACACTTCTATTAGAGTTAACAACAACTTCGAAAATAAGTCCGAGTGTAGTGTTCAGTCCTGTCACAACAATTTCAACATAAAATTACCTACTATAAATCTACCAAAATTCGATGGCAGTTATTTGAAATGGCTCGAGTTTCGAGACACATTTGACTCGTTAATTAATAAAAACACATCGATTCCAGAAATTAATAAGTTCCATTACCTTCGATCTTCGTTGGAAAGTGGCGCTGCACTCGTTATAAAATCAGTTGAATTTACGGCTGAAAATTATATATTGGCATGGAAACTACTTTGTGATAGGTACGACAACAAAAGACTTTTAATAAATAACCATTTAAAATCATTATTTAATTTTGAACCTATCACAAGGGAATCATATAAATCATTGCGTTATATGATTGATTATTTTACGAAAAATTTGCGTTCATTGAATTTATTAAAGGAACCTACGGAACACTGGGATACAATTATCATTTATATGATGGCTTCTAAACTAGATGGCGCCACAGGTCGCAAATGGGAGGAACATCGAAATACGTTATCGGTTTCTCCAACTCTTGATGAATTTTATCAATTTCTTCGTAACCGAGCTGACGTCCTGGAAACAGTACAATTTAGCAGATCAGATGTTAAACCTCAGCGTTCATTTCAGCAAACAAAATCTTTTGCTACCACAAATAGTTTAGATAGATCAACTAGTAAACCTTGCGTCATTTGCAACCAAATTCATTTTGTTCATGATTGTGAAAAATTTAAGAACTTGTCTGTGGACTCGCGCCTGAAGGAAGTCATTAAGCATAAGCTTTGTCCAAATTGTCTTCGCGCTGGTCATCATGCTATTCGCTGTTTTCGAGGTCCTTGCAAAATCTGTAAAATAAAACATAATACATTATTGCATAAAAATGAAGAAATAAAACATAAAAATACTGTTGAAACTTGTAACTTAGCCTTATCTTCTGGGGGGTTGAGTGCCAATGGCGCTCCTGCAGTGTCGCTGTCCGTTGTGATGCCGAGCCAGGTGTTGCTGTGTACCGCCCTTGTAGAGGTAATTGATCAACAAAATAATATTTACCTTGCTAAGGCGCTGCTCGATAATGGCAGCCAGTCATCGTTTGTAACAAAAAACCTAATAAATAAAATCAAGTTAACCTATACTAATAAAAATCCAGTAACTGTTTCTGGCATAAATAACGCTATGCTAGAAACGGCTCAATGTTGCAATTTACACGTAAAATCTCGAATTAATAGATTTTCCATTAATGTTTCATGTCTTGTCATACCACAAATTACAAGCAAACTTCCAAGCGTGAACATTGATCCATCGCAGCTTACTTTACCTAGCAATATTCAGCTGGCTGACCCTGATTTCTTCAGTCCTTCTGACATCGACATTTTGTTAGGAGCAGACGTTTTTTGGGACGTTATAAACCCAAGGCAAATTAAATTGGGGCGCAACAAGCCTACACTGCAAAGTTCAAATTTAGGCTGGTTGATATCCGGCCCTACTGGTGGTGACACTGGTCTTAAACAAATTAACAATATTAATTGTAATTTTTCCCAAAGTATTCAAGACACACTAATTAAATTTTGGGAGATAGAAGAGTTACCTTCTGTCAAAAAACCCTTTTTTTCTCAATCTGAGGAGTTGTGCGAAAGGCATTTTATAGAAAATACAAAACGACTTAAGAATGGTCGTTTTTCAGTAACCATACCATTCACTGAGTCTCCGAAACTAGCTTTAGGTGAATCGTACAACATAGCGCGTCGCAGATTTATAAATTTAGAACGTAAATTAAATAAATCTCTGCTTCTTAAGGAAGAGTACAAATCATTTATTCGCGAGTATGAAGATCTGGGTCATCTCTCCCCAATTGATCGACCTTCTTTTGGTTATTTTTTACCCCATCACGCTGTAATACGTTCAAGCAGTGAAACTACCCGCTTGCGCGTGGTCTTTGATGCTTCGTGTAAATCTACTTCGGGCAAGTCTTTAAACGATTTACAGTTGGTAGGGCCGGTCGTCCAGGATGATCTTTTTTCGATCTTGCTGAGATTTCGTCAAAATGCCTTTGTAGTGACCGCTGATATAGAGAAAATGTACCGGCAAATAGATTTAGACGAATCTCAGCGGGATCTACAATTGATACTGTGGAGAGATGATGAAAAGGAGCCATTGCAGGTGCTACAGCTGAACACAGTAACCTACGGGACCGCCTCGGCTCCATTTTTAAGTACAAGATGCTTGTTGGAGCTGTCGCGTGAATGTATCGATAAACCCGACGTGCAGCATGCCATTGAGCATGACTTTTTCGTCGACGATTTGAATACAGGTTCAGATTCAAAACAAGATTTAAAAAATACAGTTCATGGCATTATTAAGAAACTTTCAGAAGCCTGTTTCCCTTTACATAAATTCCGCACAAATGCTCCAGATGTTTTAAAGGATCTTATTTTAATAAACGGCTGTCAAAATTTTAGTAAAGAGTCTACTGTTTTGGGACTAAACTGGTGTCCACAAGCAGATATTCTAAAATTCTCCATAGAATGTACTATTGAACAAAAGGTTACAAAGCGCAATATTTTATCAATGTCTTCTAAAATATTCGATCCACTAGGTTTATTATCAGCAATTACGATAATTCCAAAAATAATATTGCAAAAACTTTGGTTATTAAAAGGCGAATGGGATGAAGAAGTACCCGACAACATTAAAGTTCTATGGCAAGAATTCATAACAAATTTAAACTCTATTTCCACTCTTCAGATCCCCAGGCACTCAATTTGCTTAACTCCAGTTAATGTAGAAATACATTGTTTTACTGACGCCTCGCAAAAGGCCTACGCCGCGTGTCTGTACCTTAAGTCTATAAACAGATTAGGCATAATACATACTCACCTTTTTTGTGCAAAAACGAAAGTGGCCCCCTTGAAACCGGAACTAACTATACCACGTCTGGAATTAATGGGTGCACTGTTGGGTGCACGGTTGGTTACTAGAGTTCTACAGTCGTTAAGATGCAAAGATTTTGCAATTGCACGCGTTTTCCTTTGGACTGATTCAACGATTGTTTTGGGTTGGATTAAAACCCAACCCAAAACTTTGAAGACTTTTGTATGCAACCGTATACAAGAAATTCGTGAACTGACTTCTCAACATGAATGGCGTTATGTACCAACTCAGGACAATCCAGCAGACCTAGCTTCACGGGGAGTCAAGCCACAAGATCTAAAAGGAAATGACCTGTGGTGGCACGGTGCTTTATTTCTAACACAACCTGAGGATAAATGGCCTCAACACACACATTTAACGAGTATTACATTACCTGAAACAAAGGTTAGTTTAACTATTCAATGTGAAGAAAGCTTTATTTTATTTGACAAATATTCAAGACTTTCTAATTTACAAAGAGTCTTAAGCTATGTACAACGTTTTATATATAATAGTAAAAATAAAATTAATCAATTAAAAGGCAAACTTACATTACAAGAGCTACAAACTTCATTAAAAACATTAGCTAAAATCTCACAAGCATTATGCTTTAAAAGGGATATCCATTCATTAAAAACTACAGGATTTATAAATTCTAAATCTAATATTCTATCTTTAAGTCCATTCTTAGACGAGGAAGATATTTTGAGAGTTGGAGGACGCATTCAAGGTGCGTTGCAACCTTATAACAAGATACATCCTATTTTAATTGATGCTAAGCATACGTTTACAAAACTTTTATTTGCAAGTGAACATCTTCGTTTACTACATTGTGGACCGGAGCAATTATTAAGTACAGTACGTGAAAATTTCTGGCCTATTGGAGGCAGAATTCTAGCAACACAAACTGTTAACAAATGTGTTAAATGTGTGAGGATGAAGGGAAAATCTATACAAACTATAATGGGGAACTTACCTCATCCTCGAGTAAATCCTGCTTCACCATTTGAGACCTGTGGTACCGATTTTGCAGGTCCGTTTTATATTTCTAGTCGTAAAGGGCGTGGCGCTAGGACTAGCAAATGCTATTTGTGTGTCTTTGTATGTTTTTGCACAAAAGCCTTGCACCTTGAAGTCGTTAGTGAGCTAAGTACAAATGCATTTATTTTATGTTTACGGAGATTTATTTCCCGGCGAGGAAAGCCTCGAGTAATTTATTGTGATAACGGCAAAAACTACGTAGGGGCAAATAACGAGTTAAAGAAAATGCTAAAATCCGCCAACGAATCCGTTACTGAATTCGGAGTGAGTGAGGGTATCGAATTTAAATTCAGTCCAGCTTATGCGCCAAATTTCGGTGGAATCTGGGAGGCTGGAGTGAAGGCGGCTAAATTCCATTTGAAGCGGATTGCAGGTAATTCAAGTCTTACATTCGAGGAGCTTTCAACTCTGTTTGCACAAATTGAGGCAATATTGAATTCGCGACCGTTGACACCGATGTCATCGGATCCATCAGATTTTAATCCATTAACGCCTGGCCACTTCCTTATTGGGCGTTCTTTGACGTCTCTAGCATCTCCTATCATCGAGAAAATTTCCATAAATCGATACCAGCATTTGGAGCGAATGAGGCAACATTTTTGGACAAGATGGTCACAAGAATTTCTTTCCGAGCTACAACAAAGAGTCAAATGGCGTCGGTCTAGTAGTCAACATGTGAAAATTGGAGATATGGTCGTAATTAAGGACGACCAGCTGCCACCAATGAAGTGGATTTTGGGCCGCATAAACAAACTCTGTACCGGAACAGACGGCCTATGTAGAGTCGTTGATATAGCCACGACCAAAGGAATCATCCGACGAGCTCTAACCAAGGTCTGCATCCTACCAGTCAACGATCCGAAGCTACTTGAAAGCACGGCTTCCAATGGGGTGGAGGATGTTAAGGATCTCTAAATGCTCCGAACCACCGCGGGTATTATGGAGGGGCGTAAGCCCCCCCACGCCCCGCCAAGAAACGAAGCGACTGTGGGTAACGAGTGAACAACGTACGAAAAAATATATAGTTTAAGTTACACGCATCACCAATTATTGTAGAAAATAAATAAATCAATCTCACACCATAAGAGGCTTCTTCTTTAAGTGCCATCCTGCACAATACATGTCAAAAACGACATATATAATATGTCATGTATGATTAGTTACAGCAGTGTATGTGTGTATTACTTGCACTGTTTTATGTTATGCTGTTCTTACAGTCTATGTCGGCTACGATTAAAATAACCAATAAAAACGTTTAGATCTTGATAAATTACTTTGAGCACATAAACAAGGCTCAGAGTACGCCAGTACACATATGTCTGAAATAGTACACAATTCGTACTATTCGCCCTTCTGGCAACGCTGGTACGTGACTAAGTAAACTCCGGGCAATTACCTTACTTTCATGTGACCCTCATAGAGCGCAGGCAACGCATCGACACTTATAAAAACATCTTAGATGTAATCCGTTTAAAAGTGTTTTATTATAAAGTCTAATATGTTTAATGAAGTGGGAAATCCTTATTACCTCGTGATCTCTCATATTTAAAGCCATTTACAATTCTACTTTTACTCACTTTATATGTATTACCTAGATGATAAGATTATAGTGTTTATTGACACTTTAAATCTGTTAAAATCTTGTTTATTCAGCTATAAGCATTGATGTATATATGTTACTATTGTATTAACTCAATGGCTATAAGTGGATGTGGGAAAGAATTTCGTTTAGATGGAAATTAGATTAAAAATTGAGAAGGTCCAAAGATGGGGTAACCGGACAGCTAACTGAACTTTACTAGCGCTGTTCTATTGACCGACGAAGTTTTGATAACTGTCCAAATATGGTGGACTCATTTAACCATTCTAAGTACCTATTTAATAGTAACAGCGTCATTGGTGCGAGCGGGGAAAAGCTCCGCGACCAGCTGATGTGTTCAACCTGATGACTACAAGTACTTCCCCATTTTGGAGCGACGCTTTGAGAGGCCTGCGACCAGAAGAGGGTGATTTACAAGAAACTCTAGTTATTCGCCATTACAGCCATCATCATCGAGCAGTATGGATGATTAACATCGGAATGTGTTGAATTCCCAAAGCACATCGGCAGCACGTCGGCCTGCAGATTATACCTATTACGCGTGTCGAATTTGTAAATTACGATGTACTTATTGCAGATATAAGTGAATTTCCATTTAATGTGCTAATGAAACACTTACTTACGGCTGAAATTATTAATCAATCTGAAACTCTTTATGCAACAATGTCTCAAATATAAATGGTTTGGTGGAAAAATGGTTTATACATAATAGGATTTTATAATTGATGTCAGTATTTTGTATGACTACATCTTAATGAAATGTTAAAAATGTTCTTATAAAATGAAATAATTATTTTACATATCCGTCAAAACAATATTGTATAAATGATAAACAATTAATTGTGATAATTCTTAAACTATTTTTGACTTGATGAATATATATGGTCATAAATTCGCATATCAGAAATGGTTATATGTCGCTTCTTAACACTGTAAATTTCATCTTTGTGTACCCATCCATATTTTTGCTAATAAATTTCTGATTTCTGATTAGATTTAAGATTAGAAACTTGATTTGCTAAACAATACAGAAAAATTATCAAAATCAAATACAAAGAGTTTGGATTAGATTGATTACTAATTTCAGCCGTTAACGAAGGACATGATATCTTGTCTGAGATTGTCCTTGAAGGACCACAATAACAACAATAAGTGCAACGTATTGTGCAAATTGTCGGTTTGCTTAGACAAGACGACGTAACCAGAGCGGCGCGCGTCACGTCACGTCACGTCACGTCACGTCACGTTATCGCAAGGACGCGAGTGTCGCTGCCGGCTCCCGCCACGTGTCGCCGCCCTCGCCTCGGTACGACAGACGTGAGTCGCCCATTGACCTCTTAGTTATGATTACCTGCCTGTCTGCGACGTGACCCGGTTACAAACTTATGTTATAGGTATTTGATTGTGGGTATATAACCGTGTGGTGTCCGGATTAAGAATTTAGCACCACTCTATGTCCTCCCGTGGATGTCGTAAAAAGCCAATAACGGACTCTAAACAAGAGGTATGCGCAGTAGCGTCCCTTCTGTCGAACAACAGCCATTCTGTGCTCACCAACCTGCCTGTCAAGTGTGGTAAGTACCTATTGGCAAATCCCCCCCAAAATAACGACGGCCGTCTAAGGGGAAGGGTTTTGTTCAGGAGTGGACGTTTTTTGGCTGGTGTGTTGCTTTGAATGTGGAACATTTGTAGTTCATATTATCAATCATTTCGGCCTAATGAAGTCCACTGTTGGACACAGGCCTCCCCCAAAGATCATCACAACCACTGATATGGATGTGTTTTGAGCTCATTGGGGGGTTTTGCCATAATCGCCACGCTTGGCAGGCGGGTTGGCGATCGCAGTTGAGTTGTTAATGTACTCGAAGGACGCTGCTGCCCATCCTCCGACTAATCCCTTAGTCGACTTTTACGACACCCATGGGAGGAGATGGGGTGGTGGCATTCTGAGCCGGCACCACACGGCAAGTTGTGGTTCATATTATGAATTGATTTAATACTTAAAAAGTTATATACTTTGTTCTTCATGTATTTAGAGCTTGGGGCCTCGAGGCACAGGACCTCAATATTACAAACACTGCCTCAGTTTGTTGTGAATAGTTTTGAAATTTCAACCTCGCGAGTGCCACTCTAACGCTTCTAGCTGTAAGTCAATATTAGCTTGTCTTTTAATTTATCATCATTTCGGCCGAATGAAGTCCACTGCTGGACACAGGCCTCCCCCAAAGATCCACAACGACCGATATGGATGTGTTGTGGGCTCATTGGGGGGTTTTGCCATAATCGCCACGCTTGGCAGACGGGTTGGCGATCGCAGTTGAGTTGTTAATGTACTCGAAGGACGCTGCTGCCCATCCTCTGGCTAATCCCTTAGTCGACTTTTACGACACCCATGGGAGGAGATGGGGTGCTTTTATTTTACAAAATAAGAAAATTCTGATTCACAAGATCAGACCATATAAAAGCAAAACAATATGAAAAATAATAATAATGACATTGTTATATCTACCTGTTTAGTTAGTATTCGTTCAATGCATGTTACCGCAGTATTAATAGGGTCAAAAATAATCGATTATAGCCGTCCACGTACCGAAATAGCCGATGCGTGAGCGTGTTCATTAATGTGTTAGTCCTAATGTACTGCAACGTGTGATGCTTCTAACACCACTCTATAATTCATCGAAACTTATAAATAGTCGATAATTTAGTAATTTGTTCAATTATAAAGTGTTATGCGTCAGCGCTTAATCATTGTTATCGCTAAGATCGATCGAAGTTTGTTAATAGGGCATTCCGGTCGAACGAAATATTTTTCGACGAATGTTTGGATTTCAAATTAGTAGCTAGAGATTAAATACCGAGTTGCTGCGGACTCGTGAATTATCGACATCACACAGGTATGTAGCGCACAAATATGTGAATCAATTAGTATGCAATTAAGGGAATATTTTAAGTATTTAATTGAAAATAATGTATTTAAAAAGATGGCCAGTTCCAAGTACGACTTGAGAGCGTCTTGAGAGGTCCTTCATTTCAAATCCCATGTGAAATTATTACAATTCAAACTTATGTTTTCGGTTAATTATCATCATCATTATCATTTCAGCCGAAAAACGTCCACCGCTGCACGAAGCCTTCCCCAAAACCGCCACAATGACCGGGTTTGTGTTGTGCGCTCATTGGAGGGCTTAACCACAATCGCCACGCTTGGCAGACGGGTTGGCGATCGCAGTTGAGTTTAAATGTGGGTACACGAAGGACGCTGCTACACCACATAGCTCACATGAAGAGACTCGCGCAGTCTCAATTAACAAACAAACCGAAATATCGACCCCGCCGCCGGGGCCCGCTTCTAACTGCCTAAGCCGAGGTCCGTGTCCCGCAGGGGACGCCCTCAGGCGCATTTACTTATATATAAATAAAGCTAGGCTAGAGGCTATTTAATGCTTCGCCAATTTGTCCGGTTAAGCATCTAGATCCCTCTTGGGATGAGTGCGAAAAGCTCATCACAAAAAAAAGAGGGCGCTGCTATTTTCAAAGTCTCCTTTTACGACAACCACGGTTTGAGATGGAGTGGTGGTATTCTTAGCCGGCACCACTCGGCTAATTATAATATAATATAAACAGTGTACTGTAGGTAGAAAATAGTACTCTAGTGTGATCTTACGAGGACCTGGAGCCCCCCTTCGGTGCCGAAGATTACCGCTCCAGTGCTTTTAGCCGGTAGGAGTCCGGCATACCCCTTCACCCTTCCCCGGGGCGAAGGAAGTTCCATGTAGAATTTCCACTGGACATCAATAAAAAAAAAAAAAAGGTAGAAAATAGTAGAGATTGCTTATCATTTTATAAAAGGGTTAATTCTCAGTTCAACCACATATATATATATATTAAGCAGCATATATATTTTAAAGAGATAGGGATTACTTTGACAAGTGACTAGTTAGTGTCGTCCAAGATCATTCTTTCTATTCTGTACGCATCCCAAGATTTACGAGTACACTTAGTACCTACACGTAAGAATCTTGATATTTCATTAATGGAAAAAACCCTAAAAAACCTAACCCCGAGTCTTTCGGCATTTCTTCTCGAAGGAATACCCTATATTAGACGACATGACAATGTAGTAGTGCCCCACGTCGTCGTATCAACATGACGTGTAAAAGTGTCTGTTAGAACTTACGTACTGAATAAACGATTCTATTATATTCTATTATAGTTCTAATAGACGATGCCTCAATTTTAAAATCACGAGCATATCACTGATAAAGTGATAACTGTGCTTGGCTTTTAAGGAAAAACAAATCTAATTGCAGAATTTACAAGCATTTGAAGCAGCACTATGCTCCGCTATGTTTGAATATCTAGCATAACAGTAGAGAAAATAAAGTCTAGCCGAAGTATACCTATGTATGATGGTGCAGCTTTCAAATAAATCATTTACACTCGCCAATCAAAACATTCCTTTCAACAATATCGTTTGATACAACAATACAACAAAACAACTGGTGTCTATAATAAACAAAAACACGAGTTAGAAATGTATGAACGTCCGCATTACGTAAGCAGCGTGTTTCCGAGCACGCTGACCGTGACCGCGCGGCGAAAGTGTACCTAGGCGACCGGGCGGCGCTCGCGCAGCACACTACATAAGAAGTCACAGAAGTCTTACTTCATAAATAAGGCTGTTGCTGAAAATCAGCGTTGATGGCTCGTTGTGATGCCACAGTATTATGCTGAGCATCAACCTATGTTTTGCGAGGATACCACGCACAATTTCCCTATTACAGTGACTTATTATGTAACCTTTACCCTGTACTGTAGGCATTGTTTTATTTTGGTATTTGTTTCTGGTTTTCGACCACAGGCAAAAATGTGTACTCTTTGGTCAAAAATTATTGTTGTCATATTTGGCCGGGATACCAAGTCTTTTGGCCATTTTGTCAAAATATAACAACAGTGTTGCCAGCGCGGATACGCGTTTGGTTTCACGAAGTGTTAGTTTTTAAGCGTATAATTATCCTAATGTAGTATCGATTTTAGCTATGTAGTTAGTTGTTAGTTTAGCTGTGTACTTGTGCGTCGACGTTCGCCGTAAAAATAAACTGTTTTTCTTTCTTTCTTTCTAAATCGGGTGCCAAGGATTCGGGAACTCACAGACGAATGGTGTAAGCTAAATGCAACAGGGAAGTGTACTGGTTCAGTAAACGATTCTCTCTAACCAGCGTCAACGTCGCTATTGAGATCTTGTCACTGTTGATTTGTTATATGAGGATTTACTTGTCCCATTTTACTGTTGTTATCACGAATGATAGATGACGCGAGAGGTATCCAATTTGCCAGCTCAATCGTTCTATGCTCTTGACTAACAGCAGCTTTACTAGTGTGAGTGGATTGTTGCAACTGATTGACCGACCATGCACTGCGAAAGGGCGAATAAATAGAGAGATAGATGTACTTCAGCCAACCCAGGCCGGAGGCTATTTCGCTTCGCCAATTGTCCGCTTGAGCATCCACATCTCCCTTGAGATGAAAGCGAAAAGCCCATCATAAAAAATAAAAAAGCAATTGAACCTAGTACATATAAAGTCCCATAGGCCAGCTTGTTTTCTAATAAACATGATGCCTATAACCTAGTGATTGTCCCTTTCTAATAAAGTTCACTGAGGAGTGCCCTGCGTGGGCGGCCGAGCGGCGCATCCTGGTCGATCGGATCCGGCAAGATTCCTCTCTGCCGGCAATAGTATCGGCTATGCTGGCACCGTATGAAAATTAGAGTGCAGTGGTCTCCTTCGGCGAGAGCGTCATGTTCCAGAAGGAGACTGCAGAGCGAGATCGGGAAAGGGCAGATCCCGCACGGAGAAGGGCGAAACGGCGCCGGGTTAACAACCGCCCCGGCTCCCAAGTGCAATACGGTTGGCCCTCTGCCGTCACTAGATGGTGGGGGGCCTCGGGAATCACGGGCGCGTAGATTGGGGAGTCTGCGTGCTGATACCGAGCGACCCCCAGCAAGACGGTGCCACGCACGTGGCCACGTGGCGCCGTGTGCGCAGCACAGCGTACAGCGGGGCTTGGGAGAATCCTTTACAATCCTCCCCAGCCTGGGACTTCTTTACAGTCGCCTTCGCTCCGCTAGAGGGGGTGACCACTTTACAGTCATCCCCTCCGAGATATGCCTAATGGCGTTACATCAATGGGAGGCTCTAGTGTGATCTTATGAGGACCTGGTCCCTTTACCTTCCCCGGGGCGGGAAGTTTATGATGAATTTCCACTGGAGACTAATAAAAAAAAGGTGTGCGTAACATTCGTGCATTGTGTCGAGTGAAACTTCTGTATTTGTTAATTTAGTGATGCGCGAGCGACACTGAAGTGTCACCGCTGGGCAGCGGGGACCGTTACGAGCTCATTGATATGTATGACTAGCAATACGAATGATGGTACCAAACAATACGGTTTCTTGTACACCATTTTGGAAGTAAAGTTGAAGGAATTTATTTTGGAAATATAAACCCAGTTTGCAGACATGGCTTATCACTGATTTATATTATATTCGGTTACCTTTTATTTTATCACAATTTACATTTACACGAGTCAATCCTTTGTTTGCTTTGTACTATCGTTTTGTAGCCTCGGGTGCCAACTGCCGCCAAATCTGTGCACCGCGGTGACTGACCTCCCGTTTATTTATTTATTTACGCTTTTATGCAGAATGTGGTACACAAAGCGTACTTAATGCCATGTGGTGTTCTCTAGAAAGAATAAAATCAAGAAAGAAACTGTTTTATTTCGTACTTGTATAAATGACAGTGCAAACTTAACAAACTACGACTTATATGAGTACAGTAGTGCTGTACGAGGCCAAAAAGGACTTTATCACAGCATATGCAGCAATAATAAAAAATTAAACTGCGAAAATGCATGCTTGAAAAATAAAAAAAAAATCGCGTAAATGGCCATCAGGGTTGTTGGTTGTATAATAAATATGTCGCAGCATAAGGCATACGACATATATGACTACACTAGTGCTGTACGAGGCAAAAAAGGGCCCTATCACAGCATATGCTGCAACAATTTATGCTGCAGCGCTGGTATTCTGATCTGTACCAGTCAACTTTTAACGTTTACCTCTGAGGCTTTGGATACATGATTTCGTTCTATAGAGTTACATAGAGAAAATAGGTAAGTTAAATTTTATTTTATTTTATTGGCTCACCAACAATTGTTAATACCAGTAAAATTACAAAAATCGAGCTTATATCTAAGTCAAGTGTTACAATCTCTTACAGGTAAGCACTGCATGCACTAATTTTATTAGGTGTAAAAGAAAAAAAACTAACCTAAGATGTTGTGTAACGTCTACAAATATACAAATTTAATTTCAATGTGGAATATACATTAAATTTATATAAATATAGTAAATAAATGATTTACTAAATCAACTATATTGCCATGTCACTCGTCGTATCACGGAGCTTGCCAAGTGAGTCAGCGTGTATGTCAAAGAGATCGCTGCAACCATTCAATAACTTGCATATCCGTGGAATGGCAGAGCTGGCGCCAAGCACCGTCCTACGAAGCGGAGGATAAAACGAACTAATACTCGCTGTTCTACGAGTATTATTTTTATATTCTACATCATGTTTGCGCAATCGCGACGTATATGATGCTAATGCCAGTGGAGCCAGTACTGCTACTGGGCATTACTGTTGGTCTGTGAACGTGCAGCGGCTCGCTTCTCTTGACCGCGATATGATCTCCGGTGGTCTCGTAGACGCAACCATTATTAACTAATTAACGAGTAAGAATGTATACTACTTATATGACCATGAATTATCAAGATTCAATGTTAACTGGCCCACGATTTTTATATTATAAAAATAATATTTGAATTCTGTGAAAACACATGCTAGGCAAAACCTTGTCCAACATCCACAAAGTTGTAATTTTTTAATACAGGTGCCAACATCTCGGCTTACGCCATTAATATATTTCAAACGAAGTATTAAACATAAAACCTTTTCAAAATAGAATATTACATAAATTCACGTCGAAATGCACTCCAGCAAAGAATACTAACTACACTACTATGATAATGCAAAACAAATGCGGAAAACATTAAAAGAGATTAAATTAAAACTTTACTTCTGTTGTTCTAGCTGCAAATACTTGTGTTCGCGAAGGAATTTACTGGTTTGTTTTATGTACCACAACGAGCTGAACCAAATTGATTATTATCAATGCACAACTGAGGATTATTGCGTAGGCTTCAAACTAATCATCGCGATTACTTATCATTGCTACTCTCATCGTGTGAACCATCGTGTTTATGTATCTTCGTCCTTCATTATTATCCGGAGCTTAACTTTGATTGCCTAAATCCGCAAGCAGATTATACTGTTCGTCAATTGTTTGTAACCTGTCAGATGCACCCTGACGAGTCAATCTGGCGGATCTAGCGTTACTTAAATCTTTTACGTCATTCTGCCAAAAGCTTTGACCAAACAATTCGTAATGCAGGAGGAAGATTTGCTGATGTCTGGTTGGTCATTGAAAGAGACTGAAACATTTAATGAGAACGACACGTGTGCTTAGCGAATCAACGCCTAAACATTATGAATATATTGATTACCTTTCGGTAATCAGTACAGTTTAAATTACCTATTAAATGTTAAATCGAATGTGTCGATAATGCGAGCAGGGGTTTGGTATGTGAAAGGCGGACAGCGTTGCGTGTAGTGAGCGCTTGAAATGTAAATATTGGAATTATGTTATTTTGTTTTCGTATATTCTTCGCATGTCTATATAAGCCCTGATTAAGCGCTCCAACCTGCTCACTATGGCTACGTCCATGCTTACAGGTATTTTTGCACTAAATAATACGATAAACGACGAATTATTACATAATTTAAGTAATGGCGGGGCGCGGCGGCCTGCTTCGTGGTGTTTTACATTAGTTAGATCAAGTCGGCAATTAGCAGAAACGGCATGGCAACTGCTTGCCACTGTGGTGTGAGAAACAGTATGACAAAATTATTAGAGTTCGTAGAATCTACTCTCTATCTTATCTTCTCTCTTTGTATCTAAAAAGCCTGTACTGCCGCCCACTGCTGGGTTTAGGCCTCCCTACATGCACGACAACATCGTCTGATTGTCTGTCTTTCTTGGAGCATCATCATCTTCATTTCAACAGAATAAAGTCCACTGCTGGACGCGAGCCTCCTCCAAAGTTCACCACAACTACTGGTGTGGGAGTGTTGTGTGCTCATTGAGGGGTTTCGCCACCATTGCCACGCTTGGCAGGTGGGTTGGCGATCGCAGTTGAGTTGTTAGGTGCTATTCGTGGCCGTGTGGTGCCGGCTCAGAATGCCACCACCCCATCTCCTCCCATGGGTGTCGTAAAAGTCGACTAAGGGATTAGCCGGAGGATGGGCAGCAGCATCCTTCGAGTACATTAACAACTCAACTGCGATCGCCAACCCGTCTGCCAAGCGTGGCGATTATGGCAAAACCCCCCAATTAGCTCAACACACATCCATATCAGTCGTTGTGGTGATCTTTGGGCGAGGACTGTGTCCAGCAGTGGACTTCATTCGGCCGAAATGATGATTCGTGGCCGGCACCACACGGCCGTCTCTTCTTGGATACCACACGGTGACTACCTTTGTTTACCGGGATTCATCTCCTATGGCCAAGTGTCTTGTCTATTTGCACTGTAGCCTAGCGATTCGTGAGCCTTCGACTTTCGCGCTACGTCGCATTTTTATGTTAGCAACGCAATCCATCAGCCGGAGGCCAAACAAGGCACACTGTATAGCTTTTTGAAAATCTTTTTGCCTAAGTGTTAATTTGTGCCGTGTGGTGCCGGCTCAGAATACCACCACCCCATCTCCTCCCTTGGGTGTCATGAGAGTCGACCAAGGGATTAGCCGGAGGATGGGCAGCAGCGTCCTTCGAGCACATTAACAACTCAACTGCGATCGCCAACCCGTCTGCCAAGCGTGGCGATTATGGCCGAACCGCCCAATGAGCCCACAATACTATATTGGTCGTTGTGGTGATCTCTGGGGGAAGCCTGTGTCCAGCAGTGGACTTCATTCAGCCGAAAATGATGAAGTGTACATTTGTCAACTTGTCCATTCGATTAATTAATAGATGACTACAAAAGGCAGCCACATCACTAACCTCATTTGTGGATCAATTTAAACCGCAGCTGGAAACGTGACAGTTATCGAAGCAAGTCGCGTGCCTGACTGAGTTAATTTGTGGTGAGAATGCGAGCATCCACGTGTGTTGCGTTATTGTTACCTACTTTAGTTATAATATGATTTATGGTATGATATTTGTGGTATGTCAGGCGAGCAGAGGCGCGGAAGAGGGGCGACAGGTCAGAGGGTTTTGGGGGATCCTTTACAATCCCTCCGGGGGGGGTGACCGCTTTACAGTCACCCTCTCCGAGATGTGCCTATAGGCGTGGCATCAGTGGGCGGCTCTAGTGTGATTATACGAGGACCTGGAGCCGCCCTGAGGTGCCTAAGATGACCGCCCCAGTGGTTTTAGCCGGTAGGTGGCCGGCATACCCCTTCGCCCTTCCCCGGGGCGAAGGAAGTTCATGAAGAATTTCCACTGGGCAAGGTCAGGAGGTTACTGCTCCTATCGGGAAACATGTTTCAATGGTCAGAAAGGTACACCGGTACCCCATTGTTATATTAAATTATCCAGATGTAACTGAGACAATGGCATGGTGTCTGTGGATAACATTTCAGTTTAACAAAAACTGAAAAGTGATAGAAAGTCGGTGTGGTGTGCGGATTAAGTATATAGAAGAAAGAAAGAAAGAAAATATTTTTATTTCGGTATCGCAAAACAAAATAAACTATCAATTAAATAAGATTGTACAAGGTAAACATTGCTTTCCGAAACCAAAAATGGACCCTATCTCAGCACATGCTACAACACAAAGTGTTGCAACGCTGATTTTCAGATAGGACCATAGAACCGTAGACTTTTACATAATTATTCCATTAAATTAATGTTATTTAAAATTAAATCTTAATTAATTTATAATTTCACTAATTTCACTTAAAATAATTCATCATTTACACAAACATATATATATATATGTAATAAAAACAATATATATAATGAAAACAAAATAGATCAAACAAAATTAGATTGCAATTAAAATAAGTATTGTGTGCATATCAATAAAAGTAGGGTACAATCGACTAACAGATATTCATATAAATATACTGTGTCATAAAGTTAGTTCGCTAGTTTTATTTAAGTAATAATAAATTGTATCAAGATTATTGAAAAATATTAATAATAATTGCTAATCAAAGAAATTGAAATAATAATATTTTTATATCGACAGTGTGCAAAATCATATTGGTTATGTAATTAGTTTATAGTGTAATTTTGGCAGGCATGGATCTGAGTAAGTATTTCTTCTTAATGTTTTAAAATGGAGGGCAGCATTTAAACTTACTACTACGAGGGCGGCACTGAAAATTTCGGGAATCAAGGAAGTGACACAACATTACTATTTAAAAATGTATTTATTGCTTTTCGAAGTATTCTCCGCGAAATTTGACACATTTTTCCATACGATGGAACCAATCATTGAAGCAACCATTCCATTCGGAAGTTGGGGTCTCCAAAATGGCCGTTTTGTAGGCGTCCACAGCTTCTTTAGGTGATGAAAATCTCTGTCCACGCAATTTATTCTTTATTTTAGGG
Source organism: Diloba caeruleocephala (assembly GCA_947459985.1). NCBI lineage: Eukaryota > Metazoa > Arthropoda > Insecta > Lepidoptera > Noctuidae > Diloba > Diloba caeruleocephala. The sequence goes on from OX381609.1 coordinate 731,876, forward strand.
AAAGTATAGAAATCATTAGGGCTTATGTCGGGGCTGTACGGCGGATGGTCTAATAATTCTATGTTTTCTTGCTCTAAAAACTCTTTTGTTCTGTGCGCGGTGTGAGAACTCGCATTGTCGTGATAGAGGATGATGCGGCGGTTGCAGTTCTCTCTACGGAGTTCAGAAACGACCTGTGGCAAACAAATGCTAGCATACCATTCTGCATTAACCGTTCTTTGTCCCTCAAGAGGAATAGTCGTAACATGGCCGGTTTTGGAGACAAACGTGGCCACCATTTTTTTTGCACCACTCCGTGAACGAACAATTTTTGTTGGCTTTAACTCATTTTCGAACACCCAAACTCGTGACTGGTTTTCTGTTTCGGGTTCGTACGCATATATCCAGGATTAGTCACCTGATACGATGTTGTATACAGCATTTGAGGATCCTGCGTGGAATCTTTCGAGAGTTCTGACGCACCAAGTAACGCGAGCCGCTTTTTGCTCTTCACATAGCAAATGCGGTATCCATCGGGAAAACAACTTTTTTACACCTAATTGTTCATGCAAGATTATTTGTATTTGACTCATGCCAATCTCTAAAGTTGCCTGAATTTCGCGGTATGTCACATGTCGATCTTCCTCAATCAGCTTACGCACAGCATCAACGTTTTCTTGGGTGACTGCAGTTTTTGGACGACCTTGACGAGGATCATCACTGAGCTTGACACGTCCACGTTGAACAGCACAGCGATAAATTGTGGTTTTGGATGGGGCTTCATCACCAAATGCAGAAATCATCCGGTCAACACACTGTTTTTGTGTTAAACCACTTCGAAAGTCATAATAAATCATCGCTCTTGAATTTTCTCGAGTCAATTCCATTTTCTCAACGACTAAACAAGTTTGACAAAACCTTGTGACAAGACCGTGAATCTTTTTTTAAATAAATAAATGGTAATAGATTTGTAAAACCAAGGAGTTTTCAATTAAAAAGATTTTAATATGACAGGAACAGTGGAAATATTCCATTCCCGTTGACAATCGGTCGCTATTTTCAGTATTATGTATACAGGATAAGTTTTATAGCTCTTGTTTTTGTTTTTCCAATAAATGGCTTTTATATTTATAAATAAATGTTTGTACTGACTTCAGAGTTCGTAATGGTGGCGGCAGATCATTCCAGCAGCGGGTAGCAGCAAATCTAAAACTGCCTCGAAAAGCAGCAGTATTATGTCTTGGATTAGTCATAAGATACGAAGAGGCCCTGGTTATATGCTTGTTATACTCTCGCGACCAAGATAATTTACTAAAAAGGTATTTTGGTTTTCCTGTTAAAACAATGCCAATTAGTAAAGTTGCCAAATGGAGCTTCCTGCGTGTCGACATCTTCATCATATTTCCTTTATTTAAGAAAGGAGTGATGTGTGATCTTGCGGATGTCGTAAAAGGCGACTAAGGGACTCTGAATCAGAGGGATGGGCAGCAGCGTCCCTTTTGTGAAACAGAAGCCATATTGCGCTCACTAACTCGCCTGCTAAACGTGGTGAGTATAGGCAAAAACCTCTCAAAATGATACCTTCCAACATGATTATGGAAATATATGGGGGAGGTTTTTGTTCAGCAGTGGACTCATAAACGGCTGATATGAGGATAGACAATTAGCATATCGTGCAAGAGTATGATATATGCAAGGTTGGTAAACATTTCCACAGCAGAAAGTTTTAACGTCACGTTCCTAAGTTTAATAATGAAACCCTACAACTTCGTGGCCATCGTGATCTTGACCGTTGACCTTGACGTTGGTCCGTGACCTTCTCTGTCTCTAATAAAGGTTTCTACAACTTCCAGGCAATGAGAAGCTATTTTTGTCTAAAATTTAGTTAAAACTAGCTGGGACCCGCGGTTTCACCCGCCGTTTAATTTTAAAGGAATGCGATTATTTATGTTTAATTTAGAGTACTTTTTTTGGCTTAGACACTTGACATAGAGTATGTAATATATGTGGCCGTGTGGTGCCGGCTCAGAATACCACCACCCCATCTCCTCCTGTGGGTGTCGTAAAAGTCGACTAAGGGATCAGCCGGAGGATGGGCAGCAGCATCCTTCAAATACATTAACAACTCAACTGCGATTGCCAACCCGTCTGCCAAGCGTGGCGATTATGGCAAAATTTTTCAAGAAAAAAGAAAATGATTGAGTCCACAGCACAGCCATATCAGTCGTTGTGGTGATCTTTAGGGGAGGCCTGTGTCCAGCAGTGGACTTCATACGGCCGAAATGATGAAGATGTTGATTTCCTATAGAGCAGAACGGGCAAGAAACGCCATGATTACTTTCTTTGTATTATTTTTTATTTGTTATATTATGAAATCAGTGTTTAACGGTCCCACCGCAGGTCAAAGGCCCGTTCTCACATAGAGAAGGAACGACTATTGATCAGCTCGCTTGCTCACTATGTGTTGGTGTCTTCAGCCTCTTAGATACAAGTTTCCTCAGGACATTTTCCTTCACCAGTGACATTACATAGTACATGCCCACGTTTGAAATCACCACCTAAGAGGAACTTAAAAGAAAGACCGTAAACATCCGGGCTTGGTAGCACGTGGATGTCGTGGTCGACGAATGCATGTTATACTAACGAGCTAAGCCATTATAATTGAAAAAATAATAACTACATACCTAATTTATTATTAGATTAATTAATTAATAAAGCTATTATATTTTAATGTGGTGCGGAAATGAATGAGCCGGTGCTCAGAATGCCACCACCCCATCTCCTCCCGTGGGTGTCGTAAAAGTCGACTAAGGGATTGGCCGGAGGATGGGCAGCAGCGTCCTTCGAGTACATTAACAACTCAACTGCGATCGCCAACCCGCCTGCCAAGCGTGGCGATTATGGCAAAACCCCCCAATGAGCCCACATCACATCCATATCGGTCGTTGTGATGATCTTTGGGGAGGCCTGTGTCCAGCAGTGGACTTCATTCGGCCGTTAGATTAGATAATAGTTTAAGTTAATGCATCGCACGTGCCGTGTCATTATCATCATTAGGCGCTCATAGACGGTTGCGCTCACTAACCGGTAAACGATCGGCGAGGTTAAGCAACGCGTGGCGCGGTTAGTATGCGGATGGGTGACCGCATAGTGTTTTTTTTTTTAAACGTTTTTTTTTGTACAGACACAAATTCCGGAATAACTGACTGTGTGTCTGAGTCTGAGTGACTAAGCGATTGGCTTTCTGTGCTACGGGTCACGGGTTCGATCCCCACACGAGACCATTATTTGTATGACCTACAGGTAGTTGTACCGGTGCATGTGAGATTTTTGTCTGTAAACTGAACTTAAAAGCTGTGGAATAAAAAAGGTAGAAGTAAAATTGTGAAACTGTAATGTGAGATTTTTGTCTGTAAACTGAACTTAAAAGCTGTGGAATAAAAAAGGTAGAAGTAAAATTGTGAAACTGTAATGTCGTCCTTATGATTCATATTATATTAAGCGCTCTGCACGAGGTACTCGCTTTATCGTCATTGGTATTCGCCGTCACAATCTTCGAAGACGAACACATTAACTACAAAAGAACCGAACACATAACTCCCAAACTCAATGGTGGTAGCTAGCTGGCGAATTTCAGTTGAAATTTTAATAATTGAATAACAAATTGTATGCATTCTATCGTAATGGTTCATTTCACAATAATGTACTATATATATAATCATATTTCTGAGATTTCGTTTCTTATTATTGCTTTGGTTATTTTTTGTGCCTATTAACAATAGTGATTAGAAAAGTTGTTTCTCTAAAACGTGACAAGACAAGTCAGTGAAGCTCATCCGATGCCACATAAGTATTAAAATAAACTGCTGTAGTTAAATTTTAGAACAGAAATCACAATGTTTTATAAACGATAAAACAAATATAAATCGTCAAGATTTAAGTTAAATTCAATTCAATGCAACTCAGTCATTTATTCAGTATATTCTGTTGGCCCCAACAGACACTTTGATACGTGACACTGAAACGACGGAGGGCATTTCGCTACATGAATATCTCGGAGAAGAAATGTTGTAAGAAACTCTTTTTCTTTTCAATTATTTTTATACATTGTTTTACAAATATGTGTTTACTAATTATTTTAAGACAGCTGTTTATGCATACATTAAAAAACATTTTGCAGCTATACAATACAAACAATGCGACGAAAACCTACAACAAGAACAATGCGATGGCCGGTTTCATTAGTTAAGCTGCTAGAGGTTTCTGCTCCAGGTCACGGGTTCGGTTTGAGCACGAAAAAATTACAATAACACTCTTTTAACCGGATTATATCGCGTATATTATAGATTTTGTTTTTCTTGACGTTTCGAACACTTTGCAGGGTTCGTGGTCGCAGGGTATATATTTAACCGTACATATTAAATATGGAATTAAGGGAAGATGATGTACCCGGAGCAAAATTGAAATTTGTAGATACATGGTCTTGTCCGGGATTTAAAACGATGGCTTAGTCACAAATTTTATACCATCATGTTTATATCGACTATCCGAAGTGCAATTCGCGAATGCACAATGTTTGGTAGGCATGATAATTTCTCGGGGGTCGCAGGTGCGCAGATTGGGGAGTCTGCGTGTTCACACCGAGCGACCCCCGGGAAGACGGCGCCGCGCACGTGGTCACGTGCCGCCGTGTGCGCAGCACAGCGCAAAGCGAGGCCTGGGGGGATCCTTTACAATCCTCCCCGAGAAGTGCCTGGGGGGGTGACCTTTTTACAGTCGCCTTCTCTCCGCTAGAGGGGGTGACCGCTTTACAGTCATCCCTTCCGAGATGTGCCTAAAGGCGTGGCACCAATGGGCGGCTCTAGTGTAATCTTACGAGGACCTGGGGCCCCCCTTCGGTGCCGAAGATGACCGCTCCAGTGGTTTTAGCCGGTAGGAGTCCAGCATACCCCTTCACCCTTGTGAAGTCCCCCGGTGTAAACGAAGTTCCATGTAGAATTTCCACTGGACATCAATAAAAAGAAAAAAAAAGGCATGATGATTTAATTTTTGAATTATATATATTTGCGTTTGACGTTACTGTCAATAGAGAAATCAAAACACGTGTAGTTTCCCAAACGCTGCCCAGCCGAGTCGGATTCGACGATTGACCTCTTTCTCGAAGTTGGACCTACCTAACTGGACAGTTTGTCCCAGGCAGACATCGTCAACAACTTCGAAAACAGAGCTCCCAACGGATATTGGGATGGGCACGACATGGGCATTTGACATGACTTTTGTCTTGCCCATGTTCATTTTAAGGCCCACCTGTTGGGAAACTCTGTTGAGATCATCGAGCATTGTGCTGAGCTCTTGTAGCGATTCTGCCATGACTACGATGTCATCGGCAAATCGAAGGTGAGTGATATATTCGTCATTGATGTTAATGCCGAATCCTTTCCACTCCAGTAGCTTAAAGGAATCCTCCATTGCAGCGGTGAACAGTTTCGGGTTTAAGCGTTTATGAGCTAAGAATCAAGATTGTTGTTTCTGTTTCGGTTATCGCATAAACTTCAAATATTCAGAAAATACGTGAAAAGCATTCAGCTACAGCTATCATTTAAAAAAAATGCGCCTCGCACTAGCACTTCTGAGGTCAATTTGACGGCACGGTTGGTGCAGTGGTTGATACAGTCGACTGCTGCGCTCCGGGTCGTGGGTTCGATTCCCGCACGGAACAAATATTTGTATGATCTGCAGGTAGTTGTTCCGGGTCTGGGTGTATTGTGTGTGGAATTCATGTCTGTAAACGCACCCACGACACAGGAGAAATCCTAGTGTGGGGCAAAGTTTCAGATACTAGTTATTTTTTAAATCTGTTGAGGAATCAGGCTAACTAGATAACATTACGACCGCTCTGTGCGTTTTAGGGTATATTTGTAGGACAAGGCACAGATAAGCTGGTGTTAGCGCCCATTAGGCGAGCTGTCGTAAGCCCTGACCTGCATTCACAATGAGAGAACCACACTGTCTACTTGCAAAGGTTAGGTTCATTAGCAGTAATGAGCCGGTTGAGAAACAAGCTTTGGCATAAACTTAAAAAAATAGTTTCGTTTAGCGTTTAAACTCTTTCTTTTGTTTTTTTTTTTGTTTTTTTTTAAAACATTGCCCCACACTAGGATTTCTCCTGTGTCGTGGGTGCGTTTTACAGATATACATTCCACACACAATACACCCAGACCCGGAACAACTACCTGCAGATCATACAAATATTTGTTCCGTGCGGGAATCGAATCCACGACCCGGAGCACAGCAGCCGACTGTATCAACCCCTGCACCAACCGTGCCGTCATTCATGCCGTAATTCAAGTAGTACCTCATAATAGAACAGCTACAATAACATCTTCCAATGACTTAATATGCTTGAATGATATCATTTCAGTAATTCCCAATTAACATAAACGATCAATTACACTAATGGATATATTTCAGGATTTATGTGACGTATTTACGATAGTTGATGTGAACGTTTATATCGCAATGTCATTGGTATAATGGCCAATTCATTAAGTAACTATGACTGCTCAATAATTCAGTGCTGTGACATAATAGATGGAGTTGCGTGAAAAACTGTAATTCGTCTGAAATATGACTGCGAAACGTTAGAGGGCGCGGTCGTGACGCACCTCCAGGACACCTCCCCGCACGATATTAAAGTTTCACACGGATAGCTTTATTTTATAAAGAGAAAAGATAATGTAAGAGCATTTTAATAGGCAGTAAATGTTGAGTAATTTTTTACCGTGTTTAACGGTCGCTGTGACAATATTATTATTAATAATATTGGAAGAAAGGAGATATGCCATGTAGTTTAAAATGTATGCGAGCCTAGAAATCCAGTTTTCCCCTACCATTCATCATATAAACACACTAAAGCGTGTGCTTCGGCACGATTGGGTGCCGACAAAATCGTGGGTGTATTTTAGTATGAGTAGCCAATTATAATGTTATGTTGATTCAGTTATATGGATAAGAAATTGTAACTACACAGTTAAGTTAAGTTAAGAGGCACCCAATCATGCCGAGCGTACAGACTGCAATACAGCAGCCGTACCACGCAACGCGTAACTTTGTTGGGAGTACCATTCGCTGTTCTATTCACTGCGTTTGTTATTCACCGATTTTGAATAGAACCACAGTTGTTATGGCGTTACGGTTGCGAATCGGTCATGTTCCATCAAGGAAGTTTGGACCCATGATGAAAAATATGATTTGCCAAATTGTGAAATATGTGACATAGTTGATGATGTCCAACTGTGAACGGAATCGTAGCAGCCGGGAAAAGTTTTTTCTGAAGTTTAATGTAAGCAGACAAAATATTGGTTTATTTCAGAGCATTATAGCTACTCCAAACTCAGAGGCAGCTTTACATATCTATGAAATGTGTAAAAAACTAGTTATGTAATAGATATGTATTTTTTGTAACAATAGGACTGACATATCCATGGATAAAAGTCCTGTAAATAAATAAAAAAAGAGGAGTTTCTCAATACGCCGCGTTTTTTTTTTAAGTAGACTCGACTTCTTAATGTTTTTTTTCTCTTTCAGTGGTTTTAATATTTTTATATCGTGTAGGGGTTTTGAGGTCGCAATTTTTTTTGTTAAAAATATTTTTACATTCTTAGTCCTCCAGGCAGATTATGTATGTCGCAGACGGTTTGCGACAGGCGCAAATCGCACAGACGCCAGTGTCAAACGTCATTTTGGTATTACGTATTTGCCGATAGGGATTAAACAGGCGAAGATCTATGACACACTCATACACTGTCGAACGATCATTGACCTAAAAATTGCATCCTCGCCTTTCAATTTCAGGTGACATGCACCGGTGGATCCTTAGCTGCTGACGCGTCTGCTGTAGCTATCTTTAGCTAATCAGGGAGCCAAACCCTAGAACTCCTACGACAATCGTTCATTCGTAGAGCAGCTACAAATGATTCGTGTTTGATCATTGATGGGTCAGTTGCGTGCCGGTATTCGACTTATTATCAAATAAAATGAGCTACAGTCATTAACGAGAACCCAGTTGACCTACGTCTCATAACCGTGCCACTCCCCAGTATCTTGATGTCACCTATCATATTTATGACCTAAATATTTGCGACCAATAATGTCTCGACGCGCGAATATCGTAATAAAATTGAATTTTTTTCGATTTGATCATCCTCAAGTCCTCGCGAAAGAAAACCGTTATGTACCAAGAATGTTTCGAGAGGCTATTGAAATTAAAAAACATCCTAATTTTAATAGAGAAGATGGTTGGCAGGTACCACCTGTTTGGAATCCGGTTATTAAATTAATAAAATCCCAAACAACACACCAAACTAAAAAACATCAAGACACTGTGAGTGATTACTGCGTGCATCGAAACAATTTTTGATTAGTTTTGTACGGTAGATAAAATAACTTTTTAAATCTGTAACGACGCCTGTCACCTTAGTCATCCTGCGACCACGAACCCTGCAAAGTGTTCGAAACGTCAGGAAAAACAAAAATCAATAATACACGCGATTTAATCCGTTTAAAATTGTTTTATTAAAATTGTATTGTATTATTCTATCGTCATATTGCGATTTCAAAGCCCTAATAACCTCAAAGACGTGATGAGAGTAGGTGTCCCTCACTTCTATTACAAACACTAATTACGTGTAACTCTTCCCGTCTTGGAACAACAATCTGTAGGCCACACAAACATCTTTCCCGAAGTGGGAATCTAGTTCACGACCCTGAGCACGGAAGGCGGGTGCCATTTAGTGCGTTGTTTTTTGAAGTGATAACTTCTTTTAGCGCGGTACGCATATTTTTTGATGAGATAATCTCTGGACTTGCGACACCGTTACGAGACGCTATTTGAAAAGTTCTCGGTTTCGCAACGCGGCGGGAATCGCGCACTTTTTGTGAGGCGGCTCGCACCGAAGCCATATAATAAGTAAAAAAAAATTGCTGTAAAATGTTCACTTCTGTCGGCACTCCCGGAGTGCAACACTTTTTTTTTTACTCTTTTCGAACAGTTTGTCGGCAGTAGCTTGAGTAGAAACAATTTCATCATCAAATCCATGTTTGAAATACTCTACTACACTAGTATGAAATTAAATCAGCGCTTATGAAGGAATTTGATAACCCAGCAACAAGGTCAAAATAGAACGACTCGCTCTTGTCGAATAAACGTTTTGATTGTGAATCATGAGGTTCTGCAATTAAATCTCAGGTCGTTATTAATTATTTCTCATTGGGGGGGAGCCCGCAGCATTTGCTATATTATTACTAATGAGTAATTAATAATAAACATAATTTCGTGTGGTATCCGAATTAAGAATATAGCTCCACTCCATCTCCTTCCATCATCTCCCCTCATGTGGTACAGAGCGACTACGGGACTCAGCAGAGGGATGCGCAGCAGTATGCCTTCTTTGGAACAGCAGCCATATTGCGCTCACCAACCCGCCTGCCAAGCATACTGAGTACTGGCAAATTCCCCCAAAGTGATGACACAATTGTGAAAATCTATGGGGGAGGCCTCTGTTCAGCAGTGGACGTCCTTTGGCTGCAATCACAGACATCTTCCAATATCTTTGGCTGAACTGCTGATGATGATAAAAAAAGAAACAGTGCAATGTGACCAAAATTAGATACTAGACGATTCCCATGATCCCCGGATCTCAAGACGCGGCAGCCGGAATCCAGATTTAGATTACATTCTCTAGTAACGTTGTTCGAAAGACTTGTCATCACATCATATTTCATTTTATTTTCTACAATAGAAAAATTATATTGAATGTTAAAATAAAAACGTATCTTTTGTTGATTGTTCCAGAAATACCAAGGCTGTCTATATTTTTATAGTAGTTGTTAGTGGTAAACAAAGCTGCTGTCTTCGACGTATCGTATGTTGTTGTGACATCAAGGCTGCTTAACTTCGGTTATGCAAGAAATGACTGACATGATGAACGCTACCACAATAATATGTAAAAAAATAAACGCACTATTCCATTTATTTATAAGGTATATCATAAACATAGACAATAAACCTTCGTATAATAAACATTACAATGGTAAAGGACTAATATGTACATCAATTACAGGTGTACCCAACTTGATGTAGGTATAAGATTCACAATATTTTCAGAAAAATTTGTCTATATGTAATAAGAAATGCAATTATTGCTTAATACCAATTCAAAGAGTATTTCGCCCCAGTTTTGACGGGGCTCTGGGTTCGCGGGCGACCGAGCGACCCACGTGAAGGCGGTGGCATGCATGTGGCCAAGCACCGCCGTGTGCGCAGCATAGCACAGCGCACAAGGATGCTTCGGGGGATCCCTTAAAATACAGGGGGTGTGCCGCTTTCAGTCACCCTCTCCGGATGTGCCTTTACGCGGGGCTCCCTTAGGTGCCGAAGATGACTGCCCCACTGGTTTTAGCCGAAGACGAATTTCCAAAAACAAAAAACGCTGTTATGAAAAGTTAATACTTGCATAACCTTAATCGTGCTGTGTGGTACCTAGTCGCTCAGGCGTGAACTCAAGTCCTATTCTGTGTCAGTCAGTTAGACCCACGCGTCCACCTCCGCCAGGGTACAAAGCGCGCCTGGAGTGTTGCCGCCTAGGGGAATACTGATCTGTTGAAGTATTGTTATCTAAAGGGAATGGCCCGCATTATAAAACATGATTTTGGTGGGACTTCCTCCATTTTCGTTTATATTATTACAAGTCCAAATCATATTATGATTTATTTTATTACTGCTGATCATGTTTATACAAGTTCGGTTTCATCCACGTGAAGGTCGTGCTAAAGGTTCTACATGAGTCCGGAACTAGATGATCTATCTAGTAATTAATCATTTCGTTGCTTCGAGTTCAGGAATCAATAATATCACCCACCACATTATTTTAATTATTCATGATGTTATAAAAAAAGCATTACTCACTCGTAGAAACATGAAAGTATGTTAAATATAGCTACAGACAGACCATTGCATTGGTGCAACATAGTGATCAACATTGTAATTACTTTACATAATAACTGACCCGAAAAGGCTAGTATTGGTCACTAGAATTGTTAGTCATTTGCTTACCAATATCTTACAACAATGACTTACTCCCGCGTCACGAAATATATTAAAAATATTCTAAAGTCCATAATTACAGTGAATACTATTATGTATATTCGTCTATCTGGAGGGTTATACTGCAAAATCAGTTCAAACAAAATGGTTATTTTCATCACAAGTGTCTACTGTTTGGGGTGTAGTTTGTTTTTACACTTCTATGTAATTAAAATGTGTAGCCAGTTTTCAATAATATCTGCAGCCAAATTGCATTTGAGTTTGGTACTATACTGGGTAAATGTAATTTTTTCGTTATTCATTGATCCAGAATGCTTCCAAACTTATTTGAATGATCTCAATGCCATTGATTCTTCACTGGGAGGAAATGCGGATGTGAATGTACTACTGTCTCGATGTTTATTAATCGTCGCTGTAATGAATCAGTTAGGCGCTATCATAGCGTTGGCTATATTTAAACCTGAAATAAAAGCGAGTATAGCTATAAATTTGTGGATGTTAGCTTATTTTGAATTAATAGTTTCATTGTCAAATTTTACAAGAGTTATGATGTTTGAGCTACTATGGCAAAAAATGCGAGGGTTCAAGAAACATCTGGAGAAGACTTTGTCAGAGGTCAACCGGATGGAAGATAATATTAATGCGAAACTTAACTTACGGAATACTATGGTTCATTATGTAAACATATTGGACGCTGTTAAGAGGACTGACACGCCAATGAAAACAATGGTATGTGTTTTTATTAATTACTTAAAGACAGCAGTCGTGATTTGGTCATTGCAGCAGCTTGACATTTTTGCCTCCGTGGTGATAATCGATCATGGAGTTACTCCGCCCCGGGGAAGAGCGAAGGGGTATATACTAGTATAGATAGACTCTTAGAATGGGACGATAGGAGAAGAGAGAAGTAGACTTTTACCGCTACATCACCTGGCCGTTCATCTTCGGCTCCGTAGAGAGCTCCAAGTTCTGGAGGTTGCGCTACGCCTTTCGCCATACATCGGCGGGGGTGACTGCAAAGCGGTCGAGCTATTTAACACCGACCTAGTCAGAACAACGGTCATCTTATCTCTGCCACTCAATGGGGATAACGATATGTTAAATATTTCACTGTGTCCAGTAAGTATGGATAGTTGTCGTTGAGTAACAACATCGCAACGGAGGGAGCGTACGGAGGGCTAAGGAAAGGAAAAGAGGCATGGAAGTGCACACCACAAAAAGTAAATGAACCTAAGTCACCACTCGTTCGGAATATTAACAATAATAACTTGTGGGATTAATAATAATAACAATGGATATAATCCTGTGCAGATTTTTTTCCGTCAGGCCATTTCATCGAATAGCCACATGTACTAACTCCCAAGGTACCGAACCTGGCCTGAAGTCTTGACTATTAATAAGTGCCGGTAAATGGTTTAAATTATTTTTATCTTTATCTGTACTAGCGCGGTATACTTTCAAGAGCAAAAATAAAATATAGGTTTGACTTCAAAGTATACTCGATTTTTATTCGTAATGCTCGACTATAGTTTTTGCCTCATCGGGTAATAAATAAATTCAGAGACTATATTAAGTAGTGTTGAGTAGGACATACAAGAGGCAGTACATTTGTCCCGTACATGACACAATATTGTAAGAGCGGCTCAACATTATAACATGTACCACTTCAAATTTTATGTCGCGTTACTCTACTCCTCGCATATGAACTGTAGGGTGAGAGAGACAGAGAATGAGGCACATGCTTCAAAAGCACGTCGTTTTATTCAACGGACATTATTGTGACTTCAAAAGACAACATGATGTTTTTATTCACTTTATTACAAATGTACTAAGTACGAGACGCGACAGTTTTAGAAAAATAAGATTTCATGTCTGTCATGTGTTTATGTCTGTGTATTAGGTATATTTTAAATCAAAATCATGTTTTACAAATAAGTTGCCTGCACAATAATATTACAGTGGCTAATAAGTAAACACGTCGATACAATCGTCATTTGTCTATAATCAATTGCTTCTTATTACTTTTCTTTAAGTATTACGTCAATCACACTTTGTAAGACAGGGCAGTACAAATACAGCAACAGTACATAAAATACTCGTTCTTTCACATGTACCGCCAAGCTTCATGACGCCTCGCCTCATTTGAAGTGGGACAAAAAAGAGGCTACTCTTACAAACTCATTTTTAAATTTTGTCCTACTCAACACTAATATTAAGACTAGTGCCATAAGGAGATCTAGAGCCACCACATTGGTGCTGCACCTTTAGGCGCATCTTGAAAGGGATGACTGTAAGGAGGGCGGTCTACAGGCATATCTCGGGGGATTGCAAAGAATTTCCCCGAAGCCTGTTGCTGCGCACACGGCGGCACGTGAACACATGCACACCACCATTTCTCCGAGGGTTGAGGGTGGAGGGGGGGGGGGGGGGGGGGGGCTCAGGCGTGAAAGACATGGGCGTCGCGGCGATTGTTACTCCATTTCCATGTCCTCCTTCTCCGGGCGAGATCGGCCCTCTAAGTTAACCTATTTGAAAATAAATTCTCTGTATGAGAGGTCTTTGTCCAGCCGTAGGACAGTTACAGATTTATTCATAAATTATTTTAAAGCAATAAATCAAATTTGTTAACTTACGTATAAAAATAGGTTAGGTTAGGTTATGGCCGTGTGGTGCCGGCTCAGAATGCCACCACCCCATCTTCTCCTGTGGGTGTCGTAAAAGTCGACTAAGGGATTGGCCGGAGGATGGGCAGCAGCGTCCTTCGAGTACATTAACGACTCAACTGCGATCGCCAACCCGCCTGCCGAGCGTGGCGATTATGGCAAAACCCCACAATGAGCCCACATCACATCCATATCGGTCGTTGTGGTGATCTTTGGGGAGGCCTGTGTCCAGCAGTGGACTTCATTCGGCCGTTAGATAGATAGATTAGGTTATAACAGTGACCTATAAATGGCAAAAGCCGAGCGAGCATAGCAAGGGTCGAGAGTACCGCGGCAGCGGCCGGCGAGTGCCAGAAATTGCCGACCTACTCGGCTATTCCGCGGTAGTAGTACTTAGTACTATATTTTAGCAGTTTATTTTCCAGACATTATTTTGTATGCGGTGTTGGAAAATATACTCGATGTTTGCCTAACTAAAGCATGGTATATTTTCCACAACAGATGTTCAAATATTACACAGCTCTGGGTACTGCCACAATAAACATTTTATAAACACCCAGCTACAGACCATTGCAGTTTGAGATCATTTATGGTAGCGGCAAACGCAGCTTTATTTCGCAAATCGATCGATCGATCGATTGTAAGGATCGTAGCAAGTGGAAAGAAGTGGTCTCTGCCTACCCCTACGGGAGAGAGGCGTGATTATATGTATGTATGTATGTATGTATCGATCGATCTGAGAAGTAGCCAAGGGACTATTCTACTGATTGAGGGCATTTCAAGAATAAATACAACTAAATAAGTAGCTACGGCACGGTTAGTGCAGTGGCTGATACCGTCGGCTGCTGCGCACCGGGTCGTTCGATTCCCACACGGAACAAATATTTGTACGATCTGCATGTAGTTGTTCCGGGTCTGGGTGTATTGTGTGTGGAATTTGTGTCTGTAAACGCACCCACGATACAGGAGAAATCCTAGCCATTCATCATTTCGGCTGAATGAAGTCCACTGCTGGACACAGGCCTCCCCCAAAGATCACCACAGCGATCGATATGAGTGTGTTGTGGGTCCATTGGGGGGTTTTGTCATAATCGCCACGCTTGGCAGACGGGTTGGCGATCGCAGTTCAGTTGTTAATGTACTCGAAGGACGCTGCTGCCCATCCTTTTGCTAATCCCTTAGTCGACTTTTACGACACCCACGGGAGGAAATGGGGTGGTGGTATTCTGAGCCGGCACCACACGGCAAATCCTAGTGTGGGGCAACAATTTATAACACAAAAAAAAAACAAATATTACAACGAAAAAACATAACAAATTTATTATTAATGCGAACAAGATAATAACGGAAAATCATTATTATAATACAAAAGACGCTGCTCTCTCACGTGTACCTGCTCGTTTCAGATGATGGTGACACTTATGACGTATTTCCCGAAAATAATGCTGGGACTGTATGACTTTATTGATAGCACTGTGTATAAAAATAATGTACGTATCAATATTGTATGTGTGTGACTACATTTTATTAAAAAATTGTAAATGTGTGACACGGTGAAAATGTGGTGTAATGAACATTCCACTGGTGGTATAGGTCTCTTTTTGCTACAGTCGAGGCGATTTAGGTACCACCGCTGAGCCAGATATGCTGCTGCTGTACATGTGACATGTACTGTTTCGGTTTGAGGGCATTGCAGTTAGAGAAATTACTGGGCGTAAGAGGCTAAACAACTCCCACTGACTTGAGAGTCACAGAGATGACAGACGTCACACATCTCATCTCTCGGAGGCCGTGCCACGCTCCGTTTTCCGGTGCTCGGTCTCCACTTGAGACTTCCTTTCCGTCCCGACGGCCATCAGTTCTACGAGCTATGTGCCCCGCCCGTTGCCACTTCAGCTAACTAATCCTGAGTCGTTGGATGCGGGCGGCATGTAACTGGTCGTTGTAGAAATATTTGTCCAGCTGTGGACGTGTGAGCTTGCGGCTGCAATGGTCATGATGACGATGAAGAGACTAAATAACTAATTTCTCGAGGTGACGGTAGTGTGGTGCCATGCAGGACTAGTCCTGGTTAGCATGACAATTGTTGAGCAGGCGTAGAGCTAACCAGCAGGCGAATGACTTGCTCGTCTCGTCGCTAACTTGTATAATATAGTACATATGCGAATCAAAATGATGACAAAATGATTTGTACCACGACTCGGCTAACATTTAAATCATAATCATATCGGCCATTTATATGTCCCCTGCTGAACAAAGGCCTCCCCATAGATTTTCACAATTTTGTCATCGTTTTGGCAGGCGGCTTGGTGAGCGCAGTATAGCTACCGTTTCACAGAAAGGACGCTGCTGCCCATCCCTCTGGCTTAGATTCCCTTAGTTGCCTTTTACGACCTCCACGGGAGGAAATGGAGTGGTGCTATATTCTTAATCCGGACACCACACGGAAACATTTAAATCAGTTAATAAAATTGCATTTAATATCATAATTTCAGTATTTTGTAGAAAGACTTGTGGAAATAATTATGGAATTATTAATGCCGTGCCTACCAGCGGTATTGGCAGAGTTGACTCATGGCGAGATCCGTGCTATGAAACTGCTTATGGGGAGACAGCTGCTTGTTTACAAAGGTGAACTCCGAATGTTGTAAGGTCTATAACAAATATAAATATATAAAATGGCCTTTTATTTGGCCAAAGAATAAGCTATGCCATTCAAGGTGGTAATCCCGCTGGACTTCTGGGAACGTTATCGGCTGACACTGATGAGGAGTACTTTGGCACCTAAATTACCCCATATTTATTGTTCATTCTTTAAATTTTATTTTATACTAGTTAGTTTAGTGAAACAGGTATATTTTTAAAAGTTATACATAAACATATTATTGTATTGTAAAATGTAAGAAATGAATTCCAATAACAACAAAAAAACATACTTTCGAGTGAAAAAAAACCCCGAAATTCAATTTGCCTGTAGAGCCCGTTGAAAAGGGTTCATTTTTTTAAATTTGGTAAAATAAAGTTGAATTGGAAATGCTTAGAAATAGGAGTCATTTCTTTTCAAAAATGATCACAAGATAGTTTTGACATTTATTTTGCTTTTTGCGGTAATAGTGGTAATATATTTAAGCTGTATTTAAATAGTCACTTATATTTTTCCCACATTGGCACAAACCTGATGAGCTTCTGGTCACACACCATACCTAAAATATGCCGTTACTCTTTAAACAGAATGCAGAAGTAGGCAAGTATGTACAATTTATTTTGATTCCAGATCAGAGCGTGCGGGATGTGCTGGAGGACTGCCTATCCTTGCTAGAGCAGCGGCCCTTCAAGTACACCGTGTGGCGGCTGATCTCAGTCGATATGAACATGGTCGTAGGCCTGATCAACATGCTGATCACTTACTCGCTTGCTATGATACAGTTTGCGCATTTTTATGGTTAATGGTTAAGTTTTAATTATTAAATTAACTCATTTTCAGTCTTCAAACGTTTTTTATTTATACAGTACCCTCTGACTGGTTTTACTAGTCACCTATAATAATAATAATTCGGGAGTACCGACACGCGCCACTTGTTCTTAGGCCAATTAATTCAAAAACGTCAAGTGTCAAACAAAGATATGAAAAGATGGAAATAAATCTTGATAAATTGTCAATATTGGGTGTATCAAAGTCATAATATATACATTTTATTATGGCAGCGAGTTTATTGTAATATCAAGATGTTGTCTGCAGTGACGGCACGGCGCGGTGTTTGACGGCACGGTTGGTGCAGTGGCTGATACAGTCGACTACTGCACACATGGTCGTGGGTTCGATTCCCACACGGAACAAATATTTGTACGATCTGCAGGTAGTTGTTCCGGGTCTGGGTGTGTATTGTGTGTGGAATTTGTGTCTTATTAAGCAGGCTAGGGCACTCATTGGTAAGCTAATCTGCTTCAAATAGGTAATATCTTCCCAAGAGTGATGCGCTTTGTGAGACGAGCAATCTCGGAGCAGAAAGTTTATGCATGGGTATCCGTATCCGTAGGTATAAACGGTGAGTGGAGCGGTATACCCTGAATCGCATATTCCAGAGTGACCAAAGATGGGTATACAGGACTTGGGGGCGCTCTGACCATGGTGTGGGTGACGTCCACCGACCACATGGTGATGCCATGAATGCATTCTGGCCTAACATATGGTCGGTGACAGTCAGTCTTACCGAAGGTGATTGGAACGGGAGGTTGAACGAGCATGTGAACCGATAACAGATATGGGGGCAGTTATTATTAGCCCCCAAGACGTAGCCAGTGCACTCCGTTCGTTACCTAACTGGAAATCTCCGGGACCGGATGGGCTGCACAGTTTTTGCCTTAATTGGCAATTCACATGTTCGCTTGGTGTCCCAGTTCCAGATGTCCTTAGAGTCAGATTCCCTGCCACAGTTTTTTATTAGAGGACTCTCTTTCTTTTTTCTTTCTCTTTAGACACATCTTGGAGAGGATAACTGTAAAGGGGTCCGCCCCCAGCCACTACTCGGGGGAATTGTAAGGATTCCCACGAAGCCTCGCTGATCTGCGCACACGGCGGCCCGTGACCACGTGCACCACTGTCTTCCCGGGGGTCGCTCGGTATGAGCACGCAGGTGGTTCCCCAATCGGCGCGCTCGCGACCCCCACGGCCCCCCGCTATATAAAGACAGGCTATATAAGCACCGCGGAGGTTGTTTCGTCGACTGCGATCGTGTGCTTAAGGAGCCCGTAAACCTGCGGGCCTCCACGACGGGAATAAAATGTTATAGTAAATGATTAAACAAGTAAATTATGAAAATAATAAAGTTAACTGAAATAGATAATGGATAAGCCCAGTTTATATAAAACTTTCTTTATTTATTCATTTATATACTCTTTATTGTACACCACATAATGCTTAAAAGATAAATATTTAAAACGAGACGTGTACATGGGCGGTCTTATCGCACAAGGCGAGATGCCGGATCGGAAGAGATCTTCCAGACAACCTTTGGATGGTCTTGATAGAAAGGAGAGATTTATATCCCTCATTTAATCTCAGTCAGGAAGTTTCATAAAATTACGTATATCAAACAACACAACTCAAATGCAAACGCAAGCTAAAGATATTCGGAGACTGGCAATCGCATACAACGCTAGACCCCGGATTGAGTTGGTCGTGAGTTTTATTTTATTTTTTATTCTCAATTGCGTTTAAGTAATATCCTCGTTCTTGTGACAGTGAGGTTAAGTATGGCGGCATGATCCAATGGCATCGCCCATAAATAATAACTTTACGTATTATATCGATGTAAGTAACTAATATTCCAGACAAATCGGTATCCAAGAGGTTTTTACGTATTATACATATACGTTTCATTGAAAATAAAATAAATAGCGAAACAAAATACCTATAACAATATACACTTATTTATGGTTAAGCTTACACCTGTAACAGGTCAGGCCCAAGACCGCCCATGTCTTTTGTGCTGAATAACCAACAAAAAAATATAAAAGCTCTGCGTGTCGCATCGCGATGTCATCACATATCTCTCCCCAAAACTTGGTGCTTGCGGATGATTTGAACCCCAAAGCGACGAGAGAATTCTTATGAACCGTTTCTGTGGAATAATTAATGTATAACTCCCTAATTCCTGGTACATCAATTCAAAACCTTTTAATTAATTATATGGCGCAGGTTCTATTTTCTCCCAAACAAATAAAACGAAATGATAACTAAAAGTAATTGCAAGCGCACTGACGATATATTAAGGTCACCATTGTCATTAATACTAGTAATGGAGATGAATAAAAATAGTTTTGATCGCTCATACCAGCTAGTCAGTCAACTGAACCAGATCTAACAATGGCTATCAAATACATAAAATACTTTAATGATTTTCTAAAAACCGTCATCTCAATCAAAACTATTTTGTATATCCGTTTGACAGGCGGACTTTACTACAGAATCTGTTCAAATAAAATTATGTGTCTCGTTGTATCAGTGTACTGCCTAACGTGCAACGTAACGTTTTCATACATAATATTTCAAAAGACAGCTCAATTTTATACGGCTGTCTCATTTAAATTGACTTTAAATCTAATAATGTACATTACGTGTGCAATCGTCTCGTTCCTAACAGATTCAGAGAATTTTCAAGTTTATGTGGATGATCTGAAAGCCATTGATTCTTTGCTGGGATCGAATTCAGACATGGACATCCCAGTATCTCGGTTGTTGTTCATAGTTATGTTAGCGAGTGATATTAGCATACTAGTCCCGTACAGTGTGTTTATAGCTGAAAAATCTAATGCAGCCCTGCCATTTGACTACTGGTTGATTTCATATTTTGCAACAGTCATTATGGTGTCACATTTCACGAGGATAATGATGTTTGAACTGCTATGGCATAGAATGAGAACGTTCAGAAAATACCTGGAGACAATTTTATCACGAGTTCATTTGAATGGAGATACCCAATATGCTAAAGTTCAGCTAAGGGATTGTATGCTTGTTTATAATGAAATCTTGGATACTGTTAGCAAGACGAACATACCGATGAAGACAATGGTACGTTAAAATTATTGTATGTTATATGATATATGTATATGATACATTCTACAGAAATATAACTACATTCACTCGTTTTAGATCATCCTGACATTTGTCACATCTTTACCAAGAACAATAATAGGTCTATACGAGCTAATTTCTGGCGCGACGGCTAATGTAAGTATTATAGCGGTTGTTTTTTTTACAACTGTGTATTTGTTAGGTTGCCACTAGCATCCGTCACAATTCAGAACCGTCTCGAATTTAGAAGTTTTAATTTTACAAAACGTCACGTGGGCCGAACTCTCCACGCGCATGCGTTTTCAAACCAGCCAGTACTCACCATCAGGACGCTAGTAGTCGAGTACTAAAAAGGTTGGTTCAGCAATCTTGTAAGTCACGTTACAGTATCTAATTATGCATATATTGCTCTAATCTTCATCATCATCATATCAGCTATAGGACGCGCGTCCACTGTTGAACAATGACATAGACATCCACAATTGTGTCATCATTTTCAACCCTTAGTCGCCTTAACGACGCTCAGCGATAGAGAGCGGTGGTCTCTTCTTTGCCAGAACCACACGGTACAAATACCTTGAAACATTAGACCGTTATTAAAAATATATATTTGTATATGGCATGTATAAAAAATGTACTAGTGACGGCGATATTTGAACTGGGATTTGTGTAGTCGTAATTCTAACATAACACCGCTAGGTTACGAGAGGGCCGATGCCATTTGGAGAAAAATGAGAGGGCGTCCCCCGCACCCTGCGGGTCACAATCGGGCATAATGGGCAATCTACGTGCTCATACCGCTCATAAAGTGGGGTGCGCACATGGTCTCGTGCGGCTGTTTACGCAGCACAGCGCACAGCCCCCCGAGACGTGCCTGGGGAGGCTGCCTCTTTACCATCGCCTCCCTTCCGATAGAGGGTGTGACCGCTTTACAGTTCCTACTAGACCTACTTTATAGTACTTTACCTCCTAGACGTACCTAAGTCGTGGCAACAATGAGCAGGTCCAGTGTGATTGTTTGCGAATTCCTAGAGACCTCTTCGGTGCGTAAAATGACGGCTCCAGTGGTTTTATCTAGTAGGAGAGGATGCCCCTCCGCTCTATCCCGGGAGGAAGTACATAATGTGACCCACAGGGTGAAAAAAAGAAAGGCTACAAAGTCGCATCATAAATAGAGTCAAAATAGTCGATAATAACGTAAAAATCTGTCGCTTAGCCCAGTTTGGATAGGTACGTCTTGGCGCTACAGATGTTAATTCTGCTGTATTCTAAGACAGGTTTCCAAAAATGGTTGTTTAGGCATCTATTTGGTTGGTATAGAATACCCAATAACCAAGCGACAAATTGTAATTCAATGTTTTGTTACAAGATAAATTTTATTAAACTTGAAGTTTGCACGCAGTATGGATCCTGTTGTCCTTTATCCTATTTCTTTACTCTCTCTCTCTGACTAGGATTTCTCGTATGTCGCATGTACAGCTTTACAAACATGAAATGCACATGCACAAACGGGAAACTTGTATATGTAAGCATAAATATTATTTTAAAAAACCAAGAGCACAAAATAGCTGCATCACTAACGTCATTTCCCAGTTCCATGCCGGGAGACTTCACGGAATTTGTATTGACTTCGTTCTGCCGTGTGTGCCGGCGGTGTTGGCAGAGTTGACTTCGGCCGAAGTCAGCACCATCAAACTACACATTGGCAGGCAGCTCTTAGCTTGTAAAGGTAAATTTGGAATGTGAGATTTTGGTTTATATGCTATACGCACTAAGACGAGAAGATCATCTCCGAACCCCAAGGAAGATAACATATAGGTACATTTATACTTGACTAGAACTAGAAAAACATCATCATCATATCAGCCAAAGGACGTCCACTGCCTCCTCATAGATTTTCACAACGACCGTAATAGGTGGTAAGACTGTTATTGCAAAGGTCCGGCTAGGTAAGTACTACCTCGGTGCCAGATATTCGTCGCCAAGCCAGTGTTTAAACTTTAACCTTACTGTGTTTCGGTTAGAAGCTGTAGCTAGTGAAATTATTAGGCGTAATAAACTTAACAAGAACTTTTCGTTGACATCCTGACATTTACTTGACTTATTTTTTATCTTTTTATTGACATCTTGACATTTAATTTGACTTATTTAAAATTGAATTCTATATTTATGATTTAAAGTATCTGCTTATGTTTAATATAATGACTTCACTGCAATTTACATTCTAATATTTTCTTAATATTTTGACATTATTAAATTAATTAATCATAAAATGTGCGAGCATCATGTAGCCGTTAATGTTATATATTAATTTAGTACCTATAATTTGCCTTTTGCCTGGCAGTATTGGTCTGTCATACTCACTAAAATATCTTGCTGGCGGTGGCGTTGTGTATCGGGTCGTTCGGTTCCCTACAACATGGTTGAGCTAAGCGAAAGTGCCGAAGTGCCGTCTGTGGGGACTGGTCAGCCGTTAACTGCCATGGCAAATAATAATGATATTACAGTAGTATGTTTTTTTTAAATACAGTAACCTACATAATGCTCGTTATATGTTTTACCATAATTTGTATCAATCAACGTTGTAATCTCAATTATTTTAAAAGAGTATCCATGGATTTCTTGCCGGCTCTTCTCCATAGATCAACTATTTGGAACCGTGCAACTTAGATTCTGACGCTTCATAAGTGTCAATATTTGGTTTATTTGAAAGAAAAATATTTGAGTTTGACTTTGAACAACTAATGTCTCGAGGGGACGACTACACTGTAGTGCCACGCAGGACTAATCCTGAGTAGCATTACAATTGCTATGCGCAGGCATGACGCTTACCACCAGGCCAATGATTTGTTCGTCCGTTTACTAGGTTGCATAAAGAAAAACATGCCACCCGCATCCAACGGCTCCCAGCGACCTTCACCAGGACGTCTGTCCACCTCGTTAGAGGTTGTCCCACGCGGCATTTTCCGTCGCGCGGTCTCAACTCAAGAACCTTTTTGCCCCAACGGCCATTAGTTCTACGAGCAATGTGCCGCACTTCAGCTTACTAATCCTCTAGCTATGTTGAGAACTATAGTTGTTCGACGGTTCTCCTCATTTCATTCGATCTGGTAGAAAAATACCAACCATAGATCTCGCCATAGCTCGCTGAATGACCCTGAGCTTTCTTATGATGCCCATAGCAAGCGACTACGTCTCTGTGTCATATGTTATCGCTGGTAACACACTGATAAAAGACTTTCATTGGCCAAAGGACTTGGAATCCAGGCCAAACATAATGACAATAAAACTTTATAACACAAAAAATCCGATTTCAAAATTCAATACGATATTAAAACCACTAAAAAGAAAAAAAAAACTTTATTTATGAAGTCGGGCGGGGCCCATAAATATAACTCGTTGGTCTGCATGAACCAAGGTTGGGGCATACCTGGCCCTTTTTTTTCTTTAAGTAAATGTAAGAACTTTTCCCAATTTAGTATCCGTATCTAACACTAAAAATAATTCTAAGAATCGAAACTATTAAGACATCATCTAGGTAAGCGCAGGAAAATTAAACCTGTTTATTGAAGCTGGTTAAATAACTACTCAATCAAATGTAATGAAATTTATATGGGATCAATTCGAAATCATTCTGCACCTATTAAAAAAAGTATCGCTCGAATCGGTCTACAACTCTAGCAGTAATCGGTGTACATACATAAAAAAAATACGCATCGAATTGAGTGTTGTTGACTCCTTTTTGAAGTCGGTAAAAATGAGACTTATCTTGAGACATTGCGGGTTAAACCGCAGACTTTTTGTACGTGTAACCCCATGGTCAAGTCCATACTACAGTTGATGCTAATCTTGCAATATCAGTAGAACTGTACGAGATGCATCCGATTTAGAAAATAAATATAAACTAAGTGCAGTTTCTGTAGCATTTTTTGTTCATTCCAGATGAGAGTGTGCGTGATGTGCTGGAGGACTGCCTATCCTTCCTAGAGCAGCGGCCCTTTAAGTACACCGTGTGGCGGCTGATCTCAGTCGATATGAATATGATCATCACCATGACCAACCTCTGCATTACTTATGCCCTGGCTATGATACAGTTTACGCACTTTTATGACTGATTGCATTGATCAACTCGGTTGGCCTTTTCTTTGGTCAAAGAATAAGCATTACCGCGTTGAATGGCTATCATTCCACGTAGGCAATGCTGCCACTCTTATGGGAACGGTACCAGCTGACTGAATCTGTTTAGCTGCTTGAGCGAGATGGAGCCTCAGATAGAAACTCTCACGTTTATAAATGTACTAATATTTGTTGTGTGAGTTTATATACAGTGTGTACAGTGTTAGTAATAAAATAAAAATCGTTGTATACTATCTGTTCAAATAAATAAATATATTAGATTTTCATTATAGCTCTACCTGGATTTGACATTTAAACAGTAGTCGATTATAGCTCGAAAACAGGCTCGACAGGGAATGTACACCGGCTCTCGACCACAGAACAACCTTTAGTTTTCTGTTCTGGGCTCTCAACGAATACCATGAGAAGTAGGTACGTTGTGATGCTTGATTTCCTGATTTCGTGTCCACGGCCTCCTTCTAAAAGAAAACGCATCAGACTTCCAGATGTTCAAAGGCGGCGGTGCTCGCTCTATCAGGTGACCTGCATGCTAGTCTGGCCACTCTACTTTTTCAACCTTGCCCCACACTGGCAATCCTTCTATAGGTATCGTAGATTCAGATTACAGATAAAATTCTCACATACACGAACACCCAGACCCAAAACAACTATCTGTCGAATTGAATCGAACCCACGACACGAAGCGCAGAAAGATTCATTTCATTTAATTTCGCCAACCGTGCCATAAATTATGTAAATAGAAACTGGCACTTTTATTATCTCCAATGCGACAGGCGTTTACTTAACATAGCATATTAATTTTCATCACCATCATCATCCATACAATAATAATACAATACAATACAATACTCTTTATTGTACACCAGACAACAAAAAACTACTACTCAGCACGCTTCGAAGGCGGGTGGAAGTGGTGATCGCAGAAGATCACGGTGCTGTCAATCACTCTGGTTTAGATTTACAGTGAGTGGTGCTATATCCTTAATCCACACACCACAAGGAATTTACTACGGATTACTTTACTTATCGGAATATTATGTGATCGATAGTAATATGGTCCTGAATGATGGGTGACGAATCGATGAGTGTTACGAAACTGTACATTTATCGCATAGATCATATTATAGACATATATCGCACTACATCGATGACGCAACAAGTCGTTCACGCGCGGATGGATAGTCTCATCACTCACGACATGTATATTTTTTTATGACGGAAGTATCGCGTCTTCGGGTCAGGCGGGCAGGGCTGTCGCGCCGATTATCCGGACGGACACTCCCAGCGCTCGGTCAAGGACGCAGCGGTATACTGACCACGGAGCTAGTTTAGTAGATAATAGAGAGAATATAGCCAAGTTGTGACCAACTTTGATGCTTATAGATATATCATGAATGGTAATACGAGAGTTGTTGAAGCAAATGTCAGTATAACCATCAATTATACATAATAAACTGTTGTCAGCAATGCACGTCAACTGGATAAGTGTACTGCGCTATCATTAGAGTTTCAATAATATATAATGCTGAAGAGTGACGCTGACATACTGTAAGTATACTACATATGTTATATTTCTACATACTTATACATTATTGTATTGTCTTAGGTTTTCGCGATTATTACACATTATAATAAAACAACTTATACATTATTCTCAGCTCACACGAAACTTGAAAATTGTTTGTTGAAAATCAGTAATAAAATCGATTGCAATAGTTTTTAAACGATGTGTTATTTTCATTTAATATGAGCCCCTTAAATGGCCGCCACTATGAGCGACAAGGAGGAACACCAGTGTGAGCGGCTCTGGGTGTCAGGAGCGGTACTGGGTTCACCATCACGCGTTCCGAGACTCCGAGCGGGTTGAAATGTTAAAATTTTAAAGGGTTAAAATAATTCCGCCTTAACTTCCCTATTTTTACTTCTGGTTTTACAAATATATAGAAAAAAACAGCTTTCATATAGTATTCTAATGAATTCTGTCAGTGTACATACACACACACACACACACATATCAAGCTATAATAAACCAGTATAAGCTGATCTCGCATTATATAGGATTTCGGTACAATGAGAGATCAGCATAAACTGGTTTTGTTTAGCTTTATGTGTAGCCCGATATTTACTCTTTGATTTTTAGTGAACTATAGACGTGTTTTGCCCGGATTGTCACCAGTAAGATACCTATGTATTAACTTGTTTAAGAGCAGATAAGTTGTTTTGATACATTGCACTCACCAGTCGGGGCTGGGTAAGATAATTCGACGCAGTAAGTACCTACCTGGCTAGCAGCGGATCCTGGTTGATCGGATCGGGCAAGATCTCTTTCTGCCAGCAGTATTGTAAAATTATCAATGGAACTTTTTCAATGTCATAGGTATTGGTATACTGTCTAGTTATTGTTAAGTTAAAAATCATGGTGATTTATATAACAAAAACATAAAAAAGCAAATAAAGCTGGATCATGAAAACTGGTCATCACTGCCTATTCTTTCCCTGGATGATCAGAGGGTCTTTGCACGACAGTAGAACAGATACAGGTTGATTATTATCACATATTACCCAGTATGTACGGACTGCTCATGTTGGTGGTGTTCCGGCATTCAAATTATTTTAAACGGGCCCTGTCATCGCATATTGCGGAGCCTATGCATATCGTTTCTTTTCACGACTGTCGATGGATGGTTACAAAATGGCCTTCATGAAATGTCGACATAGTTTAAATTTATTTATAGTCGCCCTCCCTCCGCTAGAGGGGATGACCGCTTTACAATCATCCCCTCTGAGATGCGCCTAAAGGCGTGGCACCAATGGGTGGTTCTAGATGGAGACCTTTCGAGTTCCTAGAGCCTCCTTACGGTGCCGAAGATGACCACTCGAGTGGTTTTAGTCGGTAGAAGTCTGGCATGCCCCTCCACCCTTACCTGGGGCGGAAGAAGTACATGATGTATTTCCACCGTATCAATTAAAAAAAGCCGGGTTGGTGAGCGCAGAATGGCTACTGTTACACAGAAGAAATGCTACTGTCCGGATGGACAGCGGGGTCAGGGATCTTTGGTTCAGAGGTGCTATATTCTTAATTTGGACACCAAACGGAACATCCCTATGATAGCCGAAATACACGGGCACACTTCACTGCAATCTCCTTTAAAGCTATTGACGTTTTGTGAATCGAATTGTGTAATGACATTGAAGTATTGTCTGGCCAGCTGTCGTGTCGGACTGACAAGGCCAGGGAAAACAAGTTGGAACTTTTGTATGAGTTCATCAGTCTAGCATAGGGCTGCCAAAAATGTTAGAACGCCGACCAGGACATTTGGAATGAAAATAGAGGAGGTACTATACCATAGATCATTCAAAACAAGTTTAATATTACAGAATCTTTATTAAAGCGACTAGTCAGACTCTTTTACATTTAGGACTTAATTATTATTGGTAATTATTTGTTAAAACTAAAATATAATGCGACAAATCAGCAACCTATTGTACTACGTTTACTCCTGGTTCTCGGTGTCACTGTTTGGGGCCATTCTATTTTTTTTCGGAAGATCTGGCTTTTTTAAGTAATATTTTTCATCTTTTTAACATCATCATCATCATTTCGGCCGAATGAAGTCCACTGCTGGACACAGGCCTCCCCGAAAAATCACCACAACGTCCGATATGGGTGTGTTGTGGGCTCATTGGGGGGTTTTGCCATAATCGCCACGCTTGGCAGACGGGTTGGTGATCGCAGTTGAGTTGTTAATTT
The DNA here is from genome assembly GCA_947459985.1 of Diloba caeruleocephala. Taxonomy (NCBI): domain Eukaryota; kingdom Metazoa; phylum Arthropoda; class Insecta; order Lepidoptera; family Noctuidae; genus Diloba; species Diloba caeruleocephala. The sequence continues at coordinate 760,084 of OX381609.1, forward strand.
ATTCGAAGGACGCTGCTGCCCATCCTCCGGGTAATCCCTTTGTCGACTTTTACGACACCCACGGGAGGACATGGGGTGGTGGTATTCTGAACCGGCACCACATTACACATTACACACATAATACTAACATTATATGCATGTCACTTTATATTTCGCAGATCTCGCTCTAGTTCCCGGTCCCGAACGAATCGTGTATGCATACCTACCAACTCTAACCGGAACAACTGACTTACCGACCTGAACTTAGATTCTGACGTTTCATAAGTGCCAATATTTGGTTTATTTGAAATAAAAATATTTGACTTTGAACAACGCGAGGACACAATGCTTCAAACCACGACATGTCCCGATGTACCGGGACGTGTGGCAACCCTAGCCTAGCAATATGCTGTGTTTATCTACATAATGTAAGTGTATTTTCAAACTAAGTTGTAGCCATTTCGAGGAAAATGATTGGTTACATGGTTTGTAAGACACTATTGATTTTCATTGTTAGCTTTTGGGACCTCAAATATAAATAGTTACTTGAAGTACACTCGTTATAATAACATTAAAGTAGAACAAACCAATCTCCAAATTAAATACAATTGCTATATACACCCTAAAACAACATTTTTAATAATCAAGGGCAGTGCAGTTGGTTCCAATTATTAAACAAGACATGGCGATTTTAAATTTTTCGGGAGATAAGGAAATTTGCACATGTTCTTTTTTTAAATTATATAAAAACTATTTACATTATAATTATAAAAAAATAATATTTGGGACCCACACAATAAATCCTTTCATTTGATATGTTATACGGTACGGGTTGCAAAACGTCTTTTTATTTTATTTTCTATTTTGGCCCCAAAAGTTACCCCAGTATTCAAAATTAATTTATTTACGATACACAAGAACAGAACAGAACATTAATTTATTTAAGGTGTTTGGGTCACGGAAATTCATGTGTGTACTAAATTTCAGCTTAATCGGTCCATTAGATTCGCAGCATAATGACTGTCACAGACGGACAGCCAGACATACACGAGTGATCCTATAAGGCTTCTCTGTTTTCATTCGGACGTACAGAACCCAAAAGACAGTGAACACGTCTTTTTTAAAAGGACAATCAGTTTAGTGTTTCATTGTTTGACACTCCCCTTACCGACTGACGCGATTTCTGACCCATAAAGGGTTAAAAGGAAACTCGGTACGTCGATAACCTGTTATGGCAATGGTAATTATTATCACTTTAAAGTCATAACGAGAAATACTCATTACTCCATATACTCTAAGTACCTTGTAACAATCGGCCACCCCGCGTGCTGATTACGTATGTCACAGACGGTTTGCGACAGGCGCAAATCGCGCAGACGCCGCTGTCAAACGTCATTTTGGTACCTTCGTTTGGTACTACGTATTTGTCAACAGCAATTAAACGACTTAAACATTTGACGGCACGGTTGGTGCAGTGGCTGATACAGACGGATGCTGTGCTCCGAGTCGTGGGTTCGATTACTGCATGGAACAAATATTTGTACGATCTGCAGGTAGTTGTTCCGGGTCTGGGTGTATTGTATGTGGAATTCATGTCTGTAAACGCACCCACGACACAGGAGAAATCCTAGTGTGGGGCAACGTTTTTTATAAAGATCTCTATCTCTATATGTCTATCGGACGACATAACTTACACACACACAACTACACTATCGGTTTTGGCGCTAGTAACTATGCATCCATCCACAAGTAGCGATAGGTGGGCGAATGTCTTACGTTATACCAATTCTTTTGGCGATTTGCCACCGGTGGATCCTTGGCTACGTGATAGCTGCTGTCGCGTTCGTGTCGCTGTTTTTAGCTAATCAGGGTGCTGGTGTAACTTCGTATGAAATGAAACCATTAGGTACTGGTCACATATGGTATTGCTCGTGTAAGTGTAGCTTACCCTTCGTAAAAGTGTTGGATCTTGAGAATTATGTCAAAACGTTCCCAATATATCCTGGCACATATTAGGGAACTTTATTTTAAAGGGGTGCAGTTGGTTGTAGGCATAGCAGTTATGAAAAATAATAGTTAATATATCCGTGTGGTGTCCGGGTTTGGAATATAGTACATATACATAGGCTGCACTAAAAGTATCGGGAATGGAATATTTCCACTGTTCCTGTCATATTAAAATCTTTTTAATTGAAAACTCCTTGGTTTTACAAATCGAATACCATTTATTTATTTAAAAAAAGATTCACGTTCTTGTCACAAGGTTTTGTCAAACTTGTTTAGTCGTTGAGAAAATGGAATTCACTCGAGAAAATTCAAGAGCGATGATCTATTATGACTTTCGAAGTCGTTTAACACAAAAACAGTGTGTTGACCGGATGATTTCTGCATTCGGTGATGAAGCCCCATCCAAAACCACAATTTATCGCTGGTTTGCTGAATTTCAACGTGGACGTGTCAAGCTCAGTGATGATCCTCGTCAAGGTCGTCCAAAAACTGCAGTCACCCAAGAAAACGTTGATACTGTGCGTAAGCTGATTGAGGAAGATCGATATGTGACATACCGCGAAATTCAAGCAACTTTAGACATTGGCATGAGTCAAATACAAATAATCTTGCATGAACAATTAGGTGTAAAAAAGTTGTTTTCCCGATGGATACCGCATTTGCTATGTGAAGAGCAAAAAGCGGCTCGCGTTACTTGGTGCGTCAGAACTCTCGAAAGATTCCACGCAGGATCCTCAAATGTTGTATACAACATCGTATCAGGTGACGAATCCTGGATATATGCGTACGAACCCGAAACAAAAAACCAGTCACGAGTTTGGGTGTTCGAAAATGAGATATAGCCAATAAAAATTGTTCGTTCACGGAGTGTTGCAAAAAAAATGGTAGCCACGTTTGTCTCCAAAACCAGCCATGTTACGACTATTCCTCTTGAGGGACAAAGAACAGTTAATACAGAATGGTATGCTAGCATTTGTTTGCCACAGGTCGTTTCTGAACTCCGTAGAGAGAACTGCAACCGCCGCATCATCCTCCATCACGACAATGCGAGTTCTCACACCGCGCACAGAACAAAAGAGTTTTTAGAGCAAGAAAACATAGAATTATTAGACCATCCGCCGTACAGCCCCGACCTAAGCCCTAATGATTTCTATACTTTCCCTAAAATAAAGAATAAATTGCGTGGACAGAGATTTTCATCACCTAAAGAAGCTGTGGACTCCTACAAAACGGCCATTTTGGAGACCCGAACTTCCGAATGGAATGGTTGCTTCAATGATTGGTTCCATCGTATGGAAAAATGTGTCAAATTTCGCGGAGAATACTTCGAAAAGCAATAAATACATTTTTAAATAGTAATGTTGTGTCACTTCCTTGATTCCCGAAATTTTCAGTGCCGCCCTCTACCACTCTATCTACTGTGGATATCGTAAAAGTCCACTCAGGGACTAAATCAGAGGTATAGGCAGCAGCGCCCCTTCTGTGGAACAGTGGCCATACTGCGCTCACCAACCCACCTGCCAAGCGTGGTGAGTACTGGCAAATTTCACCAATGACGACACAAATAAAAAACCGGCCGAGAGTGTAGGTAACTGGTCGTTACAGAAATCTATGTAGAAAGATTATCGTCGTTTCAGCCCAATAAAGTCCACTGCTGGACACAGGCCTCCCGCAAAGACCGCCATAGCGACCGGTTTGGGCGTGTTGTGAGCTCATTGGGGGTTTTTTCCATAATCGCCACCCTTGGCAGGCGGGTTGGCGATCGCAGTTGAGTTGTTAATATACTCGAACGACGCTGCTGCCTATCCTCCGGTTAATCCCATAGTCGCCTTTTATGACACCCATGGAAAGAAATGGGTTGGTGCTATCTATAGCCGGCACCACACGACGGGTATAGAAGTGAATTGTGTGCCATGGCATTGTGGAAAGCTTAGACAGTACGATATTGCCACTATATGCAAAACTGCAGTTCCCTCAGATCAGGAAAAAGGATGTGTGATCTCATCAAAGTGTCGTGTGCCTTCTAGCCAGTATCAAAACAGTATTTAATGTAGTCTCAGCGCTCACGTAACCTAGCGTCCATGAAGGTTTATTACTGCTATTGGTGTACGCAACAGCGTTATGTATCGCCTCATTAGAGTGAGCAACATCATCGCCGTCTCATTTACTACTCGTTTAGTATTAGCTACCTTATTAGTATGTACTTTGTTTGAATCTACGGTGTACATTTTTTTTTAAACATTGCCCCACTCTAGGATTTCTCCTGTGGGGTCGCGGGCGCGCAGATTGGGGAGTCTGCGTGCTCACACCGAGCGACCCCCGGGAAGACGGTGGCGCGCACGTGGTCACGTGCCGCCGTGTGCGCAGCACAGCGCAAAGGGAGGCTTAGGGGGATCCTTTACAATCATCCTCGAGAAGTGCCTGGGGGGGCGACCTTTTTACAGTCGCCTTCCCTCCCGCTAGGTGGAGTGACCGCTTTACAGTCATCCCCTCCGTGATGTGCCTAAAGGCGTGGCACCAACGGGCGGCTCTAGTGTGATCTTACGAGGACCTGGAGCCCGCCTTCGGTGCCGAAGATGACCGCTCCAGTGGTTTTAGCCGGTAGGAGTCCAGCATACCCTTTTGCCCTTCCCCGGGGTGAAGGAAGTTCCAAGTAGAATTTCCACTGGACATCAATATTTTTTTTTAAAAAACAGCATTTCTCCTGTGTCGTGGGTGCGTTTACAAACACAAATTCTACACACAATACACCCAGACCCGGAACAACTACCTGCAGATCATACAAATATTTGTTCTGTGCGGGAATCGAAGCCACGATCCGGTGCGCAGGAGCTGACTCTATCAGCCACTGCACCAACTGTGCCGTCTTATCTTATATTCTCAGTAATTGTTCTAGTATTGTGTCGTGGCTTACATTTAATCAGTGTAACGTTAGTCTGTACAAAACTTTGCGTTACCGCGTAAGTGACTTCGAATATTAATTTTATATTCGTATTCGAGAACATCTTTGTTCTTTTTTTTTACAACTCTTTCACGAGACGAGCAGTTCATTCGCCTGATGGTAAGCTTCATGCCTGCCCATAACAATTGTAGTGCTACCAAGGATTAGTCTCGCGTGGCACCACACTTGCACTGCTCGTCACCTCGAGATAAGTCTCTTATGCTCAATAATTTCACTAGCTACAGTACCCTTCTAACTGGAGCACACTGATGTCTAAAGTTGAAACACTACTGCTTGGCAGTGAATGGCAATGCGGTGGTACCTACATAGCCGGACTCCTGCAATAAAAAACCTATCACCAATGATATTATATATTAAAAATAAGTAGATATGTTACATGCGCACCAAAATTCAGAACCAAAACCAATTGTAGCACCTCGCAATCAGTTCGCCCAAGACAGGAGAACGAGCACACACTGTCGCAATCTGAACACATATATTCTATCACAGGTGCGACAAAGACATCGAGTACACGTGTTGTCATTTTAGATAGCTATCTCTTTTACTCTCGTAGTTTTTGTATCTTCTTTCTTACAGCATAGGTGTTTAGTTTTATAGCTTTATACCTACATACAGCGAGACTGAGTTTTGCTTGCCATTTAATATGGACGTAACATATCTATGGTATAATATCATTGCCTATCACAGTAAAAATGGTAGTAAGCTAGTTTGATTATTATCAAACAGAATAATAAAATCAAAACATAGGTCTCTATCTTGTCATTTGGTCAAAAACAACAACTTTCTCGACACTAATGGATTTAAAACTTTCAACTCGATCTGCTGTTTTGTTTCGGATAAAAGTATGTGTTATTGTGCCTATGATAATTTTATTAACAACTTTTGTTCTACCACTACCACAAAAAGACAATAGTTACAGTTGGTTATTATCACCATCGTGTGGTGCCGGCTCAGAGTGCCACCACCCCGTCTCCTCCCGTGGGTGTCGTAAAAGTCGATTAAGGGATTAGCCGGAGGATGGGCAGCAGCGTCCTTCGAGTACATTAACAACGCAACTGCGATCGCCAACCCGTCTGCCAAGCGTGGCGATTATGGCAAATCCCCCCAATGAGCCCACAACACACCTATATCGGTCGTTGTGGTGATCTTTGGGGGGGCCTGTGTCCAGCAGTGGACTTCATTCGGCCGAAATGATGATCATCATCATGAAATTAAATTAAATGTCGTTTATTCAAACTATACTAAAATAGTTCTTATTAAACTTCTAAATAAGAGAGTAGCTCTATAAGCCAAGCCGTCATCCTGTTACGGACGGCCGCCTTCGTAAATATTAGTATTTCCAGCAAAATCATTATTTTTAAGTAATAAAACGTAGAAGGAGTATACACCTATAGATATTTGACAGGTTTCACTTTTCGATCTGACACTATAGATAGACAAATGTTAATGTTATTACGGCATAGCACCCGACACACGGCATGTGCCGGGCGCTAATGCACGTTATATCAGATAAATGTAATAGCTTTCGTGAAATGTCAAGGTTCTCGATATTTAGTCATATAATATGTAATCCTGGTTAGTCAGGAATGCGAGTGACGTCACTACTACAAATACAAATAATCTGGTGGTTGTCTGCTTATGCCCTCGTTTAGTCCTGCGCTAATGGCATCCATACATGGCTTGCGGTCATCTTCAAGGTGTTCCAATGTGCTACTAATTTGGCGTTTTGATTGCCATGATAATATATTATACATAAAAAATGAAAATTACACCCACGATCCCGTACGATCACAATAGTTAAATTATTTAATTATTAACCGTAACTATAACATTTATTTCTCGTATTTTGTATTTCCTGACATTATTATAATATTTTTAAATCATTAATGGTTATATGTAAAATAATTATTAAAGCTGTACGGCTGTACTCTCCGGTTCCGGAACCGGAACCGCCACTTTTAAAAAAAGTCCTCAGTCACGGCATTTCAAAATCAGTGGATATTTTAGCCACATAAGTTAGTAAGGGCAGCAGCGTCCTTCGAGTACATTTATACCACAACTGCGATGGCCAACCCGTCTGCCAAGCATGGCGATTACGGCAAAACCCCCCAATGAGCACACACCACAAATCCATACCGTTCGTTGAGGCAATTTTTGGGCGAGGCTTCAGTCCAGCAGGGGACATTTTTTTAAAATGCTGAAGTTATTAAGTAATTTAATGCGAAAATTAAACATGCATTGTTTTCCATCTAAGTAAACTTTGGACAAATTTAAAAGCCGGTCGGAGGGAAGGTTTAAAATCCGGACATGTCCGGAACAATCCCAACGGATGGTAACCTTACTTATCACCAATTTTAGGGAGGGGCAGAAAACCAGCGCTGCTCTGTTGCGAACTGGCAAGCAAATGTAGTTCCGGCTGGTGCCGTAAAAGGTGACTATGGGATTAGGCGGAGGATGGGCAGCAGCGTCTTTCGAGTACATTATAAACTTAACTACGATCGCCAACCCGCCTGCTAAACGTGGCGACTATGACAAAACCCCCCAAAGCGCACACAAGATACCCAGACCGGTCATTGTGGCGATCTTTGGGAGAGGAGAGGAGTTATGGAGTTATTTTATGGGGAAACAGTAGCGACGTGCAAAAACTATTTATTATACAGAAGAGATGCATAAGGATTCTCAGTAATATAGACGCAATGGTAAGCTGTAAACCATATTTCATTAAATTAAAAATATTAACTCTTACTTCTCTTTACGTTTTAGAAATGTGTAAGTTTGTCAGGAAAAATGCACACTTTTTTACACAAGCTAAAGACAACTACTCTCGTCCCTTAAATTTAAGACATCAAAATAGGTTAGCATTGCCATTTTCTAAGCTTAATATTTATAGATCGGGACCATATGTTAGCGCAATAAAAATATACAACGGGCTCCCAAAACAAATATTAGACGAAGCAACATTTAAACCATTTGTTAGTAAATTAAGAGACTACTTGCTACAGCAAAGCTTTTATACCCTGCAGGAGTTTTTCAATGAGAGTCTGAATAAATAATAATTCAATTATTACTTTTGAAGTAAATTATTGTAATTGGTAAACTAAATTTAAATAGGAAATACTGTATGAAGTACTTATTGTATGTTATGAAATGTAATGGAAGTGTATAGATATCTTATTAATGATTTAAATTTGTATAACTTATTAATTGCAGTGCCCTAACAGGGTTCATGTTGGGTACGGGAAACTATTGTAACAGCATTTTTACCACATGAGTGCAATAAACGTTTTTGATTTGATTTGATTTGATTTGATTTGAGGCTTGTGTCCAGCAGTGAACTTTATGCGGCTGAAATATTTGTATTGCTAAGGGTCTGGGTGTTTGTGGACATTCGATTTATGTTACCTATGATACAGGATAAATCCTAGAGTGTGGAAATATTACAAGATTCGAAGTGAACCTGTTCCAAAATAGAATGTCTCATACAAATGTCGGTATTGATTTGACAAACTTTATCTCGTTTTTCCCCGTTGAAGAACAAGACAATATTTAAGTATGCAATGCTCCGCTTCCTTCGAGTTAGCTAAATTTACTGTGAATAATCGTCTTAACTGTTATAAACCGGAGACAACAGTGACACATCGAGCAGACCGCTCGCATCAGCATCTGACTTCTTAATAGGTAATAGGATCTGTGATGTCGTTCTATGTCATAGTCAGACTATCCCATTTGCACTGCATTTAAAGTTGTTAGTTAGACTACATCTAGCGTATGGTGGGGTGGAATATTGAGAATTAAATTTTCAGAAGCACGAAGGTTATGATTGTGAGAGCCTCCCAAAAGTTGAAAAAATATTTTAAGATAATCAGGAGCACAAGGATCATTTAAAATAGTAAAAAGCAAACATAGTGATCTGACGGCTCTCCTCTGTCGGACAGGTAGCCATTTAAGCTTAGATCTGTAGGAAGAAATGTGGTCGTACTTTCGTAATCCAAAGATGAAGCGGATACCATTGTTGAGAAGACGATCCAATTTGTTAAGAAGGTCTTGGGATAAATCAGAGTAACAAACATCTGCATAATCAATTAGAGGAAGCACAAGTGACTGGACCAGAAGTGTTTTGGTGTTGGACGGAAGGAAATTTTTGAATTTATAGAGAGAAATTTAATCTTCCTTAAGCAAATAATGCACAAATACCTGTGATAAATATAGCATATTCGCATCGTGAACTCAATGTATTGTTTACTTCAATAAATCTGGCGGTACTGGCATAGTATCGGGATCAAAGTGTAGTTACGTGCAGTCGCGTATCGACTGACGTCAGAACTTTGCAAGGAGAGCATATAACTGGGTACTAGTTTGCATTGCACCTAGACAGAAACAAACGTAGCTTGTATTAGCCTAGTTTGGACTTGCAGTCAGTTTCTTTAATAGTTCTAGCACAAGTTTCTTTTGACATCATCATTCATCATCATTTCGGCCGAATGAAGTCCACTGCTGGACATAGGCCTCCTGCAAAGATCACCACAACGACCGATATGGGTGTGTTGTGGGCTCCTTGGGGGGATTTGCCATAATCGCCACGCTTGGCAAACGGGTTGGCGATCGCAGTTGAGTTATAAATGTACTCGAAGGACGCTGCTGCCCATCCTCCGGCTAATCCCTTAGTCGACTTTTACGACACCCATGGGAGGAGATGGGGTGGTGGCATTCTGAGCCGGCACCACACGCCAAAGCCGGCACCACACGGCAAGCCGGCACCACACGGCAATCGAAACTTAATAACACACAACACACTGAAACACTTTTGACAATCGAAACGTAATAGTAAACTGACGTTTACCGCGTTCGGCGCTGCGATTGGCTCGCACCAAACTCATCAACCAATCGGTGCAGCCGAAATCGAAGCCAACTGTAACATAATAACTTCAAAAAAAAGATTAAAGTAACTGATAGAAACAGAACGAAATAATTTTACCTTGACGGAGACCTACATAACCGGTTCTTAAATATAAAAACGAAACTAATCCTGATATTAGTTTTATAACGGCTATAGCTATATGGAAAAATTATTATTATTTCAGTAACTTGCTTAACTTGGCCATAAATTATACAAGCGTTTTTAGCTGTTCGCTAAATTTCAATTTCGGTTATTTTGAGTGGAATTTACCAGTACTCACCACGCTTGGTAGATGGATTGGTGAGCGCAGTATGGCTGCTAATCCACAGAAGGGACTCTACTCCTTTCCCTCTTGTTAAGAGTCCCTTAGTGGCCTTTTACAACATCCAGGGGACGAGATGGATATTAATTACCTGCAATCCTATCCTGGCCAATGATTAACCTGCATGTAATTATTACAGACTGTGAAAATACTTTATTACATGCAGAATTGTTTTATTGCTTATAAAACGTCGGTTTACAAAACATAAATTCCTCAAGCGTTCGGACTATGTTACACACTTTCACGACAAGGTATTGTGAACTTTAGCATCGATAACTTAATGTTCGTATTTGCATTGTTGGGTGGCCGCTGTTCGTGCCGTGTGGGCTACGCATGATTAAATCTGGATACATGGCGGCCTTCGCCTGAATTGGCAGGTCGCTGAAGTATTACTGAGTTTGTTTTGAGAATTAACTTAAGGCTCATTCATTGAGCCACACGATTCACTATAAAAGGGTTGACGACCCTCGATCGATATTCACAATGTACCTGATGTCTAACAGACTCATTTGTTATGATTGATCACCAGCTGGTTACTACGTGGAATTCTGAGTAAATAAATGTCATCACGTCTACCTCTCACTCTTATTTTGTTTGGTGCGTGTACCTAGTTATCTGCATCACCCAAAGGAGGAGAAGGGTGGTAGAAAATGCTTATATTGTACTTAATGAATATAATAGAATTGTGTCATTGCAATGTATTTGATTCAGGTGGACTTCCTGCTTCTTGTATTTTACTACAGATGGTTGTGTATGAATCAAACCATGCTTAATTTATCTACCAAAGACTTAGGAGAGGCGCGGAGAGGTTTACATTTTTATTGCCATTCTTGTTATATAAATGTATTTTCTAGTTAATAGGGTAATTAATAAACTACAATAAAAAGCTTTACGACGTCGCTAACGCCAGGTGCGTCGCCTCACTTTTATGAAGGGCAGCGCGTGCCCAGCCGTGACCCACATACTCACATATCTCGATGCGCAAGCTCATCAGATTGCCCCACTGGACTCTCTGGAACTCCTGCCGCGGGTCTTTCGTTCATACGATGCTAGACTGGGGTTTAATGTGGATTCATTAAGTTCCAGATATGTATAGATACTCGATGGTTCAATCTAATAATATGCTATTAGCTTGATTGTTGCCGAAACTACTGTTTGCGTTACAAAAATCTTATTATTATCCATGTTTTTGTTTATACTAATAAGTGTCAATTCGAGCAAGCTATTCGCCTGGACAGTGAGTACACCTTACGGATGTGTCGATATGATGGCATAGAAAAAAAAAGGTATTTGATGTAATTAGAAGGGGCTTAATAACCCGCTAAGGGACCAATTAACCCGCTAAGGGACCAATTTTAATGAGACATTTCGTATGGTGAGTCAGGTAACGTTATGCCCTTCGTAATCTTAGATAGCTATTTTTTTTTTTTTTTTTTTTTTTTAAAACGTTGCCCCACACTAGGATTTCTCCTGTGTCGTGGGTGCGTTGTGCGTTTACAGACATGAATTCCACATACAATACACCCAGACCCGGAACAACTATCTGCAGATCATACAAATATTTGTTCCGTGTGGGAATCGAACCCACGACCCGGAGCGCAGCAGTCGACTGTATCAGCCACTGCACCAACCGTGCCGTCTTTCATACGTAACATTTAATGAGTACTTGTTAACGCTAGGCACTTGTTAGTAACTATTGGACTACTATGAAGACCAAGAAGATCTAGAGCGTCTGGATTACCACGTGTTTAACATACAACTTGTCCATATGATATTCTTCTGTCCTTAACCTTGTCCTTATTGGGGGCCGGCTCTCCTTGTCTGCATTCTACATTCACGTTTTTTCCAACCGTATGTAGCATCTTTACATGATAAACATTGTATAGTATAAAACTAAAATATTAATAAATCTGTTACCAACTCGAATGAACTCGTACCACATACATATGTAGATTCAATTTGATGCGATAAAATTAGATATCATGAGGCCTACGAGCGATCGCGATATATTTTTGCTTTTCAATCTAACATCTGCCTTTTCTTAACATATCTGAATACTTACCTCTGCTAGCTTATCGTTATTCCTGATCCATAGTCACTGTCCACTGTATCGTAGGAACTGGTTCTTTTACTACACCAAATGTTGTCATTCCTTTGATCAATTGATTCATCTTAAGCACTGCGTAAGAAAAAATTTACATGGGGCGAGACTGGTCTTTTTCTCTTCTTTGTCAGCGAGCGTTGGAACCATGCCGAAGAAAAATGATTAGCATGTTAGCAACATTGGTAACAGGGCTGTCCAGAGGACGCGTGGCATACCCACACACGTCAGTCGAGGAGGGTCTTTTTACCCTATATAGCTGGGGACAAATCGCATTATGAATATACTTGCTGAATAAAAGGTGAGTAGTTTAATCGGCTATTTCAGTTTTTTCTTCAATTTTCCAGTCCATTAAACCCTGCGTTGCAAAAGGTATATTGCAATTTTCAATATACCTTCTGTAAGTTCCGTCTCATACAAACCCTACACCACTGGCAATAATTCGTGACCAAATTTCTATAATGCCTCCAATAAAAGTCATCGACTAGTGTCCCATTACGTTTTAGATTTAAATTCTGTAGAAGGTCTTGACGTATCGCGTCCATGTCCTCGCGTAGGCTTATTAAAATACCAGGTTCCTCCTTGGAAAGGATTTTGACCCGTGAAGTGAGACCTCACATAATACTTAAATGAATGTAAGGCCACGTGCCGTGTTGGTCATTGACGTGACGCTTCACTAACAGCGTTTAAAACGCTTTTATTATAATGCATGTTGAAAGTGCGATGGAGTAAATATTTTTTTAACTCCCATTTACTTGTTTATAACGTGAAAGTGAGCCGCCGTTTGAAGTAGCCGCCGCTGCCACGAGGTATTACTGCAGAGAGCTAGAAAGCAAACTATTTCTTTGGAACTGATGATAAACAATAAATGGCTATTCGTTTTCCTTCCAATATGTGCATCAATTTATTGGAGTTTCCATAAATAACACATTCACCGTGAATGGATATTGATGCAACTTGAATAATATTAATTAAATATAAGTATGCATTTTTAGATAGAAGACAGAACTAAAATCTTTTCTTAATATCAACTGTGGTAGTGGTGAGGTAATGGGGTAGTGGTGTGAGGCCCCATGATAGGAGGCTTGTGTATTTTTTGTCTAATAAAACGCCGTATCACATATCATATATCTTGGGTACAGTTTGCAGACATAAATCAAACATCAAGATCTGAAACAAATTTCACAATAGGCCATGGCGTCAATAGACTCAATGAAAGTCAGTTTTAACTGGTAATTTCTCGTACTCTACATTTTCTTATTTAATCTCTCTGCAATAACATCAGTTGCCTTTGGCAGATCTATTTTTTGGAAGTAAAATTTTGTTATAATACACTGTCTATCTATCTGTGTCGTGTGGTGGCTACTGATAGCACCTACCCATCTCATCCCGTGGGTGTCGTAAAAGGCGACTAAGGGATTAGCCGGAGGATGGGCGTCCTTTGTATACATTAACAACTCAACTGCGATCGCCAACCCGCCTACCAAGCGTGGCGATTATGGCAAAACCCCTCAATGAACACACAACACACCGGTACGTAACATATCGGCCGTTGTGGTGATCTTTGAGGGAGGCCTGTGTCCAGCAGTGGACTTTATTCGGCCGAAATGATTGATTGATTGATACTGTCTATATTTAACACAAAAGTACCTAGTAATATCTGTTTAACTTCCCAAGCTTAGTCTAAAAAACGTTCATGGCTCGACAAGAACCTGTCAGTTACATTGCTACACCTCTACAGTGAAATTTACGGAGAACAAATTAAAAATAACGTAATTTTCTTCAAAATCTTAACTATCTGTGGTAGCGGGAACGCATGTTACCTGTTACGTATAACATAAATAACAGGCATCCATAACAGGTGATAAATATCGGCCGACTTATTACACGTGAGTCACGACACGTAAATATTCCCTCGCTGATGAAATGTTTAGGGCAGGCGGTTAAGCAGCTGCGCGCGCGCCGATACCGGCTAATATTGTTTCATATAATCTGTCTTATTGAGATTTATGGATGAATGTTAACCCGAAAATGTGTTCTACGTAAGATCAAATTGTGTAATTCCCGTGAACTAAAGATAACTGACTATATTACTATTACTACAAGGGGTGACGCTGATTGTAAGCCATCGAATGGATGCGATCATCATCATTATATCACCCAAAGAACGTCCACTGCTGGACAAAGACCTCTCTCATAGATTTCCACAATTATGTCGTCATTTTGGGGAGAAATTTGCTAGTGCTCACTACGCTTGGCAGACGGGTTGGTGAGCGCAGTATGGCTACTATTCCTCAAAAGGGACGCTGCTGCCCATCCCTCTGGTATAGAGTCCCTTAGTCGTCTCTTACGATATCCGCGGGAGGAGATGGGTGCTGTTATATACTTAATTCGGACACCATATAGAATGATGTGATTGCGATAGCTCTGACTTTTTCTACAGGTACATCAGCCTGATTGTGTAACACACTTGCAATCGTAATCGCATTAAAAATAACTGCTCTTGACTACTGGATGGAACGATGAACCGCCATAGGTATGGTATGACGTATCACATACCTATATAAGTTGTCAGAGTCTTGCTTAGGACATGCTATCCTATCTATCCGTCGAATATAATATCCGGATATTATTCGTAATACTACGAATAATTCGGATATATTACAGTGATTTGATAATGCACAAGTTTTTTTCTTAGATCTAGTTATCTAAAATCATTTTAATAAAACAGGTGTTTGAAATCCTGACATTGTGACAACGATGATTACCTTAATTTGCTTAGGTAAATTTTTTCCCAATAAATCTAAAACTGCGCAAATCGTATTCTGGTAATTCTCACAGTTTGTTGTCACCAGAGCCGTACAAACAAAATAACGTTAAATAGTGTGGAGTGGACGTGTTCGGGTGTTGGGTTTTATTTTGTAGTCTTAGTATTATGCTGGGGCCACACTAACGTTTAACGCCATTAATTATCGCGTTAATAGACACTAGACATAGGTGTAGCCAGGCCTCAGTACGCTAATTTTGTAATGGCAATGCCGTGAGACGTTAGACAATAGCTCGGGTGGTGGTCTTTTTTGGCACATCGAAGAGACTTAACGCGTTATTTAATGCGTGTAGTGGCCACACCTGCGTTTGTCAGTATGCAACGAGAGTGTGATAAGATTGTACGTCTTTATTTCCCACCCGAAGCAACTGTCGATCGATGATAACTATGGGCTGGCAATTAATATTAATTATTCTATGACTATGGAGTGGACAAATGAAAAAGTTGTTGAGACACACATCAAATAATACAATCTAGCAGCTTCAACCGCCATGTTGAAAGTAATGTATCGAATAACGCGATTTATCGACATTAAGACGTTAAAGCAGGTGTGGCCACTGAATTTAAGCATTATTATCTGAATTATATTTGCGCCTTAATTATCGCGATAGTGGGCGTAAACCTTAGTGTAGCCCCAACATTAGTCGCGGTAGGTAGGCACTGTAATAATGTAGGTACATAAATTACCTTCTATAATAGAATGGATTGTTTTGTTTATTTACCATTAGTGTAAGTAAATATGGACCATTAAAAATAATAATTTTAATTTAAATGTTATCTTTATAATGCCCTGTTTTCTATTTCTTCTATTACTCAGATTATAACTTCGTTTTTTAGGTAACGGTTAGGGACGTGGCTGATACCGTCGGCTGCTGCGCGCCGGGTCGTGGGTTCGATTCCCGCTCGGAACAAATATTTGTATGATCTGCAGGTTGTTGTTCCGGCTCTGGGTGTATTGTATGTGAAATTCATGTCTGTAAACGCACCCACCACAGGAGAAATACTTGTGTGGGGCAACGTTTTTCTAAAAAATAAAAATCGCCAAAGAAAAAAATACATCACCACTTTACATTTAGGGGAACCCTGAAAAACCTGTTTTTTTCGATTATTTTTTATAACTTTAGCGGCGTCATAAGAATGCATAACCATGCCAAATCTCAACTCCATAGCACTAGCAGTCTGCGAGACAAAAGGTTGTAACACAGAGTCGAACGGACAGACAGACGGATGGATCATCATCTTCATCATCATTTGAGCATTAGGACGTCGACTAATGAAAAAAAGCCTCCCCCATCATCACGGCCGAATGAAGTCCACTGCTGGACACAGGCCTCCCCCAAAGATCTCCACAACGACCGTTATGGCTGTGCTGTGGGCTCAATGGGGGGTTTTGCCATAATCGCCACGCTTGGCAGACGGGTTGGCGATCGCAGTTGAGCTGTTAATGTATTCGAAGGACGCTGCTGCCCATCCTCCGGCTAATCCCTTAGTCGACTTTTACGACACCCACGGGAGGAGATGGGGTGGTGGTATTCTGAGCCGGCACCACACGGTAAATAGAATAGCATAGAATAACACAATTGTGTCATAATTTTGGGGGGAATTTGCCAATAGGTACTCACCGCGCTTGGTAGGCGGGTTGGTGAGCGCAGTATGGCTACTGTTCCACAGAAGGGATGCTGCTGCCCATCCCTTTGGTTCTGAGTCCCGTAGTCGCCTTTTACGACATCTACGGGAGGAGATGGAGCGGTGCTATATTCTTAATCCGGACATCACACAGACGAATATATATTGACTGATGGAAATTGCCGGATATTGGTAGCTTGCTTCACTACGGAACTCTATAAAAGAAATCCATCCAATCAAAGCATAAAGGCACAGATGTTCAGTCTCAAGTGATGAAAAAACTAAACTTACATGAAGGTCAATGTGCTGTGTTGGATGTACTTACGAAAAGGATAGCAGTGATACAGGCGCATATGAAAGTTCTGCAACGTCATATTCAGAGACCTCGATAGCGATGATTTGAAAACGAAAGTCAAGATGACGGAGATGTATTTGCTTTCCTAGTAGAAATCTTTTACAAGGACTTAATCGTTCGTTTGTTAGATTAAGAAATTACTATTTAAATAAGTAATATTCTATTCACTGTCTTCATTGGGTACCTACATTTAGGAACTTTTACAAGAGATGATTTAGGAAGATATACCTCTTTGAACATTATTGTGTTAAAAAAGGTGTTTAATGTTATGATTCGTTCGTTACAAAAGTATATACGAATCGTTGAAGAGTTTTCGGATCGGAAATATGTATTACTTTGATTTACCTTTTTGACAGTGATATCCAAAATATCCATATTAACCGGATTAATCGGATATGGTCCTGAAAGTATCCGAAATATTCGAATAGTAAAATGGAACGCATAGTTGCATGCCCTAGTCTTAGAATAGAATAGTCTTAATACTGTGTTTTGATGTATATTTATCCCACACAGTTTTATGAACTGAGCCTAGCTTTAGAGTACTCCAAGTACATATACAAGTGTTATTATACCATAAACATGCAGCTACCGCTCCATAGTTCTTACTGCATAAAGTATCGAGTTCATTCATGTAACAGCTTACAAGATGTAAGGAAGCGGGTCTGAAAACAAAATATTTCCAAGTGTATCATTTTGCAAATGGTAGTGAGAATGTGACAGTTATTTTGTTATGACATTTTAACGATTTAACATTACTTGTCTTTTTCTTTACCTCAACACTATGTCTTACGGATTGGCAGTTCTTGAATATTTATGAAAATAAACATAGCTGACAGATTTATAACTGTTCCTAAATAAAATTGTACTACATTATACAACAGATGATTGATTGATTGATGATGATACTTTATCGATGTGCATCTGCAAAAATCAAAGATTTGTTTGTCTACTCTATTTAGCTGTTGACAAATGTATATTGCCGTTTTTTTTGGAGTTATCAATAAACTTATTAAAGGTCTCTTCCTCCTCCAATTTAAGTATTTTTAATATCTTAGTTTAACTATATCAACTAATTTAATAACTATTTGAAATTAATAGTATAACCAATTCTTAAACAACTTTAAACATTCCGCAAATGTCTTCGCACATCTATGCTCAAACAAATCAATATATAGATGTGCGGGGAATGTGCTGCAGATTTAGATGCGGCTTCAGTACGGCGCAAACAACTTGAGTATCCTGCTGCGACAGTAGTTACCAGGGACAAAGAGTCTGTATATAATAATATTCAATCAGTAAATAATGATATCGTATTTATCTCGGTAATCACACAAGAGGAAGATAAAGCGGAGATACGAGATTGCTCCACTGTGGCGATTGTTTAGCTGCAGCATCAAAACGCGCGATATTGACACGAACACCGCAATACTTGCGTGCTCTATCAGCTCTGCGGAGAAAGCGGCCGGCGCGGGCGCGTACGGACGGACGGAAGACGGTTTGAAGGCTTGTGGTTTTTGTCATAAGATAACAATATATAGAAAGCTCAAGATTATACTTTGACAGATGGCAAAACCCGTAGAGTTTACACAAATTAGCTCTGGTTAATTTTTATGCGTTATTGACAAGGGACAGGAGTGTTTTTTTAATTTTATGGAAACGGACATGATTATTATCATCCAGCATTTTTAACCGACTTCAAAAAGGAGATTCTCAATTCGATGCGTAGTTTTTTATTTATGTACACCGGTTACTTCGAGATTTGTAGACCGATTTGAGAAATTCTTTTGTTAAATGGTGCAGAATGCTTTCGAATTGGTCCACTATAAATTTCATTACATTTAATTGAGTAATTTTTGTAACCAGCTTCAATAAACAGGTTCATATGACTGCGCTTATGTAGATGATGTATTAATAGTTTCAATTCCTCTCAGATCAGAGAACGGATTTGAGTCCTTCTTATTTTTAGTTTAAAATACTGATACCAAATTGGAAAAAGTTCTTACATTTATTTACACTAAAAAGAACTAAATAAAACTTTTTTTTTGTTGAATGTATTACACACGGCATTTTACCGTTGGAGATCTATGGGAGAAGCATTTGTTCGGACGACGTTTGGCTCATATGATGATCTCATGGTCGGTTTCCAATCCAATCAATTACGGCTGAATATCATTATTTTAATAATTACATTTCGTATCTTATGTAATCGATTTTATTTCAATGGAAAAAAAGTTTATAGCAGCGGCTCATCACCCCACGCGAGCAGTAAAAGTGAATTGTGGCCGCAAACCGGTTTCTGCGGACTTAATCTCATGTTTTTTTATTGATAAAAGACTTTGCCTCACTCGCATTTCATCTTGGGTACTTACAGTTTACAGTCATAGTCTCACGTGCAGAGGCACCCGAAATTGATAAAACTGTCGGCCATACAATATTTCGTTCCATGCGAGAATCGAACCTGCGACACGCAGTGCAAGAAAGCCAAGCGACAGCGCCAAATGTGCCAACAGAATCTGCGTACCGTGAACTAATAATTCATATACACAACTTGTGTGTTGAGCGATTATGTAAGCTATACTATATCATCATCATTTCGGCCGAATTAAGTCCACTGCTGGACACAGACCTCCCCCAAAGATCACCACAACGACCGATATGGGTGTGTTGTGGGCTCATTGGAGGGTTTTGCCATAATCGCCATGCTTGGCAGACGGGTTGGCGATCGCAGTTGAGTTGTTAATGTACTCGAAGGACGCTGCTGCCCATCCTCCGGCTAATCCCTTAGTCGACTTTTACGTCACCCACGGGAGGAGATGGGGTGGTGGTATTCTATGCCGGCACCACACGACTAAGCAGAATCTGCGTACCGTTAAATAACAATTCATATACACAACTTGTGTGTTGAGCGATTATGTAAGCTATACTATATAGTATAGCATATAATTTGTAATCGCCTTTGCGTTTACACCGATAAGATAGCGATGTAAATACTATCCATCGCCTTCAATGGAGCGTATTAGTTCAGTTTATTGTTTTAACACGAAGTTATAACGAGAAGGGCAAACAATTCAGAGTTGCTGCGTTCTGTTGACAGAAGTATGCTAATAATACTACATAGATAATGGTTTGAAATCAAAATCGTTCTTCTGCGTAATACGCATCACCCGTTCCACGTGCTCGACATAAGATAACTTGGTGGAAAACAAAACAAGTATTTCATGTTGAAATTAAAGAAAAACATTAGGAAATGAAATCTGTTTCTCTTGTATGGCTGAGTATGAGATCAGTGTGTTGAAAACAGAATCATATCACATAATATAGGGATGAGTCCCCTTTGTTCTTTTACGAAATATACAAAGTCCGTTTACTTCACATTATCCTTGTTTTCACTTATGAAACTCTCTCTCTCTCTCTCTCTCTGTGTGTTGTTCTTCAGATTGATAGGTCTCATGTAGACTCACACAGCAATTCATGTCCTTGACAAAAGGCTAAGCGAAGACAAGTCCAGGGTCGCGATTTACTCAAAAAAAAAGTGTGTCAGCTCCGACGCACGACTGGAGTTTACTCCGTAAGTACAATTTTTGTCTCAGTAATTAATAGGCAGTGAAGATTAAAAAATAAAAAGCACGGATGTTATTATATGTACGATATATAGTATATCATATATAAAAATGAATTATAACTTACCTAGTAACTGCATCCACGTGTTCATCGGATTTTCTTCCACCGTCACTTAAACTAGATTTGTCCATATTTCATATACTTATTTTTTATTTAATCATTCCGTATTAATAATCATAATGATATTAAATATCAATATTTATATATATAAAACTGAAATAATATAAAACTTTGACATCAATTGACATTTGACATATACATTTTACTTTAACGCAGAAGGTGCGCAGAAAAAACGCATTTTAGTTAACGCTCGACAACATTTCACTCCCCATAAATTTTTCATACTGAGGCCTTATATATAAATCCATTCTTAAGGAGTAAACTCCAATAAAATTCAAAAAAAATAAAATCTCCCGCCATATTTCCCACATGGGTATATTATATAATATTTATACAAGTCGTTTGTTGTTGTGCTTGTTTATGGTGACATATAACTCGTGTTAAGTACATACCTACGGCCTCTAGATTTTATGTAACTAACAATGTAAACAAGGTAACAGAGCAGGGTTTCGGACATGTTAAAAATCGTCGTCAAACATTGTTCTTCAAAAGATATACATACCATAGATAGACCATACATACATAGTTCATATCTATATATACTTTTATGCAGCTGTCTATCATTATTTAAGTATTAGTATTCTTTAATAATGTCTAAAATATGGATATTCCTTATACATACATCTACCTCGTATGATCTGTTTTTTAATTTACAGGCTACCTGCTAGAGAATTCCTCATAAGCGAAGCGAAGGACAAGCGGCTGTAAAAGGCCTCCCCTCAGGCACTTCTCGGGGAGTAATACCTTTTTTGTGTCCAGCGGAAATTCTTCATGGAACTTCCTTCGCCCCGGGGAAGGGCGAAGAGGTATGTCGGACTTCTACCGGCTAAAACCACTGGAGCGGTCATCTTCGGCACCGAAGAGGGGCTCCAGGTCCTCGTAAGATCACACTAGAGCCGCCCACTGGTGCCACGCCTTTAGGCACATCTCGGAGGAGATGACTGTAAAGCGGTCACCCCCTTTAGCGGAGGGCAGGCGGCTGTAAAAAGGCCGCCCCCAGGCTCTTCTCGGGGAGGATTGTAAAGGATCCCTCCAAGTCTCGCTGTGCGCTGTGCTGCGCACACTGCGGCACGTGTCCACGTGCGCGCCACCGTCTTTCCAAGGGTTAACCGGTATGAGCACGCAGACTCCCCAAGCTGGGCGCCGTGACCCTCGAGGCCCCTCACCACGAACTGACGGCAGGGGGCTCAGGCGTGATGGACCTTGGCCCCGGGGCGGTTGTTACCTCGGCGCCGTCTAGTCCTTCTCCGTGCGGGATCGGCCCTCTCCCCGGGGGTATTACTCCCCGGAGAGAGGGCCGATCCCGCACCTACCTTGCGTCAAACTTCTAGTCCCTGAAGTTGATATTATATATAGTCTGTGCAAACGCACTGCTCCCGCTTCCCGCCTTCCCCGAACGTGTGTTTTGTAATTATGATGTTATTCGAAGCAATTTCAGAGAGGACCAGAAGCTCAGTCGTGAAAAAAAACAGTAAGAAAAATGTACATTTATACTGTCCCAACAGTAATAATATCATTTAAAATATCAGTGTAAAGACATTTCTTCGTCCGGAGAACCGCAATATGTAATACGCGAGTAGTGTCCCCAGAGAGCCCTAACATCCACTGTTGAAAATGGGCGCCCAATGTCATAGAGGTATTACCTTAATCACCATACTTGGCCGGTGGATTGAACTGAGATCCAGTTAGTCTAAATCAGCACGCGGGAGAATGTTGTTGTTTATGAGATAGAAGGCTTCTATTCTGTGCTAGAAGGCAAAAGGCAGCAATTGGGTACAAAAACCGAGTGCCCAGTTTAGTTCAATACATGCTACAACATTCTATTATCTTTTCGCATTGTTCGTTAAACGTCCATGCTACCACATTCCAGTACTCCATAGATTATATTGCAATTTACTCATTAAATATGAGGAATCAGGGCTAAATGAATCGATTAGACAGATTCTATCTACACCGTTGGTTAACGGTGCGTGTGGTATCCGGAATAAGAATATAGCACCACTCCATCTCCTCCCGCAGATGTCGTAAAAGGCGACTAACTAATGGACTCTTAACTTAACTTACCCTCTGGGATGGGCAGCAGCGTCTTTTCTATGGAACAGTAGCTATACTGCGCTCATGAACCGGCCAACCAAGCATGGTGAGTACTGTCAAATTCCCCCCAAAAAAATGATGACACAATTGTGGAATTCTCTGGGGGAGGCCTTTGTTCAGCTGTCGTCCTAAGGCCGATATGGCGATGGTGGAATTATAGCCTGACCAATACCGTTATACCATGCTTTAGGTTTGCGAGCAGCGCAGCAGCCGCTCCGTTGCGTCATTCCGCCATCGTTCGTATTTGGTTCGTGCTCTTTCCTTCCCACTCCCCACCTCCCCGCGCATACCTAAGGCACGGTATAGCGGTATTGGTCAGGCTATAGGGCTCGCTAAATTGGCAGGTTCTATCTACATTGTTGCCGCATTTAATAATCAGCCCGCTACATAGATTAGATTCATGCACTGGATGCTGTCATTCTGTCATCTATTGTTAGATTGAAAGCCGCTCGCGCCCGGGCCCCTGCCGCGGTTAAGTCGCCCTACGCCCGCGTCAACACGTCACGAGACATAGTGGAGAAAGCCTCTCACTTACTGCTGCTTACATTTATATAGTACGTGTTTTATTATTACTAGATATAAATTGATATGATGGTTCAGATAGTTCGTAGTTTTCCATCTAATATCATAACATTTGCCGAAGGTTGTCGTACATGTACGCGCTATTCTGCGAGTTTTGTTTAGAAGACAATTAGTGTGCCAATCATACCCGGGCCTACATTACTCAGCTTTTGAAATAGCGATGTTTATTATGAAACACAATGAACATAACATGAATTAAACTTGCGGGTGGGTTATACTTCCGTAGTTAATACTTCCGATAATGAAAGGAAATCCTTTCTTTTTTTTTTTTTACTTTGCCCCACACTAGCGGTGAAGGCGTGCCTTCAGGGGCGCTCGAAAGTTTGAGGCGTCAGGCTCGGCGGCGTGCACTCGAGCTGTGGCGCGAGCGGCTCATGCTGCCACAGTACGCGACAAAGCGCGTCGTTGAGGCTGTCTTGCCGCTCTTCGGAGCCTGGCTCCAAAGGAGCGAGCGCGTCACATTCCGCCTGACGCAGGTATTCACCGGACACGGTTGTTTCGGTGCGTACTTGCACAGGATAGGACGCGAGGTCACGGCACAGTGCCACCACTGTGGAGACGATCAGGATACCGCACAGCACACGCTCGGAGAGTGCCCTGCGTGGACTGCCGAGCGGCGGATCCTGGTCGATCGGATCGGGCAAGATCTCTCTTTGCCAGCAGTAGTATCGGCTATGCTGGCAAAGCAGGAAAATTGGAGTGCTGTGGTCTCCTTCTGTGAGAGCGTAATGCTCCAGAAGGAGGTCGCAGAGCGGGATCGGGAGAGGGCCGATCCCGCTCGGAGGAGGAGGACACGGGGCCGGGGTAACAACCGCCGCGGCGCCCGTGTCCAACACGCCTGAGTCCCCTGTTGTCTTTATAGGGGGCCTTGGGGGTCGCGAGCGCGCTTATTGGGAAATCTGCGTGCTCATACCGAGCGACCCCCGGGAAGACAGCGGTGCGCATGTGGTCACGTACCGCTGTGTGCGCAGCACAGCGCATAGTGAGGCCTCGAGGGAATCTTTTACAATCCCCTCGAGAGATGCCTGGGGGGGTGGCCTCTTTACAGTCGCCTTCCCTCCACTAGAGGGGATGACCACTTTACAGTCATCCCCTCCGAGATGTGCCTAAAGGCGTGGCGCCAATGGGTGGCTCTAGATGGAGATCTTTCGAGTTCCTGGAGCCTCCCTTCGGTGCCGACGATGATCACTCCGGTGGTTTTAGCCGGTAGGAGTCCGGCATGCCCCTTCGCCCTTTCCCGGGGCGAAGGAAGTACATGAGGTATTTCCACCGGATCAATAAAAAAAAAAAAAAAAAAAAAGGTTGTAATACTTTGACCCACACTAGGATTTCTCCTGTGTCGCGGGTACGTTTACAGACATGAATTCCACATACAATACACCCAGACCCGGAACAACTACTTGCTGACCATACAAATATTTGTTCCGTGCGGGAATCGAACCCACGACCCGTAGCGCAGCAGCCGACTGTATCAGCCACCGCAAAAACTGGGGGTCTTCCTAAAGTTACATATACAATTAGGGAAATTATAAATTGTCAACCAGTGTGATAGTAATGTTTTCTTTTTACTTTATTTAGGAATAAAGGATATGACGTGTAGCACGGATATTTCAGCTTGCGGGTTCAAAACCTATCATTCATCAAAGTCACTTGCAATATCGTATGTGTTTTCAAGTTAATCTAAGACACGGCTGTCTTATGGTGGAGGAAAACATCGTGATGAAAGTGAGCAAGCCTGGTGATCAATTCTTCTTTGTATGAAAGACGAGGCCTTTAAAGGCATTATAAAAGAGACGGTAATAGACTATTATTATTATAATATGATATTACAGGAATAAAGGCGTAAGAACTTGTTTGGTTAGCAGCGAAATGTCCACTAGTCATAGTGACTATCAAAAGTGGACACTGTACTTGCCTCGCAACGGTGTTGTGTGCTTAAATATAGCGGCAATAAGAATAGGAAGTGAACGAGAGAGGTGTAAACCTTTTTGATTATTTATATAGGAAATTGCGAGAGAGTGAGTTGCCAACAGCGGGTTCTTCCAACCGATTGGATTAGGGTAGGATAAGAGAAGACGAGAAGAGATACCTATGCGTTTTTAAACGATTCATTCATAATCGTTTATAAACATTGTGATATTTTTATTGCGCTGTGATATATATTACATTGCATATATTTAATATTTTTACAGGTATATTTTACAATGCATTCATTAGCAAATAAACGATCTTCGGGAAAATATAATTATTCATTGTGATAAACTTCACAACTTAATATAATATAAAATACCTTTAATGAGTGAGATAAGGTCTAAGTTACATTTAGACTCAAACTAATTACTAACTCGCGGGCAATTGATACGTTAAAATCCGTAGTTCGAACTAGACATCGAAAGAGGCACTCTTAAACCTACTTGTACAATATTTACAACGGTTTTTTCAACGGTAAGCGAGCGAAAAATCCTTCGCATATAATGTTCTTGAAACGTAGCTTCCTTATCAGTATTCCACAGACTGTATTACAGGGAACGCGAGTGAGCTATACGAACTTATCTCACCATCTCCCTTCCAGACTCACTGCAGATGACCATCCGCACTTGTTGGATAGCACGATGTGTCGTACTCAGCGCTTCTCCTCAACCTTCATTACAGCCAAAGTGTGCAACACCTTTCCAGCGTCTGTGTTCTCTACTACCTATTGTTAACATTTATAGAGTATATGCCTATTCTGGGTGCGCTCGGCCCATCGTCCTTCGCTTTCCAGCAGGCGAGGTCAAAATTAAGCTGTTCCATCATTGAACTAAAAACAAAGTGGTCGTAGTACCAAATTAGTTTAGTTGTGTCAGAGCTGTCTGGTTTTTCCAGATGGGAAAATGTTTTTTTGCATTGCAAATTTTTTTGCGGTAGAGCCTTATGATCAGCTGTAAACTGCGATGGGCTGGCAAAATAAATCGATCAACATTTTTTCCAAGTACTTAACTTTTTCCAACAACTCAACTGCGATCGCCAACCCGCCTGCCAAGCGTGGCGATTATGGCAAAACCCCCCAATGAGCGAGAATAAATCCATATCGGTGGTTGTGGTGATCTTTGGGGGAGGCCTGTGTCCAGCAGTGGACTTCACTCGGCCGAAATGATGACTTAACTTTTGTCTTACAACGATTTTTATTTACTTTGATATTATAAGTTATAGTAATGGCGTGAGGTTTTTGCGTTAATTATAAGAAAACACTTCGTAACGTTAGGACCGAATAACAAAACTCTACAAGTACCCGATTTAGTCCGTTTAAAATTTAAGTGTTTTATTATAATTTATAAGTTACTTTCAGCTTCATATTGAGTTACTCATAGCCTGATGCACTCTATGATCAATAAATGATCGAGGAGGTTAAGCAACGTCCGGCGTGGTCGGTCTATAGATGGGTGACCGTGTGGTATTTAAACTAAGCATCGACCTTGGAATCGGTGGCCTTTGGTCGGCTTGAACGACGCTGACGCAAGGTTGTCTACTAACTGCATGAAATAAAAGATTATTATTTTTGTTAATTTCAAACAGCAATTAATATATCTAATAAATAAATTTGCTCGCCATTACTATGTGTGTAATTTTACGAAGAAATCATTCATGTGCAAAATTGTTCTATAGTTTTGAGTCTTTCAGTAAATACTGGCCAAACTTGACTTTCCGAAATAAACATAGAGCCTTAACGAAATGATGTCACAATTATAATTATTATAATAGTGTGTGACTTTGACTTTGAGCGTGCGTGCCACAAGCTAATTGATCTAGTCCCAGTGGTATTACAAGTATTATAAGTTCAATTAGCTAATAAACAACTGCTTTGTTTATTTACTTACAGGTAAGTTATCTTTCACCAATAAGTAAATGTTTACTGCTTTTTAAAACGTATTTATTGGATTTATTTCCTTTTTCGTAAACTCCCTCGAAGCTAAGCTGATAATTTCATAGTCTGATGTAATCGATATATTATACCCAGTCGACTAGTTAGCAAGCTGACAATAATTGCTGTGTTGATGCCTAATTTGTGGCCAGTGATAGACAAAAAGGCTCTAGGGGAAAGCCAAGCCTGTACATATCTCTATGACTCCTTTTTTACCCCGTGGAAATGCATCATGTATTACCTCTGCCCCGGGAAAGTGCGGAGGGGCATGCCGGGCTCCTACCGGGTAAAACCACCTTCGCGGTCATCCAGTAACTCGAGAACAATCACACTAGAGCCGCATATTAGCACCAAGCCTTTAGGCACGTCTCGGAGATCTGTCTGTAAACTGGTCACCCCCTCTAGCGGAGGGAAGGTGACAATAATGAGCCCCCCCCCCCCCCCCCTCCAAGGCACATCGAGGTGGATTAGGGGGGATTCCCCCAAAACCACGCACTAAACTTTGCTTTCTTCCCCAGGGGCGCTCGGTATGAGCACACAGACACCTGCGACCCCGAGGCCCTCCGCCTTGAGTGACGACAGGGACCTCAGGCGTGTTAGATATTGCCACCTAGGCGGCCCAGTGCCTTTCCTTATCCGAGCGGGATCGGCCCTTTTTCGATTCCGCTTTGCGGTCTCCTTCTACACTATACAACTGCACTCCAATCTCTTTGATACTTGCAAGTTGTAGACCTACCTGTATATGTGTCATACCCATTCTGCTACCTGTACTATATTAATAACAGTGACAAAATTATTTAAAAAAGTAGTTGCTTGAAACCATTTTTAATCAATATAGTACCTATCAGTTTACTCTATGTACGCTTGTACTTGTCTTATGAATTTTCAAGATTAAAGTGCACGGTTATTAGTTTTCGGTCTTATGGAAGAGCATGGAAGGGAATCCATGGATATTCTTTTAAAGTAGATAATACAATTTAGAATGGTATACTGGGATGAATTAAACAGCAGAGTAATAACAGCTCGAAATATAACACAGTTACAATTGACGGCACGGTTGCTGCAGTGGCTGATACAGTCGGCTGCTGCGCTCCGGGTCGCGAGTTCGATTCCCGCACGGAACAAATATTTGTATGTTCTGCAGGTAGTTGTTCCGGGTCTGGGTGTATTGTATGTGGAATTCATGTCTGTAAACGCACCCGCGACACAGGAGAAATCCTAGTGTGAGGCAACGTTTTATAAAAAATAAAAAAAATTAATCCCCATTTCCTTTATAATAAGTATCCTATCTGCTTGGCGTAAATAATTTTACCTGTTCGTGATTTGGTTGTGTGCATTGCATAAGGAACCTAATAAACCTCACACGACACCATCACCACTGAGACGTTCAATATCAGTATTGTTCATGATACATTTTCTTTTTGTTAAATGTTTGTTCAGATGTTTTGTTTTAACTTTGTAACGTGAGTATCACACTTTTTAACTCTAAGAATACACGTATCTTCACGTTGGTATGAATATGAATCTAAAAGAGGTGTGATTTGTTAAAAAATTGATAAGTCAACAAACAACAAAAGGTCAACTGCTATTTACATCATCATATCGTTCATTTAAACGTCCACGGCTGAACAAAGGCCTCCCCCTAAGATTTGCACAACTGTGTCATCACTTTGGGGGGTATTTGCCAATACTCACCACGCTTGGCAGGCGGGTTGATGAGCGCAGTATGGCTACTGTTTCTCAGAAAGGACGCTGCTGCCCATCACTCTGGTTTAGATTCCCTTAGTCGCCTTTTACTACCTCCACGGGAGGAGATGGAGTGGTGCTATATTCTTAATCCGTACACCACACGGAAAATATTTACATATCTATGTGTAATAGCCATACTTGCTAAGGGGTTGTACATGAGTACAATACAACACACTAAGAGCTTGTTTGCTTTTCTGTCAGCACGACATTTGGCCCTCATTATCGGAGTAATAGAGGTAACATAATATCAACGCTATACGGGTTAGACGGTAGAGTCAGCAGTGCTGCGAGATACCTTTATGTAGAGTCGTGCGCCCGCTCGGCCTTTTGCCTTGACACCTTTACCTTTGCTAATGTCAAATATCCCACCATTCCCGGAGTGAAAGTTATAGTAATAACGTAGGCACGCCTGTTATTCCCGAAGGGTTCAGCAGCTATCCATTTTTTCGAGGTATTAGGTCACAAGAGAAAGTCGTATCGTTATTTCTCGGACGATTTCAAATTCCACGGGCTCACCTGATTATTTCACTTAACTGCCGTCAATTATCTCACTGCGCGTCTCGATGGACCCCTACAACTTCAACATCTTCAGCTACACGTGTTACCGTAACACGAAGAGGCGGCCGATAAGTTCAAACTGTACTCAAACGTGTCTGCGGTTGTATTGATGCTTCGACTTTCAGTAACAAAACGTCAATTTAATGGCGGTAAAGACAGAATTTGAGGACTGGATCTTAAAATAAATAAATGTAAAAATAGATGTGATACATTTTAAATGGTAATTCTGCTCTACATTTAAATAAGTCTTGGTGTATGAGACCCAAATATAGTCATTAATTTACTGGAGCTTATGACTGGACTGGCTCGACCGGGGAAGTATAAAGAAAGAAAGAAATAAAGTGTATGTCTGCCCTAAAGGCCGGCAACCGATCAGCAACTTTTCAGGTGTTGCGGATGTTTAAGAGCGACTTGCATGCTTGTTTGATTGAACTCCTACGTCATAAAAAAGTAGGTAAATTGTTAATGCAACGTGTCGAGGAAGTCTTCTTCATTATTACTGGCATTGGTTTTTTAAATTCTTAAACTTAAGGTCGTTACCTATTTTAATATTTCCTCATTTTACGGAGTTTAAATGCAAAACGTATTTACTCAGGTATAGGTACCTACCTATGACAACAATAACGTGTCGTATCGTTTATGACGGATACATGTGACAAAGATAACTTTTTAAAATCTGTAACGATGCCTGTCACCTTAGTCATCCTGCGACCACGAACCCTGCAAAACTGTTCCTCCTCCTTCCTGTCCCTGTTCGAAACGTCAGGAAAAACAAAAATCTAAAATATACGCGATAGAATGCGTTTAAAAGTGTTTTAGCTCATTTTTGTTGTTGTTAGGATCATTGGGGGGGGTTTTGCCATAATCGCCACGCTTGACAGACGGGTTGGCGATCGCAGTTGAGTTGTTAATGTACTCGAAGGCCGCTGTTACCCATCTTCCGGCTAATCCAATAGTCGCCTTTTACGACACCCACGGAATGAGATGGGGTGGTGGTATTCTTAGGCGGCAGCACACAGCATAGATAACTATAGGTACTTATATACATCAGTTAAGCAAACGATGTCTAAGAAATCTTTAGACCTCATAAGCGTTGCAGTGCACCTCACACCGCGTGAGGTGCAAGTACCAGGCGTTGGACGCGGACGTCCGCTTGTAATCTGCTTTCCGCACACCAAGACCCACAATCGAACTCATTTCCCTTACAGACAGTCATACATTATTCAAAACGAATGAAGCCATCCCAATTAACTAGGTGTATTATATTTGCAGTGTGGTGCCGGCTCAGAATACCACCACCCCATTTCCTCCCGTGGGTGTCGTAAAAGTCGACTACGGGATGAGCCGGGGGATGGGCAGCAGCGTCCTTCGAGTACATTAACAACTCAAGTGCGATCGCCAACCCGTCTGTCAAGCGTGGCGATTATGGCAAACCCCCCCCCCAATGACCCCACAACATTATTTGGGGGAGACCTGTGTCCAGCAGTGGACTTCATTCGTCCGAAATGATGATTATATTTTGATGCGGACATGTAAGTAGAATCTCGGCAACTAAACGAATAGCGACAGGACTGACCCTGAGGACTCCTCACTTTCAGCGACAGCTGTGTTCAGAAATACAGCTCTATTAAGATGGTAATGTGCATCCATAACACCGTACTGAAAGAAAGAAAGAAAGAAAGAAAGAAAACACATTTATTCAGCACAAACATACTGATAGTACAGAACAGAAAGAAAATAGACATATTTTTAGGTAAATAAAGTCAAATGTCATTTGGCACATTACTGTAATACTTTCGAGCTGGTCGGCTGTGATAGAGTAGTAAAAAACGGTTTTTCCGAGATGAAAATAACTGGCTCATATTAACTGGCAACCCTCACTGCGAGTACATTTACGAACGGGAATTTCTCCAATTGTCAATTCTTATTTGGTTGAATTGAGTGAACGTTTTTATTGAGTTAAAGAAGTAATTTTAAGTAATTGATAATATTCGTAAAGATGCAGCCATAACGAGTGTGCTCATTTATTTAAATAAGACTGAAATAAAAATAAACCTATTTTAGTGATTTATTTCGTTCTAGCTATCATATTTAACTATTACTGAAAAAAAAACTAAATTTATAATTAAACGACGGTGCCAAGGTATTTCATGTTTTTTTATCATATCATATATAGCTATGCATGTACCTACATTATTTTGAAGTATTTTAGCCTCGCTTAATGAGACTATCAGAATCTAAATCTAAATCTTTGATTCACATAGTAAACACTCAGGGTGTTTACTATGTGAATCAAAGATTTAGTTGAAATAAAAACTATTTCAACTAATTCTTAATTCAAATTATTATTTCAACTTAATCGTAACAGTATTCCCTTATAAGCAATTGAATATTCCAGATGGGTTTAATGGGATTATTCTTTATTTTGGGTTTCTTTAATTATTTATTTAAAAATAACAGTTTCTGGCCTCGGAGTTTCCATGTTTACCTACTTAAGATAATGCCACCAGGGTTCAAATCAGACAGAATGTATCCCGACCAAACACTAAGAGTTATTTTGGCAGATCCACAGCCAGCCAGCAGGCTTGGAACGGATCGCGTAAAAACCTCCTGGCAAATATGCAAAAGAAATGATGTAAAATGTTTTTTAACTTGAGGTTGCCGTATTTCTGATTCATAAATTAAAGTGACGGTGTTTCTTTTGATGTAATATTAGACAATCTGCACAAGACTATACTGCTGATTTAGAATCACGCGAAATCCTCGCCAGGTGTTCACGACAAGGCCGGTTATGTGTACACCCCTCTACAAGTTTAACAACCTGTTACAAGACACATGGCTGCACTGGTAACCGGTATACAAGAGTAGTGTTCAGCATGGCGGTCGCTGCGTCTCACTCTTATTGTACTGAATACAGATACGATAAACAATGGTGGATACTGCGTTAATGATAATAAAGCATCCAAGGAGTATCCTTGACATTACAAGTAGGTTAATACAACATTTGTGTGAAATGCGAACTTTTGATGATCTGCATTACTTCGATACAGTGTGAAATTCACTTGTGAATATTTCATGTGTTTATTTTATTATCTGCCTCATTATATCGGCCATTTATACGTCCACTGCTGAACAAAGGCCTCCCCCATAGATTTTCACAACTGTGTCATCTTTTTGGGCGGTATTTGCCAATACTCACCACGCTTGGCAGACGGGTTGGTGAGCGCAGTATGGCTACCGTTTCTCAGAAAGGACGCTGCTGCCCATCCCTCTGGTTTAGATTCCCTTTGTCACCTTATACGACATCCACGGGAGGAGATGGAGTGGTGCTTTATTCTTAGTCCGGACACCAAACGGATAATTATCCGCCTGACACTTCGTAAACATTCTAAAAGACAAACATGTTACGCGTTACCAATTCTTAACAAGATCATCACCATTAGGGCTGATTCCATGAGCTTAATGCTTTTTTTGCTGTTAACAAAACAGCTTCTATTTTTAAAATCGACGTGTTAAAATCGTCCTCTATAAATTGTTTGCGTAAAGTTTTATGATGGGAAATGTAGTTAAATAGCAAAGAAATCTACATTAAATATGTCAGTACACATAACATTGGTCGCAGATAGCGTTCCAACCGGAAAACATGTTGTTTTGTTATGGTGATAAACTTATCACGATCTGTCAAACAAAGAGATACGAAGCAGAAAATTTCGTTTGAGTAAATTCCTACCTTTTACATTGAGTTGTGATTTCAGCCGGGTCAGCTCCCGAGAGCGGCTGCGGCTTCGCCTATGAGCTGATATCCTTCGAGGCGAGCGCGCCATCTCTCCGTCAATAGCCAGTGTCCTGACAAACAGTCCTCACTGTCAGTTTCCTCAACTGACATGGAGGCAGAGGCACTCAATACGCATGGCACGCACCACGACACAACACTGCACCAGATACAGCTGACACGGTAAACAGCCGGAACGCAACGCCGACACACTGTTTGTAAACAACTTTTCGCGCGAAATGACAACTCACGACGAGACCGAGTACTTTCAAGAAACACAAAGTACAAGCTAGTTGTGGAAGGTTAAAGGAAAAGTTGCGATAGTTGAAAAGTGAACCATTCAATTCGTAAAGTAGTAAGGCACGAGTGTCGTGTGGAAGGCACTGCGAGGCACTGAGTGAGCGCCTGAGCGTGTTATGGTGCGGCGCGCCGAGCCGGCACTGCGTGGTATAGCCTCATCGTTGGCGTGCGCTCCGCCCGCGCCGCCGCCTCGCGGGCCGCACCTGCACGCGACGCTTACATCACTGATAACGCGATAACAGTAGCAAATCACAGCCCACAACTATTATATTGTCTGCCTTCAGGAAGCTCTCTCGACATTAACTAGTGAGTGACAGAGAAATGTTGGCCCACTGACAAAAACATGTAACTGAATATTGTCAGTAGGTACCAATAGTGGCTCTAGTGTGATCATACGAGGACCTGGAGCCTCCCTTAGGTGCCGAAGATGACCGCTCCAGTGGTTTTAGCCGGTAGGAGTCCGGCATACCCCTTTGCCCTTCCTTCCCCGGGGCGAAGGAAGTTCATGAAGAATTTCCATTGGGCACCAATAAAAAAAGTAAAAAAAGGTACCAATAGTGATTACAGTGATTACTCATTTATGATGGCATGACAGAACGCTCTACCATTATCTTCGTTGTTCTCAGTCGCAAGTTTGATTCCGTTTTCAGGGCCTGAATTATATTAATGCGGTTCTCAGACGGTATGACGCCTGTCTCGCACGTCACGCAGAATGTAAGACATTGTAGCTCAATTCACAATGCTAGAGAGGCTAGATGACATAAAAGCATGTAAGTATTATATTCACTGATGAACCGAACTTGATTATGCTTTTAATCATTTTCTTGAGACTTCGGTACTTTTTATTGTTTCCCTAGTTTTCTCAAGTATACTAAAACCAAAAAATATGTCCTCTGATTTGAATATTATGAAACATTTGTAAAATTCATTTAAATGAATATTGATTTATTGTTAATTTTTGCAATACACTTTTAAAAATATTTTAATATAGCAAAAGCATATAGTCATCAAATACTTTACATTAGGAATATATTAATCAGAAATTTTGAATCGTTTAGGTATTTCCGAAAAGGTATATCCATAGTTCTAGTTACATGTTCCTTGGTAAGTAAAATCACTGTATAGAAAGTTTGAATTGCGATGGTGTTTTTCAACGATCCATGAGCCCAGTAATGTCGTGCACTGCTTAAAAATGCGAAAGCTGTCACAGGTTCAAAGCACACTTTTGAGCGAAACATGTCCAATAAAGGGGTATCGCAAGGTAACATACGAGGATCTTTACTTTCCCCTGTATATAAATGAATCGCTAACTCATTAATGTAATTTATCTATAAGCCTCATCTGTATAAACTATTGTATGTTGTGCGTAAAACTGAATGGTGCAAATAAACATTTTAGATTTTTTTTTTTGATTATGCAAGTAAAGTTTCCTGATGATGTTTCTATGAAAAAAAAAAAATATATAATTCTTAGAGTGAGTCAAGTCAAAGTTAAGGCTTTTTAAATTCACGAAAACCGTTATCGTGCACTTACGAATAGTCAGAATTAAAATATTTGCACGATTTAGAGTCGTTGGTCCTAGGGAGAAATACCAGCAAGAAAATCCATGGCTATATTCTTTTAGAATATGTGTATTTGCAGTCTTATTACTTAATACAATAGAATCGTGAAAAGT
Organism: Diloba caeruleocephala; assembly: GCA_947459985.1. Classification (NCBI taxonomy): domain Eukaryota; kingdom Metazoa; phylum Arthropoda; class Insecta; order Lepidoptera; family Noctuidae; genus Diloba; species Diloba caeruleocephala. The sequence goes on from OX381609.1 coordinate 795,532, forward strand.
TATGTGAGGACAATGCATGCCAATGCGTGGGATAAATACACACATATGCACGATGATAATTAATTGCCTTACAATAAGATTGCTATAGCAGTTAAAAGCTGACTCTGAGAGCTGACCTAATGGGGCACCCGTTCACGGGCATAACGCATGTATCAGCATGGCTCAGCTCAACCATAATGCAGGGAATTTAACAACCCAACAACACCACCCTCAACAAGATACGTTAGTGAGCATGACAGACTCATACTGCCCGGTTACAGGCTGGTTATGTTATTACTTTAGTGGTCATATTCACAACAATGTAAGCATGGTTGATGTCACAATTACCTAGTAATATCAATAAGAAAAGAATAAATTATTATACATATAATTCAAAATTAACATCATATATAATAAGATTATTGTTCTGATGTTATAAATTATGATTTGATGATGCTGATCTTTAAACATGTTTTAAATATTATTAAAATCGGATGCAGGTATAGTATTTTTGTAATAATTTCAGTTTAGACATCGTAGTCATGTCAATCCGTGCTACCAATTAGAAAGCGCCAAAGAGTCGCAGTGTGCAGGGCAGAATGGCACCGTTGGAGGACTTTCCAGCCTGGGCAATGCAGCGCCATAATCTCTTCGTGGCGGTCAAAGAGGGTGACATCTCGCTTTCGGTCGTGGTTCAGTCCATCGTCCGGAGCGAGAGCACGTGGGCTGCTGTTGCCTTTTTTTTTTGCGAGGACGTGATGCTAAGCAAATGAGGTGGCAGAGTGGGGGCGGGAGGAGACCACCACTGATCCCCGCCGAAGAAAACGCAAGGCGCTGAACGATTTCCGCCCTCCATGAGCAGCGGCCTGCGGGTGACGAACTAAGGGCAGTTACTCATGCGAACAGAAGCAGGCTTGAGAGGCGGAAGCAGAAGCGGGCGGTTCGTGTGTTATGCGACCGCCTCTGTCGAGGTATGTGCGGCCGGCCAGGTCGCACAGAGACGGGGCCCGTCAACCTGTGACGGGCCGATACCTGTCGGGGGCGTGGTCTTCTAATGCTGATAAGGCGAACACGCGATGGAAGCCCATGAGGATCTCCCCACGACAATAAAAGGGCAGTATGGTACGCCAGACATCTTTTTGGATGTACTGATTGATACTACAATATTCCCTTAACATCAAGGTTAAAGCATACCTAATAATTGACTTAAATTTAATATAAAATAACAGAAATTTTATTGTAGACCCTTACAATGTTTTTGTTACTGCAAAATCTAAAACCCGGTACCGCCAGTTTGGTGCATTATTGTAATATTACTTGAATATGTAATGCCACCCCATCTCATCCCGTGGATGTCATAAAAGTTGACTATGGGGTTAGCTGGAGGATGGGCAGCGGCATTCCTTCGAGTACATTTGTAATCTAATTGCGATCGCCAACCCGTCTGCCAAGCGTGGCGATTATGGCAAAACCCAATGCGCACACAACACAAACCCATACCGGTCGTTGTGGCAACCTTTGGGGAAGGCTTCTGTTCAGCAGTGGTCGTTTTTCGGCTGAAATGTAGATGATGATGATGTAATGCCTGTCTACAGTGGAGACAAAGTACGTTAACGTTAAATAGTGCCTTGTATGTGTGAGTGTTACACTTTTTAATTAGGTATGTTCAGCAAATAAACAGTTTGATAGCTCAGTGTTAATCATCAAAGAATTTTTGTTTCCGTGAAAATATGAAGGAATTTACAGTTTGCTTAATAAATTAGCAGCAGTTAATAAATACCGACACGAACGCTATTAGTTTAATCTTCACTTGTGGAATATTTGTAGTGAACTCAAAGTATTCAGCTTTGTTGTCCCAAGGTCATAACAACTGATCGTTATGGATTTATATACTCTTTTGTCGTACCTGGATAAATTGGTTCCACTATTATAAATCAACTTTTAATTATAAATATTTTTTTGTACAAAGACTGTATCACACGCCCCAAAATTAGGATGGCTCAGACAGTACAGTAGCCAACAGCAGTCTATATGATAAAAAGAAAGAAACAGTGCAACCGATAATATGTTAGCCACGTCAAGTGCGTGTGGCACAATCAACAAAAAAACTTCGAGTTCAATATTATAAAATCGCCAGCATACCGAGAAAGACGTCTGAACTAAGCACTTGAGTATGAAATCTGGCTTCGGGGGATCCGAATCCAGTAGAGCACGCGTGAGATGCTCGAAAACGAGCCATGTAGAATACCGCTGCATAACTTAACCAGAGGTATTTTGTATTGTATACATTGAGTAGATTAATTTTATTAAAAAGTGATTCATTTTTAGATTTTTCTGTGGGGAACACTAATTTATCAATTATGATAAGTAAATCTGTAGCAAATTGAAAACATTTTAATTAATAGATCATAACCAATTATTTTGTTATATAGGGTAGGCGTAGGACGCGATAGAGACGCGACCGCACGCGCACTGGCGCGCATGTTACGTGCACTACGCGTCCTAGACGCTGTCAGCCTGTGACAGCGAACCAACCTTCTCAATCTCCACTTCTCATTCTTCGTTTGTTTTGTTTTATATAAATGTTCCATATTACACGTGTTCACACGAGAATGGGGAAATAAAATGTCCACCCGGGCAGTGCCCCCTGTACCCGGGCAAGCGTATCCCATTTTCAGGTGCCGCTGGTCCTGGGGTAGGCGTGCTCGCGACTCGGAATTTTTATAGAGGCCTTCTTCCTCAGTTAAGCCAAGATCGGTCGAACGTGTCGGTTGGACGTGACCACGACACTCCAACCAAGGTTACGATATCGACGGTGGCAGGGAAGGAGAGTCCTCCCACTACCTGCTCGGGGCAGGGTGAGGGCACACCGAGCCCGCCACTAGCCCCCCATGCTCCTCCGAAAACGGAGGAGCACCCTACAGCCTACCTACAACCCAAAGACTGGGCCCGTCCCTGTCAGGATACTGGTCACCGGGCAATAAGGTCCTCTAAAAAGTGGAGTAGTTATTGCCCGGTGCCCAGGGTGCACTGGCCCGACGACTGCTCTTCCCCCCGGACGTATCAAGAGACCAGCAGCCACCGAGCACGAATTACCTATATTGAAATATTGTTTCTTACAGATGAACTAATGTTAAGCAAATTGATGATGGCTAGGTAGGCCGTAGGGTGTTTCTCCGTTTTCGGAGGAGCATGGGCGGGCTAGCGGCGGGCTCAGTGTGCACTCACCCTGCCCTGAGCACCTATTGGAAGGACAACTCCTTCCCTGCCACCGTCGATATCGTTACCTCGGCTGGAGTGTCACGGTCACGGTGGTCACAACTCGCGGCTTGTACCGGGACCGAGGATCTTAGCTTAAACTGGCGGATGTTACGATACAGACCCCTGCTTAGGATTCAAGCTCCTCGCTTCCTCTTTTGTCCGCTAACATTTCCACTAGTAGCTTCCACAGAGCCAACAGCGGGTATAGTCGTGCTATAATTTTATCTTAAACAATTACCTAATTAAAATTACTTGGTAGGAAGAGACATATACCTAATATTATGTTCGTGATTAGACTGGCTGTGTGTACATGTGAGATGTGTCTGTGAAGGCGAGCGCCTTATTGATAGGATTTCTTAGTTATATCCTTGGTAGACAAACAAACATCGACTATCTCAATTTTAGAATTACGTAAAAACATGAGTTTCCTATCGCGTGCGCAGGTTTCCCTCTCAATATCTATAATTAAGCGCATTCTCATCCGTTACATCTATCGTCGTTCGAGGCTACGCTACACAGAACGCGGGACGGTGGCGAGGCGCAGCGGCGGCTTTCTTCATATGGGCAAGTAAAGAACACACACGGAGAGGGAAAAGCAGGGGCGGGTCCCGCGCAGTAGCCTTTTCAGCGTTTGCTATGCTCGTGGTATTGCGATCAGTAAAAAATCACACATTTGTTACACAAATATTTTTTGTTGTTTTTATTTAGTATTACCTAAGTATATACAGAGACTAGTATTAATACCTTAGGCTTCATAAACGCAAATAATAGTAATCTGCGGATAAAATTTATAAATGTGTGTTGTTAGATATAACGGATTGCAGTTCTATCTAGTCTTTGTTTTTTGTGACAAGTTATCACATAGCTGACTTTGGGAGTTAAATTCATCGGTACCTATTCGGTAGACACATTTTTCGTGACTACAATTACACGTTATGTTAGTACAATTTGACGGCACGGTTGATGCAGTGGCTGATACACTCGGCTGCTGCGCACCGGGTCGCGGGTTCGATTTCCGCACGGAACAAATATTTGTATGATCTGCAGGTAGTTCATAGTTGTTTCGGGTCTGGGTGTATTGTGTGTAAAGTTTGTGTCTGTAACGCACCCACGACACAGGAGAAATCGTAGTGAGAGGCAGTTTTATAAAAAAAAGTTTTTACATAAATATCACGTTTTCTTTCAAGGGCTTAGTTAGCCCAGCAGTGTAGGTATACCCTCAGTTGGCTTGTAACAGTAGCTATTCGGGTATTACGTGCCATATAATAGGGGGCAGAGGTGACTGCCATTTATTGAGCACGATTCAAAACTACTTTCAAATAACCTAATGGAAAAGCTGGACAAGACTGCTCGTAGTTTATTATTTTTATTTCAACTGCGGAAATACATCATGTACTTACTTTCTCCGCCTCCAGGGATAGGCGCAGGGGTATCCTACTACCATCGGAGCGCTCTAGCGGAAGGAAGGCGGCTGTAAAAAGGTGCACCCCCCCCCACGCACATCTCAGGGAGGATTGTAAAGGATTCCTCTTTGTTGCGTATACAGCACCACGTGGCCACGTGCTGGCCGACGTTTTCCCGTAGGTGACTCGGTATGCCGTAGGCACGCAGATTCCCCAATCTGCACCATCTTCCGGAGCATAACGCTCTCACAGGTGACCATTGCACTCCAATTTTCATGCTCTACCAACGTAGCCGGTACTACTGCCGGCAGAGAGATCTTGCTCGATACGATGGACCAGGATATGCCGTTCGGCAGTTCACGCCAATCACTCCTCGAGCGTGTGCTGTCCAATATCGTTGTCGCTTTCAGTCGTTGCACTGGGCCATGAACTCGCGGCCTATCCTGTGCAGATACGCATCCAAACAGCCATGACGCCATGGTGAAGGTGGATGACGTGTTCGCACCTATTGAGCTAGGCTCCGAACACGCGCTTGGTTTAAAACTGCAACCTTAGGCACTCTCGCTACTTCTAGAGTGCGCGCCGACCAGCCAGCCGCCTCAGCCTATCGAACTCGCATGGAGACGCGCTTGCCTGGCGGAAAGACTGGGAATCGAATCAAAGAATGCTCGGTAGCTGCGATTGCCAATTACACTACACTATAATTACAAAGTAGTATATGATCAATAGGCACTCCTATTCATATTATGGCTGCCAAATCTCTCAAATATTTGCTTGCTACTGTCGAACTTTAATATGATAACCACGAACGGAAGCGATTTGTTTGTTGACCATATGATTTACCTTTTTTTTCTTATTCAACTCAAGGTTTTGCCCAGCAATTTGACTATGCGCTTCTTTTTTTTTTTTAAACGTTGCCCCACACTAGGATTTCTCCTGTGTCGTGGATGCGTTTACAGTCAGACATTTCACACACAATACTGGGTGTATTGTGTGTGAAATGTCTGACCCGGAACAACTACCTGCAGATCATACAAATATTTGTTCCGTGCGGGAATCGAACCCGCGACCCGGAGCGCAGCAGTCGACTGTACTTGGAAGATGTTCAGCAGTGAACCGCAGTGGGCTGGTATAATGGCAACTAAATACTAGGAGTACTAGGTAGGCAAAGGAATATCGGGGTAGGTATCAGATTGTCAAATAAAACATCCATATAAAGAACGAGAACAAATAATATAATTTATATCTGTTATATTCACATATTAACTTCGTTATGAACGAATTGCGCACGAGACGTGATGGCAGCGAACAATAGTGGCCTATGGCTTAGAGGTATAATCAAGGGTGCAGGAGTGCTACCAAGAGTGGAGGCTCGTGATAACCCAGCGTACCAAACGGACCAAGGCAATTGGGACATTTTGAATGACAAAAAACTGCCAGTAATTATGAAGAGGAAATCACTTTCTACTTATTAGAATTCAGAGAATGTATAGCCGAGTTGTCATCAAATGTCATGAGTCTACTCCGAATCTACAATCGTAAAATACGAATAAATCATTTCCCACAATTAGGTACCTAATTGACCCACTTGTTTACATAAATATGAATATAATTTGTCTATGTATTTATTTAATTAAAATTCTTAATAGATTTGGTGTTAAGAAATTGTTAAAATAAAAGTTAATACCAAAACGCTATCCAAACATGTTATGGTTAGAAACCAACCCTACCCACCCAAATGTCATGTGTCAACATTCCGTTCATTTTTTAAGAAGTTATTTTAATTAGTTATATCAAAACTAGAAATCATGCCTATACTGAGTAGGTAAATGTTACATAAATATGAAAACGTCAGAGTGATTGTATAGATAGTGTTTATTTTTATAAATATTGTGGCAAACAAATATTCGGCCCACCTGATGGTAAGCGGTTCATAGCCATAACCGAAACTGTGCCTAACGTTTGAACGCAATACCACGGCCATGCGAGCTACCGACCTTGCAAAAAAAAAATACGCCCTTTTTGACGAGCCCCATGCTGTAAGACTCTGAAAAACTCGATAGGGCGCCGATTCCACCACCAATCATACCAATTTGTTCAAATAACATTTCAATCTTACATGTCAGCAAGATTTCCAGGATGGAATATTTATATTAAGGCAAGTTAACAATTAATCGCCTGCCGGCCACCACATCTCATGCGCGCCCGAAAGTAACTTCAAGTCAAACAGTTAACAATAATAAACTGTTAAAAATCAAAGTGTCGTAAGGTTGTTTCAAAGTGTTTCACTAGCGCACAATCTTTGTAAAGAGACTGAAAATGTTAACTTCACTTAGTTACATATCACAATAATTATTTTAATATTATTTAATTCATTTTTACTATACATCTACAACTTGTGTTTAACGCAATCAGGAAGTTCCACGCTCCACTATTAGCGTACGATCGGAATACATAAATGTTAAGTCATCGATCATGCTCGGTATTTACACAGAACCTAATTAAATTAGAGCATATTTTTCATTAGTACAGCGTTCGGAATTTGATTTAGATTCAGCTAATGTTTCTCGTTTGGAAGAAACCAGGAGTATAATAATGAGAGCATCGATTAGTGAGGTGCTTGACCTAGAGCTTGAGCTAGACCTGGTAATGTAGGGTTTAGGTTGACTGATGATGCCTTCACCACAATGACTCAAATTCAAACCCAATCTCAAACTCCAACCGCCAGCACTAATTGGTAATTCAATAACTCTATCAGCTTTGAACGTGACTTGTACCAAAATAGGACTCCCAAGCACAATAAAGCTCAGCTGCTCCGTCTCGAATCTGTATCAGAATGTACGTTGTGATGTTGTGTCCAAGAGTGGTAGTAACTAACCTAGACCACAAATACCTGTCGTGATCCTCGCAGTCGAAATTACGCATGCAAAGTTAGGTAGCGCTGTTTTTGTACGACCGAATGTTGCAGGTTGCAGTTGAGTCCATAGCCTCCACGTAATATTGATTCCGATCAAAATCTAACTGCAGTTTGAACGATTATATTTCTTACTAGCTGGGATCCGCGGATCACCCGCCGTTTAAATTAAAATAAATTAGATAGGTTATAAATAATTTAGAGTACTACGGCATAGACAGTTGACATTGAGTATACATATATTGGATTTCGTGAGTTTAAATTTTTTTGCGCGAATCCCTAATAGATTTTCTCAAATAAAAGTAGCCTAAGTTATTCCTTATAACATCAGCTACCTGCCAGTGAAAGTCCCGTAGAAATCAGTCCAGCCGTTTCGGATATTCGATCGGGAACAAACAGACAGAAGGACAAAAAAATAAAAAAATGTTGTAGGTACCGTATAACCTTTCCTATGCATTTAGTAAAAAGTGGTTTTGACATTACAAACAGACACTTCAATTTTATTTATTTGTATAGATATACACTATCCATGCGTTAAACACAAGATTTTATTGAAGTATACATGGACCTTAAAAAGCTGCTATGATTATAATTTGTTGAAAAAACTGACGTGACTAGAAAATATTTAGGATCAATGCCAATTAACGAATTTTGTGCCGATGTGAGTGATTAAATAATTGAGTGCATATTACGTTTCGAGATTCATTTAAGTGCTTCAGGATTAGAGGTATAAATATTTATTCTTTATCGACTTAGCACATTTTCACACGAGGTAACCAAAAAATAAGTTCCAATACATAGAATATAATCCCTACGTTTCAACGTAGAACTCCAAGGGCGACCTGCCCTGTGGCGCCACTTCTTGAATATTGGTTCTCAGCGACGCAACCCGTCTCGGGCAACTCACGCGTTAATAATATTAAATTAGTTTCGAAAGTTGAAAAATTAGCCTTCTGAGATTGCATACAGTACGGCTCCGATATAAAAAAATGTACGACTGAATATGTCTATGATAATAGGATAAAAAATTATGTCTTTCGGATAACTTGATTTTACATTGCCATTTTATGTAGCAGACTCAGAATAAAACACCAAAAAGGATACTCTTGCGGAACACTGTCGCAGACGCATAACCTAAACGCTTTTCAAGTGTGCGTACTGCGGAAGTAAACGTAGGCTACGCTTACATTCGTTTTGTTTAAAAATTTCGAGCCGAGTGCGGAGAGAGTCGCACTGTCAGTCGCACATGGCGACGCGTCACCACGCCGTATTAGATGTTCCATAGAGTGGCGACGCCAACAGTCGGTCTGACCCGCCGCATTAGATGTTTCACGTCAATATTGTTATAGTGAGTCATTTTCGGCACAGCCCCAATCGTCATAATTAATTAGAATTCGGGAGCAGCGTTCATAAGCAAATAGCAGAATAAACGGACCGCCCAGCGGAGTGGTGTCATGTCCGTCACCGTTCAATTGGTTACGGTTGCATGTGCCGACTACCCGTCTAGGTGTTATTATTCAACGATAGCAAATATGTACCTATATGCAGTCAGTACTGACTCCTCAACTTGAATCGCATTATGTCGACAGACATTTTATGTAGAGTTTTAGCTACCACGTGTGAAAACGGCCTTTATATCGAGAAATAATAATTTAAGAAGTATTTGTATTTCATTTATAAATACCTACATATTAGCGACATCACATTTAAGACGCATGCATGTGCTTATTCATCATAATCACATACATACAACATACGTATATTTAAATGTTTATATACTATATACACCCCATCTCATGTAAGCATATTATATATAGAACTCAAGGCAGTACACTGAACAACCGAATACATAAAGCATCTTAGTATGCACACACACTTGTACAGTTTATTCAGAATGTGACAAACAGGCCATGTATTCAACTATTGAGATATACATAAGTAATTATAGTATTTAATATAATTTTGTTCCTAAACTTTTAAAAATACATTTATTGGTACTGGAGCGTTCAAAATTTCCACTGGGTCATATGTACTTAAAATGTTATTATGACGTACGAAAATTCATTTTCATTTTCAAGAAGTATTTTAATATGTCAGCGATTTTCTATCGATATCACCTGATAAGTTATCTTATTAGGTATTTGTACAGAGACAAAAAACTGTCGTAACAAAAATAAATTAAAATTTACATAGCTTATTAAATATTCTAAGCGGAAACAACAATGCATTGTATTGAAATTGTCTCTAAGATATCAATAAAACTTCAGTAACAAATATATTAAATATCTAGAAATCACATTCCTGGACTACATTCAAATTATATAATCAAGTCTTTTGGTAATCGAAGGCAATAGTAGACTTTATTGGTGAGATTTCTAGAATAAATAATTGAGAACGATTCCATCGCTCATTGCCCTTCTCCGTTAACGATTCCACAATATATGAATCGCTAAACTTGCACATTTCACAAACAAAAAATATTAAAAAGATTACGATCTAATATTTGGTCTAGGATTAAAAAATCATGATTCCCTGTGACCGTAAGTCGTAAAACATTCGAAATAGATAGAAAAACCGGAGATGTATATCATCTACAGCCATTATATATTTGTATATATAGTAATATAGACAACGTGGACACACACAGCCCTACATTAAGTACAGTAAGTAACACGAAACATTCAGTATAACATTTGTCATGATGTTCATCAATAAATAATAATAATTATGTAACAGTATTGTTCGTCTGTTATGCCGAGTGAAACAACAACAGTGATATTGTTTTAGAGTGTGAGTGAGAAGTTTGTACGTGAGTCGCGTGCGCTTGCGCTCTAGCAGATGAAGAGCGAGCTGCGCCGACGCTCGCCGTCAGCTCAGGAGCGGAGCGGCCTCGGCTGGCGGGTGTCGTATGCGCGGATCACGTCCGCCTGCGACACACTGCCGCCCTCCTCTTGCGAGAACGCGAACCCGTCTACACACACTCGGAACTATTATTGCCTCATACCACATTATATAGTATCATTAAACGTGTAAATAAATGAACACAATGATTCTATCTGGATCAGCGTGAAAACCACAATCGTGTGCGAAACACAAACTGTGTGAACAAGAAAATTAAGGTAATACCTTGATGAATCCTCTAATAGCTCTGCGGTAAATAAAGGGTGTATCTATGTGTGTTAAACGCGTCAGCGGTGCGTGGTGTGTGCCACGGAGTTGTTAACAAATGGAGTGCTAAAACGCATTAAACCATTATGCCCGAACCGAAATAAACCTGCATCGATGATCGCTGATACGGTGTACGAAATTGAGCTACCCGTGAATTTTGATATGAGTTGTCGCGGCAACATTTGCGGTGTTATATTCTACGAATTCTAGGCATGTTAGCAATCCATTTGTTTATTCCATTGTGGTGTACTCACGCGACAGTTCAAGCTCCATGGTGGCGCGCGTGGCGGAGCGGCGGCTGAACACGCTGCGAACGTTCTGCAGCAGCCGCGCCGTCTCCGTGAGGCTGCCACACAGAGCTCGCAGTGACTACTGAACCTTGCGCCCCACTCGGGTACTCGTGGCGACGATCGTGCGCGATCGATCGAATAGGGAGCCGACTAACGGATATACACCGCTGTCGATGTTCCGACTTTCACACAGAATTGTGAACTTAATAAGTTCGTTCCCGCATCGTCGTTATAATGGGACAAAACTTTTGACCCGAACATAAATTAACCATCACCAATCGATTAAAATGACAATATAGGGTCTTACTCTAATAATGGAAAATATTTTAAGGCTAGGCTTTATTAATGGTATAGAATTCATTTCACATATCAATATCGGTTTTACCGATAATAAATAGATTAATATTAGTCTAGTCGACTAACAAATGATTTACTGACTGTATTATTTAATAAAATAAAGTTTGGTGTTATGTATACGTATAGATTTACCTCGTAAAATATTTTCCATTATTAAAGTAAGACCTTATATAGTTAAAGCGTGAGTGTCACAAGTACCACTTGCCACTTTTGGTGAGATGTGAACTTGCATCTATCAGCAACAGTGGCAGTGTGTGCAAGCGTATGCGAAGCCATGCAAGCGCACGTACCGAGGTACTTACACGTGGCGAGCCGGACCAGCGCGTGCCGTGTGTCCGCCGCGCTGTCCGGGGAACAACCACCATCAGTTAGTCATACATACCTGGCTTATCTTACACCAATACGCAGATTACAGACTATACGGATACTCAGCTTCCTGCCCACCGTCCGTCAAACGCACAAGTATAATCAACGTGAACGGCACGGCAGAAGTTAATGATCAATCTTATCTAAAGTCTTCAGATTTAAGAACTTAATCTGTTTTTGTGTAGATCACATTTAACACACAAAAACGCAGATAATCCTCCATCCCAAATCCAAAGGTTTCTCATTAGATAGAGTATTACATCGGCCGTTAATCCTCAGACGGTGCGTGCGTCAGTTTTCTCCCCGTCGCTTGTATGCCGTGTGAACAAGCTTTGTATTTGAACGTGTGCGCCGGGCGATGATTAAAGTAAATCAAGTATCAGTATAGTAAGTTATCCGTGACTGAAAGAACACGCCCCACACGTATATTGCTTTCTAATTTTATTTCAATCATAATGATTGTGTACTGTAAGAAAGTCGTCATAGATAACATCATCTATACAGCTAAGGGTGGGCGGAGGACTCTTGTTGAGTCTAGCCCATATTTCGCATCCATTATTTGCTTCTTTTTCAATTAAGCATTTCTTTTTCTATGGACGTGTGAAGCGTGTTCATTACAATAATTTTGATCACATAAACAATTAGATTCCGTCACCTGCGATGTAGCTCAATATACGAACAAAGACTAGAGCAGAAACTAGCCACTAGTTACTTAAAACAATATTATTCAATTAAACTGCTATTAAGATTGGAACCTTTTCAGCGAAATGGCGCGTCAATGTTTGTAAAAAAAGTCTCCACTACGAGGCACTGGACCAAGTAACGCGTTCCATGATGTGCAGTTCAAAGAAAAATCCAATCTTAATAGAAAATCGGGTATAATATAATATAATCGATACCATACCACAGTAAAATTACGAACAAGTAGCACAAATCGCACCGAGCATCAAAACGCCCAAACAAATGTCAAGCATTATTTTGGCATTACTTAAGACAACAAGATACAAAACGAAGTAGTGTCAACAGTTTTTATTAAAACAAACATGTACAACAACAGGGCGCGGCCCTCCAACGATTACTTACAATAGTTTGTACAAGTTGTTACTGTGCGATGATACACAGTATAATGAATACAGTAAACAAATGAACTGTATATATACATTATGTGTATACTGGCGCTTATGTTATAGTAACTAGACAAACTTGTGCAGATATTAAACGGAAGTCCACGATGAATTTAGTTAATTATCGATATATATATATAAAACAATGTGTCTTTGTGTTAATTATAGACTCGAATACCACTCTATCGACCGAGCTCAAATTGAGTTATGTTCGATACATTACTGCAATAGAAAGTTGTTTGAACAATTTTTTATTGTGGCACTGTGCAATATTACCGTAATGACGGAAATCAAAATAAACCACTGCGAAGTGTAGCAGAGTTCGACGTCTTTATTCATATAGGCAGACGACGGTGTTTAGTCAAATATAAATCAAGATTGTGTTTTAATAATGTATTTGTAATTTAATAGATTGTCAAAGTAATCTCGAACTGCTTGGGGCGGCCTTTTTACAGTCGCTCTCCTCAGCTAAAGGTGGTGACCGCCTTACACTCATCACCCCCGAGATGTGCCTATAGGCGTGGCACCAATAGGCGGCTCTAGTGTATCGTAGTGTACGAGGACCTGGAGCTTCAGTGCCGAAGATGCCCGCTCCGGTAGTTTTAGCCGTTAGGAGGCCGGCATGCCCCTCTGCGCTTCCCCCGGACGGAGGAACTACACGATATATTTCCACCGGGTTGCAGGTACAAATGGTCGAAATAATTTAATGAATTAATCGTTTTGCACAAGTTTGTTTAATTGGTATATTAGTCAGTATACATAAACATAACATTTTCTACTAAACTGTAAATTTCGCCGCAAACGACTCGATATATTTATAAATTCGTTATACATATTACTATATGGCTTTAGTGATTGGGGCGAAACTGCAGTATTAACAAGTGAAAGATAATAAAAGAAAGAATATAACATAACATGAGTGTTAAGATGGAAAGAACACAGAATTCCGGCAGGTTGGCGCTACGAAACTGAACGGTGTGTAACGTCTTAACGCAAAATGCTATAACTGATTCGTAGAATGACAGTTTCGCGAAATTTTATTAGTACGGAATATTCATCTACTGATACGTCTACATAGTTATCCAATTAGAAAAACGTAAACTGAATGTAATGTGCCCTTATTGCACGTGGAAATTAATAAATTCATAGGAATAAATTATTCAATTACTGTACAGTTTTCCTATAATTTCGAGTGACCTATTTTACATACTTATTTATGTATGATTTATCTGCAAGTATCTGGCTTAGTATCTATTACTATGGTATACTTAAAATAATGTTATTATCACACCAATGCATTAATCATATTAAAGTAAAAGTAGTTGTTAACTAAGTTTGTGCATGTGAAATGTATGTCTGCAAACTGTACCCACGGCATAAGAGAAATCCAGGTGTGGGACAAAGTATTTAAAAAAAATGAAAAAATTTGTATACATAAATATCTATAATTTACCGTTTTATCATTTTGCGATTCTGTCATTTTGCAACACTGTCATATTGCTTAGTTGTCATTTTGCGAAACTACACATTTCGCGTTTCTGACATTTTGCAACACCGTCATATTATTTTCTGTCATTTTGCGAAAATCACGTTTCGCATAAGTATCAGTCATTTTGCGATCCGTCATATTATATTTCTGTCATTTTTCAAAACCAACATTCTTTAAAAAAAAATTGAATTTCTGACATTTTGTTTTTCTGCCATTTTGCGAAACTCACATTTCGCATTTCTGAATTTTTAGCGCTGCCATTTTGGGACACTGACATTTTGCATTTATGCCGTTACACGCCCAAACCAATAATACATTTATTAGAAAGATCTGCCCATGTTGTCCATGATTTCAATTTAGGAGTAACGAGATTTCAATGTAATGATATGCATGTAATTTTTTATTTGTACACAAATGTTGTGGGCTCTTAACATGACTGCATAAACTATATGTACACATGAAGTGCTGTGCGAACATGGAACAAATATTATTCACACACACAGTTAGTAACGCCAGCCGGCCTTCGACTTGAAACAGCATAACATTAAACGAGAATAAATTACAAACATATTAAAACAAAGCAAATAAAAGTAGCTTAGGATCTGTACACATATTTACAAGGAACTACACAATGTACTGCACATTCGTTTATTTCACACTTAGGTATCTACATTATATAACAAACACATTTTACATGTGTGATGAGATTTTTATTGTATTTAAGGTAATATTCGATATCATCTTACAAACGTTGTTTTTAAATAATAATTACTAATATACTAGATATATGTATGAAGGATAATATGACGATCAATCGATAATCCGAATGAGTTTGCTATATACATATAAATTATGTATTAATTTAATTTCCGTCTAATTTTCATAACAATTGCATTTTATACTCTCAAAATAACATGTAGGCAGAAATGAACTAGAAAGATTTGCATCATTTATTTAATTATCGTTAATTTAATAGGAATTAATTACTTATTAAATTATTATATAGCAGTACGCGATATATCGATATGATTACGTAGATAAAACAGAATTTAAAATCGCAGCTGTGTTTACACGCCTGTGTATGAAATCAATAATATAATTTCAAGACAACGAGAGTGTAAGAGCATACATTCCGCTTCCTTTAGTAAAGAGATCATGATAACATTACAAAACAATGTTACAGAATACTTATGAAGCAAAATTATTGTCAAACAGCGTATGTTTTGTTTTGACGAACAAAAACAACGTTTATAAGTATTACTAATTTACTTACAAGGACCGTATCGTTCGACAAGACAATAGACCTCCCATACAAAACGTTCAAACACGTCTACATATACAAATACTTTTATCTAAATATACCGTTAAACGTATGTATTGCGATGAGTTTATTTTTGTGTATTGGGGCTTTATGTTTACGTTTAATATTGTACAATAGTTGGAAAATCCAAAAGTGCACGCCTCATAATCTTTATTTTTTTAAATAATAATTAAACTACATCGAATAATACCGTGAAAAGTTATAGGCTTCTATTCCTCAAAATACTGAAGCCTATAAAAAAAAACCAACTCGATAAGTGAAGCATTTCGCTCGTTATCGTGACCACAAGATACGGGATCCGCACATACAAACACACGGACGTCCATAACAGAACTTTTTTAAACAATTTTTTAATTAGTTTAAACAATAAAAAGAGATTTAAAAATATCATGAGTGTTAAAAATAGTGTTTTTTCTCAACATTTGTCTATTCATATTCACTTATAAAAGCAATAAAGAATAAAAAAGTGACATTTTAAGTTGGAGAATCACTCGGTGTGCGTAAACTGACAGTAATACCCATCTCAACGCTTCGCTTATGAGGCGTGCAAAATTAATCGAAAAAGCATATCAATCCAGAGTTAATTTAAAGAAGCACTAATGACTTAAATTACAACCCTGTTTACTTAACAGTGTTAAGGAGCTTGCGGCTCAATTGAAAACATCAGGTGAAAACGGCACATTTTCTTAAAGTCGTGTTCTATTTACTAGATAAAGGTATTGTGTGAGCCTCGTGATCAAGGGCGCCGTGTGCGTAGCACGCGCGAGACTTCGGGGGGATCTTTTACACTCCCCCCACCCTGAGATCTGCCTGGGGGCGGCCTTTTAAAGAGGAGGTGACCATTTTACACTCATCCTCTCAGATATGTGTAATTTCGATTGTAGAGGATAAACGTGCAAGTTCTTTCACTTCAGTGGCGAAGAGTCCATATAACGTAATTCCCATCGGCTTCTCTAAGGAATTGGTTACTGTATAGATCAACGACATTTGTATGCCTATAAACGAACACTAAGTTTACTTAATTTGTAGTAATAAAGCCTTATCATTTCGGCCGAACGAAGTCCGCTGCTGGACACAGGCCTCCCCCAAAAATCATCACAACGACCGATATGGGTGTGTTGTGAGTATGTGTGTGTTAGTCGACTTTTACGACACCCACGGGAAGAGATGGGGTGGTGGTATTCTGAGCCGGCACCACACGAAATAAAGTCTAATATTTTTTTTATAGTAGCATTTAAATGGATTTCACTTGCTTTGAAGTAATACCGCTTCATCTTCCGGCCCTGGCCCGGGGGTTACTTGGAATCGGCGCAATGTCTTACTAGTGATATTGCAAAGGTTCGGCAAAAGGGTTTTACAGTCAGCCGGCCTGCCTGACGCCTACCCTCCTTGGGTATGCTAGTGTTGGTGGTTTACCGCCCACCTGTCTTAATTTTAATGTATACTAGCTGGGACCCGCGGTTTCACCCGCGTGTAATTTAAAAGAAATTTAGAGTACTTCGACATAGACACTTGACATAGAAGATATATTGGATTTCAAGGTTTTTATTGTTTTGCGCGGAACCCCAATCGTTTTTCTAAAATAAAAGTAGCCTAAGTTATTCCTTATAACATTAGCTATCAGCCAGTGAAAGTCCCGTCAAAATCGGTCCAGCCGTTTCGGAGTTTACCCGGAACAAACAGACAGACAGACAGACAAAAAATTAAAAAACTGTTTTTGTTATAGGTACCATATATACTTTCATATGCATTTAGTAAAAACCTGTTATTTTGACATTACAAACAGACACTTCAATTTTATTTATTTTTATAGTAGTTTTTTTGTTATAGGTACCATATATACTTTCATATGCATTTAGTAAAAAGCTGTTATTTTGACATTACAAACAGACACTTCAATTTTATTTATTTGTTTAGATTATAATTAGGAAGCGGATCAGTGCTATTATTTGAATCAACTTGCCTGTTTATACCTGCTTGCCCGGTAATAGGGCTCAGAAAAAGTCGGCAATACAACCTTTGCATATTCCTTATACTTTGTATTTTCGACATCTATTTAATTCGTTCGGTAAACAAGAGATTCAAAACACGACCTAAAATTTGAATTATAGTTTTGTTAATTAAAAATAGCCTTGAAGATATTTTGACAGGCAATATCGCAATTAGATATTTTACAAAACATCCTTGAAAAACAAAATACTTTTCGTCTGGTAAGCCCATTTGGGTGAAGGACGATATTTTATGGATCTTAGACTAGTAGTACATCTACTGTCTCTTTCATTTCATTACATTCCAATCGCTGTTTTGCTCACCTCACGTCATGTTTCCACGAACCAACCGATATCTAGCGAATTCTGACAGAGATAAATTGAAGCGTAATAGCATCTATCTGTCTCGAGTGCAAGCGAGACAAATAGATGCTATTCATTAATTGGTCGCGTCAGTTGAAGACAGATCTTGAGTTTGTTCACGCATACGTAAGTGCGGGGAATAAGGACTAAAATTTATTAATTTAATTTAATCAGAACGGATTATAATAATTTTTATTGTTTTGTGGCGGTATTGAATTTTCGTGATGGTGCCCGTTTACGCATGTTTGATTTATTTGGGAGCGAGCTTTTCTAGGAGCGGTTTACCTTCTGCAAGTTTCCACTCTAAGCCCCTGATTCTCTGGATAATTTTGGCATTACCTTTACCTAGATACGGAACATAATAACTTTAATTCTGATGTGTTCAATTATAACCTAAAATCTAAACACAACCGAATATATATATAATTGTCGTCATTAAATCTTTATAATCTATGCCATCTCTGAGCAGCCATTTTTCTAAGTCTAGTGGGATTTTTTTTTTGAATAGGAGTTGTATATTATATTTAATTATAAACTATGAAAACATTTAGGAACAAGTATAATAGGACACTCTTTTCAAATTTGAATTGCTCTGCTGAGATAGACGGTCTCGAAATCGAGACCACAATAACCTACATCTTTAAACGTGTAATTAAAAATAGATATACTTTATTCCTAGTGAAATATTTGTATGTATAAGATTTAATAAATTGTTTTTACTTCTGGAATTAATCATTAAAAGTGTATCAAAATATTTAGTGCCGATTAACCAACTATACTTATTGAGATTATGATTTTATGTTCATTACTTTCTAAATATATCTATCGACTCGTACCGTTTGGCCCACAACACATCCTAGTACAAACACTACGGTAACAGTTCACGAATGATATCTTCTAAGGTCTCTAACTAGTCTTTTCAAGACGGAGTATTTTATTTAAATATAAATTCCTCGTATTCCGGTGCACGTTTCGTACACATATAAAACTTGTAAATTGTGGCACACTGATATATCCTCTTTATCACATCTACAAATATGATGGAATGTATTAAAAGGTATAACTAGCTTAATATTCTCAGTAAATAATTTGTGTAAGTATTAATTAATAATTAAATTTTTATGATTTACATTGGAATCTTAGTACGATTTTGAAGATTTAAAGTACAGGAAGATCTTGGTAAGCATACAAAAACTAGCGGTACTCTGTAGCTCGGAGTGCAGCACTACGCGAGCGCCCACGCGACCACTTCGGTCAACAATATAAATATATTTACCATCTAACAGCACTCCCTTTTCTTATTCTTATCATATACTTCACGTACGTCCACCTCGGAATGAAAAGTGAACATCGACATTAATATTTACAAACAGTATCACATCGGCGACATTATCGATATACATGCATACAAAAATAGCAGAGGAAGATTTGAGGGAGGACTCTCGGGGAAGTCGGGGAACGCAGAGCCAATCGACTGCCGGGCGCGGCGACCGGGACGTGTACATCGACTGGCGGAGCTCGGCGCCGGCGGCCGCTCACGAGTCGCGGCCCGGCCCGCGCGGCACCTGCGGCCCGGCCGGCTCGCCGGGCCGCGCTCGCCGGGCCGCGGGTCATACGACGCGCGAGGGGGGGGCGCGCGGGGCGGGCGCCACGCCCGTGCGGCGCCAGCGCAGGCCGAGGGGCGAGCCGCGCGGCTTGCTGCGGCCGCCACAACAGACGTTACTAGCGGCCAGGCCGGCCCGTACGCTCGCGAGCGACCTCCCTGAGCCCGCCGCGAGCCTACCGCGTGCCGCGAGCATGACAGCGACGAGCCTTCAGATTACCCGCCTCCGACGCGTGATACTTTTCCTCCTCTAATCCCTTCATTCTATAGTCTATAACTGTCACCGACTCGGAACGTATTCCACGCGGAAGTTCACGACTGATCGTCCGGGGATTCGCCCCGGCCGGGTCACCGGTCTACGTAACAGATAGCGGGAGGTCGTGGCACGAGCGTACGTGAGTGCGGGGAGGGGCGATGCAAAGCAAACTAAACACGTAACATGAGTACGTACTGACAGTTGCGTGCGGACTAAACACTGGTGACTACGGGTTGCCGGCCGATCACCAACACGATACTTGGCAAGTACAGGTAGCTGATACCTATTCAAGCGTGCTACTGTAACATACAGTACAATAAAAATAAAAGTATTTAAATTGCAAGAATTCTACAGATGATTTTTCTTCTATATAAATCTGAGACAAATTACGCGAAAGCTACTATAGATAACTACACTTTACGTGTACTACATAAAAATGTAAATATATTGGAAGTCAGCCGGCAACGGTACACAAAGACGTACAGAATGCATAATATAATGAAAATACGAGTGATACGAAATATACACCGCGATCAGAACAAATAACAGCTAATTATAAACAGTTGCAACTGTTACATTATTCTGGTCGGGTTTTCAACATCAAATAAACTATATACAAGTGGTGAGGAAATAAAATACTGGAGCTAGCATTTATGTAGTATCTACTGGAGGCTCCTGGCATTATAAATACATTATTAAAATATATTTTCAACGTGTTGCATATCTGTTATCATCTATCATCATCCACTCCCACCCTAGAACAGCAGGTAGGTATATTACATAATTAATAAAGTAGATACTTCATACATACCAACGCGACTATAAAATATTAAAGTATAATGTACAAGACATATTATACAAACTGTAAACTCATTATAAATATTAGTAGGTCAATTTCAGTCTATTCATTCCAAAATAATGCAAACGGTAGGAGCACACAATGCAATCACTCTTCCAGACTCGTATTTCAAAATCTTGAGGGGATTTGCTCAGAATAAGTAACTGCCAAAAAATGTTGCCAAAGTCAAAAAAAGTCGATTGAGTTAATACCTAAATAAATTGGTTTCGTGATTCTTATTGTTAGCTTATTGCGAGCAAAATATTCTGAGATCACACAGCAATTGCTCCAAACAAACGTAAACCCATAAATATTTTATCATGCCAGACCCCAAAATCCAAAAATATTTTTCACACCCGTGCTTGTGCAAAATCACCATGTTTTGTATTAATTAGAACGGTTTCAGAAAACTCTCAAATCTTTTCATTCTTGTCTCCAAATTTCGTGCATTTTTTTTTTTGGATGAGTGTGATTTCATTAGTTTATGGTGGTTTAGTATGACTTCAAAGAAATGCTCATTCGTCATAGGCAGCCGCTAGCAAGTTAGAGGAAGTGGAGGGGGGTCTTTGTTTCCTCAAACTTTACAACAGCTGCACACGATGATGACCTACGACAGAGCATCCCACTATTCCGACACACGCGCCTGCCTCGTGTATAACACGTGTCGTTTAATATCATAGTGTACTTACGAGTGCCTCGGATGCGTGAGCAGTGCGGTGGGGTCGCGTTGCTTGATCTCGCTCTCCCGCACCGCCTCCGTCATCGACTTGAACGCTGAGTTGTGCACGCTGGAATGTGTTGCAGACACGTTAGTACATGATTAACGTCTGTTATTTGTGTAGAAGAGGGCAGAATGACTACTTGATAATTGGAACAAGTCACTTGGCACCCCACTTCCCCAGCCACCCCTTCGCACTCGGCTTCACTGTTTACACCGCTGTGATAGTTTGAGTGGAGCTGATACCCATCGACTGTCAACGTATGTGAAGCGAGTAGTGCAAGCTGATGAAGGAAAACCTCGCGAGGAAACCTAGACCTATGATGTTCTGAAATCGCCAACACGCAGAAAGTAAGCGAGGTCTTTGCTATGCAGTGGGGCAGTTGGCTGCTATTGTTTATCATAACTTCGTAAAACATCTGTCAATAAACGTACAAGTTAAAAGTAGATGACATCTAACCTTTGTTGTGAATCTGAGCGAATGTAAGCCAAGTCGGTAATATAGTTTCTTATGTTTGCTTCTTAAGCGAAGCACCGAGTCACGTCTATAATGAATATATGGTTGTTAGTAATGTCGGATTGAGCTCAACGTAGGCTTGCTTACGGCCGAAATTAATAATGTATCTAATATCGATCGATTATTAACTATGGCCGTTTGTAACTACATTTGAAATTAAAATATTAAGTTATTTACGATCTATATACGAACTACTCAGAGAACAAGGTCTAATAATAACTGTAGGTTAGACACACATATATAACGTTTGTTAAACGAACCGTCTACAGTTACAATACATATACACCGTCAGCCAACAATGAATTAATGTACTTCATAAATGCTAGAACGTAATCTACAAATACTTTCGATCGAGATGACGTAGAAGTACGCCTGTGATACGGTCAAGAACTAAACGACACCCGCAATGCTGAAAGCTAAGAGAAGAACTACGCAAATATGGCAGTCTAGGTATCTATTGAAAGTACGAGTAGACGGTACATAAGCGAGCTTGGTGGAGTGCGAGAGGGGCGCGGGCCTGCGGCGCTGCGCGCTCGGCCGCAGCAGGCGACGCTGGCGCAGCAGCAGCGCCAGCAGGCGCGCCAGCAGCGCGTACAGCACGGGCTGCGGCAGCTCGCCCAGCGCCACCAGCACCTGCGGCGAGTTGGGCACGCCCAGCGTGTGCCGCACGCTGCCCACACCACCAATACGTTACACTTTCGGACAACGGCGTCGGCGCGACGATTTCCGTGCGGACCTTGTATACTTCGAATACAGAGTCGTGTACAGAGGGGTTGAGCGGCGCCATCCTTCTTAGATTCGAAACCAATAGTTTTGCTATATAAATTTAACTTATGACGCATCCTAACGGTAACGGAAACCAACGTAAGTCAGCAATCAGAATGTAAAAAAAATTATCTGCCCGGACAGAACACAACAAAAACGAACGGCGGGCTGGTTACCTAAGTCGCAGACGCTTTGCAACAGGCGTAAATTGCTCCAACGCCGCTGTCAAACGTCAATTTGGTATTACCTATACGCCGATAGCGACGAAACAGGCGAAAATCTCTGACGCGCCTCTGTCGGACAATCAATGAACTAAAAACGTTCATTATTTTTAGTTCCACTGGTAGCTACTGGCGCTAGTAACTATGCATCCACAATAGCGACAGTCGGGCGATGCCTTACGGAATACCAATTATTTTCTTTGCCACCGGTGGATCCTTGGCTGCGCGATAGCTGCTATCGCGTCTGCTGTTGCTGTTTTAAGCTAATCAGCCCACGGATTTTTTTATGTTCTTGGTCATTTAAAGTTTGCTGCGTTACTTCTCTATCCCTTTGCATATAAACTTGGCCCAAACTGAGATGTCATAAAAAAATCATTCATCATGCCCAGGGGTATCCAAAAATAACTCATGTATGTTCCGTGATTCTTGATAGTTTACGATTTTTATTATTTCTATTTCTTGAAAATTTTATGGGAACCGCTTAATTTTTTTTATCTTTATTTCTACAACGATTTTTCACATTCTTTTCTTGCAATTTTTATTGTTATGGATTATTCTTTCAGACATAAAATAATCATCTTCCCTAAGATTTGCCTATCATTAATTCAAGATATAAAAAATTTTATCGAAAAGGAGGAATTTACGTTAGAGTGATACAGAGTCGAAAGAACAGTCCATAAATACGCCCACTAGGGGTCAAAAAATTAATGTATATTAAAAAATTGTATTTTTGTGTATTTACCGCGGTTTGTAAATAACTAAAAACGGCGGGATAATGAATATCACAAAAAGGAATCTACATTTTATTTTATTAAAACTGTATTGTCATTTAAGTGATACCATATGCAAAATATTATTATATTCTTCTACTAACAAATAATTCACGACTTTAAATTAACATTATTATCTATCTCGGTTAATAAAGCACAGTTATGTTTTCTAAGACACTTTCGCATGTATTTATATATTTTGTCTTTAGCTAAAAGACTAAATGCCAAATCAAATCAAACGTCACGTCCAAATGGTTATTATTATGAATATGAAGATTATTAAATATACCTTTTCAACAGTAACAAAAATAAGCAAGATCACATGATTTCGAATAATAAATTAAAATGAATGATTTTTAATGGGATTTCCGTATCAATTATAGATATCTTTATTGCAAAAAAATAAAGAATGTGAAAAAGCCTTGTAAAAATAAAGATAGAATAATTTGAACTGGTACCCATTTTTTTTAAACTTAAAAAAATATAATAAAACACTTTTAAACGGATTCTATCGCGTATATTTTGATTTTTGATTTTCCTGACGTTTCGAATACTTTGCAGCATTCGTGGTCGCAGGATGACTAAGGTGACAGGCGTCGTTACAGTTTTAAAAAGTTATTTTTCTTTTATCTACCGTACAATTTTAATCAAAAAATTAGTTTCGATGCACGCAGTAATCACTCACAGTGTCTTGATGTTTCTTAGTGCGGTATCTTGTTTGGGACTTTATTATTTTAATGACTGGATTCCAAACAGGTGGTACCTGCCAACCATCTTCTCTATTAAAATTAGGATGTTTTTTAATTTCAATAGCCTCACGAAACATTCTAGGTACATATCGGTTCTCTTTCGCGAGTACTTGAGGTTGATCAAAACGAAGATAATGGTTTGGTTTGTCTAAGGCATGTTCACACACTGCAGACTTTGTGGAGCGTCTATGCTTGACGTCAGCTATATGTTCTTTTATTCGGGTGGTGTTTGAAATCCAGTCATTAAAATAATAAAGTCCCAAACAAGATACCGCACTAAGAAACATCAAGACACTGTGAGTGATTACTGCGTGCATCGAAACTAATTTTTTGATTAAAATTGTACGGTAGATAAAAGAAAAATAACTTTTTAAAACTGTAACGACGCCTGTCACCTTAGTCATCCTGCGACCACGAATGCTGCAAAGTATTCGAAACGTCAGGAAAATCAAAAATCAAAATATACGCGATAGAATCCGTTTAAAAGTGTTTTATTATAATGTGTAATAATCGCGAAAATCTAAGACATTACTATTAAAAAAATATATAACTCGGGAACTATTAAGAATCACGAAACATCATCATCATCAGCCTCAGGGCGTCCACTGCTGAACAAAGGCCTCCTCCTTAGATTTCCACAACGAGACCGCTCGTTATTCAATGACTCCCAGCAACTTTCACCAGGTCGTCTGTCCACCTCGTTGGAAGTCGCACGCTGCGTTTTCCGGTGCGCGGTCGCCACTCGAGAACCTTTTTCCCCCAACGGCCATCAGTTCTACGAGCTATGTGCCCCGCCCATTGCTACTTCAGTTTACTAATCCTTTCAGCTATGTCTTCTTAATATAATTCTTCTATGGATCTCCTCATTTCTGATTCGATCTCGTAGAGAAATACCAAGCATAGCTCTCTCCATAGCTCGCTCACTTGAATGACCTTGAGCTTTCTTATGAGGCCCATTGTGAGTGACCACGTCTCTGTTCCATATATCGTCACTGGTAACACACACTGGTTAAAGACTTTCGTCTTGAGGCATTGCGGTATTGTTGACGAAAAGATGTTGCGAAGTTTCCCGAACGCTGCCCAGCCGAGTCGGATTCGACGATTGACCTCTTTTCTCGAAGTTGGACCTACTTAACTGGACAGTTTGTCCCAGGTAGACATACTCTTCAACGACTTCGAGAACAGAGCTCGCAACCGATATTGGGATGGGCACGACATGACATTCGTCTTGCCCATGTTCATTTTAAGGCACACCTGTTGAGAAACTCTGTTGAGATCATCGAGCATTGTGCTGAGCTCTTGCAGCGATTCTGCCATGAATAGGATGTCGTCGGGAAATCGAAGGTGAGTGATATACTCGCCACTGATGTTAATGCCGAATCCTTTCCACTCTAGTAGCATGACGGCATCCTCCATGGCAGCGGTGAACAGTTTCGGGAAATGAGGTCCCCCGTATCACACCTCTTCGCAATGGAATTGCCCTCATGCTCTGTTCATGTACTCTTCGTTCGTTCGTTCGTTTCAGTATAAGCGCTTCAACACTTCGATATACCGATACTCAATGTGGCGGCGCTGCAAAGACTGCAGCACTGCCCATGCTGCTCCATGCTTCCGGTGTTGTGCCCTCAATTGAATAGCTTCCGAAAGACTTAAGGTACCGTTTCACCCGTTTCCAGAAGCCTCGTTATTTTTAAGCTATTTCAAGGCTATCCTAATTCCGTTCAGGCTGATATCCGGGATATCTTCAGTTAATTTGGAATATATATATATTTATTTGACATATTTTCATTTTTAAATTCACTTGAGTACACCACGAATTTTCTTCACCAACTTGAGGCACAATTTTACATCCGGGTCGTGTGGAATGGAAAGGAAGTACAATCACACCGATGCCTTTCCAAAACGATATGCTTAGTCTTACAAATCACTTCAATGAATGGCAGCTGTCGAAATGCTATGGTGGCGCTCGACTTCTTTATACCACTAAAGTAGCAAACAGGAATACGGCCCGCCTTATGGTAAGCCTAAGGTTACCATAACCTATGAATTGCCGTATAACACGCGTTGCCGACCATGTTAATGTCTTATCATGCTGTAGTCTCTTGGTGTAACGTCGATAGGTAGCTGATTCCACAACCTGAGCGTGCGTGCGTGGGAGGAAGTTTCTCTGAAACCGTACGCCACGAGACCATTTTGGCTCTAGGGTATGCGGATGAACTCCCTTCCGATGGCATGGATTAACTAAAAAGTAACTGGTAACAGATAGGTACTTCATTCCTATACTAAAACGAAAATACCTTTCGCCTGACTTTCTTACGATTGTATCGTCGAATAAATGTGCAAGGATTTAAGATATATACAAAATAAATAAAAGACGTAAGACATTGGAATTTAATTATATAATTGAAAATATTCGAAATCACATAATCAATGTTATTAAATAGTTGTGGGGCAAACAAGAGCAAGTGTTACCTACACTTTGCTCCTGTTTACCTCAACTTTTTATTTTATTCTCATCACTGTACTTTACGGTATCGACTAATTCATTTTGTATTTTATGAGTCGGGTAGTCCGTATGATGTTAATTGCAATAAAATACCACTGTGGCCGATCCGATCCAACCCCTTCGCTATGTCAGGTACAAAGGTAAAGGCGAGGCATTGGCTGTTAGCCAACGGCAGGAGCCCAACGGTGCGTGATGCGCAGAAAATGGTCATCAGCCGAACGACGATGACGAAAGCCATGTTGGCGTTTGCTCATTAGGTCATGATCTTCTAGGTATCCCAAGAGCTTTGTTTATCAGACGCTCCATCACCTTAGAGAGCATAGGGGTAGCAACAGGCATGTAATTCGATGGGTCTGATCTGTCGCCCGTTTTGAGCGCTGGATGCACGTTGGTAGTCTTCCACGAAGACTGAATTAGTGGAGTATGAAAGCGCAAAAAAGCACGATAGCACAGGACACAACTCAGCACACTGCTTCAGCACCACTGCTGCTATATCGTTTTTTTACAAAGTTCCTAATAGACTCTTATGTCGGCAGTTAAGGTGCACGGTTCGGCAGAGTTGGCCGTATGTCACTTGCACGAGTCAGTGGTCCGTTGATTTAAGTGGCGCATCCACTGAGATAAAATACCCGTCCGGTCGCGTAGTCAGTAGAATGTCCAGTAAGGAGCTTGTATGGCTCTCAATAGCTAGTATCCTTGGTCAAGTACTTTGTCTGAAGTCGATTGCAGGTGTTCAAAAAGTGTTGTAACCAAAACACCGCTATGAGACCTGTAAAGACACGCGTAGATTGTGGTGGTGGTTGGATGGTGTGACAACCTTGATTCACGCGCACGTAGAAAGAGGAGATCCCTGTCTTCGAGGATATGAAAACGTGTGAAGATGGCAACAGCACCTATCATCCTGGATATAGTACATACTAGGGTGGCGCAAAAAAAAAACGCGAATTTTTTTGAGTATTGAGTGAAAAAATGAAGGTTTTGATGTTTTAAAAGACCTCTCCAAAGGACGCTCAAAAAAAAATAAGAAGTCGCTTCAAATGTTTTTACATTTCAAGAATCGTCAAAAATCTTCGGGCGGAAGGACCCCCAATCCCCGCTGCAGCAGTAGCCGGGTCCACCCCGGTTTCGTTCTCAGGTACTACCACTGCTCCAGGGACTTTTCACAAACTAGCGGTTCAGCCTCCTAGGGTAGATATTAGGTAAACCCTGGGTTCACGTTCAGCTGCGGGCGGCCCAACGTTTCCTCAAGGAGCACCAGTAACCTTACTCTTAGTTGGGAACAGAAGACTGCAAAAGAGCAGTGTTATTTAGCAACACTCTTCTGTAAGGTGGAAATACTTCCCCAGTCCTATCTAAACCCCAATCCCAAACCCTGCTACCTCTCTTAAAATAATAATCGAAATTGTTTATTTTTTATAATACGATGGAGGATTTCTCCTGTGTCGTGGGTGCGTTTACAAACACAAATTCCACACACAATACACCCAGACCCGACACAACTACCTGCAGATCAATTATTTTTTCCGTGTGGGAATCGAACCCACGACCCGGAGCGCAGCAGCCGACTGTATCAGCCACTGCACCAACCGTGCCGTCATGCATATAATCATTTGTCATTTTCTAAGCGATGTGTAATGGCTACATTTGCGCAGTGCGACAAGCGTTTGTTCTGTGTCTGTTTCTTCATTATTATTTACTGTCTATGTTCTCAGTTATCTAAAGTTTTCTGATGTATCTATATCTATCTAGCTATAGCTTGCAAAAGTTAGGCACAAAATATATTAATACAGCACCGCCCCCGTGTTTCGGCATGAACTATACTAGCCCGTACAAACACTGCCGCCGCTCCCGTGATGCCTTTAAACAACAATTTTAAACGCCAACATACTGGTACGCAATATTAATCGCCATAATAACATTCCATACAGTTCCAGTGGTAGTTTGTACGAGTGTCGTCTTCGATTCTACTGTCACAAAACTGTCTTTTTTCTGTTTTTATTAATAAGGCAATATGCTTTTTTGCTGGAAATTCCATCGACTTGTTTTGTTACAAATGCACCTGTAATGGCAAACAAACTATTCTAATTTGTACCTATCATTGCCGAAATCGTTCGGATAACATTGTAATACAGCGTTAGTATTCAATAACCGGCCAAATTTTCAGAAACCATCTCAGAGTCGAATATACATAGAGTCTGTTTTTTTTTTTGGAACGGAGTTCCTTATCGCTCGTTATCGTTCTGATTTGCTTGCGATCTGAGTGCTAGACCGAAAAAAGTGTAACAATGAAAATCTACACCAAAAACCGACATTTTTTTGCAGTGATTTTTGTGGCACTTCCCGATCTCCTACGAAACAAAAAATTTGTCAATCGATTCAGGTAGTCGTCAATTTTGAGAATACGCAAAATTATTTATGATTTTAACGTTTAATTAACCTTTTTAAAAAATATAAATCATCATTTTCCTTATTCCCATTTTATGATTCATTTAATTATCATTGTTTTTTCGAAATGTCCCTCAAGCATACATTAATTTGGCAACGCACGCGCCACATTACAAGTGCATTATAAGTTAAGACATTTCTCGGACATTTTCAAATGTATGTTTTTATAACTTTTATTTTAAAATTGTCCATAATGTTTAAAATGCACCTCGGTTTGAACTCTAAATCTTAGTATTCGAATCTGGCTGGTCTTTGAAAACTAACTCTGTATACGAGAAGACCTGTGATGGATAAAATGGCAATAAATCTGATTATTATCTACTTGTACGTGCGGTAGGTCTCTAATTATAAGAGACCGGCTAGGTAGGTATCACCGCAGTGAATGTCCACTGTCACAGATAAAAAACTTAAAAAAGGTACCACCTCAGTGCCAGATATTCGCTGCCAAGCAGAAGTGTTAAAATATTAATCAGAAGTTCCAGATAGAAGGTTAGCACTGTAGCTAGTGAAACTACTGGGCATAAGACATTTTTTTTGTCCAATGTCTCAAGGTGACGAGCGCAGCGTGCTCACACCGAGCGACCCCCGGGAAGACGGCGCCGCGCACGTGGTCACGTGCCGCCGTGTGCGCAGCACTGCGCACAGCGAGGCGCGGGGGGATCCTTTATAATCCTCCTCGAGAAGTGCCTGGGGGCGACTTTTTTACAGTCGCCTTCCCTCCGCTAGAGGGGTTGACCGCTTTAGTCATCCCCTCCGTGATGGGCCTAAAGGCGTGTCACCAATTGGCGACTCTAGTGTGATCTTACGAGGACCTGGAGCCTCCCTTCGGTGCCGAAGATGAACGCTTTAGTAGTTTTAGCCGGTAGGAGTCTGGCATACCCCTTCGCCCTTCAACGGAACGAAAGAAGTTCCGTGTAGAATTTCTAAGGGACATAAAAAAAAAGTGTAATCCTGGGTAGCATAACAATTGTTACGGGCAGGTGTGACTCTCACCACCACGCGAATGGCTTGCTCGCCTTGTCACCACATTGTGTGAAAAGCTCTTATGGAGACCATACACGTGTATATTTCACAGAGACAGAGACAGACACTGTAGAAACTTAATGTGTGATTGGGTTGGCGTATTGTAGGTACGGGAAGGAACTTGTGTATGAGCTTGGTATTAATAAACACTCGCTACTTCTATATAAATTTATTTATATAGAAGATAACACAATTCGCTTTTTCTACAATCGACCACCGTGCTAACGGCAGCCTGAATCCATTCTCCTCATTTATTTTCTCTGTCAAAACGTTCTCATACAATTATCTATACAAATAAATAAAATTGAAGTGTCTGTTTGTAATGTCAAAATAACAGCTTATTACTGAATGCATATGAAAGTATATACGGTACATATAACAAAAAAACATTTTTTTTTGTCTGTCTGTCTGTCCGTCTGTCTGTCTCTTTGTTCCGGGTAATCTCCGAAACGGCTGGACCGATTTTGACGGGACTTTCGCTGGCAGATAGCTGATATTATAAGGAATAACTTAGGCTACTTTTATTTTAGAAAAATAATTAGGGTACCGCGCAAAAAAAAAAACCCTTGAAATCCAATATATATATTCTATGTCAAATGTCTATGTCGAAGTACTCTAAATTTCTTTTAAATTAAACGCAGGTGAAACCGCGGGTCCCAGCTAGTTTTAAATAACATCTTTTTATTCTTTGCGGCTAGGATTTTCTCCCAAAGAGTTTGAACTCTATTACAGTACATACAACGAGTGGTTAAAACTCACCATTTTTGCTGTCGCGTTTTCGTCGCCTTAAAACGTTGGGTTATCACCGCTTAATTTATCTCTAGGACCAAATTGGTACAACATATACGAAGCCCTGGAAAAAAGAAACCTTTTCTTGGATTGGTCGCCGGCGCTGTAATGCACTCATAAATAGTTGACGACCACTGCGGTAACTGACGCAACCATTCCACCGAAGTCTGGCATCCAAAACTTATTCAGCATGGATAAAAAAAAATGGAGGAACATTCAACAGTCACTACACTGAAGAAGCAGCTGCGATATTTTAGAGTTGTAAGTGCAATACTTACACGGTGACTAGCACGTCGGGTATGAGTGTCGCGATGGGGATGAGCACCAGGCCCAGCCAGAACACCAGCGAAGTGAACAGCATGCGGTCCATGCCTAGCATCACTGAACCGATCATGATCTTCGGGTACGTGTTGCTGGAACAATAAAAACATACTTATAAATGTTGAGAGACTCTCAGGGCTGGTTTGTTTCGAATTGTTTTTCTTGCTTAGCACATTTTTTACTCATAATAAAACACTTTTAAACGGATTATATCGCGTATATTACAACACTTTGCAGGGTTCGTGGGCCCAGTCATCCTGCGACCACGAACCCTGCAAAGTGTTCGAAACGTCAGGAAAAACAAAAATCTATAATATACGCGATGTAATCCGTTTAAAAGTGTTTTATTATGAGTAATTATCGCGAAAACCTAAGACATTACTACATTATTTTACATTAATATAATGCAGTACAATACTAATTTTCAGGGAAAGCCAGATGTTCAGAAAATAATTAACACCACACGTCCCCATCGCCAACATAGTCTCCGATTTTATAGCATTGTTTATAAAAACTGCTTCAATGCATGTTTTAAAATTCCCATCAGTAATATCAGCATCCCATCCAATGATATTATACCATAGATATGTTACGTCCATGTTAAATGGCAAGCAAAACTCAGTCTCGCTGTATGTATAAACCTACAAAACTGCACATCTAAGAAGATACAAAAACTACGAGAATAAAAGAGATAGCTATCTAAAATGACAACACGTGTACTCGATGTGTTTGTCGCACCTGTGATAGAATATATGTGTTGTCTCTTTTCTTTGCTTTTTGTATTTTTTTATTTAAATATTTTACTTTATTTGTTACCCACGTGTGGTATGATATCCCTAGTTTATTCATGTTTGCTTAATAGTTTGTGCAGTTTCTATATACGGACGACGGCATTGTAATCACTTAATTAATAAAAAATAAAGATTATGACAGCGTGTGCTCGTTGCTCTATTTTGAGCGAACTGATTGCAAAGTGCTACAATTGGGGGAGTCTTGGTTCTTACTTTTGGCGCGTATGTAACATATCTACCTCTTTTAATATATAATATCATTGATCCCATCAGTATAATCGGGGCAAGGGCTCTGCCTGTAGCTAGTCCAACATTTGACTCGGGTTATGCTGGGGCCACACTAAGGTTTAACGTGTAACGCCCATTATCGCAATAATTAAGGCACAAAATCATTCCACAAAATGATGAGTTATGCATTAAATTGAGTGGCCACGCCTGCATTTGAAAGAAAGAAAGAGACATATATTCCAGTCTCGCACAAGAATGAAAATATTAAAATACATACAAAACAGCAAAAATAAGGAAACATGAAGGAAATGAAAGGCTCCTATCTCAGCATTGTACTGCAACATCTAAATGCTGCAGCGCTGGTTTTCTGATAGGTCCTGTTTATAGTGAAGCCACGGGCAGTTACGACTAGAATAGTGAATATTTTTACTATAGTATAAATAATCAATAATAGAAATAATTAAGTGTACAGCGCAATATAAAAATAAACAACAACTATATAAATCACGTTAATCGATACATGATTTTCAAGATGGCGGTTGAAGCTGCTAGATTTAAATTATTTGACGAGTGTCTCAACCACTTTTTCATTTATCCACTCCACAGTCACAGAATAATTAATATTAATTGCCCAGCCATAGTTATCATCGATCAACAGTTACTTCAGGCGAGAAACAAAGTCGTACAATCCCAGCGCACTCTCAGTGCATACTGGCAAACGCAGGTCACGCTACTACACGCATTACATCCCTTTGATGAGATAAAAAAAGATCGCCACCCGAGCTATCACCTAACGTCTAACGGCATTATGAATGCCATTACAAAATTAGCGCGTTAAATCGTGGCTGCACCTGTTTAGTGTCCATTAATAACGCGCTAATTAACGGTGCTAAACTTTAGTGTGGCCCCAGCATTACGGGAAAGTGGCACGTTCTCACATACGAGTAGTAGCAAAATTATGTTTCGATCAGTAACGAGTACTAGAAGTGAATCTCATTTCACTTTGAGTGAAACTAATGGATCTTACTCGCCACAAGCACCTCGATCAAATCTCAACCTTAGCTGCAGCTACATAAAGGCGAATCTTACCTGTACAGGAGAATGAAAAGGAACCACAACGCGACGGAGCCCCAGATCGCCAAGTGCGTCACCCACGTCCACGAGTACGTGGACAGGCCCGCCTTCAGGCACACCGTTAGCACCACGTACTGGAAACAGACATTACAAAATGCAGGATTACTATGTATTTATGAAATGTTGGTGGAAAGCTGGGGCGGGCTGGTGGACGACTTGAGAGAGGTCTGTGTCCCGCTTATCTGTTTGAGACGCCTATTTTGGGTGGGAATTAAGCGGGATTTAAATATTAAGTGGTGTTTCTGTATTCCGCCACGAATTACTTATGCTGACTTAAAGTTCTTTACTTCATTACACACACCACGATATTATTATAGCTCATTACTGTCGAGGCCTTGATAAAGTATATGTCTATGTATCCGACGACACGGTTGGTGCAGTGGTTGATACAGTCGACTGCTGCGCTCCGGGTCGCGGGTTCGATTCCAGCACGGAACAAATATTTGTATGATCTGCAGGTAGTTGTTCCGGGTCTGGGTGTATTGTGTGTGAAATGTATGTCTGTAAACGCACCTACGACACTGGAGAAATCCAAGCGTGGGGCAACGTTTTCTTTTAAAAGAAAAAAAAAAGTTATGTGGAATTCATGTCTGTAAACGCACCCATGACACAGGAGAAATCCTAGTGTGGGGCAACGTTTTCTTTTAAAAGAAAAAAAAATGTCTGTAAACGCACCCACGACACTGGAGAAATCCCAGTGAGAGGCAAAGTTTTTCATAAAAAGAAAAGAAAAAAGGCAAATTTACGCAAAGAGCCTGGTACAAACCCGCTTGCCCGACTTAACTTTTGACGTTCTTCAGTGGATTGTTACATGATGTTGATAATAATCACTCACTGTGTACACATAGTTGCCCAGGAGGAGATAGCCGGCGTCTTTCCCGGAGGGCCACATGACGTGGTGGCTGGCGAGCAGCATGGGCAGCCAGAACAGCAGCACGGAGTGCAGCAGTGCGTTCACCGCCCACACCCAGAACACGCGCACGTTAAACAGCAGGCCTTGCTGGGACGGGATGTACAGGACCGGGTGCTGGAACAACAGCAATTCTACATACATACATACATACATATAATCACGCCTCTCTCCCGTAGGGGTAGGCAGAGACCACTTCTTTCCACTTGCTACGATCCTTACATACTTGTTTCGCTTCGTCCACTTTCATTATTCCCTTCATACATGCTCTTCGGTTTAGGGTACTCTTGACCTGGCCTTTTTCCAAGACGTCCCTGATTTGGTCTTGAAACGTCCGCCTAGGTCTACCCCTTCCAGCACTTTCATTCACACTCGCCTTATACACTTTTTTCGTCAATCGTTCTTCATTAATTCTCTCAACATGGCCAAACCATCTCAGCATACCTTTCTCAATTTTTGTCACTACATCTTCTTTCAGACCACAACGTTTTCTTATCTCACTATTTCTTATCCTGTCACTAGTTTAACTCCTATCAAACAACAATTCTAGTACTCGTAAATTCAATGATGGCGGAGTTGCTAAGCGATAAGCTTTCTGTGTCTTTCTGTGCGCCGTGCGGTGCCGGCTCAGAATACCACCACCCCATCTCCTCCCGTGGGTGGCGTAAAAGTCGACTAAGGGATTAGCTGGAGGATGGGCAGCAGCGTCCTTCGAGTGCATTAACTCAACTGCGATCGCCAACCCGTCTGCCAAGCGTATCGATTATGGCAAAACCCCCCAATGAGCCCACACATATCTGTCATTGTG
Source organism: Diloba caeruleocephala (assembly GCA_947459985.1). NCBI lineage: Eukaryota > Metazoa > Arthropoda > Insecta > Lepidoptera > Noctuidae > Diloba > Diloba caeruleocephala. The sequence continues at coordinate 830,947 of OX381609.1, forward strand.
GTGGTCTTTGAGGAGGCCTGTGTCTAGTAGTAGACTACATTCGGCCGAAATGCTTAAAGCTTTCTGAGCTACGTGTCGCGGGTTCGATTCCCGCACGGAACACATATTTGTATGATCTACAGATGGTTGTTTGTGCGTGTGAGATGTGTCTGTATACTGCACTAAAGAGCGGGGCATACGCAATCTCGCAGCTCTCAAAAGCTTGTGACGTCTGGTATAACCCCAAAATCCCTGGTGAATATGTTAAGTAACTGCAGTTAGCCCAGTATATGAGCTAGTAACCAATCGGTAATCAATCTCAATTTGTCAATTTGTATGAAAAAATATCAGCGAATAGGAATTGGGGCTCATATGAAGGAACCAGGTATTTATATGGGTAGGTTTTTGTATGGGCTGTGCTCGACCACATGTCGAAATGGCGAAGTAATACAGTTACGGGAACTTGGTGGGAAATTCAAGTAATAATTCTCCACGTCCTGCTGTTCATCGCTCGGGATCATACAGGGGCACAGAGAGCTATTCTCTGGACCGTGAGAATAGCGTCAAGTCTGTCAAATATATAGTACAACAACAAAACTTTTGTGTATGGAATTTGTCTTTAAATGCACCCATGGCACAGGAAAAATGATAATGTGGGGCAAACTTTAAAAAAAAGACCTGAACATTTGAACCTATTATAGATTTTTATTCTTATTCTTTCTCCGTCCACGTAAGATTGCGGAATTCACATAACATATCATTGGCGAATCAAAAACCATTTCGGTCTTTAAAAGACGTGTTAAAGAGCATTACCTCTCCTAATTATTTGTAATATTTTAGAATATGTATGTATGTATGTATTTAAAGTATTATTTTATTTATCTTTTCGTTGTTTTATTTGTACTAAATTATATATATGTTTATATTATGTATTTGAGTTTAAGATTTATATAAAAATTGTGTGATTTCTCTTCTTCTGCCATTACACACTGCCGACTACATTTTATGACTTATCTCTCCTGTCGCAGGTCTGCTGGCAGAAATTTCTTTTGTAATAAGCGGTACCTTTGTTTGTACTCAAGTGTCTGTATATACCTACTGTATCTTAATAAATTATCGCTGTGTGTACATAAATTATAAATAAATAGAAATAAACGTCTGTTGGATAAAGGGATTTGTCCCACAATCCGACACAGAGCTACAACTGAAAAGATTATCTATAATAGTCGTTATTTAGAGAACCGTCTACAATGCAACATAAACTAATTAGCAAATATTATCTGGAAATAATTATTGTGATTTCAATAAAGTTATTGCATATGAATTAAAGTAACAATTAGGAACATATGATATATCGATCTACGCGAAATTGGTCAAAGTAATTAATGTAACATACCCTTATCATAATTTCGGACGAGCAGAGTTTGTCGAAGAGTCCGATGGCGAAGGGCGGCAGTGCAGTGAATATCACGTTGTAGAAACCAATCGTCCACCGCTCGAACAGGATCTGGCCGGACCTGCACCAGGGAACGCAACACATTACTAAGGGCCAAAGCACACACGATACTTTCAGCAGCGTCGATCAGTGTTTTAGCAGATGCATCGATGTTTTAGTGATTTTATCGAAGCTGCAACGCTTGGCTGAGAGTTCAAGCGAGGGGAAGGACTGACGGAGTGTTCTTTTTGATGTAGGCAGTTATTGATTGCTTTCGTGTGAAACATCGAGCTTCCGAAAATCGGTTAATTCACAAGTATCAAGTGTGCTTCGGACCTAAATAATCATATCAGTATATCATATCGGCCATTTGTATGTCCACTGCTGAACAAAGGCCTCCCCCATAGATTCAACAACTGTGTCATCATTTTGGGGCTTGGTGAGCGCAGTATGGCCACCGTTTCACAGAAGGGATGCTGCTGCCCATCCCTCTGGTTAGATTCCCTTAGTCGCCTTTTACGACATCCACGGGAGGAGATGGAGTGGTGCTACATAGGCTGCACTAAAAGTATCGGGAATGGAATATTTCCACTGTTCCTGTCATATTAAAATATTTTTAATTGAAAACTCCTTGGTTTTACAAATCGAATACCATTTATTTATTTAAAAAAAGATTCACCGTCTTGTCACAAGGTTTTGTCAAACTTGTTTAGTCGTTGAGAAAATGGAATTGACTCGAGAAAATTCAAGAGCGATGATTTATTATGACTTTCGAAGTGGTTTAACACAAAAACAGTGTGTTGACCGGATGATTTCTGCATTTGGTGATGAAGCCCCATCCAAAACCACAATTTATCGCTGGTTTGCTGAATTTCAACGTGGACGTGTCAAGCTCAGTGATGATCCTCGTCAAGGTCGTCCAAAAACTGCAGTCACCCAAGAAAACGTTGATGCTGTGCGTAAGCTGATTGAGGAAGATCGACATGTGACATACCGCGAAATTCAGGCAACTTTAGACATTGGCATGAGTCAAATACAAATAATCTTGCATGAACAATTAGGTGTAAAAAAGTTGTTTTCCCGATGGATACCGCATTTGCTATGTGAAGAGCAAAAAGCGGCTCGCGTTACTTGGTGCGCCAGAACTCTCGAAAGATTCCACGCAGGATCCTCAAATGCTGTATACAACATCGTATCAGGTGACTAATCCTGGATATATGCGTACGAACCCGAAACAGAAAACCAGTCACGAGTTTGGGTGTTCGAAAATGAGTTAAAGCCAACAAAAATTGTTCGTTCACGGAGTGGTGCAAAAAAAATGGTGGCCACGTTTGTCTCCAAAACCGGCCATGTTACGACTATTCCTCTTGAGGGACAAAGAACGGTTAATGCAGAATGGTATGCTAGCATTTGTTTGCCACAGGTCGTTTCTGAACTCCGTAGAGAGAACTGCAACCGCCGCATCATCCTCCATCACGACAATGCGAGTTCTCACACTGCGCACAGAACAAAAGAGTTTTTAGAGCAGGAAAACATAGAATTATTAGACCATCCGTCGTACAGCCCCGACCTAAGCCCTAATGATTTCTATACTTTCCCTAAAATAAAGAATAAATTGCGTGGACAGAGATTTTCATCACCTAAAGAAGCTGTGGACGCCTACAAAACGGCCATTTTGGAGACCCCAACTTCCGAATGGAATGGTTGCTTCAATGAGTGGTTCCATCGTATGGAAAAATGTGTCAAATTTCGCGGAGAATACTTCGAAAAGCAATAAATACATTTTTAAATAGTAATGTTGTGTCACTCCTTGATTCCCGAAATTTTCAGTGCCGCCCTTTTATACGGGCGCCCGCCCGCATATTCTTAATCCGGACACCACACGGAATAATATCAGTACATAAAACATCAAATATTATACACGGGACACTAAGTATTGCTAGAATAACAACTCTTGGCATTGGCCAAGTACCAGTATGTGGTGGTGATCGAGGTGTGCGAGGGCACTGGATGCAGCACTCACCAGGCCGAGTAGATCGCGAACCACAGTTCGATGACGTAGAGGCAGATGTTCTTGTAGAAGGAATACAGGATCAGCTTGCTGATGCGCGAGTAGTTCCACGCGCCGTGCACCAGCAGGAGTCGCAGCAGGAAACGGAACTACACACAATAATATTTTCTGAAGTTTACGCGAATAGCATTCACTGAATTGAAATAGCTTACGGAAATATCTGTTCGTGACCACGGACGCTGCAAAGAGTTCGAAACGTCGAGCGAATTAAAAGTAGTATTTTAATGTATATATTTATCGTGCATGCATTTATGTTCCATTATACAAAGGTGTTGCTTAATTGTGTATTGCACGTATGTTTTTCAGGTATTATTATGAACAAATGTGAGTATATAGGATAGAACAATATAATATTGTTTTACTTCATATATTTGTGTATTAATAATACAATAATTGTATGTGCTAGGGCTGCACGTTGCACGTATAGATGCTGTACGTAAGTATATATAATGAATTAATTAAACGCGATATATTTCCGTAAGCTAATTCAATACACAGACATAATACTCGTATGTTTTATTATACATGGGACGTTTATATTGATTTCATTTTACGAGAGGCTGTACTTTCAGTGGTTGCCTATTAAGGTGCAACAGGAAATCAGGTTTACTGGTGGTAGGTTGCTTATTGCAATAGCCTGGCTAGGTAGGTGTACCGATAGACCCCCGGGAAGACATGGACTGCTGTGTGAGCAGCACAGCAAAACTTCGGGGCATCCTTTACAATCTCCCCGAGAAGTGCCTGGGGGCGGCCTTTTACAGTCGCTCCCCTCCGCGAAAGGGGGTGACTGCCTTACATACATCCCCACCTAGATGTGCTTATAGGCGTGGCAATAACGGCCGACTCTAGTGTGACCATACGAGAACATGGAGCTCGCCTTCGGTGCCGAAGATGACCGCTCTGGTGGTTTCAGCCGGTAGGAGTCCAGCATGCTCCACCGGGCTTCCCCGGGCCGGAGGAAGTTCATGACGCATGTCCACCAGGTTAAAAAATAAATAAAGGTGGCATCGCCGCAGTCAGATATTCGACCGGCACGAAGTCGTGTTTAAATTTTAGACATTACTGGTCCCGGTTAGTTCTGGCATTGTAGCTATAGCCTGACCAATACCACTGTACTGCACCTTAGGTATGCGCGGGGAGGTAGAGAGTGGGAAGGAAAGAGACAAAATGACGAAACGGAGCGGCTGCTCGGCCTACCCGACTCGCTGCTCGCATACCTAAGGCGCGGCACAGCCGTATTGGTCAGGCTATAGTGAAATTACCGGGCGTAAGAGACTAAATAACTAGTGCATAGAGGTGAAGAGCGCAGTGTTACTCAGGACCAGTCCTGGGTAGCATTTCAATTGTTATAAGCAAACATAATGCTTATCACCAGGCGAATGACAAGCTCGTCTCGTCACCATGTCATATAAAAGAAATCTTTAAAGTGATTACAAAAGGATGGCGATTAGTAGTCGATATCGATAACTGCAACCGTCAAATGCCATCAGCAGTGGCTAACAGCTGCCGTAGACATTCTTCTATATCACCGGCTGCAATAATTACTCATATTGATAAATGACACCTACAGCGCTAAGCAACCGTTTTAACTGTACGATTCGCGCAGTGGCCAATTGGCCTTGTGCGCTACGTGTCGCGGGATCGATCCTCACACGGAGCAAATATTTGTATGGTCTACAGATAGCTGTTTCGGGTCCCGGTGTTTGGGCATGTGAAACTGTACACACGTCACCGAAGTAATACCAGTGTTGGAATAAGAAAAAAAAACCTGGAACCGTCTAAACAACAAAACATTATTCATCATCGACGGCACGGTTGGTGCAGTGGCTGATACAGTCGGCTGCTGCGCTCCGGGTCGTGGTTTCGATTCCTACACAGAACAAATATTTGTATGATCTGCAGATAGTTGTTCCGGGTCTGGGTGTATTGTATGTGGAATTCGTGTGTGTAAACGCACCTACGACACAGGAGAAATCCTAGTGCGGGGCAACGTTTTTCAAAGAAAGAAAAAGAATAAAGAATCAATCGTGCTCCCTCACGTCACCTGTGCGATGCTGTAGTCGGAGGCGCACACGGCCTGCAGCCCCTCCACGCCCGAGATGCCCACGCCCACGGAGGCGCGCTGGATCATGGCCACGTCGTTGGCGCCGTCCCCGATGGCCAGCGTCACCGCGCCCGTCGACGACGACACCAGCTCTACCACCTAGAGCCCACACTCTTTTTAGGACTTAGTATAATACATTAGGGTGGGCCAAAAAAAACTTTTGTTTTCAATTTCATCATTTCGGCCGAATGAAGTCCACTACTGGACACAAGCCTCTCCTAAAGATCACCACAACGATCGATATGGACGTGTTGTGTGCTCATTGGGGGGTTTTGCCATAATCGCCACGCTTGGCAGACGGGTTGGCGATCGCAGTTGAGTTGTTAGTGTACTCGAAGGACGCTGCTGCCCATCCTCCGGCTAATCCCTTAGTCGACTTTTACGACACCCATAGGATGAGATGGGGTGGTGGTATTCTGAGCCGGCACCACACGGCGTTTTCCATTTATCTATTACTATTTCTTATAATATATCACAAAATATCTTTTTACCGGTTTTTATTTGAATCGTGCTGAATGACATGAAATTTTCTATGCGAATTCATCAAATAAAAACGACGAAAATCATAAGAACTGCGACATTTTATGTTTTGGAATAATTATTTTATGATAAATTATAAGAAATAGTCAAAGTTATTTTTTACGATTTAAGGTTGGACTTTAACCTCGAATAACTTCCAAACGAGTCAACTTAGCGAAAAATCATTTCAGACCGCTTTTGTAGATCGTTAAATTTCCTACAAGAATATATTTTGATTTCCACGAGACATTCATTCGTTCAAGTGCATTAAAATCCAAACAAAAAACAAAACATTCCTATGTTATTTAAATGGGAAATAAAAAAGTAAGATAAGTCACCTCCTAACATTAATATTAAGGGTTCAAAATTTACCAGATTTCTTTTTTGTCATCTCAGACGATATTTTCATGGTAGCTAAGGAAAAAAAAAGTTTTTTTGGCCCACCCTATAATACAAATATATCAGGCAAAAGTGCTCTCAGATGCGAGCATCAATCAATCCAACTCAGTTGAGGTCTTCCATTGACTCGTATTACGAGTTCATGGTAAGCCTTCAGACCTCATCACATCACCCCGTAAATTCAATTCTTTATTGCATATCACATGTGTTATAAAAGATCTTAATAATAATTACAAGTTCACATGGGTCACATGTGTCGGGCACAACAATTTAATACAATTTAAATAGTGGCATAATATAGTTCAAAACTATGGAATAAATAATAATTGATTCTATGTCATAATTAAATAATATGTCTTTGGTCATCAGTAATTTTAAATTATGTCATAAATTCAAATGAAAAATCATTATCTTCAGTCATATATAACCATAATCAAGTACTTTATTAAGTCATGTCTTACGTTATAGATGGCCAATTGCTGCGATATAAATAAAATATCTACGATTTGAAGTCATCATTAAATAAATCATTTAGCGTGGAATAGCATCTATCGACAAGTAGTTTTTGAGGCGTTTAATAAATATTTTATAATTTTCTTCTATTTTTATGTCGTTTGGTATTTTGTTGTATATTTTTATGGAAGTTACGGGGGAAAATGGTTAAAATGCCGACGCTGCTGAACACACAGTGACCGCTACAGCAAACGATGGATGCTCACAATATATTGTTATTAGAACACAGGAGAAAACTGTTGCCCGAACTCCTAATATCAACCTTTAATTGTTTTTTGCGACACCCATGGGTAAAGAAAGGTGGTCTATTATCTCCCGAGAACTAATTATCATCATCATCATATGAGCTAAAAACGTCCACTGCTGAACAAAGGCCGTCGACGTCCAAAGATCGGTATCATGCGCCGGTATCGTCATTTTGGGAGGAAATTGCCAGTACTCACCACGCTTGGCAGGCGGTTTGGTGAGCGCAGTATTGCTACTGTTAAACAGAAGGGACGCTGCTGCCCATCCCTCTGGTTAAAGGAGCTATATTTTTAATCCGGAACCACACGGATTAGTGATTACATTATGTAGTTTAAATTTTGCATTTATTAAGGCACCAATTTCCGAAAATTATTAACGTCAATCTTGACTTAAACTACTACCAGGCGAGGGTGTCGTACAGAGCATGTTTTTACCGACGGCGACGCCAACACAAATATGCAAGAAATCAAGACACGAATTAAGCAAAATAAAAGCAGTTTTCAATCAAATACATATATATATACATTTCGTATGGTTAGTGGCCACCCTTGTGTCAGAGTTGTTCAAGCCGCCCAAAGGCCTCCGACTTGGCTTAACGACTGCTGTCTAATGACAACAACCGGGGCCGACGATTTAACGTGGCCTCCGAAGCACGGAGACGCTCAGTTGAAATACCACTATGCGGTCACCCATCCAGAGACTGACCGCGCCAAGCGTTGCTTAACCTCGCCAATCGTTTACCGATCAGTGAGTGCAACTGGCTATAAGCGCCTATATTATAATAAAACACTTTGTAACGGATTCTATCGCCGATACTGCGACCACGAACCCTGCAAAGTGTTTGAAACGTCAGGAAAAACAAAAATTTATAATATACGCAATAGAATCCATTTAAAAGTGTTTTATTATAATGTGTAATACTCGCGAAAACCTAAGACATTACAAATACATATATAAACAAATGCACATACATGTATTTATTATAATTCTATACTTTTATAATACACAGTCAATCAGTCAAATAAAAATTTAATTAATTTTAATCTATCAAACTGCTACTTAGCCTTCTTCCTCTCTCGTAATTTGCTGTGTCCATAATGATCTATTATACTTATAGTTCACCTTTGTAAAACACTATGGTATTCAATAAAGTATTGAGTATTGAGTAAAAACTTCGACACTTACCTCAGCCTTCTGTATGGGTGACACTCTACAGCAAATGACCACTTTGCACGACAAGCAGACGTCCAAGAAGTCCTTCTTCAGGTCGCAGCCCATCGCGTACTTGAGTGATTTGCCATCTATAATGAGTGCCACCTCGTTTTGTTTGCGCAGATTTTCACCCAAGTCTACCGTGTGACGGGATATGCATTCACGGGTACCCTGCAAATGAACTGTTTTTTATCAACTAGCTTAATTAGGAAAAGTATGATATTATTACAAAGAACCAGGACAGGGCAATGTGAGGACATGCTCAGTTTAATGTTGTTGAAGGTCCGTGACCTCATGCTTGACTTCAGTCAGTATTGTGAAAACTACGGGTGCTACTGCGGATCCCCGCAGCAGCACCCGACGTTGCTCTCTGGTGATACTGAATAAATACAAAGGATTATAATATCCTGAAATGATCACACAGCAGAGCAAAGGCGTCTTCTCATCATCACCATCATCACCACCATCATCATCATCATCATTTCAGCCTAAATGCATTTACTGCTGGATAGATGCCTCCCCTAAAACTGCCACAATGACCGGTATGGGTTTGTGTTGTGTGCTCATGGGGGGGATTTGCCATAATCGCCACGCTTGGCAGACGGGTTGGTGATCGCAGTTGAGTTATAAACGTACTCTAAGGACGCTGCTGCCCATCCTTCAGCTAATCCCATAGTCGCCTTTTACGACACCCACGTGATGAGATGAGGTGGTGGTATTCTTCGCCGGCACCGCACGGCTAAGCGTGCTAATCAATTCTGGTTACTCATACAGAGAAGTAACCAGAATTGATTGCCACGCTTGCTTGTGTGTTCCTGATTTCAGATCATTACATTCAGCTTTCCCAATTATGTTCTCCTTCACCGTTAAAGTCATTGGTGTCTTAGATTACCTATGAATATACGATAGTGAAAGTCACACTGGGACATGCCAGGTTTTGACCCCGCACCCTAGTGCGTAAAAAGCAAGTTTTATAAACTCCTGTACCACCACTTCATACAAATGATACGAGAAAAATATTTATTTGTATCTGAACCACAGCTAACACCAAAGTTTACTGAAAAATTTAATGTCTCTGAAACAATACACTTACTTTAATATATTTTAATCTTCGTGCTTTATTACGGGATCTTAAGAGAGATTAAGGCTAACAGCTTCACCAGTATGCAATCTCATTGTGAATAGACAGTAAAGCCTATAATACCCACTCGCTGATATTCAGCGGTAATGTACTCGTATCGAGGTAGTCCTCGCTGAGTCAAATATTAATTACGGTCTTCTGCTTGCTTCGAGTCAATACCCACAAGCTGATGTAGGCTAGTGCAGTTATAATAAAATGTACTCACATCAAGGCTGTCCTCGTTGAGTATGATGAGCGGCATGCCAGTGTGTATGAGCCTCGCAGAGTGTACAATATAAATGGTGGACTCCCGCTTGTCTGCAGTCAGAACCCTCACGCTGATGTTCAGCTGTAATGTACTCACATCAAGGCTGTCCTCGTTGAGTATGATGAGCGGCATGCCGTTGTGTATGAGCCTCGCAGAGTGTGAGATATTGATGACGGTCTCCTGCTTGTCTGCAGTCAGAACCCTCACGCTGATGTTCAGCTGTAATGTACTCACATCAAGGCTGTCCTCGTTGAGTATGATGAGCGGCATGCCGTTGTGTATGAGCCTCGCAGAGTGTGAGATATTGATGACGGTCTCCTGCTTGTCTGCAGTCAGAACCCTCACGCTGATGTTCAGCTGTAATGTACTCACATCAAGGCTGTCCTCGTTGAGTATGATGAGCGGCATGCCGTTGTGTATGAGCCTCGCAGAGTGTGAGATATTGATGACGGTCACCTGCTTGTCTGCAGTCAGAACCCTCACGCTGATGTTCAGCTGTAATGTACTCACATCAAGGCTGTCCTCGTTGAGTATGATGAGCGGCATGCCGTTGTGTATGAGCCTCGCAGAGTGTGAGATATTGATGACGGTCTCCTGCTTGTCTGCAGTCAGAACCCTCACGCTGATGTTCAGCTGTAATGTACTCACATCAAGGCTGTCCTCGTTGAGTATGATGAGCGGCATGCCGTTGTGTATGAGCCTCGCAGAGTGTGAGATATTGATGACGGTCTCCTGCTTGTCTGCAGTCAGAACTCTCACGCTGATGTTCAGCTGTAATGTACTCACATCAAGGCTGTCCTCGTTGAGTATGATGAGCGGCATGCCGTTGTGTATGAGCCTCGCAGAGTGTGAGATATTGATGACGGTCTCCTGCTTGTCTGCAGTCAGAACCCTCACGCTGATGTTCAGCTGTAATGTACTCACATCAAGGCTGTCCTCGTTGAGTATGATGAGCGGCATGCCGTTGTGTATGAGCCTCGCAGAGTGTGAGATATTGATGACGGTCTCCTGCTTGTCTGCAGTCAGAACCCTCACGCTGATGTTCAGCTGTAATGTACTCACATCAAGGCTGTCCTCGTTGAGTATGATGAGCGGCATGCCGTTGTGTATGAGCCTCGCAGAGTGTGAGATATTGATGACGGTCTCCTGCTTGTCTGCAGTCAGAACCCTCACGCTGATGTTCAGCTGTAATGTACTCACATCAAGGCTGTCCTCGTTGAGTATGATGAGCGGCATGCCGTTGTGTATGAGCCTCGCAGAGTATGAGATATTGATGACGGTCTCCTGCTTGTCTGCAGTCAGAACCCTCACGCTGATGTTCAGCTGTAATGTACTCACATCAAGGCTGTCCTCGTTGAGTATGATGAGCGGCATGCCGGTGTGTATGAGCTTCGCCGAGTGTGCGATATTGATGGCGGTCTCCTGCTTGTCTCCAGTCAGGACCCACACGTTAATGTTCGCCTTTAGGAGAGCTGCTATCGTCTCTGGAACGCCGTCCTGTGTACCGTAACATCCAAGTTAAATATCGGTCAAGTGCATGTCGGACCACGCACAGTGAAGGGTTCGGCAGTCGGAAACAATCACTGTTAAAATTAAAAGGTAATAATAAATTTAATGAATACAGCGTGTAAAACAATATACCATATATCTAAAACTACACAACACATCTTACTCAAACCAGTTTTCGCTGGAAGAGTTTTTTAAATTGCATCACCTTAATTTTTTTCGCAATTTCCCTCCCCGTAGTTGAGGTATACCTCAAAAACTATTGACTTTGACTCACTCGTAATTTCACTACACCACTGCATATCGGTTCATAGAAAATACATGCCTTTACTCTACCTACCAAATCTCATCTATATAGTGCCAATAGTCGCCAAATAAAATAGCTGTGAAATACGGACTGACGGACAGGACGAAGTTATAAGGGTGTAGTTTTGGCTACTTGCCCTAAAAAATACGATCAAGCGCGTGTAGAACTCCCTGAGAGGGTTCCGTACGTTATTATTTACATATTTTCGGGACAAAAATTTATTTTTCGGGCGCTCGCGTTTTACACTGAATGCTGAAAACAGGGTTCCGTTTTTCCATTTTGAGGTACGGAATTCTATAAATAACCTTTGTCCACAATTTGGGTTGTGTAGATCAGATCGGAGTTCTTCGTCCTGGCCCGGTCCCAAGCCTCATCCTGTCGGCCATACAACGTCCACTACTGAACAAAGGCCTCCCCCATAGATTTCCACAACTGTGTCATCATAATGGGGGGAATTTGCCAGTACACCCCACGCTTGACAAACGGGTTGGTGAGCCCAGAACGGCTACTGTTCCACAGAAAGGACGCTGCTGCCCATTCCTCTGGGTTAGAGTCGCTTAGTCGGCTTTTACGACCTCCACGGGAGGAGATGGAGTGGTGCTATATTCTTAATTCGGACACCACACGAATAAGCCTCATATAGCAAATATTTTAGCAAAAGGGGTTTACAGATGGGCGCCTGCCTGGCACCACCCTCCTTGGGTATGCTAGTGTTGGTGATTTACCCGCCAACTGCGGGTAACACAAAATTCTTAGTGGTATCTTTAAGCAACGGGTTCCAAACTCCCTTAGTCATCTTCTACGATACCCACGGGATGATATACGGTAGCCCCATTTGAAGACGGAGCTACATGGTCCGATGAGATCAGAGTTACTTCTAACATGATCATCAAAAATCATCATCTTTTCAGCTGAATAATGTCCTATGCTGGACACAGGCCACATCTGATAAGATTGAATGCCTAATTTAAAAATGGCTAGTATAAATCAAGTATGTCGAGTGGTGCTGGCTACGAATAGCACCAACCCATCTCATCCCGTGGGTGTCGTAAAAGGCGACTAAGGGATTAGCCGGAGGAAGGGCAGCAGCGTCCTTTGATTACATTAACAACTCAACTGCGATCGCCAACCCGCCTGCCAAGCGTGGCGATTATGGCAAAACCCCCCAATGAGCACACAACACACCCATATCGGTCGTAGTGATCTTTGCGGAAGCCATGTGTCCAGCAGTGGACTTTATTCGGCCGAAATGATAATTCAAGTATGTTGTGCGGTATAAAATCCTAGAAGTTGTCTCACCTGCAGCTTATCTTCGATGGCGGTAGCGCCGAGTAGTCGCAGATTGTTTTCTATCAAATTTGCAGCCTCCTCGATCTTCTCCTCGCGGTCATGCAGCGCTATGCTTGATTTGTGGTATGTGTTCGACCATTCCTGTCGACAAATACTCAATATATTAAAGTTTTCGTAAAGACAATTAATCAACTATTCAATTCCACTACGAGCTTATGCTTAGCAAGACGGAAGTCATGTCAAATGTCCATGTCGTGCCCATCCCAATATCCGTTGGGAGCTCTGTTCTCGAAGTTGTTGACGAGTATGTCTACCTGGGACAAACTGTCCAGTTAGGTAAGTCCATCTTCGAGAAAGAGGTCAATCGACGAATTTTTTGTGTTTTCCTGAGGTGGAGGAAGCATATGATATATTTCCATCGAGTCAATGAAAAAAGGGCTACGACCGATGTGCTGTTCTAGATGGAGATTTTTAAGGCGGTAGGAGTCCAGCGTGCTTCGCCAACGTTTTCTGGGGTGGAGGAAGTACATGGTGTGTTATTACCGGGTAAAAGAACAAATAAGTGTATAGAGTAATTCCAAGCAGCACCGATTTCTACACATCTTCAGCGTCGCCAACGCTAACTCAGCTGCCTAAAAACTCCACTGACACGCATGTGGTGCTCAAGACGGATGTGTCGCGAATGTGAACGTGCATAGGGGAGAGCAATGGCAGCAGCACGCACCAGGTAGTCGGGCTCGGCGATGTCGGCCACGGCGAACACCAGCGTGCGCAGCCCGTCGGCCGCGAAGGCCTCCAGGTGCGCCAGCGTGGCGCCGGCGAAGCGCGCGCGAGCCCCCCCCGCCAGGCGCGGGTAGATCACCGAGTCCGCGCCCTTGCAGTACAGCTTGATCTCACCTGCGCACGCGCACCCGGTTACGGAGGGTCACTTCACATATCGGCACGGTCACAGGCTATTCGCTTCGTTGCAATGGCATCAAAGCGAATATCCTACATAAAGGTTTATAAACCTATACCAGATTACTCCCATTTACAACAACAACAAAGAAATAGTGTTGTGGTGTCCGGATTAAGAATATAGCACCACTCCATCTCCTCCCGTGGATGTCGTAAAAGGCGACTAAGGGAATCTACTAATAACCAGAGGGATAGGCAGCAGCGTCCCTTCTGTGAAACGGTAGCCATACTGCGCTCACCAACCCGCCTGCCAAGCGTGGTCTGGAGGGCCAGAATGATGACACAGTTGTAAAAATCTATGGGAGAGGCCTTTGTTCAACAATGGACGTATAAATATCATCATTTCGGCCGAATGAAGTCCACTGCTGGACACAGGCCTCCCCCAAAGATCACCACAACGACCGATATGGCTGTGTTGTGAGCTCATTGGGAGGTTTTGCCATAATCGCCACGCTTGGCAGACGGGTTGGCGATCGCAGTTGAGTTGTTAATGTACTCGAAGGACGCTGCTGCCCATCCTCCGGCTGATCCCTTAGTCGACTTTTACGACACCCACGGGAGGAGATGGGAATGCAAACCCCTAGTTTTCGTTCTTTTTGAACAAAACACACATTCACAACTAACACAGATTTAATTATAACATAGTTTGTTACCGTAGTGGCAAACACGCTTAGGACGTGCCTATTCTCTCATTCAGTCAAACATGTAAACCTCAAACACTAACATTCTAACATTGTTTTTTTAAACGTTGTCCCTACTATTTCTTCTGTTTCGTGAACACAAGTTTTAAATCAAAATATTTAGTTAGTTAATTTTAAGTCTAAATTTCACATGCACTCGAACCGCAAACAACTATCTGTAGATCATACAAATATTTATTCCGTGCGAAATCGAACCCGCGACAAATAGCGCAGAAAGCCAATTGCTAAGCCACTGTGCTAACCGTGCCGTCGCTAACATGATAATACTGAATTTTTATTCTTTAATAAGAAGGCATTGTCGCTAGATAATGGACAAAGCACTCGAGGTTAACTGCAACTTAGTTGCCGAAACAATTTAGACATTTTGAAACGAGGTCGCGGTCACTGCGACCGACAATTTCCCAAATATTTTTTTTTACCAATAATAATTTGCCGTGTGGCGCCGGCTTTGCCATAAGGTGTCAGAATACCACCACCCCGTCTCCTGCCGTGGGTGTCGTAAAAATCAACTAAGGGATTAGCCGAAGAATGGGTAGCCCGTTTGCCAAGCGTGGCGATTATGGCAAAACTCCCCAGTGAGTCCACAACACACCCATACCGGTCGTTGTGGTGATCTTTGCGGGAGGCCTGTGTCCAGCAGTGGACTTCATTCGGCCGAAAATGATGATGATGATGATGATTATATTTATTTGTTAGTGTTGTTGTTAGCAAGACGCGCAACGTACCTGTGGGCGTGCGCATGATGACGGACATCCTCTTGCGCGCGGAGGTGAAGTCGAGCACGTTGAGCACGGCGTACTCCTCGGTGCGGTCGCCCACGCGGATGCGCACGGCGCTGGGCGTGCGCTGGTCGAACACGAAGCCGAACTGCTGCGCGCCCAGCACCAGCGCGCGCTCGTCTGCGGGCCGGCGGGACGCCCTCACTCATGAGCTGGAGCACGGCGACTCCGAACACGGGCACACCCGAAATGGGTAAGCCATATCCACTTATGATCATGAAGTTATCGCTCAAAAACAACACGAATCTTCTCAAACGGCAAAGCGCTGAACTTTGGCGAAACTGCTCCAGCTCACAGGCGGCGATACAACGTGTCAACTTACCACCTTAAAATCGTAACGTCAGAGTTGCAATTCCCAGCCATGATTACAAAAAGGCAGCTCCTATTTCTGTGCCTCTGCTACTAAACCCCTAGCTTCAAGCGGCTCGCGTTATTTCGTACTACCAGGTGCAATCACACAATATATCGGCGACACATGATACGGCAAAGGCAACAGCAAGCGCAAGCAAGTGCTACGGATTGTTCAGATTGAAGGGCAATGCTAATATCGTGTAATCGCATGAGGCATTCCTCACACACATTTGCCACAAGAGTTAGAGAGACAACTGAGTAAAATTTCATATTTGTGTAACCTGCATCTTCTTTTTCATATAACTTGGTAACGACACAAGCAAGTTTTTCACCTGGTAGTAAAGGCTATTTTTTTTTTTAGATTGTTGTGCCCAGAGTAAATTCTATATAAACTTCCTCCGCCACGGAAAAGGACGGAGGGGCATGCCGGAATCCTACCGGCTAAAACCACTTGGGCGGTCACCTTCGACACCTAAGGGGGGCTCCGGGTTGGAGGTAAGAGGATGCCCATAACAATTGTAATGCTACCGGGGACTAGTCCTACGTGACACCACACTGCGCTCGTCACCTCGATGCATTTAGTCTCTTATGCCTGGTTATGATAAAGGCCTAATTCCACCAGTGGTCTTAAGCCGAGTAGATATACACACCTGGTGAGGCAGCGTGGTAGTTGAGCTTGTCTTCCACCCGCTCGGGTATGACGGTGTGGCAGATGGCCAGCATGGTGAGGAACTCGCGGATGACGCTCGCCGTGGGATGGTTACGCTGCAGGTTCTGGTACAGTAAGGTATCCTCGAGCTTCTCGTTGGGGCCAGGGCTGTTGTAGATTATCTGTGCAATAAATATAGGCGATAGGCTCAGGCTAATTTGTGCTTGCATTTAAAAAGTTTTAAGTAAGTAATTTCATTCGTTATGTAATAAGACCGATTACATACCGTGTGTCATAGTTTTGGGGGGAATTACTCCCCATGCTCGGCAGGCGGATTATTGAGCGTTATGACTAACGTTCCACAACAGGAACGCTGCTGCCCATCCCTCTGGTTTAGAGTCCCTTAGTCGCCTTTTACGACATCCACGGGAGGAGATGGAGTGGTGCTATATTCTTAATCCGGACACCACACGGATCGATATAATATGCATAAGATTGCGCATGCGCATGTATGCTCAATAAATTGAGCGAGCATACGATTACATGTGCCTGTTCCTTATGCGACATCAGGTAAAAGCTGTATGCTATATAGAAACTTGAATAATTCATTTTTGTCATAGATTAGGAAATATAAAGGAAATTATACGATAGTCTATAATTCCAGATATGATGGCTGACATAAAACGGAACAGCCAGCTTCATTTAACATTAACATCACTTGCTCATAATGCACTAAGTCACTGAACAATGAGAGTTTGAGGAGTAATTTGCCATATACCCCAGGCCGATGACCAAACTTAGTGACAAGGGCACAATGATTGTCTTTAAATGAGAGATTTCTCTATTGACCTCACCTCAGCGATGGAGCACTTGCGGAACTCCATGATGTTGCAGGTGAGCGTGCCCGTCTTGTCGCTAAAGATGTACTTGACCATGCCGAGCTCTTCGTTCAGGTTGGATGTCCGCGCCATCGCTGGTGTGTCCGTCTCCTCGTGGTACATCTCGCTGTCCATCGCTATGAACTTAGCCTAAAACAATATTAGTTATCAATTTCATAATTAGATTGCGCCATACTAGAATGTGTAGCATACTAGGACGCATCATATATATGCTCCTATATCTATCTGAGAATTATTTTATTTAGCCGGCAACCCATAGTGATCATATATCATATAGGCCATTTATACGTCCATTGCTGAACAAAGGCCTCCCCCATAGATTTTCACAACTGTGTCATCATTTTGGGGGGTATTTGCCAATACTCACCACGCTTGGCAGGCGGGTTGGTGAGCGCAGTATGGCTACCGTTTCACAGAAGGGACGCTGCTGCCCATCCCTCTGGTTTAGATCTTCATCGCCTGCGGATGCAGTTTGCAACCAAGCGCGTCGTCGAGGCCGTCCTGCCGCTCTTTGGAGCCTGGCTCAAAAGGAGCGAGCGCGTCACCTACCGCCTGACGCAGGTGCTCACCGGGCACGGTTGTTTCGGCGCGTACCTGCACAGGATAGGACGCGAGGCCACGGCACAATGCCACCATTGTGATAGCGACCAGGACACCGCACAGCACACGCTCGAGGCGTGCCCCGCGTGGGCCGCCGAGCGGCGGATCCTGGTCGATCGGATCGGGCAAGATCTGTCTCTGCCAGCAGTAGTGTCGGCTATGTTGGCAGAGCACGAAAATTGGAATGCAGTGGTCTCCTTCTGTGAGAGCGTCATGCTCCAGAAGGAGACCGCAGAGCGGGATCGGGAGAGGGCCGATCCCGCTCGAAGAAGAAGGAGACGGCGCCGGGGTAACAACCGCCCTGGCGCCTAATTCCGATACGCCTGAAAACCCCTGCCGTTGCTATAAGGTGGGGGACCTCTGGGTTCGCAGGTGCGTAGATTGGGGAATCTGCGTGCCCACACCAAGCGACCCAAGAGAAGACGGTAGCACGCATGTGGTCACGCGCTGCCGTGGGACGCACTGGGGGATCCTTTACGGGGGGGTGACCGCCTTACAGTCACCCCTCTCCGAGATGTGCCAATAGGCGTGGCACCAGTGGGTGGCTCTAGTGTGATCATACGAGGACCTGGAGCCTCCCTTAGGTGCCGAAGATGACCGCTCCAGTGGTTTTAGCCGGTAGGAGTCCGGCATACCCCTTCGTCCTTCCCCGGGGCGAAGGAAGTTCATGATGAATTTCCACTGGGCACCAATAAAAATAAATTTAAAAATAAGGTCCAACTTCGAGAAAGATGTCAATCGTCGAATCCGACTCGGCTGGGCAGCGTTCGGGAAACTTCGCAACTTCTTAAATAAATAAATAAATACCGCAATGCCTCAAGATGATAGTCTTTAACCAGTGTGTTACCAGTGATGACACATGGAACAGAGACGTGGTCACTCACTGTGGGCCTCAATTAAAAAATCTCAAGGTCACTCAGCGAGCTATGGAGAGAGCTATGCTTGGTATTTCTCTACGAGATCGAATCAGAAATCCGTAGAACTAAAGTTGTCGACATAGCTGAAAGGTTTAGTAAACTGAAGTAGCAATGGGTGGGGCACATAGCTTGCAAAAAAGGTTCTCGAGTGGAGACCGCGTGGGACAACCTCAAATGAGGTGGACAGACGACCTGGCGAAGGTTGCTGGGAGTATTAGGATCAGGACGGCATGTAACCGCTCGTTGTGGAAATCTGAGGGGGAGGCCTTTGTTCAGTAGTGTACGTCCTGTGGCTGATATGATGATGATGAACCGTATTAAACTATAATAATAGAAATAAATGTATACTTACTTGAAAAAATCTAACAATTTCTGCAGTAACTTGTAACGATATAGGTATAAGATTGTTGTACAGTATCAAAAATGTTAAAAAGTTGAATCCGAAATGTGCATTCTGTGCCGCTGTAACAAAAATAAAACATTGTTAGCAATCGTCGTGGGTCGATTTATTTCGATTTTCTCTCATCGGGATGTATTCAGGTTACACTATAGCATTTTGGTGCATATTTATCCTATCGACTATACATATTTATCTAATGAACTCTCAATATATACACCCCAGTGTTCCGCAAATACCAATCCAATGACGAATTCTCATTGCCTCATTTAGACTTGCGCCTCGTACCTCACCACTGGCCCGCCCGGTGTGACACGAGGCGCAAGGCCAATCGCAAGCGCACCATTTACAACTCGTATCGTCTCGCCAATCGCACGAATACGAATGTAGCTATCAGTTTCTGTATGTAATTAGAGATCTCGTTATTCAAATTAGTACGACCTTTTTTTCTACATGAACTTCCTTCGCCCCGAAGAAGGGCGAAGGGGTATGCCGCACTCCTACCGGCTAAAACCACTGGAGCGGTCATCTTCGGCGCCGAAGGGGGGCCCCAGGTCCTCGTAAGATCACACTAGAGCCGTTCTTTGGTGCCACGCTTTTAGGTACATCTCGGGATGACTGTAAAGCGGTCAGATAAAAAATATTTTTTTTATTCATGTAAACCATATACAGGCACTTATGAATCGTCGAGAATTTAATTGCCGCGTTCCAAGATGTGGATTTCCTATGGAGAAGAACGGGCAAGAAACTCCATGGTTACTGTTTTTGAATCATAATAAATGTTACAATATTTTATGAGCACATTGTTGTAAAAATCAAGGTTATGTGAAAACAATGTAGGAGAAACGAGTCTAAACTTCTTAAAAAGTCTACAAAACAAGCCTGAATCTATTTTTTTGTATCTAATTAATTTGTATCTAATGTAATATTTACCCTCCAGTCCAATGTACCAGTCGGAGTGCGACCTCGTCCACAGCTCGTTGAAGCTGGCGCTCAGCAGCGACAGCGTCAGCAGTATCAGGAACAGCATCAGAATGTGCGTGTTCGTCTGACGGTCGATCGACGAACGTTTCAGTGGGGCTACGGCAGATAATCCACGTTTGTTACGTACAATGAAACACCATACAATATGCGTCTATTTTCCTTACTGTGTGTTTGTGCGTCGACTTGCCGCAGGAATAAATTGTTTCTTTCTTTCTTTCTTTCTTTCTTCATGCTTGTATTTTTTTGTGTCGAGTATATGAAGCCAGTTCATTTCGGCAGAATCAGGTCCACTGCTGGACACAGGCCTCCCCCAAAGATCTCCACAACGCCCGATATGGGTGTGTTGTGTGCTCATTGGGAGGTTTTGCCATAATCGCCATGCTTGACAAGCGGGTTGGCGATCACAGTTCAGTTTTTAATGTACTCGAAGGACGCTGCTACCCATCCTCCGGCTAATCCCAGTCGCCTTTTACGACACCCACGGGATGAGATGGGTTTGTGCTCTTCGTAGCCGGCACCACACGGCAAGCCAATTGCACTCGATAATCGGTAAACGATCGGCGAGGTTAAGCAACACTTGGCGCGGTCGGTCTACCGCATAGTGGTACTTGAATTGAGCGTCTTCATGCGGAGGGCACGTCAAATCGTCTGTCCCGGTTGTTGTCATTACGGCGGTCGTTAAGCCAAGTCAGAGGCCTGTGGGCGGCGAAGAAAGAAGAAAGAAAGAAAGAAAGAAACAGTTTTTATTTCTACGCGCAATTGACACACACAACACTTAACACAAGACTTAAAACTAGACTTTCTTCAGCCAAAATAATAAAAACATTATAACAAAAACAGAACTATAAAAAATTGTAGCACGGATTATAAATAAAACTTCTCAGTCCGTAAGAAATGAGATCTCTGATAATCCAGTTTATAAAGTTCAATGGTATATCTGTATTATCTGTGGTTGTGGTTTCTATAAGTGAAGAAGAAGAAGTGTGGAGCTATATATTTGTCCGTGTGGTGTCCGGATTAAGAATATAGCACCACTCCATCTCCTCCCGTGGATGTCGTAAAAGGCGACCAAGGGAATCTAAACCAGAGGGATGGGCAGCAGCGTCCCTTCTGTGAAACGGTAGCCATACTGCGCTCACCAACCCGTCTGCCAAGCGTGGTGAGTACTGACAAATTCCCCCCAAAATGATGATACAGTTGTGGAAATCTACAGGGGAGGCCTTTGTTCAGCAGTGGACGTATAAATGGCCGATATGATGATATATTTATGTATATTATATCTTTCTCGTCGGAGTATCTGCGAATTGACTTGGAACCAGCTATTTTTAGTTTGGTCCGATAGGGCTAAGAAACCGACAACGCGTCACAAACGGCAAACATAATATATGGTTCTAACACTGCGAATGAAGAAATAGTAGGTTGATGATGATGGTGCAGTGGCTGATACAGTCGGCTGCTGCGCCCCGGGTCGTGGGTTTGATTCCCACACGGAACAAATATTTGTATGATCTGCAGGTAGTTCCGGGTCTGGGTGTATTGTGTGTGGAATTTATGTATGTAAACGCACCCACGACACAGGAGAAATCCTGGTGTGGGGCAACATTATTCTACAAAAGACTTCTTTAAAAAAAGACCTTGACCCAACAATATTGGTGATGGGCTTCAGTTAAGCTTAACACACACAAAAGCTTGTCGACGTCCGCTATTGAACGTGGGCCCCCCAATGATAACTACAATTAGCGCTCATAGGGGATATTGCCATAGGTGAAATTCTAGAGTGGGCCAATGTTTTAATAAAAAAAAAGCAGTCACTTTCATCATCCTCACGACACCCTTGTGCACCTACTGTCGGGTAGGCCTCTCTTTAATGTGCTATTCTTTCCCGTGCAGTCGTATATCACATTATTTTTGAAAATATTTATCTCGAATAGAATCTCATGAACGTCCAGAGAACAGATCCGTCTTAAACTACAGCAATATATCTAACGTAACTTTCGACACTAGTTTCAAAACAATACTGAACCATTTTCCGGTAATCAGCATTAACAATCTTTCCAGGCAAGAACATGCAAAAGTCAAAACATTTTTTTTAAACTTTCCCCCCACACTAGGATTTCTCCTGTGTCGTGGGTGACCCAGACCCGGAACAAACCTGCAGATCACACAAATATTTGTTCCGTGCGGGAATCGAACCCAGAGCGCAGCAACCGACTGTATCGGCCACTGCACCAACCGAGCCGTCAATTTAAAGAACGCTGTCACCCCCTCCCCTGTAAGCAACCCCTTACACACGATAGCACGACCAAGAAAGTAGGCAGGAGTTTACGACCTGGTTTCCAAAAGAGTATAATATTTTAACTTAGCAACCCTTGTGTTAAATAAGAATTTAGAAAAGGAACAAAAAAGAAGGCTTGTATAACAACGAATACAGCCTCAAATTGATGATGAAATCAGAAGGCCAATTCTCGTAATTAATTTGCACTATGACTGAAACTTGACCGAACTGAGATTAAATTATGAATTGACCGAAAATATGGTATTCTGCTACTCTCAAAGTTCGGTCGGATTTCAGTATAATCTCGATCTAGTCTCATTTCAATCTCAATTTTGACGTTTATCTAATGACAATTTAGTACATGTGACAGTTCGAAATGTTAGCAGAATACCGTTTTGACTTCGATCAACTTTCGATCCATTTTCGATCTCATCGCAGTGTAAGTTCACGTTTGACGTTGTTTGTTAGTTTAGGAGAATACCATTTGTGTCATTTATGACACTGAGACTAGATCGGAACTATATTTTGAACATTTGTAAATTACGCGAATTGGCCCTCAGATATACGGTATAAGTTACCTTTGGTGGAGTTCTTCATGAGTTTGGACTCGTGGCCCGTGTACACGATGACGCCGTATATAAAGTTGGTGTTCCGCAGCATGGCGCCCCGCAGCAGCATCTGATCCATACCCAGCGGTATCGTGCTGGAGAATCAATATGTTATCATACACCGTG
This sequence comes from Diloba caeruleocephala, assembly GCA_947459985.1. Taxonomy (NCBI): domain Eukaryota; kingdom Metazoa; phylum Arthropoda; class Insecta; order Lepidoptera; family Noctuidae; genus Diloba; species Diloba caeruleocephala. The sequence continues at coordinate 854,159 of OX381609.1, forward strand.
TACACTACATGTAAGAGCTGTGGTCCAACGTGAACATCATCAACCGGGAACTAGATTACATACACTTTCCTCTGTTCTGTGAAGTTCCCGGCAGAGAAGAGGTCACTCTTCTCAACATGGGTGTCACAGAAGGCGACTAAGGGTGGATAACAAGAGGATGGGCAGCAGAAACGTTCGTATACTAGTAACAATAACAATCTGCCAAGTGCTAGTGTTTATTGCAATATATGATCGCTCACATACTATAAATATTATAAATGTGAATGTAAGTTTGTTTGTTACACTTTCACGCGAAAACTACTTAACCGATCATCATGAAACTTTGTACACATATTCTTGGAGGTATTAGAAGTAACATAGGATACTTTTTACGAAAGATAAAAAAAGACTTATTTAATGGCTTCAATGCGAGCGAAGCCGCGGGTAAAAGCTAATACTCGTATTATATAATACTAGCTGTGGCCCGCGGTTTCACCCGCCATTTAATTTAAAATAAATCGGATTATTTATAAATAATGAGTATACAATTAGTATACGAGTATACGTATACTAATTGTGTACTGGTATGAATATGATAGCCCAGCACTGTGAAAACGGCACTAACTTCGTCGTACAGGACAGACGTACGTCCAGTAGTAGATCAAATATGTAGGTTGACTCACTTAGCATTCGATTCTTTCAGCAGTCCATTGAACTCGTAAAGGTGCCGGTTCGGTTGCTCGCATTGTACCGTTGCGGCGAAGCCTGCGAGCGCCTGTGTGTTGTCCAGGTGTGCTGTCTCCATGTGCGCTTGCCTGATCTTCAAGTTTGTCTCCCCGTCCAGGTTCGATGTCTCGATGAATGAGATGCCTTGCGGTTCACTGCGACCAAATTTGTTATGGTTATTACTTTCAAGTATGATAAAGTTATGCAGTGTTAGTGTCCGCCTCTCCTGAATATTGTGTCACCACACCAACGGGTCGAGTTGGTGTGGCGTTTCTCGGTCAAAGAACAGTTACGCATTTTTTTTAAACGTTGCCCCGCCCTGGCGTTGCTTCTGTGTCGTGGGTGCGTTTACAGACATGAATTCCACATAAAATACACCCAGACCCGGAACAACTACCTTCAATATCTAAGAAGTTTCAATATCTAGTGTGCTCAGTGGGGGGTCTTGCCATAATCGCCACGCTTGGCAGACGGGTTGGCGATCGCAGTTGAGTTGTTGTGTGCTCGAAGGACGCTGCTGCCCATCCTCCGGTTGATCCCTTAGTCGACTTTTACGACACTCACGGAATGAAATGGGGTGGTGGCATTCTGGCCGGCACCACACGGCAAATTAAAATTAGTTATCTATACATAGATAAAAGATAAATATGGCAGCTATACAATGCAAATATCACTTCAAATATATTCGGCTTCCAGCTTATGTGCAAAAAAGGACTAACGCCATCTGTCCCTATCGTCAACATAGTCTTTAATCCTATAAAATGTTTTTTTATAAGAATTGATTTGACGTGCCATTTAAACTTCCCAACTGTCAGATCAGTAATTTATTTAGGTATCGTATTATAAAACCGAACGCAGTTGCCTAAGAACGATTTGTTGGTTTTGGACAATCTAAATTTAGGTACTACTATTTAGTATGAGCAATAGGTCCAATAGAATGACGGCACGGTTGGTGCAGTTGCTGATACAGTCGGCTGCTGCGCTCCGGGTTGTACATTCGATTCCCGGACGGATCAAACATTTGTATGATCTGCAGGTAGTTGTTTCGGGTCTGGGTGTATTGTGTGTGGAATTCATTTCTGTAAACGTCCCACGACACAGGAGAAATCCTAGTGTGAGGCAACGTCATTAAAGAAAAAGAAAAAACGTTATAAAACAAATGTTTATATTTTACCTGGAGGACAGAAGCACAATGTCCGCCGGAAAGAACTGGTTGTTGAGCACCTTGCATATGTCGCCGACCTGCAGATGCTCCCAGCGGATAGACTGCCACTGCCCCTCGCGGAGCACGTCGATCTGCCGCCTGTTCGTCTCATCGTCGGCTCGGTGTCGCTTCTGTATAATAGAAATAAAATCTATAGGATTTTTTTAATGATCGGGTCTGCAATATCTATTTTGTCGTGGGTATAGTTTACGGACATCAATCTCACACGCACAAACACCTTTTTTTTTTCTTTTTTTTTATTGATGTCCAGTGGAAATTCTACATGGAACTTCCTTCACCCCGGGGAAGGGCGAAGGGGTATGCCGGACTCCTACCGGCTAAAACCACTGGAGCGGTCATCTTCGGCACCGAAGGGGGGCTCCAGGTCCTCGTAAGATCACACTAGAACGCACAAACACCTAGCCCCGAAAAAACGACTGTTTCATTCGGCCGAAATGATATTACAAATGTGAATTATAATACAAATGTGACATATATTACAAATGTGAATTACATTACAAATGTGACTCATATTACAAACGTGACTATATTATAAATGTGACTTAATATGATCCAAAAAACTGCATAAAATATATTGTTACATACGAGTATAAATGTGACTAATATTATAAATATGAAAGTTATACGTTTATCGTTTATCATCATCAATTCAGCCGAATAAAGTCCACTGCTGGACACAGACCTCTCCCAAAGAGTCTGGATGTGTTGTGTGCTCATTGGGGAGGTTTGCTATAATCAACACGCTTGGCATGCTGGTTGGCGATCGCAGTTGAGTTCTTAATGTATCAGAAGGACGCTGCTGCCCATCCTTCGGTTAAACCCATAGTCGCCTTTTACGACACTCACGGGATGAGATGGGTTGGTGTTATTCGTAATCGACACCACACGGTTGTATCGTTCATTCCTGCTCAAAGGGCCAGACGGATTCAAGTGTTTAGAAGAGAGGAAAACTATCTCATGAAATAGGACATACATAGGAAAAGTGTTATGGTGTTATCAAGTTCCCTAAAGGGTTTAAACTTAATCACGAACGAAGTCGCAGGCAACAGCTAGTGTTGAATAAAATCTGAATGTTCCCCACACGAAGTCCTATGAAAACTTTTCCTGTTCACAAAACATGCGTGGGGAGTCCCACCGCTCGTTTTGTATGACTAAGTATATTAATTTTATACTTTCCAGCGCTTACAGCTGCCACATGTTCTACACAATTTAAAATTAAATCTGCAGCAACATGTTTTAAGCGTATACGGGTGAAATGAGGAAAGCTGGTTTATAATAAGTAGGCAAGTCATCAAGTCGCAATTATTTCTACAAATAAACATCTTTGGTATATTATAAACTAGCTGCGGCCCGCGGTTTCACCCGCCGTTTAATTTAAAAGAAATGGGATTGTTTGTAAATATATTGGATTTCATGAGTTTTAGTTTTTTTTCGCGGAGCGCTAGTTCTTTTTTTATCAAATAAACGTCTGAGTCACTCCTTATAATATCAGTTATCTGCCAGTGTAAGTCCCGTCAAAATAGGTCCAGCCGTTTCGGAGACTAGCCAGAACAAACGGACAGACAGACAGAAACAATAATAGTTAAATTGTAATTTTGTTTTAAGCACCGTCTATACTTTTGCATACATTAAGTAAAAATCATTTATTTAGACATTACAAACAGACACAATTTTATTAATTTGTATAGATTTTTATTATTATGTCCCGTGGATGTCGTAAAAGGCGACTATCCCGTGGATGTCGTAAAAGGCGACTAAGCGAATCTAAACCAGAGGGATGGTTAGCAGCGTCCCTTTTGTGAAACGGTAGCCATACTGCGCTCACCAACCCGCCTGCAAAGCGTGGTGAGTACTGGAAAATATCCCCCAGAATGATGACACAGTTGTGAAAAACGATTGGGGAGGCCTTTGTTCTGCAGTGGACGTATAAATGGCCGATATGATGATTATTATTATGTTTCTTTGTGGATAAACACTACATAGGAATCAATGTGCTATTAAAATGCCCCATCTCATAAAACATTTACCTAGTAAGAGTTGTGCGCATAAATACTGAACCGTTTCGACAGGAATTCTTGACGCGTCATCAAGGCACAGGCGCTCAAGGAATTCAGAACAACATAACGCGGTAAATATTTCAACACGCCATATTTGACGACGTTTTTTCCGTGTTGATTGTATTATGATATTTTGTAAGGCTTATCAACAGGAAATTGATCAAGGCTTCCTCATAGTTCGCCCTAATGATTGGTGGGGTAACATTGGTGCACGTACTATGCTGTACAGACAAATTGGTGAACGCAAGGCATTGTAATCGCGCATCAGAGACTGCTTCTCACACTTGGAACAAGAGGAGGGAGGATTATGTATATTGACAGGTGCAACAATTAAATGTGTTCCGTGTGGTGTCCGGATTAAGAATATAGCACCACTCCATCTCCTCCCGTGGATGTTGTAAAAGGCGACTAAGGGAATCTAACCAGAGGGATGGGCAGCAGCGTCCCTTCTGTGAAACGGTAGCCATACTGCGCTCACCAACCCGCCTGCCAAGCGTGGTGAGTATTGGGAAATACCACCCAGAATGATGACAGTTGTGATAATCTATGGGGGAGGCCTTTGTTCAGCGGTGGACGTATAAATGGCCGATATGAAGATGAACAATTAAATGTAAGAAATTAAATTTATGTAATTCGACGGTACTGTTTGCGCAAGGCAAGACAATTAATTGGCTTTCTGCGCTGCGTGTCACGGGTTCAATCCCCGCACGGAATAAATATGAATGATCTGCAGTGTGGTGCCGGCTAAGGATACCACTACTCCTTCTGTCGGTGTCGTAAAAACATTATGATTATGGGATTATCCGGAGGATGGGCAGCAGTATCCTGCGCGTACATTATTATAACTCAATTGAGATCGCCAATCCGTCTGCCAAGCTAGTCTCGTTTCAGTCTTATGTTGATGATTATGAAAGGGCGAAAATACCAATTATAACTTCAGACGGCTCGGTTGGTGCAGTGGCTGGTACAGTCGGCTGCTGCGCTCCGGGTCGTGGGTTCGATTCCCGCACGGAACAAATATTTGTATGATCTGCAGGTAGTTGTTCCGGGTCTGAGTGTATTGTATGTGGAATTCATGTCTGGAAACGCACCCACGACACAGGAGAAATCCTAGTGTGGGGCAACGATTTAAAAAAAAAAGATAAAAGTACCTGTGTCAGTTCAGAATGTTAGCGGAATACCATTTCGGCTACGATCAAGTTCGATCCATTTCAATATAAGTTTACGTTTGACGTAGTTTTTTTATGAGATCTGGATAATTGGCACTAGACCGGAACTATATTCTACATACTTTTAATTACGAGAATCGGCCCCCGGAGTGTGACAAAGATCTCCTTGATGGCACTACTGACATGTCTCGGATACTGGATGTGCGGCATACTCACAAAGTCCTCAACGATCTCCTTGATGGCACTAACGCTAAGTATGAGTATGAGGGGCGTGAGCGTGGTCCAGCGGCCGGTGGGGGACACGTCGGGAATCTGCTGCAGTAGTGCGATCAACAGGAAGAAGCAGTTTGAGTAGCGCCGGAACTGCTCGAACAGGAACAGCGGGATGAACGTTGGCACGCTGCGGAAAATGACGTAACATTACATAAGTGTGTATTAGGGTGGGGCAAAAGTAAAAATTTTTTTTGAGCCTCGATTGAGAAAATGTTATTTTTTGATGTTTTAAGAGCCCTCTCCAAAGGACAGCTCAAAACAAAATTTTAAGACATCGATCAATTTTTTTTTAAATTTCATAAATCGTCAAATTTCGAATATATTATAAACGAGTATATATATATATATATTGTGCTTGATTTTTAGTTCATATCGTGGTGTATTTTTATCGATTACAGTACTAAATTAAAAAAAATTGGAATTTCAATTTGAGTATTAAAAGGTCGCTCAAAAAAATCTAAATGCACAAATGAAATAAAAAAAATATGAGCGACCTTTCAAAATTTTAATTTTGAACTGAAACTTTCAGAAACTTGTTTTTTTTTTGTCTATAAAATTATACCGTACCGAGAAAAAAAATTTGATTTTTGACGATTTATAAAATTTTCATAAATTAGAATAGAACTCTTAGTTTTATTTTTTTGAGCTGTCTTTTGGAGAGGGCTCTTAAAACATCAAAAACTAATCTTTTTTCACTCGAGACAAAAAAAACGGTTTTTTTGCGCCACCCTACTGTGTATGGTCAATGGCCCAAATGTGGAGTCGCCATTTGACGAGCTAAATAGCGCAGTTGTAGATGATGCGGGATAATTAGTGTGGTGAGGTATAATCAAAAGCACATGGGTGATACACAAAATGTGAAACGAGCGAACGCGGCGACGCAACGCACCTCATTGCCCCAGGCGTATGAGTGAGCGACACAAAGTATAAGAAAGTGAAAGTACAATATATAATTTCGGTCTCTTATACTCTAAGCATGGTACACCAATTGACGCTTGTCTTTTCTAGGTCCACTGATAAAATAGAGTCACAGATATTTGTATCTTATTTTAGCTAACACAAATTGACGATTTGTATGACAGCTAAAATCCATACTTCTTTCAGGGGTAGTACAAAATTGTATAACAAAATTGTATAATAAAATTGTATAATAAAATACCGGACATCGTTTTACAATTACCACAAAATTTAAATCGTTTGTAAAATATACTCTATGCACATGGACATATTATAAATTAGATGATTATCTAATAGATAAAATGTTTGGCAGAGTGCTGCTCCAGCTCCGCAAGACTAGAATTATACGTGGACTCGCTTCATTATGTTGACATCTCGGTGGCATTGTTGACATTAGTATTATTGATATTTTTGACATTTGTATACAAAAAGATTAGACCTACGACATTGAATTACGATACAGGCGTATGTTCATATAGAGTTGTCTGCTCAGTCGCAATATCAATGGGATAGTGGCATGTAAAACCGTGTGGTGCCGGCTACGAATAGCACCAACCCATCTCAACCCGTGTTGTTGTGAAAGGCTTTTTTTCTTTCTTTTTCAAAAACGTTGCCCCAGGCGAGGATTTCTCCTGTTCCTCGGTGCGTTTACAGACATAAAATCTGTGCACACAAACCCGGAACAACTATCTGCAGGTCATACAAATATTTGTTTCTTGCAGGAATCGAATCCATGACCCGGAGCGCAGCAGCCGACTGCACCGACCGTGCCGTCATTGCGACTATGGGATTAGCCGGAGGATGGACAGCAGCGTCTATCGAGTGCATTTACAACGCAACTGCGATCGTTAACCCGCCTGCCAAACGTGGCGATGGCAAAACCCCCCCAATAAACAATTAGACCGGTCGTTGTGGCGACGTTTGGGGCCTCTGTCCAGCATCTTTATTCGAAGGAATTCGGATGAATGTGATTAAAAGTGGTCAATTAACATAATTCATAATTAATTAATTAATAATAAGGAGATTGGTTGCCGGTGGAAGAAGCAAACTTATCCTTTTGTTTACCCAACTTACTTAAAACTCTGTTCCTCTTACTTGTTATATTTATCATCATCATGTTATCAGCCGTAGGGAGTCCACTGCTGAACAAACACCTTCTCATATATTTTCACAACGACCGGTACGTTTGCCGTTATGTTGGAGGGATGATTTCTCCTGTGTCGTGGGTGCGTTTACAGACACAAATTTCACACACAATACTACCAGTCCCGGAGCAACTATCTGCAGATCATACAAATATTTGTTCCGTGCGGGAATCGAACTCGCGACCCGGAGCGCAGCAGCCGACTGTATCAGCCACTGCACCAACCGTGCCGTCATTTGAATTTGGCCGTACTCACCACGCTTACCGGTGGGTTTGTGAGCGCAGTATAGCTAGTGTTTCTCAGCGTTTCCCTCCGGCTTAGAATGCCTTAGTGGCCGATTAATGCAACCAAGGGAGGAGATGAGGTATTCTATATTCTTAATCCGAACACACGGACGATTATAATTTTCATACTAACTTATTCCGAGTTTACAGTACAACCATGAAGTCACCTTACTTATCGGTGACATTTCTGCTACCATACAAAATAATGCGATTAATATAGCATAAGTTACAGATATGTACGCAGCACTAACACGACGGTTATCAAGATCACAATCATGACATCTAAGTAATCACGGGTTTGTCGCTCTATATCAGTAGATCGTATGAAAGTTAATGTGCAGTAAAAAGAGTGACAAATGACAGAACTACACTTAGGGAAAATAGAAAGGAAAATAACCCATTATTTGTGAAGAATAAATGTTTGGTTTGTATGAATTATCATCAGTCAATATTAATGTGGATATTTATCACCGTTTATTTCCATTAACGATTGTTTGCTCTACAAAATATTCTTTCTTTATATGTATTACTATATATTAATAAAATAAAATTCAAATGATGTTATAAATATCGACTAATGCATAATCGAAATGGCTAATAGTAGGGGAGCCCGCGATGCTAAATGGGGATTTACTCGAGCGTCATAGCGTCTATTGGGTTGCAAAGCTTGGATGAAAAAAATAAAAGAAGGTTATATAATGCACACCTTTTCATCGGTGGGGGAAACGGCTATAGATTTTCAAATATATAAAAAAATACTGTTGCATGGATATACTCGAGCGCGTCAGATATTGATAGCATCAATGTTCTACGTATTTTTAATATTGTACGTATGTTAATCTGATCGTTTGCATGATGCGGGTGGTCGTACGTAACGGAAAAAAAAAAATATCGGGCGCGTCCGATTTTCTAGGGGCATGTTATTATCATTTCGGCCGATTGAAGTCCACTGCTGAGCACACCGGGGGAGCCCAAAGATCACCACAATGACAGTTATAGGTGTGTTGTGTGCTCATTGGGGGGTTTTGCGTTAATCGCCAAGCTTGGCAGGCGGGTTGGCGATCGCAGTTGGGTTATGAATGTAGGTACTCGAAGGACGCTGCAGCCCATCCTCCAGCTAATCCCATAGTGGCTTTTTACGACACCCACAGGATGAAATGGGGTGGTGGTATTCTTAACCGGCACCACACTGTATAGGGGATGTTAAGTGAACCTCCAATAGCTCTCATTCAATAATCTGACGATTTCGATGTGACGCAAACTCGCGGCCATTATTAAACGTCCACTGCTGAACGTGGGCCTGCCATTGATCACTAAAATGAGCGATCATAGGGGGATCAGCACGCTTGGCAGGCGGATTGATGATCGCAGGACGTTGTAATTGGCACACAGGAGGATGCCACTCATCCTCTTGATATCAACCATATAGTCGCTTTTTACGACACCCATGGGGTCGAGTAGTTTATTCTTTGCCGGGAACCGCAGGATCCGTGTGGTGTCCGGATTAAAAATATAGCTCCACTCCATCTCCTCCCGTGGAAGTCGTAAAAGACGACTGAGGGACTCTAACCCAGAGGCAGGGGCGCCACTTCTGTGGAACGGTAGCCATACTGCGCTCACCAACCCGCCTCCAAGCGTGGTGAGTACAGGCAAATTCCCTCCAAAATGACGACACAATTGTGTGTGTCTATGGGGGAGTCCTTTGTTCAGCAGTGGATGGCTTAGCCGATATAATGATGAACCGCAGCGTTCTAACCACAGAAATATTATGGTCTTAACGGCATACGATATAAATAATGTACGACAAATATATGTCACATTACCAGGACACGGAAAAATGTATGCGTCATGCTCGTGAACGGGTGCCGTCTGTTGGGACTGGTCAGCCGTTAACTGCCACGGCAAATATATTATTATAATATTATTGTGGTATATTTCATCTTTACACATCAACCTACATTTTTCTCTGTATATGTATACAATCATGTTCATCATCATCATCATCATCATCATATCAGCCACAGGACGTCCACTGCTGAACAAAGGCCTCCCCCTTAGATTTCCACAACGAGCGGTCACATGCCGCTCTCATCCAACGACTCCCAGCGACAATCATGTGTACCTATACAATCAACATTGTAATCCCCAACTTTTTTTCGTCGTCGTTTCTTGCCGGCTCTTCTCCATGAGATCAACTATTTGGAACCGTGCAACTTAAATTCTGACGTTTCATAAGTGCCAATATTTGGTTTATTTGAAATAAAAAACTTTGACTTTGCATTTATGTTCCAAACAAAAATGTTTTCGCTACCAAAAATGGATGAGCAGATATAATAAACACAATATGATGTAGGTGTTATCTCATCACTCGTTAACCCGTTATATCAATTTCAACGTACATATCATTTGCACGTGGGAAAATATAAAGGTTTTTCACGACGGTCATTAATGTTTGTAATAATTTATCAACAATATGAGTAGTCGGGTGATGCCATGTGATAACATTGAATACACTCGCTGTCGACAAGGTTCTGGTAGGATCTAGATACATACTACTGGCTACACATACGTATAGCTCACATAATTACTTTGAAGGGACGATTGCAGCGGTGGCTACGCTACGTAGAAAGCTGATCGTTTAGCCCCTGTATAGAAATGTTTGTTCCGTTCCCGGTTCCCATTTCTATGATTAACAGATAATGGTCCTGTTGCTAGTCTGGGTTTTCCTCCTTCCGAGTCTAGACTACCCCGCTGCTCACTTAAGTCTGTCTGTCCACTGGCCTGAAGGCTTCTCACCAGAAAATATGCCTGTGTTAAGGACCTAATTGCAATCAACACTGTTCTATTCAATTTTGAAACCTTTCGGGACTGAAGATTTAATTTAATTTTCAAACCATTATTGTAAGTAAAATTATATCTATAACATTTCCAGGCCATGGCCATAATTTGGTAAGTGCGATTAAGACTAAATACTGACAACACAAAACATAAAAGCCAGTCGATAATGATGTGTGCCCATGTATTATTTAACATGCTTAACTATGTAAAAGAGTTGAAAGTTTAGATTCGATCATGTTTAGGAAACAGTTGCTAACTAAACGCCGTGTAATACGCTGTAACGCTAATAGTAATCGTCACGACCACACGGCCTGCTCCGACTCCAGCTACCAGGCTCGTTACGTCATACCATTATCATATCAGCCAGAGGAGGTCCACTGCTGAACAAAGATTTCCACAACGAGCGGTTACATGCTGCCCTCATCCAACGACTTCCAGCGACCTTCACCAAGTCATCGGTCCACCTCGCTGGCGGTCGTCCCACGCTGCGTTTTCCGGTGCGCGCTCTCCATTCGAGAACCCTTTTGCCCCAACGGCCGTCAACTCTACGAGCAATGTACCCCGCCCATTGCCACTCCAGTTTGCCAATCCTTTCAGCTATGTCGACAACTTTAGTTGTTCTACGGATCACTTAATTTCTGATTCAATCTCGTAGAAAAATACCAAGCATAGCTTTCTCCATAGGTCGCGGAGTTGATAAGAAACCTCGCCTCAATAAAATTTCCCTCCCTATCACAAACATTCAAGAGTTATTGAGAAAATCACTATGAATGAACGGAAACTTCGCGAAGTAGCATCGCGTACCTGAGACAAATAAGGACACAATGCAATTAGCAGCCATATATTCATTGCCAACGTTGTCGTCATTCTGGGTCAGGCTACCTTTTATGAGGTTTCAAAGTCACTAACTGAGCACGACATGTCGTAGTATTGGATCCGAAAAAATCAATTAAATGTTCTTATAATTAAGGCTGCAACAGTACAGCGGATGGATGGATGGATTATGTATTTCTGACGGTTTGTGACAGACCTGAATTTCGAGGTCGCTGCTCTCAGACAACCAGAAATCCAAATATGGCGACGACGGATTGTCTCAAAAAAATAAAACTAATTGTACTTGTTACTGCCCAAGCGCTGCTTGCGATGATAAAAGTGCATTGCGGCGACAGGCAAAGCGCTCTCTACACATCTCGACATTTCTTCGGAAGCATGAGACGCATCAAGATTAAGAGGTTCTTCGTAGCAAAAGACATGGATAGCGCTTTCCATAGAAATGGGAAGTCGCTGTGAAGTGATTAGTCACTAGTCCACTCTATTCTAATTCAAACTAATCAATGTTTGCGTTTCGTTACCAAAAACTACGTCAAACAATGAAGTACTTCAATGGAACTTATATGCAAACACGATACGCATATTGATCATTTGACGTTGAAATTGTTTAGTAAAAGCTTTTAGGATTTTTCCATCTATCCAAGATCGAGAAATCCTTAAATCTTTGATTGTCGTGATTTATGCTGGATTTGGTTCAAACGTTTCTTTGGTGCGAGTAAGTGCGAATGATGGTGTCGAAAAAACCTAGGTCATGTTACCTACAACTTATTTCTTACTCATCATTTCGGCCGAATGAAATCCACTGCTGGACACAGGCCTCCCCCAAAGATAACTACAACCACCGATATGGATGTGTTGTTGGCACAATGGGGGGTTTTGCCATAATCGCCACGCTTGGCAGGCGGGTTGGCGATCGCAGTTGAGTTGTTAATGTACTCGAAGGACGCTGCTGCCCATCCTCCGGCTAATCCCTTAGTCGACTTTTACGACACCCATGGGAGGAGATGGGGTGGTGGCATTCTGAGCCGGCACCACACGGCTATTTCTATTTCTTACTATCAAATAATAATATAGTAAGTATCTCATCTGCTAATAAAAAGGATACTCTCCTATTAGACCCAAGCAATTTTCTCAGCATGAAAATTAAGAAGACAGTAGGAGCGTCGAGATATTTATGGGCGTCTGTGTTTTCCTATCCTTATTACGCATCAAGCAAGCCGTATGGTGCCGGCTCAGAATACCACCACCCCATCTCCTCTCGTGGGTGTCGTAAAAGTTGACTAAGGGATTAGCCAGAGGATGGGCAGCAGCGTCCTTCGAGTATATTAACAACTCAACTGCGATCGCCAACCCGTCTGCCAAGCGTGGCGATTATGGAAAATCCCCCCAATGAGCCCACAACGCACCCATATCGGTCATTGTGGTGATCTTCTGTTGAGGCCTGTGTCCAGCAGTGGACTTCAATCGGCCGAAATGAATGTATTACGCATCACAATAATTGCATAAAACAGTAGACAACATACTTTTTGTCGTGGGGTAGGTAATCTATATCTTGATTTCCTCCGCCTTGGGAGGGGAGGAGAGGCATGACTCTTATCAGCTAAAACCCCACGATGTTCCTTCCATTCACCTATGGCTGGTGGTGCGGTGTGTGTTAGGACACAGTCCTGGCAGATATCGGCCCGTCAGTTGATCTGATGGGCGCCGTCTCTTTGCTATCTGGCCGGCCACACATTTCTCCTGAGAGGCGTGCGCAGAACACAACACGCCGCCATTCTGGGCCTGCATCTTGCCGCAGGCCGTAACTCAACTCATGAAGGCCGGAGATCGGTAAGCACTCTCCATCAGCGCTTGCGGAGGAGATCAGAGGTGGTTCGCTACCGTTTCGCTCCTCGCAAAAGGCGATGGCATCACACGGGCTCTCGTTCCGGACATTGGACTAAACCACGGCCGGAAGTGAGACGTCACCGTCTTCAACCGCCGCGATGAGATCACGGAGCTGCATTCCCCAAGCTGGCAGTCCTCTAGCGTCATGCTGCGCCATGTCCAAGCCGTCTCCTCAGGAATGACAACTGGGCGTCTCTTCTCGGCCTAGGCGACACAGATACTTCTCGAAACACCCATGGTCCGAGAGTATATGCGTGAGCCGGAAGGTCGGGGCCTCATGCCGCCCCTCTTGCCATTCCTCCATGACGGCTCTTACTAGCGCTATTACAGGGTCTTGCATTGGGTTGCACAAGTCGCTCCATCCATTCCGCCACCAGGATCCGCAGATATATCTGGCGCTCCATGTCTAAGATAAGTAAAATATACTGATAATGCTCGACGAGGTAGCTTTTGTCTAGGAAACTTCTAAACTTCTCTTTCCAATTCTTTAGATCGCTATGTTGTTGCTACAGTCTAAATCTTAACCCTTCCGTCGACAAAATCGTTGTCTTCGGTAGTCATCCTACGCGGCGCACTGCTGTCGTCTTTGCTGTGACTTTTCTACAGGAAATTAGGGGGCGGATCAGCTATACTTTAACATCAGTGACTGTTGAGGATGTCAAAAGAAATAAAGCAAAGGATTTCCTAACGTCAAGATCAACTTGGGACTAGGATTTTGATATGGTACATATGATTCTCGTTAAAAGTTAAATGGTTTCCAAAATAGTCCAAAGCAATGTAGTTACCGTGGAGATAATAGCGATATATTCACGCGGATGACATCAGTTTACGGTTTATGGGCAGCCAGCCAAGCGTCGAGCTTCGAGCGTCGCGCGTAAACAATGCTCAATGTATACAATGCTTCTTCGCTGTTCAGGCACGCATTTTGCCGCTTGTCAAACTTTATGATACTGTCGGAATGCTTTGTTAGTGTGAGGGGGGAAAGGAGCGGCCTCCTTTCAAACCGATAATATTCAACATTTAAAATAGGTCTTTATAGCGGAAATATGACGCAACGTAATGCCTTGGAATTTGTATTCTCTTCAGAGGAAACGAGTCGATCACGCTGTTATAACAAACTAAAATACATCGAGCAGCCGGCATCGTGTAAGTAGAGATTTCATAAATGTGGAAATCTGTATATTTCTAAAAGTTGCTCAATCACGAATTGATGGAAGATGAAAGAAAACTGCAGAGCGAGTATTTTTATCATGAAGTAAACATTATAGTATCGGTCAATCAATCAATTGATTTGTTTATAACTGGCCAATACAGACGTTATGAATACATTAAGTTTTGCTGGACCATGCTTAATGTGTACATAATCTTTAATTTAATATAATTGTGGAGATGAGTTTATGCTGTGTGCTCATTGGGGGGTTTTGTCATAATCTTTACAGCTGGCGGATCGCAGTTGAGTTATAAATTAAATCTGAGGATGCTGCTGCCTACCCTCTAGATAATCTCATAGCCGCCTTTTACGACATTCTACGGGAAAAATAAGGTGGTGCTATTCTTAGCAGGTACGACACGGTTAAGTCGACGTGAGATAATATTTTGCAAAATCATTACGCTTGGCAATCGGTTTGGTGATTGCTGTGTTTTTTATCTAACACAGAGTAGAATTCTGCGGATAATGATGCTGCATACCGTTTTAACCCGGATGTTTACAAGTTTTTAAGCACAAGGTTGCGGGGAAAACCCAGCATGGGTACTATCTGAGTTAACTTAAGACACCACTGAATGGTAGGAGAATGAAAACGTTGTGAGGGAGTTAATGGGCTGAATTCGCCAACACGCATTGAGCTAGCGAGGTGATCAAAGCTTGCTTCTTCTCTGAATGAGACCTCTCAGTGGGACAGTTACAGGCTAGTATTATTATGATATATATATTACAGGATGCTGCAGCCGTCCTACACATTAATCTTTGACGATACCCATGAAAAGAAATGGTTTGGCTTTTTGTTTGCCGGGACTATACAAATATGATGATTTCAACCGAGAAACGACCACTGTTGGACAGAAGCCTTCCCAAAAGATTGCCACAACGACCGGAGATCCTGTGCACCTTTTGATGCCGAGGTTGAGCTCCCCGGTGGTTTTACCCAGTAAGAGTTCGGCCTACCCTCCGCCTCTACGCAGAGGCGTTAGACAGTTCATAACATTTGACTGAGATGATAAGAGACATGGGAAGAGGAAACCGCGAGGTTACCAACATGACTTGGAGCTCCAGTTTCACCTTCCAGGGTTAGAGATCCCTAAACTTAAAACCAAGTGCATAGATTGCTGCACCAATGATTATGTGTAATGATTGTCAAAGATTATCATAGTTTTACCCGAATAAAGTCCACTGCTGGACACAGGCCTCCCCCAAAGATCGCCACAACGACCGGTATGGGTTTGTGTGTGTTGTGTGCTCATTGGGGGATTTTGCCATAAGTAATCGCCACGCTTGGCAGACGGGTTGGCGATCTCAGTTCTGTTATAAATGTACTCGAAGGACGCTGCTGCTCATACTCCGGCTAATCCCACAGTCGCTTTTTACGACACCCACTGGATGAGATGGGGTGGTAGTATTCTTAGCCGGCACCACACGGCAAAAATA
Organism: Diloba caeruleocephala; assembly: GCA_947459985.1. Classification (NCBI taxonomy): domain Eukaryota; kingdom Metazoa; phylum Arthropoda; class Insecta; order Lepidoptera; family Noctuidae; genus Diloba; species Diloba caeruleocephala. Next base: position 870,174 of record OX381609.1, read on the forward strand.
TATATATAGAAATCAGTCCGCGAACAGAAAGAAATTCCACCAAAACGCAAATTCTGTGTGTATTGTTTTGTGTGGTTCCCGGCCAAAAGTGCACCACCCCTCCACCCATGGGTGTCGTAAATGGCAACTAAGGGTCGATATACAGAGGATAACCAGCGGTTCCCACTATGTGATAATAGTCACGAATAGTAATAATCCGCTTGCCAAGCGTGGTGGGTGTTCATGGCAATATCCCCTATGACCGTTCATTGTAGTGATAGTTAAAAAACATACGTTCAGCAATCGGCATGGTTAGTGTAGTGGCTGATACAGTCGACTGCTGCGCTCCGGGTCGTGGGTTCGATTCCCGCACGGAACAAATATTTGTATGATCTGCAGGTAGTTGTTCCGGGTCTGGGTGTATTGTATGTGGAATTCATGTCTGTAAACGAACCCACGACACAGGAGAAATCCTAGTGTGGGGTAAAGTTCTTTAAACAAAAAAAAAGAACGCTTAGCATCATTACATGAAATTAGCCCGTAATGTGTGTGTGTGTGTTAAATTGTCAAGGTATAGTACCTGTATTTAGCAGTAGATATTCGATTATTCATAAACTTTATTGGCTGCGGGCTGTTCAAGAAGATAATTCGATTTTGTTCGGGCGGGGCTCCATCTGTCAGGCCGGATGTCGTCGCCTCGTCTTCATCTAAAACGAAAAAGAAAACCATTTTATTTGCAAACTCGAAGCACTGAAATATCTTGGCGAGAAATAGGCAATTAGGGAAAACACGAAATACAGTTAAACGAGGTTTAACCAACTTTAGAAAAACCAAGTTTCTAGTTTTACTGCAGAAGGTTTTGGCTCACAAAGGAAGTGTTTCTATCCTAATTACATAAAGTTAATTAAATCTGTGACGACTTTTCTCCCTCTCTCGCAGGCTGTTAGTCCCTGATGGTTATGAAATCGGACTTGAGGGACCCTCCCCTATATTCCCCCCCCCCCTCCCCACATGACGGAAACATAATCATTGTTCCAGCAATCTATGCACCTGGTTTTAGGGTTAAAGATCTCTAACTGTAGACGGACAGGTGAAATTGGAGCTCCGAGTCGTCTGGGCAATCTCGCGGTTTCCTTTTCACATGCCCGTAGCATCTCAGTCAAGTGTTTATGAACCATCCAACGCTCTGAGGAGAGGCGAAGGGTAGGCTCTTACTGGGTAGAACCACCGGGGAGCTCAACCTCGACATCAAAAGGGGCATAGGATCTCGAGAACGAACGATCCAGCGCCAATCGGTGCCACGCCTATAGGCACATCTCGGAGTGGAGTCCTTAGAGAGGAAACCCACTCTAGCGGAGCGGACGCGAATGTGAAGAGGCCGCTTGAGGGATAGTCCCGGATATGGAGGACCTTCCGAAGTTCATTATGGCCCCATATATTAAAACTGACGCACTCGTTTTGGATTTTATCGGGTCTAGTGTCTTTTCTGTTCTGCCATTTTTATTTGGGCAGCTTGAATAGTTTGAACAATTAGACATGTTATTGTGTGGATGTTCGTCGCTCAGCCATCGCTTCAAGTCTGGTCTTACATGAATGTGAGTAACGGTGAGATGATACGGTGGACACAAACATGAATGCCGAAATCGAGCCGCGAATCTGAGGATCTACAGAAAGCGTAAATTCCACCAATGCAAATGCATTCAGTGTCTATTATTTAGTGTGATTCCCAAAACAGAGCAAAGAACAAACACCTCTCTCCACTCAGGTGGCTAAGGGACTAAGGGTTGATATCCAGAGAATATTAGGAGCATCCCCCAGCACTATTTTTATGAAATTCTGCGTCATACGAGAAACGTGTACAGTAATAACAGGTTTTTTTAAACGTTGCCCCGCACTATGATTTCTCCTGTGTCGTGGGTGCGTTTACAGACATATATTTCACACACAATACACCCGGACCCGGAACAACTACTTGCAGATCATACAAATATCTGTTGCGTGCGGGAATCGAACCCGCGACCCGGAGCGCAGCAGTCGACTTTATCAGCCACTGTACCAACCGTGTCCAATGGAAACTTACGATTCTATACAAAATTGCTGTTTATAAAATAAAAGACGACTGTTTAGCTTTATCAAAGGTGTTTATCAGAAACTGGAGTGTTACGCTCCGGGTTGTTTGCTACTGCAATTTTAAACTCAGAATAATGAAAAACATAGATTAATCTTAACATTTCTTGAACAAGCGAAATGGAAAATGGCTTGGCCAGAATAAAAGACCTTAATAATAAATTCATCATTTCGGCCGAATGGGGTCCACTGCTGGACACAGGCCTCCCTCAAAGATCACCACAACAACCGATATCGGTGTGTTGTGTGCTCATTGGAGGGTTTTGCCATAATCGCCACGCTTGGCATATAATAAATTATGTAATATTATTTCCTAGGAGTAGAACCTACAAATAATAAAAATATACGAGAGCTTAGTAATGTCTTAGATTTTCGCGATTATTACACATTATAATAAAACACTTTTAAACGGATTCTATCGCGTATATTTTAGATTTTTGATTTTCCTGACGTTTCGAATACTTTGCAGCATTCATGGTCGCAGGATGACTGATGAGTGATCATATATACGCGATAGAATCCGTTTAAAAGTGTTTTATTATAATACGAGAGCTTACTTTAATAAAAGTAGAAATCAATAATCAATAAAGGATAAAAGACAGCGACGGCATAACTTCGGATGTCTAACATTAGTACTTCGTGAGGCAACACCAAGCAATCAACAATGTCAGCCTATCGCGTCCACTGCTGCACGTATGCCTCACCCAAGCTGTGCCACAGCATCCCCAATCTGTTCCAGCAGCCTATTCGAGTCGTCGATCCATCCAGCTAGAGGGTGTCTCCCTCTACGTGCTGATTCGCGAGCTCGACTCAAGGACTCGTCTGCTCCAACGAGGCAACATTAACGATGAAAAACATAATACAGTGCCTAGATAAGTGTAATGAACATACTTTTAAAAATACTTTTAGAACCACAGCAGTTATTAATAGGTTGAAAGAGTTTGAGTAGTTACACCCCACATGCCCCAGAAACGTTCTTTTATTGATCTCTGTGGAAATTGATCATGAACTTTCTTCGCCCCGGGAAGGGCGAAGGTGCATACCGGTCTCCTACCGGATAAAACCACTAGAGCGATCATCTTCGGCACCGAAGAGAGGCTCCAGGTCCTCATAAGATCACACTAGAGCCGCCCATGATGCCACGCCTTTAGGCACATCTCGGAGGGGATGACTGTAAAGCGGTCACTCCCTCTAGCATAGGGAAGGCGACTATAAAATGTCTCTTCGATCTTCTTGGGAAGGATTGTAAAGTATCCTCGATTGTTTGTAAAGTAAGCCTCGCTGTACGCTGTGTTGCGCACACGGCGGCACGCGACCACGGGCGCGCCACTTTTTTCCCCGGGGGTCGCTCTGTATGAGCACGCAGACTCCCCAATCAATGCCCCAGGCTCTTATCATCATCATCATATCGGCCGTAGGGCGTTCACTGCTAAACAAAGGCCAGGACCACAGATTTTCCCAACGGCCGGTTACATGCCGCCCACATCCAGCGACTTCCAGCTAATTTACCAGGTCACCTGTCCATCTCGTTGGAGGCCTTCCTACGCTGTTTACCGGTGCATGGTCTTCAATATCAAGATACAAGTCACTCACACATCACCTCGTTAACATCATCTTGGGCTTCCCAATGATCAACTCAAAAGAAAGTTATTTTGGCGCCTCATAACGAGGTCTCTACATTTATAGAAATTGATTTCACATGAACGGACTCAAGCGAATACGTTCACTGTGTTAATTAATGAGAAAGCTGGTTAGGTCATGTTTTTAGGGCAAGGTTATAATTGATACTTTTCGGCCATTACCTAGTGGGGATGGATTTTATCGACGTATACAATTCACACGTAAGTAAGATGTTGCAGCTTTTTGACATAATTTACAGGTTTTCCAAGTTTCACCATATCAGCCAAAGAACGTCCACTACTGAACAAAAGCCTCCTCCATAGCTTTTCACCACGGCCGTTTATATGCCGCCCGCATTCAACGACTTCCTGTCTTCTTCACAATGTCGTTTCTTCTACAGATCTCATTATTACTGACAGACAAATTTCAAGCATAAGTCTCTCTATTGCTCGCAGTACCCTTAAGCTTTCAACTCACTCTGGGTCCCCATAGTGAGTGACCAAGAGCCTATAGTGAGTCGCTAAGAGTTTAAACAAGTTAATAAAAGCGTCATAATTTGCAAAGAATATGCGAATGAAGCCAGCTACTTGAATAAAGCAATAATTGTTGGAATATGTCCCAGGACGTGGCCGACCGTACAATGAGGTAAAGGTCGCGGCGTGGTCACTGTTCATTTTTAAATATGATCGATTTGTTGTGTCATTGTGCAGAATTAGTCGCGCAGCCATACCTCACTCGAATCCTATCATTGAAATCACCGCTGATGTCAAACCTTTTCAAATTCAATTTGTATAAACGTGTCAATCTGTTCCGAATGATATCATGTACAAAAACATTAGTCACTGACGTCTGAAATCATCAGCATCATTAAAATTCGAAGCGCCGCCGTCGCACCACAACCAGGTCAAAGAATTAAAAATAAAAACTGCAGTTTTTACATTGAAAACTTTCTAATGAAATCCTGTTATATTTACGGCAGTTGAGCTGTAGCAATATCGTGAAAACGTCTTCAAGGTTATTTAATTATGTGTCAGTCGGCAGTGCATCTCGTCTCCACACATTATGCAGAACGGCGAGAGGCGAAGCGTTTTTCACGCTAGACCGTTAATTACGATCATTATTTATAAAACACATAATTTGTTTAACCTTTAGACATCCTGACCAAAAATAACAAGTCAATTCACCGAGATATGTACATAATATGCTTGCTAGCAGGTTGATTATATTAACACCCTGACAGTTGGCAACCTCGCAGCACTGGAAAGACCGTAGCGACCGATGGCTGTCAGGGTGATGAGGGTTTTCCGCAGCACACGCTGGAGGAATGCCTTGCTTGGGCGACGCAATGCCGTGACCGCATAGCAGCTGCGATAGATTGTGACCTCTCGATTCGGGCAGTACACTGGCCCCACCGCCCGGAACGAGAACGCGTGGGATGCCGGCGCCTCCTTTTGCGAAGACGTGGCAAAAGTGACGACGGAGCGGGAGGGAGAAGCGACCACGCCTCTTCCGCAAAAACGCAACGGGCCCATCTCCGGCTTCTATAAGTTTCAACCTCGCAGTGTCGAGGTTGGGGCAGCCTTTCGCCGGACGAGCGTGCGGTCGGACAAGCCGCACAGGGACATATCAGACTAAGTGGCGGGCCGAGACCTGCCACGGTGTGCGGCTAATACGCAGGCGAACCCCGCGCGAATGGAAGCGAAGTCCGCCCCTTATTGTCGGATTTACCGACATACAAAACAGGTACTTGAAATTAAATTAGTTTAATTAGGTTGGTTAGATTAAAGTCACCTCGAGTCCGATTAATTACAGCAGTTTAGCTAATAAAGCCATCAGTCACAGCGAAAGGAATTATATGGCAATAGCACGCTACAGACTATTTGCTATAGTAAAATAGCGCGTTATTTTACACGCTAAAATTATAACGAACTAAGCGTACGCGAATGACGCGATAAAAGCGCGGTGCATATTCTCGAATCACGCTAAACGTCGTTGGACAGTTAACAGCGCGCTGTTTCGGTTGTATTCCTTATATTGAATATGTTATAGTTTATTTAATTAAGAATTTCTTACAGCAGTTTTCACGGAACGGAATTGTTTGATGTTGTGTATGCCTATTATTGATGTCGTAAATGTAATTAATGTATGTTTTATATTTTAATTTTACGAAATATTATTGTACGTACATTGTTGGCGTATCTAAAATAAATAAATATTATAATCAACGCGTTAGGTAAGGACCGATAGCGCGCGAATTCTTGCGATGACTGCCACATAGCTCGCCCCGCCCGCGCTATGCCTTAGCTCGCCCTATTACCTCGCTACTCGTTTGTTTTTAATGGCGCTATTTTTGTAGCGTCATATTTGAAGTCAGCATAGCGTGTGCTATACGTTGCGTGAATATAGCGCGCTATTTAATCGCGCTAGACGCTATATTAACCAGCACTAATTGTAGGAAATGAAACGTTTCACGTCAAGATATAATTTCACCGGTACAGCATGAAATTAAAACATTAATTAATATCGGTCACCTTCGGACGAGATAAGCGTAACCATACTAACAGATACGTTGTTGTCGTATGAAACAAGTACCGCAAATAAACCAGATACTGGCATAACAGGTACAGGTTGGCTGCATTTTTATTTCCCAGTACCATGTTTTATTAATTCGAATTCAACAGTAGTCTGTGAACAAGACTTAGTTAGCCAGCGCTTTTCTTCACTTTAAACATTCAGCAACGCAAAGCCGGTAGAGGTTTGCAATTCCAAAGACACGGTCAGTGATCGGAACAATAGTTCCGTATTAAATCTAGCTTTGACCATACCAGCCAAAGGACGTCCACTGCTGAACAAAGGCCTCCTCCATAGATTTCCACAACGAGCGGTCACATGCCGCCTGCATCCAGCGCCTCTTTACCAGGTCGCCTGTCCATCTCATTGGAGGCTATGCCACGCTGCGTTTACCGGTGCGTGGTCTGCTCTAGAGAGCGTTTCTGGCTCAACGGCCATCAGTTCTACGAGCTACGATCTTTTTAGATATGTCGGCAACTTTAGTTCTTCTACAAATTTCCCCAATTGCGTTGCGTTTACGCGAAGCAGAGAGAGCTATTTCCATAGCTCGCTGAGTGACCTTAAACTTTATTATGAGACCATTAGCAAGTGACCAAGAGCCTATAATGAGTCGCTAAGAGTTTAAAGAAATGAAACACGAAGCCAGGAACTACTCGAGCTTTCTTATGAGGCTCAGTGAGTGCCTTTATCGCCAATCAAGCATTGGCTAGGACTTGATATTCTTTCCATAATCTACAATTGTAAAAAAAGTTGTTGATTATCCTCTAAAGATAACACTTATCTTTAATGTCGTCGAATTGTAGAACATAATAGATAAATACTACTTACACTATTTAAGCTGCCCTGAGTGGATGAATGGCAGTAGATAAGGATGTAACTCGTTCAGGTGACTAAATAGTAGAGTCGCATCACGCATCGGTAAACACGCCTCGTATGTTAAAACCGCAGTAACCCATTATCACTAACGGTTACCGCCAACGTCGTTAAAACTGTATGACGTTATTTTATCGGTCCGTACGTGGACCGAGAAACTAATTAAGAAAATATCTCGGTACTTAATGGTTAGCACTGTACTTCCCACGGCGTAACGACTTTAGTACAGCGAATTGGTTGTAATTGTTTTTTAGTGAACATCATATCAGCAAAAGAACTTCCACTGCTGAACAAAGGCCTCCCCCATAGATTTCCACAATTGTGTCGTCATTTTGGGGGGTTTGCCAGTACTCACCACGCTTGGCAGGCGGGTTGGTGAGCGCAGTATGGCTGTAACGGTGTGGCCGTTGCATATCCCCCTTGTTGAAGAGACCCTTACGGTATCTATAAGATGAGATGGAGTGGTGTTTTGTTCTTAATCTGGGGTGCAATTTCTTAAGCTCAAACATCCATACATCCTTAAATACAGGGTTGCAATTCACTAAGTTCAAACATCCATACATCCTTGAATATAGAATCGAAATAACGGTGTAAAACCAATTTGGTATGCCCTAAGACTCGTCCCCATGGCTCACCGTCTGCAACGTGTCCTTGAATAACTTCAATCATGTCTTAGCATATACCAAATTGGTTTTTCACTATCGTTTTACTTCTGTATTGAAGGATGTATGGATGTTTGACCTTAAGGAATTGCACCCCAGAATCGAAATAACGGTGTAAAACCAATTCGGTATTCGCTAAGACATGATTGATGCTATTCAAGGTCACGTTACAGAAAGTGAGCCATGAGGACCAGCCTTAGCGAATACCAAATTGGGTTTTCACTGTTATTTCAACTCTGTATTCAAGGATGTATGGATGTTTGAGCTTAGAGAATTGCACCCCTGGACACCACACGTTTTTGTAAGCAAATGTCGGTCGTTTATGTAATAAATGTAAATCGTTTTAAGTAATATGAGGTGGTTGTAATCACACCCTTGATAAGAAATACGCGCGCGGTAAAGTCAAGGGCACGGCGTATCGAGGACGACTATATCAAGGTTAATGTGACCATATACCCGTTATTTAAATACGATTCGATACGAGTTTTCCGATACAACTGCCCATTTTTTTTATACTGGATATTGCAGAGGATACACTGCCAAGGTCTATAATATTTTAAATTGCTGCGGAATGCGGCCATGAAAGTGATGAATAATATATATGAGATAAATGATTTGTTTGCCGTGTGGTGCCGGCTCAGAATGCCACCATCCCATTTCATCCCGTGGGTGTCGTAAAAGTCGACTAAGGGATTAACCGGAGGATGGGCAGCAGCGTCCTTCGTGTACATTAACAACTCAACTGCGATCGCCAACCCGTCTGCCAAGCGTGGCGATTATGACAAGACCCCCCAATGAGCACACAACACACCGATATCGGTCATTGTGGTGATCTTTGGGGGAGGCCTGTGTCCAGCAGTGGACTTAATTCGGCTGAAATGATGATGATGATGATATGATTTGTATTTCTAATGAAAATAAAATTTGAGTGCCTTGAAAACTACGTAAATTTATGAACTAGCATATTTCCTGGTAAAAAGTACATTACTTAACTTTAACAACTCATATCCTGATAGCGGCCATATCAGGCAATACATTTACAGAAGGACTAAAGCAATGATTTAAGATAGATAATGTTAAGTGATAATATATGTACCTGCTTCCTATTAATATCAATCAAAGATAACATCACTCGATGAAGGCATTATTATTTCATCCGTTGTTGTTATTGTTGATCATCAACAAAAACAAAGTATTTGTATTTAACTTTGTGATAATTTAGTATTTACATAAAATATATTGTCTTATCAAAGAATATTCATAGTTGCGGTTTAGGAAGGTCTTGAATTGCAACTTGACTGTACAGTTTAAAGTATCGAGACAACAACCGCTTTATGTTTTGGTTTGGAAACACTTTCTAACTTTTAATACGGAATCAGCGATTTAGCTGGTTATTAAATTTATATTTTTCGCTATTAGATTTGATACATAAATGCAGTACAGGCTGCCAGTAATAAAGAAAAGAACTGAGATATTTTGTCATACAAGTACTAAGAGGATACTCATAAGTATTTGTTTAAATGGTTACAATCTTGGAAAATGTTAAAGATAACAAAATATACATTCTCTCTTATATCATACCTTACACTGATAAATTTGTAAATTATGATTTTACTGTAACAATATAAGGATATGTCACCAGAAGAAATCAAGATAAATAATTACATTTCTATGAAAAATTTGCCAATATACCTAGAGAATAAATTCAGTGAAAACCAAACTAAAGGGTGTCCGCAAGATGCTGGCAGTGGTCATATATGCAAAGTTGTACATAGTGGATTCCTCTGTATGTACAGGAATATACAACAAAGTATAGATTTGTCGATATTTAATGTACAATTGGTAAAACAGACACCTATACACCTTAAAGTTTCATTTTGTATATCATGATACAAAGACGAAACCCCGATCCCATGGTCCTTTGTTTTTGTCCACCAATAGAATTATCCAAAGACCAACCACACCCATGACAGTCTCGTAAATTGGTGGAGAAATAGGGGGCAAAGCAAGGGTAATAGATTTGAAACTGGTAAGGTTTAGCCTTTGTCGATTGTACATAATATATATAGAAAATATCCATATATATTTAAATAGAAAAGTCTCTATGGTGTCAGGGTTTAGAATATAGCACCACTCCATCTCCTCCCATGGAGGTCGTAAAAGTCGACTAAGGGACTCTTTAACCAGAGGGCTGGGCAGCAGCATCCCTTTTGCTGAGCAGTAGCAATTCTACGCTCACCAACCCGCTTGCCAAGCATGGTGAGTATAGGCAAATGACAACACAATGTAAGCACCGGCCCCCAGTTCCCGGCAGCCCCACTATTCCTGACAGGATGGGGAGGAGTACTTTGATGCCTAAAAGCCTCCTTTTTTAGGGTTTTTATTTATTGTTAGTTATTTAAGGCTTACATATTGTGTATGTTTTTTAGTTATGTGTATTTATAAGTTTTATCTTTAGTTATAATGTATGTAGGTAGATATTACAAATAAAAATATACATTTCAATTATTTGTTATTTTTTGACATTAATATTATTATTTATTTATATCTGAATTTGAACCGTGTGGTGGTATCTTATAATTTATTCACTAACAATGTTGTAATAGGCTGTCGGGTTTGTTAAATCCTCATACAATCGCATAAAGAAAGGCCTCTATATAAAAGTTATTTGGCTGAGATGAAGAGAATTTTAAAGACAAGCAAATTTGTTTGTTTATAAACAAATTTGGCAGCAGACCATAAACTGTACCAGTAACATGGATAATAGCTTTATAAAAAGATGACATCATTTCTTGCTGCATAAAAAGTAGTTAGAAAAATATTTTATTGCCACTATTATCTTCACTTGATAAATATAGTCCCTATGTAGATGAATATAACATCTTATTTTAAATAAGTAACAGGTAACGTTAACGTCACATTACTCAATATAAAAGTAAAATAGAGACCTATTAATTGCTCAGAAATATTGACCTGTTGAGTGAGACCTAACTAGGCTAACCGTTGGATGGGTTAGAGCTTATAGACATCTTAGTACTTACGTCGGTTCATTTTGAGCACAATGGCTCTGTAGAACCTGGAGAACGGAGCCATCATGTTCCTCTCGTGGAAAAAGTGTGCAATTCTCTCTCTGATATCCATTTTTTCTGAGTCTCCAAACCACTTGCTTTGTAAAACACCGAATCAACACTATTTAACCACTAATAAAACGCTAAATTTGACACTCATTATCACCGCGTAGTAACCCAAAGAAGTTAACTTAGAACTGGATTAAAAACAAATATATTCAACGTTTGTAAATCGACATTTTCGTTCAGTTTATCTATAAGTTTTACGCGTATCTTGTCGAGTAAACTTTAAGTGTAAATAATCACATTACTTCATTCACAGGTTCTTTTACATAAAATATTTAAAGTGTTTGAAATACATGTTGACATTATAAACAGCCGCTTTGTGAATCGCTACATCGATCTGTCCATGTTCGCCGCCCACGAGTAGTGATGAGGACGAAGTACAATTACGATATCGATAATGTCAAAATCACTCATTTTCGTACCATAAAAAAATAATTGTTACTGTTCTTCGTTTTTATAGCTAACCTAATTAGCAGTAGCGGTTTCGTCTGAACTAGATAGTGGTATATAAACGTAGGTTTTAACTGTTGACTTCGGAGGCATCCCTTACAATCCCCCAAGATGTGCTTGGGGGCGGGGGGGCTTTTTACACTCACATCCCCTCCACTAGAGGGGGTGACAACTTTATAGTCAGCCCCTCTGAGATGTCTCTAAAGGTTGGCTCCAGTGTATTATTGGCAAGTTGTGCCGAGGATAACCACTCTAGTGGTTTTAGCCGCTAGGAGCCTGGCATGCCCTTCCACGGGGAAGAAGAGTTACCTAATGCAGTTCCACCGGGTGAAATAAAAAAAGGCTATAACTGATGAGCAGTTTATGTTTATGTTATTTATGTTTTATATAAAAATAAAGAAAGAAAGTAGGAAATGTTAAGGGCAAATGACTAACCAACCATTCTTGGTTCTTTTGTGAGTGTTATCCAGTCTTTAATCCTGGTGTGATGCACTTTACGGGCACTTTACGATATATAACACTGCACTCAGATACGACTACCGAACTCGAATAAGCGTAAAAATTATAGTCTTGATTCTGCTCTTATCTCCAAGCGCATACGATGTCATTTGCAGAAACGTTCGAAGATTAGTTACGAAGTATAGTTATTAATTTGAGTATAGGAAAATCAAATTAAGATTCAGTCAAATCAGATTATCATCTAACGATGTGGTTTTGGAAATAGATTTGCCCAAAAACCAAATCCAAGTCATCATGTCATTTGAGCCCACTTTGAGTCACTTATGAATAGTCAAAAGTGTAGTTGCACAGACACTAGTAGTTGTTCTAATGGAGAAGAACCAGTAAGAAACTCCCCTGTTACACTGGTGATAGTTACAATAATTTATGTTTATATAGCATTCTAATATACTGCCCATGCCAGATGGATGCTTCACATAATAAAAATAATAATGTGCATTTATAGGGCAGAATTCGACTATATAGGTTGAAAGGCAGACGCCGTGTTCCTGTTTTTCATTCCATATAACACCCTTTGCAATGTACCTTATCGTTATAATTTGCATTTCATACCATAGTCCTACACAACCGGGGATAATCCACGACTTCATTTGATGGAGAGATATTTTTTGTAAAGAGTCCCCAGCTAGTGGCCCATTACATTTTAGATTTAAATTCTCTGAAGGGCCTCTGCATGTAGGAACTATGTCTCCGCGTTAGCCTAACAAAAGACCAGATTCCTCTTTGTATAGGCTTCTAAAACGTGAATAGAGAGACATGTTATAATAATGTGCCGTATAAAATGACATGGCAGTAAGGGTGAGTTTCAGAAACGAGTCTAAGCGTGAACTTACTCTTCCATCTGTCAAAATTAGGGGCGTAAGTAGTGTATTTCGTTCGTTTCTTAATCTCAACCTAAGGACTGACTAGTACAAAATGACAGCACCCGTTCACGAATATGACGCATGAATCGATAAAATAAGTTTATCGATAGTCTATCCTCACCAACATAATAATAATGATAGATACCACTGCCATCTACGATTAGTTTAGAAACTACCTTGACAGCTGACGTTTAAAATATTTTGAGTTGACGCATGCAAAATGAAATGTGCTGTACTTCATTTCAAGATTCCCCCTCTACGACAAAAATACATGTTTTGATTTTTTCCCGCCTATCAAATTACTATGTGGATATTGGCTTTTATGAATACGACGCCGTACCGCCTGTAGCGAATTCCATAATATAGTCATATTATGACCAAGTCTGTTCGGCCAATTCCCGATTCAACCAACCAAACCCGCTTTCGAAAGGAAGGTGGGCGTCTCAAATCATTTAAGCGGGATTTAAATAATAAGTGACATTTCAGTATTCGTCCATAACCAAAGATATTGGAAGAAAGGCCATAACTATGGTAACACTGTCACTGTTTGTGCTGTGTGGTAAATTGGTAATCTCTTCTTTACCTTTGGGCGCCTTGGGTTTGCTAGTGTTGAGTAGGACACGATTTAAAAATGAGTTTGTAAGAGTAGCCTCTTTTTTGTACTGCACCAGTACAATGTCCCACTTCAAATGAGGCGAGGCGTCATGACGTGGTGACGCCTCGCCTCATTTGCAGCTTCATGAAGCTTGGCGGTACATTTGAAAGAACGAGTATTTCATGTACTGTTGCTGTATTTGTACTGCCCTGTCTTACAGAGTGTGATTGAGGTAATACTTAAAGCAAAGTAATAAAAAGCGATTGATTTTAGACGAATGACGATTGTATCGACGTTTCTACTTATTAGCCACTGTAGCAATATTGTGCAAGCGACTTATTAGTAAAACATGATTTTGATTTAAAATACACCTAATACACAGACATAAACAAGCAAAACAAATAGGTATTTAACAGACATTCATGAAATCATATTTTTCTAAAACTGTCGCGTCTCGTACTTTGTACTAGTACATTTGTAATAGAGTGAATAAAAGCATCATGTTGTCTCTTGCAGTCACGATAATGTCCGTTGAATAAAAAGACGTGCTTTTGAAGCATGTGCCTCATTCTCTCTCTCTCTCTCACCCTACAGCTCATATGCGAGGAGTAGAGTAACGCGACATAAAATTTGAAGTGGTACATGTTATAATGTTGAGCCGCTCTTACAATATTGTGTCATGTACGGGACAAATGTACTGCCTCTTGTATGTCCTACTCAACACTAGTTTGCTTGATAAATCAATTGAAAACCATACGACGTTGCCGACATATTTTTGTCGATTTTTTTCATTTTTGAGAATATGTTATGAATATGTAAAGATTGATTAACGTACAACGTTGCCATATATATGACATTGGCGAAATTGTGAAAGATACTCTACAGAAGCCATAACCTAAAAGAAGAGTGGTTTGCTTTGCGTAATATGTAATGAACAGGCAGATGTCTAAACTGATTTATTTGTCCATGTTGATGAATTCAGTAATTTTGAATCAAGAAGAATTGAAAACCGTACGACGTTGCCCACAGATTTTATAGATTTTTTTCATTTTTGCGAAATTTTTTATGAATATTTAAAGACTCAATATTCTAAACGCCGTACGACGTTGTCTTATACTCGACGTTGTGGAAGATACTCTTCAGAAGCCATGATCTAAGAGAAGAAGAAGGAGAAGCAATTTTAAATTTTTACTGTAAATCCGTTACTTTCCAATACATTTTATTGTTAGCAATTTAGTTTCATCATATCGGCCATACAAAGTCCACTACTGAACAAAGGCCTCCCCCATAGATTTCCACAACTGTGTCATCATATTGGGGGGTATTTGCCAATATTCCCCACGCTTGGCAGGTGGGTTGGTGAGCGCAGAATGGCTACTGTGCCACAGAAAGGACGCTGCTGCCCATCCCTCTGGGTTAGAGTCCCTTAGTCGGCTTTTACGACCTCAACGGTAGAAAATGGAGTGGTGCTATATTCTTAATCCGGACACCACAATTTAGTTTAGGTAGTTATTAAAGGATTACAACTATTCCTCGTAGTCCCTACTACAACAAATTGTTAGATATCAGGTGCGAATGCTGTTATTGCCCCGTGCCCTGGTCCACTTTTACGCGATACGTAGTCGTATTATTCGAAGTGGCATCTCAAGGTGAACAATTGACCTGGCTAATTGTTTATTGAGATACTTGGATTCACTTCTGGTAATCTAGTTCAGTATCGATTGATTTTCAGTGAAGTAGTTTTTTTACTGGTGTATTCTTGAAATGAGATATAGGCAGTCCCAGCAATTTTTTTAACGTGTATCCGATAGATAAAGATAGGAACTAAAGTGCGGACGCCGAGAGAATGCGTTACTGACACCTGTTAATTGGTTTAGTTTATTTTATACTAGCTGGGACCAGCGGTTTCATCCGCGTTTAATTTAAAAGAAATTTAGAGTACTTCGACATAGACACTTGACATCTATACAAATAAAAAAAAGTGTCTGTTTGTAATGTCAAAATAACAGGTTTTTACTAAATGCATATTATGAAAGTATATACGGTACATAAAACAAAATAACAAATTTTAATTTTTTTGTCTGTCTGTCTGTTTGTTCCGGGTAATCTCCTAAACGGCTGGACCGATTTTGACGGGACTTTCACTATCAGATAGCTGATGTTATAAGGAATAACTTTAGGGTTCCGCGCAAAAAAAATGCCCGCGCTCTACAATGGTCACATGAAAGCAAGGTTCAGAGTTCACTTACGGCCTAAATTAATAATCAATCTAATCCAAAATCGTCAGATTTAAGATTTTAAAAATCATCCATTGTTGTGTTACGATCACATTTAACACAAAAAACGAGACGTATCCGTAATCCGAAATCCAAAGATTTTGGATTAGATCTATTATCAATTTCGGCCGTTAGTCACGCACCAACCAGTGTCTCGGCTCGACGTGAGTCATAAGCGTAATTTAGCAACATATTGCGAAAAAAATAATGCCATCCTGTGTTTATAGACGA
Source organism: Diloba caeruleocephala (assembly GCA_947459985.1). Lineage (NCBI taxonomy): Eukaryota > Metazoa > Arthropoda > Insecta > Lepidoptera > Noctuidae > Diloba > Diloba caeruleocephala. The sequence goes on from OX381609.1 coordinate 886,074, forward strand.
TGCAGGAAGTATACTGCAACAGTGAGAAGACGTTTTATAAATAAATATGTAACGTATCATCATTTCCGCCGAATGAAGTCCACTGCTGGACATAGACCTCCTCCATAGATCACCACAATAACCGATATGGGTGTGTTGTGTGCTCATTGAGGGGTTTTGCCATAATCGCCACGCTTGGCAGGCGGGTTGGCGATCGCAGTTGAGTTGTTAATGTATTCGAAGGACGCTGCTGCCCATCCTCCGGCTAATCCCATAGTCGCATTTTACGACACCCAAGGGATGAGATGGGTTGGTGCTATTCGTAGCCGGCACCACACAGCTTCTAACGTATGCCGATATTGTAAATAAAAAAATAAGTGTAGGGCACCTGGCAAATAATAAAAAACACCTCTGACTCTGCCAGAACTTACAGTACTATAAACGAGATAAAAAAGAATGAAATAATATTTTATATTGGATAGCAAACAACAATACATATTTATGATATATACATATGATAAGTATACCTATTACTTATAAAGTTAAGCATTTATACGACATGGACATAATTACATTGGTGACAAATAATTTTTACTGTACCAACAAAGGTCCCATATTCAGCTACATGCTACAAAACAGCAAGGCGGTGTTCGAGATTGATCGAAACGGTAAAAACTTAAAAGACCCCGAAGAAATTGTAGAAGCATTTAGTGATTTTATTCATCAAATCACCAGTGACGTATAAAAAGACACGAATATAAATAAAAATGACATACCTATACTTAGCCAGAGCAGATTTCTTCCACCTTGCAGTTCTGAAGAAGTATTTAAAACTATAATGTCTTTAAATAATACTGCATCATAGAGCTTTGCTGGACTATGCCCGCGTATCCTCAAAATGTGCGCAGCAATAATATCGCTCGTTTTACAACACTTTGTCTTTTGAACAGGAAGTGTTCCCAGATCTGGTCAAACGATCCATTGTTCACTCCTTGCATAAGAAAAATTATTGAACGGTTCATAGGCAATTATCGTCCTATTACGCTTATGTCCATACTCTCTAAGGTTTTCAAGAAGGTTATGCATAAACGGCTAAAGGACTATTTAAATAGATATTGACAGACGCATTTTAGTATCGGTAATTTTCTTTGACATGTCTAAAGCCTTTGACTTCTTGAATCATAAACACCTCATTAGTAAATGTGAAAAGTTCGACATCCAAGGACCGGTTCTGGAATGGTTAGAAAGTAATCTTACAAATCAGACTCAATGCGTCGAAATCAAATCCTTAGATTTTTAAGAACTTATCAATCGCGGATAGTGAAACTCTTCAATGGCTATTGGTAAACCCGTCGAGTTTAGGGTCTTGGTTGGTTTTAACGAGTCCCATACATTACAGTTTGTGACGACGGTCTGATGATGGAGCCGAGAGGTGAATAGTAAACAAAGCGATATTTTGTTTTTTACGACGAACGATCATAATAATTATCAACCGTATTCCTGAGATTTCCAATCGTTCCCACGTTTCATTTTGCAACACTTGGCTCTTCCGGCACCGCAATCTTTTGCGGCTTGACGTTTCATTTAAAATCTAAAATACCCTATCATTGTTGCCGTGGCGCGTGGTCGAAAAGGCAATCGCGGTTGAAGTTATCTATATATCACATATTATATCTACGGAAGGACATGTAGTGGCGCTATATTCTTAATCCGGACAACACAGAGAAGAATATAAAAGGTAGAAACAGGAAATAAATATGACTGCCTCGGTCGTCTAGTTGGTTAGTTGGGTGGGCTCCAAGCGTGAGTTCGAGTTCGATTCCCATGCTCGCTCGGACATAGCAATATTAATTGTCTTTGTCTAGAAATTATCAGTAGATAGTGGTCCCGAGTTACAGACAGCCCGGCAAACATGCAAACACACAATGCTCCATACTAGTAACTCTCCTGTATCGTGAGTACGGTTTACCCGAAACAGATTTTAAGGTTGTCAGATTTTGCCGCATTGAACTGCTCGTATCGACTGCTGTAGATCTACGTATGACTTGGCATAATGTAATGTTGACAAGCACAACTTAACATGCTCTTCAAGGAATTGAGGGGTCAAAATCATAATTACTCATCCAACGGATGGTTGCGGCAAGCTTGACCTCTGGACTTAATCGTGAATTTAATGTATCAATTAGCTACGAGCTCCACTTAATAGAGATTAGATAGTAATCAATAGGTAAGATAGCGTAAGCTACAGTGAGTAACGAGCTTTTACGGCCCCACATTGGGTGCCAAATTGTAAAAAAATATACAAAGTGTATATTGAACCCTAGTATTTGTACAGATGATCTTTAAGCCGAAATAACAGGCAATAATGTAGAACTTAATTGAGTTTTAAATTATAGATTGGCGAGTACGTCGATCAAGGTTAAAAAGTTTGTTCGAATTTCCTTAATCCTAGACAAAGTTGTCTTGACAGTTAAAATTGAATCGAATAGGGATATGAATTGTTAATGACTCTTTTCACGATTACCTACTTTTTAGGCGTTAGCTCCGCGATCAAAAGGCTTCATTCCATCCGTTGCAATCTTGCCGTGAAGCTACTGTGAGCACATTACTTTTTAGGTTAGCTGGAGGGATTCATATGATTATTAGTAGAGTTGCCAGTTAGTGTCTGACAGTGACGTCGATTCCCTGTCTAAGGTTTCTGTTGCATAAAAAATAACACTAGAAAAACGCTCATGCACGCATTTTACTTGGACTCGTCGAAGGCATTTGACGTGGTGTCGTACAGCGTGCTATGAGATAAGCTACTGAGGGATGCCAGTACACCGTAAGGGATTTAAGAAATTGGCACCATAACCAATCTAATTATCTTAACCGGGTGGGCTCATAATCAAAAGATTAGATACATATAGGTTAGGTAGATTGGAGCAGGGCGCTCTAACCTCACCACGGCTCTTCAATTTGTATATAAAGTCTGATTGATGAGCTCAGCAGAGCAGCTGGAGTCAGATACACAATCCACAGTGCCAGTTACGCTGTTGATATGGCTTCTAAAGACACTACTAGGAATATGCGAGAGGTACGCAAAGACCCACGGACTCAGGTACATATAATAACCAAAATAAATGAACTGCTGATTGTCATGGAACAAATTGCCTAAGTCGATACCTTCGGTCAGACTTCGAAGTGGTACCCCTAAGTAGAGTTACCAAAGAACCTGATGAACTTTATTGACTACCGAGGACTCCTCGGATGACGTAGACAAATACCTGACCTAGACAGGAGCTTAGCGCATTGGTAGTGCGATGCAGGTTTGTAGGTTTAAAAAGGGGTTATAATAACCTCTGTTCAAGGCTTAATGTCAGAAATTTTACTTTTAATTTGAAATGGGACTGTCCCGCTTCTGCAGCGTGTCAGTCATGTTTATTGGGGCTGGCATATTCAATTGTTGATTTGAAGCAGTTTGAAGCAAACTGAATATATTGTCTATTGTTGGATTCGGTCTATTCTATTCTATTCTATACATGTTTTCCCTTACACTCCAACCGCAAACGTAAGTTTGTACGCACAATATTGAAATATTTATAGCGCTACAGAAATAAATAGCGTCACATATTGTAGTAATATTATGAAGTGTATTTTTAACCTAGGAAGAGTGGTTAAATAGTTCTAGATTTCAACCTTCTAAAATCAACAGCGTGAACCGTATCAAGGAACGTGTTATACCTTTTACAGTAACACCGTCATTAGTAATTCAGTGTTCTTAATGTGTATAACGTTTATATCACGTGGTACATATATTTAATGTCCGTAAACATTTATCAGAAACTATCTATTAACCTGCCCGTCGTTCGTCAGATAATACTTACGTATATAAGGTGCGAGTTAAATATATAATGACTTACCCATTTATTGTTTTGTTTGCTAGCTGGTGACTAAGCGTCTACCTTATACTTATTAAGGAACCCTAGGAAGATATTAAGTACCCTAGGCGAACTTTTTAAAGCCGCCTGCCCTCTACTAGAGAGGGTAACCGCTTCATAGTCATCCCCTCTGAGATGTTCCTAAAGGCGTGGCACCAATGGGTGGCTCTAGTGTGCTCTTTCGAGGACCTGGAAGCCCCCTTCGGTGCCGAAGATGACCACTCCAGTAGTTTTAGCCGGTAGAAGTCATACCCCTTCGCCCTTCCCCGGGGCGAAGGAAGTTCATGTAGGATTTTCACTGGACTCCAATAAAAAAAAGGAAGATATTAAGTAACTCGTTTTATTACTTCTTCCTAGCGTAGTCTGTTGCTAGGGCAAATGGTCTTATAGGTGAGGGACATTTGGGGTCATAGCCACTTAAAGTGGTGGTTCTTCTGCGTGCCCACACCAAGCGACCCAAGAGAAGACGGTAGCACGCATGTGGTCACGCGCTGCCGTGGGACGCTTTGGGGGATCCTTTACAATCTCCCCGGGGGGGGTGACCGCTTTACAGTCACCCTCTCCGAGATGTGCCAATAGGCGTGGCACCAGTGGGTGGCTCTAGTGTGATCGTACTAGGACCTGGAGCTTCCCTTAGGTGCCGAAGATGGCCGCTCCAGTGGTTTTAGCCGGTAGGAGTCCGGCATACCCCTTCGTCCTTCCCCGGGGCGAAGGAAGTCCATGATGAATTTCCACTGGGCACCAATAAAAAAAAAAAAAAAAAAAAAAAAGGTGTTCACCAACGATCCTAGATATGACGGCAGCAAGTAGCGGTTCCATGATAAACCACTTAGTAGCCCCCTGAGATGCGGCAATGTATTGGAGAGCATCGGTGCAGTCAGCTGGAGATCCCAGATCCCGAAGTCAGCTTCATTATAAAATAATATCTGCCTGTAAATGCTCACTGAAGGTAAGCCTGGTGCCGTCTCGTTGAACCGTTCATCATATCAGCCCTTTATACGTCTACTGCTGAACAAAGGCCTCCCCATAGATTTCCACAATTGTGTCGTCATTTTGGATGGTATTTACCAATACTCACCCCGCTTGGCAGGCGGGTTGGTGAGCGCAGTATAGTCACTGTTCCACAGAAGGGACGCTGCTGCCCATCCCTCTGGCTTCTCGGTCTGTGGGAGTGTATTCTTTGGCAAGATGAACGCAATATTATGTTTGACAGCATGCAAGTTACTAACATCCGGGGTTGTTTACTATACAGACCTTGTTCTTCTATTCTATTCTATTGTGGCTACAACGGGCTCAGCATCAGCTGAACGCACTTCGACCCTATTGGGTCCATTGTGCTGCCCAAAGCCCTGCACTACTCCTCCGCTGGCCAATCAAGAAGTCCCTGTAGGTACTTCGCAATCATACCTGCCTGGAGCCGTGCAAAATCATCAGGCAATGGATAAGCCACTCCTAGATGTTTTGCCCTACGTCTTCCCAGAGCGTCACAGCTGCACAAAATGTGCTGCATTGACTCTTGATAATCCATGCAGACCTTGTTGCGACTGGGACGAATTTCCGTGCGTTCAAGCGTTTTTGCCATACCTACTATTGGAATCAGTCACAATAGCTCACAACATAGGACCCGTAAATAAAAAATAATAAAATTGTCGCCGTAGTGCTTGGCAACTGGGCTTAACCCTGTTGTAAACTCCCGTTTATTGTGCCTATGGCCTATCGTTTTTCTCTGTCTCCTGCTTGCTACGGAGGGAAATGGTACGTATACTCTTTCCTACTCCTCCTTTTTCTTTTCTGATTAATTTCGGTGCGGGTTCCAAGACAGTTATTCATTTCTCTGGGACACACCGAGCTTCATTGATCGGTGTTCTTTTCGGTGGTTGCCATTGTAGATCCTGGCTTGCAGGAGTTGCAGTGGTTGGGAATGTGTGGTGGGATGGTCCCATCCCTCTGGCTTAGAGTCCCTTTGTCGTCTTTTACGACATCCACGGGGGGGGGGGTAAAGGAGTGGTGCTATATTCTTGATCCGGACACCACACGGATTACGGTTGAACCGTTCAATGATAGGTAATAAGGAAATTAGTCCGTGTGGTGTCCGGATTAAGAATATAGCATCACTCCATTTCCTCCCGTGGATGTCGTAAGAGGCGACTAAGGGAATCTAAACCAGAGGGATGGGCAGCAGCGTTCCTCCTGTGAAGCGGTAGCCATACTGCGCTCACCAACCCGCCTGCCAAGCGTGGTGAGTATTGGTAAATACCCCCCAAAATGATGACACAGTTGTGGAATCTATGGGGGAGGCCTTTGTTCAGCAGTGGACGTATAAATGGCCGATATGATATGAAGGAAATTATTTTCTGACCGCAGTTTGCAGTTAGTTAGTTTAGTACAAAGTACTGCAGCACATCCTCATGACTGAATATCTTAGTCAAGTTTTATTATTTAAGTGTTTGCATGTGACATCTATGTCTCTAAACTGTACCTACAACACGGGAGAAATACTTCATCATATCAGCCCAAGGGCCTATGCTGTCTGTCATAATTTTGGGGGAAATTCTAGTTAAATATAAAGAATACTCACGACAGATCGCGTGGTCTAGTCTGTGCCACAAATCATACGCTTTCAAGTAGGTATCAATTACATTGTGTTGATAGAAATGAAATGATCTTTATTTTAGCAATTAGGTTTTAAGAAACACTTTCACTCGTTAATAAATTTGGATGAAACTGGCATTATTAGAATCTGAGGGCCAATTCTCGTAATTCATTTACACTATGACTGAAACTTGAACGAAATGGGATTAAATTATGAATTGATCAAACAATGGTATTCTGTTTTTCTTAAAGTTCAGTCGGATGTTAGCAGAATACCGTTTTGACTTCGATCAACTTTCGATCCGGGTACGTTTGACGTTGTTTACTAGTTTAGGAGAACCGTATTTGTGACATTAACGACACCGAGATTAAATTGGAACTATATTTTAATAATTTTTAAATTACGAGAATTTACCCTCAGTTATATTCTTACAAACTTGATTCTATCATTACTGGACCAGAGCACTAGTGTGCGCGTTATCCGTGACCTTATGACTTCCAATTAAGTATCGATAACCTCATCGTGCTGGGAAAATCGATCGGTTATCAAATGTAGCACCTTCGTGCAAGCGTACATAATATATATACCTACTTACACACCTGTCCAGCAGCTGTCTATGTGATAATACCAATGTATCTACATTGGCTGGGTAATGCCCAATATAATGCCCACTCTAGTCCCATTAGTCACAATTTTGGAGGGTCTCTCGTATTTTTATGGACATATTACCATATTTCTCCAGATATAAGGCTTCGTTTTTCAATTAAAGAGTGGCAGCGACTTTGAATACCTAGTAATTACTATTGCTATTATTTTCTTTGAAAAGTAATAGTTATAATAAACGAAACCTAAAACAATATATAACTTTATTATCTTTACAAATGATAACAGGTTCTTAGATTGTCACATTTCTTGAAGACTACAAAATATCAAATAAACCTTTCTAAAGTATTTTACAAGCCGATTTCAACCTTGTAAAATACTCTAGAAAGGTTTATGCACAGATATCCCATAAAATATTTAAAACGTGTTCCTTCAGCTTTATTCCTAAATCCCATAAAATCGATTAAATATTTTTAAATGTGTACATAAATTTATTGAAATTATGCGACATTAAATGCGTAAAGTATCCGTACAAGGTGGGGCCCATAATTACAGAAATGAAAACTGTATCATTTAGTAGGTCCATTCTAATGGTATATTATGTACCGTTTCTATAAATCGAGACAATGCGAGAAGAGAGATATAATCATGTTTTGTTTATATTTTGAGATTGTTAAATTTTATTTTGTGTCTCGGGCGGTAGGTTAATTGGCCTCCTACCGCCTGACGCAGGTGCTCACCGGGCACGGTTGTTTCGGTGCGTACCTGCACAGGATAGGACGTGAGGCCACGGCACAATGCCACCATTGTGATAGCGACCAGGATACCGCACAGCACACGCTCGAGGCGTGCCCTGCGTGGGCCGCCGAGCGGCGGATCCTGGTCGATCGGATCGGGCAAGATCTCTCTCTGCCAGCAGTAGTGTCGGCTATGTTGGCAGAGCACGAAAACTGGAATGCAGTGGTCTCCTTCTGTGAGAGCGTCATGCTCCAGAAGGAGACCGCAGAGCGGGATCGGGAGAGGGCCGATCCCGCTCGAAGAAGAAGGAGACGGCGCCGGGGTAACAACCGCCCTGGCGCCTAATTCCGATACGCCTGAAAACCCCTGCCGTTGCTATAAGGTGGGGGCCTCTGGGTTCGCGGGTGCGTAGATTGGGGAATCTGCGTGCCCACACCAAGCGACCCAAGAGAAGACGGTAGCACGCATGTGGTCACGCGCTGCCGTGGGACGCTTTGGGGGATCCTTTACAATCCCCCTGGGGGGGTGACCGCTTTACAGTCACCCTCTCCGAGATGTGCCAATAGGCGTGGCACCAGTGGGCGGCTCTAGTGTGATCATACGAGGACCTGGAGCCTCCCTTAGGTGCCGAAGATGACCGCTCCAGTGGTTTTAGCCGGTAGGAGTCCGGCATACCCCTTCGTCCTTCCCCGGGGCGAAGGAAGTTCATGAAGAATTTCCACTGGGCACCAATAAAAAAAAAAAAGGTTAATTGGCCTATTCCTGTTACGAAGCAGCTGTTTACTTATCAGTTTATCACCCATCCCAATAAACAACTCATAGTAGCCACAGATTTATGTCGTCGAGAAGTAGAAACTCGCTGAAAATCCAGCAAATACAAAAGTGAGAATTACGAAACAAATAATTATGGCTTAAATGTCATGTTTGACATGTCAACGTCAAACTCAAATAATAAATGGCTGATTAGCAGATATCGGAATAGAGTGTGAGTAACAATGAGTGAAACCTCCTTCTGAAAGAGAGTGCGAGAGAATCATCGGTTTCTTTGTTTACATTTAGTTTTCTGCTTCCCTGAATACGGTATAGCACATAGCTTTTAACGACGTCTGTTAAAATAAAAATATCAAAAAGTTAGTTCTATTGGTTTTACTGTTTGTGTAGCGAATCTCATCAAAATATCGTCGGGGGATGCAATGAAAACAAGGCAACAAGAGCTCGCTTCACATCCTAACTACGAATTTTATATACCAACGCAACGATTATTTTTTTGTTTTAATTTAATTTTAAAAAATATCGGCATTAAACCTGCTTATCATTCAGGACATGACATCAGTTTGTCATAAAAAAATCTGCCACTCGATACGTCTCAAAAGTCTGGAAACGGGTCCGCAATTTAGAATACCAGTATACTCGACTAGTTAGATCAGTAAGTCGGACGACCGCCACATACACGCAGTCACACACCCACACACTCACTCACACACCAGCCTGTTAGAATTATTTATTTTGTTGGGTTAACGAATATTAAAATCGCAGTGGATATTTTTCTTTTCTTTTATTTAATACGTGTCACAAAACAATTACGTGCATTTTCAGTTCAGTGAAGAGACAGAAGAGAAGAGGAAGTATACATAGATAATATTTAACTATCTTTTTATTCTAGCAAATAGGTTCTCCTTTTGCAAGTTCTAACACCCCACCTCGATTTGAACTTCTTTAGAATTTAAATCGTTAACATTACAATTTACAATATCAAACATATACCCTAACTCAAACAATATTCAACTTAGCCTTTAGTAAATTAAATTTTTCATTAGAAAGTGGTTTGGTCAATAGATCAGATAAATTGTTGTCAGAACTAGTGAATTCAACTTTTATAACTTTCTTTATTACTAGGTCTTTTATAAAATGAGTTTTAATATCGATGTGTTTTGCTCTCTTGCTATTTTCAAAAGATTTTGTTAATTCAATAGCTCCTCTATTATCCATATACAACACACATTTTAAATTTCTCTCTTTCATACTCTCTCTCGTACTAAAATCACAGAATAATCCTTTTACGTACAAAAGATCACACGCACTTGTCGCAGCTGCTACGTATTCAGCCTCAGCGGTTGAAAGTGAAACACAACCCTGTTTCCTGGATAACCAAGCGACAACATTTCCGTTGTAAAGAGTAATAGACCCTGTTACACTTTTCCTATCTGTATGGTTACCTGCCCAGTCAGCATCTGAATATGTCTCTACCAAATTGAATTTTCCCTCATGTTTCTCGTACAATAGTCCAACATCTATAGTCTTCTTTAAGTATCTTAACACTCGTTTAGCTTGAATCCATAGACTTTTAGTCGGTTTGTCAAGATATTGACTCAGGTATGATGTAGCAAACGCTATGTCTGGTCGCGATACAGTTGATATAAACATCAAACCTCCTATTATTTGTCTGTATGGGACATCTTCAATTTCTTCAAGCAAGTTTGCTTGGAATCCTTTGGTTAGTGGTGTACTTACCCCGTTGCAATCACTCATTTTGAACTTTTCTAACATTTTCATAATTTGTTTTTCTTGTGTTATCTTCAAGGTTTCATTTTTTCTAACTATTTCCATCCCTAAAAATGTACCGTTTTTTATTTCTCCAAAATCTTTCACATTAAATTCTCTTTTCAAGACATTTACTATATTTTCCAGATTTTCATCGTTGCCAATTAATAGTATGTCATCCACATAAATTATCAGCCAAACATTAATTTCTTTGCCGATGTATAGACAAAAATCGTTTTGAGATCTTTCGAATCCTATGGTATGTATGTAGTCATCAAATCTTTGATTCCAACATCTAGGACTTTCTCTTAATCCGTATAGTCCCTTGTTTAGCTTTAATATATTATTTCCTTGTACCTCAATACCTTCTGGTGGTTTAATATAAACTTCACTCTCCAATTTTCCGTTTAAGAATGCAGTTGGCACATCTAATTGCCTGATCTTCCATGATTCTTGTACTGCATGTGCTAGTACAACTCGAACTGTTGAAATTCTTGCAACTGGTGCATAATTCTTCCCAAAATCTTGTTCTTCTATTAGTTTGTATCCTCTTGCTACTAGTCTTGCTTTTCGAACTCCATTTTCTTTTGTGCGAAATACCCATTTTGTATCTATTAATTGTTTTCCTTTTGGCAATTCTGTCTCAGTCCATGTTTTCATTTTATTATGTGCTTCTATCTCATTATCTATTGCTTCTTTCCATCCCTTTTGTAAAGCTTCCTTGTATGTTTGAGGTTCTTCTAACATTGATGATAAGCAGAATGCTTCATAAACTTCATAATCTTGTAGATTATCGGGTAATTTTACGTTTCTTCCGCTTTTTGTTTTTCTAATTTCTTCATTTTTATTAATCTCTTCTTTTTCTTGACTTGTCTTTCGATTCAATTCATTATTTACTTGTTCTTCATCATGTTGTAGTACATCTTCCTGCTCTATTTGTCTTTGACATCCTTTTTCTTTTTGATTGTTTTTCTCTTTATCTTCCATATTCTCTTCCTCATATCTATGGTAGTATTCATTTCCATTTTGTACTTCTTTTTCTTTACGATTCTCATATCTTATTTGAGTCTCGTCAAATCTCACGTCACGAGAAATTATTATTTCATCCCTTATTGGATCCCATAATCTGTATCCTGTTCTCCCATATCCAACCATTCTCATCTCTTGTGCTCTTTTCTCCATTTTGGCTGGTTTTGGTAGCGTTAATGCCCATGCTTTCGAACCAAATATTCTCAGTTTTGATAAATCATATCTTCCAAAATATATTTCTGCAGGTATTTTGTTATCTACTGCTTTGGAAGGAGAACGGTTCAACTGATAAGCTGCACATATAATGGCTTCAGCCCATAAATGTTTAGGCAAATTACTTTCTGCAAGCATTGTTCTGGCTTTATTGCACAATGTCCTATTTATTCTTTCTGCAACTCCGTTCTCTTGAGGTGTATAAGCTAATGTATATTCAATGCTAATACCTCTGTTTATACAATAGTGTTTTACTTTTTTCGCTGTGAACTCTCCTCCGTTGTCACAACGTATTCTTTTTACTCTGTTTCCAGTTTCATTCTCTATTTTCTTTATGTAATTAATCAGATTATCTTCTGCTTCAGCCTTGTTTTCTAATGGAAACACAACACAAAAATGTGAAAAGTCATCTACGATTGTTTGATAATATCTTACTCTTGTATTGCTCGGTGTTTTAATTGGACCGGCTATATCTGTGTGGAGATATTCTGCCACTTTGTTTGAACGTGGTTTCAGAGTTTCTTGGAATGGTAATCTTGTCGCTTTTCCTTCTATACACGCTCCACATTGGTGTTTACTGTAAGGTAATTTCATTAGCCTTAATGATATTTTATTCAAATGGCCTAGTCGTTTGTGCCAAAGATCATCCTTATTTTCCACTATCATACCGTATCTTTCAGGTTCAACTACTTTCATACTTAATACGTACAAATGTCCCTCTAGTTTTCCATACACTGACATTGGTATTTTCCTGTCAAAACTATCAACACTAAAAATTTTCACAAAATTTTTCTTGAAAATTATGTTTAAATCTTTATCTAAAAGCTTCTTTACAGACAACAAATTATGTGACAGATTGCTTACAATAAGAGCCTCACAGTTTATTATCAAGTCCCTATATTCTAGTCTTATTTTACCTTTTTGTTTGCTGATCAAATATTCACCATTTGCAACTTTAATCCTTACTTCCTGTTTTAGATCTTTTACCTCTGTCATTATGTGTTTATATTTTTCTTGAATCAAATGTTCAGTCGCCCCCGAATCTACAACTAATTTTATAAATCCTTCGTCACAATTTTCAATATTTTGTATACACATAGCTGTAAATGTATATTCTGGCACCTCATATGAATCAGTTGCCACCTCTTGAGCAATATGTGTGTGAAGACCTCGTCCTCTACGAAATCCTCCACGGAATGATCGACCTTGACCTCTACCGCGGCATCGGCAATTAACAGCAATGTGTCCTAGCTTATGACATTTATAGCATTTCATAGTAAAAGCCGCTTCGTTATTCTCATTGCTTTTCATATGTGTACTATTCTGCATTTTTAACTCAGCATCCAAGAGGCATGACTTGACGTAGTCCAATGTAATATTAGCTTGATACCCTGTAGTCGTTTCAATTGCAGTAACAACATTTTCATATTTTTCTGGTATCGTAAGTAATAGGTGACATATTTTATCACTTTCATCCAATTTACAGCCTGCTGCTTCAATGCTGTTAACCAGTGTGTCAAACTTCAGGAAATGATCCTGGAATTTTGTGTTACATTTTAATTGTAGTAACTGCCTTTTAAGATGAAGTTTGTTAAGGACGCTTTTCCGTTCTAGGACGGCCTCTAGGCACTCTAACATTTCTTTTGCTGTACTTGCCTTCTTTACATATTCCAAATATTTATCAGACAGACATGTTACAATAATCGACTTTGCTTTTGAGTCCTTTTGTTTATTTTCCGCAGTAACTTTACTATGTAATATATCGTCAACGCCTTTTTCTTCTAGTAGCAATAATAATCGAAACTTCCAGTTTGCAAAATTTGTCGTCTCCTGTAATCGAGGAAAATGTTCCTGTGTCGTAATAGACGCCATTTTTCTTCTTTGTTGAAGAAAAAATTTTTAGACAGGCAGACAAAAATAACTCTTGCTGGGCCCATAACCTGTTAGAATTATTTATTTTGTTGGGTTAACGAATATTAAAATCGCAGTGGATATTTTTCTTTTCTTTTATTTAATACGTGTCACAAAACAATTACGTGCATTTTCAGTTCAGTGAAGAGACAGAAGAGAAGAGGAAGTATACATAGATAATATTTAACTATCTTTTTATTCTAGCAAATAGGTTCTCCTTTTGCAAGTTCTAACACAGCCCGTAAAAATCCTGCGAACATGGGCTTCCCAATAATCGCTATAATTTGATGAGAGCATAATTGTGTTAAGAAGAGTCCACGTATATGAACAGTTGATTTCGGCCTCCACGATATCGCTACGAGGAACTATTGTGGGGTCAATCAAATGATATTTGGAGGTGAAGAGTACAACCGACGATTCACCTAATGTCATTATGTTGTAGCCTCTACCGACATCCAAGGTTAGGAAAGCAAAACTCATCCTAAACCGGGACGCACATAGTAATCAGAATTTGTGGCATATGAAGAAAATTTATACGGAAGCATTTCGAAGGAGGAGCGACTAGATCTAATTTTCAAGGATACTTTTACAGGAATACAATATTTTATTGTAATTAACCGATATTTCGATATCTGATATACAAATTCCTATATTTATATTTATAAGTATAATTTTACTTTTGCACTGGTCTGTCGAGGTATTTTGAGTAGCATTCGCAACTCGCTTGTGAATTTAGTGAATAGCGTTCTCATAAGTACATCAGAGCAGATAACAGTTAAAAGCAAGCCAACTCGTTAATGGCAGAAATACTGGAAGTTGCATTTACTTGCAGACATGTCAATTAGGGATGTTACGGAGATGGTGGTATTTTTTTTATACAAAATAGTGACGACACGAGCGAGTAATTCGCCTTTTTGTAAGCGTCATGCCTGTCCATAACAACTGTAGTGCTACCCAGAAACTGGCCTGCGTAGCACCATACTGCTCGTCAACTCGAGATATTTTAAAGTTTAGTAGAAGTTAGAAGTTGTTTAGTCTCCCATGCCAGTAATTTCACTAGCTACAGTCTTTAGTCAATATTTCGTGGAAATTCATCACGAACTTCCTCCGCCCTTGGGTAGGGTGAAGGGGCATGCTGGACTCCTACCAGCTAAGTCCAATGGAGCGGTCATCTTCGGCACCAAAGGGGGCTCCTAAGCAGGTCCTCGTAAGATCACACTAGAGCCGCCGAGAAGAGATCTAAGTAATGGTGTAGTTACCACCAGTAGGTCATATTAGTGGCGCACGTGGAGGTCTCATAATGACCTCTGTGGAGGTGATCGGAGTCGGCGGCCATAAAATGAAATGGAAGATTGTAGAAAACAATATTTAATTTGAAAATAAGAAAAAAATTACTGGTAGAAGGTAATCAAATAATAAATGTTATTTGCGTACGTTAGATCAAATTGATAATCTATTTATTTAATGGTAAATGGTCTCGCGACGTTTACGCTACGATACGATAATTTCATAGTTATGAGCTCTTTCATTCATTTTAACCGTTGCTTTAAAAAACCCGGTCGCAATCACAACTTGCCACAACTTTAACGATACTTGACTCTTCGTCGTTCTTCCGAGGATCTAAGCTCCGTTAAACCTTATTTCAGAGGTAGGATTTAAAGCGGAAGTCCGGTATATCGGGTGCGGAATCGAAGCTCCGTAAGATCCTTTATGTCAATGTAATTTTCCGAACGGTTACATCGAAGCAAGAATAGGACACGATTAGTATTGGAATTCCTTGAAGGTCTAACAACATTATTACGGCAGAAGAGCAAAGAAGGTACATACGGACGTAATGAAAATGTAATGTGTCATAATTATTCACCATTATCATCATCATCAACAGCCCATAGCAGTCCACTGCTGGGCATAGGCCTCTCCAAAGTCAAACCGCTGAGCACGATCCTCGGCTTTTCTCATCCAGTTCGTACCAGCCACCTTGCGAAGACCGTCACTCCACCGAGCCTGAGGGCGCCCTACACTACGTTTGCCGAGCCGTGGTCTCCACTCAAGAACTCGTTTGCCCCAACGGCCATCAGCTCTACGGCTAATATGGTCAGCCCATTGCCACTTCAGCTTGTTAATCCAATGGGCTATGTCGGTGATTTTAGTTCACTGTCGGATCACCTCGTTTCGGATTCGATCCTTCAGAGAAACGCCAAGCATAGCCCTCTCCCTCTCTCTCCTCTCCGTAGCTATAATATTTCTAAATAATTGTGATAAGGTATGTATGATTTTATTCTTTTGTAATGTAGACCAGACTCAGAATGCCACCACCCCATCTCCTCCCATGGGTGTCGTAAAAGTCGACTAAGGGATTAGCCGGAGGATGGGCAGCAGCGTCCTTCTAGTACATTAACAACTCAACTGCGATCGCCAACCCGTCTGCCAAGCGTGGCGATTATGGCAAAACCCCCCAATGAGCCCACAACACATCCATATCGGCATTCCTTTTGAACCTTAAAAAAAGAAACTGTATTTTAAGCTTTTAACAATTATATTTAATTCTTTGCCTCAATGAAGGCCCTTACAGCCCTAAATGTTCCAAAACACCTAGATTCTGTTCCTGTTTATATTAAATGAAATGTAGTGTTAAATTTACTACTTTTGACTTAAATGTCTTCAATTTAAATGCCACGCAAGTCTTATTGAAATGATTATGGTGCGCTCGATCACTAAACGATCGAAGTAGTTAAGCAATGCTCGGTGAAGTCAATCAGTCGATGGTTAACTGGGTAATGATATTTGAGTTGAGGTTCTCCATTCTTCAGAGGGCACGTCTAATAGTTTGCTCCGGCTGTTGTCAATCGCTAAGTCAAGTCGGAGGCCTTCGGGCAGCTTGAATTACTCTGACACGTAGTTGCCCACATTTTTTTTTTATTGTTTTTTTATTGGTCCGGTGGAAATACCTCATGTACTTCCTTCGCCCCGGGAAAAGGCGAAGGGGCATGCCGGACTCCTACCGGCTAAAACCACCGGAGTGATCATCGTCGGCACCGAAGGGAGGCATTTTTGTTTTTTTAAAGAGATAATAAACATATAAAAGTAATAAAATTTATATTATCCAAAGAACTTGAAGCCCAGTTCAGCCGAGGCCACGTATGGTTTATACAAGACATATCAATAATTTGAAAGCTTCCATACGTAAACACGCCTGGGTAGTGACAAATGACATGTAGCGATGTATTGTATAATTTATTCGTCATTCGTGTGACAGGGTAGTTATTTTCATAGCATAGATATACGAACAGAAGGCCTACTTCAGTCTATCCTTTGTAATAAGGCATATAATCTCACGCAGTTAAAATCGTTGCGCATAGGTAACCTCTAGATATAATGAAGGCTCTAAAACAGGGTTCTATTAATTTAGACGACGTATGTTAGCACCCGTGGATGTCGTAAATAGGCGGCTAAGGTACTCTAAGATGTCAGCGCCCGCGGATGTCGTAAATAGGCGACTACGGGACTCTAGACCAAAGGGCCCATCGCTTTGGTCTAGAGTCCCGTAGTCGCCTATTTACGACATCCACGGGTGCTAACATACGTAGCGTCCCTTCTGTAGAGCAGTCACCAATCTGCACTCACTAACCCGCCTACCAAGCGTGGTGTAGTATTGGCAAATTTCCCCAAAATTATGCATTATTATTGAAATCTATGGGGAGGCCTCTCTTCAGCAGTGACCCCCCGTGATCATTTAACTGTTTAGACTGCTGACAGCATTTCGTTCATCCCATG
The DNA here is from genome assembly GCA_947459985.1 of Diloba caeruleocephala. Lineage (NCBI taxonomy): Eukaryota > Metazoa > Arthropoda > Insecta > Lepidoptera > Noctuidae > Diloba > Diloba caeruleocephala. The sequence continues at coordinate 903,375 of OX381609.1, forward strand.
ACAATGTCGAAGATTGGACATTGCTTTTCGTAGGTTTGCATTTGACGTTAAATCCATTATCACATATTTACTTACGTACATAATACTTTGTTATTCCGTTTTGGTCAAACAAACAAATGCTACTTTCCTCCTGGACAAGTTAAGTTACATTTCAGCGGGTATGCCCGATTTATTTATTGGTGCCCAGTGGAAATTTTACATGAACTTGCTTCGCCCCGGGGTAGGGCGAAAGGGTATGCCGAACTCCTACCGGCTAAAACCTCCAGAGCGGTCATCTTCGGCACTTAAGGGTGACTTTAGGTCCTCGTATGATCACACTAGAGCCGCCCACTGGTGCCACGCCTATAAACATATCTTGTAGAGGGTGACCGTAAAGCGGTCACCAACCCGGGGGTATTATAAAGGATCCCCCAAAGCGTCCCACAGCAGCGCAACCACATGCGCGCTACTGTCTTCTCATGGGTCGCTTGGTGTGGGCACGCAGATTCCCCAATCCATGCACTCGCGAACCCAGAGGTCCCCCGCCTTATAGCAACGACAGAGGGTTTCAGGCGTATGGGAATTAGGCGCTAGGGTGGTTGTTACCCTGGCATCGTCTCCCCCTTCTTCGAGCGGGACCGGCCCTCTCCCTATCCCACTCTGTGGTCTCTCTTCTGGACAATAACGCTCTCACAGAAGGAGAACACGGCACTCCAGCTTTCTTGCTCTGCCAACATAGCCTTTAGAGGCCTTTTAGAGGCCTACAATTATTTTGTAATATCGTACTTGATTATTTTTTATTATTTTATTATGCTAGTGTATAAGGACGTGTGCTAGCTGATCTGATATATGCCAATGGAGTACCATCCTATTGCAGGTAACACGTTTGTTATTCTTTATAACATGACAGCAGAGATGTGTGACTGGGGAGTTTATTGGGCCGTGTCTTCTTCTTGGCTTAAACACTAGGACTAAGACGGCTTGTCTTTCTTTCTTTTCGTGTGGTCAGTGGCCAACCTTGTGTCACAGTTGTTCAAACCACCAAAGGCCGCCGACTTGGCTTAACCACTGCCGTCTAATGACAACAAACGGGGTAGACGATTTGACGTGCCCTCCGAAGCACGGAGACGCTCAGTTCAAATACCACTATATGGCCATCTATCCATAGCGTGACCACGCCAAGCTTTGCTTAACCTCATCAATCGGTTATGAGAGCCTCGAAGCGGAAGCGGTGCAGGGTACGTGCTTTTAGAAGCTGTCTCTTAACATGTTGACGTTCAAGAAGCACTATTTTTAAGTCTATTTTAAATATATTTGTACAATATTTCAATAGATAATTTTAGCGGTATTGTCTTTATATATATAATTATTCTGTACGAGTGTATGTCACTGAACTCGTCCTAAACGGCTGGACCGATTTTGATGAAATTTTGTGTGTATGTTTGAGTGGGTCCCTGGATGGTTTAGATTCACAATTGGACCCGGTAGGTGGCGCCGGTGTGAAGCTGGGGCGGGCAGTTAGTTGTTTAACAAAAGTCTTCGATTTTTGTGTCGCGCATTTTGTAGTTGACCTTCTGCCCTGACCTTTATTTCGTGTGGCTTGCCTACACTTGTTGAGTAAGAAAGGAATGTAATCGCAGGGCGGTTACACACTGAATAAAATAGTGTAATTCGTCGTACGAATACATAAAACGAAATAGCTCTATAATTTTCATGGGCCATTTTTCGTTTAGTTTTTATGTATTATCCTTTCATTTTTATTCCAAGGCACGACTTAATCATGTATACGTTCCTACGATATTAAAGTTTGTTATCTACCTACTGTAAGTAAGTTAACCGTCCCTAGGTAAACAATAAAACCTATTGGATTAAGGAAAATAAATTTTAGGAGCATTTTTTTATTTCTTGTCCTTCGACTCCATTAAATATTGAAGACATCTTTAGATATTTTTTTCATGTCATTGTTTAATATACCAACCTAATATTATAGGTACTGTCAAATAATACAAATATTTTGAAACTACAATATTATTTATTTCCATACTCAATTAATACTGCAATAAATTAATAAAAAATTGTAGCATTTTAACGACTAATAACAATAAATTATAAACAGTGCAATAATTTCAATACAATTAATAAAATATCAGATAGCTAATAATATACATACGTACTATTAATATATTAATAATTATGTATCTAACAAGCACAACGTACGTCAAAAAGTACTTCACTGCAAAGGGAACCTGCGAGCTCTGGAATTATATAATAACAACAAATCTATCATCATCATCATCATATCAGCCACAGGACGTCCACTGCTGAACAAAGGCCTCCCCCTTATGGGGGGAATTTGCCGATACTCACCACGCTTGGCAAGCGGGTTGGTGAGCGCAGAGTTGCTACTGCTCAGCAAAAGGGACGCTGCTGCCCATCCCTCTGGTTAAGAGTCCCTTAGTCGACTTTTACGACCTCCACGGGAGGAGATGGAGTGGTGCTATATTCTTAATCCGGACACCACACGGAAAAACACAACAAATCTATACATCTATACAAATAAATAAAATTGAAGTGTCTGTTTGTAATGTCAAAATAACAGCTTTTTACTAAATGCATATGAAAGTATGTACGTTAGATATAACAAAACAACGTTTTTTTTTTTTTTTGTCTGTCTGTCTGTCTGTTTGTTCCGGGTAATCTCCGAAACGGCTGGACCTATTTTGACGGGACCTTCACTGGCAGATAGCTGATGTTATAAGGAATAACTTAGGCTACTTTTATTTTAGAAAAATAATTAGGGTTACGCGCAAAAAAATAACAACCCTTGAAATTCAATATATAGATTCTATGTCAAGTGCCTATGTCGAAGTACTCTAAATGTATTTTAAATTAAACGCGGGTAAAACCGCGGGTCCCAGCTAGTAACTTATAAAATTAAAGTAAATAAGCAGCTCTGCCTCTCTTCTATTAAACTGTGCCCAACACGGTCCATAACTGATTCATAGATTTAAATCTACCATCTGCTTTTATCTTTACTTATGGAATGCAATAAAGAATTGAATTGTATCGAAATAATATAATATGTATTTTGTATCTATACAAATAAATAAAATTGAAGTGTCTGTTTGTAATGTCAAAGTAACAGGTTTTTACTAAATGCATATGAAAGTATGTACGTTACATATAACAAAAAAACTATTTTTTTTTTGTCTGTCTGTCCGTCTGTCTGTCTGTCTGTTTGTTCCGGGTAATCTCCGAAACGGCTGAACCGATTTTGACGGGACCTTCACTGGCAGATAGCTAATGTTATAAGGAATAACTTAGGCTACTTTTATTTTAGAAAAATAATTAGGGTTCCGCGTAAAAAAAAAAAAACCTTTGAAATCCAATATATATATTCTATGTCAAGTGTCTATGTCGAAGTACTCTAAATTTCTTTTAAACTAAACGCGGGTGAAACCGCGGGTCCCAGCTAGTTTATTATATATTTCCGATGTAACGCGTTATTTACTTTTGTGACCTTTATTAGGTATTAGTTACCGCGGTCGGTACGAGTGGAGGACAGAACACTATTCGAACTATTTTACGGCTGAAGCCACTACATTTCTTGGCTTCGAATTGGACAGTGCCTTTACCTAGAACTTTATATAGACGAGGTGTGGCAGGCTCGGACGCGCTTGTTTTGCCCTAGAAAGATTCGCATAAACACTGTCTGTAAGTCCATACTTCTTTTATGGGATATAGTATAAAAATTTATGTTAAAATACCGGAGACCGTGCTGCAATTACCGCAAAATAATTTAAAAATATTTGTTAAAAAATACTCTATGCAAACAAGCATATTATAAATTAAAGAATTACCTTTGAGATATAAATGTTTGGCAGAGTGCTTGTACAGATCTGCAAGACCACTATAATAATGACTCAAAATTTTCATTTTTGTCTTAACGAAATGCCATCTTATTGTTGCACGTTTTGTGACAACAATTTATTCAGACATACTTTTCTGGCATTTCCATTATTTGTTTTTTTTTGACATGACATTATTATTATTTTTTATTTACAATTTACGGTTGATTTACAAATTACAATTTCTCCAAAATGACGACACAATTGTTGATTGTGGACTTCTTTCAGCTGATTTAATCAGTCTTCAACCTATACCGGTACACTGCTGGACGTAGGCCTCTTCCAGCGTGCGCCACAACACCCGGTTATCATCTTTCCGCATCCAGTCTGACCCAGCAACCTTCTTCAGGTCGTCCGTCCATACGGTCGGTGGGCGTCCTACACTACGTTTGCCCATCGTGGTCGCCATTCTAGGACTCGTCTGCTCCATCGGCCATCGGTCCTTCGACAAACGTGACCAGCCCACTGCCACTTCAGCTTGCTAATTCAATGTGTTATGTCGATCACTTTAGTTCTCTCGCGGATATCGTCGTTTCGAGTTCTATCCTTTAGAGAAACTCCGAGCATAGCACGTTCCATAGCCCGCTGAGTGACTTTCAACTTGTGGACTAGTCCGTCTTTTAGTGTCCACGTTTCGGCTGATATAATGAACCTATATTAGTACACCGCCAACCATCAGTTGATTATATTTAGTACTAGCTGGGACCCGCAGTTCCACCCGCGTTTAATTTAAAAGAAATTTAGAGTACTTCGACATAGACACTCGACATAGAATATATATGTTGGATTTCAAGGGTTTTATTGTTTTTGCGCGGAACCCTAATTCTTTTTTAAATATAAATGTAGCCTAAGGTATTCCTTATAACGTCAGCTATCTGCCAGTGAAAGTCCCGTCAAAATCGGTCCAGCCGTTTTGGAGATTACCCAGAACAAACAGACAGACAGACGGACAGACAGACAGACAAAAAATTTAAAAATTGTTTTTTTGTTATAGGTACCGTATATACTTTCATATGCATTTAGGAAAAAGCTGTTATTTTGACATTACAAACAGACACTTCAATTTTATTTATTTGTATAGATACTAGGTACTCTAACACTCTACTATGTCTTTACAATCCAATACAATACTCCTTATTATACACCAGAAATAATAAAAATAAAATCCAACACAGAAATAGACATGTACAAAGGGCGGTCTTATCGCACGCGGCGATTTATGCCAGACAGCAGACCAGTCTTTCTTCATTGTATCTAACTTAGACAGAACGTTTCTTCAGCAGCCTGAAAGGTTTCATCTATTTTAAGCCGCACTGTCCTGAAACAACTCTGTCCATATTAAGAGCTCGTAGAGTCAAGTGCTCGATCGCTCGCGGGGCTTCGCAAGGCTAAGACGCAAGTCTGCCCCATCATTATCTCATTAGTGAGCACCCGCCGATTGATCCAGTGGCAATTGGAACGATCGACGCCTAATTGGAATAGAATTGTTAAGTAATTCAGCCAGGTATCGGTAACGTCAGGTATGAGACATGCTAGAAACAGTAAGAGGCTAGTAGGTAAAACCAGAACGGATTAAGAATGAAGCCCCACTCCCATCTCCTCCCGTGGATGTCGTTAAAGGCGACTGAGTGACTCTAAACCATAGGCCGTAGCGCCCCTTCTGTGGAACAGTAGCCATTCTGGGCTCAGCAGATACTGCATGGTCATTTGATTAACATTATTATAGTATTTGGTTTGGGACTTTATTATTTTAATAACAGGATTCTAAATTGGTGGTAAAGTAAAGTTTTTAAACTGACATGGTCACTTACACTATTATTAGAACTGAAAACGGGATACCTGCCAGCCATCTTCTCTATTATAATTAGGATGTTTTTTAATTTCAATAGCCTTACGAAACATTCTTGGTACATATCGGTTCCCTTTCGCGATCACGTCCTCGCGAAAGGGAACCGAACCGGGTTGATCGAAACAAAGAAAATGGTTGGGTTTGTCTAAGGCATGTTCGCACACTGCAGACTTTGCGGAGCGTCTTTTTGCATTGAAAAAAAACTTGTCTGTACTTGTGTGGACACGATACCTCTAGCTAGATGAAAATGATATAAAAACCTATTGGACTCTAAGATGTTTTTATACGATACACTTTGATTTGTTTTAAATTATATGGCTTTGTATCTTACTTATTTGGAAGCCTATTGATTTTCGCCACTATAAACCGTCACGTTAGCCGATAATTAAATAGAAACCTAAAATAGTGGTTTAAAATTCTACATGTCTCAACTAACGAAAATTCCGACATTGGACGTTACCGAATCTATACAATCTGTACAAATCAATAAAATTGAAGCGTATGTTTGTTTGTGTCAAAATAACAGCTTTTTACTAAATGCATATCAGTGTATATACGTGACTTATAACAAAATAACAATTTTGTTTTTTGTCTGTCTGTTCGTTCCGGCTAATCTCTGAAACGGCTGGACCGATTTTAACGGGACTTTCACTGGCAGATAGCTGACATTATAAGGAATAACTTTAGTTACTTTTAGTTTAGAAAAATAATTAGGGCACGGTGAAAAAAACCCCATATATATTAATTACATAATAAATATTCATAAATAATCCGATTTATCTTAAATTAAGTGGCAGGTGAAACCGCGGACACAGTTAGTTATTAATAAATGTTGCGTTAAACTAACAAATGATCGTTCGAGGTGTGCATGTCTAGATATACCACTTTTCATTTTTTTATGTATCACTTGGATTAATCTTTCCTCCCCCTAGTATGTGCTTTACCTGTATTCCCCTTGGGACGCCTATGCTCAGTGCTGGACTGCAATAGACTGCATTAATTTACTGTTTTCCTTCTGCCGTGTAATCTGGGCTCCGTAGCGCAATTTAGCATAATTGATTATATGATATGTAACAAACAGAGATTTCGTGTGGTCCCCGGAAAAGAATCGAACGCCCCTCTCCATTCATGGAAGTCGTAAAAGTGGATTAAGAGAATATCAAAGAAAGAAAAACAGAATATAATTGTGTGTATTCACACACCAACCACTTTTGCGGGATCCAGTAAAAATCAGTCTCACTGAACTGGACAGCCGTGTGAACGATCACTTACGTGATTCGAGCGAGAGTTGTCAGACTTGACCTAACTAATGATTGTCTGTAACAAAAGCATATCATATACTAGCTACATATTCGTATGAAAATCCGATTAATGATCTCGATTCTAATCCAGCTTGTCGGATACATTATCGAGTAATTTTTCCCGTGAGAACTGTATCAAGTTTGTAAACATTCGTATCATAATACATCGTAACTTTAAAGTGGTATCTATCGACCTGGTATCTATTATCGATACTACTTTTATCCAGCCCGCTATCTATTCATTGTAAAACATGATAAAATCTAAAACTGCGTCGTCCGCAAAACTATCGGATTGCATCCCCAATGATTAGAAATAGCGAAAGTTCTTTCATCATTTTGTTTCATCATTTCGGCCGAATGGAGTCCACTGCTGGACACAGGCCTCCCCAAAGATCACCACAACGACCGTATGGGTGTGTTGTGGGCTCATTGGGGGGTTTTGCCATAATCGCCACGCTTGGCAGACGGGTTGGCGATCGCAGTTGAGTTGTTAATGTAATCGAAGGACGCTGCTGCCCATCCTCCGGCTAATCCCTTAGTCGACTTTTACGACGCCCATGGAAGGAGAAGGGGTGGTGGTATTCCGAGCCGGCACCACACGGCATTTCTTTACATAAGCAAATTAAAGTAGAAATGTGCGAGCTCATTAGTCCGCAGAATCAACAAAGGATGCAGTTGAACGACGTATTAAAAATATCGATACGTTTTGGGTAGCGACCTGGAACTTTTTACTGGTGGCGGGTCTTTTATTGCTTGAGTCCAGCTAGCTAGTACCACGGAGTGCCAGTTATTCGCCGCCAAGCAGTGGTTAAACTTTAAATATTACTGTGTTTCGGTTTGAAGTGTACTGTAGCTAGAGACGAGAGTTGTTCTATTCCAGTGTAGCGAACTTGTAGAATTGTGAAGTGTCAGACACAGTGTGGCAAACAATGTTGAATTGTTGGCTGCACTGTATTTTTACTGTAAGTACCACTGACCTCTTCTGACATATTTATCTAGTTGATTCTATTGTAGGTACTTGTAATTTATTTGTCTATGCTTTCAAATGTATTATCATTGTGTTCCTTTGATATTTTTTAATACTATTGCTGTCCCTATGGTGCAAAGAATAAATTACTTTTCTTTCTTTCTTCTAGTGAAATTAAGGACATAAAAGGCTAATGCTCGTTTGCACTAAACGGGAAGTTAATGTCTAGCTGTCCAGGAAACTCTTAACGATTCAAAATTATACGTCAAAGACTTAGGAATGACTTAGAAGCTGTGTAAGTTTAGAGCAATCATACAGAACCAAGGACCAGCCCCATTGGATGGAGATACGACTTGGTTAAGGTCACAGGTAGTCATATGCAACCAGATTGGAACTGTCCCTTGCGGAATCTATGGGGGAGGCCTGACCAACAGTGGATGCCGTCAGGCTGGCATGGTGATAATTATAGTATAGGGAGATAAATCCACTTTTAATCCCAGAAACACCTTAATGTTAGTTGAGAAACCCATCTCATCCCACAAGTGTTGTAAAAGGCGACTTGTTGAGGGGTTAGCCGGAGTGTGGACAGCAGCGTCCTTCGAGTTCATTAGCATGTCAACCGTGACCGCCTCGCAAACATGGCGATTATGGCAAAACTCCCATGAGTATACAGCACACCCAGACCGGTCATTGTGGCGATCTTTGGGCGAGGCCTTAATTCCGCTGAAATGATGAATTGAGAAAGGTGATTTTATTTGGAATGTCGCTGTTTACAACTGCTACGCTGTTTTTTGTCGCTGAGCCTGCCGCCTTGGGAAGGGTGGAGGGGCATGCCGGATTCTTACTAGCTCAAACCCCACGGTGTCTTACCAGCACTTACCTCTGTCTAGGGGAGACTAATCCTCGGGGGTCGCGGGTGCGCAGATTGGGCAGTCTACGTGCTCACACCGAGTGACCCCCGGGAAGACGGTGGCGCGCACGTGGTCACGTGCCGCCGTTTACGCAGCACAGCGCAAAGCGAGGCCTGGGGGGATCCTTTACAATCCTCCCCGAGAAGTGCCTGGGGGGCGACCTTTTTACAGTCGCCTTCCCTCCGCTAGAGGGGGTGACCGCTTTACAGTCATCCCTTTCAAGATGTGCCTAAAGGCGTGGCACCAATGGGTGGCTCTAGTGTGATCTTACTAGGACCTGGAGCCTCCCTTCGGTGCCGAAGATGACCGCTCCAGTGGTTCCAGTGGTGGTAGCTGGTAGGAGTCCGGCATACCCCTTCACCCTTCCCCGGGGTGAAGGAAGTTCCATGTAGAATTTCCACTGGAAATCAATAAAAAAAAGGGGGGAGACTAATCTAAAATAAGGCATGGCGGCAGGCAATTCTGGATCCAAACAAGCTGAGCATTTTATATTATAATTGCCTGACCGCAAACTTTAATCTGCCGGGGCCAGCGACCACACTGAATGGTTATGACAGCCTCATTACCGCACTGAAAGTATTGTTGCTATTAGTTTAGTTAGTGATGTAGTTAACAAATTGCGTTATTATGTCGGCTTAGTTTGAATGGGTTCATCATCGTCATCAGTTCGGCCGAATAAAGTCCACTGCTGGACACAGGCCTCCCTCAAAGATCACCACAACGACCGATATCGGTGTGTTGTGTGCTCATTGTATTGCCATAATCGCCACGCTTGGCAGGCGGGTTGGCGATCCCAGTTGAGTTGTTACTGTACTCGAAGGACGCTGCTGCTACTCGTAGCCGGCACCACACATCTGGTCATCATCAATCATAATTTGAGCCAAAAGACTTGCACTACTGGTTATAGACCTCCTCAAAGATCCCCACAATATACGATCCAAGTTTTGTGTTGTGTGTTGGGAGGTTTCGCAATAATCGCCATGCTTGGCGGGTTGGCATCGCAGTTGAGTTGTTAATGTACATAAATAATTGACGGCACGGTTGGTGCAGCGGCAGATGCAGACGGCTGCTACGCTCCAGGGGTGCAATTCCTTAAGCTCAAACATCCATACATCCTTAAAAACAGAATCGAAATAACGGTATAAAACCAATTTCGGTATTCGCTAAGACATGATTGAAGCTATTCAAAGACACATTGCAGAAGGTAAGGCTTGAAGGCCAGTCTTAGCGAATACCAAAACGGGTTATCAGCATTATTTCAATTCTGTATTCAAGGATGTATGGATGTTTGAGCTTAGAGAATTGCACCCCAGGTCGTGGGTTCGATTCCCGCACGGAACAAATATTTGTATGATCTGCAGGTAATTGTTCCCGGTCTGGGTGTATTGTATGTGGAGTTCATGTCTGTAAACGCACCCACGACACAGGAGAAATCGTAGTGTGGGGCACCGTTTAAAAAAAAAATTAAATGTACTTGAAGAATGCTGCTGTCCATCCTCCGGTAGGCCCGGTTGGCGCAGTAGCTAAGCTATTAGCTTTATGCGCCACGTGTCGCGGATTCGATTCTAGTACGGTACAAATATTTATTGGGCCTGGTCGTTTGCGTGTGTTATTTATGTCTGTAAACTGTACCGATACAGGAGACACTAGTGAAAAGCATCTTTTTTTAAAGATGGCAAGTCAGACGTTTTGCTACCACAGACAATAATTAAGCAATCTTTATTTGGTAAAAGTAAGTCGCCGTGTGGTGCCGGCTACGAATAGCACCAACCCATCTCATCCCGTGGGTAAAAGGCGACTAAGGGATAAACTGTAGGATGGGTAGCAGCGTCCTTCGAATACATTAACAACTCAACTGCGACCGTTAACCCGCCTGCCAAGCGTGGCGATTATGGCAAAACCCCCCAATGAGCACACAACACACCGATATCGGTCGTTGTGGTGATCTTTGAGGGAGGCCTGTGTCCAGCAGTGGACTTTATTCGGCCGAAATGATGAAGTTTCAATAACTACGTTTATTCGTAAATAAGTTTATATGAAGCCAGAATTTCCTACTGACTGCCTCTGAGAAGAAATGCCGATACGAACTTTTTTGTTTTAAATTCCAGACGTGTTTATGATACAAAATTATGTAAGAAAAATGTATGACAACGTCAGAATGGCCTTTTGAGGAATCATCCGATTATTCCGAGATCCGATTTATTACTAATATTTATTAACTCCGCAATCGATTGTGGAAATTTCAGAACGAGTGATGATCTGTATATATGTTTTACTGCTCAGAAAGAATTAAAACACGCCAGGAGCAATAATATTTTTAATGTAATGTACTTAAACCACGTATGTTGGTCGTTTTAAGTGACTTTTATAGGCTTAAAAACTACATGACTAAATAAATCAATTGCTTGGGAGATCATAGACACTATATACCCACGGTGTGCTCAAATGTTATCCGACTGTCACGTGTCATTCGATTGTAGTTCAGCGATGATGAATAAATTGACAATCGAATACTCGATCGTACAATGTAGATTAGATTTCTTCGAAATGTTAATTTGCGCATATCTAGTTTGTATAAAGCTCAAAGTCAGAAAAATGTGAACATCGGGCTGACAACGGATAGCAGGTCACTGAATATTGTAAGGGACTGTTCACACCAAACATAACTCTCGCTCACAGTCAGCCGCCGAATGTGAGGTGGCATTACGCGGTGTTATAATTTTGTACGTTTTTAACTTTACCTTTACACACAAACAACGGTATTGGAAAAAATATGATGATCTTTGAAGTTCTTGACACGAGACACCGAGGCCCTAAAGAGATCGGGAAAATGTCGGGACTTACTATGCCAGGGAAAATGTCGGGACTTACTATGAAAAAAAAGAAATATACATATAGATATATACATATAGATATTGTCCAACCATCATCCTCATATCAACCAAAGGACGTGCATTGCTGAGTCAGTATCTACTCACCACGCTTAGCAGGCGGGTTGGTGAGCCCAGAAGGGCTGCTGTTCCACAGTAAGGACACTGCTGCCCGTCTCTCTGGTTAGAGACCCTTAGCCACCTTTTACGACATCCACGAAAAGATGGAGCGGTGCTATATTCTTAGTGTACACGGCACATCTCCACCCATAAAATTATTTAAAACAAAGACTTCTTGGAAATAGCAAATATACTTGCTCTCTTGACTTCTTCATTGTATTCTGTGTATCTACATCGAAATAGAATCTATGCATTCTTTTTTGCCTTTCCTTACACTAGAAGCTACATGTTTTTGACAACAAAACCGGGCTGACGTGGCGACCTATTCGTTATTGATATTCATTCAATATGCTGCCGTCATGCGTCAGTTGCATGCCGGTGGCTATTCAGTGGAACAAATGCAATCGATCGATCACTTCATCATTTCGGCCGAATGAAGTCCACTGCTGGACACAGGCCTCCCCCAAAGATCACCACAACCACCGATATGGATGTGTTGTGGGCTCATTGGGGGGTTTTGCCATAATCGCCACGCTTGGCAGGCGGGTTGGCGATCGCAGTTGAGTTGTTAATGTACTCGAAGGACGCTGCTGCCCATCCTCCGGCTAATCCCTTAGTCGACTTTTACGACACCCATGGGAGGAGATGGGGTGGTGGCATTCTGAGCCGGCACCACACGGATGATCGATCACTTAATAAATTGAATTGATCACCTGTTTTTGTTGCTTCATTCAGATACGAACCAATTAAAAGTTTATACCTAAGTTGAGCGTAGTGACGCAAGTACTAAACTTGCGTAATAACGGCTTTGTCTCCATGAAAAACACAGTTAACAATTTACAATCCGCATCTACGCCACCTTCAGGTATCAATGTTTTACGTATGATGGAAAATTGTGTATAAATACCAAAGACTGAAGTCTTAAGGATATAGCTGCCGCCCTGGCAATATTTTGCAGTACGCATTACGTGTAAAGATTTTTATTTTCTCAAAGAATTCAAACTCAGTTACAGAGTAAACATAAACTTATCAAGTTAATCGATATGCCATTTCGCGTAGCATAAAATAAAGTATGCATATAGTAAACACATTACTTGACTTACAACATTTCTAATACTTACATTTAATACTTTCAGCCTACCAAAATAATGCAAACCAAATGAGAAGTAGGTAGCTTTATGCAAGGAACAGTGGATTGACTTAAAATATCAAAGAGCAAGATTGACTTGCTCTAATAGTAGTAGATCAGTGATACAGAGGAAATTTCGTTTCTTCACCCGGTTCCCTTTTACATTCATGTTTTCGTCTAAAATTTAAACTTAACTCATTTGTTCTGTTACTTTGAGTACTCCAATTTTACTTAAGGGTAGTTTGCGAAATAGTGAACTCATGTATCGGTCAATTGCGCCGGTTAGGGAGCAATAACCCAGCCAAGTTGGTAACTTTGAGGTTAGTTGGCTGCCCACCACACAAGTTATATTGTTGCTGGCTGTTGGCTGACAGTTTCGACAAAGATAAAGCGAAACGTTCCCACTAAATTACGAAATATGTTCAGAAACTACACTAATAAATGCAATTAAAATCTTAAATAAAATATATAAAAGACTTAATTATGTAAATATGAATGTCGATAGCTTGTATTTTGAAAGAAATTCCCTGTGCCGTTTATATTCCAAAGCTACACGTTGCAAAGCCGTGGCAGTGTCTTTGACAAACTCTTCACTTTATCTGTCTTTGACAGTCAGAAAGGTCTTCAATGCACGACAGCTCTGAATAAAAGCTTTCGAATTGTTTAATGATGTCACAATGGAGAACGTTTTTTGTCTTTTGTATGGATACTGTAACAAGTAGAATACGTTATACGAGTCTTGTTTTAAAACCCAGATTATGCTGATCAAAGAACACTGGCTGTAATTCAAAAGTAGCAAATGGTCAGTTACCTGCTATCTTTTCTGAACAACATAAGAACTATATGCGAAAGGGAAGGTAATTTTACCATCATTGTATGTTATATGATTCGGGATATCCATATAAAGTTACACGCCTATGTTTGTATATATATTTCACATTGTAATTAATATTTTACTTTATGGTACACCGTGAAATACTGAAATTGAATTCACTGGAATCAAAGAGAAAGCGTAACCGTTGAGCGAGTACAAAAATTCAATTCTCTCGTGGAAGTTTGGCGCTGAAAACGTGCCTATACGTTTGATATAAACCACCGAAACGTTGAGAATACTAAGAGGAAAGTTAAACTTTTATATATGACTACATGCATTCAAAACAAAATTTATAACAGAACTGTATTGAATCCCTGTCCATTGCACAAAGAACATTGACAAAAGTTACACGTGTGGAATATGAACGTATCGCGTTGCGAAACTTGAAGATGTGCCCACAATCCGCTTTGTAGTAACTACAGTAGACTTACCGAGCCTTTTGAAAGCGAAAACAGCTTTCACCGCTCTCCACATAGTCTAACAAAACTTTTAAAGCTCACATCACATCACAGAACATTCTAGAATATTCACAGGACGGAGAAATAATAGTCGATGACGTGTGCGACATAGAAGAGGAGGCAGGTAGCGATGTACATGAACACCACTATTTGTACCAGCATGGTGCTTCGCCCGTGGCCGCGGTCCGACTGGCCGGCTGTCCACTGAAGCCCTACTGCAAGGTGAATGCTGAACGAATGCCAATTACGAAAAGATCCGCTGTTACGTAAAATGATACGTGCAACGTGTTAGATGGTGTCACCTGACCCGGCGAGACACTATTAAGTCTTGCGGTAGATATATGTGGCCGTGGTGGTATCTATTGTGATGTGTAGTGCGGAAATAGTGCTTACCAGGAAATGTGTTGCACTGATATGTTCCATTCTGTATGACGGGTAATAATATTAATTGTATTTTTTGTGTTTTTAATACAATCATTTCGGCCGAACAAAGTCCACTGCTGGACACAGGCCTCCCCCAATGATCACCACAACGACCAATATGGGTGTGTTGTGTGCTCATTGGGGGATTTTGCCATAATCGCCGTGCTTGGCAAACGGGTTGGCAATCGCAGTTGAGTTGTTAATGTACTCGAAGGACGCTGCTGCTCACCCTCCGGCTATTCCCTTAGTCGACTCTTACGATACCCACGGCAGGAAATAGGATGGTGGTATTCTGAACCGGCACCACACGGCAATGTGTGGGTAAAAATATTAATTGTATTTTTTGTGTTTTTAATACAATGGATACTAGGATTTCTCCGGTATTGTGGGTACAGTTTACATGCATACATCTCACACACACAAACACCCAGATCCAAAAAAACAATCATCATACAAACATTTGTTGGATCGAACCCGCGACACGCAGCACAGAAATCCAATTGCTTAGGCACTGCGTCAACGGTGCCGTCTATCGTTATTGGTTAACTGTTAACCGTTATATTGTTGTTAGGATGTTCTGCCTCTCTTATTTACTTTTTTATTTTCTCTACATAATAATTTAAAGGTTATAGTATTATACAAATTTACAGTGGGAGACTGGTGCCTAAACTAGGCTGAAGCCTGTATTTCAGGTCACCAGGCCTTCCACCCTCGAATTCCAATTTTGCTCTTTCATAAACAGTGTCAAGCGAAATTTTTCTTTTTCTTGTTCTTCGTGTATCTGATTCTATCAAGTTGTTTCCTCTTGATGAATACTCTCCAATACGTTGATATAACTTTATCAGGCCCCAATACTGGGTGATTTTGTCCTTTATAACCCAGTTATCATCTTGCATCCCATGAATGCACACTTTCGCTGCAGACAACATCTTGATAACAATAAACTCGCTGTTCTAATAAAATGTGTATATTATGGCGTATATAATTATAACCCATAATTGACGATTTCTCAAAATTAGTTTAAATTTTTCATATCATTATTGGTACCCCATTTCATCCCGTGAGTGTCGTACAAGTCGACTAAGGGATTAACCGGAGGATGGGCAGCAGCGTCCTTCGAGCACACAATAATTCAACTGCGATCGCCAACCCGTCTGCCAAGCGTGGCGATTATGGCAAGACCCCCTACTGAGCACACTACACACCCATATCGGTTGTTGTGGTGATCTTTGGGGGAGGCCTGTCCAGCAGTGGACTTTATTCGGCCGAAATGATGATGATTGGTTAGAAACTGAACTGAAACCTTTTAAAATGTATCTATAAGCTATTAACTCATTCATATCAGCCAAAGGGGTCCCCTAAATAATTCCGCAATTGGGTCATCATTTTGGGAGGAATTGCCGTTATGGGATGTTCCACAGAAGGGACGCTGCTGTCCATCCCTCTGGTTTACAGTCCCTTAGTCGTCTTTCACGTCATCCACGGGAGGAGATGAAGTGGTGCTATATTCTTAATGCGTTCAACACACGGACCGTATAAGCTATTGTGATATCATAATTCGAACCTTAGTATCAATTATAACAAATATGGTTTTGGTAGGACAATTAATAAACCAACCCTCTCCAACCATGGGCGACGTAAAAGGTGACTAAGGGTTGATCAACAGGGAGGGCAGCGGCTTCCTTCCGTGTGCAACAACATACTGTGATCACCCATCCACCTGGCAAGCGTGGTGATTATGGCAATTTCCTTGACCCTCATTTTAGTGGTCATTGGAAAGCCAATGCTCAACAATGGACGTATACTACTGATGTAATAAGGACAATTAACACAAATGAGTAGTTTTAGCCGGTAGGAGTCCGGCATACCCCTTCGCTCCTCCCCGGGGCGAAGGAAGTTCATTCTATTTAGCCATGACATTCATCAACTGGCCAATTTTTTTTTTAAATGGCTTCTATAATGCAGGCTATGGAACACAAGGCATAATTAAACACAAGGCATAATTAATTAAAAGGAAAGTGACACACGAGTTTCGAATGCAACGAACAATACAAACAAACAAATGTTCGCTATTTAAAAACACGTATTACAATTAATGTCTTAGTGAAGACGGCTTGTTTGTGCAATGGGATATGTTTTCATGCTATAAAGTTACGGAATATACTTCTGTATACATAGCTAACATACTTGTTACAGACATTGTGAGCGTCTCGCCTGTTGTATATCCGGAGGCTAGAAGGAGGTATGTACATCTCTAATCCGACTACCGTAACGTATTATTGACGATCGTCGCTGTCTATGTAGGTGTGTTTGATAGAGAATAGTAGACTTGCTCTTTGTACAGTCCTCTTCACATAAATAAAGTATTTTTTAATTCTATTTTACTCTTTTCTGTAAACAACCAAAATGCAGTTGAATAGTAGATAACACAGTGACTGCCGAGTGCCGACCAACTGTACCTGACGGTTGGATCAATTGCAGTTCTGGGTCAGGCCTACAGCTGCTATTGACGACTGATATACGAGTATATTATAAGCACATATTTGCATGATAGCGGGAACCTACGTAAAAACGTGCACTCGGTAATGTCAACTAATGTTATGAATGTATGCCTACGCCGTAGCTATGTAGCTACGAGCCTACGAGCCGTAGCTGATGAGCCCGCAACTCGGCCTGTGTCCGGTGAGACAGGTGTATTACGGTGAGATTCAGAAAAGCGTCATGCTCGCTCGGAGAAGGATGACACGGGGCCGGGGTAACAACCGCCGCGGCGCCCGTGTCCAACACGCCTGAGCTCGGCGGGGAGCCTTGGGGGTCGCGAGCACGCCTATTGGGAAATCTGCGTGCTCATACCGAACGATCCCCGGGATGTCAGCGGTGTGTATGTGGACACGTACCGCCGTGTGCGCAGCACAGCGCATAGCGAGGCTTCGGGGGAATCCTTTACAATTCCTCTGAGAAGTGCCTGGGAGGGTGGCCTCCTTACAGTCGCCTTCCCCCACTAGGGGGTGACCGCTTTACAGTCATCCCTCCAAGATGTACCTAAAGGCGTGGCACCAACGGGTGGCTCTAGATGGAGACCATTCGAGTTCCTGGAGCCTCCCTACAGTGCCGAAGATGACCATTCCGGTGGTTTTAGCCAATAGGAGTCCTTTTGTCGTAATTCTAATTAGCTTTGTACTATGGAGGCTACATTAGTCCAATATGTTCAACTATTTAACAAAATATCGTCCTTACTTACTCGCAGTAAGCGTAGCGTCGCAGCATGTAAGAATAATTATGTATAGAATAATAAACTTATCTGATTATTATATGACCTTGTTATTTCAGTCCACATCCACAAATGTCTTTGTATTCAAGTCTGCGTTAGTATTTTTTTTCTAGTATGGTGGATGTGGAGTAATTACTAAGTTTAGGAATTCTTTTTCAAACGCTGAAAAAGAGGCATTTCGAGTAGTCTTTTTCATTCGTAAAATTTTCATATATTCCTGTATTTAGAAAGATGTTACCCCATAATTATATAGGTTTATGTGTTAGATATTTTGTTTCGCCCACTCCAATGGCATTTTGTATATAGTGCTATCCTTTTTATTTTTATTTATGCCTGTATCAACCGTATTAAAACCGTATCTCACCGGTAAACATTCTCATATGGAAAATAGCCATAGAGAATAGAGTTCAAACTTAGCCAAGACCGACGTAAGTTTGAGAGGGACTGTGTCTCTGAATACGAATTTTGGAGATGGGCTTAGTCACTACTTGGCTTAGAGCGTTCTTCGCCCGACTTACGTTTATGTCTCTGAATCACCCTCACCCTTAGGCCCGTATTAGATCGAGAATCAAAACTCAAGTGGAATTTGAGTCGAGATTATGTTAATCAAATATCAAACCTACGTAATAGGTCCAGCATTTATATTCAATTGATGCAATCTCGACTTTAGTTCGCCTTGAGTTTTGATTCTCGACCTGGTGCCTTACGGTCGAATACAGAAACGCCAGTTTCCGCGCCGGCCGGTTTTAACCCGATAACTAGTTTCTTAAATAGTTTAAGCGGGATTTACTATTAATTGGCGTTTTAGTAGTCGGCCGTTAGACTGTCGATTAAGAAAATTTCGTTGCTATTGGTAAAGACTGCACGTTTCTGTTTCGCCGCAAATTCGCACTTCAATCTCGTCTGTTGTGGAGACCAAATCGGAATAAGTCCGTTAATACTAATCGTTGAAGATTACTATTACCTACTAAGTTAATATCAATCGTGCCAGCTCTTTGAATAGAGTGGAACTAAACATGTTTGATTCTCCCATATACATTTAAATATTTATTCGAAACAGGGTAAAATTACAAGTCTTACAGATTTTCTTGTTCCTTTAGATTGTTCGTAATTAAATTACTAAGTCAAAGTCGGGATTTTTTATTCATGTAGCCTACTAGAATAATAAAGTTTGTAATTTTATTCCGATTAAGAGACTGAGTTGTAATAAAATTATGTAAATTAAAGCCTGACTCAGTGATTCTAGCGAATTTGTTTTAGTCTTGGCCTGGAATATTAATTAAATGTTAAATGTGTGTGTGTGATAGTTGCCGCGTGGTGCCGGCTAGGAGTACCGCCACCCCATCTCATCCCGTGGGTGTCGAAAAGGCGACTAAGGGATAAACCGGAGGACGGGCAGCAGCGTTCTTCGAGTTCTTAAAAAACTCAACTGCGATCGCCAGCCCGCCTGCCAAACATGGCGATTATGCCCCCAATGAGCACACAACACACCCAGACTGGTCGTTGTGGCGATCTTTGGGGGCGGCTTGTGTCCAGCCGTGGACTTGATTCGGCTGAAATGATGAATGATGTGTCATAGACAAATTTCGCACTACGATACGTTTTATTTTCGGAATTCGAATATTATAAACACGCTTGTGATTTGAAATCAGAACACACCACAGAACAAAAAAGAGCTTTTTTGTTCTGTGGTATGTTCTTACGAGTATGCTTTTAGAACTAGCATTTATGTCATGTGATTACTCGTCGTTATCGTTGGCGGCTATCTGTTATTGTTACTGGGGTAACCCATAACACGTACTGTTCTTAGTAAGTAGTTTATCACCCGTGAACAATGTTCGGCAGACGAAGGCTCAGCGGCAGCGGCTCGATGTATAAGGTAAATAGGTTTATACTCAAAAGTATAAGTTTCGCGTAATGAAAACAAACAAATTCAGTATGCGTCACTTATAGGTGACGGTACTGTTGGCGCACTGGCACAATAATTGGCTTTCTGCGCTACGTGTCGCGGGTTCTATCCCCGCACGGAACAAATATTTGTAAAAAATAGAATATAATTTTATTGTACACTAAAATAATAGGAATTATTTACGATACCGTGGCACAATGGCAATCTTATCAATAAAAGCAATCTTTTGCAGACAACCTTTGCATGGATTGAAATAAATAAATTCAGGTATGATATTTAAATATTTCTATAGTCTACAGACAGTTGTTTTATCGCAATTAAACTAGATTTTGGAAAGTAACATGTAGACTTAATCCGGGCCTGTTGAATAGGTGTACGAGACGTGAAAAAAATGAGCAAACTAGAACAGTCAATAAGAAATTTTCGCCCTTATTTTCACTATAACCAACGGTGACGTGGCAGTTGATGAAAGCTTCACGGTTTCACTCATCCTTCAAGTAATCGTTTGAACGGACTGAAATGCCCTGATTACACGACCAAATAAAACTTTTACGCTGTCTACGCAACGGGAAGGCTATCGCGAATATAAGTTATCATCATCATATCAGCCAAAGGACGACTGCTAAACAAAGGCCTGCCCGATTGATTTCCACAAATGTGTTGTCACTTTGGGGAGATCTCACTAAGCTTGGCAGCCGGGTTGGTGGGCGAAGTATGGTTACTGCTCCACAGAAGAGACGTTGCTGCCTAACCCTTTGGTTTAGAGTCTCTTAATCGCCTTTTACGTCATCCACGAGAAGAGATGCCGTGGTTCTTAATCCGGACACCACCCGAAAATATACAAGTCACTTTATTCTAACTAAACAGAGTACAGTCACTTCTGAAGAAAGCTGAGCTAGATTTTGACTGATGTTTCCTATATTTCTTGAATACCCGTGGCCCTAGGCGGTAACAATGTTTTTCTTTCTGGGGGGCCAGACTGAAGCTAGTGCTGCAGACCGGTATTCGATTATTTTTATTTAGTTACTGAATATCATTCTGGGGTTGACCAGAAGGAAACTGTTGTAGCCTATGCCGAGACCTTACTTTGGGTCAAACCTTTTTACTATGCGGACAAAACACACTTTTCCTCATATCAGCTAGAGGACGTCCACTGCTGAAAAAATGCCATCATTATATTTCCACAACGAGCGGTCACATGCCGCTCTCATCCAATGACTCCCAGCGACCCTCACCAGGTCGTGTGTCCACCTCGTTGGAGGTCGTCCCACGCTGCGTTTGCCGTTGCGCCTCCATTCGAGAACCATTATACCCCAACGGCCATCAGTTCTACGAGCATCTTTTTTCCACATAACAGATCAGTAGTGCATCATTAATTATACTTACGTGTTCGCTGCTGTCCGTTGATGACAGTAGCATTAGGCACTGTGAGTCTGTCGCCATCATTGGTGTTGACGTGCTGCAGGGGCAGCTCAACTGCGTCCGAGCCTCCCGGCCACGCCATTGTTTCGCACAAAACACATCACTGTCTACGCACCCGCATCACTATCACTTGCGCGATCAAAACGCGCAATGTACACTTTGAACACAATTTGTTGGATTCGCTTGCACCAAGTCCAGCCTTCAGGTTACCGTTTTTTCGCTTGTATAATTATATATCTGATAATTATGATCTAATAAGATCAAGATATTGATGTTATAAAGTATGTAAGTTTATAAAATCTTTTTGATATTTTAGAAGTCCGATCTGTGCGTCTGGCGAAACAATGATGGGTAAATATGGGATTTTCATAAATAAACATGAATATATTTAGTACGCCGCAAAGGCTAACGTGACTGACTTATTATACAATACTATAACCTACAACTTGCATGTTTTTGTGTGTATAATCATGTTAAGACAAATAAAAGAATCTAATCTAATCTAGATTTGATTGGTTGCAGAATGACGACACGGTTGGTGCAGTGGCTGATACAGTCGGCTGCTGCGCTCTGGGTCATAGGTTCCATTCGCACGCACGTGGTCAAGCGCTGCCCTGGGACGCTTTGGGGGGTCCTTTACAATCCTCCGAGGGGGTGACCGCTTTACATTCACCCTCTCCGAGATGTACCTATAGGCGTGGCACCAGGGGGTGGCTCTAGTGTGATCTTACGAGGACCTGGAGCCCCTTAGGTGCCGAAGTTGACCGCTCCAGTGGTTTTAGCCAGTAGGATTCCGGCATACCCCTTCGCCCTTCCCCGGGGCGAAGGAAATTCATGAAGAATTTCCACTGGGCATCAAATTTTTTTTTTACAAACATTCAATTCCCGCACGGACAAATATTTGTATGATCTGCAGGTAGTAGTTCCGGGTCTGGGTGTATTGTGTGTGAAATTAGTGTCTGTAAACCATGACACAGGAGAAATGCTAATGTGTATAAAAGGATTGAAAAAAAAAAAACTTTGGCTCTTGTAATTAGAGATCCACCACGAGTATATAATATTTGTAGGTATTTCAATAAACGTATTTTATTTCTCAAGTAGGCAATACTATCTTAAAGCATTGAGGATTGAGCCACAGTATTCCAATAAATAACATGTACATGTCTCCAGAGATTCTACAAAGTCGAGCCTTTCCATGTGTGTGTTAGTAGATAATATAATATAGATATTACAATTGTAATAACAATGTTATTAATAATACGCCCTGAAGAGCTTTACCAAATGTTTACGTTATTTGAAGAAAAAGTAGTTTACCTATGCCTTCCTTGTTTATATTATGAGCCATAATTATGTGCAAACACTACCTGTCGCTACCCGACTCTACCCACCGAATATTTACAATAATGTCTGATTATATTACATGCCTATGACATACTGTGGCGAAAGCTAAAGGAAACGGGTATGCCAGCCGAATAGATCATTATTCTAAAATTTTGGTATAAAAACCAAATTAACCAGGTGAGATGGGTGGATACACTATCGGACGAATATAGGTTAGAGTGCGGTGTAAGGCAGGGTGGCCTGACATCTACCGGCCTATTCAGCTTGTATGTGAACCGGTTGATCAAGGAGCTTAGCAGAACGCTTGTTGGATGCTACATTGACGGTACCAGTGTCAACAACATAAGCTATGCTGATGATATGGTTCTGCTGGCCCGCTCGGTCAACGCTCTGAGGACATTGAAGGCACAAAAAAGTGAGGTACTGGTTTTTAGGGCAGGTAAACAGAGACCCAGTACAGTGCCTCCAATCGTGGTCGAGGGAACGGCACTAAAGATTGTACACAAGTTTAAATATCTGGGCTATCTGGTCACGGAGGACTTAAAAGATGACCTTGATATGGAAAGAGAACGAAGGGCGTTGGCGGTAAGGAGCATTATGCTGCCCCGCAGGTTTGCTAGATGTACTAATGAAGTAAAGGTAACTCTTTTTAGGGCATATTGCCAATCTTTTTAGTCGAGCGGCCTGTGGGTTCAGTATACGCAACGAGCCTACAACATCCTGCGCGCACAATATAATAATGCTTTCAGAATGCTGTTGGGACTACCTCGGTATTGTAGTGCGTCACTAATGTTCGCGAATGCGTGTGTTGACGGTTTCCACGCTATAATGCGTAAGAAAGTGCCCTCAATATTGCAACGACTTCGTGGTAGCACCAACAGCATTTTGCAAATGATTGCATCCCGTGATGATTCTCCCATAAAGGCACACTGGGTGGGAATCGTTACTGGTAAATTGTAAAATTTCAGTTACTTTTCTTGAATTAGGCACTAACATAGATCTTAAGTAAACTGTTACTAACTCTTATATGGATTTATGTCCGAAATAAATGTTTATTATTATATAAGGTTTAGTGAGGAAAGAGGCTTGTCAGTATCGCTCACCTATGGATTCCAGCTAACGAATTTGAGAGTATACAACTTTTCTTAACAACAACATCTTGCTATAATTAAGTTAATTCCAGCGTCTTAGAAGGATTCGTTTCGTACAACCGAAACTAGTTAAAACAAGTACGTATGTTTGTAGGTAGGTTTCTGGAATCAGTTTAATTGCTAATGTAAAAGGCACAGAGGCAAAATTACTCATTCCAATTAAATTAAATTATTTATTACAATATTGTTATCGAAATCAGTTTGCGGAAACTGATTTCTAGGTCGGACAATTTACAAAAAGAATTTGATATGTTTGCGTTTATTTT
This sequence comes from Diloba caeruleocephala, assembly GCA_947459985.1. Taxonomy (NCBI): domain Eukaryota; kingdom Metazoa; phylum Arthropoda; class Insecta; order Lepidoptera; family Noctuidae; genus Diloba; species Diloba caeruleocephala. The sequence continues at coordinate 927,524 of OX381609.1, forward strand.
GTCTGAAGCTGCTTGCTTTTTGCAATAATTAGTATCTACCTTTAATTTGTGAATATAGAAAATACCAAGTTTCTTTTTTATGATGTTTTTTTAAACTACCCCACTCTTAGTTTCCTTACTGGAGGAAACTAAGAGTGGGGTTACATTAATTTTATAATTATATTTATACTTGTGGCCAATAGCAATGGAAAATAATAATTATACAGCTATCTTACAAAAATAAATACACTTCATGATCAAATACTTTTACATCATTTGTGGAAAATGCCGTTGGTTATACATTTACTCATATTATGTAAAATCTTTTTAATTTTTATTGATGTGTAACTATTTACTGTCCATAACAAATAAATAAAAAAAAAATGGCTAAAGGTTACGTTGATAACGTTCATTTCCATAAATCTGTCTGTTCGTTGGAATTCAACGAAATCGTTTTCCGATAAAATTAATTAGCATTGAAATTCTTAGTATTGCATAAATGGACGTGTATTTACTGTACAATGATTAAATTACGAACGATCGATTCTTATTATAAAAAGAAACTTCTATAAAATACATGAAAAAAAATATTGCCCATACCTAAAGTTCAGTAGTCGTCGTTGGACCTAAATTGTGTTCGAACGGGAAGTTATACAAAAAAAGGGATCGAAGACAGGTTATACATGAATGCCTATAATTTATATGGATTGTTATGAATCTGTAATAAAATTATTATTCTTTTATATCGTGTAGGGTTTTTAGTCGGTAATTTTTTGTTAAAAAGTTTTATTTGTTTCTTTTTAGTTTAAATAAATGTGAGATTTTTTTCCAATTTGGTATCAGTATTTCACACTAAAATAAGAATGACATAAATCGGTTCTCTGCTCCTTGAAGAATCGAAACTATTAAAACATCATCTAGATAAGCGCAGTAAAATTAACTTGTTTATTTAAGCTGGTTAAAAAACTACTAAATCAAACGTAATGAAATTTATATGGGACCAACTCGAAAGTATTCTACACCTGTTACAAAAGAATTGCTCAAATCGGTCTACAAATGTCGGAGTAATCGGTGTACATTCATAAAAAAAGCATCGAATTGAGAACCTCCTCCTTTTTGAAGTCGGTTAATAAACTAAAATATTTATAGTTTCGATATTATTGTGTTTCATCATTTCGGCCGAATGAAGTCCACTGCTGGACACAGGCCTCCCACAAAGACGTCCACAATGACCGATATGGTTGTGTTGTGGGCTCATTGGGGGTTTTGCCATAATCGCCACGCTTGGCAGGCGGGTTGGCGATCGCAGTTGAGTTGTTAATGTACTCGAAGGACGCTGCTGCCCATTCTCCGGCTAATCCCTTAGTCGACTTTTACGACACCCATGGGAGGAGGAGGGGTGGTGGCATTCTGAGCCGGCACCACACGGCAAAGTTTTGAAGTCGGTTAATAAACTAAAACATTTATAGTTTCGATATTATTGTGTTTAAAAGCAATTAACTACAGAGCGATTATCCAATGTTATCTTTAATACGCTTGGACGTGGAGGGCAGCGAGCGGCACGATTACAAAGCACGGATGACGCATGCGTACGCGTACACTAACCGTAATAGAGAGAGACAATGTAGTTCAATTATGGGCATCTAACACGAGTTACACATCGCTCGCACAATACGCCATAGTGAATATAGTGTTGTCTACAGTTCCAGTAAACGACATAGTTTCAGTCTTCAGGAAAATTAATCCTTGCTGAATATCATATACCCAAAGTTTAAACGAGGTCTGGGACTGTCTTCGTCTTTCTGGCTTGTTTTAAAACGGTTCTAGTTGCAGGAACTCTACCATCTTTATGGTGAAGTGCCTTTGCACACTAAGTATTATTATGAAGAAACCATAATAGTAATAACCGAAAACCGAACTCTATTTTGAGAAAAACTTGAATGATGGTAAACTTTTTGATGCGATATGTTACGTGTATCTAATAACTGTCATATTCACGCAAGTAATTGTTACCAGATTAGCAGTTTAATGGGAATATGGCGCTTTCGATTCCTAAGATCAGGGGTGTATCCTTGAATACTGAATTCAAATAAAGGTGACAACCCAATTTGGGATTCCCTAAGACTCGTCCCCATGGATCACCGTCTGCAACGTGACCTTAAATAGCTTCAATCATGTTTTAACGTATAAATTGTTTTTTTTACTGTCATTTCAATTCTGTATTGAAGGATGTATCGATGTTTGACCTTAAGGAATTGCACCCCTGCTCTGCCGACGTCAAACAAGTGATTATCATCACTGGATGTTGTTGTTTGTTTGTTTGTTGTGTGCATCAAGGATGTATAGGATGCAGGGGTGCAATTCCTTAAGGTCAAACATCCACATCACACAATGCAAGTGTTATGTTATTTTTAACATTTAAAATTGTCTGTCGAGCAAGTATCATTATATATACACAAAAGAAATAATACAGTCTAGCACAACACTTAGAAGAATTGTAGGGGGAACAGAAGAGAACATCAACAATACAAACGTCGACGGCTTGGTTGGCGAACTGGGCTAAGGTTGAATGAAAGGTTGTCTGTAAGAAATCGCTAATAGCGATAAGGCCGCCCATTGTACAATTACTGTTCATAAAATGATTCCTAGTGGTTATTTTTAAAATGTTGTACAATAAATGTTCTATTCTATTATATTCTAAGCAATTGGCTCTCTGCGCTACGTGTCACTATTTGAATGGTCTACAGATAGTTGTTTTGTTTGTGTGTGTGCGTGTCAAACCTATGCCTGTTAACTGTGCCCACGACACAGGCAGTGTCAAAGTGTGGACAACGTTAAAAAAAACCGTCGCTATTAGAAAACTATGTACACACGTGAAATATAGATTTATTGCTTAAATATATTATTATAAAACACCTTTAAACGGATTACAGCACATATATTATAGATCGCGAAAGTCTAACGGCCGAAATTAATAATCCACCTAATCCAAAATCTTTGGACTTAAGATTTTGAATTTCATTTGTCGTGTTACGAGCACATTTAACAAAAAAAAATGACATATCCGTAATCCGAAATGCAAAGAGTTTGGATTAGATCGATTATTAATTTCGGCTGTATATACGACCGGCGCTGATCAACGACTTTTGGTGCTTATGGTATACATAATTTGTGAAACATTATACATGTACATCGACTACTGTCACTGAGTGCACAATAAAGAGTGAAAACAAAAAAAGATCTTTCGGTATTCTATTACTTAGGTTTTCGCGATTATTACACATAAAATAAAACAATTTTAAACGGATTAGATCGCGTATATTATAGATTTTTGTTTTTCCTGACGTTTCGAATATTTTGCGGCATTCTTGGTCGCAGGATGTCTGAGATGACCGTTGTTACAGATTTTAAAAAGTTATTTTATTTTATCTAGCGTTCAATCAAAAATTTCTTTTCGATGCACGCAGTAATCACTCACAGTGTCTTGATGTTTTTTAGTGCTGCAAAGTATTCGAAACGTCAGGAAAAAACAAAAATCTATAATATAAGCGATGTAGTCCGTTTTGCCGTATGGTGCCGGCTCAGAATACCACCACTCCATCTCCTCCCGTGGGTGTCGTAAAAGTCGACTAAGGGATTAGTCGGAGGATGGGCAGTAGCGTCCTTCGGGAACATTAACAACTCAACTGCGATCGCTAACCCATCTGCGAAGCGTGGCGATTATGGCAAATGAGCCCACAACACACCCATATCGATCGTTGTGGTGATCTTTGCGGGGCCTCCCGCATCTCCCCGATGTGTCCAGCAGTGGACTTCATTCGGTCGAAATGATGAATCCGTTTAAAATTGTTTTATTATAATATTCTATTACGTATAGACTACAGGAAAATCTATAAGACGTTTATGTTCTTAAAATAAAATGGTAAATCTTTCAATATTGTGCGTACAAACTTACATTTGCGGTTGGAATGTATAGGACAATATGCTTTTGAACTACGATGTTAAGTTTGTTCTTGGGATAAGTGATTGGTACAAAACCGAATCCAATAATAGACAATATATTCAACAATTGCCCTATACAACTTGGTACCATAAATACTTTTTTAGTTGATAAAATAGATTGGGTCAGATAAAAAACATGGTGCATAACATGTTCATCGTACGGAACCCTCTCCACGCGAGTTCAACTCGCACTTATCCAGTTTTTTATGAATAGAAAATAATCGTGCACCCATTCCTTTAAATATGGTAATATGAGATCTTTGACTTCCGCGGAGCGATTGTCCTTTTATCTCTATAAGTTCTAGGGAAACTCTATCCAACCATCTGTACTAGAGGTGCGTCGAACATGTGTTTAATAGGTTTTTGTTAGTTTTTTGTGTCTCCTTGGCGACAGTTTATGGTTTAAAATAAAGATACAATTTATTAACATGTAATCAATGATATTTTACCATAGATATGTTACGTCCATATTAAATGGCGCGCAAAACCCAGTCTCGCTATATGTTTAAACATACAAAACTGCACATCTTCCTATGCTGTAAGAAAGAAGATATAAAAACTACGAGAGTAAAAGAGATAGCTAGATAGATAGATAAAATGACAACATGTGTACTCGATGTCTTTGTCGCACCTTTGATAGAATATATGTGTTGTCTCTTTTCTTTGCTTGACCTGGGTTTTCTTTAAGAATATTATTCTATAAGTAATTTGAATAGTATTTGTATTAAAATATTTTAATTTATTTGTCCCACGTCTGGTATGAGATCCCTAGTTATTTACTCATGTTTGCTTGATACTTTTTGCATTCTCTATATACGTACGATGGCATTGTTATCACTTAATTAATAAAAAATAGAGATTATGACAGAGTGTGCTCATTGTTTTGTTTTGGGCGAACTGATTGCAAAGTGCTACAGTTTTTTTTTTTTTTTTGTTGATGCCCAATGGAAATTCTTCATGAACTTCCTTCACCCCGGGGAAGGGCGAAGGGGTATGTCGGACTCCTACCGGCTAAAACCACTCGAGCGGTCATCTTCGGCACCTAAGGGAGGCTCCAGGTCCTCGTATGATCACACTAGAGGTATGTAACATACCTACCTCTTTTAATATATAATATCATTGCATGTAATGGAATAATCGATTAAACAATAGTGATGATAATATAGCTGGCATTAAATGAATCTAATAAAATATAAAAGAAACTAAACAAATCTGCACTGTAGAGTTTTTGCCAAAACCTGGCCAAATCAGAATTGAATATTCGGCCAGACTATAAAAGTCAACAGTCAGAATTCGGCGTATCTGTAATCTTCGAATATCAGAAGTTTACGCAATATCCTTAAGTCGTCGATAAATTCTATATTCAAGTATTCGCGTTAACTTCAACTTGTTTATGTCTGCGTGAAGTATGATAATTAGCCTTGAAGCTCAAGTAAGCCGTAAGGAAGGTGAAATAATCCGTAAGTAAGCACATCCGGCTCCAGCTCTTATCTATTTTAAACTTGTTACCTAGCGTTTGCAAGTATTTTAAACTTGTAACTGTAGTAACACTAAATATGCCACCGCATATAGTTTCTCCTTTTCAAAGAGGCGGAATCGGTTTTCAATGACAAAGCAAGCTACAAAATATAAAATGTATTTCTTCTTTGTGATGGAACTTAGTATAAAATAAATAAACAACTGCTGCACTTTGAGACACTTGTGTGGTTGTATCGTACACCTACAACTCTCCATTGTTAGAATGAGGTGGCAGGTATTTTTTATGAATCTATGTCCGATAATAGGATTACTTCTGTATTGTAGGTACAGTTTAGAGTCATAAATCTTACGCATAAACACCCAGGCCCGAAAGAACTATCAACAGATCGTGCAAATATTTGTCTCGGGGGGGCATCAAACCCCTGACACATAGCGGAAGAAGCCAATCCATTAGCCACTACACCAATCGTACCGTGAAGGTTACAAATAGCGGCCATGATTTTTTAAAATTATTGATGTTGTAAAATCCCGAGATTAAGTTTGAGGTAATAAAATTATATTATCTATTTTATTAAAATTTATTCATATGTTTCTATAAGAAGGAATCGAATAGAACACCCCAATTTTCCGACCCAGAAACGAACTAAGACCTTAAAGATCGTAGTCGTGCCTCGAATTAATAAACCATGAAGCCACTAAAATATGTACATACGTGCCTAAGTATAGTTCTGCTTGTAGTTGTCAAAGGTCCCCTTTTTTCAGTAGCACTTGAAATCGATACTGAAAGTATTCACAGTATCCGGTCGAGTCAAAATAACATGACACGGTCAACTGTTTCTTAGTCTTTTTAAAGATATTGCTTAATATTATTATTTCCGTAAGATTAACTTTATCTGAATAAAGTGAAATCCCTAAGATTTAAACGTATTATATCTTGCCGTGTGGTGTGGTGTGCAGAATGCCACCACCCCATTTCCTCCCATGGGTGTCGTAAAAGTCGACTAAGGGATTAGCTGGAGGATGGGCAGCAGCGTCCTTCGAGTACATTAACAACTCAACTGCGATCGCCAACCCGCCTGTCAAGCGTGGCGATTATGGCAAAACCGCCCAATGTGCTCACAACACATCCATATCGGTGGTTGTGGTGATCTTTGGGGGAGGCCTGTGTCCAGCAGTGGACTTCATTCGGCCGAAATGATGATATCGCGTATCCTAGCCTGTTTCCTCTCACTGCTTTACTAGGGGTTTACAAAGAATGAAATTTTCAAGATCAACCTACTAACGCGTCTACACGTTACCTTAAACAACGGTGATTAATATTTTATAACACTATTACAACTCGATTGAAAGGCAATATTCAATAACTTTATACCTATTAGCATATCATCAGCATTTAAAAGTAATGAATTATAATTAATCAGTATTAACAAAAACACAACGCAGAGTGAACTACACACACAGCCATCACACACTAATGTCACCATAACACACAGATTTAGTTTTAACTCCGAATACACAATAATACAAGGCAATCAACTACAGTGAAGACGGCGAACAACTGAACGATGTATTGGAAGAAGCTTCCAAACAGATAATAATGATAAGATACCAGTTGATAATGATAAAGTGACAACACTATATACTGGCCAACGACAACGTGAGATGGCAATGTAAGAATGATAGTTTTCCAACTGGGCCAAACAGATACATTAATTTCTTAATTACCTGCGCGTGATTGGAATTACCTACTCTATCGTGAAATGATGGGACACATTACATAACAATCATCATTAAAGTTATGTGTCATAAAACAATAAGGCCAATTTTACAACGCCCAACCGAGTGGCGTCGCGTATGACACTTTAAATCAGCAGACTGGGATGGATTGCGTGAGTTCTCCGCATCGTAACCGCGGAGGCAGCTTTGCTTTTCTTCAGACGACCTCGAAACTTGTGCGGCCGCCGTCTCTGAAACGATCCTGGGGGGTATGGAATGTTATATTCCTAACCCTTGATGGCTCAGGGGTGAGGAGGAGATCGTGGTTTAATCGGCCTTGCCAGAAAGCTAGGCTTAACAAGCAAGCTGCTTATGTAGCTTGGACCACGGCCCGTGTAAATTAGGACCCGGACGTTTCTGATGCGAAGCGTAAGCTAAATGCTGCCTCGAGGTTCAGTAAGAGGATGAGTGCCAGAGCAAAGTTCGATTTCGTTGGCAGAATTGGGGAGTGACTTGCGACTCGCCAAAGCTGCCGAGGGAAACTTTTGTCAGTCATCCTTTGCCACCACTGCGCGATGCCGATGGTATTCTGGCCAATAGTGCCAAGGAGAAAGCCACACTTTTAGGCTCCCTCTTTGCCTCGAACTCGACCTTGAACGACCGAGACGCCGTAACACCTACTATTCCATGGTGCGGCAAGTCCATGCCGGAAATACGTGTAACGCAACGGGTGGTCCAGTGGGAGTTGCTTTCTGTGGACGTTCACAAGTCGAGTGGGCCACTGGCATACCCGCAGTGGTACTGAAGCAGTCTACTCCTGAGTTGTGTCCTGTATTGACGCGCCTTTTTGCGCTTTCATATTCCACTAGGATAGTTCCGTCTTAATGGAAGACTGCCCACGTGCATCCAGTACCCAAAAGGAGTGATAGATCAGACGCATCGAATTACAGGCCTATCGCTATTACCCTCTTCCTCTCTAAGGCGATGGAGTGGGTAATAAATAAACAGCTTTTGGGTATATGGCCAATATGGCTTTTGTCATAATCGGTCAGCTGGTGACCTTCTAGTGTATCTCACTCACCGTTGGGCTCTTGCCATTGAGAGTGAAGGTGAGGCATTGGCTGTCAGCCTAGATGTAGCGAAGGCGTTCGATCGGGTCTAGCACCGCAGTCTTCTATCAAAGTCATCGTCATACGGACTGCCCGAGGGTCTATGCAATTGGATTGCCAGCTTTCTGTGCAACAGAAGCATAAGAGCCGTTGTTGATGGCAGTTGTTCCAATAGCTTGGACATTAATGCTGGCGTCCCACAAGGCTCCGTGCTGTCCCCAACAATGTTCTTACTGCATGTCAATGATATGCTGTCTATCGACAGCATTCATTGTTATGCGGATGGCAGTACTAGGGACACTGCTTATACGGCCGTGCTAACGTGCCGTATAATAAGTGTGTCCCGTATAACGTCCCGTGGTGGATGAGAGCCGCAGACAACGTGTGTCAGAAATCGAGAGTACTCTAGACAGTCTCCGACTGGGGACGACTAAATTTAGTCCAATTTAATCCCATCAAGACACAAGTCTGCGCGTTTACTAATAATAAAACCTCATTTGCTGTAGCTCCACAATTCCAGAACACGTCCCTCAAAAAATCCTTGGTGTTGAAATTTCCAGCAGCGTCAAGTTTCGCACCTTTAATTCGGTACAGTAGCGTGCAGTTAGGATTGTCGACAATCCCAAGCTCACAAGCGATCTAGAACCCCTAAGTCTGAGGAGAGACTTTGTCTCCCTATGTATGTTCTACCGCTTGTATAACGGACAGTGTTCTGAGGAATTGTTCAATATGATGCCAACGGCTACTTTCTACCATCGCACCTCCCGCCATCGTTCATCCACATACCCTAGAGCCAAAATGGTCTCGTACCGTACGGTTTCAGATGAACTTCCTCCCACGCACGCTGAGGTTGTGGAATGAGGGGCTCGGGGCTCTTCAAAAAGGGCGTGAAAACATTTTTACGGGGTTGGCAACGCGCGAGTGATACCTCTGGTCTTGCAAGCGTTCATAGGTTACGGTAACCGCTTACCATCGGGTGGGCCGTATGCTTGTTTGCCACCTAAGTGGTATAAAAAAGGTGGCTTTTCGTAAAGTTACGATATATGGATAATTGATATTTGATTTATTTTGGAATTTTCGTTAAATAACTTGTTCGGAATCTCTTCAAGAACTTTAAATTCTGGTGGTGACAAAGTTGGACATCTGCGATAGAATTTTGTAATTAATTATCGTTCATAGCTTTTTGCTTGTCTTCACGAGTAAGGAATTTATAAAAAAATACCCGTGACTTCTTCCGTGAGGGATCCAATTTAAAACCTAAATTGATAATACAATAAAATGTATTCTATTTTCGAAAACACACACTTCCATAGTAAAAATAATGTAGTAAGATATAACTCCTCTCATCCCTCATTTATGCACATTAATGGATGAAAAATTCCAAAATGAAATTTTAAAATGTTGAAATCCATGGCATCCACCTTTGGCTGATAAGATGATCAATGGATCAAATAAAAATCAAGACAAATAAGCAGAAACAACAAAACAAACAAAAGGGATAAGATACTAATATAGTTATTAATCAAATCGTTTGTCAAGGTCAAGGTTTTAATCATAAAAAAGTTTAAATTTGGGTTAATTTTATTATATATTTAGATAAGTAAATCATTGATGAACGCGGTGGCAGAACTGATGTGGCAGTGACTGTCAACACACCCCGCGGAGGTCCATTAAGCTTATCGTTGCCTCACCATTCCTACCTTGAAATTTTCGATGCACAAAGCCAATAAATTACCGCTATAACCTTTTGAGTTTCGTAAATATGTACATATCGGGTGCACATATGTATATATAGAGCTAATATAAAAAATTGTAAGTAGCTAACAGAGTTATTCGCTTTTCTAGCCGATATTTGATATTTTTTGACGGCACGGTTGGTGCAGTGGCTGATACAGTCGGCTGCTGCGCTCCGGGTCGTGGGTTCGATTCCCGCACGGAACAAATATTTGTATGATCTGCAGGTAGTTGTTCCGGGTCTGGGTGTATTGTATGTGGAATTCATGTGTGTAAACGCACCCACGACACAAGAGAAATCCTAGTGTGGGGCAACGTTTAAAAAAAAAAAAAATGTGTATTAGATAGAATTGCGTGGTTAGACCTTGCGCTCTATCACACTATCAGAAACATACATAATTATCTACCATAACCGCAGTAATGTTGGTACAAGAGGAAACCTCAGACCAACTCTTCTAGCGTCTTAAACACGAAGATGGGCGGAGTCGAAAACATTCGAAGAATATGTGACCTCTTTCTATGTAACATTGTTTTTTTAAACATAAAGGCAAAAACTAAACATACCACATGAAGAAAATATTGAATAGAGTGTTTTAATAATAATAATAATATTTCTCCCCGGAGGTGTAAAACTATTGTATAGAAGTTTCCATCTTATAAAATAGTTTTACACCTCCGGGGACAAACCGAGACTGCATTTTATAGTGTAGCCATGGAGAGTCCCCGGTAAGTGCCCATTATATTTTAGATTAAAATTCTCTAAAAGGCCTCTGCGTGTTGGACCCATGTCCCCACGTAAGTCTATCAAAAGACCGGGTTCCCCCTTACAGGGGATATAAGCCCGTGAATAGAGCAACATGTAGATAATAATCATTTATTTCCCTTTTTTTTATAATACAGTTCAACAATAACACAGTTGATTATAATCAAAATCTAATTACTAACATAAAATGAACTCGTAAATTTGGATTTCCAAAAGCTTTCTACACTGGGCAGGGCCTGTCCCGTAGAAAGCTTTTTAATTCAAGTTTCTATTTTTTTAATTAGATACGGTCTTTATTAAATAATCGAAGGCAAATGACAAATGGAAATTAATAAATTATAATGACATAAGATTTACAATTGGATTGGATAAGGCGTTATACAATAACTATGAGATTAAATATAAAATGTAAAATAGATTATATTAGAATTAACAGGAAAAACATTATTAATGTAAATTGATTTTATAATATTTGAATCTGTTGAACAGAGCAGCAGTAAATTGTGTACCTAAACAAACTACGGTCGCCGTTTTAAAAAATGTTCCGTATAATCATATGTCCAAGTCAACAACGAAGTCAAAGTCAAAGCCAAGTCAACATAGACTATAAAATAGTTCTTTTTGAACGTCAACATAAGACAGCACCCATATAAGCCCACCCTTCACCGCTTCCTAGTGTTTAAGCTGGGGAGAAGAAACGGCGCAACAAACTCCCCAGCAACATGTTAGTTTGTCATACTCATATACATTTTCTTATTTTAAATTATTCACATTTATAAAAAATAATAAAGGGGATGATTACTAGTAGTAATGTCTTCATAGCTACTTGTCCACTAGCACACACCAACGTTTTCTGCACCTCTGCTTTAGCTTCACGAAGCGATGCCTTGGACAGGTTACAGATTTTGTTAATTCGGTTATACTCGAACGGTTCCATGTATGCACAGAAACGCTCTGCGTATGCAGTATTAACTAGGAAGGGTGTTAGCTTGTAGACGCGTTTCGCGAGCATGTCTTCATAGTCTGCAGAGTTAATCATTTCTCCATGCGCGAGGAGAACAATCTTAGAAATATATAGTCTCCTAACACTAAGAACACCCGTTTTATATTGATGAAGTAAAAAGTGACACGTAATAGTTAGTACGAAATAATAAAGTAATGTTTGAAATACGCCGTGTGGTGCCGGTTCAGAATACCACCACCCCATTTCCTCCCGTGGGTGTCGTAAAAGTCGACTATGGGATTAGCCGGAGGATGGGCAGCAGCTTCCTTCGATTACATTAACAAATCAACTGCGATCGCCAACCCGTCTGCCAAGCGTGGCGATTATGGCAAAACCTCCCAATGAGCCCACAACACACCCATATCGGTCGTTGTGGTGATCTTTGGGGGAGGCCTGTGTCCAGCAGTGGACTTCATTCGGCCGAAATGATGAAAATGATGATGATGTTTGAAATATCTCTAATATTTTCCTTAAACTTTACTCAAACACCCTTTAACAGTAATTGCTTCTAGAGAACATTATTATTGTAAGGCTTCATTTAAATACACATACCAAAACTATATACGATTGCGTAGCATCTACATTAAATCATTATGAATATTTAACGACGAGTACTTTCCTGTATAAACATGGCGCTACTGCCTCAAACGGTAACCAATTTTACGACCCACAAATAAAACTGAAAGGGTTGTTACCATCACTGACAGTTCCATCAATCTGGGCTGGTCGTCAGTGTAGACAGAAAGGCATAGGCGTGGATATAGGTGTGTCTGGGTAATCTGGGCCTGTGACGTCATATGAGCCTATAAAGAGAATTAAAGCACGCCTTTATTGCGGGGCGACCACGAACGCCGCGGTCTGGGCACGCTATCCGGGTTTTTATCAGTATTAATGATGGTCTTGTTTATATTCGTGGCCCTCGGGTGGATAGAACAATAAGGTGATGGTTTCTATATACAGTGAATAAAATATATAAAAAATGTTTATTTTATCACTTTTGTGGCAAATATGCATCCAGTTGCGTACCTATGAAAATCCTTTCATGCCCTGTTTGAAGAGCCCCATACTGTAGTTTCTTAGGAAACCTCGGTAGGGAGCAGATCCACGACCGGAGAGTGCAAGGGACTTGTGAGGAAGTGCCTCTGAAACCGTACGGTACGAGACCATTTTGACTCTAGGGTTTGCAGATGAACTTCCCGCCAACGGCGAGAGGTGCGATGGTAGAAAGTAGCTCTTAGGTAGTGGTAAATATTAACAGTGATACCAACCAGTTTATATTGAATTATCAAACAATCTCAAGAAACTGCAAATAAACCTATCGAAGGGGACTAAGATGAATTTTAATTATCTTCAAGGAAGAAAGATCTTAGGGTGAGATTCAGAAACGAGTCTAAGCTATGTTTACGGTTCCATCTGTCAAAATTAGGGGCGTAAGTAGTGCATTTTGACATATGGAAGCGTAAGTTCACGCTTAGACTCATTTCTGAATCTCACCCTTATCACAGTAGAGCACAAGTTTCTCATGTTTATTTTAAATAACGTTGAGCCATGTTTACTTATCGGTTACCAGTTCAAGACCGATGTTTATATTTCTGCGACTCCGAGTAGTGCTGGATTGCTTCGTTCAAAGGTTGCAATAACACAATAAGCAGAACAATGTGCAGAATTGATATAGCCTGCGAGCTTAGAAATAATGTTTCTCTCGGTAAATTGTTGCATGAGTAGCTGGTTGGGCAACACGTAAGCTGGTCTCTTATAGCAAGAGGCCTATTAGATAGGTATAAAATCAAACGAAAAAAAAAAATTTTTTTGGGCCCGCACATCTAACTAATGTTAGTATTTCACAATAAAAATAATAGGCGTACAGAGAAGAAAAACTTAACAGATAAAGAATCTGTACGAATCCAAAAATAGACTAATTGAAGCACATGTTACAACACGAAGTATTGCAACGCAGATTTTCAGATAGAACGAGCCACAGACAACCGCGGCGAATAAATACGTTTTCATTTCGTTTTTCGTGTACATTTTATTTAATCTTTAATTTTAGATTTTACAACAAAAACCATAATATAATCAGGTGTTATCCGTTTAAAAGTGTTTTATTATACGTTTATATTATTGAATTAATTTAAAAATGTTTAGATAATTATAATTCATTCATAACATTCAATTCATAAGTGAAGAAAAACATTTAATGAACTAGAATGAAATGTAAAAATAGAGTACAATGCACTAACAGACACTGCATACATTTATATTTTATGCCATATACCTACTTCGTTCGCTCTGTCGTCGTTCATGTATCCAACCACCGCAGTACCAGATATTAGCCATGTCTTTATGACAGCTTTTGATTGGCTTTGACAGCTGTCAAAAGGTATTTTGTTAGATTTGGAGAACTGAAATTGCTAATATTTTTATTATTCAAGTGTCCGTGTGGTGTCCGGATTAAGAATATAGCACCACTCCATCTCCTCCCGTGGATGTCGTAAAAGGTGACTAAGGGAATCTAAACCAGAGGGATGGGCAACAGCGTTCCTTTTGTGAACCGGTAGCCATACTGCGCTCACCAACTCGCGTGCCAAGCATGGTTAGTATTGGCAAATACCCGCCGAAATGATGGCACAGTTGTGGAATCTATGGGGGAGGCCTTTGTTCAGCAGTGGACGTATACATGGCCGATATATGATGAAGTTAGTATCTTTGCCTCTTAACAAAAAATATGTCTCGAGGCTTAGTTATTGAGAACACATGGTCACCACACAATGAGGGTGGACTTTAACACTGACATAAGCTGGTCACTCCCCGCTTTTACGACATCCCGTTGGTTTCGGAGATTAAATTAAGTGAGCTAGTACAGTCACATCCTTCCCCAAATGAGTTCTAAGCAGGCGAGCAGGCGACATAGCTATACCACAGATAAAATAAAAGTGACTCTCATATATTTGTTGAGTGGTAAAGGTTTTATCTGTGGTAAGAATGCTGTAAATTGTATCGTAGCGGACCGCTAGAATAAAGTATGTTAACAATATTTACAGCGCTTAATTAACCTGGGTTTTTTACGATGCCCTTCTATAGGATTTCTGTATAAGGTTTGCGGACATAAGTCAGAATTCACATGCAGAAACATCCAGACGCACAACATCTATTTATTAGCTAGGTATATAAATATGTTTACATGCAGGCATCGGATCCGCGATGCGGAAGGCAGAAAGCCACTGCACCCAACGTGGTGTCAAATTGAATTATAAGAAACGAAAGAAAATTTAATTAGGAGTGCAGAATGTGATTGCTAATTGTTATATTTCATCTTAACTGTTGGTTCTAGTTCGCGAGTCTTATCGTGATGTAAGTGTAACTTGATGGATTTCTCTTTTGAAAAGTTTATGTTGATCAATCCAGTTTCATCTAATCAACAAATTAGGAAAACTACAGCAGTCCTAGAGGCAACAGTTGCAATTTCCAGTTTCCAGGTTATGCAAAGTATAACTTATGTCCTATTAGGTTAGAAAAACGCTATATAAACATAAAATGACAATAGTCCAACGGCCAAGGCATCATAGGTCGTCGCACTAATGAACTGAATTTTCTCTTCAGCATTCCGGCCGAATTAAGTCCACTGCGGGACACAGGCCTCCCCCAAAGATCACTACAACGACCGATATGGGTGTGTTGTGGGCTCATTGCGAGGTTTTGCCATAATAATAAGCGTGGTGGCTTGGCAGACGGGTTGGCGATCGCAGTTGAGTTGTTAATGTACTCGAAGGACGCTGCTGCCCATCCTCCGGCTAATCCCTTAGTCGACTTTTACGACACACACAAGTGAATGCTGACACGTAATTATTTACGGCTTTGTTGTGGTACAGCTGGGTAATGTCTGAAACGGCATAAGTCATATATCGTCGCCGGCTAGCTGGCGGACCCTGGATGATCGCCAAACTGTCTGCCAGGTGCGCCCGACCCGTGCCACGGCACTATAACAACTCATGATTCTCCTTACTAATTTTAATTAGTAATTAATGACGCACCGTTTAATATGGGGAGAGTTACATTTGTAAGTACAAAAATGTGTACAAGTAGTGAAACACTATAGATTTTCTTGGAAAGAATTATAAATTGTTAAACAAATATTTCGTGTGGTGTCCGGATTAAGAATATAGCACCACTCCATCTCCTCCCGTGGATGTCGTAAAAGGCGA
The DNA here is from genome assembly GCA_947459985.1 of Diloba caeruleocephala. Classification (NCBI taxonomy): domain Eukaryota; kingdom Metazoa; phylum Arthropoda; class Insecta; order Lepidoptera; family Noctuidae; genus Diloba; species Diloba caeruleocephala. Next base: position 943,511 of record OX381609.1, read on the forward strand.
CTCATCATTTCGGCCGAATGAAGTCCACTGCTGGACACAGGCCTCCCCAAAGATCACCACAAACACTGATATGGATGTGTTGTGGGCACATTGGGGGGTTTTTGCTATAATCGTCATGCTTGGCAGACGGGTTCGCGATCGCAGATGAATTGTTAATGTACTCGAGGGACGCTGCTGCCCATCCCCCGCCTAATCCCTTAGTCGACTTTTACGACACCCACGCGAGGAGATGGGATGGTGGTATTCTGTGACGGCACCACACGGCGATTGGCTGACATGATGATGATGAATGCTGCATTGATTCAGAAAAATGTGGTCCAAAAATACTCGATGTAACAATACTAAAATACATCGGCAATGTCTGAATGAAATAAATTGTACATTTCTGCACGTGACACTCGACCACCCACTCCCACATACATACATATATAAAGACCGACTTCCGGCGAAAGGGTACATTTTACCATTTTATATTTTAAAAGTCTCATGTCATGCGCTTTTCCGGAATTTTCGATCATTCGAAGTGACCTGGGAGCGATGTGTGGGATGCAAAAGTTGTTAAAGTCGACAGAGAAAATTGGGTCATTGTTGTAGAAGGTAGATATTTGTAAGCGCTGAGTCAGACTAACTATTAATAAAGGTAAGCGTAAATTTGCTGCGAAACAGTGGGCCACATTTTTGCGGAAGAATCCGCAAGGTCAATTTGTTACTCCTATAAAATTCTATGCGATAATATTTTATTTAATCGTTGAACAGTGTGGTGTTTGGATTCAGGATATAACACCACTCCATTTCCTCCCGTGGATGTCGTAACAGGTGAGACTAAACGAAAGGGACGGGCAGCAGCGTCCCTTTTATGGAACAGTAGCCATACTGCGCTCACTGACCCGCCTGCCAAGTGTGGGGAGTACTGGCAATTCTTATTCGGTAGTGGACGTCCTTTGTCTGATATGATTATGATGATGATGATTCTATTTAAAATGCTTTGTAACAACATGTGCGACAGATGGCCTAATCCCATAAAACATATTATCACATATAAGTTTTTAACCTGACATGGTCACTTACACTATTATTAGAACTGTAAACGGGATATTTACCATGTTTTTTATTTGTGTTGAGTTCCCGATATTTGCCAATAGCCATTGAGATTACCAAATATAATAACTTTAACCGGGACGACGGGTTTCAACTGTCGAAGGCCTGGAATCCAGTGATTCGATTGTGTAAAGACCGAAAAAGTGGCGTAAAAAGTTCGCGAGCGGACACGGTGAGTTTCGTGTGTCGGGAACAAAGTCGAGCTGTGAGTAACTTAAGTGATAGTGGTAGCGGCACCCAGCGCACAAAACGTTTAAGGAAGAGTGTAGATCGTTTTGTCTGCTCTTAAACATCCACCCGCAAAAACTTTAGTTTATCCGTGAACATGGCGCTTGCAACAGCGCCGAAATATCGGGAACTCAACACAAATAAAAAACATGGTAAATATCCCGTTTACAGTTCTAATAATATTATCACATATCATAAAACGTCCCGTGGGAAACATTTCCAGCGTGTTTGTACGTGAAAATCCGCAGATATCGTCGAGGCTCTGATCTACGCACTAATATTATGCACATAAACTATAGCATTGCTAAAATATCTACTTCATATATACATATTTTAGCATTTAGACTCGTAATTTCCATCTGCTCTTCCATCTTCATCTATCAATCTAAATAAACATGTATATAATTACCCACTATCACATAGTACATAGCTTAGATATTATAATTACTTAGACATAGGTATATTACGACAGGTTAGAGAGAGTTTATGGCCTCCTGAGCTCATCACGCAACAGTCTGTCACACCATAACATAATTAAGTTAGTAGGCATGTAAATAAAATATGTCCAGAACTCACCTTAATCTAAATTATAAACAAAAAGTTAGATTAAGCTTGATTTTAGTACATAATGCAACGGCACGGTTGGTGCAGTGGCTGATACAGTCGGCTGCTGCGCACCGGGTCGTGGGTTCGATTCCCGCACGGAACAAATATTTGTACGATCTGCAGGTAGTTGTTCCGGGTCTGGGTGTTATTGTGTGTCGAATTTGTGTCTGTAAGCGGACCCACGACACAAGAGAAAGCGTAGAGTGGGGCAACGAGTTTTTTATAAAGAAAAAGAAAGAAAAGAATCATTTCATAGACGTGTTGAGAGCTGCTCTCAACGTCGGTTTCTCATATTAATTCTAAAATAAAATAGAATAGGATCGTTTATTCAGTAATTAGGTCATAGCATACACTTTTACACGTCATATTGAAACAACGAAGGGCATTTCGCTGCATGACAAGCTCTGAGAAGAAATGCCGAAAGAAACTAATGGTTTGGTCTATTTCCAAATTGTGTATGTTTTTAAAAATCTCAATGAATACATTGTTTTTATGGCAATATATATGTGAGAGTAGCGTAGATATAGGCTATCTATAACTAACATGCTAGTGCCAACAATCTGACTCAAATAGCTACATCAAACTCGCATTTACAATGTGAATACATAAAATTATATAATAAATTACAGATGAAATCATTCATAATAATGTCAAATAAAAGTTTTATTTGACATTATTATGAATGATTTCTTAAAAAGTTTTAATTTATAAATGTAGCACGATCATCATCATCATCATCATATCAGTCAAAGGTCATCCCTGATGAATATATGTTCCCCCGGGGATTTCCACAATTGTGTCATTATTTTGGGGAGAGTTGCCCAGTAGCCAGTAGCGTGGTGAGCCATGCTCGGCTGGCGGATTTGTGAAAGCAGTATGGCTACTGTTCCATAGAAGGGACGTTGCTGTCAATCCTTCCGGTTCAGAATCCCTTATACGCCTTTGCCGACATTCGTGGGAGGAGATGGAGTGGTGCTATATACTAACCCGGACACCACACGGATTTGTAGCACGATATGGTTTGTTTATGGTCATGAAGATGCATATATCTTTATGTTCATAAACAATAGAGTCATATCTATAATAGTACAAAATCAAATCGGAATCATCATTTATCAGCCGAAGGATGTCACTGTTAAACATAGGTCTCCTCCATTTCTACAACAATAATTAACTAACCATCTGAAACGGAAGCTTAAACCCTGTGCCCGATGCTGGTTGGTCACAATATTTTTATTTTTGAAGCGTGTATTGAGTGACATATTGAAGTGTACACACTAGGCGTGTTCATAACGGCTATATATTGATAACGCTTTATAACGATGCGTGACTTAAAAATCACCTATTACTTTTTACGTTATAATATATTAGTTTGATATTTATTACATCGTCGAGCGACGCGATTTTGCTACCGTCGCGGTCCACAACAGAGAAATAGTTCCACAGTTGTCCTCTTCGAGACATTTTGATTTAATATAAATCTTAATTACGTAAATAACAACCTATACATATTATTTCTATTAACACTAAACTAATATACTTATTTTTAAAGTTTCAAAATACAAACTTAATAACTTGAAAGTTCATAATGAAATAATATCAACATTTCAAAACTATCACGCAATCGCTCGCAATTTCCCGTAAAATACATCTTATGACGTCAATCGAGTCATCTGCACCGATTTTGTTCAAATATAATAGATCGTAGATCAAAATGACTATCGAATAAAAATAATTATATTAGGTCCTTCTATTATTAATTAGTTTCGACTAAATATTGATAAGAATCTAGCTCTTAAAACTGTGCTGTGAAAGCATAATTTTGCATGTGGCATTAAATAACGTCTAATATATATTCGATTCAACTAAATATTGCTAGGAATCTAGCTCTTCTAACTATGTAGAGAAAACACAATTTTGCATGTGGCACCATATTAAATATGTGACGTCGGACAAGCTGTTGTCGTTTGGTAATAAAAATAATAGGGCAACAAAAATAACATTTACCTACTTTAATAAATAGTAGGTGATATGGTTATTTAAAAATAATAGATTATTTATTCAGCTACCTAATATATCGAACACTCCTAGTACACACAGCCTGACATACAGCCCAGTCAGTACACGATTCTGATCCCAAATTGTATGAAAAATAATACCATACTTTGATATATGTATGCACTAATTTTTGCTACGATTAAATATTATGATAGGAAAGTCTTTTTTTACTTTCATACTAACTTTATTCCAATTACGTGTAATGTTTACCGCGAAGGTCACGCCCTTCGGGTGTGTCAACGCAAGGGTGACCACATATCTGAATAAATTTTCTCTATTTTCATAAACTTTATGATTTATTAATGTCAAATGTACTTTTTTTTATTGATGTCCAGTGGAAATTCTACATGGAACTTCCTTCACCCCGGGGAAGGGCGAAGGGGTATAATTTGTATAATTGATATTTTTTGGACATTTGTATAATTGAAATTTCTTTTTACCGACTACGGTTTTTTTTAATGTATATACAGCGATACCTCCGAGATTCGTTGACCGATTTGAGCAATTCATATTTTAGCTAGTGCAGAATGCTTTCGAATTGGTCCCATATAAATTTCATTACATTTAAATAAAAAGTTTTATTTGACATTATTATGAATGATTTCTTAAAAAGTTTTAATTGTTTCTTTTTAGTGTAAATAAATTTAAGAGCTTTTTCCAATTTGATATCAGTATTTAAAATTAAAAATAAGAATGACTCAAATCGGTTCTCTGATCTGAGAGGAATCGAAACAATTAAGACATCATCTAGATAAGCGCAGTCAATTAACCTGTTTATTGAAGGTGGTTTAAAAACTACCCTGTCAAATGTAATGAAATTTATATGGGACCAATTCGAAAGCATTCTGCACTAGCTAAAATATGAATTGCTCAAATCGGTCAACGAATCTCGGAGGTATCGCTGTATATACATTAAAAAAAACCGTAGTCGGTAAAAAGAAATTTCAATTATACAAATTATACCCCTTCGCCCTTCCCCGGGGTGAAGGAAGTTCCATGTAGAATTTCCACTGGACATCAATAAAAAAAAGTACATTTGACATTAATAAATCATAAAGTTTATGAAAATAGAGAAAATTTATTCAGATATGTGGTCACCCTTGCGTTGACACACCCGAAGGGCGTGACCTTCGCGGTAAACATTACACGTAATTGGAATAAAGTTAGTATGAAAGTAAAAAAAGACTTTCCTATCATAATATTTAATCGTAGCAAAAATTAACCGTGTGGTGCCGGCTCAGAATACCACCACCCCATCTCCTCCCGTGGGTGTCGTAAAAGTCGACTAAGGGAGTAGCCGGAGGATGGGCAGCAGCGTCCTTCGAATACATTAACAGCTCAACTGCGATCGCCAACCCGTCTGCCAAGCGTGGCGATTATGGCAAAACCCCCCATTGAGCCCACAGCACAGCCATAACGGTCGTTGTGGAGATCTTTGGGGGAGGCCTGTGTCCAGCAGTGGACTTCATTCGGCCGTGATGATGATGATGATGAAAAATTAGTGCATACATATATCAAAGTATGGTATTATTTTTCATACAATTTGGGATCAGAATCGTGTACTGACTGGGCTGTATGTCAGGCTGTGTGTACTAGGAGTGTTCGATATATTAGGTAGCTGAATAAATAATCTATTATTTTTAAATAACCATATCACCTACTATTTATTAAAGTAGGTAAAGGTTATTTTTGTTGCCCTATTATTTTTATTACCAAACGACAACAGCTTGTCCGACGTCACATATTTAATATGGTGCCACATGCAAAATTGTGTTTTCTCTACATAGTTAGAAGAGCTAGATTCCTAGCAATATTTAGTTGAATCGAATATATATTAGACGTTATTTAATGCCACATGCAAAATTATGCTTTCACAGCACAGTTTTAAGAGCTAGATTCTTATCAATATTTAGTCGAAACTAATTAATAATAGAAGGACCTAATATAATTATTTTTATTCGATAGTCATTTTGATCTACGATCTATTATATTTGAACAAAATCGGTGCAGATGACTCGATTGACGTCATAAGATGTATTTTACGGGAAATTGCGAGCGATTGCGTGATAGTTTTGAAATGTTGATACTATTTCATTATGAACTTTCAAGTTATTAAGTTTGTATTTTGAAACTTTAAAAATAAGTATTTTAGTTTAGTGTTAATAGAAATAATATGTATAGGTTGTTATTTACGTAATTAAGATTTATATTAAATCAAAATGTCTCGAAGAGGACAACTGTGGAACTATTTCTCTGTTGTGGACCGCGACGGTAGCAAAATCGCGTCGCTCGACGATGTAATAAATATCAAACTAATATATTATAACGTAAAAAGTAATAGGTGATTTATAAGTCACGCATCGTTATAAAGCGTTATCAATATATAGCCGTTATGAACACGCCTAGTGTGTACACTTCAATATGTCACTCAATACACGCTTCAAAAATAAAAATATTGTGACCAACCAGCATCGGGCACAGGGTTTAAGCTTCCGTTTCAGATGGTTAGTTAATTATTGTTGTAGAAATGGAGGAGACCTATGTTTAACAGTGACATCCTTCGGCTGATAAATGATGATTCCGATTTGATTTTGTACTATTATAGATATGACTCTATTGTTTATGAACATAAAGATATATGCATCTTCATGACCATAAACAAACCATATCGTGCTACAAATCCGTGTGGTGTCCGGGTTAGTATATAGCACCACTCCATCTCCTCCCACGAATGTCGGCAAAGGCGTATAAGGGATTCTGAACCGGAAGGATTGACAGCAACGTCCCTTCTATGGAACAGTAGCCATACTGCTTTCACAAATCCGCCAGCCGAGCATGGCTCACCACGCTACTGGCTACTGGGCAACTCTCCCCAAAATAATGACACAATTGTGGAAATCCCCGGGGGAACATATATTCATCAGGGATGACCTTTGACTGATATGATGATGATGATGATGATCGTGCTACATTTATAATAGTGTAATTTTTTCTTGAACAGCCGCGAATCGTCCCTATCTGTTACATTATCAAACTTACCTACAATCAATGTTAACGAGGAGATCAATACTAAATCAGGCTGACTCATTTGGAGAGATCTATCGTTTAAAATAAAACTGAATGTAAGGAGCACAACTTTTGCAGTTTAAACAAAGCCCGGTAGAATAAAGCTTAGAATGTGTCGAGAAAAGGCGCGAATAAATAATACAGCTTCCGATTACCACAGAAATGATAGTATTTAGGACTCACAGACAGTTAATACATGACCATAAACCCATTAATCATTTCGGCCGTATAAAGTCCACTGCTGGACACAGGCCTCCCCCAAAGATCACTACAACAACTATGGGTGTGTTGTGTGCTCATTGGGGGGGTTTTGCCATAATCGCCACGCTTGGCAGGCAGGTTAGCGATCGCAGTTGAGCTGTTAATGTACTCGAAGGCCGCTGCTGCCCATCCGCCGGCTAATCCCATAGTTGCCTTTTACGACACGGGATGAGATGGCTTGGTGCTATTCGTAGCCGGCACCACACAGCTTAAGCATAAACCCATTAATATCGCAGTAACTATCGTTATAAATAACTAATCGAGCTTTCGATCCGAACAAAAATAATGAAGGTACGAAACTGACGTGTAGTTTTCAGCCTCTCCCTTTCCGTGCTTATCGTAAGGGGGTATTATACAAATATAATAGTCAGCCGTATTATTCTTGAATTTTAATTTTTTTTTTTTTTAAAACGTTTCCCACTCTAGGATTTCTCCTGTGTCGTGGGTGCGTTTACAGACATGAATTCCACATACAATACACCCAGACCCGGAACAACTACCTGCAGGTCATACAAATATTTGTTCCGTGTGGGAATCGAACCCACGACACGGAGCGCAGCAGCCGACTGTATCAGCCACTGCACCAACCGTGCCGCGTGTATATAATAATAGTATACTTTGATCGGCAGTCTGTTTTCCAATCTTCTAGACTGGATAGAGTCAACACTTCGTTTTGTATTTCATCTCGAACTTTTCGAGATGAAATACAAAACGATTACGACTCGGTTTAAGGAATATGTCCGTCGGTATGGTAGGAACGGCAGACGATCAATGGCCTACCCGCGGGCTGATTACGTATGTCGCAGACGGTTTGCGACAGGAGTAAATCGTGCCAGCGCCGCTGCCATGATCCCGTGCCGCGCGATAGCTGCTGTCGTTTTCAGCTAATCGGGGTGCGGATGTTATAATAGACGAACCATAATAACTGATGACTGAGGCCTTGGCCACCTAAAGTTTATGTTGGAAATGAAATAATCATTTATTCAAATAGACTAAATTATTAGTTCTTTTGAACGTTAACATTAGACAGCACCCATTAAGCCCATCACAACACGTTAGTCTGTCATGTACAATATTTAAACATACATGTACACAAAAAAAACCTAATATTACATCAGTAGTAAAATGTACTTATATGTCAAAAATGTATGTAAATTAAATATAAATAAAACGTAAAAATACTAATATAAATCACATGTCAAAAAAACTGTATAAATTCAATGTCAATAAAAAGTGTATAAAATAACAGATGTCAGTTTATGTATAAAATTTAAAAAAAATACAATGCTCACTGTACCTAGCGAGCAGCTCAGTCCCAAGCTTTTTTATCCTCAAGACAATCAGAAATCTTATAATATCCTTTATTACAGAGTTTAGATTTAATAAAAGTTTTAAATTTCTGACTTCAGTGGGAAGTTTATTGTAAAACGTATACATTGACCCATGAACGAGTTGCTTACTCTGTGGAGACGAGTACAATGTACAGTTGGAGTTCCTTTTGTTCCTGTAATTTCCGTTTCCCTGGCTATTCCTACCCTTTTTCCAGAACACAACTATGCTCATACATAAATGTTATGGCTGCTGGAGTGTGTAGATGGTACCGCCACATTCGAGCCCACCACATAGAACTCTACTACTACAAAGATTTTAATGTTTAGTAAGGGCTCGAATTGAAAATAGTATTTTGCTACTGACTGTAACCCTCCTCCCGTTAATGTTATATGCTCCATCCTTAAATATATTCAGGTTTGTCCACCATAGACATTCAAGTTTTCTTCAAAGATTTATGAAGCAAATCTTTCTTATTGAAATGTGGAAGAGTATTTTGACGCTGAATTGGCTTAACGATTACAAGAATTAACTGTAAAAAAAATCAGCTTTATTTATGTTTCATTTTGAGATTTATATCTATTTATATAATAATGTCGTGTGTAATGACGGCACGGTTGGTGCAGTGGTTGATACAGTCGACTGCTGCGCTCCGGGTCGTGGGTTCGATTCCCGCACGGAACAAATATTTGTACGATCTGCAGGTAGTTGTTCCGGGTCTGGGTGTATTGTGTGTGGAATTCATGTCTGTAAACGCACCCACGACACAGGAGAAATCCTAGTGTGGGGCAACGTTTTTAAAAAAAAAAAAATGTCTTAGGTTTTCGCGAGTGTTACACATTATAATAAAACACTTTTAAATGGATTCTATCGCGTATATTTTAGATTTTTGTTATTCCTGACGTTTCGAACACTTTGCAGGGTTCGTGGTCATCAGGCAAAACAAAAATCTAAAATATACGCGATAGAATCCGTTTAGAAGTGTTTTATTATAACAACAACATTACTTTAAAAAACCCAGCAATTAGAAGTTATTATAATTTGACTAGACTCTCTTATAGAAACTGAAGTGGCATGGCTAGGAATACTGTTTGTTATAGGTAAGGAGGGAGCCCTTTGATAGACGAATTTATTCGTGTCTTTGTCTGATGCTGTGGTCATTCGCCTGGTGGTAAGCGTGACGACTGCCCATAACAAAGGTAATGCTTCCCAGGTCTAGTTCGGCGTCGTACCACATTGCGCTCGGCGTCTCAGACATTTATTTAGTCTTATATCCCCAGGAATTGAACTAGCTACGGTGCCTTTCAAACTAGAACACAGTAATGATTAAAGTTGAAACACCTTTGGGCAGCAGCCGAATATCAGGCACTGTGGTTGGTACCTATTCAGTCGAACTCTAGAAATAATAGACCCCCACCAGCAGTGCTTCCGCGTGTAATTCGACAATGAACGACATAACATTAATGTAAGCTAAGAATACCACCACCCCATCTCATCCCGTGGGTGTCGTAGAAGAAGACTTTGGGATTTGGGGAAGGGCGGGCTGCAGCATATAACTGTTATAGTAATCTAATTGTAACGCATTTGATTATCATTGTGCATAAATATCCTCGCATAGTTTTTACGATTATATTGAAGACTAATACTTTCAAATATTATTTCAAAAGAGTATATCCATGGAGTTTCTTGCCGGTTCTTCTCCATAGGACCAACAACTTGGAACCGTGCAACTATTTAAATTCTGACTATTCGTAAGTGCCAGCAAATGGTTTACATGAATAAAAACAATTTGACTTTGCAGCGTCCTTTGAGTACCTACATTCCTCAACTGCGATCGCCAACCCGCCTGCCAAGCGTGGCGATTATGGCAAAACCCTCCAACGAGCACACAACATACCCTGAAAACCGGTCGTTGTGGCGATCTTTGGGGAGGCCTGTGTCCAGCAGCGGACTTTATTCGGCCGAAATTATGAGTAAATATTTCGGGTCATTTGTATTTTATGAGTCAATTGGGTAACAATGAGTTGTGACCCTGACCAAATTACTCCAACACCAAAACTATCGTTCACGAAAAATTAAAAAGATGTGTATTTTTTAAAATTTTAGATCAATTAGAGTAAATACTGTTAAAATCATTTTGGTAAAATAAAAAACCTGACACTGGCCAGAATGGTGGTACCCGTGTCCCTAACAAAAGTTATCAAACACGAATGTACTTGATAACTTAAATGTACGACTGTCCGTGTACCTATATCATTACAACTAATGAATACTTGCACGGAGCCAGCTGTTAACCATAAGACGAGGATTTATCAAAACTGTACCAAGCAACGTAAGCAAGCAGCAAGCGCTCGATGTATGTAGAATAGAATAGAATATTCTTTATTGTACACCATTTTAAAAACAACTACTAGGAATAATTTAATGAATAGTAATTGTACAATGGGCGGTCTTATCGCTATTAGAGATTTCTTACAGACAACCTTTATGTATGTATTTTGTAAGAAATGTGATCGATTGACAATACATTGTATTTTTATAATATCACTGAGTTAAATGCTCGTACGTGAAGATGGTCGCTGGCCATTGAAGCGGCCGTTCCTTTCCAGACATGGGAAGAAACTGCCACGTGGCTGACAGCTGAGGCAACGGGTGACAGCGTGGAGATGAAGCCAAGTCCTTATTATTGAAATTAAAACGATTTTGCAATTGTAGCTGCTATATGTATTGTATATTATATATATTGTTTAAGGTGAAGGTTGAAAGGCTGTTAAAGTACCACTTTACAACACTGTACAACTTTTCCATAAATCTATTGATTTAAACGCATAATTTCTAATATAATTATCCTATTCAAAGATGATTTAAAAGTAATGCGAGGCAGCCCTATCACCAACCGTGTTTAGATTTGAGTTGTGAGTTATAATTGCCGCTCGCGCCATCCTCCGGGCGTAATGACAGGGATGGCAGTATTTGACAACCATTTTTTTAATCACAAGTACGTATATTTTGATTTCATTTTATTAGAAAGCTTATTGTAATCCTCAATTGCCATTTTTACTTCCACGCGGCTTAGTATTCCGTTTATATTTGGAACTAGGTCCTCTACTGGGCTTGAGATTAATCAAATTTCGTACATTTTCTACGAAAATAAACATGGACAGAAAATATATCTGGTCTAACATATGGATAACAAAAACAGTTATTAATATCGTCAATACTGTACTTATGATGCTTTCGTACTCTCTCAACTGAGTTCGAGATATACGATATATTTGTAGATATTCTAGGAGAATGATCTGTGTATTTAGACTAGAATCTAAATCGAAAACCTCCATTATAACATTTTATTCGTCTTTAAATTGATGTTCTATTTATGGGTAAATTCAATTATTTGTGCGTTCGTCTAAATTCATGAGATTGCCTCTCATCTTCTTCCATTTCTTCGTTACAAAACCTACTCACAATAATAAAGTAGTAGATTGATTTACTGTGAAATCTTTTCATACAATAATAAATCAATGACAAGACCCGACAAAACATTCCATGAACATTCAATCCAACTGAAAGGAGCTTTCAAAGCTTCTGTAGACAAAGCAGTGAAGGCGGGAAAATTTGGTAATTGGACAAACTATAATAATATGTCTTAGATTTTCGCGATTGTTACACATTATAATAAAACACTTTTAAACGGATTCTATCGCGTATATTTGACTGCGACATCCTGCGACCACGAATGCTGCAAAGTATTCGAAACGTCAGGAAAATCAAAAATCAAAATATACGCGATAGAATCCGTTTAAAAGTGTTTTATTATAATAATATGATTTTATTTCCTTTATTTTCTTAGTATACATATTATTACATTTTTAAATATATATATAAAACAAAAATAAAAACATATATTTAAAAATATAAAAATAGTGACCAACCGGCATCGGGAACAGGGTCCAAGCTGCCGGTGGTTAGGGCTCCAGAGAGAGGAACCTCCTGACAATACGTGCCGTGTCAAGGAGAACCACTTTCTGTATCAGGCCCTTGATCCAGCCGCCTAACAAGAGCCTCTTAAGATGTTGGTCGAGGCTCTTGGCGATCAAGCCGTTGACCGTAACGACTATCGGCACAACGATTGCTGAGTCAACATCCCACATGTCGACAATCTCGTGTGCCAAGTCAAGATACTTTATTTGTTTCTCTTTCTCGGCTTTCACGAGATTCTCATCATGCGGGATGGTAACATCAATAATCATTGCGCGGCGCTCTACTCGGTCTATCATCACTATATCAGGCTTATTAGCGACAATAGTCCTATCAGTGATGATAGACCGGTCCCAGTACAATGTGATATGACTATTTTCGAGAACTGGGTCGGGCATATACTTGTAGTATGGTACCTCAAAGGCCACAAGTTTATATTTCAGCGCAAGTTGCTGGTGTATAACCCTGGCTACTTGGTTGTGTCTGTGCAAGTACTCGCCGTTAGCAAGACGAGAACAACCAGAAATAATATGTCTAATGGATTCACCCGGACGGTGGCATGCCCGACAAATGTCAACCGTACCATCCTTAACAATATATTTCCGGTAATTGTTCGTCATGATAACTTCGTCCATAATCGCACAGACAAAACCTTCGGTTTCTCCAAAGAGGTCTCCAAAACGTAACCAGGATACTGATGCTGGAAAATCTACATCGGGACCATGGAGGGCCCGATAAAAACGTCCATGCAGCTCCTTGCTCTGCCATATTTCCTTGCGGTCATTGGTACTGATGACTACAGGTTTGCGCCAGTTCTCTTTTGCCAGACCAAGCGGGGTGAGCCCGCTGTCCACTGCCACTACATCTCGATGCATCCCCACGTGAGTATGGAAAAAATACTCCCTAAGACTGCACACCTCACGGTTATGGAGGGTCTTTGTATTTAAAAAGCCGCGACCCCCACATCTCCGCGGGATGTACAGTCTCATTACCGAAGATCGTGGGTGATGCATCCGATTTGCAGTCAGCAATGTGCGGGCTCTCCTATCCAGGGCATCCAGTTCTGTTTGAGTCCATTTGAGTATGCCGAAGGAGTACATGAGAACTGGCATGACCCAGCCATTAAAGGCGCGCACCTTGTTACCGCCTGATAAAAGACTTTTTAATACTTTTTTCAGGCGGCCGAAGAAGCGCTCCTTCAACGTCTGCCTCATGTCATGATTTTATTATTATTATTTTGGCCTAATAAAGTCCACTGCTGGACACTGGCCTCCCTCAAAGATCACCACAACGACTGATATCGGTGTTGTGTGCTCATTGGGGGGTTTTGCCGTAATCGCCACGCTTGGCAGGCGGGTTCGCGATCGCAGTTGAGTTGTTAATGTATTTGAAGGACGCTGCTGCCATCCTCCGTCTAACCCCTTAGTTGGCTTTTACGACACCCACGGGATGAGATGGGTTGGTGCGTTTCGTAGCCGGCGCCACACGGCAAAATTGAATAATTTATGTTTAGATAATGTTAAATAAAAACATTTATGTGAGATAAATGGCGTTAGATTCAAATTTTTAATCGCTGATTTTTTTGCTGAATTCAACGTTAACTTACCAAATCCGAAAAACAACCTAATTCACTAACAAACGTAACAATTTAAATTGAATAATCCAACAATATTGGGTAAGGCTACCTCCTACTTGTCAAATAAAGTTTGTTTATGCTATGTTCGGATATGTTCTTGATATGAGCCAGGGCGGGCGGGACGAGCGGCCGGCTCGCGACCTCCGCGGACACTGCCGCACGAGCTCCCGCCCACAGACAGTAATGAACTTCTTAACTGTTAACTGTGATAACTCACTCCAGGTTAACAGCTGGGCTTTAGGTAGGTGTACAATGTTCATTGACGACAGCACTTGTTTGTTTTTGGTGTATTTTCTAATAATGTAAATATAAGTTATATATATATTGTTATTGCAAACGGATAATTATTATTTATTATGTTATTATGAAGAGAAGGTCATCGTTTTACCAATCCCACGTACCTAATGTTTTTTTATTAATTTTTGTAAAAATTTTGTGCAATTTATGTATTATGTATGATTGTAGTTATTTCCTTTATTTTAAATATATACATATAAATTACATTTTTAAATACATATAAAAAAATACAATATATATTTAAAAATATAAAAAATAGTAGCCCACCGGCATCGGGAACAAGGTCCAAGCTACCGGTGGTCAGGGCTCCAGAGAGAGGAACTTCCTAACAATACGAGCCGTGTCTAGGAGTACCGCTTTCTGAATCAAGCCCCTGACCCAGCTGCCTAACGAGAGCCTCTTGAGGTGTTGGTCGAGGCTCTTGGCCATAAGGCCAGTGGCCGTAACAACTATCGGCACAATGATTGCAGAGTCTACCTCCCACATGTCAACAACCTCGTGCGCCAAGTCAAGATACTTAAGTTGTTTCTCTTTCTCGGCTTTCACGAGATTCTCGTCATGTGGGATAGTTATATCCACAATCATTGTGCGGCGCTCTACTCGATCTATCACCACTATATCAGGCTTATTGGCTGCAATAGTCCTATCAGTGATGATAGATCGATCCCAGTACAACGTGATTTGGTCATTCTCGAGAACTGGGTCGGGCACATACTTGTAGTATGGCACTTCTAAACTCACAAGGTTGTATAGCAATGCAAGTTGTTGGTGGATAATCCTGGCTACTTGGTTATGCCTGTGCAAGTACTCGCCGTTAGCAAGACGAGAACAACCGGAAATAATGTGACGGATAGATTCACCCGGATAGTGACATGCCCGACAGATGTCAACCGTGCCGTCCTTCACAATATATTTTCGGTAGTTCTTCGTCATAATAACTTCGTCCATAATTGCACAGATAAAACCTTCGGTTTCCCCAAAGAGGTCACCAAAACGTAGCCAAGACACGGACGCTAAAAAGTTCACATCAGGCCCATGAAGGGCTCGGTAAAAGCGTCCGTGAAGCTCCTTGCTCTGCCATACCTCCTTACGGTCATTAGTGTCAAGCACTACAGGTTTATGCCAGTTCTCTTTAGCCAAGGAGAGCGGGGTGAGTCCTTTATCCATCGCAACCACATCTCGGTGCATCCCCACTTCGGCATGGAGAAAATACTCCCTGAGGTTGCACACCTCACGATTGTGGAGGGTCTTAGCATTTAGAAAGCCTCGACCCCCACATTTTCGTGGGATGTACAGCCTCATTATCGACGATCGTGGGTGATGCATCCGATTTGTGGTCAACAACGAACGGACTCGTCTATCCAGGGCGTCTAATTCAGTCTGAGTCCACTTGAGTATGCCGAAAGAGTACATTAAGACTGGCATGACCCAACCGTTAAAGGCGCGCACCTTGTTACCGCCTGATAAAAGACTTTTCAGTACTTTTTTCAGGCGGCCAAAGAAGCACACCTGTAACGATTGTTTCATGTCAGCTCCGTTGATACCTAACGCCTCCGACATACCCAAGTATTTGTAGGTCTCAGATGAGGAAAGGGATCTGATATGTATGAAATCCGAAAGTTGTAATCCCTCGGATTCCATAATCTTCCCTCGCTTTACATGCATGACTGCACATTTATCCACACCAAATTCCATCCTAATAGAGTTACTAAAAGTTTCAGTTACCTTCAGTAACTCTATTAGCCGCAAATTGTTGGGGGCAAAGAGTTTCAAATCATCCATGTAAAAGAGGTGAGATATTATCTGACCACCTCTTCTCATCTGGTAGCCTAGCCTCGAACTCTCCAGCAGTGTGCTCAGAGGGTTCAAGGCTAAACAGAACCACAGTGGACTCAGGCTATCGCCCTGAAATATTCCACGCTCGATCCTGATTGGTTCATCGTTCCCTTGGATCTGTCGACATCCTGGATAGTTAAGAACCGTCCTCCATTTCCGCATACATGCAAACAGGAAGGTGCGTAGAGTTGTATTTATCTTATACAATTCCAGCACCCTCATGAGCCATGTATGCGGAACAGAGTCGTAGGCCTTCTTATAATCTATCCAACATGTCGACACATCCTTATGGTTACGTCTGACCTGTTGGCTAATGGCCATATCAATAAGGAGCAGCTCCTTAGTACCACGGGACCCTTTCCTACATCCATTCTGAGAGGAAGACATGATATTATTGTCATCAATATGATTGTTAATTTTTGCCCTCAGAATGGATGTAAGAAGTTTATAGACCGTCGGTAAACAAGTGATCGGTCTATAATTTTTGGGTTCCGTGGTACTACCTGATTTATGGAGCAGGTGGGTAACTCCTGTTGTAAAAAACTGTGGTAGCGAACCAGACTCCAAGGACAATTGGAATTGGGACGCCAAACGAGTATGTGAACTGCGTAGCCATTTTAGCCAAAAATTGTGCAGCCCGTCCGGCCCTGGAGATTTCCAGTTGGGCAACGGACGGACTGCACTGGCTACGTCTTGGGGACTTATTACAACTGATTCCATTTCTGATATTGGTTCACATACTTGTTCAACCTGCCTTATCCAATCACCTTCGGTATGACTGACGGGCACCGACCAGATGCTGCGCCAGAATGCACTCACGGCATCATCATCCGGTAGGTGGACGTCACTCATACCTGGGTCAGGTCGTTCCCAAGTTCTATATACCTTTGGTTACTTTGGAATGTGCGATTCAAGGTATACCGCTCCACCCACCGTTTGTACCTACGTATACGGTTTGCCCATGCATAAATTTTCTGCTTCAGAAAGTCTATGCGCTCTGTGACACGAGCTATAAATTCTTGAGGCCTGATATCAGTCCCCAAGAACGCCCGTCTCACAAAGCGCATTACTCTTGGGCGGGTATTGCCCTCTCTGAAGCTAACTAACTTGCCAATGAGTGCCCTAGCCTCATTGATACGACGTTCAATCCTGCACTGCCAAGCTGGCAAGGCAGATTTCGGTCGTATGGCTCTGTCATCATGTGGGAATTTGACATGAGCCACACGACATGCCGCAACAGCCGCGCAGTACAAGATTGAATGTGTATCGCCGAGGTCTTCGCTGTTGTCGAAATAATCCAACAACAGCGAATCCAGGGCACACACCAGCACTCTATTGTTTTTATGCATAGGCAAACGTGGTAAACGTGGCCTAAGCTCAGGTGGTATATAGCGATACTCATGAATCGCATTGTCCAAAGCACTCCTTAAAAGTTCATTGTACTGGTTACCTGCAGAAATAACCCCGTCATCCTCTTCCTCATCCACGCAGTTGGACTGCGGCTGAACCGCAAAAGTTGTTTGCGGTTGCATTGCGGTCTGTGATGGGGGAGAAACGGCGGGGTTTATCTGCATCTCAGAGCGCAGCCGATCAAGTGCGGCATCATCCAACCTATGATCACGTTGAATGACCCGCACCTGATCCGAAAGTCGTTGTGCCGAGACGTTGACAGCTGGTTCAAGTACCTGAAACAGAGAGAGTATCCGAACACGGTACGCAGTCAGGTTAGTTCCCCCCTCTGTCGCCCCAAAGTATGCGCGCATGACGTTTTCGTTGATGGATTGAGTCCATCGCATGCGCTGCACACTTCCACCGGAAGCGGGGACCCTGTCAGAGGCAGGTGGGCCTCGAGGTCCTAAGCTGGCCGGTGGTCGTCCTCTTCCACGCCGACGTACAGATGGCGGCGACGTCGGAGGAGAAAAATACTCGTCGCTCGAGCTCAACGCGACTGCAACAGCCGGTGTCACAGCACATTCGGAGGCGCTGGATTCCGGCAGTTGCGAGGCGGAGCTGAGCGACGGGGACGAAGGTGGTGGGCGTGTACTCAGTAGTTTGGCACGATTTCTTGTTAACATTGCATTTTATTGAAATCTGTTGATGTCATCTGTCAAATACGTCTTCCTTCTGTACCATTTTTCTTATATTTGTGGTCGAATATCATGGTTTGTAAATAGTTTATATATTTTTCTACTCTTCATTATATTTTCAGTTTCTTCTTCTCTTAGATTATGGCTTCTGTAGACTATCTTCCACAATTTCGCCAATGTCAAGTATAAGGCAACGTCGTACGGTGTTTTATTTTCAGTTTTCTTATTCTGTAGTTTATTTTGATTTGATATTCTATTTTATTTATATAAAAAATTCAGAAAAAGATATTGACGTATTCAGATGTGTTGCCAATTATTATTCAGATGTGTTGCCAATTATTTATATTAGTTATTTTATTATTATTATTTGTCTAACGTCCATCAGCCATCTGAGGCTTCAGCTGAAAATCAGCGCTGCAGTTACATGCAGCACTTGCTGAGCTGGGGCCTTTTAGACACGCAATACCACATCGAACCCTCCTACGACACGATAGATATAAATGTACAAAGGACGCCTTGTTTGTGTCCCATGTATCATGTTTTTTTTTTTTCGGTGTGTACTTCTTGTTTTTATTTTAAATAGTTTTTTTTGTATTTATATCTACTTTTATGTTTTTACTTGGTTGGTGTTGTATTTTGTATGGTCTAATAAATTATTTCTTTCTTTCTTTCTTTCTTTTTATCTATAGGAGTTTAAAATTAAATACTAAGAAGAAAATCAAGAACAATCATGTAGGCTCATTCTGCTTGTAACATTGCGTGTCTTTGAACACGAGTGAGCTTTTAAGCTAAACACTTAGATTAGGTACCAAGGCTAAGAGGATGCGTGCTCTAAGTGAGATTTCATCTATTATCATGTATTAAGCGAAGGAAAGGGAAGGTTTTATGTAAAGGATGTTTGCTATGTTATCGCGTCTTCCCGCTATTTTTGTAGGAAATACATCCGCATATAATAGGTACCATGGCTTCTCTTATGGGATTTTGTGGAAGATTCGGGTCGTCGCGATAACCCGAACATAAGAAGTCTACGCAACTATTTCCGAATATGCTGGAAACATTTAGAGTGATAACACACATTTCGGCATAATTCTGAATATGTTCCTAAAGTCATTTTTAATATACCTTAACTCATTTCAACAGCTACTTGGGACATGTGAGCACACACATCATATTATCTAATGTTAAACACACGACGAGAATCGCAGGCAATGCAAATTAAAATGAAATAGCGACCTTTGTCCGTTTGGAATTGTAGAGCGTCCTAACTGTACAAGATTTTTTGAATCCAAAAGGATCAAATGCTACGAGCCTACGAGTTACGACACAAATAAAACAAGCAACAACACAATTGATTTATATTAATGTAAATATCTATTTCTTTATATGTTTAGAAATAGATATTTACATGAAAAAGCCGGACAAGTGCAACTTCAACTTGCATGGAGAGGGTTCCGTGCGAGAAGTTGATTGTCGTAGCAAAAAGGTATTGTCTATTGTTGAATTCAGTCTTGTACCAATAACTTATCCCCAGAACAAACTTAACATCGTAGTTGAAAAACACGTTTTTCCGTACATTCCAACCGCAAACGTAAGTTTGTACGCACAATGTTGAAATATTTACCATGTTATTTTAAGACCATATAGTTCTTATAGGTTTTGCTGTAATCTGTCGTTAAAGAGCTATTTACTATTTGTTATTTTTATTTTAGGCCCAATAGTTTCGTTGATAACTATAATAATAATAGTCGGTGGGGTGGTCAATTTTCTTCTATTTTCTTGATTATCTTAAATCAATATGTTTTAAAATTATATAATGAATATATTTAAGTCCCTCATAACAAGTCCTTTTATTTAATATGATACACGGTACAATTTGCGAACCTTTTTTATTGACCAATTGATATTTTCCAAGTGACAATATGAGGATATGCAAATATTTACGTTACATGTTCGTGTTTAGGTCGCAGAAATTCATATGAATACCAAATTTCAACTAAATCGGTCCAGTAGATTCGGGGCAAATTAGCTGGACAGACGGACAGACAGACAGACACGATGGATCCTATAAGGGCTTCGCCGTTTTTTCATTCAGACGTGCGGAACCCTAACAGTGTGGGACATACCTGCCATCTTTTCCCAACCACTGTAACTCCTGTATGTAAGCCAGGCTCTCCAAATTTTCCCATGGTCGCCGTCGTCGGACCATGTGAAAAACACCGATAACTGAAGCTCGGTGTGGCCCCGGGAATTGAATTACTGTCTTGGAACCCGCAACGAAATTAATCAGAAAAGAAAAAGGAGGTGTAGGAAACAGATAATAAAATATCGATATAGATTTCGAAAATATTTTTCCCTTGTTTATCGTTTTGATGCGACCTACATCGAGTTATTCATACGAGCATAAGCCAGGATTAATGGTTAACGCAAATTCTGGATACTGTTAACTTGGCGATCGATTTCAGTGCGGCTGCGACTTTCACCGAATTAATACGAACCGGTTGCGAGCTCTGTTTGGCTCTTACATGAAATGGACGTCGGAAGTTTTAAGCTTTTACGTGTATGTAGATTGTTAAGCTCCTAGTAAGTACGCCATTAATCTATGAACGAGGGGTGTTGGTTGACCCACTCTCCCCAGCGGCGTCCACCGAGGAGATCGGAAGCCATTTAAAGTTTTATGGCTCTCGAAAAGGTACCGGTCGTTGAGTGCAAGTTTTTTAACCTGGACTAACATGACATGAAGAGTCTGTTAGTACCTGTATTGTTTTGTATTCAAGGCACGGTTGGTGCAGTGGCTGATACAGTCGGCTGCTGCACACCGTTCGTGGGTTCGATTCCCGCACGGAACAAATGCTAGTACGATCTGCATGTAGTTGTTCCGGGTCTGGGTGTTATTGTGTGTGGAATTTGTATTTGTAAACGCGCACACGACACAGGAGAAATCCTAGTGTGGAACAACGGTTTAAAAATAAAAACACATACCTATGTAATCATGCTACCATTATAAATGTGCAAGTTTCAATGTTTGAGGCTCCATCGCGTTTGTTGCTGTTTGACAGCTGGACGGATTCTTATGAAATTTGGCAAAGCGATTATGTCGTGGTAAAGGATACAGAATTAGTTGGACAAATTCCCTCCTTTAATATTGAAGTTGTGTACTACACCCCGGAGAAGAGCGGCGGTGTATGACTCTTATTGGCTAAATACCACTCTTTTTTTCACCAGATGGAAATACACCATCATGTCCTCTCTCCAAGTCCTGAGCGGTCATCTTTGGCACTGAAGGGAGGGCTCCAGGATCTCAAGAACAATTGTACTGGAGCCCTATATAATATACAGTCAAGAGCATAATATGTTGACCAAAACTGATTACAAAAATAATAGCTTCTTGACTATTTATATTCAATGGATAAACACGAGTCCACAGCGGATTTCCGTATTATCCTTAGTAACTTATTAATTATGTCTCGGAACTTGGGTCAGAAAGCTATTATTTTAGTTATATATTATTATAGCTAAAATCGAACGGCATTTAGTAGCAATATCTATTTTTGGATCATCGATAATCGAAAAAATCATTTTACATTTTGATGAGTTTACTCTTCATATATCGTTTATCATTTTCTTTTTGTAAGCAACCTTTTTTTAAACCATGTGAGTAGTAGTAGTGAGGGCACTAGTTATTCTCCTGTGTCGTGACACTTGTGTACAGTTTACAGTCATTGATTTCTTAATAATTTACTCACTTTAATTATAGCGGTAGTACACCATTATAATAAAACACTTTTAAACGGATGCTATCGCGTATATTATAGATTTATGTTTTACCTGACGTTTCGATCACTGCAGGGTTCGTGGTCTAAGTATGACTAAGACGACAGGCGTCGTTACGGACTTTAAAAAGTTATTTTATTTTATCTACCGTACAATTCTAACCAAAAAATATTTTGATGCACGCAGTAATCACTCACAGTATCTTGATGTTTTTTAGTGTGGTATTTAGTTTGGGACTTTATTATTTTAATAACAGGATTCTAAACTGGTGGCACCTGCCAGTCATCTTCTCTTTTAAAATTAGGATTTTTTTTATTTTAATAGCCCCACGAAACAGTCTTGGTACATATCGGTTCTCTTTCGCGAGGACTTGAGGTTGATCGAAATTTTTCCCATTACCCGTAAAGATTTTTTTCGCTTTTAAAATTTGCCGTGTGGTGCTGGCTCAGAATGCCACCACCCCATCTCCTCCCGTGGGTGACGTAAAAGTCTACTAAGGGATTGGCCGGAGGATGGGCAGCAGCATCCTTCGAGTAAATTAACAACTTAACTGCGATCGCCAACCCGTCTGCCAAGCGTGGCGATTATGGCAAAACCCCCCAATGAGCACACAACACACCCATATCAGTCGTTGTGGTGATCTTTGGGGGAGGCCCATGTTCGGCAGTGGACTTCATTCGGCCGAAATGATGATGATGAGTTACATAACTAATAGTTGGACATATGGTATCGCGCCCCCCTTAGGCACCACTGCTCCTCCTCCTCCCCCTCCTCTTCTCTCCGGATCCTCTCAACCTCGCTGTGCACCGTGCACACGGTGGCAAGTGACTACGTGCGCGCCACCGTCTGCCCGGAGGTCACTCGATATGAGCACGTAGACTACCCAATCAGCGCACCCGCGATCCTCGAGAGGGTGAGGAACCTAATTTAATCTGCCCTCGGGGATTGCGTTTTTCCCACGGTGAGATTACGATTGTCCCTGACGGGTTACTATAATTACATTACTATGGTGTGCAGTGGCTGATACAGTCGGCTGCTGTGCTCTGGGACACGGGTTCGGTGCGTACGGAACAAATATTTGTATGATCCGCAGGTAGTTGTTCCGGGTCTAGGTGTATAGTGTGTGGAATTTGTTTGTAAACGCACTCACGACACAGGAGAAATTCTACAGCGGGGCAACGTTTTTAAAAATAGAGGATTTATTATCAACATGTTTCTCTATTACACGGGTTTATATCCCCTGTAAGGAGAGAATTCTAGAGACTTCAGAGAATTTTAATCTAAATGTAATGGGACACTAACCGGGGACTCTCCATGACTGCACTATAAGTCTCGCATTGTCCCCGGAGGTATACTATATATATTTTATAAAACTATTACATATACCGATTACCCGACGCCTGCCGCGACGCTGGACCCGACGCCTGACCCTTCGCCAGACCCGACGCCTGGCCCGACGCCGTACCCGACGCCAGACCAGACGTCTGGCCCGACGCCTGAACCGACGCCTGACCAGACGCATGACCCGACGCCTGATCCGACGCCTGAACCGACGCCTGCCCCGACGCCTGATCCGACGCCTGACCCGACGCCTGACCCGACGCCTGATCCGACGCCTGCCCCGACGCCTGAACCGACGCCTGGCCCGACGCCTGATCCGACGCCTGATCCGACGCCTGAACCGACGCCTGACCCGACGCCTGACCCGACGCCAGACGAGACGCCTGGCCAGACGCCCGGCCCGACGCCTGGCCCGACGCCAGACCAGACGCCTGGCCTGACGGCTGACCCGACGCCAGACCCGACGCCTGACTAGAAATCTCGTAAAGTATTAACAGCAGAAATCTAATTTTCCCATTCCCTCTATAACTCTTCACAAAAACACACTAATGCACAGTTACAAGTTCTCATCCAATGAACTGAATAAACACAACATTATAATTGGCTTCTCATACTAAAACACACCCACGACTTTGTAGATACCAAGCACACGAACTGCACACGATGGCCGTACCACGCAACGCGTAAGTTTATTGAGAGTACCATTCGCTGTTATATTCACTGCGTTTGTTATTTACCGATTGCTAGTTAAAAGTGGTAGCAGTACAAAAGCATTGTATTTTGTACAAAAATAATAATGTCGTTCTGCTCCATCAATCCAAATGTAACATAATAAAGAAAACTATAATTTTTAATTTATCATTTTTATACACAAATACAAGGAAATTCTTTCACTTGCATAGTGTATATGATTCCTTCGTTGATGAAGTTATAATTTTCGCTTCGTTTTTTGCATGTTATCCACGAACAACACAAAACTGTAACAAAGTTTCACTTACGCGATCAAATCTCAACTGATGTTATAAAACCGTCATTTTTTTCCAAATGGGCCGGATTGTGCATCTCCTTATTTCCTATTTCTGTGAATATAACGGTAGGTGTTTTATGACATGTTGATTTTTTTATAGTTAGATTACAGTTCAGGGTCGAAAACCATGGTGCCATTTAAGTAACGTTAGTCGCTATCTCTGTGTGTGTCTAACTAAATATTTTCATTACTGCGTCACGAATTTGTCGGTATACTTTCAGATCGAATAGGTTAAATAACAAGTGAATGGCATCCGAAGAGAGTACATTTAAGGTACATTTATTAGATTATAAAAAATATATCAAACAGTGTCTATTGCTAATGTTGTCTGGCTGCAGATTATACTTTCCACTTCACCTAATAGTTTATAAAATGCTTCGTGGTGCGGCTGCAAATGATTGCTCTATGGCCGCGCCACAAAGATTTCGTTATATATCATATTCAGTGGAATATGATATATAACGAAATCTTGGTGGTGAACAAGTACAAACAGTGGTGGTACAATTTTTTATATGTCACATAATATAAAATACATAAATGGTACATCTTCGGCCAGGGAGTATCACACGAAATCCTAGAGTGGGGAAACGTTTTCATAAAAATAAAAATAAACTTCTACATTACGACTGTTGTACATACATGTGCATTTATTAGGTGGCAGGTCAAGTCTAGAGAGAGTAGCTTTTCACCCTGACCTCCCCTGAATATGCACATGCCCATGATACAGGAGCACGTCTAATATGATTCCTTTTAATGAAACCAAAAAATAAAATACGGAATTAAGCTGAACTTTGTTTACTGTGAAGAGTATCAGTAGCTATGTATTATACATTTGTTCTTAGGTTTTTGCTCTGCGACGAAAAAGCAAGAAATCGTCCTTCACTACACCCGCCGGAATTGACAGGCTGACCAATGCCAGGGAGAGACCAGCCACAAAGATTTCTTATCATAACGAATCTAATCAAAACGAGCGTGAAAAAGGCAAGCCATCTCAAGTCGTCAATTTCTGAGCCGGTATAAAACTCCGTCGCGTTCCGCAGCTCCCGTATATATTTACATTTATACGCTGATTTCAAATAAAATATTCAAACTCTGAGAAGCCTTTTTACGTTACAATCTTTGTATACATAAAATAGAGTTTGCTTTTGTGTAAATCTAAAAGATGATACCGTACATCTGGAAGTTACTTCGCCAATCGGAGCCTGGGCTGCGTGATACATTGGTATTTTTGGATGTAGTAGAGAAGGTGTCGCGGAGTGCCTCCCTCCGTGTTCCTTCCCGGTTAGCTCAACTGGGAGGCTCTCTCCACGGCAGCAAGTAACGGAGTTCAGTTAACGAGAACAATGAAACGTAGCATATATGTTATATAGGTATATTGATATTCACAACTTTAACACTTCATCTTCATGGTGATGTTTATATATTTCAAATATAGCTTATTAACACAATATTTAAGCTAGGTTAAAAATAAGTAATTGTAATATTGCAGGAGACTATTTGTCAGAGCGACAGCTGTGTGTTGAACCACTAGCGTTCAGAATCCAGTGTGTAATGATGATGATCAAAATATGAGCGATTCGACACCACAATACTAAAGTCGAATTTTGATTTGAATGAAGAATGAATCATGAGGTGGACAGTAGACATGGGTAACTCAACAAATCAGCATGAGCTGCAGGTCAGATCACGGTTCAAGCACTTGAACCGGAGCTGCGAGCCGGCTCGCAGGTCAGCTCAAGTCGGTACTTTGCTATACTGTGAACTGTGACTCAGCGCGCACACTATTGGTTCGAACAGGTTTAACCGCCACATTTCATCTCTTTCATAATATAGGTTTAAAACATAATATATCAACGATTTTTCTTTGATTATTTTTTATTTAAAAGACAATTTTAAATAATATATGTTATGCTTCGCGTTTTATTTATGCACCTCTAATCATTCAGTTACTAATACGTCAGCTCACAGAACGAATCAGATTAACCATAGATCAACCGCTCAAAGTGACTACTTGAGCGAATATAGACTCAAAAACTATCGACAAAGCGTTCATTATGCTCTGTGAGCTGTCAATGAGCTGTGAGCTGTCTATGTTGCATTTGAACCGCAGCTCAGCAGCTCAAGGCTCTGTGATCTGAATCATTGAACCGGCTCAGACCTGAGTTACACATGCCTAGTGGACAGTGATGGAGATAAAAAGGTATGAAGTCATGAAAGAGGTTGATTGAAATGAAGATGAAGGATGACCTCGTCACAAAGGTAGCTCATCATCATCATTATTACAGCCGAATAAAGCCCACTTTTATACACAGGGATTCCCTTAAAGATCGCCTCAACGACTGGTCTGGTGTTGTGTGCTCTTTGGGGTGTTTTGCCATAGACGCTACGCTTGGCAGGAAAGTTGGCGCTCGCAGTTGAGTTGTAAATGCACTCGAAGGACGCTGCTGCCCATCCTCCGGCCAATCCCACAGTTTCCTTTTGCGACACCCACGGGATGATCTGGGGTGGCGGTATTTTTTGCCGGCACGACAGGTTAATAATATATAAGAAGATAGTTAAACAAAGGTAAGTAAACATGGTCCAAGGACATGAGATAGTCTAGGGGAAACTATGTTTCATATCCTGATGTAGGTATGTCAATAAGGTGCTTTATATACAGTAGAGACTAAGCAGAGCAATATTATAATGCATGTCCTTTTGTCCAAACAGCATCAAAGCTAGAATTACCTGTAGGAATTACTCAATGTTTAAAATCGTAAAGCACTTACACGGAACTCGGAATGAAATTCTTTGAAAACGACAGTATCAACATATAATAATAATAATAATAATAATAAATTATTTATTTCGATCAACAAAGGATCATACATGGAAAAATAAATCAAAAGACAATAAAATTAAAATGCTATATATCCTACCTACAGTTTTTTATTACTCAGTGCATGAATCATATAGCAATGGTTCAAGTACTGGAAGTCAAACCTCTCAGCGAATAACCTAAGGATGCTGTTGATGCTGGCCCGAACCCTGCGCACCAGGGCTACACATCGTTTCCGCACAGTTGTATAAAAACAATCTACTCGTGATTCAGCGAACATACCAGATGCGCTGCAAAATCGGGGCAACCCCATCAGCACCCTGAACGCATTATTATATTGCACACGCAGGGCGTTGTATTGTTTGCGCGAGTATGAGACCCACAAGCTGCTCGTGTAAAAGGATGTACAATAAGCTCTGAACAATGTCATTTTAACTTCTGTGGTGCAACGAGCGAACCTGCGGGCCAACATATTCGCTCTCATAGATAACGCCCTGCGCTCGCGCTCTATGTCTGCATCATCCTTCAGGTCGGAGGATAACACATGTCCAAGATATTTAAAATGTTCAACCCTTTGAAGTGGTGTTCCATTTAATTTAATGGCAGGTATAGTTGAAGGAAGTTTTCCTCTAGCCTGAAAGACCATGCATTCACTTTTCTTAACATTATATATTAAGCCATGGCTGTAAGCATACTTTTCACAGATGCCCAACAGCCTCAAAAGACCACAAACAGATGCACTCAGCAGCACCATATCATCAGCATAGCTGATATTGTTGAGGCAGATACCGTCAATATGGCAGCCGACATGGGTGCTGCTGAGCTCCTCTATCAGTGCGTTGACGTACAAGTTAAAGAGCTTGGGCGAGGTAAGCCCTCCCTGCCTCACCCCACATTCCAGCCTGTACGGCTCCGAGTATGCACTCGACCAACGCACGACATTCACCTGGTTGTGATACCAAAATTTAAAAATACTACTAATTTCTGTTGGCAAAGCGATATCTTTAAGTTTTTGCCATAGGACGTCATAGCTAACTAGGTCAAATGCCCTAGATAGGTCAAGAAAGCATGCATAAATGGGCGTTCGTCGTTCAGTGTAGTACTTGATAGTTTGCTTTAAACACAAGATAGCAGTTTCTGTGGAGAGTCCCGGTTTGAAACCGAACTGGTTATCATGTGTGCAAAAGTATTTTTCTAGTTGATTATTAAGCAAACTATCAAGCACCTTCGCTACAGCAGTGGCCAGTGAAATAGGCCTGTAGTTTGTTTTATCACATATATCACCAGTCTTATTTTTCACAACTGGCACCACCACAGTTTTCATCAGTGCAGCTGGTAAGTACGAATGCCCTATACATAGGTTATAGAACATCGTGAGCACTCTGGGCAGATGAAGGAATAGAACAGTTATAGAACGTCCATTAAAATAAAATGACAATCAAAAGATATTGCAGCTATAAATCTAATAAGATAACATTTGCGAGAAATTCAGTTTGTTATGTAACCGTAAGTATATTTTAGATTCATATACCTACAAGACATTAATTTATCTTAGTTTAGGTATCAGTTGCAACTTTATCGTGTTTACTTGTAACTACCTTTGGCCTAAATTTATTTTTTCTATAAACCTGTATGTTATTTATGTAAACTATATATCCTTATAACCGTGTGGTGCCGGCTACGAATAGCACCAACCCATCTCATCCGGTGTCGTAAAAGGCGACTAAGGGATTAGCCGGAGGATGGGCAGCAGCGTCCTTCGAATACATTAACAACTCAACTGCGATCGCCAACCCGCCTGCCAAGCGTGGCGATTATGGCAAAACCTCTCAATGAGCACACAACACATCGATATCAGTCGTTGTGGTGATCTTTGAGAGAGGCCTGAGTTCAGCAGTGGACTTCATTCGGCCGAAATGATGATGATATATCCTTAGATTTCTAGTACGAGCGATAACATGCCGCTCGCATCCAACGACTCCCAGCGGGTTTTCTGTCCACCTCGTTGGAGATTGTCCCACGCTACATTTTCCGGTGCACGGTCTCCATTCGAAAACCTTATTGCCCCAACAGCCATCAGTTCTACGAGCAATGTGCCCCGCCTATGTCACTTCAGTTTACTAATCTATTCAGATATGATGGGAACTTTAGTTCTTCTACGGATCTCCTCATTTCTGATTCGATCTCGTAGAGAAATACCAAGCATAGCTCTCTCCATACCTCGCTGAGTGACCTTGAGCTTTCTTATGAGGCCCATTGTGAGGGACCACGTCTCTGTTCCATATATCATCACTGGTAACACACACTGGTTAAAGACTATCATCTTGCGGTATTGTGGTATTGCTGACGAAAAGGCGTTGCGAAGTTTCCCTAGCGCTGCCCAGCCGAGTCGGATTCGACGATTGACCTCTTTCTCGAAGTAATGGTTTTCGCGATTATTACACAGTATCATAAAACACTTTTAAACGGACTAAATCGTGTATATTATTGATTTTTGCAAAGTGTTCGAAACGTCACGAAAAACTAAAATCAATAATATACACGACTTGCGATATTCCATTGCAGAGAGGTGTGAGACAGGGGGTCGTAATGTCCCCGAAACTGTTCACCGCTGCAATGGAGGATGCCATCAAGCCACTGAAGTGGAAAGGATTCGCCATTAACATCAATGGCGAGTATATCACTCACCTTCGATTTTCCAACGACATCGTATTCATGGCAGAATGCCCCTGTCTCACGCCTCTCTGCAATGGAATTGCCCCCGTGCTCGTGCGACATGGTGGCGTTTCTGTATAAGTACTTCAACACTTCAATGTATAGATAGTCAATCTGGGACTGCTGCAGAGATTGCAGCACTGCCCGGATTTCGACCAAATCGAAGGCTTTCTCATAGTCTACAAACGCAAAGCATAGTGGCAGATCATACTCCTCGGTCTTCTGTATAATCTGCCGCAGCGTATGGATGTGGTTTATGGTAGTAAAACCTTTTCGGAAACCAGCTTGTGCGGGAGGCTGGAAGTCATCAAACTTGCCCACGAGATAATTCCTATTGATCCTTGAAAACAGCTTAAAAACATGGCTCAAAAGCGAGATGGGTCTATAATTCTTGAAAAGGCTGTTGTCATCCTTATTGAAGAAGAGCACCACCTCGCCTCTTTTCCAAGCTTCCGGCGTTGTGCCGTCGAGTAGGACGAAACTGAAAGCAGACTGGAGCGCCATGGCGTATCTTTCTGTCATGGGGTCGAAAGTGTGGTCGGAGAATTTTTTTGGTCTACCTTTACGGTGGGTTTTATAGAACTTAGACCTAACCGTTTGGACAGTTGTAACAAACCTACCATTTAAATAATCCACATATACGCAATGTATGTATGGTACTCGAAGCGGTTTTGGAGTTCGAGTTGAAAGCTCTCATAGTTTTGGATATGAGCACTAGGGTTGTAACTGATAATCAGCGCTGTCGGTGTTGCCTTGTCGCAAAATCGCAGCTTCATGGTGAGCTACAACCCTTTTTTGCACAGACGTGACGCACATACTCCCATATATAGATAAACATCAATGAACATAATGGTTTTAATTTTTATTAATGTTTTATTATTTATCTTTTTGTCCTAGCTGGGTGCATGGTACACTCGCATGCTTGCACGTACTTGGTTTATTTTTTACGTCAATCTTGAATGTTAATGTTTCCAGATAAAAGGTTCCAACTCGAACTTATTTGACATTATTTATTAACCATAGGAACCGTTCGCTTGGTATGCCTTTATTTATACTAACATAAATAATATATTATATTTGGCATCTGTCGTAAAAATAAAACTTATCACGCATGAGAAAGGTTGATTGTTTGGAACTGCATAATATGACAGATACTTGACAGTGAATCATAACACAGACAACCGACCATCCTAAAAGCTACCGCGGGATAAACAATTGAACCGTACGATGATGCCGACATATTCTTGTAGTGTTTATCATTTTTGAGAAATGTTTTATGAATATGTTATCATTTCGGCCGAATAAAGTCCACTGCCGGACACAGGCCTCCCCCAAAGATCATCACAACGACCGATATGCATATGTTGTGGGCTCATTGGGGTTTGCCATAATCGCCACGCTTGGCAGACGGGTTGGCGATCGCAGTTGAGTTGTTAATGTACTGAAAGGAAGGACCCTGCTGCCCATCCTGGCTAATTCCTTAGTCGACTTTTACCACACCCATGGGAGGAGATGGGGTGGTGGCATTCTGAGCCGGCACCACACGGCAATATGAATATGTAAAGATTGATTAATCTGGACTCCGTACAACGTTGCCTTATACTTGACATTGGCGAAATTGTAGAAGATACTCTACAGAAGCCATAATCTAAGAGAAGAAGAAGAAAGATACCGCTGTATGCTTTTAGAACAAAAATATTGTGAACTTTCAGGAAAACCCGCTACAGTGGTCGCAAGAGCGTAAGGTAATTCTTAGGTCGATTAACAACCCTACAAAACGCAAGTTATATCCAGCCGGGCGATCATTACCCTTTTGATGACACAACAGTACAGTTGGCAATATTTAGCGAAAATATGTACTGCATAAACACATCGATTTATCAAGGGCAGTCAGCATATTGTCCTTGACAATAAACAATCGATATCAAAGTGATACGTATTAATGAAATTATACTGAAATAAACGACCTTCGGGAGCACTTGCGTACCTTGTTTAACGCTCATTTAATCAACTGTGAATGACTTCCTCGATTTAGCATTACCATCTTCCAACCGATCTATATTCCATTCTGGTCAATATGTTATGTCCATTAAAGTATTTATTAAAATACCTCACGCACTAAAAGATACAAAAAACAATAATATATGTAAAATTAATTAAAATAAATACTTAATAAAAAAGTGTTTTTATAACTTGCAAGAGTTTTTTGAAGATACGAGTGATGTGTAGATTAGAATTTATAGCATAATAAAAAAAAATTAAAAAAAATCCATTTATGGCTGAAGTCCCTAATCAAAAAAAAAACTTATGGCTAATGTTTTGTTGATGCTACCTTCTTTTCTATTCAGTGTAATCTGTTATTCTGAGTTCTGGTCAATACTTCCGCTGCCGTATTATGGTACATTTCTAATTTTTAATAACAATATACCTACATAAAGCCTCTTACTAAAACTGCTGCGGCCTAACAGGGTTTCACGTTGTTTGTAAACTTATGCTATGTTAACACCTTCTATGTACACATGAAAGCAATAAATACTTTGAGTTTGAGTTTGAATTAGTCGTGTAGTGCTTGGGGTGTAGTGGTAAGTAGTAACGCTGACTACTCCATAGATTCCAAAGTTTCTTCCGGCTTTTTTACTATACTTATTGCTCGTAACAGCCTTTATAAACTGAACATAGGGCCACGTCAAGTGGTTTATTGATCGGCAGGGAGTAGATACACTATTGGCCGGTTAACGTTTAAAAATGCATCTTGTAATTTTTTATTGAAGTGAAACTTCTTTATCTACGTATGGGAGACATTTTATAGTAATTTAATTTTTTTTAAATGTTTTTCTGTTACGCGCCATCTTTATTTCTAAGTCACATTTTTCCGTTATGCGCCATATTGATTTGAAAGATAAATTGAATTTATCTATCAAAAACAGTCCACAAACATCAACAACAAGATCCGGCACTACAATTGATGGAGTTTTTACTCGGTCACTAAATTCCGTGGAATGTAAACTACACATTTAATATTTCAGTTACCATAAGTCATTAATTACAAAAATATGTATAATAACGATAACAATACTAGTAATAGTTTTATTTTAATTAATGAAATGCTATAATAATCTTAGTAGCAATAAGGTGAAATAATTGTATTATTTGTATCTATAGATAATAAAAGCCTTTTGCTTAAACTTAGCTTTATTTAACCAATTTCTGTCAAGTTGTAAATAGTAGATCATTTTTCGAAAAATGATGTCATAAAGAAGTTTCATTTCTTACGTGTGTACACTAATACACACACATTTTACATTTTTATGAGTAGGCATAATAATCCGTGTAGTGTCCGGATTAAAAACGGCGTAGTGTCCGGATTAAGAATATAGCAACACTCCATCTCATCCTATGGACGTCGTAAAAGGCGACAAAGGGACTCTAAACTAGAAGGATGGGCAGCAGCGTCCCTTCTGTGAAACAGTAGCCATAATGCGTTCACCAACCAGCCTGGCAAGCTTTTTTGTTTTCTTTTTTCTTAAACATTAAGTCAATTTATCAAACACATATCCATTTACAAATATCTACTTTTTTTTCTACAATAATGTCCAAAATGGCCACCCTAATGTAACAATAGATTTATCACTCATTTACACACGTTAAATGTTTGATACTGTATTGTTAACACGCTTTTATTTACATACCACACCATTTAATATCGACTAGCTGGGACCCGCGGTTTCACCCGCGTTTAATTTAAAAGAAATTTAGAGTACTTCGACATAGACACTTGACATATAATATATATGTTGGATTTCAAGGGTTTTATTGTTTTCGCGCGGAACCCTAATTATTTTTCTAAAATCAAAGTAGCCTAAGTTATTCCTTATAATGTCAGCTATCTGCCAGTGAAAGTCCCGTCAAAATCGGTCTAGCCGTTTCGGAGATTACCCGGAACAAACAGACAGATAGACCGACAGACAGACCGACAGACAGACCGACAGACAGACCGACAGACAGACCGACAGACAGACCGACAGACCGACAGACAGACCGACAGACAGACAGACAAAAAAAATAAAAATTGTGTTTTTGTTATAGGTACCGTATATACTTTCATATGCATTTAGTAAGAAGCTGTTATTTTGACATTACAAACAGACACTTCAATTTTATTTATTTGTATAGATTAAAGATAAAAAGGTAAAAATATTTTTTTATCATGTAAAACCACTTATAGGCTCTTATGAATAGTCAAGATTTTAGTTGCCGCGTTCCAAGGTGTAGATTTCCTATGGAGAAGAACGGGCCAGAAACTCCATGGTTACTCTTTTTGAATCACATTGGTACAATTTAGGCCTCTGCACAACCTAAGATGGCCTTGACGTTCATCATCATAATATCAGCCAAAAGATGTCCACTGCTGAACAAAGGCCTCCCCTATAAACGACCGGTTCATCATCATTTCGGCCGAATGGAGTCCACTGCTGGACACAGGCCTCCCCAAAGATAACCACAGCGACCGATATGGGTGTGTTGTGTGCTCATTGGGGGGTCTTGCCACGGGCGGGTTGGCGATCGCAGTTGAGTTGTAAATGTACTCGAAGGACGCTGCTGCCCATCCTCCGGTTAATCCCTTAGTCGACTTTTACGACACCCACGGGATGAAATGGGGTGGTGGCATTCTGAGCCGGCACCACACGGCCGGTTACATGGTCGTTATCTTAGGGGCATTTGCCAGTACTCACCACGCTTGGCAAGTGGGTTGGAGAGCGCAGAATAGCTGTTGTGGTAATAAAGCGACGTTGCTGTCCATCCCTGGTAAGAGTTACTTCGTCGCCTTTTACGACACTAACAGGATTAGGTGGAGTGGTGCTATATCCTTAATCCGGACACCACACGGAAGCCACGTCAGGACGTGACAGCAGAAATTACAGTGCGGCGTATCTTCTGAAAAATCTATTCTTACTGGGTGAAAATCTGTAGATATACGTGAACAACAATATTCAGGAGCATTCTAAAAAGCTTCATTAGAGCGTCAGACGTCTCATTAGGAAGCATGAGTAATTGGAACAAGCTTCATCGCAAATAACGCCGCAAAGAAAAATTCTAGTAACTATGATTTTCTGCGATACTTTTATGAATTCATTAGATAAATTGTTTACTCTTTCTTATTCTAGGTATTCTAGTGATATCCAGTTGGCAGCCAGTCGCGCCGGTTCAAGTTTAATTGACGGGTTGCAAAGTCTGGCTGGCTTTTTAGTTAGGAAATTCTCTTTAAAAACAATGTTTTTTCGACTATCATCACATGCCTGGCCAGAGGAGACGAAATAAATTACTGGTAATTTGTCAGATACAGTGCCCTTCTAACCGGAGCACAGTAATGTCTAAAGTGTAAGCTACTGTGCTACTACTTAGGGGCGAATATCTGGCACTGGGGTTGTATCTAACTTATTCTTTTTTTTTTATTTGTGCCCAGTGTAAATTCTTGATGAACTTCCTTGGCCCTGGGGAAGGGCGAAGGGGTATGCCAGACTCCTACCAGCTAAAACCACTGGATCGGTCATCTTCGGCACGGAAGGGGGGCTCCAGGTCCTCGTATGATCACACTAGAGCCACCCACTGGTGCCACGCCTATAGGCACATCTCGGAGAGGGTGACTGTAAAGCGGTCACCTCCCCGCGGGGATTGTAAAGGATCCCCCTAAGCGTCCCACGGCAGCGCGTGACCACATGCGTGCTACCGTCTTCTCTTGGGTCGCTTGGTGTGGGCACGCAGATTCCCCAGTCTACGCACCCGCGAACCCAGAGGTCCCCCACCTTATCGCAAATTGCATCCGCAGGCGGTGACGCCACTTTCCAAGTGCGCGTCGCCGAGCTAGCTGCCTCAGCCTGTCCAACGCCCCTGGAGACGCGTCTTCGCCGCTCTGGCGAAACGATCGTGTCTGATCGTAGACCCACGGGGGATGTATCTACCTAGCTGGCCTCTTGCAATAAACATCTAACACCAGTAAAACCACCAGTTTGATTCCTCAGTGAAAGCCTCTCTTTACTTATGCGAGTTATCTAGGTCCCTATCTAATCGCCTCCATCTATCCAGTCTACAACCGTCTTCGGCTATATTTCATTATCAGACAGGATAGACGGTCACAATGCAAAAAATTAGAATTACAACCATTATTTGTCTTCAAAATAAGGTTGCGCAGTATCTGTCCTTCTTAAAAGGTACGAGAAGCAAGAATATACTTCCTTAAGAATAAGTTTTAATATATGATGAAATCGTTGCAGCACTAACATCTAGCGTAAGAAGTGATGACTTAGCAAGGGCTGGGCGGCAGGAAGTGGGCGCGGCCAACGGTGGCCAACGCTTCCGGCCGCCCGTTACCAACGACAAACGAACCGCGGTTCAACATTAAACGTGTTAACAGCTAACGGGTACCTATAAACTCCCCATAAATTTAACTGTTATTGTAATTTATTATATTAAGCAACGGGAATTAACGCGAAATTACCTTTGAATAGCTTGACGTTTCACCGGGTTGCACCGATCATGGTCATAAGCAGACTGATGCAGCGAGATCACTCCGTTTGTGAGGTCTTTTCTTCATCTGTTTAAGGGCAGCAACACACTACACTAACTGTGTCCTTATAATTGCTATTCAAGTGTAATTTCGCGTTAATTCCCATTTCTATATATAATAATCATCCAACGCGAAAGTTTAAAGTTAGCATGTAATTTGTCAGTCTATTAATACAATCTGGATCAAAAGCAATAGCTGGATTTAAAGCTCTCCTCTACAATGCCCATAGACATGCGTATTCATTTCAGGAGATCTCTCAACGCAAAGTCTAATAAGTAGAAATTTTGGTCTCAAATTATGATTATAAATACCCAAAAGATATATTACTGCCATTTAGTAATATAACAATCAAAATTGAGACCACTGTGGTGTTAACAACAAAGGTGATGTTGCAACGTAAAATAAAGTAAAGTAAGACAAGTAAAGTGCTGTTTGGAAACGAATTGATGGATAAGTATCCAATAAACATGACTAAATTATCAACACAGCTTTAAATCAAAAATATACTCGTATACTCCTAACGAACTGCCTTCTCATTAGTTATAATTACACGTTTAGACCTTCCCCTACCGTATAGTTATTACAGACACACCCAAACGAATTTAGGCACGAAACACAATTTTCTATTTAGTGTTATACGTTACTATTGTTATTTAAAATAATTGCTATACTAAACTGGTTTTGATTTAGCTTAGACAGTTCCATAACTTGCAGAAGGGCAGGAAAGGAAAACATATAAATCATCGACCTTAGTAACAGCAGGCGGAGAACCGCGATTCTTCCTCAACCTGAGAGTACGAGACCATTTTGGCTCTAAGGTAGGGTGGTGAAATCTTCATCGTAAGTGAGAAGTGCGATCCTAGAAATAGCCGTTAGTGTCATATCGAACCATTCCTCAAAACACTGTCTGTTGTATAAGCGGTGGATAACACATAGGGAAAAAACTCTCTTCAAACTTAGAGGTTCCATACTTTGAGCTAGGGAATGTTTTGAGATTTGTGTTACTTTGATAGTGTGTTAGTAGCTACTACTATCCAAGCACCTGATGCATTCCCTTTTATTTCTCTTACGTCTGATTTTCTAATTGGAAGAGACCTGAGTTTATTCATAATTTCGGCCGAAAGAACTCCACTGCTGGACACAAGCCTCCCCCAAAGATGACCACAATGACCGATATGGGTATGTTGTGTGCTCATTGGGGGGTTTGCCATAATCGACACGCTTGGCAGACGGGTTGGCGATCGCAGTTGAGTTGTTAATGTACTCGAAGAACGCTGCTGCCCAGCCTCCGGCTAATTCTTTAGTCAAATTTTACGACACCCACTTGAGTTTATTAGTCGCTAGAAACAAGTTATAACTAGACTTGACCGACATTCGATTATCGAAGTTCAATCTATCTAGTGTTGACTGCTCGCCGGCCACGGTGACAGCTATGCACGCGACGTGCGGGGAAGCCGCTCCCTTATGTCGGATTCGACCTTTCGTTATCTATTGACTATACCGAGAGAACTGTTTGTTGGTATGGACTAAAAATAAAAGTTGCTCGTAGTAAAAGGGAAATGTTAACGATCTCTTCTAAATGTACCTACGTATTGGTTTAAACTGGATCAGATTGGAAGTGTCAAGGTATGAGATATGAATAAGACAAGTTTGGTTTGACGGCACGGTTGGTGCAGTGGCTGATACAGTCGGCTGCTGCGCTTCGGCTCGTGGGTTCGATTCCCACACGGAATAAATATTTGCATGATCTGTAGGTAGTTGTTCCGGGTCTGGGTGTATTGTGGGTGAAATTCATGTCTGTAAACGCACCCACGACACAAGAGAAATCCTAGTGTGGGGCAATGTTTAAAAAAAAGAGAAGTTAGTTATAAAAAAGTGCGTTAAACAAATATATCTTTACACACGTCGGCAGCACTATCACAGAGGGTTCTTATGCTGACGTCAGTAAGAAGATGTGTGCTAGTTGTGGTTCCTGGAAAGGAATAGACCGAATAACTTTAAAAGACTAATGGCAAGAGGCAACGTTTTAAAAAAAGCTGGGCCGTGGGTTCGATTCCCGCACAGAACAAATATTTGTACGATCCGCTGGTAGTTGTTCCGGGTCTGGGTGTATTGTGTGTGGAATTTGTGTTTGTAAACGCAGACACAAGAGAAATACTAGTGTAGGGCAACGTTTAAAAAAAAATGGGTTGCACTCCGGGAGTGTCGATAGAAGTGAAAACTTATTTTTTTTATTTATCTAGGCGCGTTCGCGGCCTGCTATATGTACATGCATATATGCACACACTATAGCTGCGTCTCGTAACGGTGTTGCGAGTCCAGAGATTTTATCTCATCAAAAAATATGCGTACCGCGCTAAAAGAAGTTTTTACTTAAAAAAGAGACTATCCCCCTCATGGTTATCGTAGAAGCTGACTAAGGGTTGATATCAAGAGGATGGGCAGCATTCAGCATCATGCAGCATTCTCTCGTGTGATAATATCTACTATGACCGCTTAACGACGGCACGGTTGGCGTATTGGTTAAGCGTTTATCTTGCTATAATTGTTTCGGGTTTGGGTGTTTGTGCATTTGAGATATATGTCTGTAAACTGTACCCAGGACAAAAGAGAAATCCTAGTATGGAAAAAAATTAGTAACAACATCACAAGGAAATTTAACATAATAGATAAACGTTATACTCTAACCTAATTTCATCATTGTCATCATCATTTGAGCCGATAAACGTCCACTGCTGGTCATAGGCCTCCCCAAAGATCGCCCTAACGACCGCTCTGGGTTTATGTTGTGTGCTCATTGGGGGGTTTGGCCGTAATCGCCGGTTGGCGATCGCTCATCGCAGTTGAATTGTAGTTAATGCACACGAAGGACGCTGCTGCTTATCCTCCAGCTAATCTCGTAGTCACCACACCCACGGGATAACATGGACTGCTGCTATTCTAAGGCACCACACGACCGTCACCTAATATGCTCAACACCAAAACCGATCTTGTCAAAAACGTAATCCAGAAAAAAATATTAACTAAACATTTGATGCAACTTTATAAGGGAATGCCATAAAACAGAACATGTGTTATTTGGTCCGGCAGTGCAAGGGGTCCTACATAAATATTAGGAATGTTTCGCATTCGTGGAATATCATCGCGTGACTTTTTCCTGCTTCACTCAAACCACGACCACTCCATTACATTAATCATTTTTGGGAAAGTTTCAACGCGGTTCATTGAGTAAAGATTGTAATTATAAAATACTAGCCGTGGCCCGTGGTTTTACCCGCTATCCTAAAGGAATATTACATCTTTTCTGGATAAAAATATATGTCAACTTGAAGGATGGACAAACTAACAAAAACACTTTCACTTTCATAATATTAGGTAAACATTGTAAGTAATTTTAACTAGATCCTCCACAAATCTTGTATTTCATCATCATCATCATATCGGCCATTCATACGTCCACTGCTGAACAAAGGCCTCCCCCCATTGATTTTCACAACTGTGTCATCATTTTGGGGGGTATTTGCCAATACTCACCACGCTTGGCAGGCGGGTTGGTGAGCGCAGTATAGCTACCGTTTCACAGAAGGGACGCTGCTGCCCATCCCCCTGGTTTAGATTCCCTTAGTCGCCTTTTACGACATCCACGGGAGGAGATGGAGTGGTGCTATATTCTTAATCCGGACACCACACGGATCATATAGTATTTAAGGCTAAATAATTACATTAAGATTTCCTTCTTCTGTTATAATCTTGACGGGAATTGAACTCCTGTTTCTTGATGCAGAAAGCCAGCGCCAACAATCTAAATATTGTGCTATTATCTATGTCCGTATCATAAGCCGTAGCTTTCTGAATTATGTCAATAGAGATGTTATTGTGTGTAGTAAAATGGTAACTTCCTATTTTTCAAAATGTCAGTGAATATCAAGGGCGCCCACTGCGGGGCCGACATTTTTATTATTCTGCGAAAGGCCAGTCGCCTAACACTTTTTTACAATGTTTCTGGAAGTTCTTTACTACGATTTTATGTTTCAAAATAAAAATGAAGGTCAGTTTGGTTAGTTAATCAAATCGTATTTTACGCTATTACAAA
The DNA here is from genome assembly GCA_947459985.1 of Diloba caeruleocephala. Taxonomy (NCBI): domain Eukaryota; kingdom Metazoa; phylum Arthropoda; class Insecta; order Lepidoptera; family Noctuidae; genus Diloba; species Diloba caeruleocephala. Next base: position 984,321 of record OX381609.1, read on the forward strand.
GAAGTGTAGTGTTGCCATTATTTAAATACAAATTGCTTGTGTTGCCAACAGCTACAAGCTAGCCTATGATAAACGAGGCTGAGACGAAGCACTAAGTTATAAAAAGCTACTCTTCAAGTGAACAAGGTCATGAAGCGCGGCCGGGCTAATCAGAAGTGACTGGGGTCGAAGAAAATCTTAAAAGGTTGCATACAATGCGATAGCTTTTGTTGTTTATGTTTTAAAAATAAGTAAGCTGAATTTCATAAATAGTTTTTACTGGTATAAAAATATGTATTCATAAAAGTCGTTTCAGCCGAATATAATCTACTGCTCGACTCAAGCGTCCCCTAAAGATCGCCACAACGACCGGCCTGAATGTGTTGTGTGCTCATTGGGGGGTTTTCCATAATCGCCACGCTTGGTAGGCGGGTTGGCGGTCGTAGTTGAGTTGTTCATGTAGTAGAAGGACGCTGCTACTCATCTACCCAAAGCTAATCCCAAAGTCGCCTTTTACGACACCCACAGGATGGGATGGGTTGGTGTCATTCGTAGCACCACACGGCATAGTGTTTGCGTTTTAAGAACAAACATTTAAAATAGTTCCATAAGATACTGCATATTTATTAAGTGTGAATATTGTTCTCGAGGTTCTTGACGAGTAAATCTACCTGGGACAAACCGTCCAGTTAGGTAGGCGGAACTTCCAAAAAGAGGTCAATCGTCCAATCTGACTCGGCTGGGCAGCGTTTGGGAAATTTCACGTCTTTTCGTCAACAATACCGCAGTGCCTCAAGACAAAGGTTTTTATGCAGTATTTATTATCGATCATATATGGCACATTAGGTACATGCAGATTCTGTATGGATTATCAAGAGTCAATGCAGCACATTTTGTGCAGCTGTGACGCTCTGGGAAGACGTAGGGCAAAACATCTAGGAATACCTTATCCATTGCCTGATGATTTTGCACGGCTCCAGGCTGGTATGATTGCGAAGTACCTACAGGGACTTCTTGATTTGCCAGCGGAGGAGTAGTGCAGGGCTTTGGGCAGCACAATGGATCCAATAGGGTCGAAGTGCGTTCAGCTGAAGCTGAGCCCGTGGTAGCCACAATAGAACAGAATAGAATATATGGCACAGAAACTCATAAGAAAGCTCAAGATCACTCAGCGAGCTATGGATCTATGCTTAGTATTCCTACGACATTGAATCAGAAATCAGGAGATCCGTAGAAGAACTAAAGTTTCCGGCTTAGCTGAAAGGATTTATAAGCAGAAAAGTGGCAATGGGCGGGGCACATTGCTCGTAGAATTGATGGCCGTTGGAGCAGAAAAGTTCGCGAGAGACCACGCACTGGAAAACGCAGCGTAAAAAATATGCGTATGTCAAAATCGCGTTTCGTACTATAATAGAGTTCAAACTCTTTGGGAGAAAAATCCTAGCCACATAGAATAAAAAAACATTATTTGAAATAAGTATATGAGAACATTTTGACAGAGAAAATAAAAGAGGAGAATGAATTCGGGCTGCCGTAAGCACGGTTGTCGATTGTAGAAAAAGCAAATTGTATTATCTTCTATATAAATAAATAAATATAGAAATAACTAGAGTTTCATAATTCCAAGATCATACATAAGTTCCTTCCCGTACCTATACCAATACGCTTGTCGCGGAGTGCCTCCCTCCGTGTTCCTTCCCGGTTAGCTCAACTAGGAGGCTCTCTCCACGGCAGCAAGTAACGGAGTTCAGTTATTGTGATTCAATGAAACGTAGCATATATGTTATATAGGTATATTGATATTCACAACTTCAACACTTCATCTTCATGGTGATGTTTATATATTTCAAATATAGCTTATAAACACAATATTTAAGCTAGGTTAAAAATAAGTAATTGTAATATTGCAGGAGACTATTTGTCAGAGCGACAGCTGTGTGTTGAACCACTAGCGTTCAGAATCCAGTGTGTAAAAATAATGATCAAAATATCAAGAGCGACTCTACGTCACAAATTCAAATTTTGATTTGAATAAAGAATGAATCATGAGGTGGACAGTGATGGAAATAAAAAGGTATGAAGTCATGAAAGAGGTTGATTGAAATGAAGATGAAGGATGACTTCGTCACACGCTTACCCAAACTCAGTCATTACAGGACAATATTATATATACAAACCACCGTTGATGGTTAGACGTCACCAGCGTGTAGTGGCTCAAATCAAAACAAAACCAATTATTGAAAGTTGTTACATAAAGTCCATGTTGGTTATCAGTCATTTATACTGTTAAATTGTATTAGAACGCAGCCCATTTTTTGTTATAATCCTAATTACTAACTTTATTAATATAGTGGCGTGGGCATACTTTAGTAATCTCTGTCATAACCATTTACATATTTACGCTGGTTCCAGGGTGTGTCAAGCTCACCACGCCATCCTACAATTACGCTTGTATTATAACTCATACACTGCACGCATATACGGGACACAAATCTAAAAGGGTGTTATATAGGTACCGAAGCCATTCCGGCAACATCAAGTTGTAACATATAACCTATAAACAAGGTGATCGTAAATAAACCGCACACTTCATCGCCTTGTTAGTCTATTACTAGCATTCTCCGGTTGGCCAAGAATGCTATTCGTCGTTATTACGAAGTTTTTAGTTATATTCATCATTTCGGCCGAATGAAGTCCACTGCTGGAGACAGGCCTCCCCCAAAGATCACCGCAACGACCGATATGGATGTGTTGTGGGCTCATTGAGGAGTTTTGCCAAAATCGCCACGTTTGGCAGACGGTTTGTCGATCGCAGTTGAGGTGTTAATGTACTCGAAGGACGCTACTGTCCATCCTTCGCCTAATTCCTTAGTCGCCTTTTACGACAGCCATAGTATGAGATGACGATTGATGATGATGATGATGATTTCATGTTAATCGCTGTTTTTCATTTTATCGAGTATAGTTTTATAAATTTCTAATTGATCGTTGGAATAAAAAAGCAACGTCAGTTCTTAGACATCTTAAAAATATGAACGATTCCGTTAAATTTACCAATACAGCTTATTCCTTTACTTACTCCTTACCTTTGCCGTGTGGTGCCGGGTACGAATTGCACCAACCGTGCCGTAAAAGGCGACTATGGGATTAACCGGAGGATGCGCAGCAGCGTCCTTTGAGTACATTAACAAGTCAACTGCGGTCGCCAACCCGCCTATGAACACGCAGCACACCCAGACTGGTCGTCATGGCAATCTTTGGGGGAGGCGTGTGTCCAGCAGTGGACTTTATTCGGCTGAAACGAACGATGCTGCTTATATGTTTACTGACTTTCAGTGAGTCAAGGTATTAACTTTTTGTCGACTTTACCATTAAATCTACATATCATATCTACTTGAATAGCCCTTAGCACTACATAAATCAGTGCAATAAGCAAAGGGCAAAGCAAGTTAGCTCAAAATTAACGCATATAAAACGTTTATCACAATGTCAACTGGAAGGGTCCTTGTACTCATTTATTTGATAAATGATTTACATGTGAACAGTAATTTATTAATATTGATATTAAGGACAAACTCTACATTAAAGCTGTGAATTTTACATTAAATTAGGTGATTGCCATAGTGATGTTTAGTTTTATTAAAGCCGCCAATCTTGTTTAATATTTGAATTAAAGTAACTGTTTATAATAGGTACTAAAAACGTATAAATTATTAGGTCCGTACAGGATAATGGTTTATTCGCAACTGCCAGGCTATTTGAGTACAATATTTCTTAAATTCTTATAAGTTATATTTTTACACATTTTGACTAAACTATAGAAACTGATTGTCGCTGTTTTTTGTTCCTACACGGCGTGTCCCACTTGATTCTGACTACTGATGCTTTTCAAATTTTCCCATTTATAAAAGTTGTGGTTGGAAATCCATGCAAGTTAATTGTGTTTTCCGTCTGATTTATGTGCCTAGATAAAACGGTCAAATTCGACGCTAGCTTTATTGCAGAGTTTGACGTATTTTAAGGTTATAAAATGTGCAGTATAAAAAGATATATATATTTAACTAAACAGTTGTTATGCTAATCTCGGACACGCTAAATAAATTAGCCGGGTGCCGGGCCTATAAAATAAGATTTAAAAAAATATAAACAATAATTTATGCTACCGTCTTCTAAATAAGTAAATTGTAATAATACTGAAAGAAAAAAAGAAGAAAGAAAGAAATAAATTTATACGAGTCATCAATCATCATCAATCATATCAGCCATTTATACGTCCACTGCTGAACAAAGGCCCCCCATAGATTCCACAACTGTGCCATCATTTCGGGGGGTATTTGCCAATACTCACCACGCTTGGCAGGCGGGTTGGTGAGCGCAGTATGGCTACCGGTTCACAAAAGGGACGCTGCTGCCATCCCTGGTTTAGATTCCCTTAGTCGCCTTTTACGACATCCACGGGAGGAGATGGAGTGGTGCTATATTCTTAATCCGGACACCACACGGACCACGGATGTATACGAGTATTTGTGTGTTATTAATGACATAACTTTAAAATAGTCTAATTATAAACGTCACAAAGAGCCCATGCCTGTCCTCGTAGACATAGAGCTGCAAATGTATTTTATTTTCCTTTTTGGGTACGTATGCATGTTTGTGTTACATATATTTATTTTATGTAAATTTTATAACAATGTTGTTGTATATACTTATGCATTGTATTTACTTCTTTACTCACTTTGTCTACATTGCTTCTTGGTCAAACTCCTCTCAGGTCTACTTGAAGAGATTTCTTAACAAATAATCAGTACCTTTGTATTTATTACTCCTATTCCAAGTGTTTCTATCTTTGATCATGTCATGTATGAATTGAAAGGTCAACATCCTCATCATTATACCAGCCAAAGGACGTCCACTGATGAAGAAAGGCCTCCCCCATGGATTTTCACAATAGTTTCAACATTTTGGGGGAGTTTGTTAGTACTCACCACGCTTGGCAGGCGGGTTGGTGAGCGCAGTTTTGCTACCGTTCCACAGAAGGGACGCTGCTGTCCATCCCTCTGGTTTAGTTTCCCCTCTGGTTTTACGACATCCAAGGAAGGAGATGGAGTGGTGCTATATTCTTAATCCGGACACCACCGGGAATATTACACGGAATAATGTACTCGTAGCTTAATAAACTTGGGTTTAAGAAATCATTTTAACATACAAAAGACATAGCAATGGTATTTAAACATAAACAATAAGATAATTAGGTCGGCTCTCAAACCGCAACAATAACAACAAACAATACAACAATGGTTATGGTTGCCTCCACTGCAGACTAATGGGCTAATCAAGAATGGTTCGTCAGACAACGTTTCGTTAGGATCTTAAAACTTATTGGTAAGGTAGGTATTTACTAGCCTTTATTACAAATAATATTCATTAGTCGCTAAAAAACTGCTCGAAAAGGAGAATGCTCAATAAATGCCTGAAATGAAAAGAAACTACCAATAATCCTAAGTTCTATTTAAAATAAAATATGAATAATTATTCTCAATTTTATTTACTAGGATAAAAGTAAAACTATTTATTGAGTAATTATGATTGAATTATAATAAATAATTAATATCTAACATGACTTCCTAGCCTGCCGTTTGTAAATCTGATCATCTAAGCATGCCAATTTAAATGACATCTAATTCTTTATTTTAAACTACAAATGATGAATCACATTTTAGGCTGTATGAAACCCTTGACCTTTACCTTACTGAGAATTTGACATTACTGTTATACCTACCGTACATATTACATTTCATTTCTCACTTAATTTCGTCCATCGTTTTGCGTTTGTGTCTTGAATTACGGACTGCTTTCTTTGCTAAACAACTTTTTGTTGTTTATTCATCCCTAACTACGTCAGTACTATGTGTATTCCGTGCCCTAACCTCGACATAACCTATCTTTCACAAAAAGGTTTAAATTGGCTTTTCCCTGGTTTTTAGATAATAATTGAAATTATAATGCTTCCTTTCGTAAGTACAATTTGGTATATAATTCATTTATGTTCGTCTCAGGCATTTTTTGTATGGCAGATGGGCATTCTCCTTTAAAAGGAATCCTACAGATTTACCGATATACAGGCATAGCATAATTATTGAAGTAAACATAGGCTACTTGGGAATAAATATTTAAAAATGCACGGAATATTTTACATTATTTTTACTAGAACAAAATATGAAAACGTCATTATAACTCATTTCACTAGCCTTTCAAGTTTCACGTAGCTACCCTGACACGTCCGCAGCACTAAAAGCTTCCTGCGCGGCTACTGTCAACAATAGCTAGCGCCGCTGGCGGTCATTGACAACTCCCGACTACCCGACTAGAGTGAGCGACTACCCACGTATACGCCCGCCCGTGGCGCGAGTACCTGTCTGCGGTAACTGACACAGCGCTCCCATAGGACACGCTAGATAAAAATTAAAATACAAACGCAAACAGACAAGTCATTTATATAATGGACGAAAATATTTAGAAATGCTACCTATTGAATGTGTATTTTTGTATCGCTCACCTCACGCACACCTGCCCTGTTACTAATACTTTATTACTGATATTCTAATGTGATTTGTCATGCTACCAACCTACTATACCAATCGGCTTGATGTATTTTTAAGTTATAAATGTTGTATTTTCACTGTAACTGATTGTATAAATCTTTTGAGAAAATGAATATCTTGAACCATATATTTAAATCAAAACCTATCACCTAGCCCGTGTGAAGGGGTGTGTTTCTCGTGTGAAGGGGTTGGTATCATATTCTAAGTACTCCTAAATTAGTTATTGAAGTGAAACTTCTTTTGGGACGGTGTGAATTGGATTTTATGAAACGAAAATGTGTAACGAAAGAGAGACATCTATAAATGTATTATAGGGTTTAGGCTGTGAGAGAATGAGATAAAACACGTTTCTATATATAAAGATTCCCTATTCCCTATTGTTGGGCAATTGCTCTCTCTCTCTCTGTTTACCAACTGCATAGTGTATTCAGCTCATTCTCCTACAAATTGCCCAAAATACAAATTTCACTTCTACCGCGTGTGAACATTTTTTTTATTAATGTACAGATTTATTATAATGATACTTTTCGTTGAAATACAACAATATCGTAATACATTCAGCTATGATATTCTGTAGGCTCAGTTTATCAAGCTCGCTTCTGGATCCGCAGTGAAATCGCGACCACGGTACGCGATAATTTGTATTGATTTGTAGTCGACGAAATCGAGTTGCGGACAAGTTGCGAAGAGGTTGCTCGACATCGGGAGTAAATATATAAAATATGAGATGATCAAATTCTTTTCCACAAATAGTGTAATGTGGTGCAAATCGAGATGCGAGTTTTGTACAAAAGAACAGCAGTGCTATCCTGTAAGAACTCACTGCGAATTTCACTTCAGAATCCGCAATGAAAAGTAGTAAAAACAATATGAAATTAAAGATATTACTACAGTTTCAAACGTGAGCTTGCTATTGTAGCAAACTCATATAAGAATCCGCAGTGAAAAGTAGTAAAATCAGTACGATATCATAGATTTTACCGCGGATTTAGAAGGGAGTTTGCTAGTGAGTTCTTACAGAATAGCCACCCTGCTCTCGCAAGGGCTTTTTAATTATGATATAAAACATTGAAGCGAATCGAACTTCACATGGTTGGTCGTAGGTCAGTACAATTAGGGTTAATTTACAGAATATATTTACAGAAATAGCATCACTTTACTCAAGTTGATGCAATAGGTTGAAAATTGAAAAGGTGGCGAAATGTCAGCCGTGTATTAAAAAGGCCGCATAAATACCAAATTTATAGGTATACATGATATAGTAAAAGTAATTGAATGACATAATAGGTAGGTAGGCTGTGTATGTACGTAAGGATTGAGTGTCCCTATAAAAAATCGGAGAACTGATGTAAGCAATATTTAGTAAAAGTTATGAAAAAATTTGTAAAACAAATCCCGATTTTGTAAAAGAAAAAAATAAAAGATAGAATGGTCTTAAGAGTGTCCCTCAATCCTTATACCACGAAACCTGTATCTCGTAAACAGTATCAAGTAGGAGTTATAAGAGTATGTCAATATTTAGTAAAAAAATTGTTTAATGTATTATCAAAAATTCTGCGGAATCAATAAGCATATAAAAAAGTTACAGAGGTTTCCTATATGTCCCTCAATCCTTATTTGTAAGGATTGAGTGTCCCTCGGGTTTAGCGAAATTACTAATTTTACAAAATATGTTTTTCTACTATAATTTAGTAAAAACTGTCTCTTAATTTGTAAAAAGAGAATATTGTGGAAATTCACCACGGTTCTAAAGTTATACCGGTAAAAGCGGTGTCCCTCAATCCTTTGATCCACGAAGACCAATTTGCTCATAACTTTCCAAGTATTTTTATAATTGCAGATTTATCAATGGTACATTTTAGTAAAAAACGTTTACTAAAATTTAGAAATGCTATTTGGTTAATTTATTAATTATATAACAAGATATCAATTTATAAACATTCCTAGAACAAGCAACTGTATAGAGTGACCATAAATGAAACACGTATTGGGATAAGATAGAATCTATTTATAATTTAATAATTCAAAAACAAAAAAAAGATTAAACTAAAATATATAAAAACGAAAATCAAAAATATAAAAGTGGCACATGTACTTATGCATCAAAGAACTCCTCCTCATCGCTGTCAACTGATAATGTTCCCAAAAGACTAGCAGCATTGCCTCGTTGGATGTCAATACTTAATTTTTGGCGAAAGAAAAGGCCAGCCCTCTGATCACGTGAAGTGTCAACCAACCATTAAGCTACGTTGAGAAACAGACGTACACTCGGAATCTGACTTCATCCAAGCGTTTCGACCCCAAACGGCTCAAAACAATAATTACAGATGAGGTTATTATATATATGAGGAGGTATATTATATTGTATTTGCGCCGTTTGAGGGCTTCTACTTCAGAAACGGCAGCGATAGCACAGCCTGACATGTTTGGAAGATGGGATGGAGCAAGTGTGTCGACACAAGAACTTGTGTCGGCCGACCCATCTGGCCTACCCATCTTCCATGGCAGTAACGATATACCGTCCGGTCTTTTGGTATCGTTACGGTTAAGCTATTGTGTTCTAGTTTTTTTTTTTTAAACTTTGCCCCACACTAGGATTTCTCCTGTGTCGTGGGGGCGTTTACAGACATGAATTCCACATACAATACAGCCAGATCCGGAACAAATACCTGGAGATCATACAAATATTTGTTTCGTGCGGGGATCGAACCCACGACCAAGAGCGCAGCAGTCAACTGTATCACCCACTGCACCAACCGTGTCGTTTTAAAACAGCTGGCACGCCGGCAGTGACAAGAGCACGACAAATAATGTCCTTAATATTAGCATGCCGTGTATTTTGGCGTACTTAGACTATTTTCATATTTTATAGTTCCGTCTTTAGTTTCACATACCCAAAAGTAACTATAAATATAGCAACAGGGATTTATTTAGCACTTACCCTTTATCAGGTAAATGAACAAACACAAGTATCAATAACTTCACTATGAATTATCTTGGCTATTATATATTTTGAACTAATACAATTAAGTAATTAGGTACATTTGCAATGACTTTTCAAATTTATTATCGACGAACTAAAATCTTGATTAAACGGTCAACAGACTTAAACACGATTTATTAGGGGTAGTGTTTTTAAAGACTACCTTCAAGGTAAAATAATGACTATTATCCTCCTGCAATTGTGTTTGTAAAGTAACGAAATTCCTCTTGTTTTAATACAATTAATTAATTGGGCTTTATTTGTATGCCATATCTTAATTTCTAATTTATTTGTTTTTAAAATCAGAATGATTTTATATTATCCCAATATGTGTTTCATTTATGGTCACTCTATACAGTTGCTTGTTCTAGGAATGTTTATAAATTGATATCTTGTTATATAATTAATAAATTAACCAAATAGCATTTCTAAATTTTAGTAAACATTTTTTACTAAAATGTACCATTGATAAATCTGCAATTATAAAAATACTTGGAAAGTTATGAGCAAATTTGTCTTCGTGGATCAAAGGATTGAGGGACACCGCTTTTACCGGTATAACTTTAGAACCGTGGTGAATTTCCACAATATTCTCTTTTTACAAATTAAGAGACAGTTTTTACTAAATTTTAATAGAAAAACACATTTTGTAAAATTAGTAATTTCGCCAAACCCGAGGGACACTCAATCCTTACAAATAAGGATTGAGGGACATATAGGAAACCTCTGTAACTTTTTTATATGCTTATTGATTCCGCTGAATTTTTGATAATACATTAAACAATTTTTTTACTAAATATTGACATACTCATATAACTCCTACTTGATACTGTTTACGAGATACAGGTTTCGTGGTATAAGGATTTAGGGACACTCTTAAGACCATTCTATCTTTTATTTTTTTCTTTTACAAATTTCGGGATTTGTTTTACAAATTTTTTCATAACTTTTACTAAATATTGCTTACATCAGTTCTCCGATTTTTTATAGGGACACTCAATCCTTACGTACATGGCTGTGTAGGTAGTTCCTTTTGAAGTTTTAATACCAAGAGTGATAGACGAGAAATACCGTGTGGAAAGCACGCACCTAGCTGTTGAATGAAATTTGATGAATCGTTAGCCTGTGTAGGTGATGCAGTCAAAGGAGCGGCCCTTTGATTAATGGTCGCCTAGTGACCAGTCACTGTACCTATCTAATAGAAGCCCCAGTTTCGACCTAGTTCATTCCACGAATAGAATCAAACAAACCGATTCAATTTTTCACTTCGCTTTGTGTAACTGAATTTTATGAAAGAATGAATGCATTGTTAGCACAATACAACACACAGAATGGTAGGAAAAGAAGACATGAAGCATAAAATGCATACAAAACTGTTATTTTAACGTAAATCGACAGTACATCAACAGCGCGGCATTATGTTAGGTAGTAGAGGCACCTAACGCTGAATTTCAGCTGCAACCCAAAAGCGAGGCACGCACCACTACATCAATAAAAAATTATACTACTATTTAAAAAGTACACGATAATAGTTACTAATAATGATCTATGAAAATAACATAAACATCAGTCTACTTTATAATTAAAATCTTTTTCAAAACTTGGAAATAGACATACTCATATGTAAAATATACAAATTTAGGAAGATAAAAACGGCAGTGGAAAGCTTAAAGGGTACTTAGGTAATTATAATCTGGCTTTCTTATTATATAAGACAATTTGTAGAAGGGGATGTCTGCATAGTCTTTCTGATGTTTAAGTAATATTAAAGGAATATTTGACGCTTTTTAATGTTGAAATAGACATGTGGCTGTGCAATCGTTGTTTTTCGGTTAAACTCGGCAGTAGGTAGATACATATCGCCCAACAGTGAAACGCATAACCGTGTATTCAAAATTCGAAAAAATAAAAATTAACATTTATATTAACCAGTTTCCTTACAAACTAGTGATTGGCGCCTCCATTTAAGCGAATAAAGCATGTGTTAGGAGACTCCTGTGTATATAAAGTAATACTAACTTACATAGTTTTCTCCAAGGTTGCGCGAAGTGCTGGCAGTACCGGTACATATGTTGGAGTGTTCTATAAATTGATTGCATGGCTGCGTAGCTTGCATCAGTCCATCGCGACGTTTTGGTAGCTGCAATGTCACGAGAAGTCGATCAGAAATCTGGCCCATGATTTAGGCGGTAATTTGACGGCACGGATAGCGCAGTAGCCAGTGCGAGCGATTAGCTTTCTGCGCTACTTGTCACGGGTTCGATTCCCGCACGGAACAAATATTTTTATGGCCTACATATAGTTGATTCGGGTCGGTGTTTGTGTATGTGAGATTTATATATGTAAACTGTAACTGTATCCACAACACAGGAGGAATCCTAGTGTGGAGCATAGTTTTAAATGTATAAAAATAAAAGAAAAAAGGCATTTTATCAGTTGGAAGATTGAAGTGTTCATTAGTCAATTTCTGAGCTCGAGCAAGTTCATAGTTTGTTGAAAATCTATGAAGTATTAGTTAAGTAGTTGAGTATGTGTGCGGGAAGTCATCGCATTGGGGGGAGGTGACTGTTTAAGTAATTTGTTGATCTTATTTAATTGACTTTCATAATCTCCTTATGCGTTCATATGGTGTAACATGTGTTGCGTTATTTGGACTACGTATTTCGTCAACAATAAGTTAATTATGATCAGTCATATTTACTAAAACGGCCAAAATATTCATTAAAGTAAATATAACTTCATTTACTAGTTTCTATATCTGACTGTTTATGAATCACTTTAGATGTTGATGTACGTTGGTTTAAACGATGTCAGCTTCTTATTGCAAGAGGTTATAGAATATATCTCTTACTAGCGTTGCCAGTTGCTAGGTGTAGTCTCGATTTTAGGGCACGCTGCGACAGCGGCGGCAAGACCCGTTATTAAGGAATGGCTGGAGAGACGGCGTGGCGCCCTCGCCTTCCGGATGACGCAGGTAATCTCGAACCATGGGTGTTTCGGGAAGTATCTGCGTCGAATAGGCCGAGAAAGGACGCCCGGTTGTCATCACTGCAGAGACTGCCCGGAGGACACGGTGCAGCACACGTTGGAGGAGCACCCAGCTTGGGCAACGCAACGCCGCGATCTCGTTGAGGTGGTCGAAGGGGGTGACCTCTCGCTGCCGGCTGTGGCTCAGTCCATCGTCCGGAGCGAGAGCGCGTGGGATGCCGTCGCCTCCTTTTGCGAAGACGTGATGCAAGCAAAGGAGGCGGCAGAACGGGTACCTACGGGAGGAGACCACCTGTGATCTCCGCAGGAAACGCACCGGCCGTGGGCGCCGGAGGAAGGCGCTGAACGTTCTCCGGCCTCTATGAAGCGTGGCCTGCAGGCGACGAACTAGGGACGGTCAGAAATAGGGCCGAGATGTCAGCGCGTGTGTTCCGCGCCCACCTTTCAGTAAGACAGGTGCGGTCAGCAAGGCCGCACAGAGAAGGGGCCCCTCAAACAATGACGAGCCGATAACTGCCGGGGGCGCGGTCTAATGCAGACAAAGCGTGCACCTCAACCCCGGCTAGAGGTAAGGGGAAGGGCACCGTGGGGTTTAGCTTTAGGTTTGAGCCGGCATGCCCCTCCGCCCTTCCCAAGCCGGAGGAACTCCGTGAGGATTTCCCCACGATAAAAAGGTGTAGTCTCGATTTACGCGGGAGGTCCCGATTTTCAATGGTCTGTGGACACGTTCCGATTAATCGTTAGTCTAGACGCCAATTGTTCAGATTTTCATGAATTGAGCTCCTGAATTCTCTCAAAGACAATACCTTAACTTACGCATCAATTGTCAACACCACTTTTGAAAATAATAAACAAATTATTTTTATCCATAGCCTATTCATCATATCAGCCACAAGTCGTCCACTGCTGAACAAAGGCCTCCCCCTTAGATCTCCACAACGAGCGGTCACATGCCGCTCTCATCCAACGACTCCCAGCGACCTTCACCTCGTTGGAGGTCGTCCCACGCTGCGTTTTCCGGTGCGCGGTCTCCATTCGAGAACCTTTTTGCCCCAACGGCCATCAGTTCTACGAGCAATGTGCCCTGCCCATTGCCACTTCAGCTTACTAATCCTTGCAGCTATGTCGATAACTTTAGTTATTCTACGGATCTCCTCATTTCTGATTCGATCTCATAGCCTATTATTTGTATCAAATACTGAGTTATTTCCTTTTGTGTTTAAGGTTAAAAAAAGTAAAAAAACCTTAACTTAAACCTATTTTTTCAAATTCACGATATTTTATCCTCCCGATAAAAAAATCCGAAATATCGGGTATTTATATTTATAGGTTGACTGGTAGAGAATGCCATATGGCATTAAGTCCGCCTTGTGTACCTACCACCATTGTGCATAAAAGTATAAATATTTGGCTTGCTAGACCTGGCAACACTAGCTCCAACCATTTCACATTTATTTTGTATCTACTAATATAGTTGAAGTCGTTACATACTGCGATTACGATTAGTGATAAGTGCCTAAAAAGGAGTGACGTATTTAATGGTTTACCGTTATACGACACACTTACAATCACCGCTACAACCTTATTTAGTACCGCCAATAACCTTAACAATTACAGACGAAACGACTACAGACAGCGCCATCTAGGGACTCAGTGTGTTATTGCTCTGTAATGTTTAGACTGAAGCGGTAATTTTTAAAGCGTTATGCGCCAATAAGCGAAAATAAAATGTCGGACGAAGGTATTGTAGTTCGTTCAGGTAACTGGGAGTAAATTATGCAACAGCTAAGGGCGCCCCATACTCTGACCTCGGTTTAGGTTTTTCTAAGGAAAGAGATATAAGTAGCTGGAGCACCTTTTGATTAATAGGGGATATTAGGGATATGTTAAGGGCTTGTAGGCTCGACACGGGCCGGGTTGAGGCACGGTCGAGGAGCAGGTGAAACGGGTCTCGCCGGTGAGAACGTTATTTGATACGTCTACGTCAACATTGTAATACAGGTTCACGGGGACCAACGACATCCAGGAGATAAATAACATTTAAGACGATCTGGTACTGGTGCGGCAAACTTAATTATTTAAGCAATTTATCGCTTCATTATGTATATCTATATATACTAGTAGTCACAAGCGCTAAGTGAGGCGGAGCCTGGGTCCAATCCTTTAATCGCAATTCCTCTGTAATGAACTAGGGTTTTGAAACTCAGTAGCAGATCATCATTTCGGCCGAATTAAGTCCACTGCTGGACACAGGCCTCCCCCAAAGGTCACCACAACGACCGATATGGGTGTGGTGTGTGCTCATGCTCTAAAATAAATAAATATTATAATCAACGCTTTAGGTAACACGCGAATTCTCGCGATGACTGCCGCCTGGCTCGCCACGTCCGCGCTATTATCCTCGCTACCTACTCGTTATTTTTGTAGGCGCTATTTTTATAGCGTCAAGTTGGAGCCGGCATAGCGTGTGCTATAAGTTGCCTGAATATAGCGCGCTATTTAATCACGCTAGACGCTATATTAACCACCACTAGCTGTGACCTGGAAAAACCGCTTAATAATCACATCAGCAAAATGTGTAGAAATACATCCAGTTCATTACTGATCTGCCAGTCTCAATGACGTACAATACAACAAATCACAATACATTTTCATTGAGACGATAATTCATGCTGAACGCACCTCGGGGCGTTACCCAATGTAGGTAAGTAGTAGCGATGATACACTGATAGGTAACTATTCATATCTACCTCGATACCAATCAGTAAGTACATTCTCGAACTGTTGATACATGATCGCTTCAGCTAGGTAATCGAGGACTGATAATCACCGAGGTTTACTTTACAACGCATTCTTCAGTCTGTCATGTGAAGAGAAATGTGTATCGTTAATTCGTTATTGATGTCAAGTGAGTTCTTCCAGAATAGCCATGCTGCTGTGCTATTCAGTATGAACTCACTAGCAAATTCACTTCTGAATCCGCAGTGAAATCTCTAATTTCGTATTGTTTTTGCTACTTTTCACTGCGGATTCAGCAGTGAGTTTGCTAGTGAGTTCATACAGAATAGCACTACTGTAGGCTGTAGCCCCTTTTCGGTGCCGAAGATGACCGTTCCGGTGGTTTTAGCCAGCAGGAGCACATAGCTCGTAGAACTGATGGCCGTTCGGGCAAAAAGGTTCTCGAGTGGAGACCGCGCATCGAAAAATGCAGCATGTGATGACCTCCGACGAGGTAGACAGACGACATGGTGAAGGTCGCTGGGAGTCGTTGGATGAGGCGAGTTGTCGCCACCTAAAAGGTTTCCTATCGCACTCCACAGATGGACATTATCCTCTCTCTCGGTCCTTCGCCTTCCGCGTCGATCTCCCTAATCTGTCCCAGCAGCCATCTTCAAGTCGTCTGTGCATCTATCTACCGCATGGCTCGGAGGGCGGACGTAGAGCCACACGGGTGGAAAATTTATATTAGGTATAAGAAGAAAACTTGCGTCTTATCTCACTTGTGGCGTATATTTATTGCATATTGAGAGATTTTTATATATATATATATATTTTTTTAAAACGTTGCCCCACACTATCATTTCTCCTGTGTCGTGGGTACGTTTACAGACATGAATTCCACATACAATACACCCAGACCCGGAACAGCTACATGCAGATCGTGCAAATATTTGTTCCGTGCGGGAATCGAACCCACGACCCGGTGCGCAGTAGCTGACTGTATTATTCACTCCACAAACCGTGCCGTCGAATTATGAGCCTACATGACAACTTCATCACTTCTCGTGAATCCTGTAAAAAAAAACTCATCGAAATGAGAACCTCCTTCCTTTTAGAAGTCGGTTAAAAATACGACATTGTTCCAGAAGCAGAGACAGAACCGTGGCCAAAGTGTAAAATGCACTGTGCATGGGCCCTGAACTCAAATGGAAATGAGTAGGCCACAAAGCAAGATCCACAGACAAGTAACCGAGCGTCATGTGGAAGTCTATACTTTTTCAGCAGGAGCCATGCTTCGGCTGATATGATGTTGTATTTGAATTATTATCTTATCTTGACTAACATAAACACATGTGTGTGGGGGTCGTCAACTTAATAACGAGCATTTGATAATGCCCGTCTGACGGCGCTCGTGTGGAATACATAGGCACATGGTAATTGCCTCTTACTTTCTATATGTGGGCTTATTTATACTTTTTACATGACACCCTATCTAAATGCATAACTAATTATTTTTCAAACACGCGGTCATTTCGTGCTTCAGGCGGAAACGTTAGGATAATTATAATACATCTCCTACGAAGTATAAACGTGCAAAAACGTGAAAGCCTAAAGATTTATTTACAACAACATTAGATAACGATGTTTATGTTGTTTAATTAACATTAATTTTGCTCGACCTACCTTGTCCAAGGCCCTCGTAGTCCTCCTGCCTTGGTGGTCGTCCAGGAGCCATGATCACAATTTATTAACACAGCACGAAACATCACACATTCGGTAAACAAACAAGTGATAACGTTGAGGGGCGGCGATGAAGCTACGCCATATCACTATTATCTGTTTCAATGCGTTCGTTTTCACTCAGTGGCAGTTTAGCAAATTAAAACAGCAATTAGTCGCATAATTCGTTTAATATCAATCAGGGAATCCACAATAGATGGCTCCATAAAACTATTATGCTTTTAACTGTTTGACTATTCGTCTCTATTAACTTGAACAGACCCTATTATGTAAGTAAACCACTGCATTTATAGATACATTCAATTAAAAGAATTTATTATTTAATATAGGTATAATTTTTGCAATTGTTCTAAATCCGGAAGATAAAAATCTAGATAATGAGTTACAGTAAGTACTTTTCTGTAAATGTAGCATTTTTACAATTTCAGACTTACTTTCCACAGTTTGGGTTTAGTTTATTCCTACACATTACATATTATCATAATACTGAAAGAAAGAAAATTATCACTTTATTACTGCAACAGAAAAATTCTCTAATCTTGATACATAAATTAACTAATAGAATGATTGTTTATCAATGGTAAAACGTCTTCTGAGTCCGATTTCTCACTTTCACTCGTCACTGTAACATAAAAATGTATACTTACATTAGAATTAACTTCTAAAATATCGTTTTTATTAAAATATATTACTCCGACTGTAGTTACTTTTAAATTCAATGGCTTAAAGATATATGCAGGTATATATAGGGTCTTACTTTATTAATGGAAAATGTTTTAAGGCTAGGCTCTATGAATGGTATAGAGTTCATTTCAAATATCAAGTATCGGTTTTACCGATAGTAATTTCATTCATATTCAAAGACTCGACTAGCGAAAGATGTACTGACTCAGTATTACCTTATAAAATAAAGGTGGATTTTATGTTTATTTTTATTGTTAAAACGCATCATTGAAACCTATAGATTTACCTCCTAAAATATTTTCCATTATTAAAGTAAGACCCTATATAATTAATTATTTATTGAGATTACTAGCGCTGGACACGCGTTCACGAACGCACAATGCTTCAAGAACACCCAGTTCCTATAAAAGTGCGACCAGAGCAACGGAATCTAATCTGTAGTGTTAAATATAAAAACAATATATATATAAAAAAACATAAAACTGCACCCCATGTACTTAAACGTCAAAGTACCTACTCATCGCTGTCACCTTGTACTCCCAGTCCCAGAGATTGGTAGCATTGCCACGTTGAATGTCAATGCTTGTTCTTTTTGGCCACAGAAAAGGAAAACTATCTGACCACACGAAGTGTCAACCAACCGTCTGGCAATATTTTTGAAAGCAGACGTGCACCCAGACGCATTGACCATTGAGTTTCAACCCTTAATGGTTAAAAGAATAATTACCGATGAGGGTATTGAATTTGCAATCTTTGAGGCCTTCTGCTGCAGAAGCAGTAACGCCAGTCCAGTTTGCCGTATTTAGATGGGATGGAGGATAGGTGTCCAACACCAGAGACCTACTCATTTTTATGGCAATAACGGCATACTATGCGAGCAGCACTTGTACTGGGCAAGCCATACTGTCCGAGACGGCCGACATCTTCACAGTGACACCAATGAGGAGCACCACAAGGAGCTCTCTAAACTTAGGCATACAACAAGGCATGAAGTGTTGTGCTGCGAGGGGACGCCTGAAGCCCTGACTATCCATTCACCCACAGCAAGTAGACTAGGATAGAGCATTGGTGGACGTACTGATTAGCTCATTCCGTACCAAACTGAGGCTCGTAAGATTGTCACTGAGCAGTAGGATTGATGGGCAAAACCGTATTCGAATACGTCATTTTCCAAGCGTCCTTACATCAGTGTAACACGGTACCCCAAAATCAACCAGTGTGGATGCTTAGATTTTCCTAGTTAATTTATTAGTACTGCAGACTGAAGACAGGAATACTTTTAAGTATTCGAAAGTTTGCAGACGCCAAGCGAATGGGCAGTGAAGCTTGCACCCAAGCTCGATCGAGCCACATTTATAAAAGTTAATATATTCCGTTCTTCGATTTTCTCTAAAAGTTGTAACTGCATTACCGAATTGATTCATTACTGAAACTTTCAGTAATAATAGTGAGATGGAATGATGTGTGGACAAATGTGCGGTCATGCATGCATGGAATTCCGAGTGAATTTTGCAGTCGGATTCCGTTGACCTTAGCTCGCTTTCCGCAACGGAGTCACACAAATAGTTGGATCATCGGCGAATCTGTTGCAGCAGCGCTTCTTTGGCCATCCAAAGTACTTATACGTCTTTTATATGGTGGTAATAAGGTACGCCTTTAACGTTTGAGTCATGCTATGATGGATATACTACTTTAGCATACTTAAATGGACTCAGACAAAACTGGCTGCTCTAGATCTGATTCGAAAATAACTGACCGCAAATCGAGCTTTAGTAATGGGCCTGTAGATTCCGTGGATGTGGAGGACGGAGAAAGAGACTTTAATTGCTAAGACTATCCACAACGGTTAGGTTTTCAGTCTCGGGTAGTATTTCCTCCATGCCGAGATGTAGTCGCAGTAGATAAAGGCCTCATCACCCTGCTCAGTTAGGAACAAGAGAACTGGCAAACCTCCCATACTTAATACCAACGACCGCGTGGAGGTATAGCAGAGTAAGAAGCTACATAGAGGGTTTTATCGGGAAGACCAGCCCTGGTACAGACTTCCCAGAATCCGTGTCCTGACTACGGCTTGGTGACCTATTAAACCAAAGGTTTTTTTCATTATGGGCGAAGTTATCGTTATTTACAACTACCGGAAATATATTGTTAAGGAAAACTCGATTGTCAACTGGTGTCGAGATTAACAAGTATTAGACTGCCGCCCAATGACTGTTGATGTTATCATCCCACCTGAGCAGAACTCTGTAAAAGCCGAGAAAGGCAAAACTAAACTAGAAACATCAAGTATCTGGACTCGGCACACGAGATTGTCGACATGTCGGATGTAAACTCTGCGTATCTACGGGAGGGTCGTGCGGTCCGTGGCCCTCTACGGGGCGCCTGTATGGTCAGCTCGACTGTCAGGCGTCCAGCGCTGCCAAACCAAACCCTCTCCGAGATGTGCCTATGAGATACCAGCGGGCGGCACTAGTGTGATCATATGAGGTCCTGGAGCCTCCCTCAGGTGCCGAAGATGACTTCCCCAGTGGTTTTAGCCGGTAGGAGTCCGGCATGCCCCTTCGCCCTTCCCCAGGGTGAAGGAAGTTCATGAAGAATTTCCACTGGGCACCAATAAAAAAAAATAAAAAAGGATGTAAGCTCTGCAATCATTGTACCGATAGTTGTGACAGCCAATGGCCTCGACCAACATGTAGCGGCTAAGGTTAGGTGTCTGTCTCTAGTGTGATCTTACGAGGACCTGGAGCCCCCTTTCGGTGCCGAAGATGACCGCTCCAGTGGTTTTAGCCGGTAGGAGTCCGGCATACCCCTTCACCCTTCCCCGGGGTGAAGGAAGTTACATGTAGAATTTCCACTGGACATTAATAAAAAGGGTTAGGTGTCTGTATATAGGGTCTTACAGAAAACAGTTCTCCTAGATACGGCACGTATAGTGAGACGGTTTCTTGTACCCAACGGTAGCCTTGAGGACCCTGTGCCCGATACCGGTTGGTCAATATTTTTTATAATGTACGTATCATCATTTCGGCTGAATATAGTCCACTGCTGGACACAGGCCTCCCCCAAAGATCACCACAACGACCGATATGGGTGTGTTGTATGCTCATTGGGGGGTTTTGCCATAATTGCCACGCTTGGCAGGCGGGTTGGCGATCGCAGTGGAGTTGTTAATGTACTCGAAGGACGCCGCTGCCCATTCTCCGGCTAAATGTACGTATACCTATAAGGTATTTTTATTGTCTATATTTTAAATTGTAATTAATCTTCCGAGTTTTTATAAATGTGCGTCAGGAAACGCGCGTGGAGCACTCATTTTCTTTTTGAACTGACTTCTAAGACACGTGGGTTAGTACTACAATGGAATTTAGTAACACAGCAGTGCAACATGCTCTCATAAATAAAAAGCTATAAATAAAAATAAGAGAAGCCAATAACTTGCAACACTACTTCAAATAATGAAACAATAAGGTTTGTATTTAAACAACAGACACAAGCACCACTGACCTTTGTATCCGTACTTGTAGCTTGTAGCATACATACATATGTGGATGTAGTAAACAAAACCTCCACAATAGTAAAATATAATCATTATACTTTAATTCCATGACTTCAATGTATACCATGTTTCCTTGTTAACGATTAGAAATACAAAATGTTATCCGATTCTTTGTAATTCAGATAACAAGTCTAAATAAAACAAGTATAATCAAAATGTACATTTGTTATATTTCACATAAAAAATACATTTAACAGTATATGATACAGCGGGCTTGCGTTTTGTGTAACATCAATAATTAACACATATTTACACTTAGCTCTACGGCGGCTGTATAGCTACTCTTTAAACATTAACATTTTTGAGCTGTGTCCTTGTTCCTAGCGAGAATACGCCTCTAATATGCGAAATAACCAACACATTAAACCATCTAAACCGACTAGATGAGACGGACAGCGTACATGGTGTGTTTCTCTGTAGCAATTATAAGTTGCAAGCGGACTTAGCATTTTATGCATACAATATATAGGGCACATACATTTATAAGAGGAAATATTATATTTAGGTAAATAAAAGCTACAAGAAGTTGCGTGAATTGAATTAGTGGCAGTTAATACCGATGCCGTTTTCGCTTATAGTTGTTAAATGAATGTTGAAGATGGCTAAACAATGTAGGGATAAATTCCATCATTTATTTGTAGGACACTATTTAGATTTTATTCTAACTCTATCTAGGATTGTTTATCGTTATGTTTCAATTCACAATTTCTAGGCAT
Source organism: Diloba caeruleocephala (assembly GCA_947459985.1). Lineage (NCBI taxonomy): Eukaryota > Metazoa > Arthropoda > Insecta > Lepidoptera > Noctuidae > Diloba > Diloba caeruleocephala. Next base: position 1,006,290 of record OX381609.1, read on the forward strand.
AGATTTTAATAAATAGAAAAATAATCATCTAAATGTCACTAACTTATTATTGCCTGTTAGGTTATTGAATGGTTACCCCTGCCGTTGCTATAAGGTGGGGGACCTCTGGGTTCGCGGGTGCGTAGATTGGGGAATCTGCGTGCCCACATAGAGCGACCCAAGAGAAGACGGTAGCACGCATGTGGTCACGCGCTGCCGTGGGACGCTTTGGGGGATCCTTTACAATCCCCCTGGGGGGGTGACCGCTTTACAGTCACCCTCTCCGAGATGTGCCAATAGGCGTGGCACCAGTGGGCGGCTCTAGTGTGATCGTACGAGGACCTGGAGCCTCCCTTAGGTGCCGAAGATGACCGCTCCAGTGGTTTTAGCCGGTAGGAGTCCGGCACACCCCTTCGTCCTTCCCCGGGGCGAAGGAAGTTCATGAAGAATTTCCACTGGGCACCAATAAAAAAAAGGTTATTGAATGGTTATTAACACAGGTTCAACAAGAAGACATCGTTTAAATACAGTAGATTAATTTATAACACTATCTAGTTAGCTAGAGTACATACTCGCCAATCACGTTCACCTCTGGCTAGTAATAATTTATTTACGAAATTACTGGCTTATATTGCCATCTCTTACATATACAAACGCGTTGACTACTAAACTATATTTAAACTATACCACAATCCATTTATTTTAACGGTGTAATATTGACAGAAATCTTAATAAAAATATACATAATATTTTGAATATGGTTAGTGAAGAAGCCACAAGAATAGTTTGCACATATAGCTATTTACATATAATTATAATATCTAACGCATTAATCGTTATAGCTAACTTCTACCTGATCTAACGAGCTGTTTGAAATCAAGCGTGGATCCAGGGCCGGGGGGCCAAGGGCCATGGCGCCACCCAAAACTGAGAAATGCAGTTGACCTTAGACCTTAGCAACATAATGATCTCTGAAATCTTTATATGAGCCCTGACCCTCCCCAGATTAAAATTCTGGATCCGCCCCTGTTTACAGTAGGGTTAGTACATAATGATATTAAATTTCAAAGTTGTATTCTGTTTAAAAATACCCGCTAGGTAAACAATTTAAATATCTACAGCAAAACAACGCAATAGGCGTAATTTACAATACAAATAATTAATTTCATTCGGTACATCAGACCTGCTGATTGACTCGACTATATCTCCACTTCTAAACAGAATGTAACTTCGAAACGTGTCATGTACGAAGTGTGTGCAGTACAACTGTAAGTTGGGTGTCAAAGTCAAACGTGTAAGGTAAACGACTGAGGTAGCAGAGTTACGCGCTATATAAATTTGCTCGGAATACATCCGCGGTGTTGACGGCAAAGTGATCCTAAAGATAATGTATGGAACATGATCCAAAGAGAAAAGTCCTTTGACATACAAGCAGAACTAGCACAACAAACAAAACACTTCCCCAATTGTAGCACCTCGCAATCGGTTCGCCTACATAGCTATCTCTTTTACTCTTGTTGTTTTTGTATCTTCTTTCTCACGACATGGTTGTGCAAGCGAGACTGTATTTTGCGCGCCATTTAGTATGGACGTAACATATCGATGGTATAATATCGTTGCAAAATAACAAAAAAATATCACGCGCAGGACTTTATTTAAACACTGGCACCGCGTGACGAAGGCTTGAAATGAACGTGGTATGGTATGACAGTATGGTATGGCTCAGAATGCCACCACCCCATCTCCTCCCATGGGTGTCGTAAAAGTCGACTAAGGGATTAGCCGGAGGATGGGCAGCAGCGTCCTTCGAGTACATTAACAACTTAACTGCGATCGCCAACCCGCCTGCCAAGCGTGGCGATTATGGCAAAACCCCCCAATGAGCCCACAACACATCCATATCGGTGGTTGTGGTGATCTTTGGGGGAGGCCTGTGTCCAGCAGTGGACTTCATTCGGCCGAAATGATGATGACAGCAAAACGGTGGGGCAGCACTGATAACAATCACTATTTCAGAAATTTACCTTTTAATATCGGCCGTGTGGTGTCCGGATTAAGAATATAGCACCACTCCATCTCTCGTGGAGGTCGTCCAAGTCGACTAAGGGACTCTAACCCAGAGGGATGGGCAGCAGCGTCCTTTCTGTGGAACAGTAGCCATTCTGCGCTCACCAACCCGCCTGCCAAGCGTGGTGAGTACTAGCAAATTCCCCCCAATATGATGACACAGTTGTGGAAATCTATGGGGGAGGCCTTTGTTCAGCAGTGGAGGTTGTATGGCCGATATGATGACATCTACATGTCAATACCGCGAATGTTCTTATTCATAACGCGTAAACTCCGTAAAGATGTAAGGGGTAAGCTGAGCTGCCTGACTTACTGGTCGCAGCTCCCTATGTATATGTAATAGCTTTTGTCCAACAAACGCGCCTCATCTACAACAATGATGCACACTTTATGCCAACTGTTAACTGGAAGGACCCGTCACCTTAAGAACGTGAAGCAACACAGATTGAAGGCATGCGCCGTCCAATTGAACAGATAGGCTGAAACAAGTGTCTGCTTTGTAAGGAATATAAGACACGTATACTTGTGATAGTAAAGTTACAAGTGCTTATGAAGTTACTAGTAAGTGCTTGCTTCATATTAAATATGCGAACTTTTATTATTAACTTTCCCGGATCAAAAAGCTTTATAAGTTTACTTTGCGAATATCGTCGAGGGCCTGACAGACGGAAAGACAATTTAATATGATAAGGTATGCCAACTATTTTGTACTGTTAATTTTAATATTTTCGAAAACGCGAATAAGGTTCATAGAATCGAAAAACCTTGCGGAAATAACCCGCGTTTGTTCAATTCATTCCAAATACTATACGTGCGGTATAGATGCGAGCACCGCGTTCACATTCGTTTACAATTACTGCCACATACATGCACAATTTTTTTTATGATGTGATAATTTTACACCACGAACGGGGAGCGGAAAAAATCTGCTATGTTGTATGTATATGTTGTATACAAAGCGGAATTAACGCCATTAGATCGTCTCTAGCAGTCAACCATTAATATCACGATTCACTCATACATCAGAGGGCCAATCTTCGTAATTAATTTGCCGTGTGGTGCCGGCTCAGAATGCCACCACCCCATCTCCTCCCATGGGTGTCGTAAAAGTCGACTAAGGGATTAGCCGGAGGATGGGCAGCAGCGTCCTTCGAGTACATTAACAACTCAACTGCGATCGCCAACCCGCCTGCCAAGCGTGGCGATTATGGCAAAACCCCCCAATGAGCTCACAAGACATCCATATCGATGGTTGTGGTGATCTTTGGGGGAGGCCTGTGTCCAGCAGTGGACTTTATTCGGCCGAAATGATGATGATGAATTTGCACTATGACTGAAACTTGACCGAACTGAGATTAAATTATGAATTGACCGAAAAAATGGTATTCTGCTACTCTTAAAGTTCGGTCGGATTTCAGTATAATCTCGATCTAGTCTCATTTCAATCTCAATTTTGACGTTTATTTAATGACAATTTAGTACATGTGACAGTTCGAAATGTTAGCAGAAATATCGTTTTGACTTCGATCCATTTTCGATCTCATCACAGTGTAAGTTCACGTTTGACGTTGTTTGTTAGTTTAGGAGAATACCATTTGTGACATTTATGACACTGAGACTAGATCGGAACTATATTTTGAACCTTTTTAAATTACGAGAATTGGCCCTCAGAACTTTAATATGGTCAAAATTACAATAATTTAAAAACCGCTTTGTTCCACTATCCACATCCTGGCTCCATCATCAGACCCTCGTCACCAAGTGTAGTGTATAGGACTCGATGAAATAACCCACATGAGCTCAAACTCGACGGGTTTACTAGTAGCCTTTGAAGAGTTGCACTATTCGGCTCCATCGTCAGATCAGTTCGATGGTACACGATCTTTGTATTGTCATCTGGCTTACATATACTTGCAAAGTTACAAATCAATATAATAAGTTTACGAGTAACACAAAGTATATACTAATGGCAAGCGGACATTTCAATGCACAATTCTAACATAATAATAAGTGATTTTATTTAGATTATAATGGAACAAAAGATAACTGTGTTTTTTTTTCGTCTACATTAGTTGGTCTGTGTGTATGTGAAGATCTCAATGTTACTTAGATTTTTATATTAGCGTATGATTTCGGTTCGGCTTATAAATTTCACTATTGTGAACAGTTAATAAATAAATAAAATACAAAATTGATGGTATCAAGTAATAACAATTCGGGCATTCTTATAACAATGTAAATGCTGTTTTCTACTTTTTCATTTAGTAACAAAGAAGCGTTCGAGGGCTGCACTTTTTGACGGATGTTTTTAACTTTATTATTTACTAGCTTTGACCCGCGGTTTCACCCGCCGTTTAATTTAAAAGAAATTGGATTATTTAGATATAATTTAGAGTACTTATAGGCATATACACTTGACATATAATATATATATTGGATTTCGTAGGGTTTAATTTTTTGCGCGGAACCCTAATTATTTTTCTAAAATAAAAGTAGCCACAGTTATTCCTTATAACATCAGCTATCTGGCAGTGAAAATCCCGTAGAAATCTGTTCAGCCGTTTCAAAGATTAGCGGGAACAATTATTTTGTTGTTGTAGGTACCGTCTTTTACTAAATGCATATGAAAATATTTTCATATGCATTTAGTAAAAAGCTGTTATTTCAATATTACAAACAGACACTTCAATTTTATTTATTTGCTTCAATTGTATGTATATTTATGTATGTATAGATGTGTTATTTTTTATTAAATTGTATATGAGTGCGCGTTGCACGTATGTATACCGCACGTATGGACGCAGCATGTAGGTATATAGAATTAATGGAACACACTAGAAATACTTCCATAACATTGTTTCGATTGACCAATAACTTAGGTTTACGATTGTTCCTATATCACCTTATTACACTATCTTCCAATACATGTGTATCCTTTGCGACGGATCTGTATCTACAGGAAGAGGTCAATAATATGAAGACTTCATAGAATGATAAAAAAGGTTAAAGGTATACCTAACAATACTATATTAATTATGTATTTATGAGAGCGATGATTTTTTACTATTCGAGAGCTGGCTGTCGCGGTTTGACCGAGACTGGCCGCCATCTTGAATAATTATTCATATAATAATTTACACGCGCTGACTGTATTCCATACAAACGAGCTCTCCTTGCTTCTTCGTAACCACAAGTTATGTTATATTGTAGAAAAAAACTATTAAAAATATTTCTAAAAGATATTTCATGCTATAATTTTAAAATATTATTGAGGCTCTTGTACAGCAGTGGACGTGTTTTGGCCATTATGATGATGTATACCACGTGACACTGTTGTCATTTGGAATCAGAGAGTGCTTATATCAAGACATTAAGCCCCGTAACTTTAAAACTTGCCATAATCGAACCTTATCTGAGCTACCCCCATTGAAAATAGGCTTATTTTAGTGACGTAAATCAAACACAACCTAAATCTTATGTATAAAAAATCTCTAGACTTTATGGGACTATATTATTTTCACTAATTATTACGAAACAAAAAATCCAATATCAAGTAAAAATTAAATAACCTCAAGAACACCCACGTTAAATACACTATTTACTTAAGACCAGCTTAAAATGAGAAAATGTTGTTTTTTACTGTCGGCTTAACGTATGGAGCGTTATCAATTCATCGATTATGACGTCATCGTGCACGACCATTTTGTTTGGGCCGTTTCAGCGCTCAGTCAAACCGTGACTTTATGATCTTTTATAACTTTGTCAAATATATAGGTAGAACTTTTTTATATTTGAAAATAATTTTCATACCAAACTACCCATTTTATTGAATCAAGTTATACATATTTTCTATATTTTTTATATTTACACGCGACATCCTAAATCGTACAAATTATACCGTTTGTCAAATCTTAATCGTCGTTACTTTGATTTAATATACGGTATAAACTACGACATTTATTATTAACACCTATATTCCTTGTGTGTTGGACGTAATAAGTGAATACATATCATTAAGCATAAGTGTAGAGTAAACCAACAAGAAGGGTCTTAGAACACCGCAGCCTTATCCCAGATAACTTCACTATACAAACCGAGCCTTGACTAATCAACAAATTTCTAAGAGGAAGCTAGTTCAGAGCGCTGCCCATATGAAGGACTTCACAGAGTAGGATGGTTAGTAAAAATTCGCTATACACGTTGGAAATAACCGAGACATCGCATTTTCTATATTGCAAACTTGATCGCAGGTTCAAATCTAATAAGGAAGCTACCATTTTTCCGTGTAACTAGTTTACACAGGAGAACGAGCAGCGCTCATAACCAGCTGAAGCGAGAAAATGGCGCCCCGTGGGGCCCCTTGTGGGGCCCTAGCAGTGCGGGGTGGCGCCCTAGCGGTGCGGGGTGGCGCCCTAGCAGTGCGGCGCGTGGCGCTTGGCGTGGCGCGCGGGCGCGCGGCGCGTACCGTTGCGCTGGGGCTCGCCGGGCGCGATGCGGAACAGCTGGATCCGCAGGTGCTCGCAGATCTCCAGGCAGATCTGGCCGCAGTAGCGCACCAGGTCCACGCACACCCATATCTGGAGGCACGTAAAAACAATAACTTCTTAGCAGTATTGCGCTACCAAACTATTCATTACATTAGCCCCGTAGAGTTCATTATACGGGTGTCCAGTAAATAGCACGACATACTGCAGGGGGTGAGAGCTTGGGTCAATACCTACCAGAAAAACACAATATATGTTCAGCAAAATCTTACGGATTTACAGTAGTAGAAAATTTTCCGAAATATCGATAAATCTCTACCTTGACACAGATTTTTAAGCATCTCGTAATGAAAAATTCCTTTTCTATTTTATTTTTAACCTCAAATTATTTGTGAATAGTTACTTTACTCATTGATAAGTCTTTATTCTATTAAAAACGAAAATGTTTTCAAATAATACAATTTTTATTTAAATTTTCACAGTACAAATTTCTTATCGCTTAACTTTAACCTACAGTAAATCCGTAAGATTTTGCTGAACATATATTGTGTTTTTTTGGTAGGTATTGATCCAAGCTCTCACCCCCTGCAGCATGTCGTGCTATTTACTGGACACTCTGTATAACGCTCTACAGCATTATGGATACAGATCAAAGCGACAGCACATAGTATTCTAGCATCGCACTTTTAAAGTACTTATTAAAGTTGAAATTAAATATTAATATACACACTGTAACAGAAAGAGTGTATACATCAGAAAGAGGGTAACTGTACACATCATTGTCAACAACTTTTACTACGGGACCAACCCTGAAATAGCAACAAAAACAGCTGATCCATAGAAAACGATCGATCTTATTCAATAAAATATATATATCAGCTAGATAAGAGATTAAGAGATAAAAAGATTTTTATTCATTTAAACCATTAATAGCACTTATGAATAGTCAAGACTTTAGTTGCCACGTTCCAAGGTGTACATTTCCTATAGAGAAGAACGGGCAAGAAACTCCATGGTTACTCTTTTAAAATCATCAATAAAAGCTAGATTTGGTTTTACGATTTCAGCGTTGATCCTTTAGTGAAAGTTGTTCGCAACGATGAGTACAACGACCCCCTTTCTGGTGTATACACCCTATCCGTTACAGCCTGTATAATGGAATAAAATTATTATACAGCCGGAACTCTTTATTTGAGCAGTCCAGTTGATACGTACCGTGCATAGCCACAGCACGTAGTACTCTGGCAGCGCGTGATTGAAGTACTGATTGAGGAACAGCATCGCGGGCCCCAGCAACGACCAGTCGTAGTAGTCCATCTCACTCTTGGTCATGTGAGCCACCTACAAACAATTCATAGTTACATCAAATGTGTCAAAATTTTGTCAAAATTGAGATTACGAAATAGGTTTTGAGTACAAGACACGCAGCTCTTATTTATATTATAGTAAATGATATACTGATTTTATTCGTAATCAAAAATATATGTCTTTTCACCTACAAACAAAACAATTTAGTATATACAGGGAACTGATTCAATCATCAGCAATACTTCAATGCGGTAGAGTTTTGATCCCATTTATAGTGCCCGTATTGCACAATTATCAAATGCGAGGCGGGCACTGTGAGATGTTTGGTACCACGCGACTATATTTTAGGTGCATGAGGCCATAGACCGCCAGCTGTTATGGATTGACTTGTGCTAACACAAGTCAATCCAACAACAACATCAACAACAAATATATTGATATTTTAGTAAAAAATAAAAGTACTGTGTTTGTACTGATTCGGGTAGAGAATCATGGACTGGTTCCCTTCATAAAAGGCTTCAGGTGATTATATCGGCACCATGTGGTACCATATATATTCTCCATCATATCAGCCAAAGAACATCCACAACTGAACAAAGGCCTTCCCTAATAGATTTCCACAATTATGTCGGCATTTTGGGGGGAACTTGTCAATACTCACCACGCTTAGTGGTGAGCGCAGTATGGCTGCTGCCCATCCCCCTGGTTAAGAATCCCCTGGTCACCCGACATCCACGGGAGGAGGGAGTGATGCTATATTCTTAATCCAGACACCATACAGAATATATACATATACAACTACATACTTACCACAAGTCTATTGGTGACTTTGGCAGCGACCATACCAAAGGCCATTATGTATAAATTTGGGTGATTCTGGTACACGTTGGTTTCACTCTTCTGGAAGATGATGAACGCTGGCACCACGACCAGCGAGAACGGGATCACCGGCGACAGGATGCTGGTGCCCTACAGAAACGTACTGGGTGTACCACGGTCTTTAGAGGGAGTGCGGTTCAATAGGACAAAGCGATCAATTGCAAAACTATTTATTCTCAACAATTGGAAAAGTCAGATTATTTTTACTGCAAGTTAAAATTAATTATTCAAATCTCAAATATTAAAAGAAATCTTAGTGGCAGCATTGATAACATATTAAAAGGTTTTTGGTGTATTAAGCTTGACTTGCAAGGCACTACTTACAAACTAACATGCAAAGTTTGAACAAGCTACAAAACCATGCGATATGTTTCGCCAAACAGTACACATGCAATGAATGCGGGCAGTATGCAGGCGTGCACTATGAGACAGAACACAGCACAACACTACAGGACGGCACGGAACAACACAAATGATGGAGTCAGTCATCGAGCATCATCACGAGGCGTCAGTGAAGCGCAGCGTGAGCATAGCGCGGTGGGATCAACGCCGTTAGTACAGTCTGTGCAGCGTTTACTCTTGTTAATTGTTACTCATACGGCACAATGCTAAACAAAATCTCTTACTGCAACAGTGGAGCCGTTTTTCCCCACTCCACCCTTGGTTATGACGGAAACGTAACCGGCGACTAGGTACATGTCGAACAACACGACCGCGTAGTTGGATATCAGATTCAAACTGACGTGTACTGTCGGTAACTGTAGTGTTAGACCGTGATATGCGGTGATGGTGATGATCACATGATGATCGTCATGCGGTTAGGTCCCCGAGCGGAGCGCGGCGCCGGGATACGCGGACGACGGCGGCCATAACAGAAAAAGAAACACATACATGCCATTAATATCAATTTACATGAACTAACGATACGGACGGGGAAGCGATGCGACATTCATTGTATTTCTTATATTGCATGTGTTGTCTTCACTCATTATGCTTGTGTGTAAATAATGGTTTTTTATTTATTTATTAAACGGAGTATTCTGGCGTACTGGAATAATTAAAGAAGGGATTTATATGTGAGAGCACGCCTACTTGGTGGGTGTGTGGTAAAATAAATGAGTCACTTTCCATATGAAATATATTCCTAATCTATACAATTAAACAAAATTGAAGTGTCTGTTTGTAATGACAAAATAACAGCTTTTTGCTAAATGCATATGAAAGTATACACGGTACATACAACAAAAAAACAATTTTTAATTTGTTTTGTCTGTTTGTTCCGGGTAATCTCCGAAACGGCTAAACCTATTTTGACGGGACTTTCACTGGCAGATAGCTGATGTTATAAGGAATAAGTTAGGCTACGTTTATTTGAGAAATAAATAATTAGGGTTCCGCGCAAAAAAAAACCCCATGAAATCCAATATATATACTTTATGTCATTTGTCTATGCCTAAGTACTCTAAACTATTTATAAATAATCTTATCTCTTTTAAATTAAACGGCGGGTGAAACCGCGGGTCCCAGCTAGTAATACAAATAAATATGTACGATATTGTTTAAATGAAATCTCACACGCATTTCTCTATCGGTTAAAAAGGATAATAATAGATACACTTATTGTGAACTATTAGTTATTTGGAACCTCGTGTTATACAGAATCACTGGTTATACGAGTGACATTAAAGGGCTGATGATTTTATACATATTTGGAATGATATCAATAAGGCCTTAGTATTTAACTTCTCTTTCCATTTTTTAGGAATGTTTAAAGTGAAAATCGATTAATAGTATTTAACAAACGTTTATCACTATTTTTATTTTACACTAGGATTTCTTCTGTGTCGTGGGTGCGTTTACATACATGAATTCCACATACAATACACCCAGACCCAGAACAACTACCTGCAGATTATACAAATATTGGTTCCGTGCGGGAATCGAACCCACGACCCGGAGCGCAGCAGCCGACTGTATCAGCCACTGCACCAACCGTGCCGCCGATTATGTTTATCGCGAAGGTGGAGTCGGTGGACTCATTGCGAATCTGTTTCGTACATTTACATAGACTTTTCTTTATGATTTAATAGTTTATTCTATTTTTATTATTCGCTCATCATATGTAGGTATCTAATACCATAGATCATCATGTGCCTGAATGTGTCACCCGTTTAACCAGTTATACTGTTATTTTACATAAATGAATCCACTTAAAACACGGACTAATACATATTTTAAATTCCGATGTCCACAACAACTCCAGGTTATAGAGCAGATTAAAAGTGTTAGACCCATTACACGTGTCCACCATAGACAACAACATAAAAGTGATCTGATGAAAGTCAGCTGTCGATACTGACCGAAACATGCCATACTAAGACTGATAACGTGTCAATCGCTTGCTGCAGAGATTGATACTACAGTCCGAAACCCAATAAGTCTTGCATGAATATACAATATGTATCTGAAACTGTCCGACCCAAGAGGAGCGTGTATATAGGGTCTTACTTTAATAATGGAAAATATTTAAAGGCTAGCCTCTGTGTATCGTATCTAATTCATTTCAAGTGTCATCACTACCAGTGAGGGTTATTAAACAACCACATTGTCGTTCGACCGAACCATTTTCAAACGTTGGTGTTATTGTGTGTGCGTGTTCGGTGACAGTACCACAGTAATTTAAAAATACATAATAGCGATCGTTACCTACAGTTTTTACAGTTGTAAAAAGGTGGTGAAATGCGCTTTTTATGCAAACGGAAACATGAATTACTTATTTAAATTAATTTTGAATATGTATAAAATAAAGGTTGATGTCATGATTATTTTTCTTTTTTGCTAAAACGCATCATTGCTCCTAAAATATTTTTTATTAATAAAGTAAGACCTTATATATTACAATAATAATCTAAATGACAATAATTATGAATGTGAAAATATACAAATATGCTATTTACAATAAGTAATCTCCTATAAAATGGCGTTAATTCTATCAGCTAGTTTGAACATGTTTGCACCTTTTTTTATTTATTTGTTTATTTGTTCCAGTGGAAATTCTTCATGAACTTCCTCCGCCCTGGGGAAGGGCATGCCGGATCGCACTGGCTAAAACCACTGGGTCGTCTTCGGCACCTAAGGCGAGCTCCAGAACATGTTTGCACCTGGGTTATCATCCGTCCGGATTTGTCCGGACTTTCGACTTAGGAACAAATGGATGAATTGTTTTATTACATCTAGACTTTTTGAGAAATGTCCAGCTTTTTGGTTTCGCACTTTTCAAATTTCATAATCGTCACCCATTTTGCAACGGCGCGCAGGCGTGCCGTAGTAAGGTACAAATTTTATTAGAATTCCTACTATTTTATAGACAATTTTAGAAAAGAATTTCACAAATATGATCATATATCAAAACTCAATGTTACCCCTTCACGGATCGGACAGGGTGTTTAGTACATGCTATAGTGTGATCTTACGAGGACCTGGGAGCCCCCCCCCCCCTGGTTTTAGTCTGTAGGAGTCCGGCATGCCCCTTCGCCCTTCCCCGGGGCGAAGGAAGTTCCATGTAGAATTTAGACTGGACACCAATATTAGATAAACAATGAAATCTGTTAGTATTTTCAGTAGTAGTAATAGCCAAAGTAATTATATCAAAACAATGGTATTTAGCTGCAACACGTATAGTCAATATTGGTTATTGGTGTGATAGGTAGTCCCATAACTGAATTAGTCACCTTAGCCCGACAGGTCTCTGCTATTTAGAAAGTACTTCGGCATCTCGTAATTATATTACGCGTTAACGAACTTACTCCTCATACGTTTATACGTTTATCTACGAATATACGGCCAACCGGTGGTAAGTCACCATTTCCCAAGCCTCAATGAGTAAATGTAATAAGTAATACAATAAGGTTCACAATTGTGTTATTTACAAAATACATGCGATTTTGTTAGAATCACGAAATGTGACGACTCAGACGTTTTTATTGCTTCGTTTAATGTACGGTCGTTACTGAAAGATATGGATTATAAAGCGATGGTGGGTTGTTCAGGCACAAACTGTGGATTTTAAAATGTATAAGGATTTTAAAATGTATTAGGATTTTAAAATGTATAAGGATTTTAAAATGTATAAGGATTTTAAAATGTATAAGGATTTTAAAATGGAGAAGGATTTTAACACACACCCTTTGAATTTACTGGGTGCCGATCTAGTCACCTTCAAAACTCCATGCTCCATGCATTTCTCGTACAGTGGCTGAGTTCGTGGTGCGCATATTGTTTGGTACCTACCACCGTATAATGTAGTAGGCACAAGAGGACATTATCCGCCAGCTATTTAGGATGAATTCCGTGTATATATATATACATGTATAGACTTTTTGGTGTTAAATTAAATTGCTATTTTTTTGCTGATTCTCTTAGAGATTGGAGAACAGATTCACCTCTTAAAAACTTACAGGCGATTAATTCGGCACCCAGTATGAACATTCAAAATAAAGTAAAGAATTCTTTCAGAAAAACAATAGACGGTACCAGTCATTAGGATCTCTCCCGTATTGTAGGTTCAGTTTACAAACAAAACTTACAAGCACAAACATCCAAACCCGGAACAATTATCTGTAGGCATACAAATATTTGTTCCGTTCGGGAGTCGAACCCGCGACACGTAGCGCACACAGCAGTGCTATTGCTGCGTCAAATTGACATATGACATTTTGGGGCGCGTCTGCAGAGCTGTTTGCGTCAGTGTCGTTCTGCAATCAGTTAGAAAGGACCCTTAACATATCGGTACGCTACTTCGACTGAATCGCCACATTAACCCGGTGTCCCACGATACGACTGGCCAAGAACACGGTATGCAATCTTACAGCAACGGTCGATCCATTTTTGCCACATCCCCTATCTTGGAACGTGGAAAGAAAGTTGGTGGCAACGTAAAACTGTGCGGCGAAGCACATGGAGGTAACGTGGAGGCTCAGCGGCACGCCCTCTGGGATCTGCAGCATGGGTGGCCCGTTAGAACACGACCAGGGTCGGAGATGGGTTTAGTGGGTACACACACATCGACACTTCAATACAGGGTGTCCAGTAAATAGCACGACAAACTTGCGGGGTGTGAGAGCTTGGTCAATACCTAACAAAAAAACACAATATACAAGGTCTTAATTTAATAGTCCACGATATTTTGCATGGCGCTATGGTGAACGATGAAGATAATGTAGGTATAAAAAAAAACTTGTAAATTTGCTGTTTAAAAAATTATTTTATTAAATCATTCTTTTCATTACTTCCTAGTTCTCTTAGTTGTGATAATATTCCCATGCATCTAGTAAGACAATGGCGGACAGGGCTGGTTGACTGATTTAGATAGTCTGTAACGTTAAACAAAACAGACGGCGCACGGTAGCGACATCACACAAAAGAAAGAAATGGATTTTTACCATGAGTTTTTTTTGTGTTCGGTACATCATCTTAAGCATTTACTGAGGCACCATGCAAAATATCGTGGATTATTAAAATAAGACCTAATATGTTCAGCAAAATCTTACGGATTTACAGTAGTGCAAAAATTTCCGAAATATCGAAATATCTCTGCCTTGACACAGATTTTTAAGCATCTCGTAATGAAAAATTCCTTTTCTAGTTTTTTTTTTACCACAAATTATTTGTGAATAGTTACTTTACTCATTGATAAGTTTTATCTATTAAATAATTACTTTAATCTATTAAAAACTAAAATGTTTTCAAGAAATACAATTTTTATTTAAATTTTCACAGTACAATTTTCTTATCTTAAAATTTTGTACTACTGAAAATCCGTAAGATTTTGCTGATGTTCAGCTCAGATTTGTGTTTTTTTGGTAGGCCATTGACCCAAGCTCTCACCCCCTGCAGTATGTCGTGCTATTTACTGGACACCCTGTATATGCCGAATAAACATCAATAACAGAATATTTAGAATTCTTCAAAACCGTGCTCAATTAATTCCTACTTGCTAACTTTTTATTGAATACTTGTGACAACATTGTGATAACTTAAGACCGTTCAAACGTCGCATTGTAATGTATAAATTCTTCAAAATGAGTGAAGACCCACATTGTAAGACAAAAATAAAAGGGGGGACGCACCAGCCACAATTGATAGTAATATTAACAACGAGGACTATTTGATAGAGGTTTCAAAGAAATCCGCTAGGTATGGCGCCACTGTACGTGATGTACAAGAACGATACGAAGTGTCAAATATAGGAAAATGTTATTTAGTTTTTTATAATTATTTTTTATTATTGTCAAAGTCCCTGCTGTTGTAGGAATGCTGTATTTATTAATTTTAGGTTCATAACAAAGGCCTCTCCCATAGATTTCCACAACTGTGTCATCATATTGGGGGGAATTTGCCCGTACTCAGACAAAAAAAAGGAAATTTCAAATTATTTTTAACACCCTTTTATTAGTTTCACTTGTTACTTCGTAAACAAATCTTGGAAGTCGATTTTAACCTACTTCTAACGGTCGTATCGATTTGAAACTTTGCAAGTATATGTAATCTGGATGACAATATAATAATCTGGTACCATCGAACTGATCTGGTGATGGAGCCAGGAGGTGGATACTGGAACTCTTCAACGACTACTAGTAAACCCGTCGAGTTTGGGCTCATGTGGGTTATTTTAACGAGTCCCATACACTACACTTGGTGACGAGGGTCGGATGATGGATCCGGGAGGTGGATAGTGGAATAAAGCGTGATCCCTATGAACTACTGATTGTAACCTTGCAATTGAATACACTATTTTTGTAGAACTATATTAATAGCTTGCTACATATTCACGTACAGTTGCGTCTACCGACGGAATAATCACAAATACTCCTCATTCTGCTAACTTATGACTGTCACAAAACCTACACGGAATCAACATTCTTAATATACTTAATAATCTTTGTAGATCATGCTCCGTGTAAAGACTGTAAATTATTTAAAAAAACATGTTAATCTACGTTAAAATAGAAGTAAAAAAAAACAACAAATCTCTATAATCGTATTATAACTATGGCTCTCTGAAGTACGCTACAAGTGGCTGCGCAGTAGTAAATGGTTTGCGGCGAGCGCCTTTTGACGTTCGCGCAGCTACGGCTAACTTCAGAGAGGCAAAGTTATAAGGCGCGTATTATACATGTACTCCATTGTCACAACAGGGAGCATAGTCTTAAAACTTAGTTACATTAATTAATCAATTCATGCTATTAAAAAAACCCACATGATAATAAGCGATGGTACCAAAAGTGTCTTAGTTAAACAGATCAAAGCTAAGTATACGATGGCACTTACACGAACAAAAGTTACTAATATTTGTTTATAATTTAACATATCACAAAAGCTTTATAAGGTATCGAGATTTTCTTGTGGACGATTGCTACTCAATGGTTTTATTAAGCCCCACATCCTGTTTTCACCCGAATAAGGGGTATCGGCTAGAAATAAATATTACATGCACAAACAGATACATGATGTAGAAGTGAAATATTGGTTCGAAATGTCACTGCTTGCAAAGTTCTGAATTCAGTATGGAATTAGGGATTGGATTTGCATTAGAATCTCAATTGAAGAATAACTGACGCAGCCACATGAAAGCTAATTAAACGTCCATAAAATATATGATGTGATTGTGATTTTAAACCCGCGTTAGTTCCATATATTCATTAGGTTTTCGTAAATACCAATATCATCATATCAGCCACAGGTCGTCCACTGCTGAACAAAGGCCTCCCCCTTAGATCTCCACAACGAGCGGTCACATGCCGCTCTCATCCAACGACTCCCAGCGACCTTCACCAGGTCGTCTGTCCACCTCGTTGGAGGTCGTCCCACGCTGCGTTTTCCGGTGCGCGGTCTCCATTCGAGAACCTTTTTGCCCCAACGGCCATCAGTTCTACGAGCAATGTGCCCTGCCCATTGCCACTTCAGCTTACTAATCCTTGCAGCTATGTCGATAACTTTAGTTCTTCTACGGATCTCCTCATTTCTGATTCGATCTCGTAGAGAAATACCAAGCATAGCTCTCTCCATAGCTCGCTGAGTGACCTTGAGCTTTCTTATGAGGCCCATTGTGAGTGACCACGTCTCTGTTCCATATGTCATCACTGGTAACACACACTGGTTAAAGACTTTCGTCTTTAGGCATTGCGGTATTGTTGACGAAAAGACGTTGCGAAGTTTCCCGAACGCTGCCCAGCCGAGTCGGATTCGACGATTGACCTCTTTCTCGAAGTTGGACCTACCTAACTGGACAGTTTGTCCCAGGTAGACATACTCGTCAACAACTTCGAGAACAGAGCTCCCAACGGATATTGGGATGGGCACGACATGGGCATTTGACATGACTTTCGTCTTGCCCATGTTCATTTTAAGGCCCACCTGTTGGGAAACCCTGTTGAGATCATCGAGCATTGTGCTGAGCTCTTGCAGCGATTCTGCCATGACTACGATATCGTCGGCAAATCGAAGGTGAGTGATATACTCGCCATTGATGTTAATGCCGAATCCTTTCCACTCCAGCAACTTGAAGGCATCCTCCATTGCAGCGGTGAACAGTTTCGGGGAAATTACGTCCCCCTGTCTCACACCTCTCTGCAATGGAATTGCCCCCGTGCTCTGTTCATGTACTCGGACCGACATGGTGGCGTTTCTGTATAAGCACTTCAACACTTCAATGTACCGATAGTCAATGTGGCACCGCTGCAGAGATTGCAGCACTGCCCAGGTTTCGATCGAATCGAAGGCTTTCTCATAGTCCACAAACGCCAAGCATAGTGGCAGATTATACTCCTCGGTCTTCTGTATAACCTGCCGCAGCGTATGGATGTGGTCTATGGTACTGAAACCTTTTCGGAAACCGGCTTGTTCGGGAGGCTGGAAGTCATCAAAACTGCGCTCGAGACGATTCGTGATGACCCTTGAAAACAGCTTATAAACATGGCTCAGAAGTGAGATGGGTCTGTAATTCTTCAATAGGGTGTTATCACCCTTTTTGAAGAAGAGCACCACCTCACCTCTGTTCCACGCTTCCGGCGTTGTGCCCTCGAGTAAGACGGAATTGAATAGCTTCTGAAGGACTTTAAGTACCGGTGTGCCACCCGCTTTCAGAAGCTCTGTCGTAATTCCGTCCCCACCCGGCGCCTTGTTATTTTTAAGCTGTTTCAAGGCCATCCTAATCTCGTACAGGCTGATGTCCGGGATATCCTCGGTATAGTGTCGGGTTAGTTTGGCTCGCGGGTCTTTGTCAGAGCCAATGGTAGGTATAGTTACCGAGGTGTATAACTGCCGGTAGAACTTCTCGATCTCTCTCAAAACCTCTGGCTTAGTCGACGCTACACTGCCGTCCTCGGTCTTCAGCTTCATAATACGACTTTGCCCAATAGACTTGTCTCTTGCGAACACTTTGGAGCCTTGGTTCCGCTCAATCGCCTCTTTAACACCGTTGGTGTTAAAGGTGCGGATATCGTGACGCAAGGACTTCCATATCCGTCTATTGAGCAGTCGGTATGCTTCAGCATCACCGGAGGACTGCAGCGTCATGGCGCGTCTTTCTGCCATGAGGTCGAGAGTGTGATCGGAGAACTTTTTTGGTCTACCTTTACGGTGGGACTTAAAGAACTTAGACCCAACCGTTTGGACAGTTTCTACAAACCTACCATTTAAATCGTCCACAGATACGCAATGTTCTAGGCACTCGAAGCGGTTTTGGAGTTCGAGTTGAAAGCTCTCGGGGTTTTGGATATAAGCACTAGAGGGCCGGAGCGTAGACCTCATCAGACGAGACCTCTCAACTTTGAGATTAATATTCAATGTGCCTCTTACCATTCGGTGATCACTACCGGTTTTCACCCTGTGGATCACAGAGACATCATTGAATATTTGCCTCCTATTGGTCATGATGAAGTCAATCTCATTCCTCGTGGAACCATCGGGACTCATCCAGGTCCATTTCCTGTGAGGCGGCTTTTGGAAAAAGGAGTTCATCACGAAGAGTCCCTCCTTTTCCAAAAAGTCGGCCAGCCTCTGTCCCCTGGGGTTCCGTTGCCCATATCCAAATTGCCCCACTCTCAACTCACCATCGCATCGAGTGCCCAGCTTCGCGTTGAAGTCCCCCATCACAACAGTGAAGTGTGTCTTCGAGGTATGTATGGCCCTACTTACGTCCTCATACATACTCTCTACTTCATCATCTGGGTGTGTCGAGGTCGGTGCGTAGACCTGTATGACCTTCAACGAATACCTCTTGGATATTCTGAGTATAAGGTACGCTACCCTGCTCGACACACTTTCGATAGTTACTATGCTGTTAATGAGGGACCTGCGGACGAGAAACCCGACACCACCTTGAGACAGATGTTCGCCTTCCCGGTAGTAGAATAAGTTGCCAGATTTCAGGGTTATCGTGTCCTCACCCTCTCTTCGGACTTCTGATAGACCCATGATATCCCAGTGCAACTTATCTATTTCTTCTTCCAGCTCAACAATCTTTTCGTCTGCCCTCAGTGTGCGTGTGTTATACGTTACCAGGGCCAGTTTTCGTTTGGGGTGGTAGCCGGATCCCGTCCGGTGATTCTTAGCACCCCCTGCCCCGCCGTTACCGTGGCCGCTACCATGACCAGGAATAGCGGGGCTGCCGGGAACTGGGGGCCGGTGCATTAGTCGTGTCGTCATTTTTGGGGGGAATTTGCCGATACTCACCACGCTTGGCAGGCGTGTTGGTGAGCGCAGTAATGCTTCTGTTCAGCAAAGGGACGCTGCTGCCCATCCCTTTGGTTAAGAGTCCCTTAGTCGACTTTTACGACCTCCACGGGAGGTTTTTATTACTTGTGAGTACCCGATATTTCGGCGCTGTTGCAAGCGCCATGTTCACGGATAAAATAGTTTATTAAAAATAAAATAGTTTATCCGTGGTAAATATCCCGTTTTTAGTTCCAATCATAGTGTCAGTGACAATGTCAGTTTGAAAACTTATATTTTGTTATGTTACATTATAAGCAACTGTTTCATACCGTGAATCGAATGAATTGTATTACTATCGCGTGTAAGTGCCGTGTAACTAACTGCTGCCAATCTGAAGCCGGTCTACTTTCCGCGCTAGATTATATGTATGTCAACCGAGGATGATTTCACAATACGTCACAATTTAGATGTCCAATTATTGGTCCAATCAATATCGCCAGTGTGGGAGAGTACCAAGATTGATAGCTATTTTTAATTTACTTGTCAAGATGCTAATACAAAGCATATAAGACAGATCGTATAGAATTTGGCATTCGTTTTTTTTTATAAATGCGAAGTGACATAAACTCCTTACATTGGATTCTAAATTCAAATTGGAACGCGACTTGAAAAAGCTAAAATGCCAACCATTCACTACAAAACAAAGAACAACATTTTCTAGCATGTCACTATTCTATCTGCTCTATTTCTTAATAATATTAGCCGTTATGTTGGCAATAGTACATTTTGTTCTTACGGAACAATTGCAATCATAAATAACATTGCTATTGTGTGTACTACCATCTTGACCAGTCTCATCTGAGATTACAAAGAAAAATCCGGACACACGGTGTGACCAGCCAGGTTTCTCGAAAAATTGCGATAGTCTCCCACACACGGTGAATGTTTGTGGGACTATAAAGAATGTCTCACGGCGACTGTGGAGCCGTTCTTGCCCACTCCGCCGGTCACGATGGCGGCGGCCAGAGCGCCTACCGTGAGGAACGCACCGCCGACGGCGACCAGCGCCAGCGAGTAGCGGACCTCGAGACCACCACCGACCTAATGCGGATGTGCGTTATTTGCGAAGAACACTTTGCACCTAACACAAGAAGGTAAGTTCCGCCGACTAGAAAGGAGAACACGAAAACGAGAAACGATGCAAAAATATCTACGACCACGCAAAAGTTCAAAAAGGGTAGAAAACTTAAAAATAAACCGCAAATATTAAAGTAATTTTTAACTTGAAAGCAATAAATAAGTGTGAATGATTCAAAAGCAATAATTCGCATTTTTCTTCAATTGACTTTACTGAGTATCCAATTCTAGTTGGCAGAACTAAAAACAGAATGTGCATTGACCGACTGGACAAAGGCGCTGTGGTAAGATTTAGGTCCGGTGGAGTCCATTTACATCTGTTCATGGCGTTGTAACACCGACAGATCACGACTATAGCGTTCATGTGGGTATTTTTAAACATCACCTAATTATTTTTATAATCATTATCAAGATGTTTCGTTTACAAAATTTCGTGAATAAATTGAGAAGTTGACGTATTGCAAATTTTATAAAATAGGCATCTAGTATGCGGCGAATAAAGGGCTAACTCGATAGGTAACTTATTATGGTATACCGCGTTTTATTATCGAGTTAGTCTTTTATTCGCCGTATAAATTTGTCAATGTAGATGTTTATATTGATATATATAGTTTGCTGCATGTCCACTTGACAACTTATTCACGCGATGTACGGATATGCTGGCTGTCATTTAGTAATTTTGTTAACATTAATAACAAATAGTATTGTGTAACAGACAAAAAACTACGCATTAAGTATATGTATTTAAAATAAATCTCGCTTTCAACTTTGAATTTGTGTAACGAATCTGGAAGTACTATTTTTTTTAATACAATTATACGGTTTGTCAAAACGAGTGCGTAATTCTTTTGTGTGTACACCAACAAATATTTGTAAGATAATATCAATATTGACGTTCAGACTATCACATTAAAACAACTTGTTTTAAATAAATACTGTGTTAAACAAATAATAACTAAACATCGGACAACACTGAGTTAACAGTTGTTACATTATTTTACGTGTTGTTTAAACCAGGGTTCCGTGCTAAATGACTTTGAAGCCTGCTTTTGTGGCAACTGTAGATCGACACCATTTAATACATAAATAAGTTTAGCGCGGACGAACTAAACAAAGATTTCACAGTTCATAATACTAATAAATGATGTTAAACAGATCTTCGGTTCGTCTGTTTATCTAATAGTTTCAAAGTCATTTTGCATCGGCAAGCCATACATATACCACGTAGGCATAGACTACGTTACCTGAGTAGCCCAGAAGCTAGGTCCCAGCGTGGCGGACACGAGGTGGATAGCCATGATGGAGTACTGTGCCTCCGTCACGTCTATCCGGCCCATCTTGAGCGTGCCGGTGACGTACGCCTGCCAGTGCGCGCAGTAGAACAACGTCATTGCGCAGAAACACTGGAAAATAAAACAGAACCTATAAAATCTATATAAGTTTGCGACATGCTGATTACGTATGTCGCAAACGGTTTGCGACAGGCGTAAATCGCGCAAACGCCGCTGTCACATGTCACTTTGGTATTTTGGTAAGTGTTTGCCGATAGCGATTAAACAGGCGAAGATCTCTCTGACGGACGATCAATGAAGTAAATAAATGATTGTTTTTAAAAAAACACGCTTTTATAGATAACCGAACTAAAAAGTAGAAAATAATTTTCTATAAGTTTAAAATAACAATAGAGTGATAAACAAAAAAAAAACATTTTATTGTAAAAAGCGTAGGATGGTTAATTGTAGTAAATATTTTTGTGAATATTTGTAAAAGTAGCGTCACCATGAAAATATCTGATAAAGCACCCCACGCTTTTTTACAATAAATTGTTTTTTCTTAATCCCTCTATTGTTATTTTAAACTTATTGAATATTATTTTCAACTTTTTAGTTCGGTTGTCTACAAAAGTGTGTTTTTTAGTTTTTTTAAACTATGATTTATTTTCTATTTTAGTGCGGCTAACTACAAAACCGTGTTTTTTTTTGACATTTCAATAACTCCGGGTGGTAATTATTGACCCAAGCATCTTCCTTTCGACGTATAAGTAAAAAAATTCTCCCTCCATTACGGATAAAATCATCTGAAGAATGAGACACTATTCGAGTCTCATCGCACTCTTGCCGCGGAAAATTGAATCGACATCTTAAGTATTCGTTTTGTGCAAGTTTGTGTATGTCGATGAATTTGTCATTTTTTCCGGGTATCAGAGATGAAAAAATAATCCGCTAATCCTGAGGATCCTGGCAAGGATATTGGGACAAACTATTTAAATTATTGCATGGTCATCGGTCCTTGATAAGTGCGCAAAGTTTAAAATCAATCCGATATTTTGAAGGTTATGAAAATCGAGTTCAAAAATTCCGTTACATAGCTACATACCAAGCTAATAAAATAGTACACACGCCTTTCAATTTCAGGCGATTCGCCCCCGAGGGATCCGTGGCTGCGCGATAGCTGCTGTCGCTGTTTTTAGCTAAAACGGCCTATTCAAAGCACTGCTTGCAGGGCCTTACGTGCAGTATCTCTGCCGTATTGTATAGTGTAAATACGGCCAAGATACTGCATGTAGGGCCCTGCAGTCAGGGTTTTGAGTAGGCCGTTTTATCAGGGAGCCGCCATCTTGCGCATCAACTGACAGATATTTTGGTGTTAAATTTTTGTGCTACATCTGTCTCGTCTGACTGTCATCGCACAGAAGCACTCCTAGCAATATAATGATTCGGTTACGTTACATAATTATCTGTAGCCCTAGCACGAACAACTTGCGAGAAACTATTCTTATCGTAACAATATCAATAAAAACTCTGGTGAATATTAAAATCAAGCTTGTTTAGTGTAGTGTAGACTTTTTAAGAAGTTTAGACTCTTTCCTCCTGCGTTGTCCTCACATTACCATCATTTCGAGAACATTGTACCAATATGATTTAAAAAGAGTAACCATGGAGTTTCTTGCCCGTTCTTCTCCATAGGAAATCTACACCTTGGAACGAGGCAACTAAAGTCTTGACTATTCATAAGTGCCTATAAATGGTTTTAAATGAATAAAAATATTTTTATCTTTTAATGTCGTATAAATATATGCGAATCAAGTATTTTCAATTCAAAATTGACTCACATTAACGTTACGATACGGATACTTTCTCGCAAGTTGTTCGTGCTAGAGCCTTTGGTGTATTCTAATAAACCTATCGTTTGCTGAGTATTCGGTCGTATAACATACAAAGCTTACGGCAATATAATTATATTGAAATTTTACGTATACTTTGAACTTGGCTGGGAATTTCCGACAATTTGGTGGTAGACAATTATTAACAGATGCACTATTGCTTACTGCTTCAAGAGTTAGCATATTTGTGGAGCTTACGTTTTATTTGTTTAATACAACTAGAGGCTGCTCTACTACATAAATATCTGTGTACCTAATAGGGCTTGCAACGGGCTACAATAAATTGCATCTTGCTAGAAATTTAGCTGACTAAGCTCAGCAATACTCTTGCTGTACAGTTATTGTGCCAAAACTGCAGAGTATATTTCAGCAGTTACCACAACAGTATCGCCAGGCAATTGAGTCCCTACATGTTAAGCAACATTCATCATCATCATATCAGCCAAAGGACGTCCACTGCTGAAAAAAGGCCTCCACCATAGGTTTCCACTACGACTGTCTGCTGAGTGCGAGTTTTCGTACTAATACTATCACGTTGGAGTTAACTCTAACTTGTATGGTAACTTGTACAGCGCCTCTGACGGGACGTTTATGAATCGTTTGCTGCCGTGTGTCGTCATTGAGAGGAATTGGCCAGTACGCACCACGCTTGGTGAGCGAACTATGGCTATGGTTCCACAGAAGGGACGCTGTTGCCCATCCCTCGGGTTTAGAGTCCGTTCGTCGACTTACGCACTGGAAAACGCAGCGTGGGACGATCTCCAACGAGGTGGACAGACGACCTGGTGAAGGTCGCTGGGAGTCGTTGGATGAGGGCGGCGTGTAACCACTCGTTGTGGAAATCTAAGGGGGAGGCCTTTGTTCAGCAGTGGACGTCCTGTGGCTGATATGATGATGATGATGATGAAAATAACTACTAGGCTAAAGTTATTAAGAATTAATACGCATGAAAGTTTATCAATAGCTGTCGGTCAGTTGGCCACAATAGAACTTCATAAATATTTATCTCAACATCGTTCATATTCTATTTGCATATCTAACACTGACATTGCCAATCAACCCTAGATTACCAATCAAGACACGTAATTATGAGATTATAGTTGCGAATAATGTCAGCCAAATTTAGGTAAAACTTGAAATAGTGAATCACACAAATTGGCCGGCCTCCAGCGTGTGGCTGTATCCGGGCGCGTTTGTCTGGCAGAACTCCCAAATAAGAACATTCCGATAATGAGTGCCATGTAGCGAACGTATGGAACTTTACATACGCGTAACTACATAATGGATAAGAGAGATCCATGTATTGGACTCATTCATTGCCGTTCTGTCTAATGAGCGCTGCTCAGAGTTCAACGGGAAGATAAAGTAAATGCGTCAAATGTGAAAAACAGTTAGGGGAATATACTTTCGCATTAAGATCAACATATTAGATGGTCATGATCGAGCTAACCAGTTATTATAACCGGTTTTGTCAAGAAGTGAAATCATGTATACAGTACAGTTATACACAAAATATTGGCGGATAAATCATACTACTATAAATGTGAATGTTTGTGTTTAACTCACGCTCACTGGAAGTTACTAATAATAATCGAATCATTCAATTATTCCATTTATTGGATTACAATCGAATAAGAATTGGTGTTAATCGATTGTTGGTGGACAGTTCTTCATCGATGTGCGTTTTATTGCCGTCTGGTACCTACCCTGCCCTGTAGAGAAATTAGACGGAAACTGAAATATCTATAATAATGTGTTCAGCAAAATCTTACGGATTTACAGTAGTACAAAATTTTCCGAAATATCGAAAAATCTCTACCTTGACACAGATTTTTAAGCATCTCGTAATGAAAAATTCCTTTTCTAGTTTTTTTTTTTACCTCAAATTATTTGTGAATAGTTACTTTACTCTTTTTTCTTTCTTTAGTCTTTATTCTATTAAAAACTAAAATGTTTTCAAAAAATACAATTTTTATTTAAATTTTCACAGTACAATTTTCTTATCGCTTAACTTTAAGCTACAGTGGTGAATTGAACTGTAACTGTAAATCCGTAAGATTTTGCTTAACATATATTGCTTTTTTTGGTAGGTATTGACCCAAGCTCTCACCCCCTGCAATATGTCGTGCTATTTACTGGACACCCTGTATATTATTCTAAACATTATTTATTATTAGCAGTGACAGCCTAGTGGTTGAACGCTTGTCTTCCATAGGGAAGGGTCGGAGTACGATCCCGGCCCACACCTGACTTTCGACTCATGCAAGGATCGGAATTTGATCATCATTTGCGTTAACAGTGAAGGAGAACACCGTGAGGAAACCTGCTCACCTGAGGGCTCCAAAATGTTCTCAATGATGTGTTAGTCCACCACCCCGTATTGGGCCAGCGTGGTGGACTAAGGCCTAACCTTCGCGAGAAAAGGCCCGTGCCTAACAGTAGGACAGTAATGGACTGATTATGTTATGTTATTATTCTACCACTTCTCCACCATCTCCTCCCATGGGTGTCGTAAAAGTCGACTAAAGGATTAGCCGGAGGATGGGCAGCAGCGTCCTTCGAGTACATTAACAACTCAACTGCGATCGCCAACCCGCCTGCCAAGCGTGGCGATTATGGCAAAACCCCCCAATGAGCCCACAACACATCATATCGGTGGTAATGGTGATCTTTGGGTCAGGCCTGTGTCCAGCAGTGGACTTCATTCGGCTGAAATGATGATGATGATGAATGGCTTACGACTTTTCTAGGTGTCCACGTTGAAGACGCGCGCTATTTTATTAGATTGTTTGTTTTCATTCGACACGAATAAATCGACAATCGAACACGATTACACAATTGACGATTAATCAGGCTGAATAGATTCTAATGAAAGGGTAATGCCCATTTGCTAATGAGGGTATGGCCTCCACTCGTATAGTTAATGACTCCATCAATTTTCTCGATGCCTGCCAATGGCACGGTTGGATAAAACAAAATTGTATTGTAATAAGACCAAATTAAATAGCTCTTGATACCAGTAACCAAAGATTTTAATCATTAAATAGCCCTTATGGACAAAATCGGTGGCATGTTATTTAGCGTGGGCGTAGATTACTATCACACACATTTATCCTAAAACTACATTCAGTAGCATAACCACGCACGGCTTTGTGTCGATAACTTGCGATGTCACGCGTAATCATTTCCGCACTGTGTCGATAAATGGATAACATGTAGTTCGGACAATGGATTATCGTTGTATTCTTGACGAAGTACGAAACTGTGTTTGTCACTGCCCTTCTCATAAGTAGGCATTATAGTAGGTAAATAATTCTTCGTATTTTTTCTCGGTATATATTTTACAATATTTTGTATTAATCAAAATTATATTCTCAATGATTTTAAAAGAGTATCCATAGAGATAAAACCGATATTTTCATGCATTAAAATCAATAGTTTTACTAAACCAGAGCGCCAATTCTTGTTGTGTGTGGTGCCGGCTACAATTGCTGTGTGGTGCCGGCTACGAATAGTTCCAACCCATCTCGTCCCGTAGGTGTCGTAAAAGGCGACTATGGGATTAGCCGGAGGATAGGCAGCAGCGTCCTTCGAGTAGGTACATTAACAACTCAACTGCGATCGCCAACCCGCCTGCCAAGCGTGGCGATTATGGCAAAACCCCCCAATGAGCACACAACACACCCAGATTGGTCGTTGTAGTGATCTTTGGGGGAGGCCTGTGTCCAGCAGTGGACTTTATCAGGCCGAAATGATGAGTTCTTGCCATTTAAAAATCTTCTAAATCGTAAATTCCCAATGATATTATACATTAAAAGAAGTAGATATGTTACACGCGCACTAAAAGTAAGAACCAAAACTCCCCCAATTGTAGCACCTCGCAATCAGTTCGCCCAAGACAGGACAACGAGCACACACTGTCGCAATCTGAACACATATATCCTATCACAGGTGCGACAAAGACATCGAGTACACGTGTTGTCATTTTAGATAGCTATCTCTTTTACTCTCGTAGTTTTTGTATCTTCTTTCTTACAGCATAAGTGTGCAGTTTTATAGCTTTATACCTACATACAGCGAGACTGAGTTTTGCGCGCCATTTAATATGGACGTAACATATCTATGGTATAATATCATTGCTTTTTACTAAATGCATATGAAAGTATATACGGTACCTACAACAAAAAAACTATTTTTATTTTTCTTGTTTGTCTATCTGTTCCGTTAATCTTTGAAACGGCTGGACCGATTTCTACGGACTTGCACTGGCAGATAGCTGATGTTATAAGCTACTTTTATTTTAGAAAAATAATTAAGGTACCGTACAAAAAAATTAAAAGCCATGAAATCCATATATATAATATATATATATATACTCTATGTCAAGTGTCTATGCCCAAGTACTTTAAATTATTTATAAATACATAGTGCAATTTCTTTTAAATTAAACAGCGGGTGAAACCGCGGGTCCCAGCTAGTTAGGTATATAACTACACAGGACACACATAGAACGACGCTATAGGGATTTCTTTGTTTATTTTATATATATTCCCTACGGAAACATAAATTTACTTGTTGATCAATTACGTATAAAATATTTAAGATGCCCCTAGGATTTCTCCTGTGTCGTGGGATCGTTTGCAGACACAAATTCCACACACAATACACCCATTTTATTATCTAAAGTACTAGTTATTAATATAACAATTTGTCACGACTACTCGTAACATATTGTAGGATGATAATTATGTAGATTACATCTACTGATAATTGTCCTCATAATATACTGTTATGGCATAAAATACTTTCCTTAGTCATCCTTGTGTGACGGATATGGCTCTATTTATATACAATCGGGGGATTCCCTAAAGCGACTGCCTAGCAAGTACATATATGTACCTATACCCATCCTAGACTAGACATTTTTATTATGAGGCTAAGGCAGATAATGCTGTAGAGCCTTAGAACTGAAACTGCTGAATTATCGTCGCATATAACCTCCTCTGTGCCGTGTGGTGCCGGCTCAGAATACCACCACCCCATCTCCTCCCGTAGGTGTCGTAAAAGTCGACTAAGGGATTAGCCGGAGGATGGGCAGCAGCGTCCTTCGAGTACATTAACAACTCAACTGCGATCGCCAACCCGTCTGCCAAGCGTGGCGATTATAGCAAAACCCCCCCAACACACCCATATCAGTTGCGTTGTGGTGATCTTTGGGGGAGGCCTGTGTCCAGCAGTGGACTTCATTTGGCCGAAATTATTATAACCTCCCTGATGCTAAATTTGCTTTTGTATGACCAATCTCATCTTAATAACACATAGTTTATGCCACATAGAAAATTATTATGAATTGCTAATTATCTATTTAGCTATTAATCTTTAATAGGTGGTCCACCTATTAAAGATGTTAACGACCGAGCTGTCAAGTGGGGGATATTGAGCCGGGATCGGCCAAATCCGGTATCCGCCATACTGACAACAGCCGGGATTAATCATGAATAACAAAGCATATCCTGACTCGGCTAGGTGCGCTAGGAGTCACTGATGACACGATGATAGTTAAGCAATGATAAGATCATATCGCTGCCCTATGATCTCATCATATCATATCAGCCAAAACGTCCACTATTGAACAAAGGCCTCATCCATAGACGACCGGCATTGACATTGCAGTGTCGTCGTATTAGGGGGAATTTTCCATTGCCACCTCACCACGCTTCGCAAGCGGGTCCCTATGTGCATATGATCCTGGGTCTCTATGGTCTACTGCATAACAATCTCAGCTTTTTAATGTATCACACACAAGTACATTCCGTGTGGTGTCCGGATTAAGAATATAGCACCACTCCATCTCCTCCCATGGATGTCGTAGAAGGCGAAGGGAATCTAAACTAGAGGGATGGGCAGCAGCGTCCCTTCTGTGAAACGGTAGCCATACTGCGCTCACCAACCCGCCTGCCAAGCGTGGTGAGTATTGACAAATACCCCAAAATTAGGACACAGTTGTGAAAATCTGTGGGGGAGGCCTTTGTTCAGCAGTGGACGTATAAATGGCGGATATGACGTAACATCCACGTACCTGGAAAAACATCCACGTGGGGTACTCCCCAAGCTTCACAGCTATGCAGGCGCCAAGCGCGATAAACACGGTCGATATGCTGTCACAGCCGTGGTCAAACAGTTCGCCCAGCGGCGACTGGCTGCCCGTGCGACGTGCCTGCTTGCCGTCTATGGCATCTAGGCTCTGGTAGATGAACACCCCCAGCGCGCAGAGTGCGCACGCCCATCGCGGCGGGTCCTGCCGCGCGTCGGGACTGAACCTGTCACGTAGCAACAAGCGAAATTTAATTTTGATTGATGTACATGAGACTACGTCTGGATACACATTGGGCCAACGAATGGGTCTCGCCCGAGCCGTTGAAAGAGGGCTTACTCCCGAAATTAAAAATTGTTTAAAATATAAGTACCTAATTTCAATGTCGTTTAATGTCACAAATAGTGTCCTAATCTACAACACAAACAAACAACGACAAACGTGAACTTATATTGTGATATATACAAGGTCTTAATTTAATAGTCCACGATATTTTGCATGGCGCTATGGTGAACGATGAAGATAATGTAGGTATAAAAAAAAGCTTGTAAATTTGCTGTTTAAAAAATTATTTTATTAAATCATTTATTTCATTACTTCCTAGTTCTCTTAGTTGTGATAATATTCCCATGCATCTAGTAAGACAATGGCGGACAGGGCTGGTTGACTGATTTAGATAGTCTGTAACGTTAAACAAAACAGACGGCGCACGGTAGCGACATCACACAAAAGAAAGAAATGGATTTTTACCATGAGTTTTTTTTGTGTTCGGTACATCATCTTAAGCATTTACTGAGGCACCATGCAAAATATCGTGGATTATTAAAATAAGACCTAATATATGGTTTAAATGGTATTCTGCTAATTAATATTCCCAACACAGATAATAAAACCGTTATTCTCGTCCCTACATAAACGTCAAAAGTGAGCTTGTAATGAGTCTGAGTAGATTGAGATTATAGCTAATGAAACCGAAGTGATCTTTAAAGGCAAGCAAAATACCAATTTTAAATCAATTCGAAACTTAATCTTAGTCAGTCGATTTCGGTCGTAGTGCTAACTTGGCCCTCAGGTTTAACGATGCCAAATGAACTTCAAAAACCCTTGGCTTTTGTAAGGCCGGCCTGTACCCAGCGCGGATGTAATCAATAAGCCACCAGCCTATGGAGCGCAGTACAAATTATATTTATTTATTCATTTGTTATACTCTTTATTGTACACCAATCGGTAAAAGATACAAAAACAGTAGTGCTTAAAAGTACAACCTTGAGCATAACATCCAAGCAAGACCATCGCGAGGGGACGGTTGGTGGCATGATATTAGTACCTAGCTAGATAGATGTGCCCACGGATGTTCCACCCAATTAAGTATTCAATGAAGTGTAGTATCAACATCGTTAATCCACGCATCGCTGTCGAAACAATGTCAGTAGTTAGTGCGATTCAAGGAAAAGTTATGTCAATACGTAATGTATAGTGCGTTTTAAAATGAGATGACACTTGAAGACTTGAATGCGCTATATTTGTGATTAATTTCACCGACCCATAGACGGCGCCACAACTGAATTGCATGCTGCCAAATCCGAATTTATTGCCGTTTTTATGTTCTAAGTTACCTGTACAATAAACAGTTCATAAAATGTAATAAATTTATATCGATTTACTAATTCCGTTTTATAAATTTCAGTTCGGCCAAATGAAGTCCACTGCTGGACACAGTCCTCCCCAAAGATCACCACAACGACCGATATGGGTGTGATGTGGGCTCAATGGGGGGTTTTGCCATAATCGCCACGCTTGGCAGGCGGGTTGGCGGTTGCAGTTGAGTTGTTAATGTACTCGAAGGACGCTGCGGCCCATCCTCCGGCCAATCCCTTAGTCGACTTTTACGACACCCACGGGAGGAGATGGGGTGGTGGTATTCTGAGCCGGCACCACACGGCGTAATGTAACGGTCTTAGCTTTGTCTTAAAGTGTGGCCTTGACTATTTCGTAGTATATGGATCGTAGTAGTAAAATGATGAAATTCGCAGGTAGCGAGTTTTTTTTAATGAAATATTATAAAGAAACGAAACTGAAATTTGTATTATTAAGCGACCCGCTCTGGTTTCGCACGAGCGCACTGATTATCTATAGCCAGATGACTTACATTTTTGATGATTTATTCCTAAAATACAACTATCATTACAGGAAACCCAATTCGATAGTGTAGCTTAAGATTAATTATAACATAAGATGTACAATGTCACCTTCCTGAATTCGCTTTGAAGTGCAAAGATCAATGTTTTTTTATGATATAAAAAAACAAATAATCTTGATTCAATTGCTCAACAAACAACACAGGATCACCCGTTTCTATAATCTGAACATAGCCAGAAAATTTCATCCAGTCGTTTTGCAGTTCACAGGGAACATCAAACACATCGATTTTTATACCTATACTAGCTGGAACCCGCGGTTTCACCCGCGTTTTTGATTTAAAAGAAATTTAGAGTACTTCGACAAAAACCCTTGGAATTCAATATATTTATTCTATGTCAAGTGTACACACAAAAATTAGAATAGTTTTTTTGTTATATGTAACGTACATGCTTTCGTATGCATTTAGTAAAAAGCTGTTATTTTGACATTACAAACAGACACTTCAATTTTATTTATTTGTATAGATGTATACAAGATATAGAAGATTACGATAAAGTTAAGTTTTGGAGTAAACAAACTTGTCAGCAAACAAGTGCAGTTTTTATTGCATTAATATTGGTGGATATATAATGTTGTGTAATAACTTTAAATTATGTGCATCCAAAAACGATATGCTTTTTACGCTCGTTATTACGAATTTAGAGGTACAAAAACAAGATTTTATGAAATTTGAGTAATCTCTCCTCAATGATACAGAATTTAATACTTTCTTGCAAGCATACATCTCATTACTCGATAGCAGTCTATAAGGTCTATGTGCCGTTGTGCGTATTTGCTGGTAGATATAATGAAAAATAATCATTGTCACCTGAGAAATGAACTCCTCATTCATGTAGGAGTGCAAGGTTATGTGTTATTGGCTGTTCCAGGCAGGAAATCCTCAACAAAGATTTACAATAATCATTATCCATAGAATTACAACTGAACACATCTACCGACAATACATAAGAGGAATTATATAGTTCACTTGACCAACCGAATGGAGGCGAATTTCTAAAACCGGCTAAGAATACAAACATCTTTTCCCATGGGTGTCGTAAAAGACGACTAAGGGATTAGCCAGTAGATGGGCAGCAGCATCCTTCAGGTACATTTACAACTCAACTGTGATCCCCGAGAGTGGCGATTATGGCTAAACTGTATTATTAGTACCATACTCATTGTACACAACATAAAATCAAATTGGTGGTTGTTTGTTCTTTGGAGCCTGTGTCCACAGTGGACATGATGATAATATTATATTTATTTTATTCTCAGTAGTGCTGGGACTTTTGAGAACAGACATTTATAATCTTGGACCTATTTATTACCAGCAGTGGACATATTTACATTGAAATAATGATGATAACTAATTTCGCAATAATATTAAATTAATTTTACTGTCAATAGTACTGGGACTTCTGCAAATAGATATTTGTGATCAAGAGCCAATGGGGTATAAGGTGATTTTGCTGATTTCACTTTGTGTTTCACTCTCTAATGTTAATCCCATAATTATCTCTATAGAGGTTATTGAGATTAGGCTAAATAATATGACCTACCCAGTTACCCAGCTATTACAGAACAGATTTATAAATAATCAACCTTAATGAAAACACAATCATACTAAATTATATAACCTCATTCATAATGACAAGACATACAAATACAGGTTTTTTATTTATTTTAACCCCTTATCTACCACATGATACAAATATGGGCAAAAACAACCACTCAGTGGTCCCCAAAGCTTCACACCACCTCCTTTGGTGCCTACCAAAAGAGATGGTGTGAAGAACTAGACTTTTATCCCTTTTTTTTTAAACATTGCTCCACACTAGGGTTTCTCCTGTGTCGTGGGTGCATTTACAGACACAAATTCCACACACAAATCACCCAGACCCGGAAACACTACCTGCAGATCGTACAAATATTTGTTCCGTGCGGGAATCGAACCCACAACCCGGTGCACACTTTTAAACGGATTCTATTGCATATATTTTAGATTTTTGAGTTTCCTGATGTTTCGAATACTTTGCAGCATTTTGGTTGCAGGATGACTACGGTGACAGGCATCACATTACAGATTTTAAAAAGTTATTTTATCTTATCTACTGTACAATTTTAATCAAAAAAATTGTTTTGATGCACGCAGTAATCACTCGCAGTGTCTTGATGTTTCTTAGTGCTGTATGTTGTTAGGGACTTTATTATTTTAACAACTAGATTCCAAACTGGTGGTACCTGCCAACCATCTTCTCTATTAAAATTAGGATGTTTTTTTTTAGCTTTATCATTTTTTTATAAAACATATCTATGTAGCCATAACTAAAATGGTGGCCTAATAGTACAATCCAAATTAATTTACTTTTATAACTGTCTACATATAACAATCAATAGACCAATTCTTTCTCATCTTATTAAAAAAGTCATATCTTTGCTTAGTAACTTGATAAAAATCTCCATTTATCTTATCAAATATCAATTTTGACATGGTCACTTTAAAACTGAAAATCTAAGATTACAGTAACTCTTGCCATCCTACTTGAATTCTACATTAAAATGGATAGTCATCATAGTTGTAATTATAAATAGATGATGAAATTATCTCTAAATAAGAATTAGGAATTCCACTTTAGAATAATCAACCAAGCCAACTATCAGTTACTGCATTTTGTGTACCAGAATGAACAATACTAAATATTTTCTTCGTTATTCGGGTTGGCATATCCTTGCAGCCACAACCAATGTTTGAATTTCATGATACTTAAATAATTTAGCAGCTTCGTTTTCATTAAAGGATTACAAAAAAGAGATTACCCTATCAAGCAGTTTTCACAAGAATTTCGATTAGGTTCAAACTGAAAATTGAAATCAGTTAATATTGAAGTTAGATACAGAAGTTTATTGATAAGGCAGTCTGAGAGACAGCTATAATTTAGTTTTGTGTATCTTATCGCAAGACTTATGGCGCGACGTTGCTTCGGCCAATCGCATGCCAGGTTTGTCATGCATCACAATATGTAAACATGCATGAACTATCTCTACATGGAGAATGTCATTGTTACAAAACCATTACAGTACGACTAAATACCTGCATAGGATTTTACAGTCCGGCAGTGCCTTCGTAACGGCAGAAAATGAAAGTCGTTACGGTCGGGCGAGATCTGTGACACAGTTTCTTATAACGTATTGATATAACCTTCGATGTACTTACCAAACTAGTATGAGTGTGGTGACTATATTTACTATTAAACCTAATATTGTGATGAGATTCGGCGCAAGCCATAACGGCGTTTTAGATACTAGCCAGCACCACCACGGTTGGAGCCATGCATCCAATATACTGGCACTCGTACAAGAATATTTGTGTTCACTTAGTCTTTTTAACTGAGCCGCATTGAGTATTCTCTCTTTGTAGAACTGCATTTTATTTCACTGTCACGACATTACAATACACAATAAATTCTACCATTTACTAAATTCACGATAAAAATTCGCAAAATCGCAGTACAAATCACATTCACATTACATAGTCCGTTCTTGATACCATAAGCAATATGTCAGTTTTTCACTATAAGACACTTTCAACACGCAATGATGTTCTGTCATCTAGCCACGCCGTACACACTACACAGAGTAGTGACGCTACTCAAGTGATTCGTGTAACCTAAAAACAATGTTTCGAATGAAAAATATAGAACGAGTACACGCTAACTCGAGTTATTCACTCGTCACTAATCGAGACAAACAGCTTTATCCAGCTTACAGGCGTAGCGTCTAAAGGTTTAGCAAATTAGTTTTTTTCAATTGTTTCTATTATTAATATTCTTATACCTATTCATATAATTAATGCAAAATTTAACTATGTTGGGTGGTCCTGTAAACATATTCCATTTTATGTCTGTAACTAGCTGGAACCCGCGGTTTCACCCACGTTTAATTTAAAAGAAATTTAGAGTACTTCGACATTTGACACTTGACATAGAATATATACATTTGATTTCAAGGGTTTTATTTTTTTACGCGGAAACCCTAATTATTTTTCTAAAATAAAAGTAGCCTAAGTTATTCCTTATAACATCAGCTATCTGCCAGTGAAGGTCCCGTCAAAATCGGTCCAGCCGTTTTGGAGATTACCCGGAACAAACAGACAGACAGACAGAAAAATTTAAAAATAGTGTTTTTGTTATATGTATCGTACATACTTTCATATGCATTTAGTAAAAAGCTGTTATTTTGACATTACAAACAGACACTTCAATTTTATTTATTTGTATAGATTAGGTTTTATATGTAGACCATATTTGTGAATCTAAAATGAAAATATGATATCTCCGTCCGGAATAAAAAAAAACCCTTGAAATCAATTATTTATTCTATGTCAAGTGTCTATGTCGAAGTCCTCTAAATTTCTTTTAAATTAAACGAGGGTGAAACCGCGGCTCCCAGCTAGTGTTGAATATATATGACCGACGAATTTATATGACGATATCTATACATACTCTATACAAATAAATAAAATTGAAGTGTCTGTTTGTAATGTCAAAATAACAGCTTTTTACTAAATGCATATGAAAGTATATACGGTACCTATAACAAAAAAATATTTTTTACATTTTTGTCTGTCTGTTTGTTCCGGGTAATCTCCGAAATGGCTGGACCGATTTTGACGGGACTTTCACTGGCAGATAGCTGACGTTATAAGAAATAACTTAGGCTACTTTTATTTCAGCAAAAATATTAGATTTCCGCGTGAAAACAACATAACCCTTGAAATCCAACATATATATTCTAGGTCAAGTGTCTATGTCGAAGTACTCTAAATTTCTTTTAAATTAAACGCGGGTCCCAGCTAGTTAAGAAATAAAACTTGATTAATATTATGCTGGCATTTTATTATGCGGATGCCTCAACTT
The DNA here is from genome assembly GCA_947459985.1 of Diloba caeruleocephala. NCBI lineage: Eukaryota > Metazoa > Arthropoda > Insecta > Lepidoptera > Noctuidae > Diloba > Diloba caeruleocephala. Next base: position 1,043,217 of record OX381609.1, read on the forward strand.
AGATGCCAAAAATAGCAATGATTATGACAGGTGAGGTGACTCGAATGATACGAGTGTTCGAGTGACTAAACCGCGAGAGTGGTACACAATAAAATTATTTAATGACACGAATGACTCAAGTGCTGAATCGGACTAAAACAGAGTTGAGATATGTACTTCTCTATCAACTACGAGCCACACGAAAGTCATAGACATTTTTTGATATCGGTACCTTCGTCCCTTTACAGGGCAGGCAAAGGGAGCTAAGCCCATGCAGCCAAGTCTACTATATATTTCAATAAATTAACATTATCCCGTATTACCTTTTCACACCAAAATTGGTGTGAAAAAGTAATTTAAGAGCTTGATGATGGATATTAATTAATCTGAATCTTTTGTCACAGCATTAAATGGAAGTTTATAGAATTTAATATTTATTTACGTGCGTGTGGTGTTCGGATTAAGAATATAGCACCACTCTATCTCCGTCCTCCGACCGTGCACGTCGAAAAGGCGTCTCAAGGCCGAAATTGAAATCAATCTAATCCGAAATCTTTAGATTTAGGATATTGAACTATTTGCATTTATATGTTAGGATCACATTTAAAACAAAAAAATAGACAAATCTTTAATCCAAATATTTTGGATCATCATCTAGATTACTAATTTCAGACATAAAGGACTCTAAACCGAGAGATTGACAGCAACGTCCTTTTGTGGAACAGCAGTCATTCTACACTCACCGACCCGCCTGCCAAGCGTGGTGAGTACTGGCAGTTTCCCCCCAAAACGACTACATGTGGCATTTAACCAGTCTTTTATGGGGAGGCCTTTGTTCCGCAGAAGGCTTCTTTCTGCTAATATGAATGAATGAAAATAAAAAACAAAACAAGTGAATATATTGAGCCCATTTTAATCAATGACACGATAACAATGGCAAATACATTTTCTATCAAAAACCGAAAACGACGATCATGAACAGGTCACAACGTCGACTGGGCACTCCCCCAGCGTGTGCTGCGCCGTGTCCTCTGGGCAGCCTCCGCAGTGATATCAACCGGGCGACTCTTCCCGTATGCGATACAGATACTGCCCGAATCGCCCTTGTGCAGAGAGTATCTGCGTCAACCTGAAGGTGAGGGCGCCATACCAGCTCTCCAGTCACTCGTCCATGTAGGGTCTTACCGCGCCGCTACCGTAGCGTGCCCTAAATGAGTACCATAGTAATAACGCTATGAACTGGGATTCGCCAATCTTCTTCGTCTGATAATTCGTAGGGAATATTGTTTGGATCGCTTGGATTCACTTGCTGATTAGACTTTATGCTTCCAGTAATGTGTAATAGGTACATACGTGTCCTCGGAGTTTTGGGGACAATAGCGACCAAATAAGAAAATAATTTGAAAAATGTATTATCATTTATAATCAATGAAATCGTATTAAAAGGTTATGTCATATCTTTTTCCATTTTTACAGCAGCTTATTTTTCTTTGCTTCAATTTCCAGGCCCATTTTGGAAATGTATAAAAGCTGCCTTCTGCATTTTGTGTATTTACACATACAATTTTTTCCATTATTTATACAGTTTACGACACAAAAAGTCTTGTAACCCATTTCCTTCTTGAGCTCATAAACATAATTTAACGTGGAAATACAAAACAAAGATACCTATGTGTCATTCTCGATATATATCACATTTCTGCCATAGTGTGCGCTGCGATCGATTTGAATGTTACCAAGAATTTCGCATGTAGCGAATACGGGTAAATGCCAATATCGAATTTAATTTAGATATCTTTTGAATTTTACTCGAAAGCGCATGGATCTCTTTAGTCAACTACTTTCTTCCTATCACCTTTATACAGATTATCTTCAAATTTACTGTTAACTTACGTTAATCTACATCTGGCTCTAATATGTGTCTGGAGCAAGAAATACGGACTAAAGGTCAATCTTATCAAAACGCAGGTCATCGTAGTAGGAAATTCTAGAATGATATCTAGAATAGACTGGACGATACTTCCTCAAGTTTCTTTTGAAGGCACTTCAATTACTTTTAGCGAAAATGTTAGGAACTTGGGTGTGATCATAGATATGCAACTTTCTTCTTACTGTAACTAAAACTGTGCTTGCACAATCCCTTTTCCTTCCTATCCTCGATAATGCTGATGTCAGCTTAATGTTACAGAAAAACAATTTGATAAACTTATGCGCCTTATTTTAAAATACCGATGCATTCCACAAAATCTATTGATAAGTAAGGGAACACTACATCTCGTTGAAATTATAAAAGGGTTTGTTGTGTGCTTATTGGGGGGTTTTAGCCATAATCGCCACGCTTGGCAGACGGGTTGGCAATCGCAGTTGAGTTATAAATGTACTCGAAGGATGCTGCTGCCCACTACCCACCTAATCGTCATCTTTTACGACACCCACGGGATGAGATGGGGTGGTGGTATTCTTAGCCGGCACCACACGGCTAAATATATATATTTTAAAAAACGTACATCATTTGAAAGGTACATTAATCCATATGAACATAGATTATATATTATCTGTAAATTAGCTAAAGTTATGATGATATTCGTCAAATAAGGACGGAAAAAGTCCTACCTCTTAATAGTCTCCACGGCGTGCGCTGCGTCAACAGTTAAAGTTGCACGAAAATAATGCAGAGTTGAATTGTTCCGCTTAAAAAGTTCATAAACACGTCCGCGTCTGTAATATCTAGTCTAGTCTATCTTCTTAGGATAACTCACAGTAACCATTTTTATCTTTTAAATTTTGATAAAACTATTTGCGAAGCTGTTTTAGCCGATGTTATGTTAATCTATGTATATCCAAAAATATGTTTTTTTTTTCTTTTATAGAAACGTTGCCCCACGCTAGGATTTCTCCTGTGTTGTGGGTGCGTTTACAGACACGAATTTCACAACAATACACCCAGACCCGGAACAACCAGCAGATCATACAAATATTTGTTCCGTGCGGGAATCGAACCCACGACCCGGAGCGCAGCAGCCGACTGTATCAGCCACTGCACCAACCGTGCCGTTTATTTAACTTATTATTACTTTAACTTTTAATTTATAACAAATGTTTTTGTAATGTTTGTGTGCCTGCCTGCTCGGATAACCAGGGTAAACTTCGTCTGGGCGAATATTGACGCGGAGTTTTTAAACAATAGCAAAAAAAATAGGCATTACGGCTTTTAATTTATGGATTTTCGAAAACTTAAGTCGTACTTAAAAATAAAACATGCATAATTTTGTTATGAAGTTTGTATCGATGCAGTTATATCCTTCTGAGTTCAACTTTTGCTCAAGCGAAGCTGCGGGTACCAGCTAATTATTGTTAGAAGTCATTTACATAAGTACATAGCTACTGCAATAAAAGAGACATTCTACAACAAAAGCTTTATTCAACAATAATTACATTACAGTTAATACAAAGATCTAATACTTTCCAGTCATATGCTACATTCTAAATGAGAATTACCAACAGAATTACTAAATGAAGACAAAATACATTTTGTTACAAAATTATTTATATCTCAATTATTGTACTTGTTACGTTACCTATATTTACTTATCTACAAATTAAATTTAGTACTTACAATATTATATTATAAAATTATTATTAGAGTTCGTTACTTTAGGTATTGCCAGCATAGTAAAATTAAAGCCTTATAAAAATATTTGGGAAAATATTTTATTTTCTATATGAATAATTGTAATAATATAAACAGAGCTAATTAACTTATAAATCAATAACAATTCTGTTAAAGTACTGGTTTTTTTATTTGAAACACATTTCACATTTTGTGGACAACCAAATTACTGTTATCTATTTTTAGCCTGGATTTTTCTGGCTTCGATTCTTTTTTGTAATGTAAGTAACAGAGCACCAAGTACGTTATGTCCAGGAAGCCGTTTTCCGAAGAGCAATCGCTTCACGGAATCATCGTATGTGAGAAGAGCTACCATATTTTGAAGTAGAAATCCTTGGCAGTATTCCAGCAGTTGAGTTGCACCGTAAACCTGCATAAAAACCAACCACTTATAAATCACAGTAAAGATATCGCAAATTTTATCGGTTATCTTGAATGTTTGGACGGTAGACCAATTTTGATTTTAAAGTCATTATAACAGCTGAAGGACGTAAGGGCTCCCACATAGAATTCCTCAATCACCGGTTATAATGGGGCCGGTTGTTTGTTTGTGTCGTAATTGGTGCGAATTTGCCAGTTTTCACCACGCTTGGTAGGCGGGCTGGTGAGCGCAGTTGACTACCGATCCAAAGAATTGGCGCTTCTGCCCATCCCTCTGGTAACGAGCTCCTTAGTTGCCTTTTACGACACCCACGGGAGGAAATGGAATGGTGATATATTCTAAATCCAAATACCACGCGGAAAATGAAGATGATTTAAAGAAGACCTTAAGTTTTAGTCGCAAGATATGAGATCCGGTAGTTTTTTCTTGACTTATGGCGTCAGAGTTTGTTACCTTAGCATGAATGTAGACTGAGACTAGGTTGTGTAAGTCCACGGACTTGGCCGCTCTCGCTTCACAATGCCTCTGTAGTGGCAGAAGCTGGAAGAAGGAAGCAGCTGCTAACACCTCCAGCACGTCGGTCTCCGGTATGTCCAGCCCCGCGCACCCGCCACAGTACAGGTACTTCATCACTTGCTGTACCAATAAAAAATGAGTAATTCACTGATTTCTTTATTGCTATATTTAAGCATCTACATACAATAGGTATAAACACCTACTTAATAATAAAAAACTACTTTTAGAAACAAACATGCTCGACTCGATTCATATTAAGCTATATCCGGCAGCTTTTGTTACAGCCATATGCTGATTTTATTATCCGTTTTTACATGGTACAATGCTTAGAATAGAGAGAAAGAGGGAGCATACATTTAATCAGGTATTAAATAATAAAACAAACCTCAAATATATGATATCGGATGTCATTGATTTGCACGAGAGGTGGAGCAGAATTTGCAGGTGGCAAAGCTTCGTTGGATGATCTTGGAGGAGCTAACATAGCTCGTAAACGTGGAGACTCCGAAACCAGAACTATCTTGTGGCCGTAGAACAATCGACCTTCAACCCTGAGGGACGGAACGAATGGAGATAGTCACAACTTATTAGATGTAGAACAAAATATGTCTGACGAGTTTGTAGTCTTAGTCTTTTATATTTACTTATCATACTATAGAAACATTTGTTGATGTACAAAGGCGAGCATAACTTAAATTTAAGTTTCCTTCCAGCATACCTTTGGGTAAAAATAAAATGAGATTAATATGAAAACAAGAGGGAAAATACAGTCAGATAGAAGTATCAGTACAATTTTAAAGCTTAAAAACATACTAAAATATAATTAAGTATTATAAATTGCACCTACAAAATACTTTAATCATATAAATAACCCTCACACCGGTATTACTCCCTGTTGCCTGTAGTGGTGCCCATTTGGGGAGCCCATCTTGTGAGTAGCGAGTCAGCGTTTAGCACACAATTACATTTGAAAGTGGAAAAATTTACCCCGTTGATTGTTTTTTCTAAGTTTTCACTCTATATAACATCCATTCCTTACAGGACCTTATCATTATAGCTTCCGTCTCATACAATCGGTTCCTAGTTCTACACAACCGAAGACATTTCGGGATTGAGATCACGTAGTGCTGATACCATAGTATTCCATCACATGTTAGACCTCTAAAGGACCTCAGCGTCATGGACCCATGTTCCCTCGTAACCCTATAGAAAGACAGGGTTCACCCTTACATTGGACATTAATCTATAAAAGGACAAAACAAAGGACAAAGGACAGGTTAGAATCGATCAAAACCCTGGCTCTTAGCACTCTTAAAATAGACTGTAAAGAAAGAATTATGTTATTATAACACTAGATAAAGACTGGTGATCTAACATGTTCAACATGTATCGACCACCAATAATGAACTTCAGATTTTGTTGTTTATCGCACTTACTGATGTTATCAAGATCATTATTGATGGCAGCAATAGTTTCAGCAAACTCCCTAACCTTAAAGTAGCAATACAACTGTAAATGGTCTGCATAGAGATGATACTGAGGTGTGTTAACTTTAACTTTATTAATAAAAAAGGAAAAGAGAAGTGGAGAGAGGATGTCTCCTTGGGGAACACCCACAACTTAGATCACACCATTTAGGCTTCATCAGAGCGAACTGACTGCGGGCGACCCAGAAGATAAAAATCAAACAAGCGATTCCAGAAGGAGGGATATTTAGAGAATAGGATTTCCAAGAAGATGTAAAATCAACCGAATTAAAGGCACTGTTTAAGTCCAGTACGACTGGTACTGTAGATACCGTGTTTTATTCCGTGGCCAGTCGAATCAATTAAACAGTGCCATAACAGTGCTATAACCAGGGCAATACCTAAAAAAGTAAAGACTAAGCAGGATATGTACCTAAAGAGAGATAGTAAGACAGTTATTTTTGAACACCATTCTCCAGTGTCTTGGCTAAAATGCGAAGTATGGTTATGGGACGGTATTGGGTTATGGCGGGGGATTAGGTACTTTAGGCAAAGGTGACGTGACCCTTTTTCCAAGCTGAGGGAAAGGAGTTTAACTGAAAGCAAAAATGTTGTATTTTTATTTTTATTTGGAAGCACACAACATTTTCCGTGTGGTGTCCGGACTAAGAATATAGCACCACTCCATCTCCTCCCGTGGAGGTCGTAAAAGTCGACTAAGGGACTCTTAACCAGAGGGATGGGCAGCAGCGTCCCTTTTGCTGAGCAGTAGCAACTCTGCGCTCACCAACCCGCTTGCCAAGCGTGGTGAGTATCGGCAAATTCCCCCCAAAATGACAACACAACATAAGCACCGGCCCCCAGTTCCCGGCAGCCCCGCCATTCCTGGTCATGGTAGCGGCCACGGAAACGGCGGGGCAGGGGGTGCTAAGAATCTCCGGATGGGATCCGGCTACCACCCAAACCGAAAACTGGCCCTGGTGACATATAACACACGCACACTGAGGGCAGACGAAAAGATTGTTGAGCTGGAAGAAGAAATAGATAAGTTGCACTGGGATATCATGGGTCTATCAGAAGTCCGAAGAGAGGGGGAGGACACGATAACCCTGAAATCCGGCAACTTATTCTACTACCGGGAAGGCGAACATCTGTCTCAAGGTGGTGTCGGGTTTCTCGTCCGCAGGTCCCTCATTAACAGTATAGTGGCCATCGAAAGTGTGTCGAGCAGGGTAGCGTACCTTATACTCAGAATATCCAAGAGATATTCGTTGAAGGTCATACAGGTCTACGCACCGACCTCGACACACCCAGATGATGAAGTAGAGAGTATGTATGAGGACGTAAGTAGGGCCATACATACCTCGAAGACACATTTCACTGTTGTGATGGGGGACTTCAACGCAAAACTGGGCACTCGATGCGATGGTGAGTTGAGAGTGGGGCAATTTGGATATGGGCAACGGAACCCCAGGGGACAGAGGCTGGCCGACTTTTTGGAAAAGGAGGGACTCTTTATGATGAACTCCTTTTTCCAAAAGCCGCCTCACAGGAAGTGGACCTGGATGAGTCCCGATGGTTCCACGAGGAATGAGATTGACTTCATCATGACCAATAAAAGACAAATATTCAATGATGTCTCTGTGATCCACAGGGTGAAAACCGGTAGTGATCACCGAATGGTAAGAGGCACATTGAATATTAATCTCAAAGTTGAGAGGTCTCGTCTGATGAGGTCTACGCTCCGGCCCTCTAGTGCTCATATCCAAAACCCCGAGAGCTTTCAACTCGAACTCCAAAACCGCTTCGAGTGCCTGGAACATTGCGTATCTGTGGACGATTTAAATGGTAGGTTTGTAGAAACTGTCCAAACGGTTGGGTCTAAGTTCTTTAAAGCCCACCGTAAAGGTAGACCAAAAAAGTTCTCCGATCACACTCTCGACCTTATGGCAGAAAGACGCGCCATGACGCTGCAGTCTTCCGATGATGCTGAAGCATACCGACTGCTCAATAGACGGATATGGAAGTCCTTGCGGCACGATATCCGCACCTTTAACACTAACGGTGTTAAAGAGGCGATTGAGCGGAATCAAGGCTCCAAAGTGTTCGCAAGAGACAAGTCTATTGGGCAAAGTCGTATTATGAAGCTGAAGACCGAGGACGGCAGTGTAGCGTCGACTAAGCCAGAGGTTTTGAGAGAGATTGAGAACTTCTACCGGCAGTTATACACCTCGGTTACTATACCTACCATTGGCTCTGACAAAGACCCGCGAGCCAAACTAACCCGACACTATACCGAGGATATCCCGGACATCAGCCTGTACGAGATTAGGATGGCCTTGAAACAGCTTAAAAATAACAAGGCGCCGGGTGGAGACGGAATTACGACAGAGCTTCTGAAAGCGGGTGGAACACCGGTACTTAAAGTCCTTCAGAAGCTATTCAATTCCGTCTTACTCGAGGGCACAACGCCGGAAGCGTGGAACAGAGGTGAGGTGGTGCTCTTCTTCAAAAAGGGTGATAACACCCTATTGAAGAATTATAGACCCATCTCACTTCTGAGCCATGTTTATAAGCTGTTTTCAAGGGTCATCACGAATCGTCTCGAGCGCAGGTTTGATGACTTCCAGCCTCCCGAACAAGCCGGTTTCCGAAAAGGTTTCAGTACCATAGACCACATCCATACGCTGCGGCAGGTTATACAGAAGACCGAGGAGTATAATCTGCCACTATGCTTGGCGTTTGTGGACTATGAGAAAGCCTTCGATTCGATCGAAACCTGGGCAGTGCTGCAATCTCTGCAGCGGTGCCAGATTGACTATCGGTACATTGAAGTGTTGAAGTGCTTATACAGAAACGCCACCATGTCGGTCCGAGTACATGAACAGAGCACGGGGGCAATTCCATTGCAGAGAGGTGTGAGACAGGGGGACGTCATTTCCCCGAAACTGTTCACCGCTGCAATGGAGGATGCCTTCAAGCTACTGGAGTGGAAAGGATTCGGCATTAACATCAATGGCGAGTATATCACTCACCTTCGATTTGCCGATGACATCGTAGTCATGGCAGAATCGCTGCAAGAGCTCAGCACAATGCTCGATGATCTCAACAGAGTTTCCCAACAGGTGGGCCTTAAAATGAACATGGGCAAGACAAAAGTCATGTCAAATGTCCATGTCGTGCCCACCCCAATATCCGTTGGGAGCTCAGTTCTCGAAGTTGTTGACGAGTATGTCTACCTAGGACAAACTGTCCAGTTAGGTAGGTCCAACTTCGAGAAAGAGGTCAATCGTCGAATCCGACTCGGCTGGGCAGCGTTCGGGAAACTTCGCAACGTCTTTTCGTCAACAATACCGCAATGCCTCAAGACGCAAGTCTTTAACCAGTGTGTGTTACCAGTGATGACATATGGAACAGAGACGTGGTCACTCACAATGGGCCTCATAAGAAAGCTCAAGGTCACTCAACGAGCTATGGAGAGAGCTATGCTTGGTATTTCTCTACGAGATCGAATCAGAAATGAGGAGATCCGTAGAAGAACTAAAGTTGTCGACATAGCTGAAAGGATTAGTAAACTGAAGTGGCAATGGGCAGGGCACATTGCTCGTAGAACTGATGGCCGTTGGGGCACAAAGGTTCTCGAATGGAGACCGCGCACCGGAAAACGCAGCGTGGGACGACCTCCAACGAGGTGGACAGACGATCTGGTGAAGGTCGCTGGGAGTCGTTGGATGAGAGCGGCATGTGACCGCTCGTTGTGGAAATCTAAGGGGGAGGCCTTTGTTCAGCAGTGGACGTCCTGTGGCTGATATGATGATGATGATGACACAACATTTTGTATTTGTAATGATTTTGATTACCTACACGGGTTGCACCCAACCATGCTACCTCTTGGAGAGGCTGTCAAGACCGACAGTTAACTCCGGCCACACAATTTCATCGATTTGCAAGCATGTAAATACGCAACATTTCACCGATGCATAAGAAGCCGCGATGAGCTCACTAGATGTATTTGTACTTACCTAAAGGTGACATCAGCTAGCGACGGGTTATTGACGTAGGAGGGATCGACTCGAGCCGGTGGCGTGGCGGAAGGTGGAGGGGGCTGGGCGACAGCTGGAACAGCCTCACGTCCGTAGCACGCACAAAGGATATCAGCGAGCAGTAATACAGTGCCCTCCTTCTAAACATAAGGGGATTTTATTAATTCTAAGGCCCTGTCTACACAAACTTCGTCACTCACGTCGCCTTCGTAAACAGGGGCTCCTAATGACTAAAGACCATTCATGACAAAGTATATAGATTTATAGATTTAAGAAAAGGCCCATGCCCAGCAGTGGTACAGTAATGGGCTGATTATGTCAATAGATTTTACCCGCACGCGTTAAACGGAAACTTTCTTATAAAAAAACATATACCATAATAATAATACATAATCTTCTATTATATCCTTGTTTCCGGCGTGCCTTTATTATTCGGCTGGAATGGAACCCCATGATGTGGCTTGCCTTAGTTGGCCGATCAAAGGGTGGTCGCCAAAGCTATATGCTCGGAGATAAAAGTGTCTAATGGCGTAATAACGGGTAAATTCGCTCTGAGTCTCCGAGACGCGCGATGGTGAAAACGGTGCCGCACCTCTCGATACCCCGAGCCGCTCACACCGGGGTTGCTCTGTGTCACCTGTAGTGGAAATTAAGGAGCCCATCTTGTGAGTGGCGAGTCACAGTCTGCCACAGAATTTAACTTATAGGTTGAAAGGCAGACCCCGTTTTTCCCGTTTGTCAATTTAAGTTTTCATTCCATATAACACCCATTGCAATAGACCTCACAATATTAGGACTACCGGGGACAAATCGTGTCTGTTAGTATTTTTTCTTCAATTCCAATTGATTAATTTGTGTATATGTGTTTTGCATAAGTCGTGTGTATGTATGTATCCAATTACATCTAACATTAATTCTCTAAAGGGCCTCTGCGTGATGGGCCCATAACCCGTGTAACCCTATCAAAAGACCGGGTTCCTCCATGCTCACGATACCCGTAAACAGGGACAAATAGGTACATACAACATTTACAACATAATTGTAATAAGTCACATTACCTTGCTGTATCGTAAAATATTGAACAGCAGGGGGAGGCACTCGTAAATGAACTGTTTACTGTAGTGGCTGTCATCCGATGGACACACCTGTAATGAAGGTTAAAAATAAGTAATGTAGGTAGTAATATAGGTTGGGGATCCTTTACAATTCCCCCGAGGGGGTGACCGCGTTACAGTCACCCTCTCAGAGATATGCCTATAGGCGTGGCACCAGTGGGCAGCTCTAGTGTGATAATACGAGGACCTGGAGCCTCCCTTAGGTGCCGAAGATGACCGCTGCAGTGGTTTTAGGAAGGAAGGAAGTTCATGAAGAATTTCCACTGGGCACCAAAAATAAAAATAAGGTACCTATATTAATAGGTACCTGCCTACATTTTAATGAATAATTATTGCAAACATTTTGCTACCTGTAAAAAGTCTTGCAAAAGTTGGTCGATAACATTATCGAGCGCTGCATCTGCAGCGGCAGCAAGAGACAGTGTCCACGCATGCAGCGACCACGGGACACCCAGTGCGTGTAGTTCTAATGTAATGTCTGTAAAAACATTAAAAAGAATTAGTTACTATTACAAAATATATATACATATTTACTATCAATTTATTTGTTTAAAATTGAAACTATACATAAAATATACGACTAAACTATCTTTTTTTAACACCTGCAAAGGAAACAAATTTCAAAGATCTATTAATAATATAAAAAATTCCACACAATTGACGACACCATCTCATCCCGTGGGTGTCGTAAAAGCCGATTAAGGGCCGATTAAGGGCCGATTAGGCGGAGGATGGGCAGCAGCGTCCTTCGAATACATTAACTACTCAACTGCGATCGCAAACCCGCCTGCCGAGCGTGGCGATTATGGCAATACCCCCAATGAGCACACAACACACCGATGCCGGTCGTTGTGGTGATCTTTGAGGGAGGCCTGTGTCCAGCAGTGGACTTTATTCGGCCGAAATGATGACGACACTGATATAAATACTATAAATAGGTATCATGGCGACTGAGAAGCGCCGAGCGCTAGGTGGAGAAGGCCGACAAGTCACGAGGCTTGCCCAAAGGCACGTCGCGACGAGGTAGGAACATAGGCGTAGCAAGGGAAGCAGGCTGGCCTGGCCTAAGCAGGAATTCTTCTATCCCACCCTAGCACAAGTTTCAATCAGGCCTGTCCCGCCCCGCCCGCCCGTAGATATGCGACATAGGCGAGGCAGTAGATGTTTAATTTTTGTAATCTATAAAAATGTTGTACCTAGTCCTCAAAGTACATCTCCGCTGCCAGCTAGTAACGTTTCCGGAAAACTGGCAGTATTGCCACGTTGAATGGCAAAGTTACCATTATGGCCAAAGAAAAGTAGAGAACCGCATAGTAGTAAGTCTTTTCTTTCTTTCTTTTAAAAAAACGATGCCTCACACTAGGATTTCTCCTGTGTTGTGGGTGCGTTTACAGACATGAATTCCACACACAATACACCCAGACCCGGAACAACTATTTGCAGATCATACAAATATTTGTTCCGTGCGGGAATCGAACCCACGACCCGGAGCGCAGCAGCCGACTGTATCAGCCACTGCACCAACCGTGCCGTCAAGAAGGTGCCGTGATGTTGGCAACACAATACGGAACTATCATCGCCATGTGCATCGAGGAGTAAAGGCCGCTATCTTTGACAGAAATTCTTATATATGCAGGTATAGCGAAAAACCGTACGACGTCGCCGACATTTTTTGTAGATTTTTTTTCATCACTGTGAAATGTTTTATGAATAATCGATTCGAATCGAAAAGATTGTTTAATCTTAACACCGAACAATGTTGCCGTTATACATGACATTGGCGAAATTGGGGAAGATACTCTACAGAAGTTATAGGTAATAACATAACAGATTTGACGTTGAAGTAGGTATATTCGCGGATTAGGTCACTACAATTCTAAAGGTACGATATTTATATCGAAAGTGGAAAACTACTAACTACTTTCATACAACGAAAAAACGTTTATACTATATACCTAATTTAGCGCTATATAAAGATTAAAAAAATGCTATGTTGACCAACATTATATTCATATATACTGAATCAAAAGTAAAAGCTAGCAAGGTGAAACAAATCTTATAGTTAATAGGTATTAATAATAGTTCTCACCCAAATGGTCCGTCTCAGCGGCACAGTACATGGCATCGTGCAGCGCCCGCTGTTGCTGCTTGGTGAAGGCGGGGGTCCTGGCGGGCGGCGCGGCGGCGCCCTCGGCCAGCACCTCCTCCAGCGACAGCACGGCGCCGGCGCCGCCCCCCCGCGCGCCCCCCCGCACGGCCGCCCGCAGGCACGCGCGCCGCCCGTGCGTGCAGCACACCGCCACGGCACTGGCGACATCACATGCATTCATTAAAGGAGGCTACTCAAAGCACTGCTTGCAGGGCCCTGCATGTAGCTCCTGACGCAGGGTGTTTTGCTCCACATGACCCTAAACCATTAAAGATGTCAACGTGTTTCTGCCAGATCAAGGAGGAGTTTTAAAATGGCGCCAGCTTTGAATAAACATTAACAAGTAGCAGAGGCCTTAACAGTTTTATGCTGCATAAAAATAAGACGAAAGAGAGCTTTGGTGCAAAAAATGCCAAATACGTGACAGGCACACAAATATTTTTTGAGAATTAGAACTTAAAGATTTTTATAAATTGGCCGAGATAACGAAATAGGCGCTCTGAAAAAGGCCACAGACCGCACGACTACTCCATGGAAGCGGCGATCTTCTCTCGGTCTCCCGAGATTGGGTAGCCGCCGATGCAAGGCACCCACTACCCTCTCGATCCGGGAGATAAGGTGCTTGAAGTATTTTCTCTTTGAAGCCCCAGCGACTATCCAAAGTAAGCTCCGAGCTACTACATGTAGTCGTATCCGCTATCTTTCTTGGCGTCTTAATAGTCAATGGAACCATAGCACCTCGGTTTTATGCTATCTGTAGGCTCAGTGCAAGGATTTCAATCAAGACTATTGCCACCCTTTGCTCGGCAAGCTGGATGGACTCCCTGCTGGCCAACGTCAGAGTGCCTTTAGTCGATTATAAGTCGATAATAAGTCGATTACAATACAAGTTAAAGGACACAATTTTTTTTGGAATACTGGTAAAGGTTCATCTCAGTACCTCTTCGCTGTGCAGAGAGCACAGCACTAACTTTCATCTGGCCCTTGCCATTAAAGCCACCATTTTAGTTTATGACGTGAACAATTATTCACACTGAACTGTCTGTGTGTGAGCGGACACTAGCAGATTTTAATAGTCAATTGTATACTAGAGTTTAAGTATTGCAATTATCAGTTGTGCCCACCTGTAGCACCCATACTGTGCAGCAGGAGAGTAGCACAAGGCATCGTTTAGCTGCGTGGAAAGGAACGGATCTGCACCATGAGATAACAGCAACTGTACCAGCTCTAAATTACCTACGCCGCACGCCACCTGGAAACCCAATATACATTTAAAGTTATTATTCTGACTTCTTCTTTTTCGTGTAGCTTGGAGAGAAGAGGTCCCAGTTGTTCAAACCACCCAAAGGCCCCCGAATTGGCTTAAAGACTATCGTCTAATGACCACAACCGGGACCTCTGAAGCACGAAGACGCTCTGTTCAAATACCACTTTACCGATCCATAGATTGACCACGCCAAATGTGTCTTAACTTCATAAATCGTTTACCGATCGTGAATGCAACTGCCCATTTTTGTGACTAACGACATAATCGTTTCGGCCGAATTTAGTCCACTGCTGGACACAGGCCTCCCCCAAAGATCACCACAATGACCGATATGGATGTGTTGTGGGCTCATTGGGGGGTTTTGCCATAATCGCCACGCTCGGCAGACGGGTTGGCGATCGCAGTTGAGTTGTTAATGTACTCGAAGGACGCTGCTGCCCATCCTCCGGCTAATCCCTTAGTCGACTTTTACGACACCCACGGGAGCAGATGGGGTGGTGGTATTCTGAGCCGGCACCACACGGCGTAATATCAATTTGTAAAATGATATAAATTTTAACAAATATGACACAAAACTGATTCATCATCATCGCACAAAGTCACGCCACAGAGCACGATCCTTGGCTTTCTCATCCAATTCACGCCAGCCACCTTGCGAAGACCATCACTCCACCGAACCTGAGGGCGCCCTGCACTACGTCTGGGAAATTACGTCGAGTGTTTCTGTCCTCATGTGTACCTGTAGAGGCGTGAGGGTGCACACGTCGTCCCCGCGGGCGGGCGCGCCGTCGGGCCGCGCGCCGGCGGCCAGCAGGCGGCGCACGCACTCCGCCGCGCCCGCGCCCCCCGCGCCGCCCCCCGCGCCGCCCCCCGCGCCGCCCCCCGCGCCGCCCCCCGCGCCGCCCCCCGCGCCGCTGCACGCGTACACCAGAGCCGTCCAACCTGTTGCCAAGAAGACCTATCTTGAAATTTCAACAACATTTTTTGCCAGTGGCAGATACTTGCCGCCAAGCAGTAGTATTTAAACTTAAGACATTACTGCATATCGGTCGGCACTGTAGCTAGTAAAATTACTGGGCAGAAGTTGTCGCGGAGTGCCTCCCTCCGTGTTCCTTCCCGGTTAGCTCAACTAGGAGGCTCTCTCCACGGCAACAAGTAACGGAGTTCAGAGGGCCAATTCTCGTAATTAATTGACACCATGACTGAAACTTGACCGAACTGAGATTAAATTATGAATTGACCGAAAAAATGGTATTCTGCTACTCTTAAAGTTCAGTCTGATTTCGGTATAATCTCGGTCTAGTCTCATTTCGATCTCAATTTTGACGTTTATCTAATGACAATTTAGTACATGTGACAGTTCGAAATGTTAACAGAATACCGTTTTGACTTCGATCAACTTCGATCCATTTTCGATCTCATCACAGTGTAAGTTCACGTTTGACATTGTTTGTTAGTTTATGAGAATACCATTTGTGACATTTATGACACTGAGACTAGATCGGAACTATATTTTGAA
Organism: Diloba caeruleocephala; assembly: GCA_947459985.1. Classification (NCBI taxonomy): domain Eukaryota; kingdom Metazoa; phylum Arthropoda; class Insecta; order Lepidoptera; family Noctuidae; genus Diloba; species Diloba caeruleocephala. The sequence goes on from OX381609.1 coordinate 1,059,323, forward strand.
CATTTTTAAATTACGAGAATTGGCCTTCTGTTATTGTGATTCAATGAAACGTAACATATATGTTATATAGGTATATTGATATTCACAACTTCAACACTTCTTCATGGTGATGTTTATATATTTCAAATATAGCTTATTATCACAATATTTAAGCTAGTTAAAAATAAGTAACTGTAATATTGCAGGAGACTATTTGTCAGCTGTGTGTTGAACCACTAGCGTTCAGAATCGAATGTGTAATGATAATGATCAAAATATGAACGATTCGACACCACAATACTAAAGTCGAATTTTGATTGAATAAAGAATATCATGAAGTGGACAGTGATGGAGATAAAAGGTATGAAGTCATGAAAGAGGTTGATTGAAATGAAGATGAAGGATGACTTTGTCACAAAGTGACTAAACTAAGTCCCCGTGTGGTATCCTGATTTAGAATATAACACCACTCCATCTCCTTTAGTGGATGTCGTAATAGGTGAATAAGAGATTTAAAACCCGAAGGATGAGCAGCAGCGCCCTTTCTGCGGAACAATTCATATCCTCAACCTCATGGCAGAAAGACGTGGCATGACGCTGCAGTCGTTCGGTGATGCTTAAGCATACCGGTTGCTCAAAAGACGGATATGGAATTCCTTGCTTCACAATATTCGTACCTTTAAAGGGAGAATAGAATGGAACCAGGGCTCAAAAGTGTACGCAAGATACATATCTATTAGGCAAAGTCAGATTATGAAGTTGTAGACCGAGGACGACAGCGTAGTATCGACTAAGCCAAAGGTTTTGAGAGAAGTTGAGAAGTTCTACCGACAGCTCTACACTTCGGTGACTATATCTACCATTCTCTACCATAGGCTCTCACAAAAACTGTGAGCCAAATTCACCCCACACTATCAGATATCTCGGATATCAGCCTGTGCGAGATATCTGTAAACAGCAATAATTTTATTTTTTTCATTTCGGCCGAATAAAGTCCACTCCTGGACACAGGCCTCCCTCAAAGATCACTACAACGACCGATATCGGTGTGTCGTGTGCTCATTGGGGGGTTTTGCCATAATCGCCACGCTTGGCAGGCGGGTTGACGATCGCAGTTGAGTTGTTAATGTATTCGAAGGACGCTGCTGCCCATCCTCCGTCTAATCCCTTAGTCGGCTTTTACGACACCCACGGGATGAGATGGGTTGGTGCTATTCGTAATATGATCGAATTATGAACGAGCTTCTAAAAGTGGAATACCGGTACATCCCCGGACCTTCAGAGGGCTATTCTAATAATCTTGTGTCTGATTTAAAATGTTTATACCTGCTGTGGGCGGCGTATACGCAGGTGGACTTGGTTGCGTGGATGGCGAGCGCGGCGACAGCGGCAACGCGCAGTGAGCTGCGCACGCACCGCCCGTCTCGATGTTAGGATCTGCGCCTGCTTCTAGTAGCATCTGGAAAGAAACACAATATGAATATATATTATTTATGATATAAGAGGCTCGAAATAATAAGAAATTGTAGCTTTAGACATCACTGTGTTGCGGTTAGAAGGGCACTGTAAGCTAGTGATATTACTGGGCATGAGAGTGTAAATATTTTCAGGCTACAAGCCCAGTGTGGTGGCAAGCAGGACTAATCATAGCTTATTATAGGGTTGGCGTGACGCATACTACCAGGTGAATGACTTCCTCGTCTGATCACCTGGCTCAATTGAAAAAATCTGAAATGAAATAATCATTTATTCAAAATAGACTAAAATTAATCATTTTAGTCTATTTTTTGAATAAATCTTCTTATTGAATGTCAACATTAGGCAGCGCCCATATAAGCCCACCCTTCACCGCTTCCTAGTGTTTACGCTAGGGAGAAGAAACGGCACAACAAACTCCCCAGCAACATGTTAGTCTGTCATATACAATATTTATAAATACACGTACACAAACAAATAAAAAATTATAACAATACTAAAATGTACTTAAATGTCAAAAACGTATGTACATAAATTAAATGTCACAAATATAAATAAAAGGTAAAAATAATAATATTAATAAGCTAATGTGAAACATTATAATTTTATAGTATAACCGGCAGTCTTTGGCTGGTATTAAGTATACCAACGTAAATATTACTGTAACCGGTTATTTTTTTCATTGCAATTGTATTCCATTTTACCAGTGTCAAGTTAAGAACTGTAACTGTTACTGTCCTGTAGTTTAAGAATGTGTTATGCAAAGAGAATCATTTTTGTTTTCTAGATTAGGTTAGGCTCAGGCATAAAGTACGTACGTTGTACGAGCCAATAATGCTCATACAGCGGATTGCCTTTATGCGTTCATAATCAATAATTTTAGTCATTAGTGATATATAAATATATCACGTATACAATGATTTTAGTGGTAATCAAAACTCCGTTACGCGCTAATGTATAAAGTCCAACTCAGACTACTAAACATACGCGTAGACGTAAAACAATTGAGATAATAAACTCATAAACTTAATAGTGTATGTGGTGTGATTTATTTACCTACAACAACTATCTACAACTGGAGTATCGTCAACGGCGAAAACCCCTACATACGTATTTTTTTTTTACAACAAATGAGTAAATTCGTCTCACCGCAACAATCTGCTCGTCACCAGCCAGCGCTGCTTTCATGAGTGCAGTGAGACCCGAAGCGTCTGGCGCGTCTATTCCGGTTGGAGGTAGTAATGCTCGTACCCCACTCATTAGTTCTGGTCTACCGCTGAGTAGTGCACGCTGAGCGACCCCCACTGCTGCCCTGCCAAGCTCGTCAGCTGTGCGCGTGCAGCGGGACCAAACTGGCTCTATGGCTTCCTCCAATCTGGGGATGTCAAGAACTTGTGATGAGGTTGCTTGATATTTTTATAATCTTGGGAGGCAGCCGCGTTTGCCGCGTAGCTATCACCACTGGTCATAAACATCCGCAACACCAGAGAAGTCCCTGATGTTTTACTTCCTCGGATGGCGCGGTACTTCCTCGATTGAGCCAGCCCATTTATGAGTCGTTGACATCTAGTGAACTAATGGCTACAGCTAGGCTAAGCAATATCCAGAGCAAGAATATATTGTAAACTACAGCTTTATAACATTCACAGATTCAGATGTGTAAATCTTGATATGTAAATCTTGAACACTCGGGTGTATCGTATGTGTCGTACGATCTCCTAAAGTGGATGTCGTAAACGGCGACTAAGGGACTCTTAACCAGAGCTATAGGCAGCAGCCATTCTGTGCTCACCATCCCACCTGCAATTTTTTCGCACATATTTTTTATTTAAACTGAAGTCTTTTTTCGTATCTATCTATGACACGAATTGTGTTTGTCGTATAAATTAACACGAAAATGCTATAGGGTAGTGGTATTTTCGATTCAAAATTCATTCACATGAACGATACGATACGAATACGATACTTTCTCGCAAGTTGTTCGTGCTAGCGCTACTGTTTCCGTTTCGGCGTCCAAAAGTAAAAGGGTTCGGTTACGTGATGGGGCGCGGCGGGCAGTCGGCGTGCGGCAGCAGCAGGCGCGCGGCCTGCAGCACGTCGTCGGCGTCGGCGACGGCCGCCGCGCGCAGCGCCGCGTGCGCCCGCGCCGCGCGCGCCCACTCGCCCAGCGGCGGCAGCGCGCCCGCGCCGCGCTCGCCCCACAGCCCCGCGCCGCAGCTGCCGCTCGAGCTCGAGTGCTCCAGCTGCAGACAGCGGCCCACTCATCATCACTACTGCGTTTGAGCTTAGCTTACACGTTTACATAGATAGGGCCTATTAAGTTGAACAATTTCCAGTTATAAAGACCTGTCATCTACTCAAAGCCCTGCCTGCAGGGCCCTACATGTTTGCACAACCGTTATTTATTGTTATTAATTGGCTCTGCAAAGATTCACACTATACAATTCGGCAGAGATTGTTTGTCCTACTGAACAACAATTTTGTATAGAATTTAAGTATTTCTCGTAAGTAATTATTCCATATAATCTTTGAGAAATAAAGAACTCTTAAACCGTAGAGACACTGCATGTAGGGCCCTGCAAGCAATGCTTCGAGTATGCCGCTTTACCTAGCGAGCATTGCGTGTGATAAAAAGAGAAAGCCTTAACCGTTCGCGCACGTCTTAAAACGTTACGCGCCTACAGCTATATTATTTACCTGAAACCATCTGGTTAACACACGACGCCAACAGTTTTAACAGAAAGTGGATTATTTTAGTACGAAACGGTGCCATTCGAGTATTTTTCTATAGACATCTCTTTCTTTCATATGACGTTGCGCATGTGCTCGTAAGAGGTAGTAATAGATTTCTTGTTTATACTTAATACTATCCGTCTATAGATACTTGGTATAAGTTTATGATCCTCTACCCAAAATACATAAAACAAGAGGACAACCTTCTATTTCCGAATTGTTTATTTTTATGGAAAGTAATCAAGATAATTTTTTTCGACTTTGCCCCGCACTATCGTTTCTCCAGTGTCGTAGGTCACCCACACCCTAAACAACTACCTGAAGATCGTACAAATTTTTGTTCCGCGCTAAAATTGAACCCACGACCCGGAGTGCAGCAGCCGACCCGTTCGACCACCGACCGTGCCATCAAAAATGTGTCACAAGATGAAAAACTTTTATTGCAAATTGTTGGTTTTTACGGCTGGTGATCAAGGAAATTGATTTTGTTGTAAACGCCACACATTATTTAATTAATTATATAATTTAATGCACGGAAGCGGAAGACTTACAGCTAGAGAACCTTAAGTATAACACAAGCTCAAATCTTCTTAGACTTTATATTATTATATAGTAGAGTAACGGCACAATAAATTATTTACATTACACAAGACAAACCTGTGCAAAATATCGCAGTAAATATATTCTAAACGGCACATCCTACGTAAACAATAAATGTGTGAAGTGTGAATTAGACAATATATTATATAATAGAAAAGCTGTAATTCTTTCTTTCATAAAATTTCTATCTTGTGCTATTTAAAAAACTCAAACTCGGGCACCTTCTTACCGAGGACGCACTAGTTATAAAGAGATCGACAAAATAACAGCTTTTTAACTAAATGCATATGAAAGTATATACGGTACCTACACCAAAAAAGGCATTTGTAATTTTTTGTCTGTCTGTCTGTTTGTTCTAGCTAATCTCCAAAACGGCTTGACCGATCTGTACGGGACTTTCACTGGCAGATAGCTGATGTTATAAGGAATAACTTAGGCTAATTTAATTTAAAAAAAAAAATTAGGGTTCCGTGCAAAAAAATAAAACCCATGAAATCCAATATATATATACATATTATTGGAACTAAAAACGGGATATTTACCATGTTTTTTATTACTTTTGAGTTCCCGATATTTAAATTAAAAATTAAAAAGTAATTTAAAAGTAATAAAAAACATGGTAAATATCCCGTTTTTAGTTCCAATAATAGTGTTAGTGACCATGTCAGTTTAAAAACTTATATATACATATATACATACTCTATGTCAAGTGTCTATGCCGAAGCACTCTAAATTATATATAAATAACCCACTTTCTTTTAAATTAAACGGCGGGTGAAACTGCGGGTCCCAGCTAGTTCAATATATACCTGAGAACATCTCATAAAATAGTACAGCGCTCGTTCAGCAGAGGGCGAAAACGGTGGTAACCGTGGGTGCACTCTTCGCAACACAGCTCGTAACTCCGACGCTGAACCAGCACAAGTCGTCAACAGCACCGATGCAGCCGAACCACCAGAACTATTATTTGAACCAGCCGAAGTCCCTGAACCACCTGTTTCATAACAAATATATCAAAACACTGTATCAAAGCTAGTTTGGAATGTTTGGTCCTTATATACGGAGTATTGGAAATTTTGATACATACCAGAACCATTGGTAGTGATACCAGAATCGTGACTAAGTCCGAGTTGTCTGTGTTCGGGACGAGAGACTCCTGAAGATGACCCAGATCCTAGTGAGCTCATGGATTCCCAGCGAGACAGTGATAATGCACCTGCAATGTACAATAAACATAGGTGAATCATTCACGTGTGGTGTCCGGATTAAGAATATAGCATCACTCCATCTCTTCCCGTGGATGTCGTAAAAAGCGACTAAGGGAATCTAACCAGAGGGATGGGCAGCAGCGTCCCTTCTGTGAAACGGTAGCCACACTGCGCTAACCAACCCGCCTGCCAAGCGTGGTGGGTATTGGCAAATATCCCCTAGATTGATGACACAGTTGTGAAAATCTATGGGGGAGGCCTTTGTTAAGCAGTGGATGTCCTTTGGCTGATATGATATATATGATGAATCATTCACGAGTAAAACTACTAGACTTTATCAGAGTGCAACTGTGTGTGTGCGTGTGTGTCTTATCACAGCAAAAAAACTGAGGTCAATCAGTTAAAATTAATAATCATCAGCTCAAGTGATCCGTTAAATGGCGGAACTGATAAGAAAAATATACATTAAACTTATCACCGCAGACACCGGGCGCGCTACCGAAGATATTGTCACAGTTTTCGTTAAAATTAGCGGGATTTAGACTGAAATAATGCTTTATTAATCAGAGTCTGCTCAAATGTTACCTGACGCAACTCTTCCAGCATTCAAATGGCTGTAAGGCTGGAGCAGTCCCCAGAGGTCAGCACAATTGGCGACGGTGTGGTCGACGACGGCAGGCGTGATTGGTGTACTGGCTGCACTGCTGCCGGCTATCAGCGCGATCTCTTCCAGCAGCGTCTCCATACCAGCACAGAGGTAGATTGCTGCGTATCTGGATACAGATAAGTAAATGCTGATACAAAACTACAAGTGCGTATTATAGAATAGTCTCCAACCGTTTCCTTTCTTAATTTTCATCCAATATACTTTAGTAGATTCTGTTCCAGAAACTTTACGGGTGGCCTCCGTGTGTTTCTAATAATAGCAGATATTTAAGCGTTTTGTGTTAATTTGCTACAATTACTGCTTACTCGTGAACAAAAGAGGCGACGCGAACATCTAGCATCCAACGCTGGAACCGTCCCGGAGCAAGGCTGGTCCGAGCTCGAGCCGCTGAGCCCAGGCGCCTCGCAGCGCTGCCTGATGTCGCGTACATTGTTGCCGCTCGTTGACAACCCTGCCGAATAAAGAAACTATTGATTCAGGTAACCGAGAATTCCGTAATAGTATGCAAACGCTATGCCGTGTGGTGCCGGCTCAGAATACCACCACCCCATCTTCTCCCATGGGTGTCGTACAAGTCGACTAAGTGATTAGCCGGAGGATGGGTAGCAGCGTCCTTCGAATACATTTATAACTCCTCCTCCTCCTCCATAAACCTTTTAGACACCCAACGACACTGTTGTATGAAAAAGCTAAGATACTTAGCGTAAGAAAACTATTTGTTTATAAATGCATACAACGCTATCATCGAATGACAGTCCCTAAAATACCCGTATTTAGAAAAAGAATTAACAAACTACCTGTACCACGTTCAAACTCTGCGGTTGCTAGGCGGCACTACAACTACCTAGCGCCTGTATTGTATAATAAAATAAACAGCCAAGTTAAAATCAGACACTTCAGCAACCACCAGGTGAAAAATAAGATTAGAAGTTGGCTGGATCAACTGGATTATGAAACCACCGAACAGATTACTACAACGAATCGTTGACATGCCTCATATTTCGTAAAAAAGCTCTCCCACATACCCTCGCACATACGCTTCTCACGTGTACTCTCTCAGATGCACCCACGCATACTTTTTCACATACCCCCACATCCACACACACACACACTCACTTATACACACACGCATAAATACACACGCATCACACTTATCTAACACTGCATTTCTCTATTTTGGTTTTTCTTTTAATCTTCTCTATAATGTTATAATATTTTTGTGTTTAGTATTTAATATTTTTGTGTTTATTGTTTAACGTTCATTAGACTCACACATTGTATACAGGGAAGGAACTGGCTTCGGACATACAGGTCACCCTAGTTTAGAAGCCAGGGCTACATTACATTGTAAAATTGGACTGAACAATAAAGTTATCATTTATCATTTATCATTTAACTCAACTGCGATCGCCAACCCGTCTGCCAAGCGTGGCTATTATGGCAAAACCCCTCAATGAGCCCACAACACACCCATATTGATCATTGTGGTGATCTTTCGGGGAGGCCTGTCCAGCAGTGAACTTCATTTGGCCGAAATGATGATACAAACGCTAAACAGTCTTTAGCACATCGAATACCAAACATTAAAGATGAACAGGTAATATAATTGGCATTATACACGCTTCTAAAATAAATTATCAAGAGGTTAAAAATACATGTAATAATTTTATAAACAACGTTTACTCGCCTTAATACATGCATCAGCAAGTGGTGTACTGAGCACGATCCTGAACGCGCCCGCCACTTCATGCTTCGAGCAGAAACCGAAGTTCTGGGAGAGACGTTGTGCCTCACGAGATATCCTGACAAGCGCCCTGGAAATGAAAATGAAAACGCAGCACTTCAAGATCGAATATCTATCACTGAGAATGAACCAACGAACATTTTAGTTTCATGAAAACATGAAAATACGTTCATCTTAGGATGTTTTTGGATTACCCTTATAATCAGCAACGTGTCTTTCCACGTAGCCATAGCCTCAGCAGTACAGGGCTAGGGCTAGGACATCTTAATTAACTAACAGGTATAGGGAATACCTCTGAATTACATTTATAACCAAGCATAGTAACAATTCGTTTCTAGTTGAAAATCAGGTGAAAACTAAATACCGGTGGATAAATAGTGGAAAGTATGTACAGAGCCTCAATATCACTAAATTCTTACTTGTTACAACAAATTAGAGCCATGCAACAACATTTTTAGTGTTTCGTGGCGTATGACTGTATCAGGGCTGTTTTTAATATTCAGCCATCCTATAGTGTACCTTTGTAATAAATAAGCAAGTCTTGAAGGCGTATCAGGCGCCATTCTCGGCGCTATATCTCTGCATCTACCCGCTTGCAACGCACGGCTAACCTCGCTCGCTGTCCAGGGTACACAGCGAAGCTCTACCAGTCTGTAATCAGAACGGTTTAGGTTTATTTTCCACTAATCTTGATTATCATTCGTTGCTTGATTGCCGATGTGTTCCTTCTCCTTCATCTATTATGGCAAATTTCTTGTTTTACGTATAGTACCTACTTGTAAGCCACGAACCTATTATGTGAGTCGACCCACACGAATTCATCGGCACTGGTAACGTTCGTGCAGACGGTATCCAGTGAAGGTTGGCGCACTAACGGAGCTCGTCTTCTCCGAGCTTCTGCCGCGCTGCCGCTTTCTGGAAAACCAAAGTTAACAGAGTTATGTCAGAGCATATAGGCTTCGAAACTATTTGACTGTCGCACTGCCGCTTTATGGAAAACCAAAGTAAACACAGTCATATCAGAGCACATACCAGGACTTCGAGACTATTTGACTAGAGATTTCGAGATACTACAGGACCAAGTCACTGCTTTAGGAAGAAATGACTCTATGATTATATGAATAGTAATAGCATCTATGTTTGCTTTATAAAACCACATTACAAATATCAGACCACTTTTTAGCCATCATTATTATTATTTAATTGGTATAGAACACGATGGATTCAGAGGATGAGGCGTATTAAAGAGGAAGCCATTGCCCAACAATGGGTACACAAAGGCTGACATGAACATGACTCAAATTATTAAAATATAATTATACAACCGAACCGCTTTTATGAGCCAAAACTGGGCGAAAGCGAATCCAAAACTTCAGTCGGCTATTACCTATTAATCAGGGTAAGATCCCAGAGAAGTAAAGAAATAGGGCCTGCGTTCTATATTAAGCACATTTATTTGCCGTGTGGTGCCGGCTCAGAATGCCACCACCCCATCTCCTCCCATGGGTGTCGTAAAAGTCGACTAAGGGATTAGTCGGAGGATGGGCAGCAGCGTCCTTCGAGTACATTAACAACTCAACTGCGATCGCCAACCCGCCTGCCAATCGTGGCGATTATGGCAAAACCCCCCAATGAGCTCAAAACACATCCATATCGGTGGTTGTGATGATCTTTGGGGGAGGCCTGTGTCCAACAGTGGACTTCATTAGGCCGAAATGATGATGATAGGTAGCAAAAAGAAGAATACAAGTTTGACTTTAAGGGATGTACACGATCAAGCAAAGCGAAGAAGTCTCAGTTGTTGTTGTGGATGTTTGAAATAAGAATGAAGCGTTTTGCTTCCACTTTTGGTACGATTTCCACGTTATAACCTGGAAATCTTTAACTCACGAGTTATAGGTCCCTTCTATAAGCAAGCATGCCCCTCGACCGCATTATCGCTAATTATCAAATGAGATAGTGGTCAAACGCTAGACTATTTTATATAAAAAGATGGAAGATATTTGTATTCGTAAGTCATATTCATGTCTATGCTAGCTTCGCTCCTGTGCATATTTTGGGTACACCCGGGTAGTTTCAGACTACAGAACGCAGAATAGTTTTTAATCGTTACATTCCCAAATAATGCACGTAAATAAGCCTTATAAACATGAAAAGTATTATTTGTACCAATCAGGCAATATGGTGTTGAGACATGGATGCTCACTAAGGAGGCTGCACCGATTACGAGTAGCACAAGGAACCATGAAGCAAGCCAAGCTCGCATCGTATCGCTGAACGAAAATTAACGACGTCGGCGAGTGCGATAAATCTCAAGTGGAGTTGGGCAGAACCTGGCAGTGATGTTCGATGAGATCAGGCTCAAGAAATCATGTCCCAAAACACGTTGGTTGCCGGGAACCACCGGGATGAGAGACGTACAGGACAGTTGACATGAGAGAAAGGAGACTTATTCACAGCAGTGGATGATTCCGGAGTAGAATGATGAATTAACAAAACACAAGCCGGAAGGTTTCCACTAAAAGCCTAATGAGTAGTTGGTGTACTAAATGCTAAGTAGGATCCGCATGAAAATTTGTTTGACGTATTAGCCTACCTGGTGCCCCATTATTGCTTCCGCCACCGGCGCTCGAGGCCCCACTAGTGGCGGTGCTGCTGCTGTCCCTGGAGCGTAATGTCAGCTGCTTGATTGCTGACCTGATGTCCTCCAGGCCACCACCTCCAGGCCACGGCGACTGTAACTGAATAACAAGGCTTATAAGAACATGTATTGTGAGGTTAGAAATTGTCGACCGAGAGTTCATTAGCTCGAACCCGCGTTCTACTACTAAAATATATTAAGGTGAACTTTGGAGGGATTAACATCAATATCTATTAACGGGCTTTGCTAGTAAGCATAAAACAACAACATAGCCAGGGTTGAATTTAGGCTTAGGTTCGCGAGGTCCAGGTCTGGAGCGGCACAATTTCAGTGGGGCAAAATTTGGGAGGCCGCCAAAATCAGTGACGTTGGATATAGCGGCCCGTTGATCTTAGTACATCTGTCCTCTATTTTTTGGTCGACGATAACCAAGCTCGTGAAAGAAAGAAAGAAAGAAAGAAAATATTTTTATTTCGGTATCGCAAAACAAAATAAACTATCAATTAAATAAGATTGTACAAGGTAAACATTGCTTTCCGAAACCAAAAATGGACCCTGGATGCAACACATGCTACAACACAAAGTGTTGCAACGCTGATTTTCAGATAGGACCATAGAACCGTAGACTTTTACATAATTATTCCATTAAATTAATGTTATTTAAAATTAAATCTTAATTAATTTATGCACACGTTTGCCCTCTTCTTTACTACCCTTATTAGTTGTAAAGACTCTAAAAAAAGATATATCAGAGGTCTGAGTGAGGCTGAGCTTAGGGCAACGTTGTAATTCAAGTTCCTTGTACATTGAACAATCTTTTTTTTTTTTTATTGATGTCCAGTGGAAATTCTACATGGAACTTCCTTCACCCCGGGGAAGGGCGAAGGGGTATGCCGGACTCCTACCGGCTAAAACCACTGGAACGGTCATCTTCGGCACCGAAGGGGGGCTCCAGGTCCTCGTAAGATCACACTAGAGCCGCCCATTGGTGCCACGCCTTTAGGCACATCACGGAGGGGATGACTGTAAAGCGGTCACCCCCTCTAGCGGAGGGAAAGCGACTGTAAAAAGGTCGCCCCCCAGGCACTTCTCGGAGAGGATTGTAAAGGATCCCTCCAAGCCTCGCTTTGCGTGACCACGTGCACGCCACCGTCTTCCCGGGGGTCGCTCGGTGTGAGAACGCAGACTCCCCAATCTGCGGCCCCGCGACTCCCGCGGCCCCCCACCATGTAGTGACGGCAGGGGGCTCAGGCGTGTTGGACTTGGGAGCCGGGACGGTTGTTGCCCCGGCGCCGTCTCGTCCTTCTCCGTGCGGGATCAGCCCTCTCCCGATCCCGCTCTGCAGTCTCCTTCTGGAGCATGACGCTCTCGCAGAAGGAGACCACTGCACTCCAATTTTCATGCTCTGCCAACATAGCCGACACTACTGCACGCATTGAACAACCTGAACAATCTTTAGTACAGGTGTAGTTGGATTTTGTTAGGAATTAAATTCTCACGTTCGCCAATTTTATTTTCTGTTTAGGTCAATTGACATGGGCTATTTCTAGGCTGACTGTCCACTGATTACAATGAATCTCTCCCAAAGAGCCTTACGACGAACGTGTTTGATTTATTCACCGCTCTTAACTGAGTTCAATCAATCAATCAATATCTTTAAATCCATTCAAATAGCGCAATGCTGGTTTCGATCGGATAGAGTAATACATAAAACATTTGTATGTTCTACAGAATACAGATGTTTGTCTCGAGTCTGAGTGTACATACAAAACAGAAAGAAAATCATTTATTCTTAAATTCTTAATTGCTGATGAAGTGGTTGTTTCTGCGACACTCACAAGGAATTATTAGATATGAGCAGCTGTTGGTTACATTAATAACTCATAAAATTGCCTTATTCTTCCAACCAATCAATACCTTATTATGTGGTCGATGCTTAGTCCTTGCGTGAGGAGGCTGCCGAGTCCGGCGAGGTTCGTCCCTGCCCGCTTCGCCGCCGCCGCCGCTGTCCGACATGGACGCATGTCCAGATGACCTGTTTTCATCCGAGCTGCTGTTGCATTCACGTACGCCATTCTGTAATGAACTTCACTAGTTATATACCTGAGTGCATTGTGAGGAACAGTGGACTGTGCTTAGAAATTATTGAACAAGTTAAATTGGTAAATTATTACTAAGAACTAGCTGTGTGCCCGATTTGACCACCTAGATGATGAATTTTCAAAAATCCTTACCTATGCTATAATATAAGAAACTCATAAGCAACATTTCATGCTTCCAGACCCACCAGTTGAAGCTGTGCGTTGTCTGTCAGTCAGTGTCAGTGAAACTCGATGTTTTAATATGTAGATAATTCGAATATTTAATGTTGATAGTATGTTAATTCACAATGTAAGCGGGCACGCCTATTGACTTACTTTAGATTGGAGGTTGAATTGAATTGAATTCTATTCAAAAGGTTGCATATATATCATAAACCTTTTATAAAAATGTTGTAAGTATAGTTCATTACCTTACGAGTAGTTCAATTGCGTAATGGTGTGCTTTTTTTTTTTTTTTTTTTTACCCACTTTGTTTTATTGTATATAAAGCACATGTATTTAAAAATATTGTACAGGGTGTCCAGTAAATAGCACGACATACTGCAGGGGGTGAGCGCTTGGGTCAATACCCACCAAAAAAACACAATATATGTTCAGCAAAATCTTACGGATTTACAGTTTCAATAAAAATTATATTTCTTAAAACATTTTAGTTTTTAATAGAATAAAGACTTATCAATGACTAAAGTAACTATTCACAAATAATTTGAGGTAAAAAAAACTAGAAAAGGAATTTTTCATTACGAGATGCTTAAAAATCTGTGTCGAGGTAGAGATCTTTCAATATTTCGGAAAATTTTGTACTACTGTAGATCCGTAAGACTTTGCTGAACATATATTGTATTTTTTTGGTAGGTATTGACCCAAGCTGTCACCCCCTGCAGTATGTCGTGCTATTTACTGGCAACCTGTATATGACAGACTAACGTGTTGTTGGGGAGTTTGTTGCGCCGTTTCTTCTCTACATCTTAAACACTATGAAGCGGTGACGGGTTATGGGTGCTGTCTTGTGTCGACGTTCAAAAAGAACAATCTTACTGTCTATTTTGAATTTAGTAATTTAATTTCAAACAATCGACACCACTCGATTATTATAATTTCCTTTATTTTAAATATATACATATAAATTACATTTTTAAATACATATAAAAAAATACAATATATATTTAAAAATATAAAAAATAGTAGCCCACCGGCATCGGGAACAAGGTCCAAGCTACCGGTGGTCAGGGCTCCAGAGAGAGGAACTTCCTAACAATACGAGCCGTGTCTAGGAGTACCGCTTTCTGAATCAAGCCCCTGACCCAGCTGCCTAACGAGAGCCTCTTGAGGTGTTGGTCGAGGCTCTTGGCCATAAGGCCATTGGCCGTAACAACTATCGGCACAATGATTGCAGAGTCTACCTCCCACATGTCGACAACCTCGTGCGCCAAGTCAAGATACTTAAGTTGTTTATCTTTCTCGGCTTTCACGAGATTCTCGTCATGTGGGATAGTTATATCCACAATCATTGTGCGGCGCTCTACTCGATCTATCACCACTATATCAGGCTTATTGGCTACAATAGTCCTGTCAGTGATGATAGATCGATCCCAGTACAACGTGATATGGTCATTCTCGAGAACTGGGTCGGGCACATACTTGTAGTATGGCACTTCTAAACTCACAAGGTTGTATAGCAGTGCAAGTTGTTGGTGGATAATCTTGGCTACTTGGTTATGCCTGTGCAAGTACTCGCCGTTAGCAAGACGAGAACAACCGGAAATAATGTGACGGATAGATTCACCCGGATAGTGACATGCCCGACAGATGTCAACCGTGCCGTCCTTCACAATATATTTTCGGTAGTTCTTCGTCATAATAACTTCATCCATAATTGCACAGATAAAACCTTCGGTTTCCCCAAAGAGGTCACCAAAACGTAGCCAAGACACGGACGCTAAAAAGTTCACATCAGGCCCATGAAGGGCCCGGTAAAAGCGTCCGTGAAGCTCCTTGCTCTGCCATACCTCCTTACGGTCATTAGTGTCAAGCACTACAGGTTTATGCCAGTTCTCTTTAGCCAAGGAGAGCGGGGTGAGTCCTTTATCCATCGCAACCACATCTCGGTGCATCCCCACTTCGGCATGGAGAAAATACTCCCTGAGGTTGCACACCTCACGATTGTGGAGGGTCTTAGCATTTAGAAAGCCTCGACCCCCACATTTTCGTGGGATGTACAGCCTCATTATCGACGATCGTGGGTGATGCATCCGATTTGTGGTCAACAACGAACGGACTCGTCTATCCAGGGCGTCTAATTCAGTCTGAGTCCACTTGAGTATGCCGAAAGAGTACATTAAGACTGGCATGACCCAACCGTTAAAGGCGCGCACCTTGTTACCGCCTGATAAAAGACTTTTCAGTACTTTTTTTTATTTTATTTTTTTATTATAATGTCTCTCTATTACACGGGTTTATATCCCCTGTAAGGTGGAACCCGGTCTTTTGATAGGCTTACGCGGGGACATGGGTCCAACACGCAGAGGCCCTTTAGAGAATTTTAATCTAAAATGTAATGGGACACCAACCGGGGACTCTCCATAGCTGCACTATAAAATGAAGTCATCGATTGTCCCCGGTGGTGTAAGGCTATTGTATGAGATGGAAACTATAACGATAAGGTCTATTGCAATGGGTGTTACATGGAATAAAAAAAAACTTATAAATACGGGAACTACGGCGTCTACCTTTCAACTTTGATCGTGAAATTCTGTGGCAGACGGTGACTCGCCACTCACAAGATGGGCCCCCTAAATGGCCACCACTACAGGCGACAAGGAGCAACACCGGTGTGAGCGGCTAGGGGTGTAGAGAGGTGCGGCACCGGTTTCACCATCGCGCGTCTCGAAGACTCGGAGCGGGTTTCCCCGTTATTACGCCATTAGACACTTCCACCCCCGAGCATATAGCTCTGGCGGCCCCCCTCTGATCGGCCAACTAAGGCAAGTCAGAGTTGAAAATCCTGCGGGCACTCATGGGGTTCCACTCCAACCAACCAATAAAGGCAAGCGGAGACGAGGCCCTGACCGACTCTCTGGAGCATTCGGGTACGCAGTGTCGCCACTCACATTCAGCTCGCCACAAACTGCCCTGCGTTCTGTAAGCTACTTAATATACTTTTTTTTTTTCTTATGAGATAATTTTTTTTTATCATAAGGTATGAAGAAATCAAGCAGCTACTTTAATCTGCCCTCCAGGATTACCTTATCCCATGGTGAGATAACGTTTGCCCAGAGGGGTTATTATAATTATTGTTGTGTTGTTCGGGTTAATAAAAGTACCCATAAAAAGTTACTACGGCGGTACATATTTCTATTATTATTTTCAAAGGTTTTATAGGAGAAGATCTGTTACTTAGTATACAAGTTTGATTAAGAATCCTTTTACAACGTCTGAAAAAGGTTAAACTAAGTTTAAGGGAGCTATATATTATAATAATACCTCATGTATAATAAATATCTTTGAATCCATAGCGGAGTGCTGGTTTCGATCGGATGAGCCTTCAACGTCCACTGCTGTACAGGGGCCTCTTAATGATCATTACAAGGAGCGGTAATATTCCCATAATCACCACGCTTGGCAGACGGATTAGTGATCGCAGGATGTTGTTATTAGGACATGGAAAGCTGCTGCTGCTCATCCTCTTGAAATCAACCCTTAGTTGCTTTTTGCGAGAGGCATGGGAGGGGGGGCGGTGTATACTTTGCCGGGCACAACATTAATATAAATGAAATACCTAAATTGCCGCGTGGTGCCGGCTCAGAATGCCACCACCCCATCTCCTCCCATGGGTGTCGTAAAAGTCGACTACGGGATTAGCCGGGGAATGGGCAGCAGCGTCCTTCGAGTACATTAACAACACAACTGCGATCGCCAACCCGCCTGCCAAGCGTGGCGATTATGGCAACACCCCCCAATGAGCACACAACACACCCATATCGGTCGTGATCTTTGGGGGAGGTCTGTGTCCAGCAGTGGACTTCACTCGGCCGAAATGATGAAAATGATGACCTAAATCTATACCAATATTATAGTATAACACTTTTAAACGGATTCTATCGCACTTTGCAGGATTTTTTGATTATAATTGTACGGTAGATAAAATAAATTAACTTTTTAAAATCTGTAACGACGCCTGTCGCCTTAGTCATCCTGCGACCACGAACCCTGCAAAGTGTACGAAACGTCAGGAAAAAACAAAAATCTATAATATACGCGATAGAATCCGTTTAAAAGTGTTTTATTATAATGTGTAATACTCGCGAAAACCTAAGACACTATACTAATATAATAAATCTGAAGGGTTTGTTTGTTTGAAAGCGCTTAATGTCTGGAACTACCCGTCGGATTTGACAAAATCTTTCGTGCATTTCATTTGCTAGCCCAGTTCTTGAGGAAGGTTATAAGGTTATACGTACTTAACCTCTCGCTACAACCCTTAAGAGCCCAGAAAAGAAAGGAAGATAGAACGATAACTAAAAACTAAATAAAAGCGCGGGCGGGCGATGCGCCGGGCGAATACTACACGAAAATATGACTAAAAACATAGTCTATGCCGAAGTACCTACTCTAAGTTATTTGTAAATCATGCGCTTTCTTTTAAACTAAATGGCGGGTGAAACCGCGGGGCACAGCTAGCCTTTTATTCGTATATTTTATTAGTTTTGTTGAATAGTATTACAATATTTAGAACCCAGTTAAAATGCTACAATCACAAAACACACCTATGCTTATAAAAAATGTTCATTACGGGTGCAATGAACTGTGAACTGTCGGCACGGCAGGATTGGTGTTCCGTGTACACATTTATGACACCTATTGTGTTGGTAAAGAAATAAAGAAATACATCTATTATACAACACAAAAACCTGCACACTGTAGGTACTCATAAACATAGTATTGCTAGGCTGGTTTGGAGCCGTGTGTGGCCACAGCTCAGTGCAACAGGTAACTGTAGCGCTGATTTTCAGCTGAAGCCTCAGGGCACAGATGGCAACCTGTCGTATATAAATAATAACAACACCTTTGTGCTTGGACGCAATGACAAGCAAACTCAAATGAATAGTAATAACATATTTAAGACAAGCTGGGACCCGCGGTTTCACCCGCCATTTAAATTAAAAGAGAGGAGATTTAGAGTAAAGAACATGTATATATATATATATATAGGATTTCATGGATTTCATTTTTTTGCACGTAACCCTAATTATTTTTCTTAATTAAAAGTAGCCTGAGTTATTCCTTATAACATCAGCTATCTGCCAGTGAAAGTCCCGTAGAAATCGGTCCAGCCGTTTCGGAGATTAGCGGGAATAAACAGACAGCCAGACAACAAAAAATTACAAATAGCTTTTTTGTTGTATATACCGTATATACTTACTTTCATATGCAGTTAGTAAAAAGCTGTTATTTTGACATTACAGACACACACTTAAATTTTATATATTTGTGTAGATGAATCCAAATAACAACCTAGATATCCTTTCGGTGTTCTTTGTAACTCGAAAATCTGACGGCACGGATGGTGCAGTGGCTGATACAGTCGGCTGCTGCGCACCGGGTCGTGGGTTCGATTCCCGCACGGAACAAATATTTGTACGATCTGCAGGTAGTTGTTCCGGGTCTGGGTGTATTGTGTGTGGGATTTGTGTCTGTAAACGCACCCACGACACAGGAGAAATCCTCGTGTGGGGCAACGTTTTAAAAAAAAAAAAAAATCTAATTCGTTTATATGGTCTAAAGGTTGACATAACATCTGTCTGATTTACAATTATATCTATTTCTAGTTTTCATGAAATTATAAAGATAATCAAGTACCTGACTAACGAGAGCGATGTGAATGTAGACAATCTAGTAGTAACCAGTTAGATGACACGTTATAAGAATGGCTAAAATCAGAACTATAAATAATAAAATTAAGTTACTTGGCAGAAATTTTATGAAATGCAAGAACATGTCGTCAAGAATATATTATTTCTAATTTAAATTTAGTCAAGGTACAGTCTTAACAACGAATTGAATCATCCGTCACAATTAAGATGAAGCGAGCTCGTCGTTATCGGTCTTCTGAAACGCGCGCTGACGCATCTTCATGCATCCAACATCCATTGTCATTGATGCTTTCGCTTTCAACAATATTTAAGACTTCCCACCGATTACGCTTTTCCCTATCAAAAGATCGTGGGAGTCTGTTAAGAACAATGATAATTTATTTTTTCTGGCAGCACTTTCGCCGCGTAACTTTGCGCTTGGATAATTATTGTAATACTCGTAGTAACGACGATAGTTCATGATGATATTGCAGTAATTTGCTACTACTTCGAAAATATTGATGTATTAGTAATTTATGATTACACAAAGTCAAATATTTATATTTAATACTAGCTGGGACCTGCGGTTTCACCCGCGTTTACTTTAAAAGAAATTTAGAGTACTTCGACATATACACTTGACATAGAATATATATATTGGATTTCAAGGGTTTTATTTTTTTTGCGCCGATCCCTAATTATTTTTCTAAAATAAAAGTAGCCTAAGTTATTCCTTATAACATCAGCTATCTGCCAGTGAAAGTCCCGTCAAAATCGGTCCACCCGTTTCGGAGATTACCCGGAACAAACAGACAGACAGACAAAAAAGATAAAAATTGTTTTTTTGTTATAGGTACCGTATATACTTTCATATGCATTTAGTAAAAAGATGTTATTTTGACATTACAAACAGACACTCCAATTTTATTTATTTGTATAGATACTCATTTACACATACAGACATTAGTTCGGAAACGTCAATTGCTGAACACGGGCCTCCAAATGATCGCTTTAATAAGCTGACACAGGGGATATTACAAAAATCACCACGGTTGGCAGACGGATTGGTGATCGCCGCATGTTGTTATTCGCAAATGGGAGAATGCTGCTGCCTATCCTCTTGATATCAACCTTTAGTCGTCTGTTACAAGACTCATGGGAGGAAGAGCTGGTCTATTAAAAACCTTAAGGAAAAACCTTATTTGAAAGGTTAACGTCTTATAAGTAGCAGGGAAACTCGGGGGTCCCGGGCACATAGATTGGGGAGTCTGCGTGCTCACACCGAGCGACCCCCGGGAAGACGACGGCGCGCACGTGGTCATTTGCCGCCGAGTGCACAGCATAGCCCACGTTGAGGCTTGGGAGGATCCTTTACAATCCTCCCCGAGAAGTGCCTGGAGGGCGACCTTTCTGCAGTCGCTTTCCCTCTGCTAGAAGGGGTGACCGCTTTACAGTCACCCCCTCCCATGAGTGCCTAAAGGCGTGGCACCAATGGGCGGCTCTAGTGTGATCTTACGAGGACCTAGAGCCCCCCTTCGTTGCCGAAGATGACCGCTCCAGTAGTTTTAGCCGGTAAGAGTCCGGCATACCCCTTCGCCCTTCCCGGAGCTCTTTATATCGCCTTCCCTCCGAGGCGATGACCGCTTTACAGTCATCCCCACCAAGCTGTGCCTAAAGTCCGGCATGCCCCTTCGCCCTTTCCTAGGGCTAAGGAAGTACATGAGGTATTTCCACCGGGTCAATAAAATAAAAAAAAGGCTGTGAAGCATATGCTCTCCCACTTTTTCATTTGTCAGTCTTGTATTTTAAATTAGGTACAGTCTATATTTCCGACGTCTTGATCTGGATCCAAGCACTGAATTTAACAGGTAGGCAGGTCGTTTTGAATAAGTTCTCACGCACGTAACAAATTTTTAATTTGTCTAATATCTTGATCCCGTAACTCTAATTCCACTTTCGCGTGCGCTTGGGCAGTTAACGAATAAAGCATTATTCGATCACTACTTCTGATGACCGGATGACATCAATTTATTGCTGGAGGTACACCAGGTTATGCCAATTATATAGTGTTGTCAACGATGTATCTTATCAGTAATATTTTAGGTTTTCGCGATTATTACACATTATAATAAAACAATTTGAAATGGATTACATCGCGTATATTATTCGATCGATTGATCGACGACCCGCTGTTTTATCATTTATTAAGGAAGTCACCGATAGAATTGGTCATATCTTGAGGCATGCTTCGATTAAAACCTACTTTAAGCCGCTTAAGAAGATTAGCCACCTTCTAAAACCGGTGAAATGTCACATACCTTACCGCAACCAAGATGCAGGTTCTATAAGATTGACAGTGATTATGGTTACTCATACATAGGGCAAACAAAGCGAAGTATAGCCACTCGAATAAAAGAACACATACCTGACGTCAAGCATAGACGCTCTACAAAGCCTGCAGCGTGTGAACATGCCTTAGGCAAACCTGACCATTATCTTCGTTCTGATCAACTCAAAACCTCGCGAAAGAGTACAGATATGTACCTAGAATGCTTCGTGAGGCTATTGAAATTTAAAATAACATCCTAATTTTAATAGAGAAGATGGTTGGCAGGTACCACCTGATTGGAATCCAGTTATTAAAATAAATAAGTCCCAAACAACATACCGCACTAAAAACATCAAGACACTGTTAGTGATTACTGCGTGCGTCGAAACTAATTTCTGATTAAAATTGTACGGTAGATAATATAAAAATCTGTAACGACGCCTGTCACCTTAGTCATCTTGCGACCACAAATGCTGCAAAGTATTCGAAACGTCAGGAAAAACAAAAATCTATAATATACGCGATGTATCTTATTATTCACAACATTTCTTTAGATTCGGGCAACATAAACTATTAGCTACCGTTACAAATTACTATGACATCACAACACTCTCTTGCGTGTGGATATCGGTGTCAAAACTATTACGAGAACTGTTTCGCTAATTGACTATTGAAATTGTTTTGGTATTTCAAATGTTGTAATAAACACTTAAGTTGTTGAAGTACACCTTTTAATACTTACTTTTTTCTCTTTGTTGATTTCTTGACCTTCACGGGACTTTTACTGTGCCACACATCTCATCAAAAAACGCCCGCCAACACATGGGCTTCTCACATTTTGTTTCACACGTTGGAAATCCGTCATGGAGTTCCTCCGCCCCGGAGAAGGGCGGAGGTGTATACCGGACTCTTACCGGCTAGGTAGTCATCTTCGGCACCGAAGGGGGTGGGGTGGTCCAGGATCTCGCGAACAATCGCACCGGACCCGCCCGTTGGTGCCACGCCTTTACACACATCTCGGACGGGGTAACTGTACAGCAGTCACCCCCTCTTGTTGAAGGGAAGGGACTATAAAGAGTGTGTAGGTTGCCCCCAGGCACATCTTGCCGTGTGGTGCCGGCTCAGAATGCCACCACCCCATCTCCCCCCATGGGTGTCGTAAAAGTCGACTAAGGGATTAGTCGGAGGATGGGCAGCAGCGTCCTTCGAGTACATTAACAACTCAACTGCGATCGCCAACCTGCCTGCCAAGCGTGGCGATTATGGCAAAACCACCCCAATGAGCTCAAAACACATCCATATCGGTGGTTGTGATGATCTTTGGGGGAGGCCTGTGTCCAACAGTGGACTTCATTAGGCCGAAATGATGATGATGACATCTCGGGGGGATTGTAATTGATTTTAAAGCGTCTCTGGCACAGGTCCACGTGCGCACTGCCGTCTTCCTGGGGGTCGCTCGGTGCACGCAGATTTCTCAACAGACTCCTCACCTTGCGATTAAATTGTGCGCAAATGATTTTGTACGTAACATAAAAAATGCAGTTTAAGTAAATAAAATGTTACGTAAAAGCTGTGTTTATTATTCTGACGACCACGAAACACTCCTTGTAAGTGGTACGTAATCGGATAGCTATAAAACTGGTAATAAAATTTAAAAATATATTCGCAATAAATTAACTTTAATGCTAATTTGATGAGGCTTAAGACAAATGTTGCATTGACACTATAAAACGAATATGGTCGGACTTTCCACATAGCTTAAATATCAATAAAATATTTATGGTGGTCCGGCCAGTCAAGGCACACACTATGGTATGGTGGTAACACTATGCTAGTGTAAAGATTACAAGCTATAATAAATTTTAAGTAATGGTGTTAATATTTCGAAACCAATAAAATAGAGCGGAGACTTAACACGTGGAACGAGTGTTGCTATTCAGTCAAATTCCTTCAAGACTAACGTCGACCCCTCCCTCAAGAGTTTACACCTATAGACACATAACGGTATGTTAGCTTTGCATAACAAACTTACAAAGAAACACTTCAACCCCATTAAAGCAAATTTCGGTTCAAAACCTACCCTTTATAAATCGCTTTCGTTAATCTCATGGTCGTGTATATTGTGATCGTAGGATAACGTACCAAAAAATAGGCTACACCTCCATTCGTGGGTGTCGAACACGTCACTAAGGGATTTATTTATTCAAGGGCTATCACTGAATGGTTTGGTTATGTGTGTTAATGGTTTTATGGTGGAATATAGCACCACTCCATCTCCTCCCGTGGATGTCGTAAAAAGCAACTAAGAGACTAAACTAGAGGGATGGGTAACAACGTTCCTTCTGTGTAACAGTAGCCATACTGCGCTGACGAACCCACCTGCTAAGTGTGGTACTTGCAAAATCTCGCCAAATGACGACATAATTGTGAAAATATATGGGGGAGGCCTTTGTTCGGCAGTGGACGTGATGACGATGACAATAAAAGTATGGTACATTAGATACAAGAATATTTTTTATAATGAAATGTTAACACTGTAATTACAATTCATGTTGCGCAAACGTATCAATCTGTGTGGATAATTAACTAACTCTAGTCAAATTCGAAATCTCATTAATTCAAATGCTCCGTCCCAAACTAGGTGATTATGTCAATGACCGATCATCAAAGCGTCTTTGCTAGCACCCGTGTTCAGCAACGAACGTTTACCGTGTGATAAATAGTCTAATACCGGGTTTCCCAAAGTATAGGTCACGACCCTCCACTGGTCGCAAGTATTTGTAATCTACGTAGTGAAACGGTTGCTTACTTGCTGAGGTATTCTCTTGGCAGGTGGATTGATGAGCGCAAAAGGCTACTGTTCCACAAAAAGGACGCTGCTGCCCATCCCACTAGTTTAAAGTCCCTTAATCGCGTTTTACGATATCCACGAGAGGAGATGGGGTGCTACATTCTTAATCTGGACTGCAAACGGAATGGCCCTTGGGGCAAGAAACATTATGTGTAGATATTGTTGTTTGTAAAACGTATATGCATGACGTAGGTATACATGATTATGACCACAGCAGTTATGGAGAAAAAGATATGCCTGATTAGTTATTCGGTATAAACGTTGTACCCTGAGGTTCCGCCAAATGATGAGTATGACAAATCAGTTATGCAACTATTAAAATAGCACTTGAATTTTATGCACTGCGGTATTGTTGACGAAAAGACGTTGGGAAGTTTCCCGAACGCTACCCAGCCGAGTCGGAATCGACGATTGACCTCTTTCTCGAAGTTGGACCTACCTAACTGGACAGTTTGTTGCAGGTAGACATACTCGTCAATAACTTCGAGAACAGAGTTCCCAACGACATGGGCGTTAGACATGACTTTCGTCTTGCCCATGTACAGTTTAAGGCCCACCTGTTGGGAAACTGTTGAGATCATCAAGCATTGTGCTGAGCTATTGCAGCGATTCTGCCATGACTTCTAAGTCGTCGGCAAATCGACGTTTAGTAACGGCACGGTTGGTGCAGTGGCTGATACAGTCGGCTGCTGCGCACCGGGTCGTGGGTTCGATTCCCGCACGGAACAAATATTTGTATGATCTGCAGGTAGTTGTTCCGGGTCTGGGTGTATTGTATGTGGAATTCATGTCTGTAAACGCACGACACAGGAGAAATCCTAGTGGACAATGTTTAAAAAAAAAATCGGCATTGATGTTAATGCCGAATCCTTTCCATTTCAGTGGCTTGAAAGAATCCTCTATTGCAGCGGTGAACAGTTTCGGGGAAATGACGTCCCCCTGTCTCACACCTCTCTGTAATGGAATTGCCCTCGTGCTCTGTTCATGTACTCGGACCGACATGGTGGCGTTTCTGTATAAACACTTTAACATCTTTCAGTCATGGTTCATACAAAAACCAAGTACTGAAATAAATTAGACGTGTCAAATCCAACAAGTATTAATTGTAATAGCATGAAATAGGAAACAAATACATCCTTCTTATTATAATATCCTATGTTGATCATCATCATTCCAGCCAAAAGAAGTCCACTGTTGAACAAAGGCCTCCACCATAAACGACCCGTCACATGCCATGAGTCGTAACCGTAATTTTGAGGGGAGTTTGCCACTCACCACGCTTGGCAAGCGGGAATGGATGGTGAGCGCAGAGTAGCTGCTGTTTCACAGAAGGGATGCTGCTGCCCATCATTCTGGTTTATTATTATCTCTCATTCGTCGCCTTTTATGAAGTCCAGGGGAGGAAATGGACCACTCCATTTCCTCCCCTGGACCATCCATTATATGTCGTTAACCGATTTTGATATACCTATAACCCATAAATATAGCTCGTTGGTCTGCATGAACCATGGTTGGGGCATACCTGGCCCCGCCCGACTTCATAAATAAAGTATTTTTTTCTTTTTAATGGATTTAATATCCTTTAGAATTTTGAAGTCGGTATTTTTTTTTGTTACAAAGTTTTATTTGCTTCTTTTTAGTGTAAATAAATGTAAGAACTTTTCCCAATTTGGTATCCGTATCTAACACTAAAAATAATTCTAAGAATCGAAACTATTAAGACATCATCTAGGTAAGCGCAGTCAAATTAAGCCTATTTATTGAAGCTGGTTAAAAAACTACTAAATTAAATGTAATGAGATTTATATAAGGACCAATTCGAAAGCATTCTGCACCTATTCAAAAAATAATCGCTCAAATCGGTCTACAGATCTCGGAGTAATCGGTGTACATACATAAAAAAAATGTGGCGACACCTACATCGCCACCATAACTACAACTTACAACGACATCTACTTGAGCATTAATTGCAACTCCGATGACGTCAAAGAATCCTGAATCACGCTGTTAAAGTATTCGCGCAACGCAGCATATATACAGTCGTCCAACATCAACCGTTGGGCTTCGGCCCGCCAGGCATACCATCCGCCTGGCTGGAGGATCCTCCCTTTTCTATGGAGGAACACCACACCTTGCTCCATATCCTGCATATATGTATCGAATTGAGAACCTCCTCCTTTTTGAAGTCGGTATAAATAAAATAGATTTAACTTTGGACTTAAAATACCTATTTTACAGTACCTTATATTATTCAATTGGATAATACCTAATAGGGTGGTACCCTATTATTTGATAGATTAGTCGCGGTTCATATTATCTTGGCAACCACAGATCTAAAGTTTAATATATTTAACTAACTAATAGTAATTGTTCCAGTATATGTTAATGTCACCAGTTAAATGAAGCTACATCATGATGAGAATTTTCTCTGAAATCACTCCCATAACAAGTTCTTTGATCTATTCCAAACTTCCTGGTATTCGTATAACTGTTGTTACTTATTTATTAACAAGTCAGCTGTAAATTGTTGTGGTGTAACTAAACCACAAATAGATCGGTGTGTTTACAGTATAGATATCATCAAAGCGGGCGATCAAACTAGACGAAACCGCAGCATTGCGATTACCATTAAAACAGACGGATATTAAGATTTGGAGAACTAAATATTGTGTTGTCTGTATGAGTGTGAGGTGCGGTAAATGGCTGTTGACACCTCATCTACGGTATGAGGTTTGTATTGATATTCATATCCCTTATCGTGCATCATAGGGAGATACAGGATACAAATGTTCTTATAACACATTCTTTGACAGCATGTACTGCGGTTATAGGTTTAAATATGTAATTCTTATCATACTAAACTTAATAAGTATAGTCTTAAGTTTTCGCGAGTATTACACATTATAATAAAACACTTTTAAACGGATTCTATCGCGTATATTTCGTGGTCGCAGGATGACTTACCCTGCAACCACGAACCCTTTTTTTGTTTTTTTTGTTGATGTCCAGTGGAAATTCTACATGGAACTTCCTTCACCCCGGGGAAGGGCGAAGGGGTGTGCCGGACTCCTACCGGCTAAAACCACTGGAGCGGTCATCTTCGGCACCGAAGGGGGGCTCCAGGTCCTCGTAAGATCACACTAGAGCCGCCCATTGGTGCCACGCCTTTAGGCACATCTTGGAAGGGGTGAATGTAAAGCGGTCACCCCCTCTAGCGGAGGGAAGGCGACTGTAAAAAGGTCGCCCCCCAGGCACCTCTCGGGGAGGATTGTAAAGGGGGGATCCCCAAGCCTCGCTTTGCGCTGTGCTGCGCACACGGCGGCACGTGACCACGTGCGCGCCACCGTCTTCCCGGGGATCGCTCGGTGTGAGCACGCAGACTCCCCAATCTGCGCACCCGCGACCCCCGAGGCCCCCCACCATGAATTGACGGCAGGGGGCTCAGGCGTGTTGGACTTGGGAGCCGGGACGGTTGTTGCCCCGGCGCCGTCTCGTCCTTCTCCGTGCGGGATCGGCCCTCTCCCGATCCCGCTCTGCAGTCTCCTTCTGCAGCATGACGCTCTCGCAGAAGGAGACCACCGCACTCCAATTTTCGTGCTCTGCCAACATAGCCGACACTACTGCCGGCAGAGAGAGATCTTGCCCGATCCGATCGACCAGGATCCGCCGCTCGGCGGCCCACGCAGGGCACGCCTCGAGCGTGTGCTGTGCGGTGTCCTGGTCGCTATCACAATGGTGGCACTGTGCCGTAACCTCGCGTCCTATTCTGTGCAGGTATGCACCGAAACAACCGTGACCGGTGAATACCTGCGTCAGACGGTAGGTCACGCGCTCGCTCCTTCTCAGCCAGGCTCCGAAGAGCGGCAGGATGGCCTCGACGACGCGCTTGGTCACGAACTGCGACCGTAGGCGATGTCGCCACATCTCGAGTGCGCGCCGTCGAGCCAGCCGCCTAAGTCTATCGAACGCCCCTGAAGGCACGCCTTCCCCACTTTGGCGGAGGGAGCGTGTCTGGTCGTAGACCCACGCATCCGTCTCCGCCTGGATATCGAAAGGCGGAAAGCGTGCCAGGAGAGTTGCCGCCTCGTAGGACACTGTCCTGTATCCCCGTGCGATCCGTATGGCCACTCTGCGCTGCAGACTGTGAAGTTTGTTTCTGCAGCGCTGGACGCCTGACAGCCGGGATGACCATACAGGCGCCCCGTAGAGAGCCACGGACCGCACGACGCCCCCGTAGAGACGGCGGACTTCCTCACTCGGTCCCCCGAGATTGGGCAGCACCCGGTATAATGCACCCACTACCCTCTCGACTCGGGGGACGAGGCGCGCGAAGTGCTCTTCGAAGCCCCAACGACTGTCCAGGGTGAGCCCCAGGTACTTCATGTACTGGCCCACCCTGATTTGCGCGTCACCAACGCGTATCCACGAACTGGGTGGTTCTCTGCTCCGCGGCAGTTTGTGGAACCATAGCGCCTCGGTTTTGTGAGGCGCTATCTGCAGACCCAGAGCGTGGATTTTGGCTACGACAATTGCCACCGCTTGCTCGGCAAGCCGGATGGTTCCCTCGAAGGACTCCCCGCTGGCCAACACAAGAGTGTCATCAGCGTAACAGACTAAGCTGACGCCAGCGGGGAGGACGACACGCAGGACCGTATCGTAAGCGAGGTTCCACAAAAGAGGACCAAGGACTGACCCCTGCGGAACCCCACACGTGATCTCCCTCCGCTTTACGCTACCGTCCCTGCCCACGTAGCGAACATGCCTGTCGCGCAGGTATGCCCCGATGATACCCTGCAGGTAGGGGGGGGCATCGATGATGGACTAGTGCCCCCCTAATCGCGCCCCATGGGATGGAGTTGAAGGCGTTGACGATGTCTAGACTGACAGCCAACGCCACCCCACCCCGCTGGGACACTGCCTGTTCCGACAGCGAGCGGACGCGAAGAACCGCGTCAATTGTGGACCGCCGCTGCCGGAAGCCATACTGACTTTCGGCCAGGTCGGGACCTACTCGCGACAGGTGCTCAACGAGTCTTCGGGTAATTATTCTCTCGAATAGCTTCGAAGCCTCGTCGAGCAGGCAAATGGGACGATACGCAGAAGGAGACTCCGCCGGCCTTCCTTCCTTCTTCAATAGAACCAATCCGGCTTCCTTCCAGCTGGACGGGAACACGCTTCGATGGAGGCAGCTGGTGAACAGCCGCCTCAAGCGGTCCCCAAGAGACTGCAGTGCATACACCCATGCGCGGCCCGGAATGCCATCCGGACCCGGTGCGGTGTTGCGGCTCTTCAGGCGGCCAATGGCTCGGCCCAACTCCCCTTCCGAAACCCCCAACTCCTCGGCCCAGACCGAGGCAGCCAGGGGTGGAGAGGGACCGGGACGGTCCCGGACCGCCGGAAAGAGCGTTGAAAGTACGCCCTCCAGCAAATCCGGGGCCATGGTTTCGGTCACCGGGGGGACCCACGGGCGCAATTTGCCCAGGACCATACGATAGGGTCTCCCCCACGGATTCCTGTCCAGCCCCTCCAGGAGCTCGCTCCAGGACCGAGCCTTCGCCTCGCGAATTGCGCTGTTTAGCGACTTCGTGGCCGCCCGGTAGGCCAGATAGGCCTCCGCAGTCTCTCCAGCTGTAGCACTACGCCGGCGTCGACTTCGTTGGTACCGGCGGCGGGATGCCAGGCAGACCGCGCGCAACTGCGCAATCTCCTCCGACCACCAGTACACCGCCATACGCCGGGAGCGTCTGGCCCGGGGCATTGATGCATCGCATATCGATGTCATCGCCTCCCGGAACCAGGCCGCTTCCTCTTCTGGATCGGGCAAGATCCCTTGATCGACCTCTGACCACGCCGCGACGTTGGCAGCTGGCAACCACGAACCCTGCAAAGTGTTCATACCTCAGGAATAACAAAAATCTAAAATATAGAATCCATTTAAAAGTGTTTTATTATAATTAATAAGTATTTAAATTTAAATAATAATTCAATATTTTCACATAAGAAATAATTTTTACCAACTCATTAAATATAAAAGATTAATAGAATACGCACCATGGCTAAGGAAAATGATACTGTGAGAGTGATTAGTCAGATAATAACTCTTTTATAGAGTAGAAGTATCAGTTTATTAACGTGTCAAGAAGATTATTTTCAAATATATTTATTTATAGAATGACTCTGATAGGCCTCGGGATATTATACGATACGTATACATATATGTACACGCAAAGCTGTGCATGAAATACTTCCATTAAATAGATGCTAGGGCTGACATAGTCGCTAAGCGACTCAAAGCCCTTACAAAAAAAAAACATTAAAAAACGAAGTAGATGCGTCTTGCAAGCAACTGTGCGTAACTTAACCTACCTAGGTTTAAAATTTCAAAAAAAACGGTATCCAAATAATAAATTATTACCACTTACAATTACCGAACTCTCTAATATACACACAGGGCAAAGTTAATGTTTTCTTATTCTTAAAAAATGGTTTACGTCGACGTAGATTAAGCACAGACCTGATACAGCGCTCTTGACCCATTAACGCACTTTCCTTGTCTGTACATCATATCAGCCACAGGACGTCCACTGCTGAACAAAG
The DNA here is from genome assembly GCA_947459985.1 of Diloba caeruleocephala. Taxonomy (NCBI): domain Eukaryota; kingdom Metazoa; phylum Arthropoda; class Insecta; order Lepidoptera; family Noctuidae; genus Diloba; species Diloba caeruleocephala. The sequence continues at coordinate 1,090,102 of OX381609.1, forward strand.
CATGTCTGCTTTGTCAGTAGCTTTGTCCCGGCTAGAGGTAAGTGGAAGGACACCATGGGTTTTAGCCAGTAAGAGTCCATGATGATTTTCCCCACGACAAAAAAAAGGGTTGAGCTAACGTAACTGTAGTATGCTGAGTTAGTTTTCGCAGTCATAAAGCGTATACGAAAACTGACCAAGTCTTGTGTGTACAAGACTTGGCCAGTTTTCGTATACGCTGGTCAATATGTCAATATGGTCAATATGGTCAATATGTGATTTCCAATTAATTCTTCTGTCCCTATTTAAACCTAGGAAATTAGTTTCTTCAGTTTCTTTAACGATGTGTGTGTTTAAAAGGGGGGTTACGTAGGTAAAGTAAGGGGGCGCTGCGAGCAGGTAAGACTAAGGTTTCCATCTCATAAATCAATAAACTAGGACAAGAAGCGTGCTCCCAGATGTTTGAGCTTATAGTCCGGACATTTCAGTATTTCTTTTTACCCTACCAATGAAATCAAATCACTGGGTCGGTCGGTCCACGGCGCTGGCGCGTGACGGGCACCAGGAGAGATTATGGTGTCGGGGTCTTTAAAATCGGGACAGCATGCAAAACCCCGCCCGGAAGCTCCCCAGACGGCCTTAAAATTAGGTCAAATCCGTCGAAACTCGGACGCATATGCACGTGGATACGTGGAGGCTATCCAAGGTTAAACCCAGTTTTAACCCTGATGCTCCTTGAAGCCTTGAGTAAGAATAGAACTGAACTGACCTGCACTGGGGGCGCAGATTCAACTGGTCGATGGTGATGGTCGTGTTTGGCTGGACGTCTCTCTAATGCGTAGCTATTCTGTGCGGGTGCGCTGCGCACGGGCGCGCTGGCTACCGTCAGCTGCGACACTGCACTCACTGCCTTTAGCTGAGCAGAGCTTGGACCATCAGTCGACGGCGGTGGGGCCTCCTCGTGGATTGCTGGACAGATAAAAACAAATAGGATATTGTGCCTAATTCCGTTGAAACATTGATTGTTATATCTATCAGTAATGGAGCTTAATCTCCATAGTGTAGCATAGTAGAACCTACCATCCGTTGGTAGCATTCACAGGTACAGTTGGCATATGAGGCTTATTTCATTAAATAATCAGTTCAGCATCACTGAACTTTTTAGTCTTTGTCTCTCTCTATCTCTCTACAAGCAGATATCCTAGCTTTTGATGGGTTTCAATCAAAGATATAGTATTATCTACGTACATAGATAGAGCCTATTAAGTTGAATAAAGTTCAATTATTCAATACTTGTCATCCTAATGGAGTAATACGTGTGATAAAAAGAGAAAGCACTAACTAACTTGAAGCGTTGCGCGCCTACAGCTGGTTAACACACGACGCTAAAAGTTTTAACAGAAAGTGGATTATTACTTTAGTACGAAACGGTGCCATTCGATTATTTTGTTGTAACCAAAGCTCTATAGACATTTCTTTCTTTCATATGACGTTGCGCATGTGCTCGTAAAAGTAAGTAATAGATTTTTTGTTTATGCTTAATACTATCAGTCTATAGTTACTTTTACTTGGTCTTAGGTTTCAAGCAGATAGATAGGAATGAGAAGTGTATACGTTAGGTAATTGAACTTGTTTGTAGCCATTTTAGGTTGTTAATTCCACAAAATGTATTAATAATAAATAATAACAAGTAAACTATGTAAGCAATGCGTTCGTTTCTGGATATAGGAGCCTTGCACATAATTTTTCTATTATGCCAAATTAGCATCGTCAATCGATTAATAGAAATGACTTCTAATTTTTATATAATTCCAGATTAGCATCGATTGAATTAATTCTAATGAACTGCCCTAAATATTACTTATTCATGAGCAGCGGTAGACCGTTAATATCAAGTTATGATTATGTTAATGTTATAACACTTAGCACAGGTATTATGTTGTAAGAAACTCATTTAATTGTCTGCCGGTGAAATTTGAATCTGAATATTCCTATCTTGTAAGGCTTGAAGCGCACTAGTCGGCCCGCCGTATGGTTTATTTCATCTTGCTCATCCTAAGAGCTAAGTCAGTAGCATTGGTGCATTTGCGGACTAATCAATATTTCCGAAATTAATCTAAGTAGATACCGTGTGGTGCCGACTCAGAATACCACCCCATCTCCTCCCGTGGGTGTCGTAAAAGTCGACTAAGGGATTAGCCGGAGGATGGGCAGCAGCGTCCTCCGAGTACATTATCAACTCAGCTGCGATCACCAACCCGTATGCCAAGTGTAGCGATTATGGCCAAACCCCCCAATGAGCCCATAACACACCCATATCAGTCGTTGCGGTGATCTTTGGGCTGTATTCTTAATCCGGATACCACACGGAAATGGCTAGCAATGATAAATTAATGTCAACTTGAACATAATATTTGTCTCGTTTCTATGCATACCTATGGAAACCACACTCCCGCACTGTCAAGGTTTTGGTACCTATAAGATCACTTTATCTTTTTTCTGTCTTTCACAGAAGTCGTACGACGAGCTCTATATGCCTCCCCATAGATTTCAATTCGCAATTTTTGGATTACCCCCGGTCTGAAGGTCCGGTAAAGGCAAGTGAGTGATGACGACACGGTTGGTGCAGTGGTTGATACAGTCGATTCCCGCACGGAACAAATATTTGTATGATCTGCAGGTAAGTTGTTCCGGGTCTGGGTGTATTGTGTGTGAAATGTATGTCTGTACACGCACCCACGACCCAGGAGAAATCCAAGAGAGGGGCAAAGTTTAAAAAAAACCGATCACTAAGAATACATGTAGAAAAGCCTGTATACTTATGAGGAATAAAAAATCCAACATACGTCTATTACACGGCGAGCTCGGTCTCGGCGGGGTTGTAGCCCGGTGCGCGTGCGGCGGAGGCGACAGGCGGCGCGCGTGCGCCGGCGCAGGAGCCGCGGCCGCCCCGCTCACGCGCACGCGCAGCGCCCGCGCGCCCGACACGCCGCCGCACCACGCGCCTTCCTCTGGACGACACCCACTCGACGGTCTGCACACAAACACCGACATTAGTTACGTACATGATGGCTCTTATCTGGTTCTCCGAATCAGTTTCCTTGTCGAAATCCTAGATCGAGAGGAGTGTCGAGCTCTAAACTGCGCAGACACTGTACAACCTACATTCGTCGCCCCGCGCAAGAACATTTACCCAGATCTACGCAACTAAGGAAAAACGGTGAAAATGTATATCTAAGTATTACGAGTATACCGGGTCATTATAGACTTTTCACTGGTCTACAGACTTTGCACTTTGAGTCAGGCTTCTAATACAGAAGGTATCATGTTTGGTGCAGTGGCTGATACAGTCGGCTGCTATGTTCCGGGTCACGGATTCGATTCCCGCACGGACCAAATATTTCTATGATCTGCAGGTAGTTGTTCCGGGTCTGGGTGCATTGTGTGTGGAATTAATGTCTGTAAACGCAACCACGACACAGGAGAAATCCTAGAGTAGGGCAACGTTTTTATAATGAAAAAAAAAATACTTATGGCAATGTTCTGCAGACACGATAACGAAACGAAACTGTTTGATAAAACTACAGAATTGGAAAGAAAGGAAATATAATAAAATGATATATAATAAAAATATTTATTGACACAAAACGTTTCACAACAAAAATTTGTAAGACTTGAAAACTATAGCGCTAATTTTTATAGTAATATAAAAAAAGCGAGCATCTGCAGCCGAACTAGGTGGAAACCTGTGTCTCGGCATGCAAAAGTTTACATAACAGAAAAAGGAGACCATACAGTTATTTGGTAAATTGTCGGAAAATTTGTCCCATATAATGAATTTATTATTTTTATTATTATTTCGGCCGAATGAAGTCCACTGCTGGACACAGGCCTCCCCCAAAGATCACCACAACCACCGATATGGATGTGTTGTGAGCACATTGGGGGGTTTTGCCATAATCGCCACGCTTGGCAGGCGGGTTGGCGATCGCAGTTGAGTTGTTAATGTACTCGAAGGACGCTGCTGCCCATCCTCCAGCTAATCCCTTAGTCGACTTTTACGACACCCATGGGAGGAAATGGGGTGGTGGCATTCTGAGCCGGCACCACACGGCAATAATATGTTATAATAATAATATGATAGGATATAACTATCATCCTACTAGTATTATAAATCATACTAATGTTATAAATGTGAATGGAAGTTTGTTTGTTACGCTTTCACGCGAAAACTACTTAACCGATCATCATGAAACTTTGTACACATATTCTTGGAGGTATTAGAAGTAAAATTTTTTGTTGACATCCTGACATTTACTTGACTTATTTTTATCTTTTTATTGACATCTTGACATTTAATTTGACTTATTTAAAATTGAATTCTTCGAAAATTTTAAATTCTTTGAAAATTTTAAATTGTTTGCTTATGTTTAATATAATGACAGCAAATTACATTCTAATGTTTTCTTAATCTTGTGACATTATAAAATTAATTAATCATAAAATTGTAAATGTGTGAGCATCATGTAGCCATTAATGTTATATATTTAGAACCTATACTTTGCCCTTTGCCTGGTAGTATCGGTCTGTCATGCTCACTAAAATGTCTTGCTGGTGGTGGCGTTGTGTATCGGGTCGTTCGGTTCCCTACAATATGGTTGAGCTAAGCGATGCTGATGCATGCGTCATGCTCGTGAACGGGTGCCGTCTGTTGGGACTGGTCAGCCATTAACTGCCATGGCGAATAATAATTATATTACATTAGTATGTTTTTTTTTTATACATTTGCCTACGTCATGCTCGTTATATGTTTTACCATAATTTGTATCAATCAACATTGTAATCTCAATTATTTTAAAAGAGTATCTATGGAGTTTCTTGCCGGCTCTTCTCCATAGATCAACTATTTGGAACCGTGCAACTTAGATTCTGACGTTTCATAAGTGCCAATATTTGGTTTATTTGAAATAAAAATATTTGACTTTGACTTTGACTTTAACATAGGATACTTTTGTTTTAAAACATTTTTTACAAAAGATAAAAACAATGCGAGCGAAGCCGCGGGAAAAAGCTGGTATGTTATAAGTTTGTGAAGATGTTTGGATGTTTGTTACTTAATCACGCTGAAACGGCTGAAAGGATTTGGATGAAATTTGGCTCACAGATAGACCAGTATCCGGATTAATAAAAAGGCTTCTTATCCCGAAAAATAAGCAGTTCCCGAGGGATAGGCGATAGACCTTTCTGTGATATGCCAAATGATATGCGGACGTAGCCTATTACTATATAAACATACTTTCCGTCAAGAGAGTATCCACATACACCGTTGTCGCATTAATTTATAAAGTTCATCGCACCGATTCTAACTGTCAACGGCAGAAAAACATTAGATGCACTCAATTTCCAATAACCTGTGCCCCCAAGACATCGTGATAACGGACTGCGGTGTCCACGGAGCGCTTGATCCGGTGCAATGCGTGACTGAGGAGCGTGGTCGCCGCGCGGTACCGCCGCGACCAATCAGGCTAATGCCTCAATGTGCTGTTACATCTCACTCCATATCTACCAACCTGTCGTAATCGTAACACTTTCTTACACGAAGCACTGATAAATGGGAACATAAGCTGCTTCTTTGGAAGAGTATTAAGGCTTATTTGAATTAAACGACAGTTTGACCGCGTACGTTAGATTCTTGCAATACTATGGAATGAATGTCGGATGCACCGTTTAGACTAGTCGATGTGGCACATGCGTAATATTACGAGACATATATCCGTACAAGAAGTAGAGTCGAGTTATCCGTATGAGTCGCATTCGACCCTGGAATGCGGACTCATGCATGCCTTGATTGGCTGTATTATTGACTAATGTAAATAAGGAATTATGTGTAAGTTTACTTCTTCTACGCCTACATCAAAAGGATTATAACTAAAAACCAGCGCTGTCGGTGTTGCCCTGTCACAAAATCGCAGCATCATGCTGAGCTACAACCCTTTTTTGCACAAATGTGACGCACATACTCCCGTATATAGATAAACAATGTTTTACATGGTTCATCTTTTAGATGAACACCAATGAACTTAATGGTTTTTAATTTGATTAATTTGTTTTATTATGTATCTTTTTGTCCTAGCTGGGTAGCGCAATGGGCAAGGTACACTCGCACGCTTGTATGTTTTGCGTTCTACCGCCACGCTGCGCTTTGATATATAGCTTAGACAAACCTGTGTGACGAATTTGTCATGTATTATTTTTATTGTCTTTTAATTTATGTTTTTTTTATATTGTCTGTATTCTCTGTGCGTCCTTTATTGTGTAAAACTAAAATTTATTTCTTGCTTTCAAAATTACATTTAATTGAAAAGATTTAAGTACTTAATATCATTATCATATCAGCCAAAAGTCGTCCAGGCCAACATAAAGGACCAGTTTCATGCCGTATAGATAATAAAGAACATAACGAATCAATGAAAAAATCGTTACCATTCCAACTACACCGAAAGCATTATTAAATTAAAACCTTCTGGTTTTAATCACCAACATTTCCAGTTATAATAACTACATCGCCATACTTTGGATATTTGAGCAGTGAGACTTGCACAAGTACCTATGTGTACTACTTATACACACAAGGTGTGATGATGACTGGTATGTATATCTTAAGGTCTGTATTGGTGTTAATAGAGGCCAATGTTCAGCAGTGAATGCAATGGGCTGATGAAGAAGATAAAAAGATAGGTCGTCATTTATTTAATTAGACAGTTAAGAATTAGTAACCAATAAAGAGAAGAAGGTCCACTGGTGCTAGTTCTCTTATTAAAATAATTCAGCTGGGAGGCAAAACCGTTTGGGGTCGCGGTGCGCGTGGTGGGTGCGCAGATTGGGGAATCTACGTGCTCACACAGAGCGACCGTCGAGAAGAATACGGTGGCACGCATGTGGCCACGCGCTGCCGTCTGCGCAGCAAGCGCGCACAGAGGCTTCGGGGGAATATTTTACAGTCCTCCGGGTATGTGACCGTTTTACAGTCACCCCTTCCGAGAAGTGCCTAAAGGCGTGGCACCAATGGGCGACTTTAGTATGATCGTTTGAGGACCTGGAGCCCCCATTCGGTGATGCATATGACCGCTCCAGTGGCTTTAGCCGAGAGGAGTATGCTATAATCGCACAACCCCCAATTAGCACACATTATGAACCCAGACCAGTCGTTGGTCGCCTTTGGGGGAGGCCTATAGTGGACGATTTTCGGCTGAAATGATAATGATGAACCAACTACTAACCGTCAAATTCTAACAAAAAGAACGTCACGTAATTCCAAAATGGACGCTCGCTTCAAAGCTTGCATAAACATAGGTGTATCTGACAGTGACAGCGCGAATGCGTTTGCGTACGAGTTGACAGCGTTCCATTATATTTACACTTAAACAATAACAATAAATTTTATTTATTACTATTAACATAAATTACGCATTTTAATTCCGTTTATAACTGTTAAGATTAGCATTAGTTTAAATGTTTTTATTATTAGGATACTTTATGGTTTAGGTAACACTAGACGACGTCAATACGTCGGACGTATAAGGATGTCGCAGAATATCAGCGCAGTGGTTTTACATCTATGTGACGCCACTGCATTAAGCTGGGGTGTAATTCTTTAAGCTCAAACATCAATACATCCTTGAATACAGAATTGAAAAAAGGGTGTAAAACCAATTTTGTATTCGATAGGACATTATTGAAGCTATTCAAGGACACGTTGCAGACGGTGAGCCATGAGGACCAGTCTTAGCGAATACCTAATTAGGTTATTGGCGTTATTTCAATTCTGTATTCATGGATGTATGGATGTTTGAGCTTAGAGAATTGCACCCCTGAGCAATATACCTATTTCCGTTTGTGCGGACGGGACGCACACTTTTGGATTGTAATTGATTTTTGTTTCATAAAACTTTTATTGTTTCGCTATGCGTTATGTCCGTGTCAGATAAGAAATAAATATTTTTTCTTTCTTTCTTTCTTTACGGGAAAACCAGAATCAATAAGATTCACGAGTTCGGCCTACGGACAGATACAATACTAGTGATAGATTCACAAAAACAAGCAACACGGAGCGTAGCCAAGTACAGGGACGTGACGGTGGCGCAGACGAGCATGTCGAAGCGTATGATGCTGCTACAAGCGGAACTAAACAGTTTTTGTATCCACTAGCCATGTGAACTGATTTCCTTCTGTATGAAAGCAGCAAGTGGTATGGTACGCAACCCCATCTTGTTAGACTCGAAGCTGATTCGAATAAATATAAGTATGAAACGATGAAGTAAAGGTTTCATACATTGTTATAAGATACTAGCTAATTCCCAAACGCTTTTTTCTATCTCAGAAACTTTAGTATCAGCTACAACTTTCGGGAAAAAAAGTTGCGATGTCCACTAGTGGAGGCAAATGCAATCAAAATTCTCCCGTTGAACCCTTTTCATTTTTTTATTGATCCGATGGGAAGGATTCCCCAATGAACGGCGGACGGGTATGCCAGACTCCTGCCGGCTAAAACCACCGGAGTGGTCATCTTCGGCACCGATGTGTGGCACCGGGAATTCGAATAATCTCCAGCTAGAGCTACCCATAGGTGCCACGCCTTTAGGCACATCTCGGAGGGGATGACTGTATAGTGGTCACCTCCTCTAGCGGAGGGAAGGCGACTGTAAAGAGGCTACCACAGCGATTTTGACAGCTGTACCTGTTTCCAATGTTTCCATAATTCATATACGGAGTTAGTTTGGCCAGATACCGCAAACACAGTATTTTATAGAAAGAAGTGGAGGACAATGACACGTATTTAGTCTCAATATCCACCACTGGTAGATGCAGCAACTCCTTCTTGCCGATGTCCACCCGTGGGGTCAACGAGAGAATATTGGCCAGCACTGGTGAACATCACAACTTTTTTCTCGTAGTCCGCCAGTGGTGGACAAAAAGTGGGGGACAGAGGGAACGTGCTGTGGGCGTAAATTCAAAATCAAATCGGTTTTTTATTCAAATAGAAGGTGCTATATATTCCACATATAAGCCCCTCCACCCACCCCCTTCCACAACAATCTAATATTATACTGTTCCGTGTAGTTCCCGCCAAAGAATAGACTCCTCTTGGGTCAGCATCCTCTCTGTGATGACCAATCTGCCTTTTTTATCCCAGTGAAATTCTACATGACCTTCCTCAGCCCCGGGGAAGGGCGAACTTGCTGGAATTCTATCATCTGCCCTGCAGGATTACCTTATACCATGTTGAGATAACGACTGCCCTAATTTATTTTATTGTTCTAGATTTCTAATGTTTTAGATTTTATTCTAATTTTAATTCTTTAGGTTACTACTTTGTTTTTTAAAGACGTTACGTAACATATAAGCGTTCTTGTTCATAGTGTAAGCTTGTATTGTTTGAAATTAAAAAAACAGAGCGAAGATTACATGATGTAGGCGTAGCACCAGACGTCGTGCGCTTGCCAAAGAGAAGAATATAAGCTCAAAAGATACAATTCTAAAATCTGTGTGGATTAATAGATCAACCAATTTAGTTTTTCTATTGATAACTGAAACTGATTTATATAACAACATTGAATTGAGCGCAAATTAAATGATAATATGCAAAAGCTTTAACAGTAACAAATAAAAATAGAAGGACTGAATTAAATCAACAGTTAACAACAAATTGGTAGCTTAGGATGCGAGAGTATATTTATTCCTTGCTTACGTTCCAGAGCTGAAGATGGCGATGCATATTTCACAAATAAACCACTTTCAAGCGACAACCAAGTAGCAGTGCATTAATGAAACAAGTTGTTTATGTGGTCGTTTTACGAAAAGTGTGCAAAGTTACGAGGTCTCAGATTCGCACAGATAACTGTAGACGAAAGTTTAACGCAATTAAAGCTCAAAGTTGCGGTCCTGACACTGCAGGTACATATTTAAGATATATACTTCAATGTAAAAGGAGATCAACAAAAGTTAATTTCTTAGTGAAACTCCTTAATTTGGATCAATGGTTTAGTTTAATACTCTACAATGCAATGGCCACTGACCAGTGACGTGACAGGAAGTGCTACCGCTAAGCTTGGTCTCTTGTGTTTATGGCAAACAATATACCTCTAGAGAGTTTGCGCTTAACATTAAATAAATAACCACAAGGAAAACGTGCTTGCACTATTTAAACGTGTAGCGGACAAATGAAGAAAATACGGTCGACAGCTGGTTGGCACCGAAAACTAGATCTTCACCAAAACTGGAAACGCCGGACAAAAGAAATGCGGATATGAAGATTAATAAAGTGTAAACATAAACAGTGAAGCTTAATAAGATTATTATCAAGATGTCTGTAAAATGAAAAATGCCAGAAATAGCATATCATGCATAGCACATACAAGCGAAACGTATCAAATGAATTAAATTAGATCACACATGTAAAATTAGAGAAGAAAAGAACATGTTTTTGGTGATATTATAGTTTACGTAAAGTTATCTGCATGTGGTGTGCAACCATATGCTGACGTCCTTAGCCGACTATGTTTTCAAGTTCAATTTACACGTCTTCAGTGGTTAACTGAGTGCAGTCTACAAATGAGATAAATTATGTTGAATAGCAATCTATTCTGCCTCGGCTTTCACATAAAAGATTCACCATTGCTAGTAAAGTTTATCTAGCCTTCATTAAGAGAAACTCTGCTTTCTGAGTTTGATTTTCATTCAATATTTAAGTTACTTGATTTCTATAAGTTATAATAAAACACTTTTAAACGGATTATATCGCGTATATTTTAGATTTTTTTTTCCTGACGTTTCGAACACTTTGCTGGGTTCGTGGTCGCAGGATGACTAAGGTTAGTAGTTATAATGTGTAATACTCGCGAAAACCTAAGACATTCTATAAGTTATATCAATATTTATAATGATAATGATATCATCAGTATCAGAAATATAATCATACCTATGCGTATTGTAAACATTAAACTTAGTTTAAGCTAAGGTGTAAAACATAATCTGCGTGTGTTCAAAATTGAAGCTATAAGTGTTACGTCATATGACGCGCGTAATAACTGTCACCCAAGCATGAACACAATGCGATGTGCCCATCACAAACGTTTTGCTCATAAAAATATACGCTTCAAGCAAATTCTGACTTTGTTGCCATCGAAACGTAAACGAAATTACCGCAAAAATACCATCACGAGTTGATTTCAGTGTAGTGACATTTGTCCTTGGTCACCCTTCACGGACATTATTTGATCATTTTGAATGTCAAATTAAAAACTCCATGGTGCATGAGCGTGTGTATCTATCCACACCCTATTTGATTTCTTTGTTGGTGATTTAACATCAGGCTATCTGTTTATGGCATCTAGCAAAGCCATTCGTGTAACTGACATAGCTTAATAATTTCCGCAGCATTTTGCGCTCTACTCGTCAGCTGCACAATCATTTGACATTAGAACGTTAAGGCCTTCGACTTCAGGACGATGACTTCGCACAAAATGTATGGATCGATTGAGGCAAACAGGTAACAATGCTCGTGACCAATAGATTAAGGTAGCCGACTTACTAGACATCTAGGCTCCGACACCCGATCCGACGTACCGTGACACGCCGCGCAGGCACGCTGTATTGGCTAATGCCTCGGTCTGCAGTTGTCGCGTTGGCTAACGCCACCTGAATGTCTAGTATATAATCTTATATCTAACCACCGAGTAATACAGTTTATTTTGGCTCTACCGTGATCTGTTTACTGTATGGTACTTTAAAATTTCAGAACATATCTATAGATATTTTGTATTTAATATTGATCTCTCGTTTTAACCCCGTGGGGGCGCCATATTCTTCCTTTCATTTTAAAAACACGTTGTCCAACTCTATAATCTCTCCTTTGTCGAGAGTACAGTTGACAGACATACATTTCACATGCACAAACACCCGAAACAACTATTTGTAGATCATGCAAATATTTGTTGCGTGCGGGGATCGCACCCGCGACATATTGCGCAGAAAGCCAATCGCCTAGCCATTGCGCCAACCATGCCTTCTTCATAATATTTGGAAGTCGTTTCTGCCTACACAGAACTAAATAGCCCATTAACGAAGTGGCAATTATTAGAATTATGACTTAATCTATCGGTAAACTGAGTGAGTGAATAACTATTATGAAATACATTTTGTTTTATAACATAGTAACAACTTGCTAGGTATATATCATAGCAATTTACTCAGTCGTTTCAGCTCCCTACGAACTTCCCTCGATTTCCCTCTTATCGCGTTATGAAATACCAGGATGAGCATTCAATAATATTCAGTGGTTATTGGAATCATAAAAATCAATTGCGATACATAAAAATAATATAAAAAAGCCTTCTCTGATACAATTTGTATGAGACAACCTATAACAAATTCAACTCGAATATGAAGGTAATGATAATTAACTCAGAGATAAGAGATCGCACCAAATTATTACGAAACACCTGCATTCATTTTTAAGAGCTTCGCGATTCTGAATTGTATTGTAAACACAGCTTCAATGCTAATAATTGTCTTAAATTCTCAGGGAAGTAAATGTTAAAAAAGCTGACGATTGGATAAGCGAGAAAAGCTACATGACAGAACAAAAACGGAGCCTTCGATGTTGATTAAGAATAAAAGACAGAGGGAAGTGCCATTTAAAATTCTGGTATTACGTAAGGCGATAAGGTCGAGAATGTAAGTGCGTGTGTTTTGACGGACTTGCTCGGATCGGTATCGCTACAAAGAAGCAGAAGCTCGCACGAGTTCGTCGACCAACAACACACGATTGTTATCAGCGGAATCACTACGCAATTAACGAGAATGTCTTCCCGAGCACATACAGTGGAAGAAATATGGTGTGTGTGTCCGTTATGTAAGAAAATATAAGAATCATAGAATAATTATAAGAAAAGTTTGCAATCACACGGTTTAAATGCACGCTAGCTACGCTTTCTCCCTGTATGAGAACATAACTTATTAGTGACAGCATCTAAGTAAATGGAAACCATTTGAAATTACGTATTAAAATTAACGGCCTTTAACGAGGCACAGGCAGAGACAGATTACTTGCCTATACTAGACACCATTGCATTTTAATTGGTCTCTTAAATATTTGCGTACATAATTTTCTTGACAGCTCTTTCTAGGGTGTCTGTGACCTAAGAAGCCAAATGACACGGTTTTGAATGCTTATAGAAACTGTAATAATATTTACATTATTTCGGGTAGCCTGCTTCGTTACGATTAACAATTACCTGTCGCTCTCAAGTCACACCGTAACTGTTAAATTATGGATATTGCGATTATAAAACAAAGCAGGTGGGATCGAGGTCATCTTGTCTGGAGCAAACATAACAGCATATTTATTCTTACCGCTTCCTCCAGTCTTGGATGAAGCTCCAGTCACAATGTTGATCATCGTCGAGCACCATAGCTTCATGGTGGTCAAGCCCGCCTCCATGCACTATATCGACCAGCTGCCGCGCTCTTTCGAAATTGCCTTCAAACTCTACCACAAGGAACCCGTCAGAACTCATCGTCCCAAAAACTTCCTTCTTGTACGTCGCATCGTCAATCGTGACAACGTCTAGTGTATCTTTAGAGTCATCAGCCTTAATCTCGGAATAGATGGCTTCTGAGACCTGAACTTCAGATACCATCTGTGTACCTCCACCCTTATCTACTTCTCTGCTTAGTCCCAAGTTTCCCGTTTCTTCTAAAAGTCGATTAGCATAAATTACTTCCTCTTTAGCGGGATCCTCTTTCAGTCTACATTCCTCCTTCTTCTGTTCGTTATGTTTGCGAATGATTGAATCTCCAAAATATATGACGACTTTATTATTATTCTGTGTGATCTTATTCGCTAATCCACCTTCCGTGAGCGGTAAGTTAGCTTTTTTATTATTTTCCTGGGAAAGTCTCTGCGTCAATTCTTCGTAACACGGAAGCCGGTTGCTGTATAACTTTTTGTCTGCAGAACATTTGCTGAGTTCTTCCTTCCTCTTTTCTACGCTCTGGTATACTGGTGGTCGACAACATTCATCGAATTGGGATTGTGAGTTTCTTAAAGAGGGTCGAGGTTCACTGTAAATGTGTTCCGTGGGCGACAACACCTGCGGTAAAGGAATGTACTTTTCATGAACATTCTTTGTTTTTGAAGCTTCAGTCTTCCTGAAGTTTAGCACACTTCGACGTACTTTGGCTTCCGAGGCGTCACTACTGTTAATTTTCTTGCTTCGGGAATTTCCCAGGAGCTTAAACAGTGGCTTGTGCTCCGACTGCGGTTTGACTCGGTCGGTGCTCGGAGCGCGGCGCATTCCGAACGGTCCAGACTCGTCCTCCGAAGGATGCGGGTACAGCTGTTCACAACTTGTGGACTTATGAGTCGCGATTCTCGTTTTGTTGGGTGTGAGCGGTTCCCTGCTCTGCCAATGTCTGACGGAGAGGCGGGCGGCTCCGCGGATAAACTTCATAGGTTCCCATGCGTCAGCTTTTTTGAGTATAAAGTTGTCGCACATGTTGTTTTTGTTGTTTGGTTTTCTGGCATCCGCAGCGCGGCAGGACTGTAGCTCGCGGCAAAGGAAACACGAACAACGCGCGGGGCACAGCATGTCTGCGCGGACGTGCCGGCCGCACTGAGAGTGCGCTGCGCCGGCGCCGCTCGCCGTTAGCCCTCCAAGAAGCATTGTTGCCGTCGCTGTCGCCCCGCTACAATGTCTTTCGATTAATTGCCGACACACGTGTTATTCATGGATTAATGTTACCGTTTTGATGAAAGCTCTATGCGCTCGAGCTTGGGAATTTTTAATTACTCTCTTGTCGATTACTTGTAAAAGATCTGTGAATAAAATCAGTCTTCTTTGTTCAATCTGATATTTATAGAATGTTTTAAATGGTTCTGCATATCGTCAGTAGTGGAGTCGAATGTGAGTTGTGTGCAGGCGGTACATGGTCGGTTACACTTGCATATGAAACTCGTCTATATTGAATGCGAGGTGAACGAAACCATAAGTTGTGTAAGCTAAATATAGAGCATACTTCACAGAGAGGGGTTATTACTGAATCACTCGCCAGCATAATAATATACTGAGGCTACATGAATCGCCAACTTGTACGCGGAGATTTTTATTATTTCAATATGAAAAATAAATTTTCAAGATGAGTAATTATTACATTCAATAAAAACAGGCACTAAAATAAAATATAAGAACATACTGTAATTGCAAATATAAATATGTCATCGATAAATTTCTTTTAAATGGTAATTATGACAGTGCAGTGCAATAAAGGATATTATAACATTTCTGATTGTCTTGATGATAAAAAAGCTTGAGACTGAGCTGATCGCTAGGTACAGTCAACATTGTTTTTGTTTTTTGAACTTTTTATTCATAAACTGACATTTTGTACACTTTTTATTGACAGTTTTTTGACATGTGATTTATATTATTATTTTTACGTTTCATTTATATTTGTGACATTTAATTAACATACATTGTAGTATTTTTACAGTTATTGATTTTTTTATGTACATGTATTTATAAATATTGTATATGACAGACTAAAGTGTTGCTGGGGCGTTTGTAGCGGCGTTTCTTCTCCCCAGCTGAAACACTAGGCAGCGGTGAAGGGTGGGCTAAAAGAGCTAATAATTTAAGTCTATTTTGAATAAATGATTATTTCATTTCTGTGATAACCACATCAAATTAATTTACGTCCGGAACAAGAATCAAAGCATTATTTTTATTACTTATCAGGAAAACCTTTTTAATTAAACGTACAAATAAATGTGCAATCATCAAAACAAAAAAACGGTAGAAAGAAATGAACTTAAACAAAATAATAATAATAAAATATATTTTTTCAGAAATAAGTACAGTCCATCTTTTTGTTAGTATATAAACTCTTACGAACTAGTACAATACATCTTAATACACGTGATACTACAGGACAGCTATGACATAATTATGTAGCTACGCCTACAAAGTATGTAGTCGCATCCGACGTCCTAATATGGGGCTGTCCTATGTATATCCCAGCTATGGTGCTAAAAATGCTGCTGTGGGTGGTTCGCAATAATGGATGCAAGATATGTGATGCCGTCTCGTGTCTTAATGAAATTGAAGCCACTAGTTTTGTTAGTGTTTAATAAACTTATTTTCTTTCTTTCTAGTTCGCACTACAACATAGATCCCAGAGGCACAGCGATAGCTCTTTAGCCCCATCAACATCATGAATGCATTTGCAAAATTTGTCTTTAATCAGGTATATATATTTTATCTGCTATTATTTTAACACAATGTTTTGGGCATGTGTGCGATAAAAATATGTGTTAACAACACTACATGATAGATCAATGCTTTAACGAGAATAATCGTCATGCAATCGTTTACGTGAAGTTTCCCTTTACTAAGTCAAGAATACAATCGTAAAATAATAAGTTACGAGTAGAAAAAAGTTCTGACCATTCGCAGTGTTATCTATTTTATTCGAAACGAATTAATTTACAATTTTAGTGTATATTTATGCTATGCTAATTAATCAATCACTCGTAATGTCAGACTGAAAATTATTCTCTATTCAAAATCAATCGTAACAATATCGAGCGAGTGGCGAATAGCGTCCCTCAGCGATGTTATGATACTATTTTATTAAAACGCATATTATTCGTTTCCGTTACGGTATCAACACAATTAGAACGATTGAATATATCAGACGTACGGACACACTTAAACATGTTTCGATATAGCAATGTTTGAGCGAATTAAGAGTAGTATTTTATTTTATATATTTATCGTGCATGCATTTATGTTCTACTATATATGCCGTGTGGTGCCGGCTCAGAATACCACCACCCCATCTCCTCCCAAGGGTGTCGTAAAAGTCGACTAAGGGATTAGCCGGAGGGTGGGCAGCAGCGTCCTTAGAGTACATTAAAAACTCAACTGCGATCGCCAACCCGTCTGCCATGCGTGGCGATTATGGCAAAACCACCCAATGAGCCCACACTACATCCATATTGGCCATTGTGGTGATCTTTGGGGGAGGCCTGTGTCCAGCAGTGGACTACATTCGGCCGAAATGATGATGACCTACATGCAGCACCCATACGTCATCATACCATATTCAAATCATAGTTATTCGTGTAGTCTCTGGATTAAGAATATAGCGCCACTCTATCTCCTCCCATGGACGTCGTAAAAGGCGACTAAGGGATCCTAAACCAAAAGGATGAACAGCTGTCCTTCTGAGTTTACCAACCTGCCTGCCAAGCGTGGCGAGCACTGGAAAATTCCCCCCAAAATGACGTCACAATTGTGGAAATTTATGGAGGTGGCCTTTGTTCAGCAGTGGACGTTCTTTGGCTGATATAGTGATGATGATATGATTTTTTTTTATAAATAATATTTTTACATTTAAAATGCAGGTCTGCTGGAAGAGATTTCTTAAAGAAACAAGCAGTGCCTTTGTACTTTTCTGTCTTATGTAATGATCTTATAATTATTTCTGTCATATATGTAAATAAATAGATAATGTTCTTTTTTCGATCTCTTCCGACAATAATAACGTAAGTAACTTCAAATTAAGTAAGTATAGTAAACTAACTACTATTATAAAATTGAAAGTTTGTATTTTTAGATGTTTGTGGTGAGAAGCAGCCTGCGGGCGAAGAACTAAGGGCCGTCGGTCGCCCGAATAAAAATAGGCCCGAGTAGGCGGCGCTTATAACGGGCCGATACCTGCCGGGGGCGCAGTCTAATGCAGACAAAGCGTACACCTCACCCCAGCTAGAGGTAAGTGGAAGGACACCGTGGCGTTTTAGCCATTAAGAATACAGCATGCCCCTCCGGCCTTCCGAAGGTGGATGAAGTCTATGAGAATTTCCCCACGACAAAAAAAAGGCTGTATCACGCTTTAACGGCTGAACGGGTTGGCAATCTCACACAGATAGGATAAAGATAAATTATGTTGGCAGAGCATGAAAACTGGAATGCAGTGGTCTCCTTTTTTCTTTATTTGTGAGAGGGTCATGCTCTAGAAGGAGACCACTGAGCGATCCCGCTCGAAGATGCAGGAGATGGCGCCGGGGTAACAACCGCCCTGGCGCCTAATTCCCATACGCCTGAAACCCTCTGCCGTTGCTATAAGGCGGGGGACCTCTGGGTTCGCGGGTGCATAGATTGGGGAATCTACATGCCCACACCGAGTGATCCAAGAGAAGACGGTAGCACGCATGTGGTCACGCGCTGCCGTGAGACGCTTTGGGGGATCCTTTTTTGGGGTTGACCGCCTTACAGTCACCCTCTCCGAGATGTGCCTATTGGCGTGGCACCAGTGGGCGGCTCTAGTGTGATCATACGAGGACCTCCGTTAGGTGTCAAAGATGACCGCTCCAGTGGTTTTATCCGGTAGGAGTCCGGCATACCCCTTCGCCCTTCCCCAGGGTGAAGGAAGTTCATGAAGAATTTCCAATGGGCATCAATAAAAAAGGTCCTGGAATAGGATATCAATATCCTATTCCATCCTATACTTTATATAAAGGTATGAAAGTCCGACGAGGGTTTGAATTAGTTTGTCGCGGACGAAGTGACAGGATATAATATATAATTATACATATTTGTTCAAAGCAACGATATGCGCTACGTTTAGTGCGAATTACTACACTTACTAGTCTACTAGTCCTTGGATATGCTAGTGTTGGTGGTGTTTTTTTTTATAATCTCCGGGACAACAAACAGTTGCGTGATAATCATCATCATCATCATATCAGCCACAGGACGTCCACTGCTGAACAAAGGCCTCCCCCTCAGATTTCCGCAACGAGCGGTCACATGACGCTCTCATCCAACGACTCCCAGTGACCCTCACCAGGTCGTCTGTCCACCTCGTTGGAGGTCGGCCCACGCTGCGTTTTCCGGTGCGCGGTCTCCATTCAAGAACCTTTGTGCCCTAACGGCCATCAGTTCTACGAGCTATGTGCCCCGCCCATTGCCACTTCAGTTTACTAATCCTTTCAGCTATGTCGACAACTTTAGTTCTTCTACGGATCTCCTCATGATAATGCTTAATTTCATTTCAAAATATATAGAAAACTCTTATTAAATAACACAGACAACGCCGTTATCCGCAAAATAATATAATAAGAGGGTTGTAGCGCAGTAAACAACGAAAATAAAATATGATTAGGAAGAAAACTTACCATGAGGTTCGACCAGTTTAAACGCAGTACTCAACATGCAATGCTAACAGCTAATCACGGGTAAATTGTAACAAATTATATTTCTTTACTAGCTGGGACCCGCGGTTTCACCCAAATTATAAATATTTATAATAATTCAAAGAAATTGTATTATTATAAATAAATAATTTAGATTACTTCAGCATAGACATTTCACATAGAGTATATATATTGGATTTCATGGGTTTTAATTATTTTGAGCGGAACTCTAATTTTTCTAAAATAAAAAGCCTAAGTTATTCCATATAAAACAGCTATCTGCCAGTGAAGATCCCGTAGAAATCTGTCCAGCCGTTTTGGAGATTAGCCGGAACAAACAGACCGACAGACACATTTAGAATAGGTTTTTTGTTGTAGGTACCGTATGAACTTTCATATGCATTCAGTAAAAGGCTGCGATTTTGACATTACAAACAGACACTTAAATTTGATTTATTTGTATAGCAAAATAAGTTTTAAATCGTGTGGATGATAAAACATATATGTCAATATCAGCGTCAAAATTATGGTAATACAACTTCATCATTCGCCCTATGGGAGCTCGTTTACGCTCCGCACTCCGGTTTACCCGCCACCTGTGGGTAACCAGCAGTGCTTAATGCTACGCACCAGGTTCCAAACTCCCTTAGGCCCGTATGACAGATCGAGAATCAACACTCAAGCAGAACTTGAGTCGAGATTGCTTCAATTGAATATAAAGGCTGGATATAATACGTAAACTTTAGATTGCGTTAATGAAATATAGACCTATTTCATTAACGCAATCTAGACTAAAGTTTTACCTAAGTTTTGATTTTCGTTCTGTAATACTGGCCTAAGTCGTCGACGACACTCACGGCATGAGTTGGGGTAGCCCTATTCAAGATCGGAGTTACACGACAATGTAATGTGATGACCCCGGAAATTCAGCCGAATCTTACAATGACACACTTTGTTGCCTCACCAACTTAAGAAACCCAAAATTGCTTATTATTACAAAATACAATTACGAAAATACCGAGAGAAAATAATAAAGTAACGGTTACTTTCATTGCATAAAGTCGGGTATTGTTCACTTCATAATCGCAGTGAGATTAAAACACATATTTCCCATCCCAGAACGGAGAAAGTCCTTCGCTTTATATAAAGTTTATTTAGCTATTGTTTCGCTTAATTTTCACATGGAAAACTGTTTTTATAGATGAGTAATAGACAAGACAATGTTGTAGAAAGAAGTTTTATGGTTGCGTAGACTCGTAAAGTGATATTATATTTGTTAAGATATCGATCATCATATCTTAAAGTGTTTCATAAAAATACTGTTTAGTATTGCGTTCAAAAAATGTTTCAAGTCATCATATCTTACAAAACAACATTCAATATGGCGCAGTTAAATTAAATTTAATGGCTGTTTTACGACCTTTCTCGATTTACATGTCGTAATTTACTTGAAAGCTTCTGTACATTATTAGGTCTATGCTTCTTCGATCAGTTTTCATGGACGTGCGCTATTGTTGTGCGCCCGCGCAAGTTTATAGTGAAACCACAAGGAATCTAAAAAAAACGGACAAGTGCGAGTTGAACTCCGTGGAGAGGGTTCCGTACGATGAATATGTTATCGACCATTTTTTTTATCTGACCCATATTTGTTTTTCTAACCTATAGATTTTATATTATATTTGAAATTATGGAGCATTTTAAGAAGCTAATTTGAATATTTGGTTAATCAGTCCAGTAGTTAAACTTTTAAGGCTTGTGACATCATCAGTCGCGTAAAGCATTAGTGTCGTTACCTCATTAGTATATATTAATAACTGTCATCCATACGTCATCTGTCAAATATAATCAAAATATTTTTATCCTGCACATTTTCGATTGTAATCATAGCCGATTTTAAGCAGAAAGTCGTTTTTTTATGTACGTTCACGTGTGGATTCGGATTAAGAATATAGGACCACACCATCTCCTCCCGTGGATGTCGTAAAAGACGGCCAAGTGACTCTAAACCAGAGGGGTGAGTAGCAGCGTCCCTTCTGTGTAGCCAATACGGTTACACAGAATGAACGCTTCTCACACAACTCGCCAGCCAAGCATGGCGAGTATTGCCAAATTCCACACAAAATTAATGAAAATCTATGGCTTCCCGCCTCCCGCCTTCGTTCAGTAAACCAAAATGAGCAATACTTTTATTAAAGCAGAGAGAGGTTATTTTTTGACACTGACACTAGCGCTTGACTGATAACTCTTCAATAGACAGTTTTTATATATTTTACTTTTAAATTATGCTTAGGAATTTTGTCATTAATCCTCTGATGGCATCATTGAAGGCGAAATAAAAATAAAACGTATTTTTCCAAAAATATGAGAAATCTAAAAGTATTTTAAAATCTCAATCACATAATTATATATCAATAGCAACTCTATTCTACGATATAGTTTTTAAATCTCAACGGTTTTTGAAAAATGGACAGGCCTATTCCATATATAGTCTATCCTATTCCGTAGACTATGCGAACATGCTACGAATTTGGTGCTGAAAATGTTGACAACAACTTTTCACTTTCTAACGACGCTGTTATTTACTATCAACATTTCAAGCATCAGTATTTTATCGTAATCATTATCATGTAGACCTACATAGGAATTGTTCGTGTTTTGGGATAGAGTATTTACTTGCTTAATGTAAACACTTTAAGTTAGTGGAACAGTGAATATATAAGTGGCTCTATAATTTCATACACACTGCGTGTTTTCTGTACGTTACGGTACTGGCACCCAACCAGATACTTTACAAATGTAGAGAGGCAGAGGGAGAGAGAGGGAGGTAGGGAGATGCAAAGGGAAATAGAGAGTCGACGCTTTGCAGACGACTTATTAACTGAATTTAGCTCTCTTCTAACGAAACAACTCACGTTTTGTGAGCGCTCATAAAGATATAGTAGCTTTTTTTATTTCATTATTTTTATCATCCAGTGGAAATTCTACATGGAATTTCCTTCGCCCCGGGGAAGGGCGAAGGGGTATGCGGGACTCCTACCGGCTAAAACCACTGGAGCGGTCATCTTCGGCACCGAAGGGGGCTCCAGGTCCCGTAAGATCACACTAGAGCAAAGATATAGTATCTACAATAGTTTTCAAAAAAGTACCTATAATACTTTTCAAAAAGGTAGATATCAGGTAAAACAGTACCGTGTGGTGCCGGTTAAGAATACCACCACCCCATTTCATCCCGTGGGTGTCGTAAAAAGCGACTACGGGATTAGCTGGAGGATGGGTAGCAGCGTCCTTCGAGTAGATTTATAACTCAACTGCGATCGCCAACTCACCTGTCAAGCGTGGCGATTATGCCAAAAACCAACAATACAACACAACACACCTATATCGGTCATTGTGGTGATCTTTGGGGGAGGCCTGTGTCCAGCAGTGGACTTCATTCGGCCGAAATGATGAGGTACAACAACGAAATTAAGATATATGACTTAGTTCGTATTGTGCCTGTTAGTCCATCTATCCTGTCTTGTGGATCTCGTGAAATAATGAAAACACAAAGGGATAATGTAGAGTGCATAGGTACGGTAGGGTAGTAGGTGCACTTTCCTTTTCATTTATACCTGTTTACCAATGCAGCTAGTATGTATAGACAGTAAATCAGCGCACCGCTAACTGCGATGTGGCTTTAGGCTGAGCAATGTCTCTTTTTGATCGGTATTGCGACGCACACCACTAACCATTAGCTTTATTTATAAATAATACATTTATTCTTCCAGCTATCTTCATATTGCATGGTTTGTTGTACGTTGATGTCTCAATATGTTTGTTAATGGTTTGTTTTTATATTATTTTGCTTTATCTACTCAATTTATGCTTTCTGTGAGTGCTGTGTGTTGCCCTATCTATCCAAATAAATTTATCTTCTTCTTCTTCTTTCTTCTTCTATTCACAAACGACTGTGTGGCCTATTAAAAGGATCGTGTCCTACAATGGTCCAATACAATACTACACATAATACGGGGTCTTATTAGCATTGCAAGTGCTTTGCCCCTAACCGTAACATACAAACTCAAACAAGCAGAAGCTTCGCGAAGGCACCAATTACCTTCTGTTACTGTTACTCGTTATGAATGAAAGTATACCCATTGATATAATGAGATAAAAACTAGTCTTCGCACGAAGTAGCGTCGTTAATTGTATGTGTTGTCTATAGCATTATTTTACCTAATGAATAGGTGGTGCGTCAGGCTTTTTATTATAAAAACCTGTTATTATAAACGCTGGAAGAGCTCAAATAAGTCATAAATACGCTGTCGCTCCACTGTTATTTGTTATTGTTTCTCATAGTAAGTTCGATCACTATTAATGCATTCGTTCATCATCATCATCATTTCGGCCGAATGACGTCCACTGCTGGACACAGGCCTCCCCTAAAGTACACCACAACGACTGACATGGGTCTGTTGTGGACTCATTGGGGGGATTTGCCATAATCGCCACGCTTGGTAGACGGGTTGGCGATCGCAGTTGAGTTGTTAATGTACTCGAAGGACGCTGCTGCCCATCCTCCGTCTGATCCCTTAGTCGACTTTTACGACACCCACGGGAGGAGATGGGGTGGTGGTATTCATACGAACCAATAATCAAACCAGACCTTCCATATTTGGGATTCATGGGATGGTATCGCTACAGCACGTCGCTTGGTCGGTCTGGACATGGAACAACCTGCAGCTTGAAATTACCTCTTTTAAATTGTTTGTAGCATAGCTCTATAGTTTTAAGAAAAGGCATGCATCGCCTGATGCATGTGCTATTTCTTCGTTGCACTGCTGACGAAACAAATCATGACGAGAGATGTAAAAATGATCGCATGAATTTGAGAATGACGGACGTGAGAGATACCATATACAAGAATTAGTGGCGTGTTCACTCACCTTTTATAAAGATAAGATAGAAATATTTTTTATTCATGTACAATTCAGGCAGCTACGAGTAGTCCAGACTTTAGTTGCCGCGTTGGTTTCCTATGAAGAAGAACGGGCCAGGATCTCCAACGTTATTGTTTTTAAATCATAATTACAATATTTTTGATTACATTGATCTCAAAATAAAGATAATGTGAAGACAATGTAGCAAACAAAGTAAACTTCTTTAAAAGTCAACAGTAAACAAGCCTGGTTTTAATATTTACAAAAGCGTATGATCTAATTATCATGGCAGCATTAAGCTGACCAGTTCCAATAAATAGACAGCATTCGTTTACGAGTATGAAGCATGCATCAGCGTCGCTCAGCTCAACCATATTGTAGGGCAACTAAGCGACCCAATACACGACGCCACCATCAGCAGGTCACTTGAACTGCCTGCCAGACAATTATCACGTCAATTAAGCCAAATAAATTAATAACCCACATGGTCCTAATATATAAATGAAGTCATTAAAAAAAGCAGTCAAGTAACTGATGTCATTTAAACAACTGAGTGTGAAGAATAATCACATTTCATTAAATTAAATTATATAAACTATTATAAAAAGATATAAAAAAAATCAAGTGTGAGTTCACACGCGGTAGAAGTGAAACTTTGTATTTTGGTTAATTTGTAAGAGAGATGAATAATCGACAATAGGGAATAGGGAACCTATATAGAAACGTGTTTTATCTCATTCTCTCACAGCCTAAACCCTATAAATATATTTATAATTGTCTCTCTTTCGTTACACATTTTCGTTTCATAAAATCCAATTCACACTGGCCCAAAAAATGTTTCACTTAAAAAATAATGGCAATGGTATTTCATCATTTCGGCCGAATGAAGTCCATTGCTGGACACAGGCCTCCCCCAAAGAATACCACAACGATGGGTATGGGTGTGTTGTGGGCTCATTGGGGGGTTTTTGCCGTAATCGCCACGCTTGGCAGACGGGTTGGCGATCGCAGTTGAGTTGTTAATGTACTCCAAGGACGCTGCTGCCCATCCCCCGGCTAACCCCTTAGTCGACTTTTACGACACCTCGGGAGGAAATGGGATGGTGGTATTCTGAGCCGGCGGCATATATATATATTCTGATACATCAAAACCAATAATGTAAATATCAGCCTCTGAATATCAGAGCAGCTCATCCCAAGAATTTTTGTCGTCCATATAACCTGTAACTTTATAAAAACCTATTTCTAGATAGTGTCTTTTTAATTTTATAATGTATTTTGTGAACGGCAGATATGTATTATGTATACTCATGAGCTTTCTGGTAGTATTCGAACAAACTGATTTGTCTTTGATGGCTTGCCGAACGACAACATTTACCGAGTTACCTACCTATGTATAATATCACGCCTGCTTCCCCGACGTGGTTGACAGAAGATGAGTAGTCTACACTCATATTAATACTAAAGCAGTGATAGTCTAGTGGTTGATAGCTTGGCTTCTATACAGGAGGGTCTGCGGGTTCAAATTATGTTTCGGAGTTCTATAAGCCGCCCAAAGGGCTCCAACTTGGCTTAACGAATGTCTTCTAATGAGAACAACCGGGACCAACGATTTAACGTGCCCGCCGAAGCACGGAGATTCTCAGTTCAAATACCACTATGCGGTCACCTTTCTTTTTTTTTTTTTTTTTTATTGGTGCCCAGTGGAAATTCTTCATGAACTTCCTTCGCCCCGGGGAAGGACGAAGGGGTATGCCGGACTCCTACCGGCTAAAACCACTGGGGCGGTCATCTTCGGCACCTAAGGGAGGCTCCAGGTCCTCGTATGATCACACTTGAGACTATGCGGTCACCTGTCGACATCTATAAACTGACCGCGTCGAGCGATTCTTAACCTCGCCGATCATTTACCGACCAGTGAGAGCAATAGGCTATGAGAGCCTAAATAAAAAAATTAAATCTTTACAGACTTAACCACCGACGTGCATTGCTACCAGAAATAAAAATATTATTTCCAATTGAATGTCGCGCAACTGTCCCGCGGCTACCGTTCGCCGTTCGCTAAAAAAAACGGTATGAAACAGGATTTATCAGTGATGTGGAATGTCATCTGTGCCGGAGGACAAATGTCCGCTAATTGGGCCTCCACAACACGCCAACAACTCTATTTTATTTTTAATAATTAAAATAATATTCTAACGAACATGGATAATGTTAAATAATAAAAATAAATATAGTGATGCTACGAATACTAGTTTTACCACAGAATATAAAACTAGAGATTTAGTTGTCAGTTTTACTTTTTAGGGTTCAGACCGACCGAAGGAAAAACGGCGGAACCCATAAAGGATCACTCGTATCTGTCCGTCTGTCACAGCCAATTTACCCCGAATCTACTGGATCGATTAAGTTCAAATTTGGTACATGCATTTTGAATATGGGGCCAATATAGAAAATTTAAGAATAAAGCAAACTGTACCAGTAAGTGTAAATATGAAATAGCAGGGCTTGTTGTGAAGGTCTCAAATATATTTAATTTAAACTTATTTAAGAAATTAGACGAAAATTGTCGACCCCCCCATTATCTCCAAATCCTACTGAGCTATACCTATACCTATAACTTAAAAAAATGGATAATAGCTCTTTACTTATAGATTACAGGAAAACCTATGAGAAGTCTATGGTCTTGGTAAATTTCTCAACATTGTGCGTACAAACTTACGGTTGCAGTTGGAATGTATCGGAGAACATGCTTCTCTACTACAATGTTAAGTTTTGTTCTTGGGATAAATTATTGGTACAACACAGAATTCAACAATATACAATATATTATAATACAATATATATTCAGTAATCTCTCTCTACAATCCGGTATGCAACGTCAAATGCATATATTTTTAGGTACGACACACAAATTAGGATCAGATAAAAAAACACGGCAGATAACATATTCATCGTACGGACCACGTGGAGAGGTCCACGCGAGTTCAACTCGCACAAAGTAAAACAAAGATATGAAACATTGAAAATACATTTTGATAAATTGTCAATATTAGGAGTATCAAAGCCATAATATACACATTTTGAGCTTCCGCCTAGCTTAGGCACTTCCACAATAAATTTGAATAATACTATAATATTAACCAGGCAATATTGTATTTTGTTGCAACTTTTTCATTGTTGTGGTGAGAAAATAAATTACTTACTTATTTACTTCTCCGATTTTATAGTACTTTACTGATTACTAATTATACCGTACGTATACAGCGAATACAACTACGCTAAATGCAATTAAACACGATACAGTGACAGCTACAGTGACAGTGGTTGAACCCTTGCCTTCCATACGGGAGGTTGTGAGTTCAATCCCCGCCCGCACCTCTGACTTTTTGGATTCATGTGCGGATCAGAATTTGATTATCACTTCTGCTAGGTGAAGGAAAACATCGTGAGGAAACCTGTACACCTGAGAAGGCTCAAACAATGGTACTCGATGGTGTGTGTAGTCCGCCAACTCAACTTTGACGGCACGGTTGGTGCAGTGGCTGATACAGTCGGCTGCTATGCACCGGGTCGTGGGTTCGATTCCCGCACGGAACAAATATTCGTACGATCCGCAGGTAGTTGTTCCGGGTCTGGATGCATTGTGTGTGAAATTTGTGTCTTAAACGCACCCACGACACAGGAGCAATCATAGTGTGGGGCTATGTTTAAAAAAAAAACTCGCACTAGGCCCGTGTGGTGGACTCAAACAATAGAATAAATATCGATAAATATGGGCTCTGCAAACATTCACACTATACAATCCGGCAGAGATACTGCATGTAGGGCCCTGCAGGCAGGGCTTTGAGTACGCTGTTTAAGGCCTAACCTTTCTCACCGTGAGAAAAGGTCCGTAACCAACGGTGGGCGACAACACGATAGCCCATATAAACACAAGTACTTTAATAATCAAAATTAACTCCTGGTCAATTGGTTTGACCCCTACCACTAACGGCCATCCAAAATCTTGGGATTGAGGATTTCTCTAGTTATGTGTTCAATCCTGATCCTAGCACTAAAGCGGATGAAATTAAAAATCTTAAATCTGAATATTGTGATATCGATTGATTATTAATGACGGCCGTAAAACGTCAACAAAATATATTCGGATCATCATCATCATACAAGCCAAAAGACGTCCACTGCTGAACAAAGGCCTCCCCCATAAACGACCAGCTACATTTTGGGAGAATTTGCCATGAGCGTTGAATGACTACTGTTACGCAGAAGGGACGCTGCTGCCCATTCCTCTGGTTTAGAGTCCCTTAGTCGCCTTACACGACATCCACGGGAGGAGATGGAGTGGTGCTATATTCTTAATCCGGGCACCACACGAACTATATTCGGATACATGAACCGTACACGTTCCGTTTTACTCAAATAAATTTTACGAATCATCATTTTTTTTCATCATTTAAGGCTGAATGAAGTCCACTGCTGGACACGGGCCTCCCCAAAGATCACCACAACAACCGATATGGGTATGTTGTGGGCTCATTGGGGGTTTTGCCATAATCGCCACGCTTGGCAGACGGGTTGGCGATCACAGTTGAGTTTTTAATGTACTTGAAGGACGCTGCTGCCCATCCTCTAGCTAATCCCTTTGTCGACTTTTACGACACCCACGGGAGGAGATGGGGTGGTGGTATTCTGAGCCAGCACCACAAGGCACACACATTTCAAGAAGGTCATCACGATAATCGGCCAATACAAATATTATTCGATAAGTATTCGTATTCATTGTATTGATTTGCCATGTGGTGCCGATTGGCTACGAATATCTCCAACCCATCTCATCCCGTGGGTGTAGTGAAAGGCGACTATGGGATTATCCGCAGGACGGGCAGCAGCGTCAACTGCAATGGCCAACCCGCCTGCCAAGCATGGCGATAATGGCATATCCCCGCAATGAGCACACAATAACCACTAACCGTAGACCGGTCGTTGTGGCGAAACAAACACTCTTACTGAGTAGCGCATTAGCACTGTAATTTATTCTAAGAACCTCTTCGGGCAATATGTATAAATAATGAAGACGGGTCAAACATCTCTGTCTTTGCTGAGGGCTGGAGTGATTCTGCGAAAGCAGTGATAGCGAATGCAGGGTGCGATATCGACACGGCAGTCTACACAGAAATACTACTTCAATACATCCCTACAGGAGATTCGATCATGTGTTTGTTCCCTTTTCCCTTATTGTTTAGATCAACAATTGGGGTCAGATAATTATATTTTCCGTTTGTATATTACCAATGGTTGAAAATAACCATTCTGGGGCCACCGTAGAAGGTAATCCCCGAATAATCAAACTAAAACGTCAACAATTATGTTGGGGTATATCTTAACCGTAACGTAATTATGCACTCAAATATTTTTACAAACGTTATGCGCTGTGCATACGTATATTCGGTAATTGACTGATAATCAGCGAATACAGATGTTCATATTCCTTGTATTGCTAATTATGCATAGAATACGGAAAACCTACTCTTAAATCTGATCTCATCTGAACTCGGGAAGAGCAGAAGTAGCATTTCTAAGACCGCGAGCCAGCGAGTCACGCGCCGGCCGTCGCCGGATGACACCCGGTTGGTCCGGCTAACGGCACGGCACGCCAACTGACGATATAGCCAGACCTGTCCCAATTACGCGCATCAAACGAAGCATTCATTTTAAATGGCTGCGGTCTTTTAAGACGCGTTGACGGCCGATTCTCATTGGACAAGTTATGATTATGTCGATGTTTATTATAAAAGTGCGTGTAGAAAGTGGTATCCGTGTCAGGGAAATGCTTTAGTTAATGTGGGCAATTCAGCTTCGAAAAAATACGGTAATTCATGTGAAGCTAGAAGTGAATATTACCGTGTGGTGCCGGCTCAGAATACCACCACCCCATCTCCTCCCGTGGGATTAGCCGGAGGATGGGCAGCAGCGTCCTTCGAGTACAATAACAACTCAACTGCGATCGCCAATCCGTCTGCCAAGCGTGACGATTATGGCAAAACCCCCCAATGAGCCCACAACACACCCATATCGGTCGTTGTGGTGATCTTTGGGGGAGGCCTGTGTCCAGCAGTGGATTCGTTCGGCCGAAATTATGGAAGTAAATCGTCACTACGTGTGGTGTCTGGATTAAGAATAATGCACCACACCATCTCTTCCTATGGATCTCGTAAAAGGTGACTAAAGGAATCTATACCAGAGGGATGGGCAGCAGCGTCCCTTCTGTGGAACAGTAGCGCTACTGCGCTCACCAACCCACCTGCCAACAGTGGTGAGCACTGACAAATTCCCCCAAAATGCTGACAGAATTGTGGAAATCTATGGGGGGTCTTCGTTCAGCAGTGGACTTACTTTGGCTGATATGACAATGATGAAGATGGAAGTAATTCAAGTGAGCATTAGATATTCCAGAAAAATATGCTACCCGTGTATTAGTTGTAGGTAACTATACTAATACAGTATAGTTTAATAGCTGTTCATCAAAGCTTAAGTACATTGCCTCCCCTTTTAAATATAAATAAAAGAATCATATCCAAATTTCCGTGTGGTGTCCGGATTATGAATACAGCACCACTCCATCTCCTCCCGTTGGATGTCGTAAAAGCTGACTAAGTTACTCTAAACCTGAGGGACGGGAAGCAGCATCCCTTCTGTGAAACAGTACATATACTGCGCTCACCAACCCGCCTGCCAAACATGGCGAGGATTGGCAAACACCCCCCAAAATGACGACACAATTGTGGAAATCTTTGGAGGAGGCCTTTGTTCAGCAGTGGACGTATAAATGGCTGCTATGATGATGATGTTGATCCAAAATAATGTAGGTAACATAGGTAGGTATAGCTACAACGAAACATGTATATTTGAATTTAGGAGCTCCCTCCTTTTTGGACTCGGTTCATAATTCTAATAACATTAGATCAAGAAAGGTTATGCCCCTATGCATACACGGTCGACCGAGACCGAGATGTTTGAATAAGATTGACGCCTTACTACAAGAATGGATACAGGACACACCGAATTGCGGACCGTGGTCGGATAGAGGACAGCCCTTTATTCGATAATGGGCCACAATGGAAGGATGGTAGCAATGTAACAGATGATCATTTCATCTACTGATTTCCTATCAGGAACATTCGTAATCGAAGTACATAACCAAACAACCAAAATTAAATTGAAGGAGGCGACAACGACGCCTCGAAGATTTCTCTATGATGAACGGGACAAACTTAATATAGATAGTTTAGCTAAATAAGGTACCCCAAGCAGAATTCTGATCGTATATCTACACAAATAAATAAAATTGAAGTGTCTGTTTGTAATGTCAAAATGACAGCTTTTTTACTAAATGCATATGAAAGTATATACGGAACATATAACAAAAAATGCATTTTATATTTTTTTGTCTGTCTGTCTGTCTGTCTGTTTGTTCCGGGTAATCTCCAAAACGGCTGGACCGATTTTGACGGGACTTTCACTGGCAGATAGCTAGGCTAGGCTATATATAGGCTACTTTTATTTTAGAAAAATAATTAGCGTTCCGCGCAAAAAATATAAAACCCTCGAAATTCAATATATATATTCTATGTCAAGTGCCTATGTCGAAGTACTCTAAATGTAGTTTAAATTAAACGTGGGTGAAACCGCGGGTCCCAGCTAGTCCTACATATATGACTTATAGTGAACTCTTTGCAACACTCCTTGGAAAGCCGCACAGAGCGCTTGCTCTGCAGTCTACGGCGCGCGGCGCTCAATTGGCTTGCCTAGGAAGGTTAAAACTCCTAGTATTAACCATCCCTAAGCAAGTGAGTTTAATAATTAGGGTATTACCTTCCTTATTGAAAGAGCTTTCTGTGTTGCGAGTGTAAGCCTATATATTATTGATGGAGTAAGTCTTATCATCATTTCGGCCGAATGAAGTCCACTGCTGGACACAGGCCTCCCCCAAAGATCACCACAACGACCGATATGGCTGTGTTGTGGGCTCATTGGGGGGTTTTGCCATAATCGCCACGCTTGGCAGACGGGTTGGCGATCGCAGTTGAGTTGTGAATGTATTCGAAGGACGCTGCTGCCCATCCTTCGGCTAATCCCTTAGTCGACTTTTACGACACCCACGGGAGGAGATGGGGTGGTGGTATTCTGAGCCGGCACCACACGGCAGTAAGTCTTATGTCTAGCTATAAACTTGTACCTCCTAGGTTTAGGTCGTAGGATCTCATGCGGTGCGGGCTGGCGACGCGGCGTCCACGCTGCGCACGCGCAGGCCCTCTCCGCGCGCGGCTCGCTCGCGCTCACGCTGCCGCCGCCGCCGCCGCTTAGCGGAGTCGCCTCCGCTCGCGGCGTGCACGCATCTTCACTAAAACAAAAAATAATGCAATATGTATATTATTTATACATTATGTTATAATTGATCAATGTATTTAAACGATAATCACAGAAAAACATGTAAGATAACTGGACTATAACATTAAAATCTCCAAGTTGAAGACAATACACCCCAAATGTTTTGTCAGTCTTAGATGTTTATCTAAAGTTCAATAATTTATGTACCTTCTCGCCTAAACCTTATTTAAATACACGGTCCTTTTATACGGTTTTCGCCCAGGACTCAAAGCGGCCTAGCAGAGTTATTACAGAGTTATAGTTATTGCCAGGCAACCGTTGAGAGCGGAACGATAGCAAAACAAATTGCTGATCCGCCTACGCAATAAACAAATAGCCCTTTGCTACCAACATTCCGTTATCTAGCAGCGTCCTACAGATCACGCCAAAGATAACTCTTAAATACATTCTGTATTTTAAAAGGATTATAAATATTGGCGAACACTATTAACAGAAAATAACGGTTCACTTTACTGTTAAGTATATTTTATTAATTTAGGGAACCTTGTAAGTAGCTTTTATGAGCTTGCTTCAGGCTGCTAACATTTTAAACATCTAAGTCCCGATCTCTTAACAACTGTTCACATTTGCCTACTTTTTGGCCAAAATTACATTTATTTAAAAGGAAGTAGCGCGTCCTCAACAAATGCTCAATTTTTTTTACAAACGACGCGGTTAATTTGGTTGGAGTAACTTAGAAGTTAGAGTACAACATACCGCACAAAACTTCTAAAATCGGTGAAATGTCACATACCTTACCACAACCAAGATGCAGGTTCGACAGGATTGATTGTGATTGTGGTTTTCCATACATAAGGCAAACAAAGCGTAGCATAGCCACCCGAATAAAAGAACATATAGCTGACGTCAAGCATAGACGCTCCACAAAGTCTGCAGTGTGTGAACATGCCTTAGGCAAACCTGACTGTTTTCTTCGTTTTGATCAACCTCAAGTCCTCGCGAAAGAGAACCGATATGTACCTAGAATGTTTCATGAGGCTATTGAAATTAAATAACATTCTAATTTTAATAGAGAAGATGATTGGCAGGTACCACTTGATTGGAATCCAGTTATTAAAATAATAAAGTCCCAAACAACATACCGCACTAAAAACATCAAGACACTGTGAGTGATTACTGCGTGCATCGAAACTAAGTTTTGATTATAATTGTACGGTAGATAAAATAAAATAACTTTTAAAATCTGTAACGACGCCTGTCACCTTAGTCATCCTGCGATCACGAACCCTGCAAAGTGTTCGAAACGTCAGGAAAAACAAAAATCTAACATATACGCGATATAATCCGTTTAAAAGTGTTTTATTATGAGTATGTAAAGACTGTGTATAAAGAACTTCTGACCACGCTTTTTTATTTTTTTTAACCCTAGGTACTTGACCGTATAACCTTTCTAAGCCAAATTCACGAAATATCTACCATAAACTCAACTAACATGCGCTCATTGTCTCTGAGGCCATTGTGAAGACCTACAGTGTGTTTATTATTTACGTCAAATGTATTATTACGAGTTAGAGATGCTGGGCAGCGACCTTTTTTTAACCTACAGACTATTAAAAGCTGGAAGAATGCTCCTAAAGAGCATACGAGAGTCGTAGATACAAAAGCACCGGTGTTGTTTTTTTTCCTGCTCGCAAAGGCAAGGGTTTGATTTCGGCATTGGTTTCCAAATGCGCTTTTCGTTCCGGAAGGTCGCAGGTTCGCCAACCAAATAAGACATTTTTACTGCAAAAGTATGGTAATTAAAAAAAAGTTGCCTTACAATAGGATTTCTTCTGTGTCGTGGGTGCGTTTACAGGCACAAATTTCACACAAAATACATCCAGACCCAGAACAACTACCTGCAGATCATACTAATATTTGTTCTGTGCGTCAATCGAACCCGCGATCCGGAGCGCAGGAGTTGAATGCATCAGCCACCACTGCACCAACCGTGCCGCTAATTAAATAGGGTTAGTTGTTTTGAGGAAAAAACTTTGTACCAAAAGACTTGCCTGTATACAAATTCTAGTTGCGTTGGGGTTGCACTGCAACGTGTAAACATGTCTAAACATATATTCAGCATTTGTTTGGAATGGTATCTGACTCACACAAACAATATTTTTTTTATACGGTGCTCGTCTCTAGTTTTTCTCCTGTGTCGTGGGTGCGTTTACATGAGTTCCACATACAATACACCCAGACCCGGAACAACTACCTGCAGATCATACAAATATTTGTTCCGTGCGGGAATCGAACCCACGACCCGGAGCGCAGCAGCCGACTGTATCAGCCATTGCACCAACCGTGCCGTCGAATAAAACTAGGGTAATACCTAGAGGTCATTGAATGAGCGCTACAGTATAACTCAGAAACCACGTTCCCTTTAGCGTACATCAATGAGTCATGCATAACACACAAGTGCAAACACATGCATCCACAAACGGTGTCACAGAACTGCGTTCCCATCACGTAGGTACGCAGCAACGAACAAGGGGGCCGTTGTTCTGCGCACCACCCGGCGCAGGCGCACAATGAGCCCCCTGTGGCGCGCTGCCGCCCGACGCCTCGGGTATGCGCATGCGACGTGCGTGCTCAAGGGTTTGCAGTACCGGTTAGTTGCTATTTGAACTAGATAATGGTTCGCGGTACTGTTTATTGCTGTTTATTTAATCGAAGTACCTACTTCTCCGAGAGTATTGAAACCAAATGGTTAGGTTAGGTAAGTATTTTTTACAGTTAGGGAAATGCAAATTAAAAAGATTTTTATTCATATAAACATTTACGGGTTATGAATAGTCAGAATGTAGTTGCACGGTTCCAAGAAGTTGGTCGTATGGAGAAGAACCGTCAAGAAACTCTATAGACACTCTTTTAAAATAATTTTGAAATGTTACATACATTGCAATATAGTAGAATAAAGTTGTGAGAATAATGTACTGCCAGCGTAGAGTTGTTACTATAGTAATAAGTACGGCTACAGTTCCACAAAAGGCACCCTGCTACCCATCCCTAAGGATACAATTTAGACATGGTTATGTTTGATTCGTTCACATTCATATCCTAATGTAGCTCCTTAACTTTACCGTCTGAAACTGCAAAGCTGCTAAACTTGACATTATGTTTCACCATTTACATATCAAGCCGTCGAGGGTCGAGTGAAATGGCACGCGACGGCCACGGTGACAGCGCTAGCTATTGTGCGAGCCACGGACCATCAAGCAAGTGGGCGCGGGTTCCTGTTAACCCCTCGAAACTTCCATAATTGGTGGTAGATGTTTGTAAAGCGTAAGTTTGTGATTCATTGCCTTACTAGTCATTAGTGTGTTCAATTTTATTTTATTGTCTAAATTTGTTGAAATTTGATATTATTATTGTGACATTAATTTTTATATTTCTATATTAATTTTATTTTTGCCGTGTGGTGCCGGCTCAGAATGCCACCACCCCATCTCCTCCCATGGGTGTCGTAAAAGTCGACTAAGGGATTAGCTGGAGGATGGGCAGCAGCGTCCTTCGAGTACATTAACAACTCAACTGCGATCGCCAACCCGCTTGCCAAGCGTGGCGATTATGGCAAAACCCCCCAATGAGCCCACAACACATCCATATCGGTGGTGTTGGTGATCTTTGGGGGAGGCCTATGTCCAGCAGTGGACTTCATTTGGCCGAA
The DNA here is from genome assembly GCA_947459985.1 of Diloba caeruleocephala. Classification (NCBI taxonomy): domain Eukaryota; kingdom Metazoa; phylum Arthropoda; class Insecta; order Lepidoptera; family Noctuidae; genus Diloba; species Diloba caeruleocephala. The sequence continues at coordinate 1,126,358 of OX381609.1, forward strand.
ATGATGATTAATTTTTATTTATTTTTACTGAGCCATTAATTTCCTATTTTCATGACAACTTTTGGTTTTGATTTTCCTTTTAATTCATTTTAAATATTTCTATCTATTTTTATTATGTAATACGAGTCGATCCTAAAATGAAAACGTTGCTACACACTAGGATTTCTCCTGTGTCGTGGGTGCGTTTACAGATACAAATTCCACACACAATACACCCAGACCCGGAACAACTTGAACCCGGGAGGCAGTAGCCTGTATCAGCTGTATCAGCCAGTGCACCAACCGTGCCGTCAGTTATGTTTATATATAAATTCCTTAGCCCCATTTGTGTGTCTCAAGTCTTCATTAGAGTACACGGTTATGGTAAGACCAATATTGTGGTTCAACTGTTTAAACGGTGACTGTCACGGTTATAACAATACCAAATATTATAAGGAGATGGTTATATTTATGATTCTCTGTGTGGTGTGCGGATTAAGAATATAGCACCACTCCATATCCTCCCGTGGATGTCATAAAAGGCGACTAAGGTACTCACAAACCCCGTGAGCGCAACACAGCGCACAGCGAGGCTTGGGCGGATCATTTACAATCCTCCCCGAGAAGTGCAGGGGGTGACCTTTTTACAGTCACCTTCCCTCCGCTAGAGGGGGTGACCGCTTTGCAGTCATCCCCTCCGAGATGTGCCTAAAGGCGTGGCACCAATGGGCGGCTCTAGTGTGATCTTAAGAGGACCTGGAGGCCGAAAATGACCGCTCCATTGGTTCTAGCCGGTAGGAGTGCGGCATACCCCTTCGCCACTCCACGCGGGCGAAGGAAGTTCATGTAAAATTTGAACATCAACAACAAAAAAAAGTACTCATAAACCAGAAGGATGGGCAGCACCGATCCGCCTGCCAAGCGTGGTGAGTACTGACAAATTATCTCCAAAATGACGACACAATTGTGGAAATCTATGAGGTAGGCCTTTGTTTAGCGGATGTCCCTCGCGTTGATATGAGGATTTTGCGATTTCCACGGGAAGAAAGGCGGTGGTGTGGTGGCTTGCCGATAGCCACACGGTCCACTTTTATTTGTTACACAGGTGGATTGAACTGATATACCCGTATTACTTCTTCAGATTTTTCAGTAAAAAAAAAAGAAAAAAAAAAGCTGTACCTATTACAAATAATGTGCTTACTTCGTGTTAAGTAGAGACTCGAATGAATTTCTCAAAAAAATCTCTGGTACACCAATTTGCTTCAAAATTACCCCGTAATCACATAAATATGCCTCTGCCTTTATATTTCGGAAATACCAGATTGTAATGTTCTTCAAGAAGGTATGTGTACATCACAATTAAGCTAGAAAAGCATGCACATTCCACGATACGCATACAATAATCTATATTTAATCTACGTATCAAAAATCAAAAATATGTTTTTTTTGTGCCTCTGTCTGTTTGTTCCGATTAATCTCCGAAACGGCTGGACCGATTTTGACGGAACTTTCATTGGCAAATAGCTGATAAAACCCATGAAATCCAATACGACATGATTTCTTTTAAATTAATTAGCGGGTGAGAACTTTAAGCTTTAGTCCTGACTCCGCGAACTTACGTATGCGTCAACAAATCCAGTTTGCCATTCCGAGTTTTCCAAGCTGGGGTGCAATTCTCTAAGCTCAAACATCCATAACTTCTTGAATAGAATTGAAATAACGGTGTGTCAAAAAATAACGACTTTACGGTAGTACTTATAACTAATGTTTAATACATTACGGATGAACTAAAAAAAACTGCAAATTGGTCCTTCATCGAACCAGAAGACCAGCGTGGTCGCGTTATGTGATAATAATTTGTAAGACGTTGTGAGTTAATTTAGCGTCTGCGCATCGTCGTCAATCATCCCACTGACAGCTGCCGAAATGGCGGGATGTTTGAATTACTGGACCGCTCTTAACTACTGGTCTTAATCTAACGAGTTTATTAATAAACGATTGACAGAAGACCCGTTCATTGCAGTCAGTACCATTTTGGACTACTACTAAATAATTTAGTAATTATTTGAGAGTTGATAATATTTGCGATCCATAACAGAGGTCCTATCATTGGATGATAGAAAGAAAATAATTTGTGCTTATTATTTTACCTCACGAGTTTTCTAAGTTTACCGGGTAAGTAGTTAAGTGCAAAGTCCAACTAACACAGTAAGTACTAAGTGAATATGCAAGCTTTGTGCGTAATTGTAAGTTTCGCAAAGTTGTGTCCTGATAAAGCATGATAATGCACAAGCTGCGAGACTATAATTAGAAATTGCATTATTGATAGTAAAGTTAATGTATTGGCTATTGGTAACTTATCTAATTAGACGTCTAGATGATTGATATAAAGAAGCAGCACGTTATTTGAACCTTTGAACCTTAACGACGGCATTTGCAACCTAGTGCTATTATAATATCACTCGGTTACTTATACTTTGTATCGAAACAGTGATAAGTATGAAGTGGCGAGATGTGATACAGAACTTACGCACACGTTCGGGTCTTGGACGATTGATTTTGTAGAAATTCCATAGACTACCCTATATCTTGTCCAATATTTTTTTTCCATCCTAAGGTTGCCTGGAAGAAATCGCCGTGTGCGATAAAGCCGCCCATTGTACTCTATGTTCAAAGTGTTACTTTTTATTGTACTTTTAAATAACTGGTGTACAATAAAGAATATAATAAATAAATAAATTCTGATCGTAGGACCGAATGATGGTAGTGTAGGTTATAATAAATTAGACACTATAAAGCGGAAAATAATCCGCACGAGATCTACATTTTTTTTAAGGAAAATGAAAGTTGAAATTTTGTAGTTATTGTTTCCACTTGAGTAAAGATTTCTAAGAAAAAAGTCGTTTTAACGCAAAGGCATTAGCAAGTATGGTATAAGTGTCAGCCTTGAGACAAAGGGGAGAATACCTAATTATGGATTTAACTCTACTGATTGCAGAAAGCAACGCAGAAAATGGGGGTACATTCGTGACTTAGTGGCTTCTATTATCGATCGCAGTCACTCATCTGCTATTCATCAGACATCCCATAGACATCCAATGCTAAACATAGGCCTCCAATTACCACTTCAATGATTGGTTAGATGTTGCTGCCCCTATTTTTGGTAGACTTAACTGCCTTGTATCGTTAACACCCACGTGGTAGAGAAAGGATGGGCTATTCTTTGCCGGAAACTACACAGCCACCAGCCATTAATTCATTATCATATGTATCATATTTTCAGCCTGAAGACGTTCACTGCTGAAGATGTGCCTCCCCCAAAACTCGCTACAACGTCTGGTCGGATGGGATGGGATGGTGCTATTCTTAGCCGGCACCATAAGACTACTTATTTGATTAACTAATCAATACCATGCGTAGGCTTGCCAAATTTAAGTCATTTCTTGATCTTATGCTTATCACCCAAGATTATCAATACTCAATACTTTATTGCATTCCATAATGTTTTACAAAGGTGGACTATAAATATAATAGATCATTATGTACTCTGTTGGGCACAGCAAATTAGTAGAGAGGACGAAGGCTAAGTAGCAGTTTGATAGATTAAAAAAGAATTGATTCATTCTATACACTTACGTACAGCATAAATAATGCTTTTTAATTAATAAGCATAACATTTATTTATTTATTTAATAAGCAATTAAACGCGATACATTTCCGTAAACTATTTTCAATTCGATCAAAGATTTCCTTATATAATAAGTCCCCATAGCCTAATTTGTCTTAACTTACTAACGATAGCCTCGAGGTTCACGTCGAGGTGGTCATCTAGCGCAAAAAGGTTTTACAGCTTCGGCCTACGTAATTCCTGAAACTACTTGTAAGATAAGATAAGATAAAAATATTTTTATTCATGTAAATCATATACAGGCACTTATGAACCGTCGAGACTTTAATTGTCGCGTTCCAAGATGTGGATTTCCTATGGAGAAGAACGGGCAAGAAACTCCATGGTTACTCTTTTTAAATCATATTAAATGTTACAATATATTTTGTAAAAATCAAGGTTAGGTGAAAACAATGTAGGAGAAAAGAGTCTAAACTTCTTAAAAGGTACAAAACAAGCCCGAATGTATTATTTTTATTAAGTTTTGATTCAGTTGTCATGGAATTCATGTTGTATTATATATACGTCGTTTATAACATCTAAGAACAACCCTATGTGATGTTATTATGTATATTGTTTTCAGAGTTGGTAAACTGCTGAGCTTCTTTTACGAACGTAAATTTAAGGAAAAATTTAAACAAAAAAAAAACGCGACAATATATAACGGCTAAGGTGTCAAAATTCTAATTGGCTTTTAGTTCAAAGCTCGCCCTTTGCACTATTGAACGTAGTTCTTTGAAATACTGAGGGCCGAATACTCGAAACGCCATTTAACGTTAAGTCCCCGCTTTAACTATTCGAGAAACCGGTTTTGGTAGAAAACCGGGCGCCTCAAATTGTTTAAGCGGGGACTTAATGTTAAATGGCGTTTGAGTATTCGGCCGTAAGAATGTGCCACTCATATTGCATGCCTTTTAAAAAGGTAAAATACACACCCGTCTATCTGCAACAAACACTTAGATAGCACAGTTACATACTACTTTTTAAACGTACCAAATGTACGAAAGGTTAAAACAAAGCTCAGCTGCGTTGCTCGTCCGGTAGCCCACATTCTGTCATTAATCACTGGCCGACCGGCGCATGCACCGCACGAGGCAACAAGCCTGCGAGCTTCGTTTTACTGGCAAATAAATAGGTACAGAAGGTTCAGTCAGTGCAGGTCACGATGACAATTTCATACAAACGCAGAATAAAATACATTCAAGAATACACTTCGAACGTTAATAGACCAGTAAATAAGAAGGTTAATTAAGCACACGGCCTTTTTGAAGTGAAAACTTCTTTTAGCGCGGTACGCATATTTTTAGATGAGGTAAAATTTCTGGACTCGCGACACCGTTACGAGACGCAGCTATAGTGTGTGCATATATGCATGTAGATATAGCAGACCGCGAACGCGAATAAGTTTTCACTTCTGTCGGCACTCCCGGAGTGCAACCCGTTTTTTTTTTAGGAATCGATTACCGCATACTTAGGTTACATACTCAATACCGCTACAGCGCGTTTTGTATACAATATATTAATAACTCTAGCTGATTGATATTTATAATTCCAAGCATAACCACTCGATCAACCCAGCTAGTAGCGTCCAATGACATTTACCAATAGACGCACCATTTACGAATATTATTGCACTACAGAACGGGGTATATTTTACTATAGCTACTACCAGTACATACAAATATACAGCTCTCAAAAAGTGCGCGAAGAAAGGGAGAAAACGGAAGCCACAATGTGGCATACCAGTTGTTAGAAAGAGATGAGTATACACCTTTAGTTACATCAGTTACGTGGCATTAGCAGCTATGCGCATGCTTGTTCGGTGTCATCCTGGCGCCGGCTGCCATTAAACCGCGTAATCAAACAAAATACGGTAATTTTATTTACAGTATAGATTTATGCATGAAATGATTTTTTTTTCGCACAGTTGTAGTTAATTCATGCATAAATATTCTATAAATACAGGACTGTATTTTTTCGTAATATGTTGCAATAATTACGTTTAAGATCGACGTCTAGTAGCGATCAGCCACGACACTGGTAGGCGCGTGACTAAGTGAATGCTGGGCAATTACCTTGCTTTCATGTGACTATGGTAGAGCGCAGGCAACGCATCTGCACTTATAAAAACATCTTAGATAGCCACTCATAACTCACATATAGTAGATCGTGTTTATCATCATGCATTGGGTAGAATTGGTCCTTCTGATAGTTTTTATACATAGCCGGCGTGCATTTCTTTATTACTCCGGTAATTTGTCGTGCCGAGACGCACCGCATTGTTTCAACGTGACTAACTACAAATATCTTGGTCTCATCTCACCAGTGACCCCACTTACCAGATTTTTATCTCAGGTATGTAGATAAAGAGATGTGACCAAACGTCGTTTTTGATGTTTCATAATGCATATATTAAATATTCGATCACGAATTATTTATGACAAACTTGTTTCTATTTCGCCAATGTGTGTTTTATATTCTCGCACACGATAAAGAACTGATTTCTACTTAAATGATACTGTTTCAAGCTAGTTTTATTTACTATTGGCTCCTTCTGTGAGATTATTTCATTGCAATAGGAGGCGGCTGGGCGTTCCATTTGGTTCCAGGTAAAGAATAGACCCCCTTCTCCACCCGTGGGTACTGGTATGTATGGGTATCAGTACAAGGCGACTAAGGGTTGATATCAAGTTGATGGAAAGCAAAATCTGTGTAGCTTCATTTAGTTATATGCCAACCGCAAAATAATTGAGGGATATGAGAACTTCAGTTTACTAACCCTTTCAGCTATGTCGGCAACTTTAGTTCGTCTACGAATCTCCTCATTTCTGATTCGATCTCGTAGAGAAATACCAAGCATAGCTCTCCCTATAGCTCGCTGAGTGACCTTGAGCTTTCTTATGAGGGCCATAGTGAGTGACCACGTCTTTGTGTTATACGCCATCGATGAGAAAAATCCCTCATACATTTTTATGCAATCTATGTTTAAGAAATATTAAAATGAATAGAAACTTTTATTCTTATACATAGCAAATTTTTGGACTATAGTTGAAAACTTCTTAAGTTAAAAATAAATAAATGTCGACTTGGATTACCTAACAACTTTGATAACTTTAAAGCTTGTAACCCAGTCAACCAGATACATGAATTTTGCCATCGACAATACGGTGTCTATAGTTCGGATTTATTTCTATTTATCATCTTTCACGTTCGTTTTAAAAACAATAAAATCGTACATCAATAAATCTAAAACGACAGTAAACGGGTTTTCTCGTGAAGATACGCAAAAAAACATGGATTTTTAGATTAAATAGTTATTTATTTATTAAGGCTCCTTAAATCTTTTTATGTGCTCATTAAATTAGATGAACAGGTCCAATCTAAATACAATCAGTAACATCGGGAATCAATTAACTACAACCCAATAACTGAGCAGATGTTACTACACAAGGGTGTCTGTGCTGCCAGCTATGTAGGGATTATCAAAAATAATGCTGTATTTTTTTCGAAGGTATGTCAATCAAATACACATAAAAAGTCCATGAATAAATTCATTTTCATCACTTTATTCAGATTCACCCAATAAAAAAATATTAAGATACTTAAATGACTCTCATCATAAAATGATAACACATATTTTATGTTAACTTTATATATAATAAATTCGGAACACCGCTTTTGAAGAAAACACAATGTTGCAGGACCATATATTTGTATGGAACAATTTACACGCAGCGGGAGGTTTATCTCACCTCCAAATTATTTTGAAATGCGACAACATTTTACTTGTCCCCGTGTGTCCGCGACGCTTGGCAAACCTACTGTATACCTGACACAATGGAATCCAAAAACGGACAAAAACTGGCCGAAGTAGGATTTATGTGGCCCTCTTGGATGCCACACGTTCCTTCGCTTTATACCTTACGGCGATATTCCGCATACTGTATATTTTGATGTCATCAAATCCTTTTGTAAATGTCAAGTTTTCAAGCTACCGAATAGTTGGTCGTTGACCCGAATAAATTATAATTTAAATCAAGAGGGCGGTAGTATTACTACGTGAATAGTGTTAATAAATTACTGTTGTATGATTAAAAGAACATACACATACATTATAGGATTTGTTATACAACATGATGACGCCTTCATGCCTGCCCATAACACTTGTAATTCTACCCAGGACTAGTCTTGCGTTGCACCACACTGCACTCGTCACTTCGACACATTAGTTTTTTAATATGTTATTCCCAGTAAATAACTACAGAGCTCTTATAACCAGACCGCACGAATGTGTAAAGTTTGAATTGTCCGGTTAAGAATATAGATCCCGCTTGGGATCCCTTCATAAAAAAAACCAAAAATAAAGAAGGCTAAAGCTTGGACACAACTGCTCAGCGGTGAATATCTAGCACGGGGGTCAGATTTTTTATTTTTCATTTCATCATCATCATCATTTCGGCGGAATGAAGTCCACTGCTGGACATAGGCCTCCCGCAAAGATCACCACAACGACCGATCTGGGAGTGTTGTGGGCTCATTGGGGGGTTTTGCCATAATCGCCACGTTTGGCGATCGCAGTTGAATTGTTAATGTACTCGAAGGACGCTGCTGCCCGTTCTCCGGCTAATCCCTTAGTCGACTTTTACGACACCCGCGGGTGGAGATGGGGTGGTGGTATTCTGAGCCGGCACCACACGGCATTTTTTCATTTATCCGGTGGAAATACCTCATGTACTTCCTTCGCCCCGGGAAAGGGCGAAGGGGCATGCCGGGCTCCTACCGGCTAAAACCACCGGAGTGATCATCGTCGGCACCGAAGGGAGGCTCCAGGAACTCGAATAATCTCCATCTAGAGCCACCCGTTGGTGCCACGCTTTTAGCCACATCTCGGAGGGGATGACTGTAAAGCGCTCATCCCCTCTAGCGGAGGGAAAGCGACTGTAAAGAGGCCACCCCTCAAGGCATCTCTCGAGGGGATTGCAAAAGATTTCCCAATATGCGCGCTCGCGACCCCCAAGGCCCCCTATAAAAAGGCCATATAAAACGCCAGGGGACTCAGGCGTGTTGGACACGGGCGCCGCGGCGGTTGTTACCCCGACTCCGCGTTCTTCCTCCTCCGAGCGGGATCGGCCCTCTCCCGATACGGGGGTTAGACCTATCACTGTAATTGTAGTAGATACCTATGGGTTAGCTAATGATCTGGACTACTGAGAGCTGAACTTAATTATAAAATCTATTGTCTCTATTACAATACAATCTTGTGTGTGATAAAAAGGCATATGTTCAAAAAACCAATTTTAATAACCACAGATGTTCACAAACATTGCCTAGCTTTCACTCGTTAGCTGTTAAAGCGACGTCTTTCCCATGGTTTTTGCATTGGACATGGGATTCTGATATGAAAACATACTTAGCTATAATTTCTAAAAATCCCAAGCATGGTGACTTGAAACTAGCATTTCACTTTTATTATTTCATGGTACGAGCTCACATGGAAAACAAAATACGAGTTTCAGAAAAGGTTCTTTGAAACAAGGAATTCAGTAACCATTTCAAAGTCAAAGTCAAAGATTTTTATTTCAAATAAACCAAAAATTGGCACTTATGAAACGTCAGAATCTAAGTTGCACGGTTCCAAATAGTTGATCTATGGAGAATAGTCGGCAAGAAACTCCATGGATACTCTTTTAAAATAATTGAGATTACAATGTTGATTGATAAAAATTACCGTGAAACATATAACGAGCATAACGTAGGTTAATTTATAAAAAAAAACATACTACTGTAATATAATTATTATTTGCCATGGCAGTTAACGGCTGACCAGTCCCAACAGACGGCACCCGTTCACGAGCATGACGCATGCATCAGCATCGCTTAGCTCAACCATATTGTAGGGAACCGAACGACCCGATACACGACGCCACCGCCAGCAAGACATTTTAGTGAGCATGACAGAATTTCCCCTCAGTACAAGAAGTATATTTTAGCACTGGGGCCGTAAAAATGATTTAATTTCATGATTTAGCGTCTAAATTTGACCAAGTTACGTTTTTGCAGTGTTTTCTTAATCAAATTAGATTTGGCTTTGACTGAACTATTTTTGATCTTATGGCACGCATTATGAGGTTCTTTCATTTCAACCGAAAAACGTCCACTGCTGGACAGAAGCCTCCCCAAAGATTGCTACAACGACCGGTATGGGTTTGTGTTGTATGCTCTTTGGGGGTTCTTTACTCGAACTTAATAACTTAACGTAGATTGTGTATAATCATCATCATCAAATCAGCCACAGGACGTCCACTGCTGAACAAAGGCCTCCCCCTTAGATTTCCACAACGAGCGGTCACATGCCGCCCTCATCCAACGACTCCCAGCGACCTTCACCAGGTCGTCTGTCCACCTCGTTGGAGGTAGTTTCACGCTGCGTTTTCCGGTGCGCGGTCTCCATTCGAGAACCTTTGTGCCCCAACGGCCATCAGTTCTACGAGCAATGTGCCCTGCCCATTGCCACTTCAGTTTACTAATCCTTTCAGCTATGTCGACAACTTTAGTTTTTCTACGGATCTCCTCATTTCTGATTCGATCTCGTAGAGAAATACCAAGCATAGCTCTCTCCATAGCTCGCTGAGTGGCCTTGAGCTTTCTTATGAGGCCCATTGTGAGTGACCACGTCTCTGTTCCATATGTCATGACTGGTAACACACACTGGTTAAAGACTTGCGTCTTGAGGTATTGCGGTATTGTTGACGAAAAGACGTTGCGAAGTTTCCCGAACGCTGCCCAGCCGAGTCGGATTCGACGATTGACCTCTTTCTCTATTTCTTTTTTGATTACGTATAATAACTACTTAAAATACCTACTACTTGCAACACACTGCTTCACAAATCTCTCGAGCTAAGTTTATGTTTTGCATCAACAATGATGCACATATCAAGTCGATTAAATTAGCATAAGTTGAACGCCGAGTGGTTTATGAAAATGTATGAAGGAGCATGTCGAGTGCAGTCTGATGCGTATTTAATTGCTTTTAACTCTGACATGACGTTATCCAGCCAGGCCTCTTGAGCCGAAATAATACTTTGTGATTGTGACCTGTCTGGGTTGAGAAAGCTGCGGGGTACGGGTTCAAAAGTAAGGTGAAGATTCGTGAAGCCCAGATAAGAGAAATTGATGATTTTAGATACGTAATGCGAAGTCCCCCATACTATAGTTGTTTATATGACAGTATTGTCAAAACTGTGATTCAATACGTTGGTTCAGTGTCTAATTACGTCTGGTAGATTTACAGCCGAATGTGTTTTTGTTTGGATTCAGTTTTAGCTTTTAACTCTTTCACGCTATTATTAAAATGAACGGATAGCTACTATTGTATTTGATGAAAATTTATCAAAATGGTTCGCCGTAACATTGCCTAGTATTGTGGTACTTAAAGTAATGACAAGCTTATCGATTTTCCACTTAGGAATAAAACGTTCCGTACATAGCTTCGTTGTTCCAGAGGGGATACATATTTCTATTTATAACGAAATATAAAATACGGTGTCTAAAACATGAGTAGGTTTGATATTTGTGAATAGAGTAGTTTCGCGACCTTTGATCATCACAGTATTCATTGAATTTGCAATCTTAATTATTACAAAACCGGCTAGGCGGCTTGGCAGCTAAGCGTGCGGAGTTACTTCGTAATTAGTGCTAAACTGTTCATTTGTAGATATAACTTACAGGTTCACAGTGATCACTGACATCTGGCTGGAGGCCTCTTTTGGCTTCGCCAGCAAATGACCGGTTAAGCAACCACATTTCCCTGAAATGTATGCGAGAAGCCCAACAAATAAAAATTAAAAAAAAGATCACTGACATATTGACATCCATAGTAAAAAAACCTGCATTTTTTTATAATTATTAGACACTGCTACCATAGAGCAAAAGCAAAATAATCCTATTACGCCCATTAGTACATCGTTTAACAGTTATTTTCAAGTTTACTTAGTTCCTCTCTTATTTCACGGAATTCGTCGAATCCGAGCTCTATAATGCTATATTACGCGATGCTGCAACAGATTGGCTACTTATAGTTACCCGTTTAATTCTCTGCTCGTCGATATTGAGCATTAAATTAAAACATTAATTTTGCGACCAGAAATTAATCATCATTTTCGGCCGAATTAAGTCCACTCACTGCTGGACAGGCCTCCCCCAAAAATCACTACAATGACCGATATGGGTGTGTTGTGTGCTCATTGGGGGGTTTTGTCATAATCGCCACGCTTGGCAGGTGGGTTGGCGATCGCAGTTGAGTTGTTAATGTACTCGACGGACGCTGCTGCCCATCCTGCGGCTAATCCCATAGTCGCCTTTTGCGACACCCAAGGGATGAGACGGGTTGGTGCTATTCGTAGCCGGCACGACACAGCTGAATTTCGATTGATTAAAGGTTACATTCACACTGCGCTCATTACCTCGAGACATTAGTTATTTAGTCTCTCATGCCCAGTAATTTCCCTAGCTACAGTGCCCTTCTAACTGGAGCACAGTAATGTCTAAAGTTTAAACACTACTACTTAGCGGCGAATATCTGGCACTTGGGTGGTACCTACCTAGCCGGCCTATTGCTATAGGAGACAAACTACCAGTAACTTGCTGTCTAATGCAGTATAATACCCTGCGCAAAATCAAGATCATTTCAGTCTTCGCTCTCGATTTGTATTAAAAGCTCCATCAATGCAATTGTTAGTGAAAAACATTTTTAACAAAAAAATACCGTCTTCAAAACCCCTGCACGATATAAAAATGACGGCACGGTGGCTGATACAGTCGGCTGCTGCGCACCGCGTCGTAGGTTCGAGTCCCGCACGGAACAAATATTTGTATGATCTGCAGGTAGTTGTTCCGGGTCTGGGTGTATTGTGTGTGGAATTTGTGTCTGTAAACGCACAAGAACACACAAGAGAAATCCTAGTGTTTAAAGTTAAAAAAAAAGAAAAAAGGCACTAAAACGAAAGAAAAATACTTTATTTATGAAGTTTTACGGTTTTAAGTATTACGGGTATAAAATATAACTTCTCGTTGGTCCGCATGAGCCATGATTGGGGCATACCTGGCCCCGCCAGACTTCATAAATAAAGTTTTATTTTTTGTGTTTTTAATATTTTATATCGTGCAAGATTTTAGAAGTTGGTATTTTCTTTTTGTTAAAACGTTTTATTTATTTCTTTTTAGTGTTTAACACTAAAAATAAGAATGACTCAAATCGGTTATCTAATCTAGGAGGAATCGAAACTATTAAGACATCATCTAGATAAGCGCAGTCAAATTAAACCTATTTATTGAAGCTAGTTAATAAACTACTCAATCATATATAATGAAATTTATATGGGACCAACTGGAAAGCATTCTGCACCTATTAAAAAAAGAAATGCTCAAATCGGTTAACAAATCTCGAAGTAATCGGTGTACATACATTAAAAAAAATACGCATCGAATTAAGAACCTCCTCCTTTTTGAAGTCGGTTAAAAAGCAATGGATGTGGATGTTTTTGGAGTCGACTGGCATTGGTTGGATAATTATAAATTCCTTGCGATACTGTCAATTGAAATGACAGCGATAACCCCTGGCTAACTTGGCAGAATACGGGGCTTAATAAGTCTGCTGTAAATAACAGTTCCAAGCAGCATTTGTAATGAAATGAGCGCGGCATTCCGACAGTATCGCACCGACGATCTGGGTTGTGAATTAAGTGGAACACTGGACAGAGGGCGCGGCAGTAGCTTCAGTAAGTAGCCCATTAGCGCATAGCAAACACATACTAACATGCCGCAATTAGAACGCAGCTATTCCCCTTTTCTTCATAAAGAATCCTCAAATATGTGTGAGCTGTTAAGTAGATATTTTATACTGTAGGTTTGAAGTGTCTTATCAAATAGGTATCTAGATTTCGATTTCATAATTATATTGCATAACAATAGCATTTGTAATCATCATTCATTCATTTCGGCCGAATGAAGTCCACTGTTGGACACAGGCCTCCCCCAAAGATCTCCACAACCACCGATACAGATGTGTTGTGGGCTCATTGGGGGGTTTTGCCATAATCGCCACGCTTGGCAGGCGGGTTGGCGATCGCAGTTGAGTTGTTAATGTACTCGAAGGACGCTGCTGCCCATCCTGCGGCTAATCCCTTAGTCGACTTTTACGACACCCATGGGAGGAGATGGGATGGTGGCATTCTGAGGCGGTACCACGCGGCAATTTTATAATAGATAACTATAATTTAATTGCCTGTAAGCGAAATTAATTCTCTGGAATTTCAAGGTATAACCCTTACCTATTAAGCTACTATTCCAAATTTAGATACTTGAAAAATCTTCACACCTTTTTAAAGTGAGAGCTGACAGTGTTATATCAAGTTATCAAGTAACACTTCGTTACAAGTAGGCCAATGTTTTGTTTCAATTACCAACTCCAAAATTCTGTTGACACTTTGAACACCAAACATGTTTTTCAGGCTTTTAATACTAAACCATTTCTATCAGTTTTCAATTAATGTTGTTATATTAAACCGATTGAAATAGCTTATGGCATGGGTTGCAAATTTGAAATGCCTCTCCTTTCACGAATGTGCCAACAACTTTACAAAGTTTCAACTCAATCAGATGAATAGTATAAGAACGCATACGAGACAAACAAAAAACCTTCATTTTTATGTGAACAATAATGTGTACCAAATACTCAGTCCGTGAAGGTATTCAGTACCTATCGATATGTGATCATATATATTCCTTAAATTAATCCTTCTTCTTCTTCTTCTCTTAGATTATGGCTTCTGTAGAGTATCTTCCACAATTTCGCCAACGTCAAGTATAAGGCAACGTCGTTTGGTGTTTAGATTAATAAATCGTTACCCATTTATATAAACATTTATCAAAAATGAAAATAATTCTATAAAATATGTCGGCATAATAAAAATCTTCACTTCGTGTTTTCTATGTCTAAATTAATCCTATAAAAATAACAAAAACATTCGGCTTCTTACCGATCACATAACGCTTCCGTCGTTGTATTGCGCTGGTGCCAACGGGTTCTAACAAGCTGATTGCATTCAGACCATTTTATACGAAATAAATACATTTTTGGTACTTGTTCTAAATAGTTTAATTTTGGATCTTTTCAATGTTCGTAATTATATATTTTAGTTCGTTATATATTTTAGTTTGGTAAAACATCATATCAGCACTGTACAGAATGGCCAACAGAGAACAGTAGAAATACGGTCACCCATCTAATTACACGTACGATGGTATAGAGTAAAAACTGCTTAAATTACAAAAGTTTAATTTAAAAAAACAAACGCGTCGTGTGATTATGAACCACTAATTACGACAAACTCACATTCTGATTCGGAAACCGGTGTGGCGATTAGTCGAGAGGCGATGTCATCGACAACTAAAGTAGACTTCACACATACACGATAATACATGTAGTCTACTTACCCTAGTTCGTTAAACATGTCTATGACCGCGGAGAGAACGTAATACCAGATGGTGACACCAGACATACTTTGTATGTAATTATTGGCTGATTTTACAAACATCTGGCAAGTGGGTAACAAAGGCATAGATGACGGTGAAAAGGAGCTGCCAAACCTCCCTCTTGCCGAAGATATTTGGATTGTTATATTGTATTATTGTCATTTTCGCCAATTTTGCGTAGGATACTTGCGCCTGACGCAGGTGTTCACCGGACACGGTTGTTGCGGTGTGTACTTGCACAGGATAGGGCGCGAGATCACGGCACAGTGCCACCACTTTGGAGACGATCAGGACACCGCACAGCACACCCTCGGAGAGGGCCCTGCGTGGACTGCCGAGCGGCGGATCCTGGTCGATCGGATCGGGCAAGATCTTTCTTTGCCAGCAGTAGTGTCGGCTATGCTGGCAGAGCATGAAAATTGGAGTGCTGTGGTCTCCTTCTGTGAGAGCGTAATGCTCCAGAAAGAGGTCGCAGAGCGGGATCGGCAGAGGGCCGATCCCGCTCGGAGGAGGAGGCGTGCCCTAGCCGGGGTAACAACCGCCGCGGTGCCCGTGTCCAACACGCCTGAGTTGTCGTATTATATGGCCAGTTCTCCCTTTACGGAGGATGTCTTTGTTCAACAGTGGACATCCTTCGGCTGATATGATGTATTGCTAAAACTTTTCTTTCTTATTGAAGTAACAAAACCTAGTACTATACCTCACTTACGGAATATTATAAGTTTGACTCCATCTAGCTCAAACGGCTAAATGGATTCTAATAAAATTAGGCATAGGGGTAGATTACGTTACAAAATAGGATATAGGATATTTTTATTTGAATTATAAATATTAGTTATCACTCATTTTAATTTACGCCCAGCGAAGCGAAAAAACGAATCCGTAGCAAAACGCTACTACACAATTAAATGCCGTCGATGATTTTCTTTTATTTCCCCGCTGTTCCGAGAGTGAAAACAAATCAACATAATTGTGCGGAACGAGTTGCTTTTAATAATACTCGCAGCCATAAGATCTGTGACGAGTTCTGCACGCCTGGCATCTTTTAAGTCGACACATTCCTATATACGACTAATTCATGAATATCGACAGTTAAATCTGTCATTAGATTTCAACGCGTAAGCTTTCGTCGAATGCTGATAAACTTGAACCAAGTTCAAGAAGAACCAACATCAAGAAAAGTCTTCTCAAAATCCTAAACAATAACTTACGCTAGAGTCACATAACGAAATGATTTTCGGGACTTAAAAACCACGATATTGTTTCGGTCCTATCTAATTGACCTTTTGAGAAGAACAAGAGGTCAATTAGCAAGAAACCGTTGAAGCCAGCTAGGACAGACTGTCGGTGTTGGTAAGTCATTGTGTTCTATGTTTTAAAAAAACTAGGCTACTTCTGATTTAGATTATGGCAATATAATGTATCTATTGATCGATCAGTAGTGGTCGTTTACGGACTAATAATATCAGGGATTCCCAAAGTCGTAAATATCGACTTCCCAGGGGTCGACATAAATGAAAACTGATTTTGAGGGTCGACGGGGTCTAAAAATCGACCCTTATTAATTAACACACGTTCTTATTTCAAACTTTCAAGACACTGTATAAGTTGTGTTGCGTGTACCAACTTGTTATACGAATGACTAATCAATAGCAAAAAATCTAGAGATAGAATTAATAAAGTAATTTGGCTGTCTTGTCTTGTCTTTGGGGGTCTGAGGTATCAGTTCATTTTAGAAAAGGGGTCTCTTGCCCAGAATAGTTTGGGAGTCCCTGGATAATATGATCATAATGAATTCTCAGCTAAAGCCTGAACAACACGATACTGAATATACTAATACATAATACGCGAATTATTCAAAAATAATTATTAATTGTGTCGTGTAGCTCCTGTCACGAACAACGCGAGTCCTGGCGACTGAGGGAGTTTGGAACCCCATGCGTACCATGCAGCACTTTGGGTTACCCGCAGGTGACGGGTACACCACCAAAATTAGCATACCCAAGAGTGGTTGGTGTCAGGCAGGTGGCCGATTGTAAAAACCTACTAAAAAGTAACTTGGGGCAAGGGCAGGAAGATAATGATAATTACGCGAAATATTAATCATAAAACATTGTATTCTCACTTAAATATAAGTATTTAATAATGTATCATTAAATAAGGTATAAATTCTCTGCAATACTAGTACCCGATCTGTTCAAAACTTTATATACATACATACATACATATTCAGCAAAACAACGATAGATACGCAACTGAATTATTCCAAGGAGTATTTGAAACCGAACGTTGTACAGTATTAAAGTTGTTACAACTAAGCGTATGCAGCACTTATCTACATAGTTCCAAGGCCCTACCAATCTAATAAACACCAAGTGTTGCACTTTCCCCACGAGTGCTACACTAGGCCGATTTCCCACAACCGTGGGAGTATTTTTTGTTTAAATAAGATCGTGCGTACCTAGCCATCCATTCCAGTGCTCACGTCTGTTTCACTACCACTGCACTGCACTGCACTGAAAACTTTTACTTTTCCCGGCGTTTGATGGCGTCGCAAGCGCAGGTTTGTGCGGTGCGGCGCAGGCGCTGGCGAGGCGCGCACGACACTGCCGCGACCCGCGCCCGGCTCTCCTATAAATTCTTTACAAGACTCGTGCCAGAGCTTGGCCCTGTACAGTCGGGCACGACTGCCCGTGCGCACGCCCTTAAGAGCTTTACGAAGCTTTGCTGTCAGTTCCCAGATAAGGATTCTAAGGACTTTATAAACAAATCTTAAGGTAAATTGATGTTATACTCGTGGAAAACAAAAATAAACACATCGGTACTAAAAAAAATTTTAACATTTGGGATACAAGTGCAAACAAGAGCTGGCTCCTACACGGTGGCAAATGAAAAAAATTACGGGCTTTCATTCAAAGTTATCTGCAAGGCAAAGTCAGAGTACAGCAATCTATAACTACAGCTTAACAAATAACATACTATAAGACAAAATATATTTAAAAAAAATACGCTGAAAACTGCCAAATTCTTTTTATTAAAGTAAATAGCGAGGAAACACCCGAGGTGAAAGATAACACCGATTTTAAACTGCATATTTTCGCGTCAAGATATGATCTTGAGCGACCACGTGGGCTTTAATTATAAAATTAAGCTCAGGATTGTACCCGCGGCAGGCGCGCGCGCAGCCTCCGGTCGTCGTTCGAGCAACCAGTCAGACCGCATGCTCCTCCCCCGCCTGCACACCTCTGTCCCAAACTTTCAACACCACACACGAATACACATCGTAACCCAAGCTACCAAAGCGTATATTCGACTATGCTGTGTTGGTGCTTAAGTTCGTTTGGTATTGAGTACAAATATCTCTGCTATTTCGTACAAGACATGCCGTGCAGGGTTCTCTACATATTTGTCAAAACTTGGTAGGTGGTGGACCGTATTTGGTGGGCATAAGGTCGAATTTGTCCGCATTGGTCTTAGAATGCACCTGCTTACGAGCCCGTCACAATCATTGCACTTACTACAATATCGACGGGGTTTGTTATACCCGCCGTATTTTGATAAAGCACGTGAACTTCGAGCAATCAATGATTAACAAACGTGCGTTAATCAAAACTAGATATCCATTTTTATGTATTAACTAGCTGGGACCCGCGGTTTCACCCGCGTTTAATTTAAAATAAATTTAGAGTACTTCGACATACACACTTGACATAGAATAAATATATTGGATGTCAAGGTTTTTTTTTTTTACGCGGAACCCAATTTTTTTTTTCTAAAATAATGGTAGCCTAAGTTATTCCTTATAACATCAGCTATCTGCCAGTGAAGGTCCCGTCAAAATCGGTTCAGCCGTTTCAGAGATTACCCCAGAACAAACAGACAGACAGACAGACAGACAGACAGACAAACATTTTTAAAATAGTTTTTTTGTTATATGTAACGTACATACTTTCATATGCATTTAGTAAAAAGCTGTTATTTTGACATTACAAACAGACACTTCAATTTTATTTATTTGTATAGATAGAAAAGTCCATACATAGGAATGTTTGGAATTTAAACCCTGAAAAGTACGCTGATATCCGTGTGGTGTCCGGATTAAGAATACAGCACCACTCCATCTCCTCCCGTGGAGATGGTAAAACGTGACTAAAAGCAGAAACAAATAATCGATCTAATCAAAATCTTCACGATTTATGATTTTGAAATTAATCCTTTGTTGTGTTACGATCACATTTAACACAAAAAACAAAAACATATCCATAATCCGAAATCCAAAGATTTTGGATTAGATCGATTATTCATTTCGGCCGTAAGAGACTCTAAACCAGAGGGATGGACAAAAGCATCCCTTCTTATTTATTTATTTATTCAAGTACAGCCACATCACTTACATTACAGTTATCGCCACTCAATTTAAAACAGTATTTTGTCTGATGTAAATGACAATAACGGCGTACATAACACTTAATAATTACTTGGCTATGTTAGTAACAAAACAATAAACAACGAGAATACAAAAATAACATAATAATAATATTGAAAATTTGGATAGTTGTCAAAATAACGAATTAAGTAATGAATTAATAAAGTAAAGAAAAATAAATAAACAAGAATAAAATCAAATCAAGACGAGCCTTCAAGCTGCAAATATTTGATCTTTTTTTTTAAACTATAGAGTTTATCATGGAATACGTCCAAATCAGGCATTTTTGAGACTAAAGTGTGATATTCATTGATTATTCTATGAAATGGTGACTGTAGACCTAAATTTGTTTTAAGTTGGGGAGTAAAAAAGTTTTTTGATTCTGCTTCGAGGATAGTTGACGGTTCTATTGCACAGTGGCCATACTGCGCTCGCCAACCGGCCAAGCGCTGTGAGTACTGGCGAATTCCCCCCAAAATGATGACATACGGCATGACTACCTAACCGGTTATCTATGGGGAGGCCTTTGTTCAGCAGTGGACGTCCTTTGGCTGATAATGATATCATAATATAAATTCATGCCTGTAATATGCCCACTGCTGGGCAAAAGCCTCCTCTCATACTGAGAACAAAGGAGCATTGGTGACCACGCTTGCGCAATTCGTTTTTGCAATTTCAGACTATTAGAACCAGATTTATCTGTGTGGTGTCTGTTTAAGAATATAGCACCACTCCCATCTCCCGTGGATGTCGTAAAAGGCGACTAAGGGACTCTAAACCAGAGGGATGGGCAGCAACGTCCCTTCTGTGGAACAGCAGCCATTTTGCGCTAACTAACCCACCTGCCAATTGTGGTGAGTACTGGCAATTCAATTTTTTTCCAATATTCAATAGTGTTATCGGGGAGGCTTTTGTTCAGCTGTGTACGTTTTCTGGCTGATATGATCATGATGAGATTCAGGTTTCCTTACGATGTTTTCCGTCACTGTTAAAGCCGGTGTCTTAAACAACTAAGAAAGTACAACACGACATCAAGTCATATTAGTACGTGCCAGGTTTTGACGGCAACCCGGTGATTAAGAAACGAGTCAGCCACCGGTCACCACAACGTAGACTATATAGGGTCTTACTTTAATAATGGAAAATATTTTAAGGCTAGACTCTATGAATGGTATAGAATTCAATTCAAGTATCAAGTATCGGGTTTACTGATAGTAAATAAGTTAATATTTAAACACTCGACCAGCGAAACATTCACTGACTCTATATTATTTAATAAAACAAAGATTGATGTTGTTTTCTTTTTTGCTAAATCACATCATAACAACCTATAGATTTACCTCCTAAAATATTTTCCATTAATAAAGTAAGACCCTATATTTATGGCCTTAGTTTAATATCCAACGATATTTTTCATTGCACCTTGATTAAATCAATTGTGTAAAATTCTTGTATCATATTTTTTTATAAATCATTCAGTTCATTACTTATCTATTAGTTCTCTTAGTTATTTGTAACAATATCCAGATGCATTTAGTACACAAAATGGGGACGCGGCCGGCTGACCGATTTAGGTAGTCTTCGGTAACGGTCGCCGTCGGTGTTGCACAAAAGTAAGCGTTGCCCCAAACTGGGATTTCTCCTGTATCGTGGGTGCGTTTACAGACATGAATTCCACATACAATACACCCAGACCTAGTAGTAGCATACTAGCATACGGCCTGCCTGATAAGCAGTTACCGTAACCTAGGCCGCTTGCAACACCAAGGGTCTCACTCGCGCGTGGCCTATCAGGTACAAAATCTTTTAACTGATTTTATCTTTGTAGGGAGCTGATTCCACAATAAGAGCGTGCGAGACCATTTTGGCTCTAGGGTATGTGGGTGAACTCCACGCCGATGGCGAGAGATGCGATGGTAAAAAGTAGCTGTTGGCATCATATCGATCGACATTTCGGCCGAATGAGTCCACTGCTGGACACAGGCCTCCCCCAAAGATCGCCAAAACAACCAATTTGGGTTGGTTTTGTGTGTTCATTCGGGTTTTGCCAAATCGCCACGCTTGGCAGGTGGGTCGGCGATCGTAGTTAAGTTGTAATTAATGTAGGTACTCGAAGGACGCTGTTGCCCATCCTCCGACTAATCCCTTAGTTGACTTTTACGACACCCATGGGAGGAGATGGGGTGGCATTCTAAGCCGGCACCACACGGCTATCATATCATATCATATCGATCAACTCCTTAGAATACTTCTAATAAAATCACGAGTTAAATCAACAAGCACTACATTTATTGGCAATAACCCCATTTCCTAGCCTTGCCGGGGCAAGGGCCAGTGGGTGTTCTCGGTGGGCACGGCCAGTCGTCCTCCTTAGCCGTTTGCTTCGATTCCTCCGGCACGTTTTTCACCACGATCTCTTGCAGCTTCTCCTTGCCCTTCACCTCCTTACCATTGGTTACAGGCTGCGGAGGAGTTAGAAGTGGGGGCGGTGATGCCGGACTGACATAATTGTTACTCTTCATGAAGAACATTGTGTAAACAAGAGCTACAATGGCCGCGCTCACCACCATACCTCCTGAAACGCAATGATTCAATAAGTGAGCGAGAATAAATACATTCTTAGTAGGACGGGGAAATATTAGGGATTATTTATGTTTCTTTATTATAACGGCCCGTCTGATGGCACTTATGCGTTTCTACTTATCATTAAATACCATAAATATTGACACCAAAGTGAAAGAGGACAATTCTTCATTGGTGTCATCATTTCAGTCAAATAAATCCACTGCTGCACATGACCTCCCCCAAAGATCGCCATAACAGCCGATCTGTCTTTCGCTACATGACAACCTCTGAGAAGAAATGCCAAAAGAAACTCAGGGCTAGCTTTAATACTTTTTGTTTTTGTGTGGAAGTACCTCGTGTTCTACCTCCGCCCAGGGGAAGAAAGATGCATGCCGCTCTCCTACCGCCTAAAACCATGGAAGCGGTGATCCAAGTCCACGATTCAATCACACTGCAGCCTTGGTGCCACGCCTTTAGGCACATCTCGAAGGGGATGACTATAAAGCGATCAACCCCTCTAACGATGGGTAGGCGATTGCAAAAAGACCCTTTCTGTTTCCGTTACAATCTCCCTTGGGGTATATCTGAGAGAGGGAGTGATTGTAAAGGATCCCCCCGAAGTCTCGCTTTGGGCTGGGCTGCGCACACGGCAGTACGTGACGATGTGCGCGCCGCCACCTGCCTGGGGGTCAACCTGTAAGAGCACGCAGACTCCCCAATCTGCGCACCCATGACCCCCTAAGCCCTCATATAACGACGGAGGTGGACTCAGGCGTGTTGCATCTGGGATTGTTCCCCAGCGCCGTCTCGTCCCTCGCCGTGCGGGATCGGCCCTCTCCCGATACCACTGTGCGGTCTCCTTCTGGATCATGACGCTCTCACAGAAGGAGACCACTGCACTCCAATTTTAATGCTCTGCCAACATAGCCAAACACTACTACAGGCGGAGAGAGATCTTGCCCGATCCGATCGACCAGGATCGGCCGCTCGACAGCTCTCGCAGTGCACTCTCTGAGCATGTGCTGTACGGTATCCTGATCGTCTCCACAGTGGTGGCACTGTCCTCTGTGACCTCACATCTTATCCTGTGCAAGAACGCACCTAAACAACCGTGTCCGATGAATACTTGCGTTAGGCGGAATGTGACGCGCTCGCTCCTTTGGAGCCAGGCTCCGAACAGCTGCAAGACGGCCTCAACGGCAGCATGACCCCTTCGCGTCACAGCTCGAGTACACACAGCCGAGCCCGCCGTCTCAAACTTCTGAGCTACTTGAAGGCACACCCTCACCGCTTTGCCGGAGGGAGCATGTTTGGTGATACACCCACGCATCCATCTCCGCCAGGGGGTGGTAACTACCTGCCTCTTGCAATAAGGTAATGTAAGTCTGGGATTACAGTTTTGATGTAGATCCCAGTGAATATTCAAAATATTACAAAAATATATTTTGAGCTGTACAGCATTATTGTACGTTTTGTTCTAACAACTGCCTATAGGATTTTTTTTACTTACCTGCAATTGACCTGGCATTACCGCCACCACCTTCTTCTCGACTGCCCATTGTATATTTATTTAGTACATGTAGATTGTTTTATATATAAATTATTTATTTTAATCATGTTTTTGGCGATGCCATATTATTTTAGGCCATGGCAGACCGCTGTTTTTTCGCAAAGTGACATACAAACACGTCATTATATTTCCTAAAGCATAGATAATAAACTATATACTGAGTAAAGGAAAAAGCAAATAAGGCCTAAGACAAAACACACGACAGATTAGGTACAATGTTTCTTCTTCCCTATTCATATCAATTTGGTTACCCCTATAGTTACGAACCATGGGGTGTATTTACCATGAAGTACCTAAAAGTAAAAATAAAAACTGTTTATCATAGTTTTAATTTTATCTACTGGGACTCTACGTGGCAGACCTATGTTGTAGCCTATTAAAAGACCGGGTTGCTCCTTGTAGAGGATATTTATATTAACCCATGAAGAGAAACAATATTAGTCTTACAAATACATGTGAATACGTATCAAGTTCAATCCAAAGAGTTACAGCACGTTTGGTGCAGTGGTACAGGTCAGGTGGTAGTCGCTTGGCGTTTCTAGCTACGTGTCGCGGGTTCGATCCTGCAAAGAATAAATACATATTTGTATGATCTACAGATAGTTGTTCCAGGTTTGAGTATTTGCTCATGTGGTATTTATCTCTGTAAGGTGTATCCATGACACAGGAGAAATCAAATTCATCATAAAATAAAAGGTCCGCATCGTTGAAAACAAAACTGGACAAGTGCGACGAATATTCGCGTTGAGAGGGTTAGGTACGAACGTAATTACGATAACTTGCGATAAGGAACTCCATTCCAATACACTTGTAACTGTTCACAGTTAACAGTTAGTTTGTACAGCATCAATTCAGCCTTTTCCGCCCCCCACCCAGACATAGGCCTCTCCCGGTTGCATCATGTTTCTCTGTAATAAACGAACCTGTGAATTTTAGTAAATCTTCTAAAAGCTACATCTAGAAGCTACCACTGTTAATTTAGTTATTCACGGCATATCCAAATCAGTTTGTTGAGTTTTAATCCTTCATTGATTACCTTTCATTTGAGTACTTCTTCCCATAGAGACGTAGCACTGATGTTATGTTGTCACCCCTGTCTTTGGATCCTGTACAATCCTGTATCTCTATCTAGTCTGTGCTTTGGAGTGTAATGTCTCGCCCATAATATTACATTACATAATATCTCACCGTTAGACAAAGTGCAATGGATCAATACCAATATCCATAATGTGCACTACGTGTTGTTTCAGACCAAACACAATTACATACAAAAATGGACCAACAAATAGAAATCATCACTAAATGTTAAGTCAGACTATTTAGAGGTAAGTATGGTTTGCGACCAACCAAATAATAGAGGTCAAAGATTGCAGTGTTGATATCATAACTGGATGGTAAGGACCGTGAATTTTCCGTGTGGTGCTAAAATAGCACCAACCTATCTCGTCCCGTGGGTGTCGTAAAAGGTGACTACGGGGTTAGCCGGAGGATGAGCAGCGGCGTCCTTCGAGTACATTAACAACTCAATTGCGATCGCCAAACCGTCAAGCGTGGCGATAATATCAACACCCGCCATATAAGCACACAACACACCATCGTTGTGGCGATATTTGGGGACGGCCTGTGTCCAGCAGTGGTCTTTTTTCGGCTGAATAATGAAAATCGTGAATGAAGGCAGACTCATATTCTGCAGCCGTGGTTTATCTGGCCGTCGCCGCCAGTAAGATTACCGCTCCAGGATCGTGACAAATAATATGGGTAAAGCTAGTGTAATAGTGAATTTTCCTTCAAATAAAACACGAAGCTAGAAGCATAGTCTCTTGCAGACCGCTATGACAGACACGTAACATAAACACTATGACTTAAGTGTGTACAACTAGCGAATGTAAGCATAGATAACGTTAGCATAGCGTAGCACATCGTCATATCACGAATCGTCATAATTAATTGTTCGGGAGCAATGTTCTGGAAATGACCAAGCACTCACAAGCCGCCAATTGCCATGATCCGTCTCCATCCAAATGGTTACACATTGCATGTGCCGCCTACCCGATTAGCTTTCTGCGCTACGTATCGTAGGGTCGTTCCCCGCACCCGATCGGGTCTGGATGTTTATTCGTTTGAGATCTATGTCTGTTAACTGTACCCATAACACAGGGGAATCCTAGCGTGGAGCATTAGTATCTATAGCACAAAAATAAACCTTATTCACTGAATTTCTTCTAAGATTAGAAATCCAACCTCGGATCCCACTATGAGCGCCGGTTTGGAGACCTAATTCTAACCGCGAAAATACTGTTTAGAGTTCGTAATACAGGCAATTTCTCTTCTCCACGACCATTGTTGCACCCAATAATTACATTTCAATAAATTTCGCATTTTGTAAAGTGGTAACGTTGGTTAATTTCAGGCAACAGGCTCACCAAACAACCAATAATGATACTCTACCTGTTTCAAGCAATCTCAGTTTACTTCATATTTGTATTCACTATTTGGACCTCTGCCTATGTACTTATGGGGAAAGCGATACGTACGTACATGTATACAGTCACTATAGTAATGCCAGCAAACAATGACTACCTTTTTTTTTATTGGTGCCCAGTGGAAATTCTTCATGAACTTCCTTCGCCCCGGGGAAGGACGAAGGGGTCATCTTCGGCACGTAAGGGAGGCTCCAGGTCCTCGTATGATCACACTAGAGCTGCCCACTGGTGCCACGCCTATTGACAAAAAATGACTACCTAACTTAAGTGATCGTGTGATATCCACCGAAGCGAAGACCAGCCTCCTTCACCTCATATCAATCGAATGAAGTCCACTGCTGAACACAGGTCTCCCCCTTACTATTCCACAATTCCATGCTTGGCAGACGCGTTGGTGAGCGCAGTATGGCTAATGGTCCACAGAAGAGACGCTGCTGCCCATCCCTCTGGTTTAGTCCCTTAGTCGTCTTTTACGACATCCACGGGAGGAAATGGAGTGGTGCTATTTAATAATTCTTAATCCGGACACCACATGGATACTTCTGCAACTGTTAAGGATGATATTATTGATGGCCAGCAGGGTTAAGCTATGTGGTAGGACGAACATAATTCGATCACTAATCCTGTGTCTTACAAGCGTGGTCATTTGTGACCATATGGTCAAAAAATGACGTAAAGGATATCCTTTTTTTTCTAACGGTTTTTATGAGGCTTGTTTTCAGACACCAACGATGTTAAGGGCTGTTATGGTGGTGGGAATACCTTCACACACTTCGATCCAATCAGCTGCAACTCAGGTTTTGTCAGTCCAAAGTCAAATCCGGACGTAAGCCACTTTGAAAAAGTGGCATATTCCAAAGTGACATGTGAGAGTGAGTGAGAGTTTGACGGCACGGTTGGTGCAGTGGTTGATACAGTGGGCTGCTGCGCTCCGGGTCGCGGGTTCGATTCTCGCACGGAACAATTGTATGATCAATTGTATGATCTGCAGGTTCCGGGTCTGGGTGTAATGTGTGTGGAATTTCTATCTGTAAACGTACCCACGATACAGGAGACATCGTAGAGTGGGGCAACGTTTTATAAAATAAAATAAAGTTGTGGCTGTTACACGGGAAGCGTGATGGTGACGAAACGTCAGCGCTTGCAGACGTATCTCTCCAGTGTTGTCGGTCATCATATCAGCCACAGGACGACCACTGCTGAACTAAGGCCTCCCCCTTAGATTTCCACAACGAGCGGTCACATGCCGCCCTCATCCAACGACTCCCAGCGACCTTCACCAGGTCGTCTGTCCACCTCGTTGGAGGTCGCCCCACGCTGCGTTTTCCGGTACGCGGTCTCCATTCGAGAACCTTTGTGCCCCAACGGCCATCAGTTCTACGAACAAGAGAAAAATATGTGGAAGTGCATTTCTGCTTATTTTTGTAAATGAATACTGGCAAGTATTGTGAATCAAAACATAGGCAATACATATTATGTTCCTAATGGCCTTTCAAAACCAATCACCAATAATGATTTGAGGTACCTTTTTTTTTTTTTTTTTTTTTTTATTGATGTCCAGTGGAAATTCTACATGGAACTTCCTTCACCCCGGGGAAGGGCGAAGGGGCATGCCGGACTCCTACCGGCTCAAACCACTGGAGCGGTCATCTTCGGCACCGAAGGGGGGGCTCCAGGTCCTCGTAAGATCACACTAGAGCCGCCCATTGGTGCCACGCCTTTAGGCACATCTCGGAAGGGATGACTGTAAAGCGGTCACCCCCTCTAGCGGAGGGAAGGCGACTGTAAAAAGGTCGCCCCCCCCAGGCACTTCTCGGGGAGGATTGTAAAGGATCCCCCCAAGCCTCGCATTGCGCTGTGCTGCGCACACGGCGGCACGTGACCACGTGCGCGCCACCGTCTTCCCGGGGGTCGCTCGGTGTGAGCACGCAGATTCCCCAATCTGCGCGCCCGCGACCCCCAAGGCCCCCCACCATGAAGTGGACGGGACGGGACGGTTGTTGCCCCGGCGCCGTCTCGTCCTTCTCCGTGCGGGATCAGCCCTCTCCCGATCCCGTTCTGCAGTCTCCTTCTGGAGCATGACGCTCTCGCAGAAGGAGACCACTGCACTCCAATTTTCATGCTCTGCCAACATAGCCGACACTACTGCCGGCAGAGAGAGATCTTGCCCGATCCGATCGACCAGGACCCGCCGCTCGGCCGCCCACGCAGGGCACTCCTCGAGCGTGTGCTGTGCGGTATCCTGGTCGCTTTCACAATGGTGGCACTGTGCCGTAACCTCGCGTCCAATTCTGTGCAGGTACGCACCGAAACAACCGTGACCGGTGAACACCTGCGACAGACGGTAGGTGACGCGCTCGCTCCTTCTGAGCCAGGCTCCGAAGAGCGGCAGGATGGCCTCAACGACGCGTTTGTTCGCGAACTGCAGCCGAAGGCGATTTCGCCACGTCTCGAGTGTGCGCCGTTGAGCCAGCCGCCTTAGCCTGTCGAACGCCCCTGGCGGCACGCTTTCGCCACACTGGCGGAGGGAGCGTGTTTGATCATAGACCCACGCATCCGTCTCCGCCATGATGTCGAAAGGCGGAAAGCGTGCCAGGAGAGTTGCCGCCTCGTAGGACACCGTCCTGTATCCCCGTGCGATCCGTATAGCCACTCTGCGCTGCAGACCGTGAAGTTTGGCTCTACAGCGCTGGACACCTGAAAACCGGGATGACCATACAGGTGCCCCGTAGAGGGCCACGGACCGCACGACGCCCCCGTAGAGACGGCGAACTTCCTCGCTCGGTCCCCCGAGATTGGGCAGCACCCGGTGTAATGCACCCACTACCCTCTCGACTCGGGGGACGAGGCGTGCGAAGTGCTCTTCGAAGCCCCAACGACTGTCCAGGGTGAGCCCCAGGTACTTCATGTACTGGCCCACCCTGATTTGCGCGTCACCAACGCTTATCCACGAACTGGGTGGTTCTCTGCTCCGCGGCAGTTTATGGAACCATAGCGCCTCGGTTTTGTGAGGCGCTATCTGCAGACCCAGAGCGTGGATTTTGGCTACGACAATTGCCACCGCTTGCTCGGCAAGCCGGATGGTTCCCTCGAAGGTCTCCCCGCCAGCCAACACAAGAGTGTCGTCAGCGTAACAAACCAAGCTGACGCCGGTGGGGAGAGCGACACGCAGGACCGCGTCGTAGGCGAGGTTCCATAAAAAGGGGCCGAGAACCGACCCCTGCGGAACCCCGCACGTAATCTCCCTCCGCTTTACGATACCGTCCCTGCCCACATAGCGAATGTGCCTATCGCGCAGATAGGCCCCTATGATGCCCTGCAGGTAGGGGGGACACCGATGATGGACTAGTGCCCCCCTAATCGCATCCCACGGGATGGAGTTGAAGGCGTTGACGATGTCTAAACTGACCGCCAACGCCACCCCACCCCGCTGGGACACCGCCTGTTCCGACAGCGAGTGGACGCGGAGAATCGCGTCGATGGTCGACCGCCGCTGCCGGAAGCCATACTGACTTTCGGCCAGGTCGGGGCCAACTCGCGACAGGTGCTCAACGAGTCTTCGGGTAATTATTCTTTCGAATAGCTTCGAAGCCTCGTCGAGCAGGCAAATGGGACGGTATGCAGAGGGAGACTCTGCGGTCCTTCCTTCCTTCTTCAAGAGAACCAATCCGGCTTCCTTCCAGCTGGACGGGAACACACTACGACGGAGGCAACTGGTGAACAGCCGCCTCAAGCGGTCCCCAAGAGACTGCAGTGCATACACCCACGCGCGGCCCGGAATGCCGTCCGGACCCGGTGCAGTGTTGCGACTCTTCAGGCGGCCAATGGCTCGGTCCAACTCCCCTTTTGAAACCCCCAACTCCTCGGCCCATTCCGAGGCAATCGGGGTTGGAGAGGGACTAGGATGGTCCCGGACCGCCGGAAAGAGCGTTGAAAGTACTCTCTCCAGCAAATCCGGGGCCATGGTTTCGGTCACCGGGGGGACCCACGGGCGCAATTTACCCACGACCATACGGTAGGGTCTCCCCCACGGATTCCTGTCCAGTCCCTCCAGGAGTTCGCTCCAGGACCGAGCCTTCGCTTCGCGAATTGCGCTATGTAGCGACTTCGTGGCCGCCCGGTAGGCCAGATAGGCCTCTGCAGTCTCTCCATCTGTAGCACTACGCCGGCGTCGGCTTCGTTGATACCGGCGGCGGGAAGCCAGGCAGACCGCACGCAAATGCGCGATCTCCTCCGACCACCAGTACACCGCCGTACGCCGGGAGCGCCTGGCCCGGGGCATTGATGTATCGCATATCGACGTCATCGTCTCCCGGAACCAGGCTGCTTCTTCTTCTGGATCGGGCAAGATCCCTTGATCGACCTCTGACCACGCCGCGACATTGGCAGCTGCAATAAGCATCTCTCGATCGAGCTGTGTGAGGGCCCAACGCCGCGACTGTGGGCTAGGACCTGGACGGCTCGGGCCAGACGGACAGAGGGCCACGTCAAAAACTATGTGGCGGTGGTCGGACAGCGTGACCACCTCCTCCGCCACCCGCCAGCCCGACACCAAGCTGGCCGCAGAAGGAGCCGCCCATGTAAGGTCCACGACCGACTCCCCCTGCCAGCGAACGCAGGTGCTAACGGACCCCCGATTCATCAATCGGAGGTCAAGCGATGCCGCCCAGTCTTGTATTATCCTCCCCCTTGGCCCGTCCCGACGGTTGCCCCAAGCTCTAGAATGAGCGTTGAAGTCCCCCAGAACGAGCACTGGACGGGGTGAGCATTTACAGCGAATGCTGCGAGCCACCCCATCCAAGTATCCCTCGAAGTCGGCGAGAGACACGTTGGGGGAGATGTAGCAGCCCACTACTGCCAGAGGTCCCCACTCAACGGCAACAAAGCCTTGCCCCCTGTCTAACAGGGAGCAAGGTGGCCCACCTTCCACTGCAGCCCAGTAGATGGCGACGGAGTCCCCGGCACCCACGAACCAGCGAGGATGCTCGTGGATGGTGTAGGGCTCCGCCACCACTGCCAAGGCAACTGACCACTCCGCAACAGTCTGCAGCAGTAGATTCTGCGCGTTGCGGCAGTGGTTCAGGTTGCCCTGAAGGACTCTTAGGGCTGGGAATGTGCGACTTCCATCGCCTCCGGTGGGCCTGCGACCAATGGTGCCGGCGCAGTCGTCTCCTGCCTACTGGCAGAGGCAGAGGGAGCTCGCTTCCCCCTCTTACCTTTTTGGGCAGCGCATGACTTGCTGCCCAGCCTATGCCCTGCAGGCAGCCCGAAGTCTGCGCACAGCGGACAATTCTGCGACTGCACCGTACACTGCCTCGCCTTGTGGCCCTGGCTGCCACAAGAGGTCACTTCGGTCAACCCCCCCATGGGTGGCGCAGCGGAGGCGCACGTGCCCGAGTTCAAGGCATCGGTAACACTGTAAAGGTCGTGCTGCCAATGCCTCGACCCTAGCTGACACCCACCCCACGCAGACACGCGAGGCGGACGCCACCTTTCTGGCCGCCTCCAGTGGGCAGCGCAACCAGACAGTACCCAAGGACACGGGTGAGCGTCGAATATTGCCCACCCTTACTTCCTCGGGCTGACAGCCGCCCGCCGTGGCGATGGCTTTAGCCACCTCTTCCGGCGTGACGGCGTCGTCTAGGTCACGCACCCTCAACTCTGCCGTCCTTATCGGCCGCGTGATGCGCACGGCAAAGACGGGGGAGAGCTCCTCCCGCAAACGGTTCGCCAGACTGTCAGCCTTAGCGCCGCAGTCTGCGCCAGCGACGGACAGCACCATACCGCCACTGGCCGCCCTCTTCATGGTCACCATGTCGGGGCCTATGCCGAGGTCGGCGAGCTTAATTCTCCGCCTAGCCTCAGCCATAACCTCACCCAACCTACTTTCGGGTGAGCCCTCCGGCACGGCGACCGTAATGGCGGCCGTTGCGGGAACCTTGGGGAGGTTGACCTTCCTCCTTTTGTTTCCTTTCTTCCCCCTTCCTCCTTTCCCTCCCTGGGTGGTGGCAGATTGCGCAGCCTGCGCAGCAGAAGCTTCCAGGGCCTGCGGGGATTGAGACTTCTTCCCCTTCCTTGCAGCCACGGTGGACCACAACTCAGTGGTCTCCACTGTGGCCTGTAGTTCAGCAGTGGGCGCCGCATTCCCAGTAGGCACCGCTGGCAGGTCGGCCACTCCGTCTACCTTCTTCGCATTGCGCCCTTTCTTCTTCTTCTTGCCCTGCGTCTGAGTCGCAGGGGAAGAATTCGGAGCTTTTGCCGATGCGTCAGACGGTGCTTGGGTTGCGGTCATACCCGTCGTCGCGCCAGACGGCCCCTTGGCGGCGGCCACATACGTAACTGCATTTGTGGCAGTCTCTGACTGTAGCCGCCGTGAATCAGCCGCCAATGGCGGACGAAGACGCTGCTCCGGCAGGAGTCGCCCCTCCAAGGCGGCAAACCTGGCGCTCACTATGCCCCCGACTTCAAGGGCGATTGAGCGCCGAAGCTCCGCCACCGCATCCGGCGGCATGAATGCCGAAGCATCGCTGTGACTCTGACTCCCCGGCGCGTCCTTCTGACGGCGGAGGAGACCAACCTCCGTTGTTAATTTATCTATCTGCGCTGAGAGGCTGGCGATCTGGGAGCGCAATTCCGCATTCTCCCTCTCCAGCCTCTCAACGTTTTCGTCCTTACGGACCGACCGCTTGGCATCGGGGGATGACCCCTTTGACGCCTTAGGGAGGGCCCGCTTGCGACCCTCACCCGCCATCACTGTGTTGAGTGAGGCGAACGAACCCCGAGGGTCCAAGGAGTCCTCGGAGTCGCTCACCCCACCCGACGGTAGCGGCGTGCCCGGACGCGACAGCGATGCGACCAAACGCTGCGCCCGCGAATTGGCGCGCATCTCACGCGCATTACGTGTCCTGGCACCCGAACCAGACACGGAGTCAACATCTGACCCCACGTCCATCTGGACGCTGTCAGACTCCGACAGCGAACCCGCAATTACTCCCACCTTCTCTTTCTCTACCTTCTTAGTTTTTAAAGTTTTTTTCATAGTTAGTCCCACGAGTATGGGGGAAATGAAAGGTCGACCCGGGCAGTGCCCCCTGTACCCGGGCAAGCGTATCCCATTATCAGGTGCCGCCGGTCCTGGGGATGGCGTGCTCGCGACTGAACTTCCCATCAGCCATGCACCCCTCGCCGCACGCTAGCTTGGGTTCGGGGAATTTTTATAGAGGCCTTCTTCCTCGCGATCCGGGCGGTTAAGCCAAGATCCTCGGTCCCGGTTGAAGCCGCGAGACGTGACCACGACACTCCAACCGAGGTTACGATATCGACGGTGGCAGGGAAGGAGAGTCCTCCCACTACCTGCTCGGGGCAGGGTAAGTGCACACCGAGCCCGCCGCTAGCCCTCCCGTGCTCCTCCGAAAACGGAGAACACTCTACGGCCTACCTACAGCCCAAACTGGGCCTCAACCCGTCAGAATATTAGCCACCGGGCAATAAGGTCCTCCAAGTTATTGCCCGGTGCCCAGGGTGCACCGGCCCGACGACTGCTCTTCCCCCCGGACGTATCAGGAGGGACCAGCAGCCATCGAGCGCACGTGGAGGTTTCCTGACCTAGCACCCCAATGATTTGAGGTACCTAAAAGATTTGTGGACAAAACTCTTCATCATTTCGGCCGAATAAAGTCCACTGCTGGACACAGGCCTCCCTCAAAGATCACCACAACGACCGACATCGGTGTGTTGTGTGTTCATTTGGGGGGTTTTGCCATAATCGCCACGCTTGGCAGGTGGGTTGGCGATCGCAGTTGAGTTGTTAATGTATTCGAAGGACGCTGCTGCCCATCCTGCGGCTAATCCCTTAGTCGCCTTTTATGACACCCACGGGATGAGATGGGTTCGTGCTATTCGTAGCCGGCAGCAAACGGCACAAAACTCTTGCCACTGTGTATTTATTTGGCGGCACGGTTGGTGCAGTGGCTGCTACAGTCGGCTGCTGCGCTCCGGGTCGTGGGTTCGATTCCCGCACGGAACAAATATTTGTATGATCTGCAGGTAGTTGTTCCGGGTTTGGGTGTATTGTATGTGGACTTCATGTCTGTAAAATGCACCCACGACACAGGAGAAATCGTAGTGTGGGGCAAAGATTAAAAAAAAAGATGTTAGCGTCCCCATCACTATAATCACCATGGTTGGACGGAAAATCCACTGCAATGAGCGTCCACACGGACACTCAGTGCAGCACTCACTCACCATTGCAGTGGTAATTGGCAGGCTCATACTCAGCGGGGTACTGATGTGATGACGATGATTTTGTGCGTTACATCCGCTTTGGATCATGATCAAAGTCATGAAACGTTCCCCGCGCATTTTTCTTGGTTTCCTATTCTGAGCTTAGCACAAGCGCTCTGTCCTCTCGTGAACCGAGGCCCAAGTATAGACGAGTATGTCCAAGGAGAAAGCATTCCCTGTGATGTCCAGATTAAGAATATAGCACCACTCCATCGCCTCCCGTGGATACGACATCCAAAGACCTAAGGGGCTCTAAGCCAGACACCAATGGGCTGCAGCGCCCCTTCTGTGGAACAGTAGCCACACTGTGCTCACCAACCCACATGCCAAGCGTGGCGAGTACTGGCAAATTCCCGCCAAAGTGACACAATTGTGGAAATCTAGGGGGGATGCTTTTGTTCAGCAGTGGATGTCTTTTGGCTGATTTTGATAAGCAGAAAATCATATCAACAATCGTCAATCAGATAAACTCATGAAACACATAAGCCGATAAAAAAATAACTGCCAGTTCCGTCGAAATCCATATATTATACTTAAAAAACGAGTTTTAATCAACGAAGAACATTTATTCATTTCTCTTCTGCTGCTCACAATGCGAGGGTCTCCTTTGCGGGCTCTCCCATGTTTCAATTTGACCCCTGATGCACCGCTTTTTTGGAACAGTTTTGCCGCTTATGAACATCTTGTAGAATAGCGCGAGGATACCTGCGCCTACTGCTAAGCCTCCTGAAAAAAGCAGGTAAACGGTACTTTCATTTATTTCTCTTTCGTGTTTTAATTTTCCAACGATATTGAAATTTCTGTTTGGGTCACTACGAAATGTTGCTTTCGAAAGAGGTTACTGCAGCAAACTACAGCTCTCTCTCTCTCTCCTCTTTCACTTCAATATTATAACAAAGGCCTGACCTGGCATTGTCCGACCCTTGTGCGTCGTAAAAGGGACCAAAGAGACGGGCAGTATGATCCGCTTACGTGCTACTAACAAAACTCCAAGCGCGGTGATTTTGTCGATTTTCGCTGAGGATCTCTTAATGTACCCATCTATTAGGAGGCACCTTCTGGGGAGAAGTTTGCTGCTGCTGCAATATGAAGCTGCTATAATGATCACCACAGAGCCCGGCTTGGCAGGTAGGCACTGCGCCAGAGCCTCTGGCCAATCAGTTCTTTTAGCCTGGTATAATACTTTATAATACGAAATGCCCTCACTCCGTACACCGGTCCTTTTAATCATCGTATCAGAAAACAATTCTTACCAATAATAGGTAGCCAAGCAGCGACTCCGTCATCATCCCCGCTTCTGCGGCTCATTCTAGGTTTGCTTATACTTGATGATTTTTATATAAAAACGTTTTTGGTTCCCATTATTTATTTTGACGTTGTCTCTTCATTTTTGGCACCAATAACGATCCGCACTATGCGCATAGATTATGAGTATAGTTTACCAATTTAAACATCAATTTGTCAGAGACAAACACGAGTATGTCAAACTACATAGTACTAAACATCATTATAGCCGATATTTTTTTAGAATTTTTTCATTTTTGAGAAATGTTTTATGAATATGTAAAGATTTATCAATCTGAATACCGTACGACGTTGCCTTATACTTGACATTGGCGAAATTGTGGAAGATACTCTACAGAAGCCATAATCTAAGAGAAGAAGAATCATTATGCCGTAACGTGGCTATGGTTCAAATAAAATGACAGAACGCCATCAAATAATGTCAGTGTTAAATGCTGAAACACCCAATAGTTTCAGCAGATATGTGACAAGATTAAGTAGGTACAAAATAGATACCAGATACAAATATGAGCACAGGACCCGGACAAGGTGAGTCCAGGTGTGAATTGGAAACTTGTGTTATCAATAATAAAGTCATCCTCACTACTCTGCTGATACAACCCACTCCCAAGTTTCGCATCACCTAGTCCCCTCTTCCCAATACATAAAACGATAATAAGCCAGCCCTCTTTTGTTATGTCTGATCTATACGTGTCTGTAAACATAAATGCCTTAATAGTAATATCAAGCAGGTGTGCTACCTGTAGTGTAAGAAGTATATACAGGGTGTCCAGTAAATAGCACGACATACTGCAGGGAGTAAGAGCTTTGGTCAATACCTACCAAAAAACACAATACATGTTCAGCAAAATCTTACGGATATACGGAGTAGTACAAAATTTTCCGAAATATCGAAAAATCTCTACCTTGACACAGATTTTTAAGCATCTCGTAATGAAAAATTCCTTTTATTTGTAAATAGTTACTTTACTCATTGATAAGTCTTTATTCTATTAAAAGCTAAAATGTTTTCAAGAAATACAATTTTCACAGTACAATTTTCTTATCGCTTAACTTTGTACTACTGTAAATCCGTAAGATTTTGCTGAACATATATTGTGTTTTTTGGTAGGTATTGACCCAAGCTCTCACCCCCTGCAGTATGTCGTGCTATTTACTGGACAGCCTGTATAAGTGACTCAAGGCCAAGAAGAAGAATTATAACTGACAAACTATAAAAATAAAATTAAAAAATCGATCCGTCGCGGGACGCCTGGCGATGTGATTAGATATTAATTCTTATTAAAATATTTATTTTATTTCTATACAAATACATACAAAGCCGTGTGCCGCGTGGTGCCGGCTCAGAATGCAACCACCCTGTCTCCTTCCGTGGGTGTTGTAAAAGTCGACTAAGGGATTGGCCGGATGATGGGCAGCAGCGTCCTTCGAGTACATTACCAACTCTACTGCGATCGCCAACCCGTATGCCAAGCGTGGCGATTATGGCAAAACCCCCTAATGAGTCCACAACACGCCCACATCGGTCGTTGTGGTCATCTTTGGGGGAGGCCTGTGTCCAGCAGTGGACTTCATTCGGCCGAAATGATGACGTACAAAGGAAATTATATTTCAAAGACCTATTAACAAAATTATAATACATTTCTATAAAATGGTCGTCGTCGATACACTGATGCAGGCGAAGAGAGCTGGCGAGTCACGAGGCTGGCCAAATGGCACGTCGCGAAGTTTCATAGGTCTTACCCCTGTACAGTATAGGCGCGTATTAGATGTTTTCCAAAACTATAACTCTAAAACAAATGTATCACCGTAGTCACCGCACTGGGTGATTTTGCTGGAAACCACGATAATGACGATTTGAAGACTATTTCAGGCAGACCGGGCTCGGGTATAACCGATTGGCTGCCAATCATCGGCGGAGTTGTATTAGGCGCTGGCGTCCTCGCTCTCCTCTACTTGTTCAGCAAACCCCAACCCCAACCAATCCAAGAGAATAATACATGCCTTAAGATCAGCCTCCATAAGAAGCGGTGGCTAACAGAGGAGGAGGAGGAGGAACTCGAGAAACAAAAAGGTCAGAAAAAGAAACAACCGAAAAAATAAAAGATCCAGTCCGTTGATGCCTAGACATCAACAATGTATGTGACCGTCAAATATACATTATAAATGGAACATGGTGTTTTGATGTTGATTTCTTTCTTTTCTTTTTTTAAAAAACGTTGCCCCACACTAGGATTTCTCCTGTGTCGTGGGTGCGTTTACAGACATGAATTCCACACACAATACACCCAGACCCGGAACAACTATCTGCAGATCATACAAATATTTGTTCCGTGTGGGAATCGAACCCACGACCCGGAGCGCAGCAGTCGACTGTATCAGCCACTGCACCAACCGTGCCGTCAATTTGACAATGTTGAGTTTCATTGATAATTAATCAGCCTTAGAATGTACCTATCCTGTGTTATGTGTACCAATTTATTACACGGTCTTTTTTTAATCGTTGCCCCACACTAGTATTTCTCCTGCCGCGAGTATAGTTTATAGACATAAATCTCAGATGCACCAATAACCAGACCGTGAATAACTATCTGTAGGCCATAGAAATATTTTCTTCCGTGCGGGGATCGAACCCACGACCCTTGTCATCAATCGCATAGCCACTGCGTTAGCATATAATGTCCCACTGCTGAGCAAAGGCCTCCCCTAAATTCTTCCAAATACTCTTTACTTGTGACAGCCCTCGCAGTTTACATCCAGGTCATCTCGCCATCTCTATCTGGACGCTCATAGCCAGTTGCACTCACTGATCGGTAAACGATTAGCGAGGTTAAGCAACGCTTGGCGCGGTCAGTCTCTGGATGGGTGACCGCATAGTGGTATTTCAACTGAGCGTCTCCGTGCTTCGGAGGGCACGTTAAACCGTCGGTCCCGGTTGTTGTCATTAGACAGCAGTCGTTAAGCCAAGTCGGAGGCCTTTGGGCGGCTTGAACAACTCTGACACAAGGGTGGCCACTAACCATACGAAATATATATATCTCTGGGGCGTCTCGGCGACACCGTTCATATTCAGGCACTTACGTGGAGACTTGGACCAGCTATTGCTTTTTGAGTCGGACAGTTTTTCTCCTACGTCTTTTCCGTCTTGGAGTGTAGCGTGGTATTCCGAATTCTGTCTGTTCTTTTTACGCTCAAACTGCTACTCTCCATTGCTCTTTGGCAAACCTAAAGATAGAACTTTTGCGACTTGAGATCGGCAGATAACCCTTCATTAATGTCTTCATGGACATTGGTCAGCTGTAAAGATCCTGAGCTCATCCAGAAGTTTTAGATTCGGCGATCGATTTCCCTTTCCTGCCTGTTTTCGAAAGAGACCAACAGGCCCACATATACTCACCGCCATAATGTTTTTCTTGCCCATCTACCTACACCCAATCTACGCTCAGTGGTGTTCATCGTTTATGTTTTTGACCGATTCATCGCGAGTCCCACCTTAAAGCTAGCTATCCTCAGGTCTTGGAGCATAATTTGTAGTTGCAGACCTGTGGGGGCAGGGAAAAAGGAATATATTCCCGGCAAATCGGAGGCTTGTCAGCCTATTATTGCCGACTTCATGACATGCTGGCTTTTTTAGTATTTTTAGGTCTTATCATATTTTTAAGAAAATTTCCATAAGTGTCACCATTATTATTCAAAGCAATACAGTTGGTTGGAACGGGGTAATAAGGCGTGGAGTATATGATAGCATTTTCATCTTGGATGGAATTTGCCAGTACTCACGCTTGGCAGGCGAGTCGGTGAGCGCAGAATGGCTACTGTTCTACAGAAGGGACGCTGCTGCCCATTCCTCTGGCTTAGCCTTTCTTTATTTAGTTTCTCTCAAGATGACGACAAAGTTGCTATGAAAACCTATGGATGTACTCTGTGGGGGGAGGCCTCTGTTCAGCAGTGGACGTCCTTGGGCGGTTGTGATGATGGTGATATTACAGCGAATTTTAAGACAAATAATCACCTATTATTTTTAAATAATCTGGGGCCCTATATACTGGGAAGCACTTGGTATGAGCTAGGCGGAGCTTGCGGCTGTTTTGGCCATGAACACAGAAAAAACATCAAACGTTAATGATTGGTGCAGTGACTAAGGGTGAGATTCAGAAACGAGTCTAAGCGTGAACATACGCTTCCATCTGTCAAAATTATGAGCGTAAGTAGTGCATTTTGACAGATGGAAGCGTAAGTTTACGCTTAGACTCGTTTCTGAATCTCACCCTAAGTGATTAACTTTCTGCACTTCCCGCACTGTACAAATATTTGTACCGCCTAGAGATAGTTGTTTCAGGTCTGGGTGTTTGTACATGTGAGATAGTATGTCTGTAAACTACCCATGGCAGGGCATTTACCAAATAGGATAAATGGGCTGAGCCTAGGTGCGCGAGGTCTTAGAAGGCGTCGATCTTGGTCTGGCGGCAACAAAACCCTTTAGAAAATTAGTACGGGCTACGTGCAGTGTAGACATTCAAAGTGGGTTTATGAAATACCTGACTCACTGTCGGCAATATAAATGGGCCTTCACGCTCATATCAGCCTAGGGGCGGCGCAAACCCCTGATTTTTAACAGAATATAGGTAAATTTATTTAGTTAACTTTACCCTCCACGGTTTGGACATACGAGGTTGGATAATTAAGTCAATATAGGTAACACCCGTTACATTAATGTAAAAAAAAAACATTGATGATATGAATATAATTAATTTATTTATTTATTAATAAATAAATAATATCCGGAAATCTTCATGGACTGCTTCCTAAGGAAGGGCGAAGGGGCATGCCGGACTCTTACCGGCTAGAACCTCACGGTGTCCTTCCACTTACTTCTTGCTGGGGGTGGCATGTTCGCTTTGTCTGCACGCACCGCCGTCTCGGGCCTGTTTCTATTCGGGCGACGGATTGCCCTTAGTTCATCACCCGCAGGCTGCCACTCATGGGGGTCCGAGATCGGTCAGCGCCCTGCTCCGGAGCCCGCACCCTATGTGTTTTCGTGTTTGCGGCGGGAATCAGAGGTGGTCTCCCCATCCCCGCTCTGCCGCCTACTTGGCTTGCATCACGACCTCGCAAAAGGAGGCGACGGCATCCCACGCGCTCTCGCTCCGGACGATTGACTGAACCACGGCTGGAAGCGAGAGGTCACCCTGTTCGACCGCCGCGACGGGATCACGGCGCTGCGATGCCCAAGCTGGGCACTCCTCCAACGCGTGTTGCCGTAAGTATATAATTACGTTTTATAGATATAACTCGGCGAAAAAATGCTGGTCCTCGTCTCACTTCCTGCTACTCGCGAGCCTGCAGTACGCTGCAGTATGCAGTCATTGATGGCGATGATGCTTATACGGTACATCTTAACAGCCAAAGGACGTCCACTGCTGAACAAA
The DNA here is from genome assembly GCA_947459985.1 of Diloba caeruleocephala. Taxonomy (NCBI): domain Eukaryota; kingdom Metazoa; phylum Arthropoda; class Insecta; order Lepidoptera; family Noctuidae; genus Diloba; species Diloba caeruleocephala. The sequence goes on from OX381609.1 coordinate 1,167,597, forward strand.
GGCCTCCCCTATATATTTCCACAACGGCCGGTTACATACCACATGCCACCCGCATCCGATTCCCAGTGGCCGTCGTTATCTCGTTGAAGGCCACGTTGCGTCTTTCCAGGCGTGGTCCCCACTCGAGAACCCTTTTGCGCCCACGGCCAACAGTTTTAGGAGTAAATGTGCCCCGCCTATTGCTAGTTCAGCTTACTTATATATATATTATACTTTCAACTATATCGGCCTCTTTAGTTCCTATGGTTCTCATAATTTCAAATTAGATCTCGTAGAGAAATACCAAGCTTAGCTCTCACCATAGCTCGCTGAGTGACCTTAAACTCTCTGATGAGACCGACCACTTCTCTATGCCTTTTTTTATTTTTTATGATGGGCCTCTCGCACTCATCCCAAGAGGGAAATAGATGCTTAACCGGACAAATTGCGTCTCTGTGCCATGTCACCGCTGGTTATAAGGTGCAGAGACAGGCAAACATCTTGAGCAAAGAGCGGCGTAGTGGGGGAAAGTTTGGAAAATGCAAATACACCTTAAATATACATGTGTGATCATACAAATATGTTTCCATACACATGGTCTAAGACGCAATTAAGGTCACTTTCAAGATGTAAGTACTTACAGTTATATTAACAAATAAAACCACAGCAAATAATAATACATGATATTGTATTTGGAACAATCTTTCTCTCTTACCGCATAATAATATAAATTATAGCTTGGTGAACGTCACTGATACAAAATATATAATAATTAATAGTAATTAATAATAACTTATGTATAGGTACACCCGTCGCCGTGCGCACGATCCCGCATCGAAACAATTTGCTTTATTTCATCAAATTCGCCGTCGCCTCGTATGAGGCGAACTTTTGCATTTTTTTTGCATTTTCTATATAACTCGAAGGTTAGCCGGACTTAATTAAAATTGCATTTACCATATTTGTACGGTTTTTTAAGTATTATAATGGGGTGTGTTCCATAAATATGATATAACAACCAGTAGTATACAACTTAAAATAGGTAGGTAGGTATGTAGGTTAGAAGAATATATGACGGCACGGTTAGTACAGTCGGCTGCTGTATCCCGGGTCATGGCTTCGATTCCCACACTGAACATATATTTGTATGATCTGCAGGTAGTTGTTCCGGGTCTGGGTGTATTGAATGAGGAATTTGTGTCTGTAAACGCACCCACACACAGGGAAAATCCTAGAATGGGCAAAGTTTAAATTATATATAAAATAAAATGATGTAATTTACATTTAATGTAAAGTCTGTGTGGTGTCAGGATTAAGAATATAGCACCACTTCATCTCCTCCCGTGGATGTCGTAAAAGGTGACTCAGCGACTCTAAATTAGAGGGATAGGCAGCAGCGTCCCTTCTGTGAAACGGCAGCCATTCTGCCCTCACCAACCTGCCTGCCAAGCGTTGTGAGTATTGGCAAATTCCCCCCAAAATTCCGACACACCGTACCGGTCGTTCTGCAGTAAGAGGTACACTTCCGACTGATATAATGATAAATATAATTTTAAACGAAGTGATGCGATTGTTTATCATATTGTTTAATAGCATAAAATAAGGTTATCATTGAATATAAGTCGAACTTGACATAAAATTTAAAAAGCTGTATTGTTTATTTGATATAATTTCATGGTAATTATTAATTGTGTAATTAAATATAGCAAACAATCACTTCTTCCCAGCACCTACAATATCTTGGTGCATATTTGCTAGGTAGTTTCCTTGTGGGGGGCGTCAGGGGTCGCTGGCGCGCAGATTGGGGACTCTGCGCTCTCATACCAAGCGACCCCGGCAAGACGGTAACGCGCACGTGGTCACGTGCCGCCGTGTGCGCAGCGAGACTTGGGGAGATCTTTTACAATCCTCCCCGAGAAACCTGTGGGGCCTGCCCTCCGCTAGAGGGGGTGACCGCTTTACAGTCATCCCCTCCGTGATGTGCCTAAAGGCGTGGCACCAATGGGCGGTTCTAGTGTGAACTTACGAGGAGCTGGTGCCTGGTTGGTGCTTCGGTGCCGAAGATGACCGCTCCAGTGGTTTAAGCCGGTAGGAGCCCGGCATACCCTTTCCCCCTTCCCCGGGGCGAAGGAAGTTCATATAGAATGTCCACTGGATACCAATAGAAAAAATGTAGTAAAGAGTATGGTGGTCTGGTCTCGAACCTAAGAGACCGAGTCGCACGAGACCGAACAGCCTATGACAGGCCACTAACTGGCGCACTTAGAGCTAGTATAAACTCCGGCACGGTTGGCATAGTGGTTAAGTGATTGGTCGTCTGCGCTACGTGTTGCGGGTTCGATCCCGCACGGAATAATTTGTATAGATCAAACAGATAGTTGCCAGGTCTAGATGAAGTGAGATTTATATCTGTAAACATTACCCATGATATAGGAGAAATCCTAGTGTAATCCTAATCATAGTGCATCGTACAAAAAGAACGAAATTGGGAATAACACTGAAAATCAGCGCTATGTCGTGGCTCACGTAGCAACACAGCATCATCCTGATTGCCATAGTTGTGCCAGAGCGTTGATTGTATCGTTATATGTTATAGCATCATTTGTATCAATGTAATCTCAATTAATTTAAGAGTATCCATGGAGTTATGCCATGGGGTGGTGGCATTCTGAGCCGGGTCTCCTCGCATGGGTGTCGTAAAAGTCGACTAAGGGATTAGCCGGTGGATGGGCAGCAGCGTCCTTCGAGTACATTAACAACTCAACTGCGATCGCCAACCAAGCGTGGCGATTATGGCAAAACCCCCCAATGAGCCCACAACACATCCATATCGGTGGTTGTGGTAATCTTTGGGGGAGGCCTGTGTCCAGCAGTGGACTTTAATCGGCCGAAATGATGATGGAGTTTCGTGTCATGCAACTTAAATTCTGACATTTCATAAGTGCCAGTAATTGGTTTATTTGAAATAAAAGTATTTGACCTGACTTGACTAGGTGAACCGCATGCTCGTCATCATCATCATATCAGCCACAGGATGTCCACTGCTGAACAAAGGCCTCCCCCTTAGATTTCACAACTATGTCATCATTTTGGGGGGTATTTGCCAATACTCACTACGCTTGGCAGGCGGGTTGGTGAGCGCAGTATGGCTACCGCTTCACAGAAGGGACGCTGCTGCCCATCCCTCGGGTTTAGATTCCCTTAGTCTCCTTTTACGACATCCACGGGAGGAAATGGAGTGGTGCTATATTATATATTATGCAATGATTATATTGTGAATAAAATTAAAATTTTATGTAAAACATTGTAGCAGAGAATGTTTCAAATGTTGTAATTTTATTTTATTCATAAATATTATAGTGCAAGCAAAACCATACCAAAAGTTGTTATATCAAGTGACGGCACCCCTTATAATTTAAGAAGACATTGATAAAACTTTAGTATTTAGAACATGCATTTTAGTGCTTCATACACCACTTAAATAACTCTCTAAACAGCTTTGAATACTATGGGGACTTATACAGACGGCCGAATACTCAAACGCCATTTAACGTAAAGTCCAAAGTTTTAACTATTCGAGAAACCTATTTTCGGTACAAAACCGGGCAGCTCAAATTGTTTAAGCGGGGACTTAACGTTAAATGGCGTTTGAGTATTCGGCTGTTAGTGGTATCTTTAAATTATACTATGAGCCACACTTAATCAGATTCACCAATATAAACAGGTATTATGAAAGTATACTTCATTATTATGTACAAGAGATGGAAACAGTATTTAAGAATAATGTAAATGTAGGTGTTATATGTAACTTACGTGAAGCATACACCTACGCGCCTTACGCGGAAATACGGCTTTAGGATTTCCGGGACACAACCCCTTACGGCATATTGTGACCCCGTAAGATGGGTAGCAGCATCCTCGACGCCAATAACAACGTACAGCAATTTTCGTACAACAAATTCGAGCGAGTCCAGCACGGTTATTATAATATATTGTTTCACAATGGTTCACTGTCCATGAGGTTTATTCAGGACTGATAAAGAAATTGATGGTGTATCCACACAATTGTGCCAATACAGGTGCTAGCTTCAGTTCCGATTGACAGTGTAATATTCTGAATTTGTACATTGTTGTAGATCCAAGTATGACTGTAAGATTACATTGTTCACAACACAGACAAAACACAACATATTTGTAAGGTATTTTCATATAAGTCACTGCACTCAACGCAAATTTGCTCTTTCTTGCCAAAGTTCCATTATGTACCCTTCCGTGTAAGTTTAGTATCTCGGCGACGACGGAATGCTAAAACTACTGGCGTTACTATCTTATGTCCGTCCATCGCACTCGCACTTCAAGCCTTCTGGTAGCACGTGTCCTTATCAGTTAGCCTGGAAAAGTTTTAAAGGAATTAGTACTTAAGTTCAATTTTTCCTTCAGTTTGAATACGTCATTCTCGCTCGGTGGCATCGTGTGTCGAGACCGAGTTTCCCTGCAATATCACCTTTCAATCACAAACGAATACAAATATATGGTCAAGCTGAACGACGTTGACGTATGGATTATACTCGTGAAGTACCTCACCTAACTACTCACGTTGGGACTAGTCAGCTTAACTTCCACGACAATTCAATAAAAATATTACTTAAACCAATATTGCAGTTGAAATTATAGAGAACCTTTTACACTATTAAAACAATTATCATCATCATCATATCAGCCAAAGAACGTCCACTGCTGAACAAAGGCCTCCCCAACAGATTTCCACAAATTCCGGGTACATGCCACGCATCCAACTGCTCCCAGCGACCTTCACCAGATCATCCGTCCATGTCGTTGAAGGTCATCCCACGCTGCGTTTTCCGGTGCGCGGTCTCCACTCGAGAACCTTTTGGCCCCAACGGCCATCAGTTCTACGAGCAATTTCCCCTGCCCATTGCCACTTCAGCTTACTTATCCTTTCAGCTATGTCGACAACTTTAGTTCTTCTTCGGATCTCCTCATTCCTGATTCGATCTCGCCGAGAAATACCAAGCATAGCTCTCTCCATAGCTCGCTGAGTGACCTTGAGCTTTCTTACGAGGCCCATTGTAAGTGACCACGTCTCCGTTACATATATCATCGCTGGTAACAAACACTGGTTAAAGACTTTTGTCTTGAGGCATTGCGGTATTGTTGACGAAAAGACGTTGCGATGTTTCCCGAACGCTGCCTAGCTGAGTCGGATTCGACGATTGACCTCTTTCTCGAAGTTGGACTTACCTTTGTCCTAGGTAGACATACTCGTCAACAAATTCGAGAACAGAGCTCCCAACGGATATTGGGATGGGCACGACATGACTTTCGTCTTTCCCATGTTCATTTTAAGGCCAACCTGTTGAGAAACTCTGTTGAGATCATCGATTGCGCTGAGCTCTTCTCGGCGGCGATTCTGCCATGGCTACGATATCGTCAGATTCCTCAGCAAATCGAAGGTGAGTGATATAGTCGCTTTGACCGCGACTTGCGACCGCGCTTTGGTCGCAATTGATGTTATTGCCGAATCCTTTCCACTCCAGTAGCTTAAAGGCTTCCTCCATTGCAGCAGTGAACAGTTTCGGCGAAAAGATATCCCCCTGTCTCACACCTCTCCGCAACGGTATTGCCCCCGTGCTCTGTTCATGTACTCGGACCGACATGGTGGCGTTTCTGTATAAGCACTTCTACACTTCGATGTACCGATAGTCAATGTGGCCGCTGCAGAGACTGCAATACCGGACATGCTTCGATCGAATCGAAAACTTTCTCATAGTCCACAAACGCTAAGCATAGTGGCTAATTATACTCCTCGGTCTTCCTTATAATATGCCGCAGCGTATGAATGTGGTCTGTGGTACTAAAGCCTTGTTCGGGAGGGTGGAAGTCATCAAAACTCGAGACGATTCATGATGACCCTTGAAAACTGCTTTAACATTTATAACTGCTAGAAAAATGCTATAAGTAGCTAATAGGTTTGTATTTTTTTTTCAATCTAATTTAAGATTAACTCTGTAAGTGAATTTGTAATTCTTTTGAAAACTTTCATGTATCATAATTATCTGTTCCATTTCTCTCACGTCTCGCTTGGCTTGTTTTATCATGTTCAAACGCGTATTAGTACTACCTCATGCCTCAGACATACCACCTTGATCTATGGTCACTCATTAAGTTCCCTCACTTATCAGTCAGCCACAGAACAGTTATGGTTATGGTATGGTGACACTCACGAGTCACTCTCGTTATAAAGGGACGAATTAGATGAGGCGGTTCAAATTTGAAATACAAGTACGTAACTCTTTTGTATTGCATTTTGAGGAACTCAAATGAGTGGGGTATTCATTACTGTTGCCTTCCTATGCTCTGCCTCCTATCCCATTTGATCTGATATACTATTTATGATTTTTTATACTGAAATCAGAGTGATTACTAACTCAGAAATGAATAGATCGCTTGGTCTCCTCTCATTGCTACTGTCTTATACTTACCACTCGTCAGATGTTATTTCCTAGCCTGCAGCGCGTTAGAGAGCCAGTCCATCGCCTGGTCAAGACCCTCGCCGCGCACGGCTGATGTTTTGAAAATCTGGAAAGTGCGGTCACGTAGCGCGTCCAGACCTAGGGCCTGGTGCACCTCTGCTACCGTCAGGCACCCAGCCATGTCCTGCTTGTTCGCTAAGACCACTAGTATCGCGTTAGCTAGTTCTTCCTCCTGGAAAATTTAAATTAAATATGAATTTGAAGTGTTCAGTAAGCTGCATAGTATAAAACCTAGGGTGGTTTTATCATTTTCATCATTTCGTCCGAATGAAGTCCAATGCTGGACGCAGGCCTTCCCAAAGATCACTACAACGACCGATATGGATGTGTTGTGGGCTCATTGGGGGGATTTGCCATAATCGCCACCCTTGGCAGACGAGTTGGCGATCGCAGTTGAGTTGTTAATGTACTCGAAGGACGCTGCTGCCCATCCTCTGGCTAAGCCCTTAGTCGCCTTTTACGACACCAACGGGAGGAGATGGATGGTGGTATTCTGAGCCGGCACCACGGACCTATAAATAAATATTGTGCTGCACTGACACCCAGTCAACTGTGATAGACAGACTTGGTGTAAAAACAACTTGTGATTAGCCCACAGAATCGTAATTGGAATGACATGGGGTATTCTAATTTTAATGCATAGATATAACACAACTACATGGCACGGTTGGTGCAGTGGCTGATACAGTCGGCTGCTGCGCTCCGGGTCGCGGGTTAGATTCCCGCACGGAACAAATATTTGTATGATCTGCAGGTAATTGTTCCGGTTCAGGGTGTATTGTGTGTTTGTGTCTGTAAACGCACCCACGACACAAGCGAAATCATTGTGTGGGGCAAAGTTTAAAAAAACCTAAGCTATCTAACATAATACAAGTGGTAGTCTCTACTCAGGGATTTTTATATATTTTCAAATGAGGTGCAGTTATTCTTTACTTAAAGCCTCAGGTGCTGCCAGTTGAATTTCTCAAGGATAAATAATAATAAAAAATATTTTTTAAAGTAATGTACAGGAAAGACCGAAACTGATGTTGATAATGGGGATAACAATATTAGACAAAAAATAATCATTTCATTTGCATTTTTTTTATTTTAAGTGCATAATTTCTGTTGATATCAGACAAGCTTGTTTATTACAACTTTTTTGACAAACAGTAACCACTTATTTCAGTTACTTGATCAACTAAACACTGCTGCATCCATTATTGCATTGGTTTCATTTAAACATACATCTGATTAATACAGCCTTTATAAATAGAGCTATTTATTGGCAAGATGTTGTAATAAGTCTACATTTTGACACTGCAACAGAGTATCTGCCTTCTACAAACTCAAGGCCCATATGTGAACAAACATTCTCATAGCCAACAGATATTTCTTGATACTTTCATCTTTAGTAAAACAAAAAGATTTACAAGAGTGCATATGTATATGGATGAATGAATTGTCAACTTTTATTGTTGGAATTTTATTTGAGAAATCCTTGAAGAAAAAGAATTTTAAAATAAATTAGTGTGTGCAACTGAGAACATGTATGACTGACGTGAAACTTGCCCGCGCATGCGCCCACACAATGTTACATATAAAAGTTTCACTCAAAGGAAACTGGCAATAGCCCATACAATGTATGGCCCCGAACTTTGTTGGTTGTTACATTCAAGAAATTGGTATAGTGTGATAGGTATTTCATGAGTATTTGATTACATTTTTTATGTTTTTATTGTCAATTGCGTTTAAATAAAATCCTCATTTTTGTGACAGTGGGGTTAAGAATGGTGGTATGATCCAATAGCTACTATTGTTTATTTTATCACATTAATAATGCATATACGTATCAATACATGTAATTATAGAATTGTTTGCAATATTCCAGACAAATCGGTATCCAAGAGAACTTTTTTTCTACATAATTAACACAAGGCCATAGACAATAGTATGCGTTTCATTCATTCATTTCATTCATGTTGTCTTCTTAGTTTAATAGTAAATCTCAAAGATAAATAGTGAAACATAATATAAAAATGTACAATTATTTTTAGTTAAGCTTTCATTTCTGTAACAGATCAGGCCCAAAACCACCCATGTCCTTTGACCTAAGAATTTAACTCTCATTGCGCCCTAAGATGCTTTACTTCAAAAATACCTTTTCATGAAGTAAATAATAATACTTCCTGTGTAATCTAAGAATATAGTCAGGAAGTTACATACTTTCAAACTTGGTATTAGCAATAACTTTTAGAACATAAATTATCAGATCAAGATTCTTGTTTGTATCATTATTGAAATCAGTTACAGCATGCTATCATGCCATCTACATGGGACATTACTTCTTTTTTAAGTGATGTTATATCTTGATGTTTAAGTCTAAAAAACCACATGTATTAACTATCATAATATGAGTATTAAAATTACTCTTCCAACAAAAAAATATCAGCACTGTATTAAATCAGCTCAATAAACTAGACTTTATTTAAGTAAAGTGAAGTTTGTTTTCATTAGACGGCAGTTGTTAAGCCAAGTGGGAGGTCTTTGGGTGGCTTGAACAACTCTGACACCAGGTAGCCAGGTAGCCACTAATCACATGAAAGATAATTTGATGGCACGCTTGGTGCAGTGGTTGATACAGTCGACTGCTATGCTCCGGGTCGTGGGTTCGATTCCCGCATGGAGCAAATATTTGTATGATCTGCAGGAGAAACACCAGTGTGGGGCATAGTTTAAAAAAACTTGATGTAACTATGAGCAAAGTGTGCTGGATACAAGTATTTATTTTTTCTCTGGTGGCTGACTGTGCCGCATGTGAGAAGCCAGCACCACAATCATTTCATGCATGTTCATCAAATTATAGTTAATCATGTGCACTATTCTATATGTCTAAGCCATAATACTGTTTATATCATCATTACATACAGTCTAGTTTTTTTCACTGCTGTATTTATCTTAATCTTAAAGGATCTAAGAGTTACTGATATACCTTTGAGCATAAAGTATAATTTCCTCTGGCCAAATAAAACACTGATTACAGAAACCATTCCCAATATTAACTGTGGATTCCTGTTAAAGACAATTGTAACAGCTGTTATTCAGCATGCCATACTTTGATAACTTTATTTATTTATTTTACTTACTTTCTAAGCAATTTAACAGAACTTGATAACTTATATATTAGGTTTACCTAGCTACCACCCCCGGATCACACGTGTAGGTACAAAAAAAAATAGGCATAAAACTAGTTTGTGACTTTCCAAAATATTTTCCAAGCGGGATATATAGCCTACCCAAGAACCATGTTCAGTTGAAATGTTATTTAAATATATTTTTGGTTTTGGAGGAGTATAATGATAAGTAGTAATACTGATATAACAATTAATTGAATGTCACAAAACAAGACACAGTTAAAAATCTATGGTCTACATGGCTGCCGACAATTGACATGCAAGAGGTTAACACTTTTTAAACTGAGTAGGTTTCTTTCATTGACCAGTGTGCTGATTTTATCAATATAATACCAAAAGGGGATAGTACTATTATTTTGTTTTACATCTTAAGCAAGGGCGCAGCAATGATTTTCTTCTGGAAAGGGCCAGATTAAAACTTATGCTGCAGATTGACAGGGGCGGATCCAGGATTGCCCATGGGCCCAGAATGGGCAATCAATCAGACCCTTTACAGAGCAAATTACTATGGAAATCCCAAACACATTAGACAGAAAAATTGTAGTAAATACTTACCCTCAACATGTGTACCAATTCATCTTTAGATATTCCTATTCGATCTCTATCTGCTGAATCAACTACATATATTATTGCATCTGTGTTCCCATAATAACATCGCCAGTAGGGCCTGGAAATCAACAATAATTATTATAGCTTGGACATTATTAATAAAGACTGACAAACGGTAGTGAACTACGATGATTACTCTAATACTCTTGACATAAGAACAATAACCATAACTAAAAAGAACCTAACCTAAACATTACAGAATACTTGCTCACCTAATACTGGTCTGTCCACCAAGATCCCACACTTGGAACTTTAGGTTTTTGTATGTGACTTGTTCTACGTTAAAACCGATGGTAGGTATCGTCGTCACCACCTCCCCCACTTGAAGTTTGTACAATATCGTTGTCTTCCCGGCACCATCCAAGCCGAGAATCAAAATCCTCATTTCTCGCGCCCCTAACAGCCCTCTGAAGTAACTAAATAGACCACCTGCAATATACCGACACAATACGTATAAAAACAAAGCGTAAAACAGGATTTTAACACATTTTTATGACAATTAAATCACATACCCATTTTCTGATAAGCTTAGCCTATTTTAATGCATTAGTTGTTACGTCTAAGGAATGATTATATATTATGTGTGCGCATCAAATGTTTCCAATGTTATATTTTTATTATCTATACTTTCAAATTACTTAATCAATCACTTTTAGCGATAAATAAAGAACATTTTATCAAAACCTAGCAAATCATTTGACGTGTAAGCAAGCACTCAATGTTGGTTGCCAGCATAATAAAATAATACATCTTGACAATTATATACAACTATATAATCATAAAAATGTAAAATTCAGGAATGTATTATATTGAAAATAACAATAATTTTTAAGTATGATTTTACTCTCATGATTAATATTGTGTAGACTTTTGCAATATTGGAAGGCAAAGGTATTTAAACGAAATCCTTCTAATTTGTTATTTGTTAGGTTATGTTATTTTTTTCCTTCCCTTCTTGATTTGCCTTTCCATATGGCAAAGGGAAGTTTACGACTGCTGCTTTGCAGTCTGTACACTCGGCATGATTCGCTGCTTACATAGTCGTGGGTGTGTTTTAGTATGAGTAGCCAATTATAATGTTGTGTTTATTCAGTGCATTGGATGAGAACTTGTAACTGTGTGCATTAGTCTGTTTGTATGAAGAATGGCAGGGCAAAATTGGATTTCTAGGCTCTCATACATTTTGAACTGCATGGCATATCTCCTTTCTTCCAATATCTTTGATTTCCCCTGAAACAATGCTTGACCTCGAATCATTGTATGTGCAGGGCGCAAAAGCAGTGATGCTAAGTGCTAACTGCCTACGCGGGAAGGTTCCTATGCAGTACAACAGTCATGAAAGCACTGCACAAAAAGGTCATGAACTCATGAGCGATAGCAATATAGCTGTTCCTTCTGATAACACAACGAAAGAATACATTTTAGGAAATTGTACAGGTTATGTAAACGTGAAAGTTCAGAGTGAAAGGTTAAAACTGATTAGGGCCCGGTAGGGGCGGGCACGATATCGTTTCAAGCAAAGCACCATTCACAAAGCAAAGGCAAAGTATGCTCCTGGAGGGACTGAACTAGGACCCGTGAGCCGTTTGGTAGTGGGCAATTTGCGCCCGTGGGGCCCTCCGGTGACTGAAACCATGGCCCACTGGATTCGCTGACGGCAGTAGGTACTGTCTACGCTTTTTCCGTTCTGGGACCGTCCCGGTCACTGGATCCACCCCTTATTGCCTCGGACTGGGCCGAGGATTTCGGGGTTTGGGAAGGGGAGTTGGGCCGAGCAGTTGGTTACCTACATCGGCCGTGTGTGGGAGTATGCGCTGCACTCGGGGACTGCTTGAGGTGACTGTTCACCGGCTGATTCCATCAAAGAGTATTCCCGTCCGGCTGGAAGGCATCCTGTTCTCCAAAGCAAGGAAGGAAGGAAAGGCCGCGGAATCACCTCCTGCGCACCCTCCTATTTGCCTGCTTGACGATGCTTGGTGCGGTCCGTGGTCCTCTACGGGGCACCTATCATTTTGGGTCATCTTGTTTATCAGGCGACCAGCGCTGCAGAAACAAAATTAATGGTTTGCGGCGCGAAGTGGCTATACAGATCGTGCGAAGATACAGGATTTTGTGCTACGAGGCGGTAACTCTCCTGGCCTGATTTCCATCTTTTAAGATCCTGGCGGAGATGGATGCGTGGGTCTCTGAGTAAGGGGTGCTAGGTCAGGAAACATCCACGTGTGCTCGGTGGCTGCTGGTCCCCTTGCCCGGTGCACCCTAGGCACCGGGCAATAACTACTCCACTTTTTGGAGAACCTTGTTGCCCGGTGGCTAATATTCTGACAGGGACGAGCCCAGTTCTTGGGCTGTAAGTAGGCCGTAGGGTGTTCCTCCGTTTTCAGAGGAGCATGAGCGGGCTAGCGGCGGGCTCGGTGTGCACTCACCCTGCCCCGAGCAGGTAGTGGGACGACTCCCCTTCCCTGCCACCGTCGATATCGTAATCTCGGTTGGAGTGTCGTGGTCACGTCTCGCGGCTTCCAACGGGACCTAGGATCTTGGCTTAACCGCCCGGATCGCGAGGAAGAAGGCCTCTATAACAATTCCCCGAACCCAACCTAGCGTGCGGCGAGGGGTGCATGGCCGATGGGAAGTTCAGTCGCGAGCACGCCTACCCCAGGACCGGCGGCACCTGCCTATCTGCGTGATAGGCACATTCGCTACGTGGGCAGGGACGGTAGCGTAAAGCGGAGGGAGATTACGTGCGGGGTTCCGCAGGGGTCGGTTCTCGGCCCCTTTTTATGGAACCTCGCTTACGACGCGGTCCTGCGTGTCGTACTCCCCGCTGGCGTCAGCTTGGTCTGTTACGCTGACGACACTCTTGTGTTGGCCGGCGGGGAGTCCTTCGAGGGAACCATCCGGCTTGCCGAGCAAGCGGTGGCAATTGTCGTGGCCAAAATCCACGCTCTGGGTCTGCAGATAGCGCCTCACAAAACCGAGGCGCTATGGTTCCACAAACTGCCGCGGAGTAGAGAACCACCCAGTTCGTGGATACGCGTTGGTGACGCGCAAATCAGGGTGGGCCAGTACATGAAGTACCTGGGGCTCACCCTGGACAGTCGTTGGGGCTTCGAAGAGCACTTCGCGCGCCTCGTCCCCCGAGTCGAGAGGGTAGTGGGTGCATTACACCGGGTGCTGCCCAATCTCGGGGGACCGAGCGAGGAAGTTCGCCGTCTCTACGGGAGCGTCGTGCGGTCTGTGGCCCTCTACGGGGCGCCTGTATGGTCATCCCGGCTGTCAGGCGTCCAGCGCTGCAGAAACAAACTTCACAGTCTGCAGCGCAGAGTGGCTATACGGATCGCGCGGGGATACAGGACAGTATCCTACGAGGCGGCAACTCTCCTGGCACGCTTTCCGCCTTTCGACATCCAGGCGGAGATGGATGCGTGGGTCTACGACCAGACACGCTCTCTCCGCCAAAGTCAAGGGGAAGGCGTGCCTTCAGGGGCGTTCGACAGACTGAGGCGGCTGGCTCGACAACGCGCACTCGAGATGTGGCGACATCGCCTACGGTCGCAGTTCGCGACCAAGCGCGTCGTCGAGGCCATCCTGCCGCTCTTCGGAGCCTGGCTCAAAAGGAGCGAGCGCGTTACCTACCGTCTGACGCAGGTGTTCACCGGTCACGGTTGTTTCGGTGCATACCTGCACAGAATAGGACGCGAGGTTACGGCACAGTGCCACCATTGTGGAAGCGACCAGGATACCGCACAGCACACGCTCGAGGAGTGCCCTGCGTGGGCGGCCGAGCGGCGGATCCTGGTTGACCAGATCGGGCAAGATCTCTCTCTGCCGGCAGTAGTGTCGGCTATGTTGGCAGAGCATGATAATTGGAGTGCAGTGGTCTCCTTCTGCGAGAGCGTCATGCTGCAGAAGGAGACTGCAGAGCGGGATCGGGAGAGGGCTGATCCCGCACGGAGAAGGACGAGACGGCGCCGGGGCAACAACCGTACCGGCTCCTAAGTCCAACACGCCTGAGCCCCCTGCCGTCAACTCATGGTGGGGGGCCTCGGGGGTCGCGGGTGCGCAGATTGGGGAGTCTGCGTGCTCACACCGAGCGACCCCCGGGAAGACGGTGGCGCGCACGTGGTCACGTGCCGCCGTGTGCGCAGCACAGCGCAAAGCGAGGCTTGGGGGGATCCTTTACAATCCTCCCCGAGAAGTGCCTGAGGGGGCGACCTTTTTACAGTCGCCTTCTCTCCGCTAGAGGGGGTGACCGCTTTACAGTCATCCCCTCCGTGATGTGCCTAAAGGCGTGGCACCAAATGGGCGGCTCTAGTGTGATCTTACGAGGACCTGGAGCCTCCCTTCGGTGCCGAAGATGACCGCTCCAGTGGTTTTAGCCGGTAGGAGTCCGGCATACCCCTTCGCCCTTCCCCAGGGTGAAGGAAGTTCCATGTAGAATTTCCACTGGACATAAATAAAAAAAAAAAAAAAAAAAAAGGACCGGCGGCACCTGAAAATGGGATATGCTTGCCCAAGTACAGGGGGCACTGCCCGGGTCGACAATTTATTTCCCCCATTCTCGTGGGTTTCACTATGGAAACATTAAATAAAATAAAACGCATGTGCAATGTAGCCACACAGTGCCCAGTGATTTGTATGCTTGTTAATAGATGTCTTTTTGACATGTTTTCTTGTATCAATAGGAAGTTGATCTAATTAATGATTCTTCCGGTCTTGCTTTTGTCAAGAGGTTAGATAATGACTACCCTAGATAGGTTAAAATATTTAGTTAATTTTTATAATCGTTTGTGTGTCTCACGTTAACTTTCGTAGGTCTTAATGATTGTGTAACTTCTGAACGGCTTAACCAATTGAGGTCATAATCATCATTTCAGCCGAATAAAGCGACTGCTGGATACAGGCCTCTCCCAAAGCCACAGCGACTAGTTAGGATGTGTTGTGTGCTCAAAGGGAGGCTTTGCCATCATCGCCACATTTGGTGGCGTGTTGGCGATCACAGTTGGGTTGTTACTGTACTCGAAGGACGCTGCTGCCCAATTGCCCATCTTCCAGCTAATACCATAGTCGACTTTTACGACACCCATGGGATGAGATGAATTGGTGCTATTCGTAGGCGGCACCACACGGCCTCGGCACGCAGGTCATAATATTTACACAACATATTTTTTAATGCCAAGACGATGGTTTATCTGTGCTAGGATCCGATTGGTGGCGCCACCTAATGGAAAGGCCAGAACAACGTTGCCGAGTTATTAAGCGCTAAATATTGTTATAAAAACTGGGAATGTTTGTGTCTTTACGCCATCGGAAATCCTCACGAAAAGTTGATTAATCTGTACCTACAGTAAAATCGTCAGGCTCACTAAACTAATTTTATTATGGCATATGCACGGTACCGTACATTAGTTTATTACTCCTGTAAAAAATGTTTGAGCAAACTGTTGCACCACGAAAACATTGAACATACTTATTTTTTAAAATAAACTATGGTGGTATAATACCACCATAGGTGGTCCTAAATACAGTACTTACAAAGTTTATTTTTCTCTTATATTCTGTGATTGTGAAGTTCTGTATGGTGTCCGGCATTCCATGTGGTATCCGGATGCTTTGCTTTCCTTTTTTTTTAAAACGTTTCCCTATACTAGGATTCTCCTGTATCGTGGGTACGTTTACAGACATAAATTCCACATACAATACACCCAGACCCGGAACAACTACCTGCAGATCATACAAATATTTGTTCCGTGCGGGAACGAATCGAACCCACGACCCGAAGCGCAGCCGCCGACTACGGTAACGGTATGGTGCAGTGGCTGATATACAGGCACTGCGCCATATATAGTACTACTCCATGTCCTCCCGTGGATGTAAACGGCGAGTAAGGGACTCTAAACTAGAGGGATGGGCAGGAGCGTTTCATCTGTGGAACAGCAGCCATTCTGAGCTCACCAACCCACCTGCTATGCGTGGTGAGAATCATTATATTAGCCAAGGAACGGCTACTGCTAAACAAGGCCATGAGGGAGCCATAGATTTACACAATTGTGTCATCATTTTGGACGGAATTTGCCAGTACTCACCACGCTTGGCCGGCAAGGTTTGTGAGCGCAGTATGGCTACTGTTCCACAGAAAAGACGCTGCTACCTACCCCTTTGGTTTAAAGTTACTTAGTCACCTTTTACGACATCCACGGGAGGAGATAGTGGAGCTCCATTCTTAATCCGGACATTACACGGAACTTTTTGAATAAAAAGGTAGTAGGTACTAATGGTTCGCTCTAGTGTGATCATACAAGGACCTGGAGCCTCCCTTAGGTGACGAAGATGACCGCTCCAGTGGTTTTAGCCGGTAGGAGACCGGCATACCACTTTACCATACCACGGAATTTCCACTTGGCCCAGTAAAAAAAGGTACCTCGCGTAGTTACGCTTACATTTTCTTATATTTTCTGTGTGTGTAACTAATAACCTATACAAAAAATCTTCAATTCAGAAAACAAACAAAAAATTTTCCACTCTAAACATAAATAAAATTAATATAGACAGGTAGTTGTGTATCTATCTCATAACTAGGACGTATAGAAAAAAAACTGTAGATAAAATATTAAGCACACAGCCACAATAAATTAGACATTTAATGATATATTTATAAAAAAAGTAGGATACTTTATAATGGCCTTGTGTAGATGTTATCTTACTCATAGTTAACTATACGTACATGGGGGTTTTCCTAACGTTTAGCAGGCTTGCTTGGCTGTACCTACGTCGGTATAATATGCAGATAACTATGTAATTGTTTCCGCTAGGATTGCCTTCACATGGTCGTGTCTTGTTTGCGTGTAGTTTCCAAAATTAGAAGTTCATAGGAATATAATTATCCACACTGATCATCAGAAACATGGTCTTTTCCTAAGTATCACCATACCGCCATAACAACTATAACAACATAAAAGCGTAGTAGGATGTGCGAGTTGATGTGTGTGTGAGAGTTGTACGTGAGGTTTTGCAATAAGTCTGATTAACCGTTAAATATTTTTTTTGAACTTATCTAGGTATTAATTTTGCCACATTTATACATATCTGTTGTATATCTAAACACATAAATAAACAATTTTATTGTGTCTGTTTGTATTGTCAAAATAACAGCTTTTTATTTTATCAACATCGATACAAATATACTGCCGTCCTTTTACTAGTAGGTCCTTAAGCCCAAAAAGTGGTTTTCAAGAAACAGCCAAAAAAGGTAGGAAATCTTTATATCTAAAAACACTATAATACTTAGATTAATACTGTTAGAAACATTACTTACATTTATTTCCATCCATCATTGGTCTTATTTGTTCAGAAAGCTATTTTCAATTATTATTAAGTCATCCATTTATTTATCTAGGGTTTCGGCCGCTACTATATACTATATAAAACTAGTTTTTACGCGGTTTTAGAAGCAAAAGTGAGATCATTATCATCATCATCATTTCAGCCGAAAGACACTGTTGGACATGTACCAAAGATCGCCACAACTATCGGTCTGGGTTTGTGCTGTATGCTCATTGCAATTCTCTAAGCTCAAACATCCATACATCCTTGAATACAGAATTGAAATAATGGTGATAACCCAATTTGATATTCGCTAAGACTGGTCCTCGTGGCTTACCTTCTGCAACGTGTCCTTGAATAGCTTCAATCATGTGGTCTTCGATACAATCACCCTAGATGCAATAAAGACCTACCGCCAGTAAAACTTAATACGATAAGCGATAGATGGCGTTACCTGTAAACTTATTCCAGAAAATGGCGATATCCAAAGTAAACGTACGTAAGTGTACGCTGGAAAACCTGCTACATGATTTTAAGGTCGTTAAAGCCCGTGTAGAGCCCGGAAAGAATATAGCACTAGTTCATTTTCTCACGTGGATGTCATGAAGGGCGACTTATGGACTTTAAACCAGGGGGTAAAATTGACACCCTGATGCAAATCTATGGGCTAGGCCTTTGTTCAGCTGTGGACGTCCTTTGGCTGATGTAATCACCATATTTTTATAAGGTCGTGATCATGAGCTGAAGGTAACCTTCCATACAAATAGCTATATTGAATGGTTACAGAGAAATACTGCCCAATTTACCTTAAAAAAATGCAGTACCTGATCATAAATCAGGCTAAACAAATTGACTTTGACCATATTTATAATCTAGTATTTTCGTAAATAACTGAAATGACCGAAAAGTATCTATCATCAAAGGATGACAAAGCTCTATCTGTAAATTCCGTAGACTGAGTATTAACATCCGTTAACATCACATTAATTCCGTGTGGTGTCCGGATAATCCGTATGGTGTCCGGATTAAGAATATAGCACCACTCCATCTCCTCCCGTGGATGTCGTAAAAGGCGAGTAAGGGTATCTAAACCAGAGGGATGGGCAGAAGCGTCCCTTCTGTGAAACGGTAGCCATACTGCACTCACCAACCCGCCTGCCAAGCGTGGTGAGTATTGGCAAATACCCCCCAAAATGATGACACAGTTGTGAAAATCTATGGGGGAGGCTATTGTTCAGCAGTGGACGTATAAATGGCCGATATGACGATGATATGAATATTAACACACGATTAACACCCATCTACGGTAAATTCGTTGTGACGTCACGCAGGCTGACGTAGCGAGCGACGTCATGACCCCACCTCCGTCGGCGCTGCAAACGCGCCGCACCGCTTGACAAATTGGTAACAGTGACCAATCGAGTTAGACAGAGTGACTAGATGAATTATGATTGATGTCTCCCTTATAAGTAAGTACAAGATATGTGAGAATTTATGGTTTATTGAAGTATGATTTTTCAGCGAATTGACAAATTAATAGATTAAAGTTTTCAGGGTAATTCTGATGCGGAAAATACACAATATTATGTTCTACGAATTTGAATTTCAGCTTAGGAGTTAAAGAGAACCGACATATCTTGGGGAGATTGTGTAATTAATTCCATGAACCAGAAAGAAGAATATATAGAGAAATCATAAAAAGGAAAATTGTAAAGTAGAATATTTTAGGTTTTCATGTAATGTACTGTAAGTTGTAATTGAAAACCAGCGCTGTCGGTGTAGGTTTGACGAAGGAGACGCACATGCTTTACCTTTTTTTATTGCTCTGATATATATTTATTTTATTAATTTACTTTTGTCCTAGCTGGGTAGTGCAGTGGGCATGGTACGCTGCAAAGATATTGGAAGAAAGGAGATATGCTATGTAGATCAAAATGTATGCGAGCCTAGAAATCCATTTTCCCACTACCATGAACAACTAGAATACAAAGAACACTAATGCTCAGAGTTACAAGGTCTCATCCAATGAACTGAATAAACACAACATTATAATTGGCTTCTCATACTAAACACACTCAAGACTTTGTAGGTAGCCAACCATACCGAGCGTACAGACCGCAAACGACAGCCGTACCACGCACCGCCTAAGTTTATTGGGAGTACCATTCGCTGTTCTATTCACTGCGTTTGTTATTCATCGATTGCTAGTTAAAAGTGGTAGATAAGAAGCATTGTATTTTGTACAAAAATAATAATGCCGTGCTGCTCCATCAATCCAAATGTAACATAATAAAGAAAACAATCATTTTTTATTTATTATTTTTGTAGACAAATACAAGAAAATTCCTTCACTTGCATATTGTATATGATTCCTTCATTGATAAAGTTATTATTTTCGCTTCGGTTTTTGCATGTTATCCCCGAACAACACGACAATTTAACAAAGTTTCACTTACGCGATCGAATCTCAACTGGTGTTATAAAACGGCCATTTTTTCCGGATGGCCCAAATTGATCCAGTCGCGGTGGCGCGGTTTCGCCCCCATACCACTTCTGCTTATTTCCTATTTCTGTGGTACGCTCGTATGCTTGCATTGCGTTCTTGTTTTGCGTTCTATGGCGACGATCCGCTCTGATATCAACCTTTTATAAGTTACTTTCGGTACCCCATATAATACAATCATCATTTCGGCCGAATGAAGTCCACTGCTGGCCACAGGCCTCCCCCAAAGATGTCCACAACGACCGATATGGATGTGTTGTGGGCTCATTGGGGGATCTTGCCATAATCGCCACGCTTGGCAGACGGGTTGGCGATCGCAGTTGAATTGTTAATGTACTCGAAGGACGCTGCTGCCCATCCTCCGGCTAATTCCTTAGTCGACTTTTACGACACTCATAGGAGGAGATGGGGTGGTGGCATTCTGAGCCGGCACCACACGGCGTGTGTACTGTGTATAATACAATACTTATTGATTATAATGTAGATTTATTGAGCTCCAGTACTTTACTATGTTTAACAGTTACTAGTTTTATAAACACGTTAATTCGATTCTGACTTAAGGCTCATGTCCAGCTGCTGTTGACGTTTACAACCTTTTCATGACTATGCGGACTTCCGGTAGAACATTTATTAGCCCCGAAAGCGTTCCTGCAAATTTTATAACTGCCGAAACATTTTACAAAATAAATTGTTATCATCATTTCAGCCAAAGAACATCCACTGTTGAACAAAGGCCTTGCCTATGGGGGGGATTTACCAGTAATCGCCACGCTTGGCAGGCAAGTTGGTCAAGTCAGCGCAGTATGGCTACTGTTCTATAGAAGGGACGCTGCTGCCCGTCCCTCTGGTTTAAAATTCCTTAGTCGCCTTTCACGACATCCACAAGAGGAGATGGAGTGGTGCTATATTCTTAACTCGGACATCACACGGAATAAATTTCAGTTCATCTATTAACTGAACTTTTTCTAATAAATAAAACATATTATAAAGTTAATTAAAGGTTACACTCTAGTTAGTTATGATACTTATGATGGTCGTATGCTTTTATAGAAAAACTATATAGATGGACTACCTTTCTTGTTGTATGTTTCATCATTTCGGCCGAATGAAGTCCACTGCTGAACACAGGCCTCCCTCAATGATCACCACAATGACCGATATCGGTGTGTTGTGTGCTCATTGAGGGGTTTTGCCATAATCGCCACGCTTGGCAGGCGGGTCGCATCACAGTTGAGTTGTTAATGTACTCGAAGGACGCTGCTGCCCATCCTGCGGCTAATCCCTTAGTCGGCTTTTACTACACGCACGGGATGAGATGGGTTGGTGCTATTCGTAGCCGGCACCACACGGCAATTGTATGTTTACGAATAAATAAATTCTTGCATCCAAATAATATAATGAATTAGTAAATAATGTTAGCAAAAAATAACATTACATCTATCAAGTATTTATTAGCTCTAAATCCTTTTAAATCCACTATAACGGCTATGCATCTGGTGTAGACAAGCATAGAGTTCAAACATTGTTTATTCCACAGATCGCTGAGTCATTATGCTAATTTCGTTACTTTATTTATAACGCTTATTTTGAAAGATGGCTTATTTTTAACGAAAACTGTATAATATTTAGATCGTCCATCACGCCGCGGTATTTACGAGTAAATAGTGAATCACGGTCATTAAAATCCCAGCGTAGGTAATGGGTTAAAAAGATCACACGTAGTAGCTTCTGTCGAGTGCCGCTGCCCGGCTGTCCACCTAAAATTGGAGAGCATACCTTTTTAGGGTTCCGAACATTCGGAGGAAAAAACGGCGGATCCCTTATAGGATCACTCGTTTGTCTGTCTGTCTGTCCGTCTGTCACAGCCATTTTGCTCCGAATCTTCTGGACCGATTTAGTTGAAATTCGGTACACATATGGACTACTGCAATCCAAACACGTACGTGTAACGTAAATAAATGAATTTTGAATATGGGGTCACTTTTCGGGGGCAATATAGAAAATTAAAGAATAACGTTTTGCAAACTGTACCGTGTAACATATCAAATGGAGGGGCTTGTTGTGAGAGCCTCTAATATATTTATTTTATTTTATTTATATTATTTTAAAATATAAAGTTATTTAAGCAAATAGGCGAAAATTTACCTTAAAAAATTGAACCAATAATTTGAAAAAAATATGGATTAATAGCTCTTTACTTGTAGATTACCGGAAAATCTAATAGAAATTTATGGCCTTTTTAAGGCCATAAATTTGGACATGGTAATATTTTTTAATATTATGCGTACAAACTTACGTTTGCGGTTGGAATGTAGGGGAAATCATGTTTTTCAACTACGATCTTAAGTTTGTTCTTCGGATAAACTATTGCTACAAGACAAAATTCAACAATAGACAATATATTCAGCAATTTCGGAACCCTCTCCACGGGAGTTAAACTCGCACTTGTCCGGTTTGTTTTATAAAAAATTCGAGACGAGTAAGTCATTCATCTGGTGTTAAGCGTCATGCGTCGTTCTGTATGATGTCCAGGCTCCGTACGGTGTCCGGATTAAGAATATGGTACCGCTCCATCTCCTCTCGTGGATCTCGTAAAAGGCGATTACGGGACAGACGCGACTATTTAATAGTTTCGAGCGTATGGCACTCGTGGGTTGCAGCTGAAAACCAGCGTTAGGTGGTCAGTATTTCTGCCTCCTAACATTACCCTGAGCTGCGGCCCCGTTGGCACTATAGTGTTCTTATAATGATTAATTTATTTTTGTAGCCTATGTTTATAGCTTTTACTAATTGTAATATTTGTGTATTTGTTTCTTTTAGTGCCAATAAACACAATTTCTTTCTTTCTATCTTTCTCTCTAAACCAGAGGAATGGGCAGCAGCGTCCTTTCTGTGAAATACCAGCTATTCTGCGCTCACAAACCCGCCTGCAAAGCGTGGTGAGTATAGGCAAATTCCCCCCAAATTACGACATACGGCATGCAACAGTCGGTTACGGGAAGGACTTTGTTCAGCAATG
The DNA here is from genome assembly GCA_947459985.1 of Diloba caeruleocephala. Lineage (NCBI taxonomy): Eukaryota > Metazoa > Arthropoda > Insecta > Lepidoptera > Noctuidae > Diloba > Diloba caeruleocephala. The sequence goes on from OX381609.1 coordinate 1,190,757, forward strand.
GACATCTGTTGGCTGGTGTGATAAATTGTCACGCCTGGCCATCACAATTTTATTGCTACCTAGGGCCTGCAGTCTCGACATAGATAGCGATCACTTTACGACGAAAATCGGTCGCTAAGTCCTAACGATCCTGTTTTAAGAATACTTGGGACTACCAAATATTGTTAAAACAGGTCTACGGTCAAACCTACCGAATGTTATCGTTATCTTAACGAACTTCATAGCAAACTTTTAGTTCACCTTTTCGGCCGAATAAAGTCCACTGCTGGACACATGCCTCCCTCAAAGATCACCGCAACCACCGATATCGGTGTGTTGTGTGCTCATTGGGGGGTTTTGTCATAATCGCCACGCTTGGTAGGCGGCTTGGCGATCGCAGTTGAGTTGTTAATGTATTCGAAGGACGCTGCTGCCCATCCTCCGGCTAATCCCTTAGTCGAATTTTACGACAGCCATGGGATGAGATGGGGTGGTGGTATTCTTAGCCGGCTCCATATGGCAAACGAGATTTAGGAGATTTTTAGGTTGAATCAAACTATTTTCGGCATCGGGTCTCCCTTCAAATTATGTCATATTTGTCACCGTTCAAATGGGTAGACTTGAGCAGAGTGCGAACTATATTTCTAATAGTTATTATTCTGAGACTAATATAAATACACAAATCAAACAAATATATATGCAATGATTCCCGAAGTAATTATTTTGTATCCGCATAAATTTTCCACCACCCATCCTCAAAACTTTCGTTCTTTCTTAAACATCGTACTTAATTGACTTGTTACAAAAAGTACCGTGGGTCACTTTTTGTACCATCGAGACGGATGCAAATACGGACATAAGCTAATTTATTACAAGCAGAGCGAGGTCCACGACGAATCGACGTTGTTCTGTTATCTTCGATAGATCTCGGACAACAGAGCTACAAGCTAATGGAATGATTAATAGTGGGCGGGCGGCGGGAAACACATATTCACAAACCGAGTAAATTTACCGAAACAGCAGCCACTCGGTGTAAGTAGCGTTCTATGTATGAAATGTCATCGGGCGTAGTACAGACCTACCAATTTTACCTACAATTAAATTAAACTTTTTTAAGGGTAAGAACAGTCAGTGAGCAACACAGGTGCGGCTGCTACTTACCATAAGGGCCTTCTTACACTAGGCTACTCATGTATTCGACACTAATGTTGCATAGTCACGTGGTGCACAGTCCATACACTCGGCAAGGTGCGAGAACGCTAGTTGCCATACTCAGCCACACAGGCGTAGTGTGCTAACAACACACACGGATTGTTATCTGACAAGTGACGATGAGATTATCATTCTTGGTAACTATCTTTACTGAAGAAGAAATCGTCGTAACAGAAAATAATATACAAAATAATAATAATAATTTAGTTTGTAATTGTACAGACAAGGACATTTCTCCACATCGGAAACAAATTTAATATTTATTCATTGCTTCGCCATCTTGAAAATCTTAGCGACGACCTCGCCCTGCAGGTAACGTGAGATTGGTGTCGACGACGAATAAAAAAAATATCGGTAACGCGTGTCTGTGTACGATACTGTGTGAACTTGTATCGCGGTAGTCAACTAGATACTAAAGTCATCGGGTATCGGAGATTTCCTTAGTCTTTTGTACGGAGGGCCTAAGGTAGACTGTTGTTCGTTTGCTGAACCAAAAATTTATAAATAAATACCCTGGTTTTACTGGTGCCCTCCACACTATTAGCATGCGGTTATTTAAAGTTCAGTTTCATAAACAACACTTAATACTCCATACATTACTATTCCGTGTCCGCGACTCACCTGGGGCTTTCCGCTAAACATTGTCTTTTTATTGACGTAATTTTCTAAAATAATGTTAGCGTTGTTACTGTTATGCTAACCGAAACCAAATAGTTATAACCGATATGGTTATCTTATACGTATCTATACAAATAAATAAAATTGAAGTGTCTGTTTGTAATGTCAAAATGACAGCTTTTTACTAAATTCATATGAAAGTATATACGGTACGTATAACAAAAGAACATTTAAATTTTTTTTGTCTGTCTGTCCGTCTGTCTGTTTGTTCCGGGTAATCTCCGAAACGGCTGGTCCGATTTTGACGGGACTTTCACTGGTAGATAGCTGATGTTATAAGGAATAACTTAGGCTACTCTTATTTTAAAAAATAATTAGTATTCCGCACAAAAAATAATAAAACCCTTGAAATCCAATATTATATACATTCTATGTCAAGTGTCTATGTCGAAGTACTCTAAATTTCTTTTAAATTAAACGCGGGTGAAACCGCGGGTCCCAGCTAGTAGTATATATAATTTTTCTGTATGTGTCTATGTCACTGAACTCCCAAACGACTGGACCGATTTTGATGTTTTTTTTCGTGTTTGAGTGGATGGTTTAGATTCACAATTAGTCTCGGTAGGTGGCGCTGTAATCGGGTTGGCATGTACCTGCATGTGTGGAGCCAGGGCGGGCAGCTAGTTAATAATAATTTTCTTGACTTTTGTAGAGACGTGGAGCTGGGAATTTTGTTATGCTGCTTCTTCCTACCTTAAACCCTTATGCCCATTTGCACAGAACGATATGTTAATGCCTGGCTGTCTAAGAAACTCCTTTTTTTTATTTATTTTTTATTTCTGTCCAGTGGAAATTCTACATGGAACTTCTTTCGCCCCGGGGAAGGGCGAAGGGGTATGCCGGACTCCTACCTGCTAAAACCACTGGAGCGGTCATCTTCGGCACCGAAGGGTGGCTCCAGGTCCTCGTAAGATCACACTAGAGCCGCCCATTGGTGCCACGCCTTTAGGCACATCTTGGAAGGGATGACTGTAAAGCGGTCACCCCCTCTAGCGGAGGGAAGGCGACTGTAAAAAGGTCGCCCCCCAGGCACTTCACTTCTCTAGCGTGTAAAATTGTTTGTCAGAGAGACTTGAGAAATGATTGAAGAGCTAAGTTCAGTTATTTTTGGTTACGAGATGACCAAGTCAATCGCCATGTAAGCGTCATGCCTGCCCATGACTATTAGAATCTACGCAGGACCAGTCCTGCGCTGTATCAAACTGCGCTCATCACCTCGAGACGTGAACCTCTTATACCCATTAATTTCACTAGGTACAATTCCCTTGCCTTCTCTATGGGGGCCGTGCGGTCCGTGGCCCTTTACGGGGCACTTGTATGGTCAGATCGACTTTCAGGTGCCCAGCGCTGCAGAACCAAATTTCACAGTCACAGCCAAACAGTGTCCTACGAGGCGGCAACTCTCCTGGCGCGTTTTCCGCCTTTCGACACCCTGGCGGAGATGAATGCGTGGGTCTACGATCAGACACGCACCCTCCGCCGGAGCGGCGAAGGCGCGGATCCAGGGGAGTTAGACAAGCTACGGTGGCTAGCTCGGCGGCGCGCACTTGTAAAGCGGCGTCACCGCCTGTGGATGCAGTCTGCGACCAAGCGCGTCGTCGAGGCCGTCCTGCCGCTCTTCGGAGCCTGGCTTTATCTATCTAGATTGATCGACAATAGGGAATAGGGAAACTATGTAGAAACGTGTTTTATCTCATTCTCTCACAACCTAAGCCCTATAAATGCATTTATAGTTGTCTCTCTTTCGTTATCATTTCATAAAATCCAATCCACACCGTCCCAAAAGAAGTTTCACCTCAAACACTTCAGAAAGATAGGAACTGGCAATGGCACCGTTGCACCGTGGCATGAGTTTTCTACAGCAAAATAATCTTCGATATAAAAAAAAAACAGTTTAACTGACAGGAACGCATTCTCTCGATGGCTGCACTTTCATTGCTCTATTGATGTTTACACTTCTCAGAGTTTAACTCATATTCTGGGGGGTGACATGTTCGCACAAATATTTATAAAAATGGCAAAACAGTCGATCTCACCTGTAGTGAAATGTTCAACAATGAAATTCCACTTTTGCTCTAAACATTAGTCATGTGTCTGCATAATTACCATTATGTTATGGTTTCGTATAAGTTATTAGTCATGTGAGCTCTCTATTTACAATTAGTTTGCCCACACACCCCCGCAAGGCCGAGGGCTGACGTCACTCGCGATTTTGTGACGTGATTCCTAATTTAAATTACTGGGGGTGATTGTGTTTATGCAGCTACCGTGCCTACAAGTGCTATAGATTATATTTAAAAACGATTTTTTTAATTTCGATTATCTATTTGATATTCATAATACATTTATGTTCTAAAAAGGCTCAGCTAAATTAGACTGTATATGTCGTACTCAGCGCTTCTTTACTTTTATTATGCGCCTCTGTATCTACCTTTAAAGTACGAGTTAATAGGCATCTCTAGTGCACTCATTCCTTCGTAGACCTCATCCATCACTTTCCATCAGGCGAGATCGAGGTGAAGAGCGGACTCTTTCAATATAAAAAGAGTCCAATGAGCAGGTGTTGTCTGTTGGGACTAGTCTCACTGCTGCTGTGGTAATCTTGTTACAAAATATAATTATGAATTTGTTTATGTTTGTATTTTTGCCCAGATTAACCTATATTATTCTCGGGACTCTTAACCAGAGGAACTGGCTGCAGCGTCCCTTCTATGGAATAGTAGCCATACTGCGCTGACCAACCCGCTTGCCAGTACCTCGTATCTTTTTTTATTGGTGCCCAGTGGAAGTTCTTTATAAACTTCCTTCGCCACGGGGAAGGACGGAGGGGTATGCCGGACCGGCTAAAACACTGGGGCGGTCAACTTCGGCAACTAAGGGGGGCTCCAGGTCCTCGTACGATCACACTAGAGCCGCCCACTGGTGCCACGCTTATCGGCACATCTCTGAGAGGGTGACTGTAAATCGGTCACCCTCCCGGAGGTGGTAAGTTTTGGAGGTCGCATATGCAAATATGCATTGGCTTGTGAGAATAATCATATTTAACACATGTCAGTAATTTGAAATTAGCTTGGTTACGGTTCTGTTTGTGTTCAACAAAAATATTATACATATAACTTGTCTGTACAAATAAATACCTGTACTCTACCAGACCACTGCTACTCTTATTATTTTAATAGGTTATGGGCCCAGGACCCAGGACTTTACTATGTCAGCTGAAGTACGTATAAGTACTATTAAAAAACTAAAAAACTCGTCTGACTATCCAAATTGGAAATCTTTAGTACGAAATTACCTAGAGAACAAAAACTGGTGGACCGTGATTTCAACTGATGAAGTAAATGCTGATGTAGACCATCAAGCACGAACAACAATATGTTTGTTATTAGAACCAGAGTGCTTTACCCACGTTTACAATGTGAAGACTGCGAAAGAAGCCTGGAATAGCTTGAAGAAAGCGTATGAAGATAAAGGTTGGGGAAGACGTATACATTTTCAGCGAGAGCTTTTCAACTGTAAGTTAGAGAATTTCGATTCTATGGAAAGCTACAACACCAAAATTATGTTCCTGACACAACAATTGTCCGATATTGATGCTCAAATCCCTGATGATTGGATCATATCGATTTTGCTGGGTGGATTGACCGCTGAGTACAGTCCTCTCATCATGGCTGTAGATAATAGTGGACAAGAAATCACGTTAGAGCAAATTAAAATGAAATTGTTACAAGAAGGAAGTAGACAGAGTAAATTGAACACAGAGTACGAAAAAGTTTTAGTTACACGTAAAGTACAGAACAATACAAGATCTAACACTAAAACTAATGATCGTAAACATAAATTCGTCTACAAGTGTTTTAAGTGCCACAAGCAAGGACACAAGGCGTCCGAATGCAAGGAGCGGATAAAAACCGCGAATATCTACCTGAATACGAAGGGGGTGATAAACAAAGATAAGTGGTATTTAGATAGTGGGTGCTCAAATCATATGACCCACGATAAAAACAAATTGTTGTCTTACAAACATGAAAAGGGCAACATGAAGATCGCAGTAGCAAATGGCGAAACGTTATTGGTGAAAGGACGAGGAAATGCTGAGCCACGAGTCAGTGAAAACGAAATATTAATTTTAGAAAACGTTTTACATGTTCCTGATTTATCCATGAATCTAATTTCGGTGAGCGACTTGACCAAGAAGAATTATTGCATGAATTTTGACAATGAAGGTTGCATGATTCAGAATAAAAATCGAATTGTTGCAAGATGTCAAGAGGTCGATGGAATTCATGAGTTGACAGAAAATCAAAATAATGTCCTAAATGTGACATTGTCAAAACAAAATGAACCGCTGCTGATCTAGACAAGTAACGTCACAGCATAGTACAGTTGTGCCGGCTCAGAATGCCACCACCCCATTTCCTCCCATGGGTGTCGTAAAAGTCGACTAAGGGATTAGCTGGAGGATGGGCAGCAGCGTCCTTCGAGTACATTAACAGCTCAACTGCGATCGCCAACCCGCCTGCCAAGCGTGGCGATTATGGCAAAACCCCCCAATGTGCTCACAACACATCCATATCGGTGGTTGTGGTGATCTTTGGGGGAGGCCTGTGTCCAGCGGTGGACTTCATTCGGCCGAAATGATGATAGTACAGTTGAATACAGAAGTGCGAAAAAGTCTTACCCAAACTCAACACTTCTGTGTTAGTGGTTTATTTAGTTTTATGTACCGAGTACTTACAATGACTGAAGTAATCATACGCATGTGTGACAGAAGTAATCATAGATTAAGGGGGCGTATTGGAGGTCGCATATGCAAATATGCACTGGCTTGTGAGAATAATCATATTTAACACATGTCAGTAATTTGAAATTAGCTTGGTTACGGTTCTGTTTGTGTTCAACAAAAATATTATACATATAACTGTCTGTCTGTCTGTACGAATAAATACCTGTACTCTACCAGATCACTGCTACTCTTATTATTTTAATAGTAAGTACCTACTGGTAAATTGGCAAAAGAACCACACAATTGTCGAAATCTATAGGGGAGGCCTTTGTTCAGCAGTAAAGTTCCTTTGGCTGATATGATCATGCTCATTCTCGACTAGTACTAATCTCGATTATTTTGAAAAGAAAATGTAATATCTAATAGTCTAAAAGAATATCCATGGAGTCTCTTGCTGGCTCTTCTTTATAAGAACCACAATTAAGCTTCAGTCAACGCGTATTGAAATATAAATGCTTGTATTCGAAGTTTGATTATATTGCCCAGTCGAAGATTTTCAAAAAAAATGCGCAATTAAAGTGTATACATTCCGTTACTAAAAATGCACACTAAGAGACGCATAAACTTGTTGTTCGCCTTCTATTCGTCCTTAGTGTTTATCGTGAAATAGTTTATTTCCCGACCCCGTTTTATCTGGACATTTATGGTTGAGGTTACGCGAATATTTTCTTCAACTAGAACGGAGTCAATGACCGGTGTATCTCCAGATGATATTTAATTACTAGCTGGGACCCGCAATTTCACCCGCGTTTCATTTAAAAGAAATTTAGAGTACTTCGACATACACACTTGACATAGAATATGTATATTAGATTTCAAGGCTTTTATTTCTTTTGTGCGGATCCCAAATTATTTTTCCGTAATAAAAGTAGCCTTAGTTATTCCTTATAACATCAGCTACCTTCCAGTGAAACTCCCGTCAAAGCCGTTTCGGAGATTACCCGGAACAAACAGACAGACAGACAGACGGACAGACAAAAAAAATAAAAATTGTTTTTGTTACATGTACCGTATATACTTCCATATGCATTTAGTAAAAAGCTGTTATTTTGGCATTACAAACAGACACTTCAATTTTATTTATTTGTATAGATTTGTATTCCGCCGAACAATCACACAATCAAAGTGATCACGATCACACAATGAGTAAAAGGCTATAGCAGCCCATAAATCACCATCATATCAGCCAGCGGATGTGTACTACTAAAAACGGCCTCCCCCATAGATTTCCACAAATGTGTCGACATTTTGGGGGGAATTTGCCAGTACTCACCACGCTTGGCAGGCGGGTTGGTGAGCGCAGAATGGCTGCTGTTTCACTGAAGGGACGCTGCTGCCCATCCCTCTGATTAGAGTTCCTTGGTCACCTTTTACGACATCCACGGGAGGAGATAGAGTGGTGCTGTATTCTTACTCCGGATTCCACACATAATTGTTGGAATGTTTTGCATATAAATACCCTCATTCCTTCCTTCCCTTGGTATAATTGGACGGCACAGTTGGTGCAGTGGCTGATACAGTCGGTTGCTGCGCTCCTGGTCGTGGGTTCGATTCCCGCACGGAACACATATTTGTATGATCTGCAGGTAGTTGTTCTGGGTCTGGGTTTATTGTATGTGGAATTTATGTCGTTAAACGCACCCACGGCACAGGAAATCCTAGTGTGGGGCAACGTTTTTAAAAAAAAAACAAAACAATTATCAAACTCAGACTCGCAGTCTACGGCTGGCAATAGGCCTCTCCCACGGGTCTCTCACAGGATCTCTGCCTACCACTTTCAGTACCTAACTTTTTGCTTAAGGTTGTTGTCCATCTGACCGAGGGCGTCCGACTTTGCAGTGGTTGAGATATGGTACTTCTCTTGGCCCGTTTCGCGCAGTGCTGCTCTATCTTACCTTCAATAATACTATTTATTAAATGATCGTGTCTTATCAGATGTCACAACATTTACCGTCTCCTGTTCTCAATAACATATAATATGTTTATTTTTTCTTAAACTATATTTAAAACTTCCTCGTTCATTTTCTTTTCTGGCCAATTAATTCGTTCCATCCTTCTCCAGCCCCACATCTCAAAAGCAAATGTTCACTCTTTGGGTCATGGTCCACGTTTCATATCCGTTAAGATCATATTTAACACAAAAAACAGACAAATCCTTTAGCCCGAATCCAAAGATTCTGAATTAAATTGATTATTAATTTTGCCCGTATGTAAGTTACCTCTTTTATAAGTTTTACTGTTGTAGCGAGTGTCACTTGCAACTTGGTCCGCTTTGTCCGCGAAGATTAAAACAGTTCCTACTAGAACTATTAAAGTACTTAGAATATTTAATTAAACACTTAAGACTGGACAACTTAATGAAATCCTTCCCATGTCATATTCCATGAGATAATCTACCTCTGTGCCAACTTTCACTGAAATCCGTGTAGGCCATTCGAGTGCAATCGAAAGACAAACATACAATTTTCCATACTTATATTTATATATAAATACAGACGCAGAAGAAGAAGTCGCAGCGTGGACAGGCCCCTCATACGGCGGACCGACGACCTGGTGAAGGTTGCATGAATCCGCTTGATGAGAGTAGCGCAGGACCGTTCAGTGTGGTGACCTTTATGGCAGGCATATGTCCAGCATCAGCAGCAGCTGATGATGATATAATACAAATATTATTAAATCCTAATAATAGATTTAACAATGTTGTATTGTATATTGTCAACGGTATTAAATTTAATATAACCATGTCCAGCAAAATGCGCTTCTTTCTTTAAATTACACACACACGTCTCATCGATCACCGTGAACACGCGCATTGCCCTATAAACACTAAGTATAAGCTTCTAGATCTCTCCGCTTTCATTGCTAGAAAATAAAGTCGTTCAAGATATACAAATTTAATTTGGATAACCCTTAAAGATGTTTTGAGACTTTTAGAACCATAATATGATATAAAAAATTGTATTCAAACACATTCTTCAAGGTCACCTTATATTTTAATTAGCATATTAATAAGACAATGGTCAACTTGGTCATGTGTACACGTATATCAGTATCATTACAATCTTTCTTTATAATATATAATTTTACTGTATGGACATAAGATAAAACCATTAGTTTAAAAGGTTTCTTTCTGTTCTGTGGCATGGACTTTTATTTACCTAAATAGATTTATTACTAGAATAAAACAATCATAATGGTTTCATCCCGTGGGTGTCGTAGAAGGCAGCTATCGGAGTTTGAAATCCAGTGCATACCATTAAACATTTTAAGATTAGCATACCCAAGGAGGTTTGGTATCAGGCAGGCGGCAACCAGTAAAACCCTTAAAACCTTTGCAATATTTCCTATTGCGCGGACCCAGGTATCTTGGGCAGGGATACTGCCCTGGGGCAGGAAGATGAGGAAGAATGTAGGTACGTAGTTTATCCCTTCCATAACTTGGATCTATTACCATAGATAAAGACAAAACCAAAACACGTAAAACCATTTACAGCCTCTTAAGAATAGTCAAGGATTTTGTTGCCGCATTCTAAGATGTAGATTTCATATGGAGAAGAACGGGCAACAAACTGCAGGGTTAATCTTTTTAAATCACTATGTTACAATATTTATTTTACTACATTGTTCTCTAAATTAAGGAATGTGAGAACAATGCAGGAGAAAGAAATAAAAACCGCATAACAGTCTACACTAAACCAGCCTGATTGCCTAATACTTAGTCCAAAGTTTAGTAACTGTTACTGATGTTTAATCCACATAACATAGCATCGATCTGGGTTAACATAACAGTAAAAGGGAAAAGTTGACTCACTTTAGTGATATGAACTCTGTTAAGGTAAGTTCAAGTCAGTGCGGTTTCCAAGTAGGACTTTGTTGCTAATTACATCTGGGCACTTTACCCGTCGGATTTATAAACGTTATATCGCCTTACATTAAAATATTCCTGCTGGAGGAAGCTAGTGCAATTTGTAGGAATATAAATTTCCCAAGAATGAGCACCTTGTTATGCCGGCTAAGAATGCCTAAACCCCATACCATCCCAAATTATGAAGAATGAACACAACAAAAGAAAAATGACCTTAAATGATATGACGTCATTAGGCTTTAAGTAGGTACATTGGCTACGCAACGAGCTTTTTCTTTGAAAGCTTCACTTAAACTTGAATGACGTACCTATTGTATGCACTTCTCAGAAGTTCTCAGTATGATATGTGAATTTAAATAAATCCTGTTTAACATACCTACACTGTGATGGAGACGGGGCTTTCCCAGAATATCCGGGTAGGGGCGGCGGAGCATGTCTAGCTAATCATTTTTATAGCTCATTAACCGCTATGTATATAATTACATAGTTTGTAACGTGACTTAATTATATTCTATGTAGATCGTTGTTATATGTTCTGGTAACATTGTGTGTTTTATTTTTTTGTTTATTATATAGTTATACATTCTGTTCCGGCTTGCTTGCTCTGCATTTTTGTGGGACATCAATTGTTTTCAAATTCGAAATTCAAGGTTTTATTTCATATAGGCTTTGACTAGGCTCCTAAGAAAAGTTTACAGATAAGGTACACTTCCTTTCCAAAATGTGGGGGATAAGCCACCTAACTTCCTCGTAGGTTCCATTGGCGGTAGCGGTGGTGTTCGAATAGAAAAATATTATTGTTATTATTTCCTTTATTTCATTAATATACATAATATGTTACATTTTTAAATAATAATACAAAATAAAAAATATTAAGTATATACTCGTAATATATAAGTTCAGTCTGAGTCCACTTGAGTATGCCGAAGGAGTACATGAGAACTGGCATGACCCAGCCATGAAGGCGCGCACCTTGCTACCGCCTGATAAAAGACTTTTTAGTACTTTTTTCAGACCACCGAATAAGCGATCCTTCAACGTCTGCCTTATATCAGCCCCATTGTTACCCAACGCCTCCCACATTCCCCATCCAACCTATGGCTACGTTGAATTACTTGCACTTGCTCTGATAGTCGTTGTGCCAAGACGTTGACTGCTGGCTCAAACACCTGAAACAGAGAGAGTATCCCATCTCGGTTCGCCATGAGGTTAGTTCCCCCTCTGTAGCCCCATAGTATGCATGCATAACGTTTTCATTAATGGCCTGTGTCCATCTCATGCACGGCACACTTCCATCGACAGCGGGGACCCTGTTCGGGGCTGGTTGGCCTCGAGGTCCTATGCAAGGCATCTTCCCCGCCGACGCGGGGTACGAGTAGCACCAACCCATCTCATCCCGTGGGTGTCGTAAAAGGCGACTAAGAGAATAGACGGAGAATGGGCAGCAGCGTCCTTCGAATACATTTACAACTCAACTGCGATCGCCAACCCGCCTGCCAAGCGTGGCGATTATGGTAAAACCCGCCAATGAGCACTCAACACACTTATATCGGTCGTTGTGGTGGTCTTTGAGGGAGGCCTGTGTCCAGCAGTGGACTTTATTCGGCCGAAATGATGATGATTATGATTTACGTCCATTGTGCAATTTTGTCTTCTAACCGAAATACAACTATTACACCATTGACATTGGACGGTACTGACTCATATGATATGAATCCTATTGGACTTAGATCATTCACCTAAATAATTATTCTAGTACCTAAAACTAAATTATATATGGACAAACGTGACGGCAGTTTTTATTATTAATTCTAAATGTTTTTTCACAATTATTTCTAACAAATATGTGAAACGGCCTTCTCGTTTGGGGAGCTTCTTACAACGATATACCTAAGGTTCATGACCTGATATCGTCCGACAGATTGCGTCATTTGTATCATAATAATTATGCAAAAATTTTCTAAAATAATTTCATAAAACAACCACTATTTTTAATTGCTAAAGTCAAAGTCGTTTGGGAAATTCCTGCAATAAGTAAAAAGCAATTATTATAACTTTAATCCGGATGCCGTTTCATAATTATGCAAAATAAACATAATTTATTGAAGATAGAGTATCTACAAAATATGCGGATTATTTGACTATATCACTTTTATTTTTAAATTTTCTCGTTGGTTAAGTCATTTAGATGCTGAACAATATATCAATAAGCCAGTAATCCACTATTTATTTGGATAAATTCGGTTACGTGAACATCAAATTACATCACTACGTTTGCTGGATACCTAATATTTGTTACCAGTGACAATAATTGTTTAATTCGAGGAAAAAATCTATTTAAAGTTCATTCGTTGCGCAATTTTAGATAAGTAGTGAGTCACGAAGACCATGTTTTAAATATACATAAATCAATTAATTTACATTCTACTGATATGTATCCACTATCGTGGGTGAGAACATTGCTCTTAAAATATACTTAACTCTAGTTTTGCACACGGCATCGCCCGCCTGGTATTCGGAAGTGGTAAATGTCCACTGTTTACTCCTTCACTGAAGTTTTTATAATCTTAATAATGATATTTGTCAGGCGAATTTTTATGATAATATTATTTAGAGCGTAGACGACATGTCCGGTGGTACCTAATGATGCTTAGAAATTGTCGAAAATAACAAACAACATGTTAAATCCACATTTATTTAAAATCTGCCGTTACCCGCCCGCTTCGCTGTACTTAAATATGTTTTGTGATGATTGTATTTATCCATAATTAAAATAAATTGTATACTATATTTTCCAACGACATCGTAGTCATGGTAGAATCGCTGCAAAAGCTCAGCACAATGCTTAATGATTGCAACAGAGTTTTCCAGGCTTAAAATGAACATGGGTAAGACAAAAGTCATGTCAAGCGCCCAGCGTGGAAATCCCAATATCCACTGGGAACTCTGCTCTAGAATTGGTTGATGAGTATGTCTACCTGGGACACTTCGTCCAGTTATGTAGTTCGAACTAGAAAAAAAGATCAATCGTCGAATCCGGCTGGGCAGAGTTCGAAAAACTTCGCAACGTTTTTACGTCAACAGTACGGCAGTGCCTCAAAACAAAAGTCTTTAGCCAGTCATGACATATGGCACAGAGAGACGCGGTCATTTTCTATGGTCCAAATAAGAAAGCTCAAGCCTACTCAAGGAGAAATGGAGAGAGCTATGCCTGGAAAGAGATCGAATCAGAAATTAGGATATCCGTAAAAGAATAGAAGTTGCCGACATATCTGTAAGGATTAGTAAGCTGAAGTGACAATGGGCGGAGCACATTGCTCGTAGAATAGATAACCGTTGGGGCAAAAAGGTTCTCAAGTGGATACCGCGCACCAGAAAATGCAGCGTGGGACGACCTCCAACGAGGTGGACAGATTACCTGGTAAAAGTCGGTGGGAGTCGATGGATGCGGTCGGCATGTAGCCTGTCGTTGTGGAAAACTTTGAGGGAGTCCTTTGTTCAGCAGTGGACGTCTTTTGTCTGGTATCAACGACATAACATAATCTTCTTTATGTCCCGTTCTGCCATTTGAGTATGATGGAGACTCAAAAACATTCAAACATACAAACGATCAGATTTATGATGAATAGTAGGATTCCACAGAGACGGAGTGATAATTTTATCTCTACTTATTTTCCGGTCAAAGATTTATTAATAAAACAAAAATTCATAAATGTCCCCCAGTAACTGACAGTTGCCAGGCGAGTTATCTTTAACGCAACCGATTTTACCGGTTACGTATTTCATTCAACATAATAATGTGTTAACGATACTAAGAGGTTATCAATTCATTGAATACCTTACGCACGTGCTTTTAATTTAACCTATATACAGTTTTCCTTTTTGGGTATATGGGCAATAAGAATTTAGATTGCAAGACCAGAGGGCCAATTCTCGTAATGAATTTACACTGTGACTGAAACTTGACCGAACTGAGTTTAAATTATGAATTGACCGAAAAAATGGTATTCTGCTACTCTTAAAGTTCGGTCGGATTTCAGTATAATCTCGATCTAGTCTCATTTCAATTTCAATTTTGACGTTAATTCAATGACAATTCAGTACATGTGACAGTTCGAAAGGTTAGCAGAATACCGTTTCAACTTCGATCAACTTTCGATCCATTTTCGATCTCATCACAGTGTACGTTCACGTTTGACGTTGTTTGTTAGTTTACGAGAATATCATTTGTGACACTTATGACACTGAGACTAATTGGTCCCGTGATCTTCATTATTAGTAGTGAAAGCATGGTCTGATACCACGTGCACGGTGCAGCTGTGATAACCGAAGTAAGGTGACATTTTAGTAGAGATTTCCAAATTTTCCATTTGCATTGAAAGTCCTAGAAAGTGCGTGTTAATATTTAACAAAACGTGTGGATGTTATTAATTTTCCGTACGGTTCCCGTCAAAGAATAGACCACCGCTCTCCACCCATGGCTGTCGTAAATGTGAGTAAGGGTTATCAAGAGTCAGGGTTATTACGGTATCAAGGAAACCAGCAACAGTACCCTCGCGCGTGCTAAAACACACTGAGATTACCAACTCGTCAGCCAAGAATAGGGATTTTGGAGATATCCATTAAAACCACTACGTGCATGTATTGATCCTTGGGAGGCCCGTGTTCAGCAGTGGACGTTTACAGGCTGATGTGTGTGTGTGGGCAGTAAAAACTGCATTAACTTATTTTCCAGAGACATATTCATGCTCTAAAGAAAGTGGAGGGGAGTGTCGGACACTTACCGGCTAAGGCCACCACGGTGGTCCTTCAACCTACCTTTCAAGTTCACAGACCTTCAAGGTAAGGGCGTCCCCCCAACAGAATGTAGCCCATATTTTATCTTGAAACGACGCCTGACATGCACACGCGAGGAACTCATGAGCGCTCTAAAGTTACAATCGCCGAATTAGATTTTGGGCCAGCAGGATTTGATTTGCCATGGAATCACTAAGAAGTAGAATGTATTAATTACATTCATCGTTATAGGTACGTATCATGAAACTGATGACCTACAATTGATAAATTATGGTATTCCGAGCGTCACAAAGCAATTCGTGCCACCCATACTACGGTAAAAACGACTCAGGAGCTAGTAACATGTCCAAAGACACGAACTTCCATTAGACAGGTACAGACGTGCACGGAAGCGTGACATAACTATTAACACTTCTCACACTTTAGGAACTAGTGACACTCGTCAACATCATTCATGAACTTATTCAACTGCACACGCAGCGATGAGGCGAACCTATGCGTAAGTTGCTGACTGATGCTCCCAGGTATAATAAGCCCCTTATACTCACCTCTCACTCACTCACTATATTAAGCTCACTCAAGTGTCCTACTTTCGGTGGCGTCGTGTATCGGGTCGCTGAGTTGCCCTACAATATGGTTGAGCTACCGCGTGGTGCCGGCTCAGAATGCCACCACCCCATCTCCTCCCGTGGGTGTCGTAAAAGTCGACTAAGGGATTAGCCGGAGGTTGGGCAGCAGCGTCCTCCGAGTACATTAACAACTCAACTGCGATCGCCAACCCGCCTGCCAAGCGTGGCGATTATGGCAAAACCCCCCAATGAGCCCACAACACATCCATATCGGTGGTTGTGGTGATCTTTGGGGGAGGCCTGTGTCCAGCAGTGGACTTCATTCGGCCGAAATGATGATGGTTGAGCTAAGCGACGCTGATGCATGCGTCATGCTCGTGAACGAGTGCTGTCTGTTGGGACTGATCAGCTTAATACAGCCATGGCAATTTAGTCATAAGCTAATAGAATATTAAAATCTGGCTTGTTTAGTGTTAGACTTAATGTAATTTAGACTCTTTTCTCGTACATTGTCCTCACATAACCTTCATTTCAAGAACAATGTATTCAACTATTTTGATTTAAAAAGAGTAACCATGGAGTTTCTTGCGCGTATATCTCCATAGGAAACCTACATCTTAGAACGCGTCAACTAAAGTCTGACTATTCTTGAGTGTCTGTAATTGGTTTTATTTGAATAAAAATATTTTTATCTTAATCTATACTTTTCACGGCTTTTTATTCTCAGCACGTCTAAATTAAGACTATTTCCTCACTCACAAACCAGGGAAATTGCTTTATCTTAGATTTCCTCATATAGGTCATGGTCTTGTGCGTGAATCACTGTAACCGACATGCCATAGATGTTATGAATCTATAAACAGATGGTCTGTGACGTTACTCGACAAGTATTTAGAAAATGTACTCGTATATCAAATGTTTTATTAACATTCCCCGTTTGATTTAAGACCGTTGTGATTACTAAAGAGATGTAACGTAAATAATTCCTGTCCTATACGTTTACATTCCAAATAATTACCGACCCACATAATTGGTTTCTTCATACTTTCTTGGTGACCCGAATGGACCGTTTCTACCAATAATAACTTTCATTAGACCAATAAAAATACGGCGAGAATATGTTGGCATGGTTCTGGTTTATGCTAGGATCTGATGAGCATGAAGGAGCTAATCTTGCGCTCTAAGGTATAAACTGTGTCGTGTGGTGCCGGCTATGCCGTGTGGTGCCCGCTCAGAATACCACGGCCCCATATCCTCCCGTGGGTGTCGTAAAAGTCGACTAAAGGATTAGCCGGTGGATGGAAAGTCCTTCAAGTACATTAACAACTCAACTGTGATCGCCAACCCGTCTGCCAAGCGTGGCGATTATAGGAAAACCCCCCAATGAGCCCACAACTCACCCATATCGGTCGTTGTGGTGATCTTTAGGGGAGGCCTGTGTCCAGCGTTGGACTTAATTTGGCCGAAATGATGATGACATTAGTAAGCTGAATGGATTGCCATTTTTGCCTGGGCGGAGTATATAGCTTGTAGAGATGATGCCGTTGGGGTAGAAACGTTCTCGAGTGGAGACTAGGCACCAGGAAACGCAGCAAGGGATGGCCTCCAACGAGATAGACGCGTGATCTGGTGAAGGTACGTTTATTGTGGAAATCAATGGGGGAGCCCTTTGTCCAACAGTGGCCATCCTTCGCCTGATATAAAAATAATGATGATCAGGTATTATGGCATCGAGATAACTAAAACTTAAATAATCTCCACATTGTCATGTTAGTGCTCACTTTTGTAACTATAAATGGATTTTTATTTAAAACTAGCTGCGACCCGCGGTTTCACCCGCCATTTAATTATAAAGAAATTGGATTACTTATAATTATAATTTATAGTACTTACGGCATAAACACTTGACATAGAATATATATGACATAGAATAGAATATTTATATTTGATTTCATGAGTTTTATATTTTTGCGCTGAACCCTAATTATTTTTCTAAAATAAAAGTAGCCTAACTTATTCCTTATAACATCAGCTATCTGCCAGTGAAAGTCCCGTAGAAATTGGTCCAGCCATTTCGGAGATTAGCGGGAACAAACAGACAGACAGACCGACAGCCAGACTAACAAAAAATATAAAAACAGTTTTATTGTTGTAGGTACCGTATATACTTTCATATTATCATAATCATATCAGCCATTTATATGTCCACTGCTGAACATCGGCCTCCCTCATAGACCTCCACAACTGTGTCGACATTTTAGGGGGCATTTGCCAATACACACCACGCTTGGCAGGTGGGTTGGTGACCGCAGTATGGTAACTGTTCCATAGGAGGGACGCTGCTACCCATCCCTCTGGCTTAGCGGCCCTTAGTCGCCTTTTACGACACCCATGGGAGGAGATGGAGTGGTGTTATATTCTTAATCTGGACACCACGCGGCAATATGCATTTAGTAAAAAGCTGTTGTTTTGACATTACAAACAGACACTTTGTATAGATATAATAATAGCAGAAATATCACCATTTATCTACAAAAGAATTTGATAAAAGTGACGTGCTGAAACTCATGTTTCATCATAATTGATAATTGACATTGTTCACATATTTCTCCAATAAGCGACGGAAGGCCAGGCCTTATATGTTTTATAACACGATTACTTATCGGTCGTTGTGATTTTCCTAATGTTTATATACTGATTGGACAGTTACATTTCTGGCGAAATGCTCGTGTTTGCTTCGATCATTTATTGTTTTCCATTGTTTTATAACTTCACATGTTGCGACCAGGAGGCTTATAAGTTGCCAGTGCACTAAAAATGGGCTGTCAATTTTTTGCTACGGGATTATAGCTGCTAATTTCTTTTTTATCAATGAATAGGGATTATCTACGTGGTGTCCAGATTAAGAATATGACGCCACCCTATTTCCGATGCATGTCATAACAGTCGATTAAGGCACTCTAAGCCAGAGGGATGGGCAGCAGCTTCCCTTCTGTGAAGCGGTAGCCATACTGCGCTCACCAACCCGTCTGACATGAATGAAATGATACATTCCCCCCAAAATGACGACATCATTGCGGAAATGCTGTCAAAACCCAATTTATTAAAGACTAAAAAGCAAGGAATATAACCGAAAAAGATCAAGCCTGAATCTTCTCAGGCATTATTTCTCTGAGGATGTCAAATATACAAGACAAGATATCTGTCTTCCGCCAACCTTATTACAGAATAAATTATTTTTTATTCGATGCGTATTTTATTTTTGTACGATTAGAACGATTTGAGCAATTCATATTTAACTGATGCAGAATGCTTTCGAATTGGTCCCATATAAATTTCATTACATTTGATTGAGTCGTTTTTACACCAGCTTCAATAAATAGGTTAATTTCAGTGCACTTATCTAGATAATAATAATAATAAAATAAAAATGTATTCAAAACTTATTACAAAAATAATACAGATAGTCGATGATGTCTTAAAGGTTTCGATTCGACTCAGATCAGAGAACCGATTTGAGTAATTCTTATTTTTAGTGTTAAATACTGATATCAAAGTGGAAAAAGTTCTTAAATTAACATTATTCATACTAAAAAGAAATTAAATAAAACTTTTAAAAAATACCGACTTCAAAAACCCTACACGATATAAAAATATTAAAACCACTGAAAAGGAAAAAAAACTTTATGAAGTCGGGCGGTGCCAGGTATAAAATATAACTTCTCGTTGGTCTGCATGAACAATGGTTGGGGCATACCTGGCCCCGCCCGACTTCAAAAATGCTTTTTCCTTTTCAATGGTTTTAATATTTTTATATCGTGTAGGGTTTTTGAAGTCGGTATTTTTTTTGTTAAAACGTTTTATTAACAGGCTTAGTGCAGCCGAGTAAGAAGCGATAATAGTCATTACTCGAACTTTTAAATATCATTGCCAAGGTTAGGTCACACTGGGTTAAGTTGGGCTAGGTTTCATTATCAACAATTACGCAGAAATATTAACAGAGATGACCAGTTAGCTGCAAAGGTTAAAATAATATTAAATAATGAGGTCCCTCCTCGAATTTATAGATTTCTGCAATTAATAAATGAATTAAAAGATTATACTGAATACTGAATGAATGGCACCACTACTACGTTTCGTACGCTGAGTGGCGAAAACAGGAGCAGCCCCCAAAAACATGGCAGCTATACGACATGGTGGCCTTCAAGGAAAAAGTGTGTTTGTCCTAAAGTTCGTCGACACATCAGCAACAGCTCTGAAGGCCAATTCTCGTAATTTTAAAATGTTCAAAATTTAGTTCCGATCTAGTCTCAGTGTCAAAAATGTCACAAATGGTATTCTCCTAAACTAACAAACTACGTCAAACGTGAACTTACACTGTGATGAGATCGAAAATGGATCGTAAGTTGATCGAAGTCAAAACGGTATTCTGCTAACATTTCGAACTGTCACATGTACAACATTTTCATTAAATAAACGTCAAAATTGAGATCGAAATGAGACTAGATCGAGATTAAACTGAAATCCGACTGAACTTTAAGTGTAGCAGAATACCATTTTTTCGGTCAATTCATAATTCAATCTCAGTTCGGTCAAGTTTCAGTCACAGTGTCAATTAATTGCGAGAATTGGCCCTCTGATGTTGCGGATATAAATGCGCGGTCGTGATCGCTTGAGCGACTGGCACGCTCATTTTCTCTCATATTTTATTTTTTAAACCGGAGGGGTCGATTTATAGTGTTGCACAGAGTACCTATGACTGTTGTAAGTGAGTAAGGGTGAGATTCAGAAACGAGACTAAGCGTGAACTTATGCTTCCATCTGTCAAAATTATGAGCGTCAGTAGTGCATTTTGACAGATGGAAGCGTAAGGTCACGTTTAGACTCGTTTCTGAATCTCACCCTAACTGTTCTCTGGCTCGCACCTAGAATTGTTGAGACCTGAGACCTCAAATAGATTTTCTATACACACCTCAGCGTAAAGACTAACGAATATTGAAATTCAGTATCTATACAAATAAATAAAATTGAAGTGTCTGTTTGTAATGTCAAAATAACAGCTTTTTACTAAATACATATGAAAGTATATACGATTCATATAACAAAAAAAAAAACAATTTTTAATTGTTTTGTCTGTCTGTCTGTTTGTTCCGGGTAATCTCTTAAATGGCTAGACCGATTTTAACGGGATTTTCACTGGCAGGTAGCTGATGTTATAAGGAATAACATAGGCTACTTTTATTTTAGAAAAATAATTAGGGATCCGCGCAATAAAAATAAACCCTTGAAATCCAATATATATATTCTATGTCAAGTGTTTATGTCGAAGTACTCCAAATTTCTTTTAAATTAAACGCGGGTGAAACCGCGAGTCCCAGCTAGTTCTGCCATAAAATTATATGTGACATTTACTTGACACAAATGTTCGAGAGTTTTATTGTTCTGTGCCTATAACCTGTAACAACAAATGTTTATCATTCAACAGCGTTAACTTAGTCCTCCGTTTTATCTGTTCTCTTCTCCTTTGTAACATTGCTGTTAACAAAATACTGACAAAGTCTGTCTCAAAACCAAAATGCAAAAAATGGTTTGAATCGGATGAAATTTGGCGCCCAGGAGTTTTTGAGATCGCTGATTATGCCTACCTAACCTGCTCTCAAAATGCAGAAATTCAAAATGGCGACTAAAATGCATAATTTGAATCCAATAAAATATGGCACCGATTTTCGAAATCGCTTAATACGAATCTACTCTCAAAATTCAAAAACTCAAAACGCTGGATCTAATATGGCCGACAAAAATGCAAAAATTAATTTGAATTGGATGAAACATGATAAGATGTTTTACCTATAATATAAAAAGATTTTTATTCATTTATAAACCATTCGCAGGCACTGTAGAATAGTCGAAACTTGTTGCTGGTACTCGAGGCTCGCCATACTGGATCTGCCATTTTGAGTTTCTGTATTTTGAGAGCATATTTGTAATCAGTGATATCGAAAATCCCGGGGCATCAAACTGCGGGAATTTTTCTTGCTGCTCAAGGGATTAATGGTAGCAAAAAGGTCAGAAGTTTCTGCTCTGTTATGAATTACTTGTAAAAGTGAGCTTAGATGTGGTAACAACTACCTCAGTTCTCGACTAATAATCTCAAAATAATATAACACATTATTAGATTATTAGATGTTATGACGTCATATGCACACGGATGCCCAAACAGATGGCGCGATGACTGAATGATTTGGGAGCACGTCATTGTTCTATTAGGTAGGTAATCGTTATAGCGCCGTCGATGTTAATGACGCTACCTGCAACCGCAGACCTCAATTTAAATTAGAAGTAAAAAATCTGGTTATAATATAATCATGAATAGGTATACTGTAATACCGGAGGAAGGGCAGCAGCGTCCTTCGAGTACATTATCAACTCAACTGCGATCGCCAACCCGTCTGTCAAGCGTGGCGATTATAGCGGAACCCCCCAATGAGAACACAACACCCATATCGGTCGTTGTGGTGATCTTTGGAGGAGGCCTGTGTCCAGCAGTGGAATTTATTCGGCCGAAATGATGAAATAGAAGCAGTAGAAGCAGCAGCAATAGGTAGTACGTTGTTGTAGCAGAATATTTTGAAAGCGTTCCTTTTCTTGCTCTCAAGAATCTCTGAACAAGAATCTAGTGGCGTGGTGTGGTGAGTCCAAATGAACCCTACAATAGCAGAGCGACGCTTATGCACGTCATGCTCGTGAACGAGCGGAACTATCTGATTGGTCATCCTAATTTGAATCATAATCTTGAATAAATATAGCAATCAGGCTTGTTTAGTGTAGACTTTTTAAGAAGTTTAGACTCTTTTCTCCTGCATGGTACAATTGCAACAAAAATTTCGTAAAAAAAAAAATAGTTACCATGGAGTTTCTTGGCCGTTATTCTCCATAGGATATTTATATCTGGAACGCGGCAAGGAAAAGTCTTTTCTGTTCATAAGTACCTGTAAATGGTTTATATATATATATATAGGCTGTAATACATACATAATATACTTAAAAGTCATATAGAAAGGAAATGCTAAAAGTTATGAATAATAGTCAGACTTTAGTCACTGCGTTCCATGATTTTTATTTTCTATGGAGAAGAACGGGCAATAAACTCCATGGTTATTCTTTTTAAATCATAATCATCATTGGTAATAGCACACGGGAAGCTGCTACCCATCCTCCATCCATCCGCTCTTGATAACAACCCTCAGTCACGTTTTACGACATCCATGGGTAGACAGGGATGGTTTGTTCAATGTTGGCAAACCACACGCGGAGCAGGTTTTTACGAGGAATTTCTAATATAAAATAAAATAAATAAACTAAAAAATGTTTTAAATACAAGCTTTTATTAATTATTATTGTGTTCTTCTCAACAAACCCTTTCATTTGATACCCATATCACGGGGTGCATAAAAAATAACTGGTCTGACATTTTGGGAGTCCGCCATATTGGATTTACAATGACGTTACTTAGCGAACCACGCATTGTCATTCAAACTTACGTGTATGCAAAATTTCAGCTCAATCGGTTGGTAATAACTGTTTTAAAATTCAGTTGCAAGATTTGACCCATACTAACAAGTTGATTATGTTACGTCATTACAAGCATTAAATAAATGCTTGTAATGACGTAAAATAATCAAACATACGTTAATATGATGCCAACACATCATAAAAACAACGACGAGCTTATAGTTTTTTGCGTATGTGGCGCCATATTTTTGCAATTACTGGGTAAATAAAGTCGAAACGGTACTAATATTGTGAGACTAATGTTATTGTAATGTGCTATAAATTCATTGAAGACTCATTTGTTTACAATACGAAGCATACACCATTTACATGTTTTTTCAATTAGACTCTTGGTGAGACACTCATCGTAGATATTTCGACATCTGGCCCTGGCCAAAGCCTTCACATAAATGAGTACTGTAAGTAGATAGTCACTGGGATTCCCATAGTCATTGTGGTGGAATTTGCCTTTACTCACCAAGCTGTGACTGTTCAAAAGGGACGCTGCTGCCCATCCCTCTGGTTATGAGACCCTTAGTCGACTTTTACGACCTCTACGGGAGGAGATGGAGTGGTGCTATTTTCTTAATCCGGACACCACACCGCAATGCCTCAAGACGAAAGTCTTTAACCAGTGTGTGTTACCAGTGATGATATATGGAGAGACGTGGTCAATCAGTGTGGGCATTATAAAAAAGTTCAAGGTCACTCAGCGAGCTATGGAGAGAGCTATGCTTGGTATTTTTCTACGAGATCGAATCAAAAATGAGGAGATCCGTAGGAGAACTAAAGTTGCTTACATAGCTGAAAGGATTAGTAAACTGAAGTGGCAATGGGCGGGGCACATAGCTCGTAGAACTGATGGCCGTTGGGGCAAAAAAGTTCTGCAGTGGAGATCACGCACCGGAAAACGCAGCGTGGGACGACCTGGTGAAGGTCGCTGGGAGTCATTGGATGCGGGTGGCATGTAACCGCTCGTTGTGGGAATATGTTGGGGAGGCCTTTGTTCAGCAGTGGACGTCTTTTGGCTGATATGATGATGGTGATGATTATTGACGTACAAGTCTGTTCCCTGTGGTGTCCGGATTAAGAATATAACACCTCTCCATCGCCTCCCTTGAATGTCGTAAAAGGAGACCCAGGAATTCTTAGACCAGAGGGATGGGCAGCAGCGTCTCTTCTATGGAAAGCAGCCAATCTGGCGCTCACCAACCCGCTTGCCAAGTGTGGTAAGTACTTGGAAATTCCCCACAAAATGGCGCTTGTAACCAATAGTGTATGGGTGAAACCTTTGTCCGCAAGTGGACGTCTTTTGGCTGATATGATGATGATTAAAATGATGGAGGGCATGGACTGACATGGGTATATGATAGCGTCTGAGAATAAACTCCGATAAAATGTTGGGGTTTAAGCTTGTTTATACTTACTTAGTGTACATACATTATTACAGTATTCTTTTATATGATTTTATGGCCAAATACATGTGAAAATAGTTTAGAACTTAAACTATAGACCAGGTTTGATCTAAATTGTAGATAAAATGACCTGTACCAACTTTGGAACTTTCTCAAACACAGAGACAAGTCTACACGGACGGTCGCACGCATTCCACATTTCCTTTCGTGTGATGTCACCGATAAGTATTACGTGCCAATACGCAGAGGGCGCGTTCGCGCGTTCATTCAGAAACGTGTGATCATTTCATGAGGACTTGAACCTTAATTTATCAAGGTCATATACCTAAGGTCGCCGACTTCATGCCGGTGGATTCATGCCATGTATAGAAAGTGTTCTAGTAGGATCTTTATGTGTCAGTCCAGCCAAATCAAACCTGCACAAGGATTTTACGAACTTTTTCCAAAGTAAAGAAATCCTTATAACGACTGTTTCAGTCCTTGCTGGAAATAGGATTCTACCCAAAAATTAACTATTGCCTTAACAACCATCGCGGGCGCTCAGGCTGGCGACCGGGCCTGGGGTACAATTCCTTAAGCTCAAACATCCATACATCCTTGAATACAGAATCGAAATAACAGTGTGAAACCAATTCGGTATTCCCTAAGATATAATTGAAGCTATTCAAGGACACGTTGCAGAAGGTAAGCCATGAGGACCAGTCTTAGCGAATACCAAATTGGGTTATCACCGTTATTTCAATTCTGTATTCAAAGATGTATGGATGTTTGAGCTTAGAGAACTGCACCCCAGGTCGCCCACCTCAGCGACGTTACCTACGTCACGGTTAGCCGTAATACGCGGTATTCCTAACCATATGGACTACAAATTATACTTCCAGCTATTGGCGATTGTACGAGATCCTTAAACCTGTAAGTATGTAAATTTATGTACATAGGTCCGATAAAGAGAACTGCCTCGCGTGTGGGAAGTGTGAATCATAAAAATTGGTAAGTATATGGGGTCATTGCGTTCGTTTTCGGCCTTAAGGCGTAGGCGCTACAGATATTGAAGTAATATCAATTTAATGACAGTTTGTTGTACAAATTATGTTTGATCCACCTAAAATAATTGTATGATATCTGGCAATAGTTTTATGAACGGGTAATCTCTATTTTAATTTGTAATCTGAATTTTTTGAAGTCACCATCTTAGTTGTCACGACGTTTGAAAATAATGAAAAAATAGAGGGGAGTTTTATTCTAATATATTGTGTTTTGCTGTTGTTATAAGTACACGACATTGATGTGCGATTAATTCACTGCAATATTTGTTAAAATAATACGATTATTCATGTGGCTGGGGTGTTACATAGAGATTTTTCAAATGTTTTAGTTCTCGGCCGGGCCGCGCTACTGTCTATTTCCGGTCCACTTATAGTCCAGTTGTTCTTAAATAAAAACACTCCAAAATATTTAAAATGCTCTCAATTATCAGCTATGGCATTAAAATTAAATTGTGAAGCGACTTATTAAATTATTAGTCTTTAGTTAATATTAATCATCTGTTGCCAAAGTATGTTAATCTGTTGAAATAAATTTGTAATTCGAACTGGATTCATTAAGTATTTGTAACGTCACCGAAGCCAAATTTATCGTCATTTCTATAATTTCGTAACGAATAAGCTATAAAAGTTTACTCTATAGATTTAAATGTTTTTTTTTAAGATTTTGATAGGTAACATTTCAAAACTAACTAGCTACTCTGGGCTGAATCCAAAAATTTGCGGTTGAATACTAACGGTTTAGCCATTTGTAAGGACATATTTTTAAAAGAACAACAACTCATGGCGCTTTACACTTTGGAAAACAGGAGCTACATTATTTAGGCTATCAAAAAACGTAAATAATACAGGGATAAAATCTCAGACCAATAGGATAAAACAGACCAATTATTTAGATTGGATTTTGAAAAGTTTACGTCTGCACTAAACGGTTGAAAATTGACGCAATGACCCTAGACCACTGATACGCTATACTACGTCACTATTCATAACCACCTAGAAATGAAAACGTGTCATTGAAAACACGTGCCGACTTATCTTGTTATAAGTGTAACACGACTTTTGTTACTATGGTGCTTGTCGAACCGTCTCGCTACTGAAAAAAAGTACCTACCTACGTAATCTTTGGTCTATCGTAACGGTACCTACTCAACTCACAGCCCGCTACTTATATTATCTTTATATTTTTTTATGTCCCTAACGCGTCAGACATAATTGTATACGACCCAGCTGATAATAAGCGATTGCAAATTTGCAACGCTTGCTTGGGGTATCTCTTGCACGTTGCCGACCCTTTTTTATTTTTTTATTGGTCGCCAGTGGAAATACTTCACGAACTTCCTTCGCCACGGGGAAGGGTGAAGGGGCATGCCGGACTCCTACCGGCTAAAACCACTGGAGCGGTCATCTTCAAAACCAAAGGCGGGCTCCAGGTCTTCGTAACAACACACAAGAGCCGCGTTGCCGACCCTGTCAAAATCGTAAAGTAATAGTACGCGAAAGGAAGCTACTCTAAAACCGCAAAGTACAAGACCATTTTTGGACATAGAGTTCGACCTTAAAGCTCCAACTCTATATCTATAGCGAGAGGTGTGTAGGTAAAAAATAATCGTTGGAATTATATTAAACATTATAGTTACAAACACAACACATCTTACGAAAAAGCTCGGGGAGATGCACGTTTGTATGCGGCCCACTATAGAAAAATGTTGACTAGAGCTGGCGCACCGACATGTCGAGACTTGTAAGAGTCTTTAACCCTCATATATGTAACTACACGTGACTTCACCGGTACCGACATGGCTATCGTCATCGTCATTCGAAACGGATTTGATTATACTGACAACGTGATGAAGAAAAATCAAGACTAATAATGTGTAAGAGTGCGGTATAACAGATTGAACTCTTGTGTAAACGCACCATGAGCAAAGTTTTTTTTTTCCACGATAATCGTAGATATAATAGAAGGTTGAGAATTGCCCTGTGGTGCCGGTTAAGAATACCACTCATTTCATCCCGTGGGTGTCGTAAAAGGCCCCCGGGAAGACGGTGGCGCGCACGTGGTCACGTGCCGCCGTGTGCGCAGCACAGCGCAAAGCGAGGCTTGGGGGGATCCTTTACAATCCTCCCCGAGAAGTGCCTGAGGGGCGACCTTTTTACAGTCGCCTTCCCTCCGCTAGAGGGGGTGACCGCTTTACATTCATCCCTTCCAAGATGTGCCTAAAGGCGTGGCACCAATGGGCGGCTCTAGTGTGATCTTACGAGGACCTGGAGCCCCCCTTCGGTGCCGAAGATGACCGCTCCAGTGGTTTTAGCCGGTAGGAGTCCGGCACACCCCTTCGCCCTTCCCCGGGGTGAAAGAAGTTCCATGTAGAATTTCCACTGGACATCAATAAAAATAAATAAAAAAAGGGTGTCGTAAAAGGCGACTATGTGAACAAAACAGAACAAAAGTGCTGTGTGGTGCTGGCTACGAATAGCACCACCCCATCTCATCCCTTGGGTGTCATAAAAGCCGACTAAGGGATTAGCCGGAGGATGGGCAGCAGCGTCCTTCGAGTACATTAACAACTCCACTGCAATCGCCAACCCGCCTGCCAAGCGTGGCGATTATGGCAAAACCCCCTAATGAGCACACAAGACGCCCAGATCGGTCGTTGTAGTGGTCTTTGGGGGAGGCCTGTATCCAGCAGTGGACTTATTCGGCCGAAAAGAGAATGATAAAACAATGCCCCTCTCCTGGTTTTATCCTGTATCGTGATTCGTGGGTACAGGGGTGCAATTCTCTAAGCTCGAACATCCATACATCCTTGAATACAGAATTGAAATAACGGTGATAACGCAATTTGGTAATCGCAAAGTCTGGTTCTCATGGCTTACCTTTGGTAACGTGTCCTTGAATAACTTCAATCATGTCAAAGCGTATACCAAATTGGTTTTATACCGTTATTTGAATTCTGTATTCAAGGATGTATGGATGTTTGAGCTTAGAGAATTGCACCCCTGATAACTGACATACAAAGACATATCGTACGAAAAAGGGCGCGATTGGAAAACTCTATCTCATTACAGGACAAGCATTTTTTTGTTTTGTTTTAAAAATTTCGATGTCAGTAAAGATGTATCTGATGAAAGCAAAACAGCATCATCATATCGGCCATAAGACGGCCACTGCTCAACAAAGGCCGTCCCGATAGAATTCCACAATTGTATCGTCATTTTGGGGGGAATTTGCCAGTACTGCAGAAGTGGCAAATCCCCCCCAAAATGACGATTTGCAGATGCAGTGGTTGAGAATGTGTGTCGGGTTTGTCCCATATAAAGAAAGCTTTTAGATATGGGTGTAGAGGGCGTGGCATAAGAAAAGAACTCAGACTTAAAGAAATACTGTTACCACGAGTGACTGAACTTATTATTTGCAACACTTGGCAAACCGTCTACATCCGGCGATTTGTCACCGCGTGTCATTTTTTTCATAACCCTACTCTGCAAACACTGTGCACTTTATGAATATGGACATAAGAGTTACGTCTTATTCTAAGTAGTTATGTACTTGGAAATTGTCAAAGTCTCGTTGCGTCATAGAAAACCAAAATGTTGTAATATTTCTTGGAAATAGGAGGAGATAAAAACGTTCAAGGTAGCGATAAAAATAGGTATTACTGTTGGTATTTTTAGTTATCTATTAACTCATAAATTTACCAAATGTCTTAATTAATATGAAAAGAATGTTGGAATTCGTGTTGCGGGGGTGCAAGGGCAGACATTAGCAACCGTAGTGGGTGGAGATTCAGTTCACGATGATATTATAAGAGACATCTAACAATATCTCTCGTTAGTTACATCGCATGATGGTGAATCAGCGGTACATAATAACAGATAGGAAGTAATTAAAGAGTAGACTGCGAGCTTATTTTATTTAGACGGAAATGTAATTATAGGCCTGGTCAAAGAGTGACGTACATTTTGACTAGAAATTAAAGTCTCTACGAAAAAGGTCAATCATGAAATCGCTTCCAAAGAAAGTCATTCCCACTCTATCATCATCTCGTCTACAGCTTAAGAAATACTCATATTAACGAACAGCTCCATTGCTTCATCGTCATCATTGATCATGCCGTGTGGTGCCGGCTCAGAATACCACCACCCCATCTCCTCCCGTGGATGTCGTAAAAGTCGACTAAGATTTAGCCGGAGGATGGGCAGCAGCGTCCTTCGAGTACATTAACAACTTAACTGCGATCGCCAACCCGTCTGCCAAGCGTTGCGATTATGGCAAAACCCCCCAATGAGCCCACAACACATCCATATCGGTCGTTGTGGATCTTTGGGGGAGGCCTGTGTCCAGCAGTGGACTTCATTCGGCCGAAATGATGAATGAGTTAAACTTGGTTAAACCTAAGAAAACATTTTTGTTTAACTTTCAATGCATGACACATTCCTGTATACTTTTTTAATTAAAAATTCACGCAGGTTTGCGTCTAAAGCGGAAAGCCTGTCGAGATCATGATGTACACATGTACACGTGTATATAACCCGGCTAGACAATAAACTATGTATAAATAACGACTACATTTTCCTCATTGAGCGAGGTTAACCACCCGTCGTCGGCAAAAATCAGAACACTTCTTAGAAACGCTTTCACTTGTCTGATGCAACTGCGTATAATGTATTATCATGTGGAAGGCTTTTCTAGACAATGACAGATGGTTCCGGTTATTTTTCGATGAGGTCAGTTGCGGTAAAACTATATAAACGATCATCATCATATCAACCAAAGGACGAAACCATAGATTTTCAAAATTGTGTCGTCGTTTCGGGGGGAATTTGGCAATACTCATCACTCTTGGCAGGTGGGTTGGTGATAGCAGTATGGCTGCTGTTCCACGGAAGGGCCACTGCTGTCCAACCCTCAGGCTTAGAGTCCCTCACGGCTGAATACTAAAACGCCAGTTAATATTAAGTCCGTCTTCAACTATTCGAGAAACCAGTTTTCTGTGGCTGAGTCGGCTTTTACGCCATCCACGGAAGGAGATGGAGTGGTGCTATATTCTTAATCAATCCGACTGCCAAGTGTGGCCATTTGGTTGGTGAGTGCAGAATGGTTATCAGTCCACGGAAGTGACTCTGCTGCCCTACCCTCTACTTTAGAGTCCCTTCGTCACCTTTAACAACATCCACGGGATAATATGGAGTGGTGATATATTCTTAATCCACTCACAACAAAAAATGTTATTCCTAAATTTAATTAATAACTGTTTTAACATTGCATTTTCTCTATAATCAGTATCAAGATAATGGTGAAAGATGTTATAAGTTTATAACACATTACATAGATGAAGTAATCGTGTTTTTCTAATAAGGAAAACCTAACTAGCAAGCAACAACTATTTTGTATACATTTCATGTCAAAGTCAAATTAATGAAGAAAGTATGGGTATGTACAAAAACAGACATGAATGTAATTGAAAAAGGTACCTTACCATATTGAATTATTTAACAAAACTATAGAACAGTTATTTTTTTATAATGACGAATAGTTTTATTTTGAACTAGCTAGGACCCGCGGTTTCACCAGCTGTTTAGTTTAAAAGAAAGTGGATTATTTATATATAATTTAGTACTGTACTTCGGTATAGACACTTGACGTAGAGTACGTATATATATATTGGATTTCATAGGTTTTATTTTTTTGCACAGAACCTTAATGATTTATCTAAAATAAAAGTAACCTAAGTTATTCCTTATAACATCAGCTATCTTCCAGTGAAAGTCCCGTAGAAATCAGTCCAGCCGTTTCGGAGATTAGAGGGAACAAACAGACAGACAGACAAAAAAACGTTTTTTTGTTGTAGGTACCGTATATACTTTCATATGGGTGCCGTCTGTTGGGACTGGTCAGCCAAATGCAGCCATGACAACTGAATCAAAACTTTAAAAAAATACATTCAGGCTTGTTTTGTAGACTTTTTAAGAAGTTTAGACTCGTTTCTCCTACATTGTTTTCACATAACCTTGATTTTTACAACAATGTGCTCATAAAATATTGTAACATTTAATATGATTTAAAAAGAGTAACCATGGAGTTTCTTGCCCGTTCTTCTCCATAGGAAATCTACATCTTGGAACGCGGCAATTAAAGTCTCGACGATTTTTAAGTGCCTGTATATGGTTTACATGAATAAAAATATTTTTTATCTTTATCTTATCTTATGCATTTAGTACAAAAGCTTATTTTGACATTACAAACAATTCAATTACATACATACACTTCAATTTTATTTATTCGTATATATTTTCAAGGCTAAAATAAGTTTGTTAGACCCCTTTGTTCTTTTTCGTACCAGCCCAATACAATATTTTATACAACAAATAAAAATCGGAAAGGTGTATAAATAATAAATGTATCGTTCATCTGTACAGGTGACACACGTGAATTGTCACGTCTGCACGCTCTATGGCACGCTCTCGTCACGTGCGCGGGCACCTCGAGGCCGTGTCGCGGACGGACATGCGACCTTTAACAACATATCTTACTTAACCTATCGTACAAAAAATCACTTAGTTCCATTAATCATAACGGTCAGATTACAATGGCGGAGCAAGGAAAGTTCTTTCGCTGTGGAAAGGTTATGATATCAACTGTAAACGAGTACTGTTAGAGTTGTTTTTTGATTGGTAAGGAAGTGAGTTAGTGTGGCTAAGGTTGGCAATTGTTTGAAGGAAGCGGACTGTGGTATTTCATTCATGAAAAGTGCAAACGAGGTCGTAGCGTACTATGAGCGTAGTTTTCGTGCAACGATAAACTAATTAAACGTTAGAAGATAAGTGCGTTCATAATATCATATCTGTTGCTAGTAACAAGTAGTAGTGACCTATGTAGTGATGATTTGTTTAAATAAATACGAATGTTTTACATAGACGTACCAGCTTGAGTCTCGTAAAATTATAATTAATTACGGAAATAAAATGCGTTAAGTCTGCCTTTATAGGTGCAATAATTTTTCTACAAAATTACCTAATTTCCACCCCTCTCATCCCACGGGAATCGTAAAAGACGACTAACGGTCGACAATAATAACCAATGTAATCCAAAATCTTTGGATTTCGGATTAAGGAGTTAGCTGTTTTTACGTTAAATATGATATTAACACAAAAACAGATCAAGTTAAAAATCTTAAATCTAAAGAATTTGGATTACATTGCTTATTCATTTTAGCCAGAGGAGCCAAGTACATTTTCCTGCTAAGCGTGGCGATTATGGCGAAGCCCCCAATCAGCACATAACACTAATCGTTGTGTCGATCTTTGGGGGAGGCTAACGTCCAGATGAAATGATGATGATGCCACCATTATAATTGTACTAATTCAGGTGGTTATTAAACAAATCAAAATAAACACTTCCAATGTAAATACCTACTAATTATATATTATATACTGACTTACATAAATATGGAATTCTAAAAATTATATTTATTAAAATTAGTTTTAAGCATATGGCATGCGTGGGTTGCAGCTGAAAATCAGCGTTAGGTAAGTGAGACTTTGTGCTGTCACGTGGCACCATGCTAAGCAGATGGCCCTTTTTGCACTTCAGTTCAATCAGTGTGTTTTTTAGTTTGCCTATATAATTGTTCGTGTCAATAAAAACTTTCTTTCTTACTTATAAACTGATTTGTTTAACACAGACCAGGTATAATATACGCTCAAAGTATGTATGTTGTGACGAAGTCATCCTTCATCTTCATTTCAATCAACCTCTTTCATGACTTCATACCTTTTATCTCCATCACTGTCCACCTCATGATTCATTATTTATTCAAATCAAAATTCGAATTTAGTATTGTAGTGTCGAATCGTTCTTCATGTTTTGGTCATTATCACATTCGATTCTGAACGCTAGTGGTTGGGCACACAGCTGTCGCTCTGATAAATAGTCTCCTGCAATTACTTATTTTTAACTAACTTAAATTGTGATAGTAAGCTATATTTAAAAAATATAAACATCAGCATGAGTGATAATTGAACTTGTGAATGATAATATACCAATATAACAATATATTATGTTTCATTGATCACATTAACTGAACTCCGTTACTTGGTGCCGTAGAAAGCGTCCTAGTTGAGCTAACCGGGAAGGAAACACGAAGGGAGGCACTTGTGTGTTATGAAGTGGTGCTATATTCTTAATCCGGATACCACGCGGCATCACTTACAAAACTTAAATTTGAACGCAATTAGATGACATCACCGCTTCTTCATTGATATACTTTCTCCACACACAAGCACATGAATCTCACGCAACTTCCATACATCCGCGCTTGACTTTCAAATAGAAGGAGGTAACCTTGACTTAGAAGTGTGCCCGCTGATGGCTGATGCAAACTAACATATTATTGCGGTGGCCACATTTTCTGTAACGGCTCAGCAGTAATGTCTGTGGGAGTGTTTGTATTGCGAAAAGACCAACATTCTAAAAGTCGGGAGTTTGACTTTCGCGTCTAGAGAAATAAATATCATAAATCAAAAAGTTACTTTGTATATTAAAAACGTTTGTATGTCGTAACTTACTTCTAAATGACTAATTATTAATTATTCCATTTTTTTTAACATTAGTATTTCAACATTATTATTGTACCTATTATTGGTACAGTTTATAGACATAAATATCACATTCACAAACACACAGAATTATCTGTATATTGTACTAATATTTGTTGTATGCGGGGATCGAACCGGCGACAGCCGCGCAGAAAGCCAGTCCGCTTAGCCACTGTGCCAACCCTGATGAA
Organism: Diloba caeruleocephala; assembly: GCA_947459985.1. NCBI lineage: Eukaryota > Metazoa > Arthropoda > Insecta > Lepidoptera > Noctuidae > Diloba > Diloba caeruleocephala. Next base: position 1,225,444 of record OX381609.1, read on the forward strand.
TCTCCAGCCTGCGTTAGACAGTTAAAAAGATGTTGAGGGGCATCATCACTTCAGCCAAAAAAACGTCCACTGCTGGACAGAAGACTCTACCAAAGATTGTCACAACGACCGCTATGGATTTGTGTTGTGTTCTCATTGGGGGATATTGTCATAATCGCCACGCTTGGCAGACGGGCTGGCGATCGCAGTTGAGTTGTTATGGCATCAATGGGCGGCTCTAGTGTGATCTTACGAGGACATGGAGCCCCCCTTCGGTGCCAATGATGACTGCTCCAGTGGTTTTAGCCGGTAGGAGCTCCAGCTCCATAGTCGGCTTTTACGACACCCACGGGATGAGATGGGTTGGTGCTATTCATAGCCGGCACCACACGCCGCATTACCACTCGTATTACCATAAAGTAGAGACAGGATACCAAATTGTCACCAGACAATGTATCTTCTAAATATAATTTCGCGATGTCATGCTTATGGTGCAGACCTCGTTCATTTTTAAAATACCGCAATATTTTGTAACCACACCCATATTTGGTATTACACGACATCACAAGATAAAGCGTCGCATGCGCAACCGACGCTGTTAGATAAATATAATAACAAACCGTAAACGAATAATTACCACACGTTAAGAGGCGGATAATAAGTCATGAATCACTGACCGGCCTCTCAGTACATGACGAAAATAAAAATGAGTACGAGATGACGTGCCCGGTCTACTACCAATGTCACACGCTAATTGGTTAAACGACGAATGTCACGCCTTGAAGACCAGTGTTGTAATACCTGAGGCAACCCGGTAGGTACTTGTTGACTCGGTTGTTTCGGTGCATACCTTTTTTTATTTTTTATTGGTGCCCAGTGGAAATTCTTCATGAACTGCCTTCGCCTCGGGGAAGGGCGAAGGAGTATCGGCTAAAACCACTGGAGTGGTCATCTTCGGCACCTAAGGGAGGCTCCAGTTCAGTGCATACGTGAGGTAGGCATAGTGCCACCATTGTGGAAGCGACCAGGAAACCGCACAACACACGCTCGAGGAGTGCCCTGCGTGGGCGACCGAGCGGCGGATCCTGGTCGATCAGATCGGGCAAGATCTGTCTCTGCCGGCAGTAGTGTCGGCTATGTTGGCAGAGCATGAAAATTGGAGTGCAGTGGTCTCCTTCTGCGAGAGCGTCATGCTGCAGAAGGAGACTGCAGAGCGGGATCGGGAGAGGGCCGATCCCGCTTGGAGAAGGACGAGACGGCGCCGGAGCAACAACATTTTTTTTTTTTTTTTTTTAACTTTCTTTTTTTTTCAACTTTTTTGTTTGTATTAAGTAATGATTAAATAAAAATTAAAGAGTCATTATAACATTATAATAAAACAATTTTAAACGGATTAAATCGCGTGTATTGCAGTCATCCTGCGACCACGAACCCTGCAAAGTGTTCGAAACGTCAGGAAAAACAAAAATCAATAATACACGCGATTTAATCCGTTTAAAATTGTTTTATTATAATGTGTAATAATCGCGAAAACATAAGACAATACTATGAGTCATTATAAAATAGTTAAATTAATCATAAAGTGTGAATAAATGGGAATAAAGAAAATGATTATTAAAAAACGGTATTTAAACGTTAAAATTATGAATATTTTTGCATAGGTATTCTCAAAATTGACGGCAAGCTGAACCGATTGAAAAACGTTTTAGTTTTCTAGATGATCGGGAAGTGCCTCAAAAATCACTGCATAAAGATGTCGGTATTTGGTGTCGTTTTTCATTGTTACACTTTTTTCGGTGTAGCCCTCAGCCCGCAAACAAATCAGAACAGTTACGTGCGATAAGGAACTCCGTTCCAAAAAGTGTTAGACGATTGAGTTATTCCCCGGATGACATAAGCTTTACAACTGGAATGTTTATACCCAGGACTAGTCTTGCGTTGCAATACACTGTGCTCGTCACCTCAAGATATTACATATTTAGTCTCTTATGCCCAGTAATATCACTCAAGGACCCCTTCAAGGACATATAAAGAGAGGAAAAGGTTTTATTTCTACGCGCTATCGATCATTTCGGCCGAATGAAGTCCGCTGCTGGACACAGGCCTCCCCCAAAGATCACCACAACCACCGATATGGATGTGTTGTGGGCTCATTGGGGGGTTTTGCCATAATCGCCACGCTTGGCAGGCGGGTTGGCGATCGCAGTTGAGTTGTTATGTGCTCGAAGGACGCTGCTGCCCATCCTCCGGCTAATCCCTTAGTCGACTTTTACGACACCCATGGAAGGAGATGGGGTGGTGGCATTCTGAGCCGGCACCACACGGCATCGCTGGCACCGCTATCGATACACAGGTATTAAAATTAGAATTTATATCATATAATAATAACATCATAAGTTAAACTTATATAGAAAAAAATATAGCACAGATTCAAAAAGAAATTATCAGCCTGTACGAAACTAATCTGTGATATTATCCAGTTTATAATGTTCAGTGGGTCTGTATTATCGGTGGTTGTGATTGCTTTATCCATGGATCATCCATCACGATTACAATTATACACAACAAATAAAATCATTATTTACGAAGTTGTGGTTCGCATGTGCGCAGAAATATAGGTCGAATAAATATTGCTCAGCATAATGCTATGGCTTCGGACGAACCAAAAGCCAGCAGCGCTAGTTTTCAGCAACAACCTTCTCACAGGCTTTCAACAGGAATACAGTAATGGGAATTTACCAGTACTCACCACGTTTGGCAAGCCACTATGGTAGCTGTTCCACAGAAAGTATGCTGCTGCCCATCCCTCTGGTTTAGAGTCCCGTAGTCACTTGATGCGGATACCAACCAAATAAACTCTGCTCGGCAGCAGATTATCGGGCACCGCGATAAAAGATCTGCCAGCAGTAAAATTAATATATAACCTAATTTTGATACCATTTATGAATTAATCGCTTCCATTTATTGTATTTTCAGACAAAAAGAAGTATAGTATAGTAAAATCCAATACTGAAAACATGATTTAATAGTTACGTTAATAATTTTCATATCAGCCAAAGAACGTCCGCTGCTGAACAAAGGCCTCCCCCTTAGATTTCCACAACGAGCGGTCATATGCCGCTCTCATCCAACGACTCCCAGCGACCTTCACCAGGTCGGCTGTCCACCTAGTTGGAGGCCGCGGCACGCTGCGTTTCTGGTGCGTGGTCTCAACTCGAGAACTTTCTTGCCCCAACGGCAATATACTACATGAACATACTATATTTCATGAATGTTGTTAGTTTATACCCGTACTATGCTATAGCGATAAGTCGTGTAGATTTTTTATTTTTTTTAAAAACGTCGCCCCACACTAGGGTTTCTCCTGTGTCGTGGTTGCGTTTACAGACATGAATTCCACATACAATACACCCAGACCCGGAACAACTACCTGCAGGTCATACAAATATTTGTTCCGTGTGGGAATCGAACCCACGACCCGGAGCGCAGCAGCCGACTGTATCAGCCACTGCACCAACCGTGCCCTCAAGTTTAGGTTAGGTTAATTAAATATCTTCCGTTAAACTCTGTCGCCAATCTCTATGAACTGCTGGTTTTACTTTTTATTTTGCTTGTAGCTAATCCCCAGGACCTTGATGAACAAAAAAGTATCATCAGTGGTGTGAAAAATCATTATCAGTCATTAATAATAGAATCGAAGATGTAATCATTAATAGAATTATCTACATGCTCTGTTTGAGGAAATAATTATATTATTATATAATATATACATTGATGTTTATGTTGTTTTATTTACCGTGTGGTTATTAGCTAAGAATACCGCCAACCCATCCCATCCCATGGGTGTCCTAAAAGGCGACTATGGGATTAGCCGGAGAATGGGCAGCAGCGTCCTACGAGTACAATTATTAATCAACTACAATCGCCAACCCGTCTGCCGGGCGTGGCAAATCCTCCAATGAGCACACAACAGAAACCCGATCGAGATCAGAACAATCTTTAGGGGAGGCTTCTCTTCAACAGTGGACATTTTTCGAAATGATAGTGATGATGATGTTGTTTTATTGACGTCGGATTCAGCTGTTGGCTTTCTCCGCTGCTGGTCACGGATTTGATTGCCGTATGGTACGAATCGGCAAACGCGTGTGGGCCACTCCCTACCCAGATGGAGTCAGTGTCAGGAGCCAGTGGACTACGATAGGCTGGCGAGATTGATGAATGGAACAAATATTTCTATGACCTCTAGGGTTGTTCCGAGTATGGGTGCAGTACCCTCGATACTGGAGTTGACTTTTATTAGTAAGTATGATGAAATTCCTAGTATGTATACCGACGCACCCTTAGGCCTATGCAATATAGGACTACAAATCGAGCAATCTAGAAACACGCACGAACGTTAAAAAAATCCTAGAAATAAGGACGTACGTGACCTTCCGCCATTATTCGGAATAGGTGAGCGCTCTTTCAGCCATGAGTCAGGCTACCTGGGCTCGACTCTTGATATATTATCTCGTCGCAGAATTGTACAGTTCGTTCGCTTTCGCGGAATCTGATTCATTAACCTCTGGTTCTAGACTAAGTCTGTAGACGTGCCACTTCTTTGTTGAGTCTAAAATTCTGAAATTATTGTACATGTTGTACAATGAAATGTAGTTAAAAAGGGGAATAATCATCATAATTCCAAACGATGTATATACGTAGATTTTCACAACGACCACTTGCATTCCGCCTGCATCCAACGACTTCCAGCTACCTTCAGCAGGTCGTCTGTCCATCTCGTTGGAGATAAAATAATATAAAACAGAAATTTCTACGCCTATGATGACACAGCTAATAAATAGGTTGTTTACAATACAGTCGCGGGAGCTGACAACAGGGTATTTTATGCAGATAGGCGCATTTTGCTTGTGCCTTATTTGTGCCAAGGCTATGCTTGCACCTTGAGCTCTCTCTTTTAGATTAAGCAACCTTTATCAGAAATATGCTGGCAAACATCAGCAAATTACAAACCTTAGAACCTTACCTACCTGAGGTACCTAATTATGAGCCGCTCATAGCCACTTGCACTCACTAATCGGTAAAAGGTGGGTAATATCGATGGGTGACCACATGGTGATATTTGAACTGAGCATCCCCGTGCTTCGGAGGGTACGTAAAATCGTCACTCACAATATAGGCCTCTAATCATAATTATGAAAAGAAGACCTAGTAGGTACCTTATTATATATTAATAGATGGCGAAATTCTACGATTCATCATCATCATTTCGGCCGCATGAAGTCCACTGCTGGACAAGCGCCTCCCGCAAAGATCACAACAACGAATGATATAGGTGTGTTGTGGGCTCATTGGGGGGATTTGCCATAATGCCACGCTTAGCAGACGAGTTGGCGATCGCAGTTGAGTTGTTACTCGAAGGACGCTGCTGGCCATCCTCCGGCTAATCCCTTAGTCAACTTTTACGACACCCACGGGAGGAGATGGGGTGGTGATATTCTGGGCCGGCACCACACGACAATTCTAGGAGTTGTTTCATATACTTGTAAAATTTCACAAAATTGCGTCAGTAATTTAAAAGAACGGCATGCCATACTTAAATGTCAAACGACGCGTCATCGTGAAATGCAAAATACAAAAGGAAAATGGATAATAAATTATTTCATCATCTCTTATCATGTAACCTGAATCGCAAAACACAGATTGGTCAAATCAGCGTCAATGATTTGGTGATATTATGTTATCAGTGAGTTCGGTGCTATTAAAAGAATATTGCACGTTCGGCCGTATCGCTGGTCTATGATCAGCACGCGATTCATATCGCTGTGTGATATGGAATCGAGTCATGTTCCTTGCGTGCAAGGTTTTCCCAGGAACACTGTGTAATTAGCAGGATGGTCGGTAAACGATCGGCGAGGTTTGCTTAACCTCGCTTAGCGCGGTCAGTCTATGGATGGTTGACTGCATGATGGTATTTGAACTGAGCGTCTCCGTGATTCGGAGGGAGCGAAGAAGAATAATTAAAATAAAAAATTACAATTTCCCGTTTGTGTTCAATGATATCACATTACATTTAATTTATTTGATTTATATGACAAAAATCACAATATTTAGAGTAAAAAACTGTTTAAACTACTCGGAAGAATACATAAAAAATTACTGGCAACAATTCGTTGAGTAACCGTGTAGTTTTGATCCTATCGGGTTAAAGTCCTATCGAACTGCGTTCAAGGAACACGTGAATACCAACTTTGGATAGAACTTCAACCGAACGATGTTTGGATTGTTTCTTTTTACGTGAATCGGGATACAGATGGCTATAGCCCGTAAGTGTCCGGCCTACCATTGGCCCCTCTGTCCAGTAACGTTGGAAGACAGAAGAGCATTTCTACCGCGGCGAAAGAAAAAAAGTTACGTTAAAGCCAGTCTGATATGTATCGGTACCGGCGAAGTAGCTCCCGTAGCGTTATGTTTACTTAGAATATGTAGGTAATATCGATCTCCTACGAGGCGGCAACTCTCCTGGCGCGTTTTCCGCCTTTCGACATCCTGGCGCAGATGGATGTGTGGGTCTACGATCAGACACGCTCCCTCCAGAGCGGCGAAAACGCGCCTCCAGGGGCGTTAGACAGGCTGAGATGGCTAGCTCGCCACTAGCACTTGGAAAGTGGCGTCACCGCTTGCGGATGCATTTTGCGCCCAAGCGCATCGTCGAGGCCGTCCTGCCGCTCTTTGGAGCTTGGCTCAGAAAGAGCAAGCGCGTCACCTATCGTCTGACGCAGGTGCTCATCGGGCATGGTTGTTTGTTGTGCGTACCTGCACAAGATAGAACGCGAAGCCACGGCACAATGCCACCATTGTGATAGCGACCTTCGGTGCCGAAGATGACCGCTCCAGTGGTTTTAACCGGTAGGAATTCGGCATACCCCTTCACCCTTCCCCGGGGCGAAGGAAGTTCCATGTAGAATTTCCACTGGACACAAATAAAAAATAATAATAAAGGACACCGCACAGCACACGCTCGAGGCGTGCCCTGCGGGCTGCCGAGCGGCGGATTCTGGTCGATCGGATCGGGCAAGATCTCTCTCTGGCAGCAGTAGTGTCGGCTTTGTTGGCAGAGCACGAAAACTGGAATGTAGTGGTCTCCTTCTGTGAGAGCGTCATGATCCAGAAGGAAACCGCAGAGCGGGATCGGGAGAGGGTCGATCCCGCTTGAAGAAGGAGGAGACAGGCCGGGGTAACAACCGCCCTGGCACCTAATTCCCATACGCCTGAAACCCCCTGCCGTAGCTATAAGGCTCCCCCCAGAGGTCCCCCCTCTGGGTTCGCGGGTGCGTAAATTGGGCAATCTGCTTGCCCACACCAAGCGACCTAAGAGAAGACGGTAGCACGCATGTGGTCACGCGCTGCCGTGGCACCCTTTGGGGGATCCTTTACAATACGTTCCAGTGGTTTTAGCCGGTAGGAGACTGGCATACCAACTAAAACCACTGGAACGGTCCCTTCCCCGGGGCGAAGGAAGTTCATGAAGAATTTCCACTGGGCTCCAATAAAAATAAAATAAAATAGGTAATATCAGTCTTTGAAATAGTATCAACTCCAATGACATTTTACAAATAGACGCACCATACACGAACATTATTGCACGTTGCGTTTTAAGTTGCATATTGCGACCAATTTTAAGTTGCATAATATAATTCGGTAGTCAATTTTTTTATTTTTATATTTTTTTTTATATTTGATTTCAACATACGGTTTAAAGTAACATGTTACATAGACAATATGTTTATAGTTAAAACAAGAGGGTCTGGGTAAGGACGGCGGAGTCTGTACTAGTATAAACTGTATCACAGACTCCAGAGCCTTCCACGTATTGGAGTATTATAATATTTGTTACATGCGGATTTCCACAATAATGTTAAAACAGTAATACAAAGTAGGTTAATTTAATTACATAAGCAATGCAATTCCGTAAATTCTAAAAATTAAATAAAAATGTAAGTGGATGAACAACTGTAGGCAATGGGTGTCAAAATGTGGAATACGCAAGTGTATATGTATTATATTTATGTGTGTGTGCGTGAGTGCGTATGTTTGGCGGAAGAGTGTGTGATGAATGTATGCTCCGTGTGTGCGTACGTGTATGTGTCTGCAGGGGTAGGTGTGAGTATAATATCTTGTAATAATGGTCAACGCGATATTAGAAATAGGTTTTCTGTTTGTTCATAATCCAGGCTCATGAGCCAATTGGTTACCTTCTTTTTGCACAAGGTGTATGGTAATGTATGAATATGATGAATCCTATTTATATTATTGTATAATGTAGGTCCTTGTACATAATACTGGCGACCAGCCAATGCTGTTTTATGAGACATTTTTACGCAAACATTATATTTTCGACGGACAGATGTTTGTGTATTTAGATTTGGTGGAAGTGATGTATGTTGACGCAAAGTAAGTTGAAGCAGATAAAGCTGGCGAACAGTTAAGGTATCGGCTTCTTTATGTAAGAGCGAGGTCGGATACATAAAAGACTTTTTGTAAATTACTTTTAAAAAGGCTCTTTGTGCTCTCTCTACTTTTAATATAGAGGTTTTGTGAGTACCTCCCAAAGCCACTATGCAATATGAGAGTAGGGACTGGGCCAGCGCGAAGTATGCCATTTTAAGACATTGGCTATCTGCGCATGGTCTCAATATTTTAAAAGGGTTCATTAGCTTACGTATGCGGGAAGTCAGGTTATCAATATTTTTGGTCCAGTTAAGGGTGTTATCAAGATACACTCCCAAGTATTTTATATCAGTGCTGCGATTTATTATTGTACAATTGTCACAATTTTGGTGAAGGTTGCCACAAGTATGTGCTCTTAGGTTACATAATTGGGACTGAGGCTGTGACGACGTAGTAGGAGAAAATGTAATATATTTTGTTTTGCTCATGTTTAAGGTCAATAAATTATCTGAGAGCCATTTACGTTCACGTGTTATAGTGTTGAAATTTCCCAAAAAAACACAACATAATGGTGGTCTCGCGAGTATTTACTACATACTTATGAATTATTGATAAGCAAAACAAACGATAATAAATGATAACACTACTTACTTAGCAAAGCTCCGTTCTGTGCGTACTTATGTTGTCATAGGTTAAGATTACGTAATTAAACCTCTAATATCCGATTAAGAGATTATACAGATTAACACTGACAAAAACCATAATAATAATTGTATTAAGAATTTGTGTCTATCAAATATGATTTGGGCGTGTCAAGGCAAAAGTGAAGTCAACTCAAAAGAATTTTGTTTATGTAAACCATTTACCATATAGTCAGGATATAAATATTTGCCCATTCAACTTGTTGGTCCTATGGAAAAGAGCCGGCAAGAAACTCAAGGGTACCCATTTTCAGACCTACTGGGTAGTTGTCCGGTCTAGCAAGCCAAATATAGGGGCGGAACGTTAAAAAGAATCAGTGCTCCACTTCCAAATCAGCACAGAAAAATAATATAGGCTTTCAGAAGTTAACGTTTATGTTAGACCTAAAGCATATTTGATCAGGAAAATATCGCAATATTTGACACCGATATTAAAGGCTGTGGATAAAAATAATTTTAAGAGCATAGCAGCATTCTTTTCACATAAACTGTCGCATGTCTGTACTGGGGTTAGTTGGTTTTAACAGTTGTTTTTTCTTCAGTGACAATGACAATTGATGCGTAAGTTAAAGTATTGTGTTTTAGATAATTCAATGAATGAAAAGAACCCTTAATTGGCGTCTCGACTAAGGGGCATACGAGACGCGTCCACAGACCACTGAAGATCGGGATGTCCCACGTAAATAGGGACACCAGGCAACGCTAATTTTACGCACCAATATCGAATTAAATTAAGATCAGTACTATTTGCTTACTTATACAATAATCAACATCATATATCATCATATCAGCCATTTATACGTCCATTGTTGAACAAAAGCCTCCCCCATAAATTTCCACTATTGTGTCGTCATTTTGGGGGGAATTTGTCAATACTCAAATCGCTTGGCAGGTGGGTTGGTAATAGCAGTATGGCTGCTGTAAATATAACACTATTGGCTGAATGCTAAAACGCCAGTTAATATTAAGTCCGTCTTCAACTATTCGAGAAACCAGTTTTCTGTGGCTGAGTCGGCTTTTACGCCATCCACGGAAGGAGATGGAGTGGTGCTATATTCTTAATCAATCCGACTGCCAAGTGTGGCCATTATGACATTATCCCATCCGAGGTGTCCTTAAAGGCGTTGCACTCATAGGCAGCTCTATTGTGATTGTTTGAGAGTTCCTTGTTCCCTCTTCTATGGCGAAGATTACCGCTCCGCTGGATTTAGCGGGCAGGAAATATTTTTTCTCTTTTTTTGTTATTTTTTTAAGACGTTGCCCCACACTAGGATTTCTCCTGTATCGTGGGTGCGTTTATGAATTCCACATAATTTAATCCATCAATCTCTAATTAGTTGAAATGATTTTGCTATTTTCTTAGACGTGTATATTTTTATTTAACATAATATACAAATATAATTAATGTTTATAATTATTATAAATTCTAGGTTTCAAAAATATAGGCAGTATTTTACATCATTTATTTATTTATTGTTGCATACAAAAAGTTTTATCTACATTTAAAATTAGAATACTTATCGACTGAGATAAATCCAATATATTCCTTGTATAATACGTGTACAATTAAAAAAATAAGGAAACACCTCTAATAGTTTCACTCTATTTGTTTAAATTAGAGTGTTCTAAATAGTTATCTATTAATAATAAACCGAAATTATTTATTTTACTCCCCACCATAACTTGTATTGCTCCATTTCTGCCGGCGCATTACAAATTGATTCACTTTATGAGTTTAATTCACTTTGACCGCCGTTTTGTGGATAAGGTTCAAATCTACGTTTATTTCGGTCATATACCTATTCTTGCCGCAGAGATAATGCGCTCCAAATCACGTTTGAGTGTTGAGAGTTTTATTTCTTTTTATTATTAAGCGTGTGAATGTATATCACTGGGTGAAATACAAACATGATGCTGATAGTAGTGATGGCATCAGATGTGATTGCAACTGTACATTACAATTCACCTGACAACCTCCTGTAGTCGATACCGTTAGGAATTTTGCGCACCTGCAGCGAATATCACAATGATATGTAAGTAAAAATACCCATAAAAACGTTAACGCCGCTATTGAAATGAAATACCCGTTTCGTCACCATTCATTTCGTCACTTTACGCAACTTTACCTTCGCGTCCCAAACGTGGGCACCGGTATTTCTGAAGAATGAAGGAGGTTCTTTCAAGTCATGTTTGATTTACTCACCGTGTCGTCGGCGCCGGCGCCGGCTCGTCATGGCAGGTGCAAATTATATGACTTTCTGGTATTTACAATTTGATAAAAGATAAAGATATTAATCGGATTTTCCTTGATTGTTAGTGATTCAGTATTTATACTGTCTGGTTAAGGGACATTTGAACTTCTACCGGAAATCTAATATCGACTCTCTATGTGGTGTCCGGATTTAGAATACAGCACAGCCCCATCCCTTAGGCGTCTTTTACGACATCCGTGGATGTAAAATACCGCCTCTTCTATCGTCTGTCCCTTAGTCTCTTCTCAGCTCAACAGCGGTCATCCTGCGCTCACTATCCCGCCTGCCCAGCGTGGCGATTATGGCAAAACCTACCAATGAGCCCACCACACACCCATATCGGTCGTTGTAGTGATCTTTGGGGGAGGCCTGTGTCCAGCAGTGGACTTTATTCAGCCGAAATGATGACTTGCATGAAACTGCTTGCCGTGTGGTGTCCGGATTAAGAATACAGCGTCACTCCATCTCCTCGCGTGGAGGTCGTAAAAGGCGACGAAGGGACTCTCATCCAGAGGGATGGGCAGCAGCGTCCGTTCTGTGGAACAGTAGCCATTCTGCGCTCACCAACCCGCCTGCCAAGCGTGGTGAGTACTGGCAAATTCCCCCCAATATGATGACACAGTTGTGGAAATCTATGGTGGAGGCCTTTGTGCAGTAGTGGACGTTGTATGTTCGGTATGATGATGATGATGATGATGATGAAACTGCTTCTCTTTATATTTAACACATTTACTTATTATAATAGTCGCGAGTGGGTGTATAATCTGGGTGGTAGACAAGCAAGCACTAGCCCATAAATGTCCACTGCCGAGCATGGGCCGCCACACACTACAATGAGCGGTCATAGGGGATTTCACCATAATCACCACGCTTGGCAGGAGGGTTTTTTTAACGTTGCTCCCCGCTACGATTTCTCCTACGCCGTGGATGCGTTTACAGACACAAATTCCACACAATACCCAGACCCGGAACAACTACCTGCAGATAGTACAAATATTTGATTAATCATCATGATTGGTGGTCGCAGTGTGTTGATGGGTACACAAGAGGATGCTGCTACCCACTTGTTGTATTGTGCTGTTGTTCTTGTCCCTTAGTCGCCTTTTAAGACACCCATTGGGGGAGAGAGGTGGCCTATTCTTTGCAGGAAACCACAGCAGACAGTATTCTACAACAAAATAGTTTATAAGGGAGTTTATTGGACTTTAATAAGAATATATATTGAATTAGAAATGCACAGAAACACAAACAAGATATTTCCATCTCTTTACGAGGCCGTCTCCCACTCACTTTATCTAAGTTTAAAAAAGAATTTCTATTCCTAGCCAGCTCCATTTAAAATCGAGTCGTAAATTAGGAAATCCATCAGCTTCTTAACTAACTTATTGAAAACATTTCCCCATTAACTTTGGTCGGGCGCTCGGCGTGGGAAATTCGCTGGAAACCTAGTGTTTACGTTATAATACTGTATTAACTCGGCGGTAACCGCTGAAATATTCCAATAATCCGCGTTACTCACGTGCCAATCGATCCGTAACACTAATCGTTGTATTAAAGAGCTTGATGTATGTGCCAGACTATTCTCACTAAACGACAACGCATCGACATATAAAAATGTCGAAAATAATTCTTGGAAAATTGACATTTATAATAAATTAATCATACAACAGAAGCGTGTTCGACGTGGAGGACGGAATGCGAAGCGTGAAAGACTCTGATTGTAATATTTATAATCGTGTATTCTATTTTGGCGTAGTTATATTTAAACGTGATATTTTCTTTTGCAATGTCACTTAAATATACTGGGGAGTTATTATGACAGATGACAACCGCGCAGAACGAAAAACGTTTAGCCAACAAAACAAACCCAAACCGGTAGTTGTGGCGATATTAGGGAGAAGCATATGTCATAGATACATACTAATAAAAGCGTGTTAAAAACGTTCTATGTAACGTAATTTTTGAACTTGATTTTCATCCCCTTCAAAACGTCGGATTGATTTGAAACTTCGCACACTTTAAGGACCGATGACAAAAACACGTTATTGAAAAAATAGAAAATAAATAATAGTTTAAAAAACTAAAAAATTACGCTGTTGTAGATAATATAAGTTTAATATATATATATATATAAGTTTGGGGCGGCTTTTTTCGTGTGCTCTCCGCTAGTCATTCGGGTGATGTAGGGACAGTTTCCCCTTTTCCTTGTTGTATTTGAACCGTCTGGCGGCCCCTGCGCCTTAATTCGCCCTTGGGGGCGTGTAATTAACAGCACGAGCTACAACCAGTCGTAGATAACGAGCAACTGCGTGTTAATCGTGAGCACATACATAAAGCAATTTGTAGGCCAGGATTTGACACTGTTATCTGTGGGCAACGTTATCTCTAGACGTCGGTTCAAGGGGAAACGCTGGTGCGTCATATTGCGCATGTTATGAAATAATTTCCCAGGTTATGTGATACGTTTAGAGCAGGGACCCCCAAAGTGGTGGTGTCGGTTTCCCAGGGGACAACAATTCGACGTAAACGAACACTGATTTTGGGCTCGACGAGGTCTAAAAATCGACTAACCCTATTAATTAACACAAGTTCTTATTTGAAACTTCAGGATACTGTATAAGTTGTGTTACGTGTACCAACTTGTTATAAGAGTGACTAATATTTTAGTAGGAATAGGAGGATTACGAATTGGTAAGTATTTTGTATCAAAAGGAATAAAACTAGAGATAGGATTTTTAAAGTAATTTGGCTATGGGAGTCTGAGAACTGATACAGTTCATTTTGGAAAAGGGGTCTCTTGCCCAAAATAGTTTGGAGATCCCTGGTTTAGAGCATGTAGTCAGCTTCTGTATATTTATAACCTCTCTTCTTCTAATGGTATAGTTGTTTTACTGTTTACAAATTTAAAGTTTTTATTGCATGTTCCCTAATAGGCTCTTAGGAAAAGTCAACAGTTAAGGTCATCATCAAAGGACGTCCACAGCTGAACAACAAGGCCTCCCCATTATATAACCGGTCACATACCGTGGGACTTTGGGGTTAATTTGCCGTACTCACCACGCTTGGCAGGTGGGTTGGTGAGCGCAGAAAGTTGATGTTTCACGGAAGGTGCGCTTCTGCTCATCCCTTAGTCGCCTGTTACGAAGTTCAATCGAGGAAATGGAGCGATGCTATTTTCTTAATCCGGACACCACAGGGAGATACAGATAAGGTACACGGTTCGGAAAAGTTGGTCCTATGGAGTAGAACCGTTAAGAATGTCGTATTGAAAAAAAGGCGTATTAAGCTTTGAGTAGAATTCTTAAGTTTTGAGTAGAAGTTAGGTGTGTATATACATATATGTATACTACACCACATAATGCTTAAAAGATCAATATTTAAAAAGATTTGTGTACAATAGGCGGTCATATCGCACAAGGCGATCTCTTCCAGACAACGTTTGGAAGGACTTGAAAGAAATGAGAAATGTATTGGGCTGTCAAAGCTGTACAAATTATCATACACAGACATAATAACATACAATAAATATTTAATATCTAAAACTATAGAAAAAATATACTAATAAATATCAAATATAACTGGAAAAGTGGAAGAAAAATTAGACAGCACGGTAATGCTCCTTCACCATTTTCTTAAAAATAGGTAGTGTCGTCATTTCGGCCAAATAAAGTCCACTGCTGGACACAGACCTCCCTCAAAGATCACCACAACTACCGATATGGATGTTTTGTGGGCTCATTGGGGGGTTTTGCCATAATCGCCACGCTTGGCAGACGGGTTGGCGATCGCAGTTGAGTTGTTAATGTACTCGAAGGACGCTGCGGCCCAACCTCCGGCTAATCCCTTAGTCGACTTTTACGACACCCACGGGAGGAGATGGGGTGGTGGTATTCTGAGCCGGCACCACACGGTAGAAATAAAAATAGGTACTGTAATATCGTATTTCATTTACTGTATGTACTGTGTGTGTGAATGAGGGCTCAAAATAAACTGATTTTCTTTGATAATGATAATGAATAACTAACTTCTTTTCCACTCAATCATTGTTAATCTTGCTTTCTGCTGGTCTCGTGCACGCGCGCACGAGGCAGGCAGATGTCACGCGAACGGTGCTGATTTAATTCAATATTTGAGTGATATGATAACGTTGTTTCGTCATATCTTGTAATATATTCGCAAATATCATAACTGTCCGTAACCTACGTAAAATAACTTTCTTCAAGTTGTTAATATTATTTTTATCTACGTACTTTAAGAGATGATTATCATTAGCTTTAGCATTGCGATTGCGAGTAATATGTAGGTTATTAGTTACACACACTTAGCTATTATATCTGTCTGGCAGAGTTCATGGTAATGTCGTGCAACGGGTCGCTGAGCTCCCTAAAAAGGGGTTGAGCTATACGGTGACTATCATCAGGCTATCAGGTCGAGTGTTACTCAAAACGGCTCTGAATCTTACCCTTGGAGATATATAATAATATAGAAATATAGAATAGTTCATTATGCCAATATGTTTAAAAATAGCATCAACCCATCTCATCCCGTGGGTGTCGTACAAGGCGACTAGGGGATTAACCGAAGGATGAGTAGCAGTGTCTTCGGGTGCACTTAAAACTCAACTCAGACCGCCAACCCGCCTGCCAAGCGCAGCGATTATGGCAAAACCCCCCATCGAGCACACAATACAAGCCAAGACGGGTCGTTGTTCGTTCTTTGGGGGAGGCTTATGTCCAGTGGAATACATCTAAATTAATTTATTAAACTAATGTACAGGGCACATTGCTCGTAGAACTGATGGCCGCTGGGGCACAAAGGTTCTCGAATGGAGACCGCGCACTGGAAATCGCAGCGTGAAACGGCCTCCAAAGAGGTGGACAGACGACCTGGGGAGGGTCGCTGGGAGTCGTTGGATGAGGGCAGTATGTAACCGCTCGTTGTGGAAATCTAAGGGAGAGATCTTTGTTCAGCAGTGGATGTCCTGTGGCTGATATGATGAAATTAATTTGATCGCACGATTGGTACAATGGCTGATACAGTCGGCTGCTGCATTCCGGGTCGCGGGTTCGATTCCCGTTCGGACCAAATATTTGTATGATCTGCAGGTAGTTGTTCCGGGTCTGGGTGTATTGTGTGTGGAGTTTGTGTCTGTAAATGCACCCACGATACAGGAGGAACCCTAGCTAGGGACATGTTTAAAAAAAAGTTTACGAAAGAAATTGTTTCTTGGAACTTAATTGCTTGTTTGTCACCTTAGTGGCATAAATATGATTCTCGATAAAGATTATTTAGTCATTTCTGACATATGTATTTATAAAGGCCGCCCACTGACCGGTCTACTGCGACATCCTGTATCTATATAAAATGTTGACAGAATTTGTTTTGTTAAATACTATTTTATTTCCATCAATCTACGCAGTTACCCGTTAGATATAAAACTGTGAAATAAACAACATTTGTAAAGTACATTTGGTGAAGATTGTGCTCCTAGAGTCGCTAAATAGTCATTACCAAGTGCTGAAGCTGAAAATCATCATCTTCCTCTTCTTTTCGTATGGTTGGTGGCCAACCTTGTGTTCAAGTCGCCCAAAGGCCTGCATCTTGTCTTAACGACTGCCGTGACTACTGAGACAGACAATTCAATAGAATAATAACACTGGTGTTTAAAGCACTCTATCATAGATATAAAATAGCAATTTAGAAAATCAAAGTCATCACATTTCATCATCGTTACTATTTTATTATTAATTAATACAACACTTATGTTATTGTTTATACATTGGTATGTAAGTCTACGAGATTAAAAGGTGATAAATTTTCATCAAAATCATAATCAAAAGATATCAACTTTTAATTATGACTAGAGTCCTACGAGAGAGAGAGAGAGTAGAGACCTCCTCCCAGAATTATAGGTGTGAACAATGATATTATTATTACATACAGACTGTGATAGTGTGCTCGTTGTCCTGTTTTATGCGAAGTGATTGCGAGGTGCTACAATTGGGGGAGTTTTAGTTCCTACTTTTGGCGCGCATGTAACATGTCTACTTCTTTTAATATATAATGTATACCAAATTTCAACTTAATCGGTCCAGTAGATTCGGAGCGAATTGGCTGTGACAGACGGACACACAGGCACACGAGTGATCCTATAAAGGTTCCGCCGTTTTCTCCTTCGGACGTTCGGTACCCTAACAAGAACTTTTATACTCAGGACCATAACTTTGCAAATAAATTAAATTATTTTTTAATTTGAAAAAGGGATTCATATAAAACAGTTGCAAAGACGTCATTTCACCCGAAGTTAAGGCGAGTCATCGTTTCGTTATTTTCAACATTTCGGTATTTTTTATTGACAACCATAGCGTGGTTAAAGAACTATAATGGCTAACACACTGTGGGTACGGTCATGTTACTGGCCGAACCACAGAAATAGAAAATAAGGAGTGGTACGGGGGCGTAACCGCGCCACCGCGACATGCCCAATTTGAACCATCGGGAAAAAATGGCCGTTTTATAACATCAGTTGAGATTCGATCGCGTAAGTGAAACTTTGTTAAATTGTCGTGTTGTTCGGGGATAACATGCAAACCGAAGCGAAAATAATAACTTCATCAAGGAAGGAATCATATACAATATGCAAGTGAGGAATTTTCTTGTATTTGTGTATAAAAAGAACAGATTAAAAATTATTGTTTTCTTTATTATGTTACATTTGGATTGATGGAGATCGACATTATTATTTCTGTACAAAATATAATGCTTCTTATTTACCACTTTTAACTAGCAATCGGTGTATAACAAACGCAGTGAATAGAATAGTGTGCGGTCTGTACGCTCGGTATGATTGGCTACCTACAAAGGCGTGGGTGTGGGTGGCTTCTCATAGCCAACTATAATGTTGTGTTTATTCAGTTCATTGGATGAGACCTTGTAACTGTGTGCATTAGTGTGCTTTTATGAAGAATGGTAGTGGGAAAATCGATTTCTAGGCTCGCATACATTTTGATCTACATGGCATATCTCCTTTCTTCCAATATCTTTGGGCCGAACATAGGCGCTTGCGTTTTTAAGAAAAATCTAGTGTATTTTGCCAGTCATCCTACTAAGCAGATCATGGGCTTAATTAAACAGACGTAGCATGACGCAGAAGTCAACAGAATCAATTAAATAAGGCTGGGTTAGTAAAATTAACAGTTGCATTGACCCCTGATATTAACTATGTGATACATTATTTAGTAGGTATATATGAATAGGTTTAAATTTATATTCCTACTATAGATAATCTGTATCGAAGTTATAATAATATAACCTAAGATATCTCGGTCATATCAGAATCAAAACGGGGAATCCGGCAACAAATATTCATTGTTTCGATAATCAATAAAGAAATGTTATCCGCAATACGCGGATAATTGTGTACAATAATAATATAATAACAGCATTTATGTCAGATAAATATGTGTTTCATACATGTTGATATATAATATATACATGTTAGTAATCTAGTGAAGTATTTATCTATGTAAGACTTGCACATGGTTTTTTTTTTTTTTTTTTTATTGGTGCCTTGTTTTGTTTTAGTTATTTTTTATTGTATTGTCACTGGAAATTCTTCATGAACTTCCTTCACCCCGGGGAAGGGTGAAGGGGTATGCTGGACTCCTACCGGCTAAAACCACTGGAGCGGGCATCTTTGGCACCTAAGGGAGGCTCCAGGTCCTCGTATGATCACACTAGAGCCGCCCGCTGGTACCACGCCTATAAGCACATCTCGGAGAGGGTGACTGTAAAGCGGTCACCCCCCCGGGGTGATTGTAAAGGATCCCCCAAAGCGTCCTACGACAGCGCGTGACCACATGCATGCTACCGTCTTCTCTTCGGTCGCTCGGTGTAGGCATGCAGATTCCCCAATCTATATCTAGTGTTTCGGAAATCGTACAATCAGACCTGTCTGCCAACACGTTTAGTACTTTTGGAGCTTGTCTGGTCACGGTGACGTATGAAGACGGTGTTTTATCGCATAATACCATGGAATCCATCAAGGCATGCCTGTGCAAACATGCCAGATTAGAGATATTACACCCGAAGAGCGTCGAGTTCCGTTTGAGTACAATTGCTTTAGCTAAATGCTGCAAGTATAAAAATACTGGCAAAACGCCTTGAAGAGAGTCACTTACTTTGACCTGCCTCGTCCGAACCTCATCATCATCATCATCATCATATCGGCCATTTATACGTCCACTACTGAACAAAGGCCTCCCCCATAGATTTCCACAACTGTGTTATCATTCTGGGGGATATTTGCCAATACTTACCACGTTTGGCAGGCGGGTTGGTGAGCGCAGTATGGCTACGGTTTCACAGAAGGGACGCTGCTGCCCATCCCTCTGGTTTAGATTCCCTTAGTCGCCTTTTACGACATCCACGGGAGGAGACGGAGTGGTGCTATATTCTTAATCCGAACCTACGAGCCAACAACTCCCCCGGACAGCCAACGCTCTCCGTTCCCTTGAATAGTCCCTATGTCATCTGAGAAATTCTCCAAGACCCAGTGGCACGCTGTTAAATGATAGCTACTGATGTACTATCACTCCACATTGCAACCTGTATTCCACAGAAGCTACATTTGAACATCTGACCACATTAACCTTGTCGTGGAGTGCCTCCCTCCGTGTTCCTTCCCGGTTAGCTCAACTAGGAGGCTCTCTCCACGGCAGCAAGTAACTGAGTCCGGTTAACGAGATTAATCAAACGTAACATATATATTGTTAGATTGGTATATTGATATTCACAACTTCAACACTTGATGCTGATGATTATATGTATTTACAATATAGCTAGCTATTATCACAATTTAAGCTAATTAAAAATAAGTAATTGTAATATTGCAGGAGACCATTTGTCAGAGCGACAGCTGTGTGTCCAACCACTAACGTTCAGAATCGAATGTGTAATAATGATGATCAAAATATGAACGATTCGACACCACAATACTAAAATTCGAATTTTGATTTGAATAAAGAATATCATGAAGTGGACAGTGATGGAGATAAAAGGTATGAAGTCGTAAAAGAGCTTGATTGAAATGAAGATGAAGGATGACTTCGTCACAACCTGCTTGTTGCTTTATATAACATTTTCATAGCTAGTTTTAGTAGAATTTAAGCTCTTACATTTATAGTATGAGGATATGATTTTTAAATGTAAATACTATGTACTACGTACTACATAATATATTTTAATAATCTAATGACCTATAATAAGTCTTATACCCCCCCCCCCCCCCCCACTTCCCCCCTTAGTGGATGAATTTTCATAAATATTATCTTTATGCTCACCTACGTCATCCTTTTTTTTTTTTTTTATTGATGTCCAGTGGAAATTCTACATGGAACTTCCTTCACCCCGGGGAAGGGCGAAGGGGTATGCCGGACTCCTATCGGCTAAAACCACTGGAGCGGTCATCTTCGGCACCGAAGGGGGGCTCCAGGTCCTCGTAAGATCACACTAGAGCCGCCCATTGGTGCCACGCCTTTAGGCACATCTCGGAAGGGATGACTGTAAAGCGGTCACCCCCTCTAGCGGAGGGAAGGCGACTGTAAAAAGGTCGCCCCCCCAGGCACTTCTCGGGGAGGATTGTAAAGGATCCCCCCAATTCAAGCTTTGCGCTGTGCTGCGCACACGGCGGCACGTGACCACGTGCGCGCCACCGTCTTCCCGGGGGTCGCTCGGTGTGAGCACGTAGATTCCCCAATCTGCGCGCCCGCGACCCCCGAATACAAGAACATCCTGTGCATAATATCTTGCTTCTAGACTCCCGGTTTAAACTGTGCATGGTTTGTCAGTCAGTCAATGTCAATGTTAGAGTTTTATTAAGTAGATGATGAGATGAACAGACGGCCTGGGAGGGAGTCGTTTGAAGATTTATGAGGGAGGCCTTTGTTCTGCAGTGGACCTCCAGCTGATATAATGATAAACCATAGTATACTCTGGCTTAAAAGAAAACCAATGAACTGGATCAACTTGCGCACACACACTACAAATAGAATGTTTAAATATATGACGTAATGTATATACTAAGTTAGTAGAAAGTGCAAAGTCCAAAGAAACATTAAACTGAATGACTCCTGAAACGTTCTAAAGACTTTTACAAACACCGTTTACACCTTTTGATGACTGTAATGTGTTACGAAATTGGGAATGCACTGGTTTATTCATGTTGTCTTCTT
The DNA here is from genome assembly GCA_947459985.1 of Diloba caeruleocephala. Classification (NCBI taxonomy): domain Eukaryota; kingdom Metazoa; phylum Arthropoda; class Insecta; order Lepidoptera; family Noctuidae; genus Diloba; species Diloba caeruleocephala. Next base: position 1,247,056 of record OX381609.1, read on the forward strand.
ATTTTTTATTTAATTGTAAATCTCAAGGATAAATAGAGAGACAAAATATAAAAATATACACGTATTTTTAGTTAAGCTTTCATTTCTGTGACGGATCAGGTCAAAAACCACCCATGTCCTTTGAACACATAAATCTCACTTATCTGGAGCAGTAAACTGCAGGCCATAATAATATTTTTCTATGTGGTATTTGTATACCATAGCAAAAAAGCAATAGCTTAGCCATTGCGCCAATCAAGCCGCCGGAGGCTGTTGGCTTTGACTAAAAGAGCAGTTTCCTGTTCCCTTACCTTTTTTTATAGAACTTGGTGATGAGAAGAGCCAGTCATTCACCTGGTGGTAAGCGATATGCCTATAACAATTGTAAAGCTATTCAGGACCATTCCTGCGAGGCACCACGCTGCGCTCCTCACCTCGAGACGTGAAGTTATTTAGTCTCTTCATCATATCAGCCACAGGATGTCCACTGCTGAACAAAGGCCTCTCCCTTAGATTTCCACAACGAGCGGCCACAAGCCGCTCTCATCCAATGACTCCCAGCGACCTTCACCAGGTCGTCTGTCCACCTCGTCGGAGGTCGTCCCACGCTGCGTTTTCTGGTGCGCGGACTCCACTCAACCTTTGTGCCCCAACGGCCATCAGTTCTACGAGCAATATGCCCCGCCCATTGCCACTTCAGTTTACTAATCCTTTCAGTTATGTCGACAACTTTAGTTCTTCTACGGATCTCCTCATTTCTGATTCGATCTCGTAGTGAAACACTAAGCATAGCTCTCTCCATAGCTCGCTGAATATCTTTAGCCTCTTATGCCCAGTAATTTCAGTAGCTACAGGCCTTTCTAGCCGGAGTACAGTGATGTCTAGTGTTTCATCATCATTTCGGCCGAATGAAGTCCACTGCTGGACACAGACAGGCGTCCCCCAAAGATCACCACAACGACCGATATGGGTGTGTTGTGTGCTCTTTTAGTCACCTTTAACGACATCCAGGGGAAGAAGTTATGCTATATTATCTATCGGACCGGACACCATACATTCCTAGTTTATAATCAATAGTATAAATAACAATTGCATCACTATCCATCATCACTCATAACCCACCTGTTGTTGTGAAGATCATCAGATAATGTCGATATGTTCACCTCATTAGGGAAATCTTTCGATACAACAAAATGGATGTGTACACCTGACCGGCCGACCGTTGATGGATGGTATGATTTTATCCTAAGATCCGATAAACCGATATGGTGTGTGTCATGCAGCCCTTACGTACGTGCTTTGTACAAACATGTTGTTGTATTATAGTTCTAGGTCACTTTAATATCGGCATTTGTGACCAGTAAAGTGCGGTCTGCACGACCTTATGCGGCTGCCCCTTATCAAATCTTAGTAAGGGAAGTATTTCTCAAAAATAGTTTTTAACTTTATCCTTCATCATTTCGGCCGAATGAAGTCCACTGCTGGATACAGGACTCCACCAAAGTTCACAACAACGACCGATTTGGGTATGTTGTGGGTTAATTGGGAGGTTTTGCCATAATCGCCTCGCTTAGCAGACGGGTTGGCGATCGCAGTTTAGTTGTTAATGTACTCGAAGGGACGCTGCTGCCCATCCTCCGGCTAATCCCTTAGTCGACTTGTCAACACCCACGGGAGGAGATGGGGTGGTGGTATTCTGAGCCGGCACCACACGGCAAAACATTATCATTACTTTATAGTAATTGATGTCGAATAGTAAAAACACCTGCATTAAAATCTTACAAATAACGGATCTTTTGAAACTTTTAAACCAAAACACCTGCATTAAAATCTTGCAAATAACGGATATTTTGAAACGTCTAAACCTATTACGTGTACCACTCGCGTACCGTGTACTATTTAAAAACGAATAAAAGACTGAAGTCAGACAGCAAACACACGTATTGTGTTTGATAGAGGCCATGACAGGAACCCAAAATATTATCAATCAATCAATCAATCAATAATCTATTTATTTTCTCTTCACAATAGGTCTTATACTGTTAGGTTAAACTATCGTGCCACAAATATAAAAATCTAACTTTGTGAGAGACTGGAGCCTGAAGTAGGTTTTTATTTAAACCTGTAACACAGGTCACCAGGGCCCTTCCGCAGCTAGTATTGTTACAATGCTTTGGCCTTGTGTGCAAACAATTTTCTTCTACATAATCCAAATATATTTTTCGTGTTCTGTCATTTTGTGCGTATGTCAAACTCTTCTTCGTTAGTAAATTTCTATCATTATTCGGTTATACTTATATTGCTTAATTTCATTGAAGATCTTCATTGTTATATTTTTGTTTTATTGTAAACTGATTCAGAAATTTAATAAATTTATTTTAATGTTATGTTAATTATCATTTTTCTATATCAATAAGTTGGTAAGCCACTTACCTTTAACACAAATTGTAATGTACATTATTATCTAAGTATTTATGCGATTGTATATTCATTGGTCTATCAAATATGTAATTATCTAATTGTTTACTTAACAGAAAAAGTTCGTAAGAGCAATTTAAGTTCTTGCGCTCTCCTGTAAAATTTGTTACTTACTGGGTTTTGATATGGGGCAGCGGTAGCTTCAAGCAAGGCATAAGAAATCAATTATTTCCGAGAAGTAAAGAGCAAATTACCGTGTGGTGCCGGTTACGAATAGCACCAACCCATCTAATCCCGTGGGTGTCGTAAAAGGTGACTATGGGATTAGCCGGAAAATGGGCAGCAGCGTCCTTTGAGTACATTAACAATTCAACTGCGATCGCCAACCCGCCTGCCAAACGTGGTGATTATGGCAAAACCCCCCAATGAGCACACAATACACCCATATCGGTCGTTGGATCTTTGGAGGAGGCCTGTGTCCAGCAGTGGACGTTGTTCAGCTGAAATGATGAGTGATGAGAGAGTAAAGCTACCTACCATCCTTCCATACACCCAAATTTTACCAGAGAACACAAATGGAAGGAAATAAATTTTACCATACCTGGGAACCGAATTCTATCATAGGGTCTTGGTAGCCATGTCAGCGATTGAATCAATGGGGCAACTGTTTTAGGTCAACAATTAACGTTAATTCCAATATGAAGTAAGTATAGCCTACGGGCACCATATCTGGTTATCAATTTTCCGTTGGCATAATTAGTTGCGTGAAAAACGGTGATTACCCTACATTCCGAAGTTTCTAGAGCGTCATAGAAGAATGTGTGGAACAGAAATGGCGGTATCTATACAAATAAATAAAATTGTAGTGTCTGTTTGTAATGTCAAAATAAAAGCTTTTTACCAAATGCATATGAAAGTATATACGGTACCTAAAACAAAAAAACCATTTTTATTTTTTTGTCTGTCTGTCTGTCTGTCTGTTTGTTCCGGGTAATCTCCGAAACGGCTGGACCGATTTTGACGGGACTTTCACTGGCAGATAGCTGATGTTATAAGGAATAACTTAGGCTACTTTTATTTTAGAAAAATCGTTAGGGTTCCGCGCAAAAAATAAAAAACCCTTGAAATCCAACGTATATATTCCATGTCTATGTCGATGTACTCTAAGTTTCTTTTAAATAAAACGCGGGTGAAACCGCGGGTCCCAGCTAGTTCCAAATAAAAGTGACTGGTACGTTTCATTCATGGTGTAGCGATGAATATAGCTATATGTTCCTATAGCGCTATGGTGGTTCTGGCGCGGCGCTACGTCATATTTCGTGAGTAGACAGTTTTCATGTCAAGGTTTAATGCTGGTCAAAGCACAGGCACTAGCGATTTAAAGAAGTGTCGTATTGTGTTCTCGAAATCATGAGCAATGTGTGAAGGCTGGTGCAGTGGCTGATACGGTTGGCTGCTGCGCTCCGGCTCGCGAGTTCGAATCCCGCACGTAACAAATATTTGTATGATCTGCATGTAGTTATTCGGGGTCTGGGTGTATTATGTATGGAATTTGTGTCTGTAAACGCACCAATGACATCAGAGAAATCCTAGTGTGGGGAAACGTTTAACAAAAAAACGTTTCCACTTTCCCGATTCGTTATTTATCATTGCATATTTCAACGACTACTGAACCCTTTTTGTCCCTTATCTTGTAGAAATCCTCATGGACTTTCTGGCTGGATCTATTATCAGTCTTATAAGCCGGTACACGACGGTATTCCGGTACTAAGCTGAACACTTATTAATTTATCGTCATAGCCGATAAAAGTCCAATGCCGGTGGCCAGGCGTCTCTTAAAAATCGTCACAATGACCGCTCTGGGTTTGTATTGTAAATTGGGGGGTTTTGCCATAATTGCCACGCTTGGTAGGCGGGTTGGGGATCGCAGTTGAGTCGGAATTTATGTACCCGAATGACACTGCTGCCTATCCTCCGGTTAATCACATTATCGCATTTTACGTCACCGGTGGTGCTACTCGTGGCTGGCACGACACGGCACACGCCCTTATTAGGTACTTAATTTCTATGTTGACATTAGAATTTAAGCCAAACACTGGAAGAGGGCGCCGCTGACTTCTGAAACACAGGTTTACCTAGTTCGGGAGTCAGAGGTTTCATAAGTTTTGTAACGTATTATGTCAACAAAGAATTATTATTATTATTATATTAATATTATTTATGTCTCAAATATCTTCTCGTCCAAAATACCGCAGTGTCTCAAGACGAAAGTCTTTGATCAGTGTGTGTTGCCGGTGATGACCTACGGTATCGACGTGGTCGGTCACCATGGGCCTCATAAGAAGGCTCAAGGTCACCCAAAGGGCAGAGAGGGCTATGCTCGCAGTTTCCCTGCGAGATCGAATAAAAAATGAGGAGATCCGCAAAAGTACTAAGCTAACCGACATAGCCCAAAGAATTGCCAAACTTAAGTGGCAGCGGGCGGGGCGCATTGCTCGTAGAACGGATGGCTGATGGGGCTGAAAGGTTCTCGAGTGGTGACCGCGTACCGGAAGACGCACCGTAGGTAGAACCTGCGTAGCCCTGCGTTCTGTAAGCTTCTGAATAGATATCCTTAAGATATACTTTTTTTTATCAAAACGGAGGAAGAAAAAGCGGCTCCTTTAATCTGCCCTCCAGGATTACCTTATCTCATAGTAAGATAACGACTGCCCAGAGTGATTTATATTTAGATTATTATTTCGTGTGGTGTCCGGATTAAGAATGTAGCCGAACTCCATCTCCTCCCATGGATGTCGTGAAAGGCGACTGAGGAGTGTGGGAGTAGCAGTGTCCATTCTGTAAAATAGAAGCCATACTGTGCATACCAACCCGCATGCCAAGCGTAGTGAGTCCTGGAAATTTCCCCCCAAAATGACGATACAATTGGAAATATATGGGGAAGGCCTTGTTTGCAGTGGATTAAAGATAAAGATAAAAGATAAAAAAATATTCATGTAAAACCATTTATAGGCACTTATGAATAGTCAAGACTTTAGTTGCCGCGTTCCAAGTTGTAGATTTTCTATGGAGAAGAACTGACAAGAAACTCCATATTCATATTACACCATTAGAATAACCAAGAGGATAAATGTGTGAAAACATGGTAGTGAAATGGGTGGTTTTATCGCTTATAGCCCATTTACATCGTTTTTTAATGCACAAGGAAAAGATGGTTATTTTCAATGCAATTATTATTTTTTGATAAATTATCATGAATTTGATTTAATTACGAACTTTGCACCTCAGCTTGATAACTGATTTTCTAGAAAAAGTTTTGTTTTAATGTTCCTGTTTCTCATTTTAACATAATCTTTATTTCTACAGAGGGTCTGGCAAAGATAATGAATTAATTATATTATTAACACGCATGTATCAATGAATCTATGTAACGGATTTTTTTAACTCGATTTTCTTCCGACACACTTATCAAGTACCGATGACAATGCAATAATTTTAATAGTTTGTCCCATTATCCTTACCAGCATCCTCAGGATTTGCGATTTTTTCATCTCTGAAAGAAAAAAAAGAAGATAAATTCATCGACATATACAAACTTGCATAAAAAATAATACCTCCATAAGATGTAGATTCCATTTTCCGCGGCAAGAGTGTGATGAGACTCGAATACTGTCTCATTCTTCAGATGATTTTATCCGTAATGGAGGGAGAATTTGTTTACTTAAACGTCGAAAGGAAGACGCTTGAGTAAATAATTACCACCCGGAGTTATTGAGACTATGGACAGGCAACATGGAAATTCAGCCATGCGCAAAACAAAAAAAACGTGTTTTTGTGGTTAGCCGCACAAATAAATAGAAAAAAAAGTTAAAAAAAAACTAAAAAACACGCCTTTGTAGATAACCGAACTAAAAAGTAGAAAATATTTTTCAATTAGTTTAAAATAACAATAGAGAGATTAACAAAAAAATGTGAAAAAGACCCCACGTGTTTTCACATTTTTTATTAAATTTTGTACTACTGTAAATCCGTAAGATTTTGCTGAACATAAATTGTGTTTTTTTGGTAGGTATTGACCCAAGCTCTCACCCCCTGCAGTATGTCGTGCTATTTACTGGACAGCCTGTATATCACAAATGTGCCTGAACTAGGTAATTCTGTGTTTCAGGCGAGAAGAGCTAACAAATAGTATGAAACAATCACATAGTTATTATAATATTATAGGTACAAAGTACAAAATAATCAATATTAAAATTAATGATACACAGTATAATACTTGCAAAAAGAAAAATGCAGATCACAAACTCAAACTATAATTGGACATGCCAAAACGAAAATTTATATTATGAAATTTATTTAAGTATCTATAAAATTTTGTACTACTGTAAATCCGTAAGATTTTGCTGAACATAAATATACACATTAAAACTAATTACATATACACTATTTATGATTAAACTAACGATTACAAACAAATATATATATACAATATAACTAATATAATTAAAATAATTAAAATAATTATTATAATTATATTAGTATAATTAAATTAGTATAATTAAGCACAGTATAATTAAAACATAAGTAAAAATCGTAGTTTTTTAACTAATGAATATAAATAAAATATTACATTGTTTATTTTAACACAATTAATAATTTATCTGTATAATCGTATAACATACTTTGGATGGATGATAAAGGTGCCCTTAAGAATTTTATTACAATTACTGTATTGATCAAAGTATGCCTATAAGCAACCAGGGGATGCTGCTGCCCATCTTATTGATATCAACCCTCAGTTGCTGTGTGAGTGGTTGTCTATTGTTTGTCGGGAACAGATCGTTATGAACAACGTTTTTTTTTAACATTGCCCCACTTTATGATTTCTCCTGTGTCGTGGGTGCGTTTTACAGACATAAATTCCACACACAATACACCCAGACCCGGAACAACTACCTGCAGATCATACAAACATTTATTCCGCGCGGGAATCGAACCCGTGACCCGGGGCGCAGCAGCTGACTGTGTCTGCCACTCCACCAACAGTCCCGAAAAAAAAAAACAATTTTACTTCAGTCATTACTCCGCACTTAATGTCAGTTCAATTTAATGATCACCCACACAGAAATGTTATGTTTACGTTGAAGGGCTTTAATCATTGGTTGGCTAGAGCTCGTATTTGAGCTGGCTGGACCGGGGCAGTACTTCACCACCGCGCCGTCACGGATTACCATCGTGAACTAGCAACATTGTCGGAAACAAAGTGTAACTCGGTTTCGTACGGTGAAGAATACTGGAGGCCCAACCCCCGAAAATTTGGCAGATATATGACATGGGGGCCTTTAAATAATAAGTGTGCCTTTAAAGGCAATTTCTCTGTGGTGATCGCTTCGGCGAACAAAATGCTCGTTTGTTCTCCAATTTGGTTTTTCATACTAGAATGTCTCCTGTGTCGTGGGTGCGTTCACAGACACAAATTCCACACACAATACACCCAGACCAGGAACAACTTACCTGCAGACCGTACAAATATTCGTTCCATGAGAGAATCGAATCTGCGACCCGCGGGCTGATTAGCTAAAAACAGCAACAGCAGACGCGATAGCAGCTATCGCGCAGCCAAGGACCCACCGGTGGCAAAGCGTCAAAAAATTGGTATTACGTAAGGTATCGCCCGCCGGTCGCTACTGTGGAAGATGCATAGTTACTAGCGCCAGTAGCTGCCAGTGGAACTAAAACGAATGAACGTTTTTAGTTCATTGATTGTCCGACAGAGGCGCGTCAGAGATCTTCGCCTGTTTAGTCGCTATCGGCAAATAGGTAATACCAAATTGACGCTTGACAGCGGCGTTGGAGCAATTTACGCCTGTTGCAAAGCATCTGCGACTTAGGTAATCAGCCCGCCGGCGTGCAACAGCCGCCTGACAGCGGCAACTATCAGTAACTGCACCAACAGTCCCGTAAAAAAAAAAACTTCAGTCATTACTCCGCACAGCATTGTAATGATTGAGCTATGATGAAACTATTCATTCTACTAAGAAACGACGTATCTCGCATGGATTTACAAAAGTCAAGGCCACTACGACTGAACACTGGCATTGTCGCAATATCACCCATTGATCAAACACCGACAGCCGGTAGACGATTGGCAGAGTGTCAAGATGTCACAGGGTTTTGTTAATGAGTGGAGACCAGAAGTCGAGATGTAGGGCAACGTTATTTAGAAAACTCGTGAAAAAGCTAGATGTCAAAGTCCAACGTCTGAGACATTGGCAAAGGCATTGAAAGTTTGTGCATTTTCGGACCAATGTCCCAAACTCGTTTATATCACGACACTTCTAGATTTTCAAATATTTTACAGAACTATTTACCATTTGTTATTCACGCACTATTAAGTAACGGATTATTCCAGTTTGTTCACGTGGGTCAACAAAGTGGAATATATGTCTCTTTTGATCACCTCGGAATTAAATCACCGAGGTGATATGGCCCAGGTGAACGAAGTGGAATTAATTTGTGGCCTTTATTCACCTTGGAAGAAAAACACCAAGGTCTATAGTGGCGACAGCCATTTTTTTTAATAATGTGAAATATTATGTAACTAGGTATGTTATTCATCATTTCATAACATATATTTTCCAGACACGTGGTCGCAATTCGAGAACCTTTCTGCCCCAACGGCCGTCAAGTTCTACGAGCTACGTGCCTCGCCCGTAGCCAGTTCAGCTTACTAATTCTTAAGCTATGGCGACAACTTTAATATTTCTACAGCTCTCCTCATGTCTGATTCGATCTCGTAGAGAAATTCCAAGCATAGCTAGCTGAATGACCTTGACCTATGAGCTATAAAACTAAAATAATTATTAGAGAATCGGATAGGGAATCTATTTACGATTCTAAAACAATAACCATTTTATATAGGTTCCATAGTAAAATATTGAGAAGGTTATTGAATTGAAGGTTAAGCGCACGGCCATAACTGTGCTCGTGCAGCCGCGCGCAGCCGCCAGCAGTGGACGGTAGTTGCATTTCGGCCGCGCGGCACTTTAGGGGCGCGGCCCAACAAGATGAACAGATGACCTGATAAAGGTAACTGAGACTAGTTTTTTTTTTTTTTTTATGTTGGGCTTCTCGCATACATTTCTGGGAAATGTGGTTGCTTAACCGGTCATTTTCTGGCGAAGCCAAAAGAGGCCTCCAGCCAGGCTTAAATTTAGTATTAAAAACTAAGCAACTTTCGCTAAGGGCGCCCCCTGCGGGACACGGACCTCGGCTTAGGGCGTTGCTGGGGATAACAAGCTATTGTTTTGGGGACAGCTGGATCGGTATTATTTAAATTGTATTAAGGGACATTTAAAGCTACAGGCTTGGCACGGGCCGGTGCGAGCAAGAGACGGGAGAGTAGACTCGTTAGATGCGGGCGGCTTTTTAAATCCGGTCGCTGTGGTAATCTATGGGAGAGGTCTTTGTTCAGCAGTAAACGTTCTTTTGCTAATATGATGATGATGGTGATGAAGTATATTGTCTCTGCATTGATTTACCTCTAATATCCTTCAAGGCTTACATGCTAAACAGCCTTAAATAGTCGAACTATCGTTCCTCCACTTTTTCCCATACCGCCTATATTTTTTTGTTAATGGATTTTGTGTTCTTTTATTTATTCTTGTAAGAACATGCATATCTTTTACATTATTTTTATCACTGTTTTTGTTATAGTATCATATTTAGGTAATAGTAAATTAAACCACGCCCTGAAAAACGCAGCTTCGGACAGGCTCCAACGAAATGGACAGACGACCTGGTGAAGGTCGCTGTGAGTCGTTGGATGAGGGCGGTATGTATCCGGTCGTTGCGGAAATCTATGAAGGCCTTTAAAAACCACTTGTCGGGTTTACGATTCGATATTTCGTGAAGTTACCGGATTACGAATATTGCACCACTCCATGTCCTGCTGTGGATGTCGTAAAACGCAACTAAGAAACTCTAAACCAGAGGGATGGCCGTAGCGTCCCGCCTGAGGAACAGCAGCCAATCTGAGAACTGGCTAATGCCTCCCCAACAAACGACACAATTGAGGAAACTTATGTGGGGACGTCTTCAATGGAGGTTAATGGACGTCCTTTGGCTGATGATGAGGAGAAATAGAGAATTCAGACTGCGAGATGTCCTCGCTACCTCTAAGTCTAACCGTACTTCATGCGCCTACTTGTAAATTGTGCCACAATCCTAACTAACAATCGAGTTTGATTCGCGTACCGACAGGGGTAGGTTCACATTCCGACCAGTCACCGTGAAGTGTGACGTCACGCTACAGTTCAACTATGACGCGTACCCTACATACACGCATTTTCCTAGAAATCCGAACCTTTTCACATTTCCATAACTAATTCGCGCCGTTTCGTAGGAATTTTTGTTAGCTGGAATGCTCGTGCAACTTTATTGCTTTGTCTTAATCTAAACTAGGAAAATGTTGACGTTCTGTGAGCCAATTAACAGTTACTTAGAAAAGAATAATTAATATATTCATATGTTAGTGTTAAGACACAAATAAACCCTTTACAACTAATGTTTATGTAAACGTTTACAATACTATTTACCTCAAGGAAGTGATATGATTGATTATTCGACTTTCATGATCTTTTTCCGTATCCTGACTGTCTTTAATTGCTTCAATGTAATAAATCTGTTGTTTATTCCTTCTGCATCACAATTATCTGCAAGGGGAAGCACAGGCGTCACCTATGCATCAGTATCAGCCAGATCGTCGAGCGGGTGTAAGGAACCCGAAAAGTTTGTAGATATGTTATCAAGCGCGGCGCCGCTTTATGTCGAACGCGTGCGCACGTAAAGATTACGAATTAGATCATAGATCGTATCTTAAATAACAATAACGTAAAGCAATTAAACACGACAGAAATATGCGATAACCTGTCCGCACATTGATTTCAACACCGCCGCTCAGGGATTTCCCACGACATTTTTGGTATTAATCCGATCAAATCTTTCTTGGTATTTAAAGCTACCTAAGTAATTGGGAAATAAAATGATAAAATTAGTTATAACATTACATTACAATGTTTTTTTTTTTTTTTTTTTTTTTTTTTTTTTTTTGTTGGGCTTCTCGCATACATTTCTGGGAAATGTGGTTGCTTAACCGGTCATTTGCTGGCGAAGCCAAAAGAGGCCTCCAGCCAGGCTTAAATTAATTATTAAAAACTAAGCAACTTTCGCTAAGGGCGCCCCCTGCGGGACACGGACCTCGGCTTAGGGCGTTGCTGGGGATATCAAGCTATTGTTTTGGGGACAGCTGGATCGGTATTATTTAAATTGTAATAAGGGACATTTAAAGCTACAGGCTCGGCACGGGCCGGCGCGAGCAAGAGACGGGAGGGAGAAGTGCTAACTTGAACGGGAAGGTGACGCGGCGATAGGCCTCCGCGACGTCGGTGAGGCGGGCATCCTCGGCGGCGAGGGCGGTACAACGGTCGGGTGTTCAGTGAACGAGACAACGCGAGTCTCTTCATGTGATCTAACGTGATTTTATCGTCTGGATCGACCAGAACGTGCCTCGGGCGGCGTACTCTACTGATACGGGAGGGTTCGTAGTCGGCGGCTGATACCACAAGGGGATTTGGGTGGGACAGGGCAGAATCGAGATAGCGTTTGGACGCTTGTTTCATAAATTGCCTGATGGTCGGCAAGTTAAGGTCGAAATGGAGTTGGTCGTTTCGCATGTACAGAGGCGCTCCGGTGGCCTTGCGCATGAAACGGGTTTGGAGGGTTTCTAATCTACGGAGTGGGTATGATTCGGCGTGTGCGAACACTGGGCTGGCATAGGTCATGATGGGTCGAATGCATGTGGTGTAAATTCTCACCTTATTTCTAAGGGATAATTTACTACGAGCGTTCAGAATATAGTGAAGGCGACCGAGCACAAAGGCAGCGCGGGCACGCACCATCTTTGTGTGGGGGATGAAGGTCAGTTTTTTGTCTAGGGTGACTCCAAGATACTTGGCGTGCGGTTCCCAAGGAACCGATTGGCCCAGCATCGAGATCTCCCTGAAGCGTGGGTGGTCGTCGCCTAATTTGCAAAATAGGACGGCTTTACTTTTGATAGGGTTAACTTCGATCCGCCATTTCCTAAACCATTTACCGTAGACGTTGGCTGTGGTTTGGAGGATCTTAGTTATACTATCGGGACTGCTACCAGAGTAGAATATGGCCGTGTCATCTGCGAACAGTGCTAATTGGGTCGTATTAGCAGGTCTTTTGGGGAGGTCACTGGTGTACAGTGTGAACAATAATGGGGCTAGCACGGATCCTTGTGGGACTCCGGCTCTAATGGGGTGGGGGGAAGAGAGAGCGCCCGTGATTCGATATCGGAAACTGCGATTTGACAAGAAGTCTCGTATGATGAGAACGAGACGGTCAGGCACTCCGAGTTGGTACAACTTATATAATAAGCCATTGTGCCAGACTTTGTCAAATGCTTTCGCAACATCGAAAAAGAGGACTCCCGTCATCAGGCCGCGTGAGAATCCGAACGTGATGTGTTCAACTAGTCGGTGGACTTGTTGTACACACGAGTGTTTGGTTCTAAAACCAAACTGTTCGTCGGGAATGAGTTTCTTGGAATCGGCATAATCCTTTAATCGGGAATAGATAATCCGCTCATAAATCTTCGCAAGAGAATTGAGAAGGCTTATGGGGCGATAGCTGGAAGGCTCGCACTTGGGCTTACCGGGTTTGGGAATACCGATAACGGTGGCCTGTTTCCACGTATGCGGAAATAGGTTATTGTTTAATGCCGCATTGAAGATGACGGCCATTAAGGCGATAAGACGTTCGGGGAAGAGTTTAATCACCTTGTTGGTGATACCGTCAGAGCCGGGGGCTTTGCGAGGGTGAATCTTTTTCACGAGATTTCTGACCTCGTCTGCCGTGACCGGAGGGAGGGGGTCGTCAGGGTCCTCGGCAGGCGGAATAGCTGCTCTACGTTCGACTTCAGCGTCAACCTTTTTGAGGTGAGCTTGGTCTACAGGTAGAGTGCTTGGGGAACATTGCGCTTCTAGACTGTCAGCTAGGCATTCGGCTTTTTCGTCGTCATCAAAGGCCGGCCTTTGGTTGGGACGGTTGAGGGGGGGGACAGCATTGGATGTTTCGGATTTGAGTTTCCGTTGCAGATGCCAGAACGCAAGGTGGGTTGGCTCTAAGTCGCCCAACATCTTATCCCAGTTAGCCTCTCGGCACTCCTTGATACGTTCCTTGACAGCACGCTGCAGGTGGCGCATAAAGAGGCGATTGGGTTCGCTGGGAAAAGATGAGTACGCTCTAAGGGCTGCGTTCTTCTCCGTCATCAGTGCACGTACATCGTCAGGGAGTTTCATGCGATGGTCTTCCATCACAGGAACTCGCCGTGAACACTCGTCCACGACGGACTGTACATGCCCGGTGAGGGAGTCGATCGCGCCTAGCGTGTCTGCGACTGACGTTATGCATTCGGGAATTCTATCTAACTGAGCGGACGAGGGGTCGTTGAGGCGTTGCCTAACTTTCCTCCAGTCCGTCGTCACAATGGTCTGAGGGGGTAGCCCTGTGTCCGTGGGGCCAAAGCGGGAGGTGAGGTGAAGGATCACAGGACGGTGATCGGAGTCTAGCTCTTGTAGTACTTCAATGGAATGCAACTTGAGGTTGACATTCATTAGAAGTGCTATGTCGAGTATATCCGGGCGATGATTAATATTGCTGGGGTAGTGAGTGGGATACATCGGGGCGATGATGTCAAAATTGAGGAGGTTACTGAGGGAGTATAATTTACTTCCTCTGTGGTTGTGGGTGAGACAGTTCCAAGACTCATGTTTGGCATTGAGATCTCCCGCCACTATGACGGAGTCGCCTAGATCGAAGAGTGCTTCGAGATCCGATTGGATTCGATCGTCTTGGGCATTGGGGGATTGGTAAGCCGACACTATAGTGATCGGTTGATGACCTGTCATGCCTATTCTGCACACAGATGCCTCTAGATTGGAAAGGGACGGGGTATCTAGGGGCATGCAATAAAGGGATCTCTTATAGTAGATAAGAGTGCCTCCTCCACGGGAGTGGGTCCTATCGTTGCGCACTATATCATAGTTTGCAATTCTAGGGTTCCTGTGAGAGGGTTTCAAAAAGGACTCTTGTATCAACATAATGTCAATAAGGTGGTCGCGGAGGAATAAGGCGATTTCGTCTTTTTGGCCATTAATGCTGTTGGCATTGAAGATGCCTATTTTAAGGGATCGGGGTTTTATTCTGCACCTGCTTTGTGAATCCATTACGGATGAACGCGGTAGGAGAGGAGGGCGGATGAAACATCAGCGAAGTCGCTGAGAACTAGCATGAGGCCGTATTGGCCCTGGTTTGCCCTAATGGCTGCGGCCATTTGGGCGACTCTGTTCGGGTCGACAGAGTTGAGAAGACCGAGGCAAACTGAGAGGTCGTCAGTTTTGAGAAGGGGTGAGGGAGGGGCGGCCCTCTGAGAGTGCACTTGTGGTGCGGGTTGGTTGTACGGCACGGGAAGGTACGGTGCCGTATGGGGGGCGGTCATCAGCGAGGGAATCGCTGACGCTTGGGTCGCCTGTTGGGTCAGTAAACTAGGCCTCAGGGCGGGGAACGCTTGCTGGTGATTCAGCGCGTTCCACGGCGATGGCCTTTGAGGGCTGAGTCGTTGGGACGTGGGAGGGGCCTGAGAGGCGTAATGGGCGGCCGCGAAGGCTTGGGTAGCCGCTTTGCGCTTTGCTGCCTTGTTGTTAGCGCGCGGTGCTTTGGGGCATCCGCGATAATTCGCGGGATGACCCGACTCACCGCAAAGCACACAACTCGGAGGCTCTGTGCAAAGCGTGCGATCTTTGGGGCGATCGCAGTCGGAGGTGCTGTGGTCACCTAGGCACTTAACGCACCTAGGTTTGGCGTAGCAGTGTCGCTGCGCGTGACCATAGAGTTGGCAGCGGTGACACTGCCCGGGAGGACCATAACGATGGGGAGGTTCGATTTTGATGCCTGAGAGGTGGCATACAGTCTTGATATTAAAAATCTTCCGATCATTATCGGCGGTCTTTTCGCATATGGCGAGGACCATATCGTAAGCTTCACCGCTGCGACCAGCGTGCATGCGATGAACTTCGAGGACGGGGATACTTTGCGACAGAAGGTCGTCTTTGATGGAGTCGGTGTCGATCTCCTTGGGGATGCCTTTAAGGACTACCCGGAGTGGGCGTTCCTCAGCGAGAGAGTACGTGTGAAAGTACACGTTCCTGTCTTGGAGGGCACGGGTCAAAGACCTGAAGTCTTGGGCAGTGGGAACTGCCACTTTGACCCCGACGGCTGTGGTGCGGGCACTTAGGTAGTTAATACCTAGCTCTATACACATTTTGGACACGTCATTCCACTTGTCCTTGGCCTGAATGTATATAGCAGGCGGTTTTTTGTCCTTTTTAGGGACCTTGGCGGGCTGGGATTGGGAGTTAGCGGGGGTAGGGGTAGGGGGAAGACTGGCCTGAGAAGAGGCCGTTGTGGGGACAGGGGCAGAGGGCGGAGCGGAGGACGAAGCCTCGTCCGTTTTCGGGGCTTTAGCGGGCGCTGCTTGAGCAGAGGACTTGGCCTTGCGGGCCCGCTTTTTACGGCTACCGCTGACGAGTTGGAACTCGTCAGAGGCCGAATCGGAGGAGGGGATTTGGGGGGGAGGGGGAGAGTCCTCGGTCTCTGACATGTCCGACACGTCCGAGAGTATGGGCATGTCGGCTTCGGGGGACGTGGAGGCGTTCGTGCTGGCGGTGGGGAGGGGGGCTTTTGCCTGAGGGGCGGATGATATGCCGGCATCTAGTTCGGGGGTTGTGCCCCTTTTTTTGGGTTCGGGATAGGGGGGCTGCACTTTTGTGCCTGGCTCTAGTGGGGAGAGAAGGTTGCCATACTTGGCAACAAAGTAGGGGTCCTTTAGGAGGATCTCCCTAATATTTTTCCACAGCGTGGCGTCGTCGGCCATTTTGTTTATAAAACAAAATGGCGGACGGGGGGACGAAAACAAAAATACGCTATAAGCGCGGAGGAACAAACGCGATTTACGCGGTCCCTAACCTCCCGGGTTGGATGGGCCCGGGGGTGTGTAACAAACCCTCCCTGCCGGGTATAGGCAGGGAGGTGTGAGTACCTGTGGTGAGCCCTAAGCTAGTACCATCCGTGGCCAGTCTTAATGGGCAAACGGGTCCCTGACAGCTCTTTTGCAAGGGGCGATAACGTATCGCCCGCAAGAGACTGTATAATCTGTAAATGTAGACTCGAACTAGGGTCGACTAGGGTAGCCCCCAAGGCCGGTGGTCCTAGTCCGCTGCCGACTAACTGCTTTGCCCTGATGGGGCTAGGCGGGTGTGCCGGGTCAACACCCCACTCGGCTTCGTTGGCACCGTAAGGTATCCGCCGAGGACCACCAAACAGTGGTTTTTCCCTGAAGGGGCACAATAACTCGATGAATTTAATCGGTCAAAGAAACAAAAATCAGTAGTCGCCTTGAAAAAGGCAACGCGTGATTTAATTGAAGTGACTGCAATCCGACGGGACGGATTGCGAACAAACACTACACGGCACACTGATCGGGGAGCGCGAGCACTGCACGACCGTCTGCGGCGAGCGTCAGACACGGAATGTACATTACAATGTTTGTAATAATAATAAGATAATATGACGGTGTTGCTCCTTGTCGCCTGTAGTAGTGGCCATTTAGAGGGCCCATCTTGTGAGTGGCGAGTCACCGTCTGCCACAGAATTTCACGATCAAAGTTGAAAGGCAGACGCCGTTGTTCCCGTATTTATTAGTTTTTTTTATTCCATGTAACACCCATTACAATAGACCTTATAATAGTAGTTTCCATCCTATACAATAGTTTTACACCTCCGGGGACAATCCGAGACTGCATTTTATAGTGTAGCCATGGAGAGTTCCCGGTTAGTGTCCCATTACATTTTAGATTAAAATTATCTAAAGGGCCTCTGCGTGTTGGACCCATGTCCCCGCGTAAGCCTATCAAAGGACCGGGTTCCCCCTTTCAGGGGATATAAACCCGTGTAATAGAGAGACAGATAATATGAAACCAACAACTTTACAACGCTGCCTAACATGAGAGTAAAAGTTAATAGAAATAATGTAGGTTACTATAGAGCGTAGGTGACAAGTAGCAACTTGTCGATACATGCAATCTCACCACTTATTACAATATACACATGTGTGCATTATATACAACCTACGAGGTATCATTGTGTCCGGTTATTACGCCTACAAATCCGTTTCCCAACAATCCAAAAAATGAAACGATTATTAAAATTGCATCATAATATAAAATATAATACTAATATTTAATTCACTACAACACAGTTGTATAATATTTTAATGTTAACAAGGCTTTTCAATCAAGTTTGTCAGTGACATTGGTCAGTGGGTGAACCCTTCAAACGGTCTGTGACCTCTGGGCTGGCGGAGGCTGCGCGCGACTACGTCACGAAATTACCGGTGCCGGCAACTTCCCACCTTAGACTCCTATTCCATATTCCATACGCGCTTTTTGCCGCAATTTTGTAGGGCTTGCTTTTCCCGCTTATTAAAATTATATTGATTGATTAAGCAAAATTCATTTTTTTTTAAACATAGCTCCACACTAGGATTTCTCCTGTGTCGTGGGTGCATTTACAGACATGAATTCCACATACAATACACCCAAACCCGGAACAATTACCTGCAGATCAAAAAATATTTGTTCCGTGCTGGAATCAAACCCACGACCCGGAGCGCAGCAGCCGACTGTATCAGCTACTGCAACAAGCGTGCCGTCAAATATAGCGGTGGGTTCAGTATAGGTTATAAGGGTTGTTAGGAAACGTCGTGCATATTATAATAAATATCATGTTTCTATAAAAATGTTTATTGTTCAACTTAATAACTAAATCTTTACAAAATATTAATTCTAATCATGTCCGTCGCTTAGCTTTTAAAGCTCGAGTACCCCCGTTCAGTAAAATTAAATAAATAACACAAATAAATTAGGAATCCTATGAGATTCTATGCCTTTGGCACAATCGAAGACTAGGTCCCTATTAAGTACACGAGGTGCCTGAAATTCAGCCATTAATACTAACAAAAGAGAGACTGCAATGCACCAACGGTGCCGTCAAATTTCAAAAATAAAATTTAAATTTAAATTTTAAAACATAATACATGGAAATATCATAGATATGCTGAGATAGCACGTGTTCTATACCATAATTGGGCCGCTAGCAAAGATCCGTTCTAAATTCTATCATCATGGCAAGTGGTTAATTAGTTTTGGGTTGTCAGTGTGATGACGTATCTTCAGCTGTGCAAACAGTGCAACGTCTGCGGTGACGCAACGAGTCGGGCCCTCCGCCGGCCTGAGGCCCACGTGGTGAGTTGAGTCAGGTTCCGCTTTATAACACCATACCGCTCCGCCATCCACCACAATCCAACAGTCCGCCGCACAAGTAGCACGTACAGTGTGACAGTGAATTAAACACGTGATTATCTACAGATAACAGTGCAAATAAATCGTGATCAATTAAAAAGTGATAATTAAGTGAAAGGTGTTAATGATGATGGCGAAAATTATTTTGTGTGCAGTGCTGTTTGTGGTGGTGGCGGGTCATAAACACCACCCCAAGTTCCCTAAAAATACTGAGGATTATATCATACCAATGCCTAGGAAAGGTGAGTGTTCATTTTAATTAATTACTTTCTTTTTGTTGACAATGATGCGACTAATATTGTAATTAACTGAAGCATTCTAATTTACAATAAAAAGTATTTCAAAGTTATTAAGGGCTAATAAAAATGTTGGTTTTTCAAGTTTCTCGTAATAATTTATATTTTTCTGGTTAACAGTCGCATGTTCTGGTGAAAATGAGCGTGAACGTGGAAACATCATAGAACAGTCCAAATGTGGTGACCCTAAAGAGGTCTTCGAATACTTGAAGGTGAAGGCGGCGCATGAGCAGGTAAACACCACTAATTAAAACTTTTCTACAAATGAGCTAGTTAATTAATAACCGTTCAGTAGAAGTACTTTAAATTAATTGTCAACTATAGCACAATTAAATTTTCCTTTGCCACCAATTTGAACTTGTCATTAGAACTCATTATCTTATGACCTTATTGCCCATATCGCGCAATTCAATAATTAACTCCAACGACAGTTACAATATTTAACAACATCGGAAAACTAAAAGATCATCCATGACCTCTTTTGGGCAAATATTTGCATCAAGATTACCAAATGCTGTGCTGTGCTGACGTCTCATATTTCATCATCAAATAAACTAGTGACAATGCTAAATGAAAAAGATATATTTGCCCGATATCAAATTACTCATCAACAAATATTAGATTATCACAATCGTGTATAGGTACATCCGCGATCACAAAACACGAAGTGATTAGCGTCGCGTGAGAAAATCCTCAGCACATGTGTATTGTACGCGAACTGACGAGATTGTGTTTCCCCAGATAAGCCCTCGCGCTGTGTGGGTCAAAAGATGCGTCGGCCTCTGCGAGTACGATAACGAAGGCACCTGTGTCGCCACCGAGACAGCCATCCGATATATACCCGTAAGTAGTTCTCATACAAAAAACATTATCTCTATACACTGCTAGTTCTGGTGCATCCTTGACCCGCTTACTATATTTGTACGAGAGTACAATGAGTTGCGCAACGACCATTGTCCTTAATCATAATAGTGACATAACTGCGAGGAAGCTACTTCCATGACTCAAGCTAATTGTCTAGATGATCGGGTTAATATAGCATCTGAAGTTCCCAATGGTTAAAATTGATGCTGATGCGCGTTTTTTTGTCACAGATTCGAATATACAACGTGAAGACCAATAAGGAGACGTGTGCGACGTATCCAATCGTGGAGCACGTGTCGTGCGGCTGCTGCTCGCTGTCGCCCGAGGAGTGCGAAGCGCCGAGGGTGTATAATCCTCGTAAGTGCTCCTGTCAATGTCCCGACATGGAGGAACGCCGAAATTGCCTCAAAAAGGTTCGTAAGATAATGGATGTCTGTCAACACTAACGTTTGGACGGCACGCGCATGCCTCGCTCAGCAAGCGTCAGCACTTTCCTTTCCCGCTCTGTTAACCGCTTTTTTTCTCAATGTTGTTTTTCCTTCATAATTCAACCTGTGTTGTCCGAGTGTAGATCTATTTGCGTGTAGATTGAGGTCAAGTCAACACTGACCTATGTTGAAGTACAAGAAAAATGTATTTGGTTTATGTCTGACGCTTGATATATGTAGACGCGTTTGGTACTGACATCCATTGTCTTTCAAACTTTTGCTTTTGATGTGCACACGATTTGTATCGCATGAGCTTTGTCACTATCATTAATTTTGTGTTACAATCAATCAGTAACCATATTAATTTGTTTTAATATTCCATTTTCAAAACTTGGTCCAATCAACAATTGTTTCGAAATTAAATTTTAGCGACAAAACAATTTTCCCTAAGCGAGGTTAGCAATGTTCCTTTTCATCTGTTACAGCGGAACCAGAATATGAGGTGGAATCGATCTAAATGCACCTGCGAGAAACGGAGGAGAGCCTAGTGTGTGAAACTTTCCACGTTCATGGAGACCTAACCTACACAACTTTGTGAAGAATATTTAGTAATATACCTGAGACAGACCAGTGTTGTGAAACTTAGAGACCTTAATATGTTACAATTATCAGAGCACGCGATTATGTGTATAGTGATGTGACAACGTCGGAACATTTCTTCTGCAGTACGGACGCGACAGTGACGTGTGAAGTCAAATCATGACTCAAAACAAATTTTGGACTCGAACGTCAGCGATCACGTGGTGTGATCACCGTGTGACAAAACTGATGAATGTCTCGTGAATACGTAAAACGTGACGAGACAAGTGTCATTTAGTCTTAATCGTTCAGAATTTAACAGTATTATACTTGTGTAAGTTATTTATTTGTTTAGTTAGTAAGACAAAATGGGGCCAAAAGGTGCTGTGAGTAGAGAATGCTAATTTATTCCATGACTTTTTGGTTTGCTATCTAATGTACTTAATATTGTAACTCAAATTGGTATTATTATGTAACTTATTTATTATTATTCCCTAAAGGGAATCCCTCAAACGGTACGGCAAATATGTTATGTCAAATATGTGGTTTGATGATGAGGGCGCTTCCAAACTTGAGTTGTCAAGCCAATTCCCATATTATAGGGCTTACTGCTAAATGTGGACGGGGAAAATATGCATGGTTTTTCAGGCATACAAACTCAATTACTCTTTTCGACCTTGGGGAAAACCTCGCAACGGTTAGTGGTCTGAAGCTCGGCTAGTACTTACTAGGCTAACGATGTCACTACTAATGAGTTTTATTTATGTTAATTTGCATTTTTTCGCAATGATTCGATCGACATCGCTGTTCAGTATTTTTGTATTATTAGTTTAATGACGAGCGTAAAACTGACTTTACGCAATTCCTAAATTGTGATAATAGTTATTCCATTTCTAATAGGTTATTTTTTAGATTATTTAAGTGTTTAATGATTAAGTAAAACTAGTATTTTTAAATTAGATATTTAAAGTATTTGCTTTCTAGTCAAGCTTAAATTTCATTAGAATTTTTCTTTTAGGATCAGCTCTCTCTTTTGTTAGTATTAATGGCTGAATTTCAGGCACCTCGTGTACTTAATAGGGACCTAGTCTTCGATTGTGCCAAAGGCATAGAATCTCATAGGATTCCTAATTTATTTGTATTATTTATTTAATTTTACTGAACGGGGGTACTCGAGCTTTAAAAGCTAAGCGACGGACATGATTAGAATTAATATTTTGTAAAGATTTAGTTATTAAGTTGAACAATAAACATTTTTATAGAAACATGATTTTTATTATAATATGCATGACATTTCCTAACAACCCTAATAACCTATACTGAACCTACCGCCATATTTCACAGCACGGTTGGTGCAGTAGCTGATACAGTCGGCTGCACTCCGGGTCGTGGGTTCTATTCCCGCACGGAACAAATATTTGTATGATCTGCAGGTTCCGGGTCTGGGTGTATTGTATGTGGAATTCATGTCTATAAACACACCCACGAGACAGGAGAAATCGCAGAATGGTGCAACGTTTTAAAAAAAAAGTACGATTGTCAAGCTAACCAACAAGATCACGACCAGGGATTAATAAAGTTATATAAAATTGTTACGAAGAAATTCTACGGTAATAAAATCGTTCATTTTATAAACCAAGTAAATAAAACTTTATAAACAAAAATTACCGATCTCAAAAAACCGACATGATATAAAAATATCAAAAACACCAAAAGAAAACTTTATTTATGTAGTCGGGTCGAGCCTATGTTTATATGAAACTAATACGAGAGTATTTATCACTTAATTAAATAAGAATTACTCAAATCGGTTCTCTAGTCTTGGAGGAAGTGAACTATTAAGACATCATGATCAAAATAAGCGCAGTCAAACTAAACCTATTTATTGAAGTTGGTTAAAAACTACTCTGAATATTCATAATTCAACTTCAATATAGTATCTAGTGTTCACGTCATAGTGTTTAGTTTTTCGCATTACATTGATTTTACACTGACTGCCCAGCAGAGTAAATTGGAACAGAATTAAAAAAATACTCCACTAGGTCTGTTCCCATTCCGTTATCCAAAATAGCGAGACAGGTTAGGATGGCCAAGGAAACTATACCGTTTCAAACGGTTTGAAACGCCAGAAGAGTATAAAGTCTGCAGCTATAGTAGTCTTTACATCAGACAGACGAAGTGAAAGAACATAATTACCGCAGCTTGGCCAAATCACTGTATTGAGCTTCATGACACGATAATTCTATCCACCAATTGAAATTATTACTCAAGAAGCGATTGAGGTTAAGAAACATCGGATGTTTTCTTATTTTTTTTATTTAATACTTTACGCACAATTTGTACAGAGGCGGACTTAATGCCATTAGGTATTTTCTACCAGTCGACCATAGGGTGAGGCAGAGACAAAATATGGCAGGTGCACTAATAGTATAACTGCAAGCAGGTAACAAAGAAAACGGCAATATATAAATATTTGGATAACGTTTTTAAAGCAATAACATATTACAAATATACATATAAATATACGTACTTACATAATAATAATATAAAAATCATCATAATTATATATACATATATATATATGAATTACATAATAGGAAATATCAACACTAAGATGATTCTGCCAAAGGATTGCACGACGGCACGGTTGGTGCAGTGGTTGATGCAGTCGACTGCTGCGCTCCGGGTCGTGGGTTCGATTCCCGCACGGAACAAATATTTGTACGATCTGTAGATAGTTGTTCCGGGTCTGGGTGTATTGTGTGTGGAATTCATGGCTGTAAACGCACCCACGACACAGGAGAAATCCTAGTGTGGGGCAATGTTAAAAAAAAATGTGGGGGTGCTTCCGTAGTTTAATTTTAAAAGAGTTCCGACTTGTGGCCATCCTGATTTCCAGTGGTAGCGCATTCCACAGAAGAATTGATTGTCATTTCAATCAGGAAGATGATTACGTTTGTTCTCGTCGTGAATTTATGTAGTAAGGAAGTGTTCGCGTATTGATTTCTATTTTTTTATTTATAAATCGTTGCCCCTCTCTTGGATTTCTCCTGTGTCGTGGGTGCTTTTACAGACACAAATTCAACACACAATATACGGGCCACCAGCCGATACCGCGAACAGTGTGTACGGTCTAGCAATATCAAGTGCGGGTAGTTGGAAATAACTCTCGCCTATCTCGACGCTTACACCCGCTACTCCAGCCCGCTCGTCACGGTCAATGCGACTTGGTCGAAACGTCGATGTCAGTTAAATGCTATTTTGATAGTGATCTGTGCGCAAATATACTCTTAAATGTTAAATAATATGTAATTAGCGACAGAAATACACATTTGCACAGCGAACTTAATCATCAATACAGTGCGGAAAAAAATATCTTTTATTTTTCTTAAATAAAACGTTGTCCCCACACTTTATTTATCTTGTCGTGAGTACAGTTTACAGCCACACATCTCACGTGCACAAACACCCAGACGCGAAACCGATATCTGTACGTCATACAGATATTTGCTCCATGCGGGGATCGAACCCGCTATACATAGCACAGAAAGCCATTTGCTTAGCCACTGCGCCAACCGCGTTTACCTTTTTTTGTCCCATTGGAAACTTCATAAACTTCCTGCGCCCCGGGGAAGGGCGAAGGGGCATGCCTGACTCCTACCGGCTAAGACCCACTGAAGCGGTCATCTTTGGCACCTAAGGGGGGTTCCAGGACCGCGTATAATCACACTAGAGTCTACCACTGGTACCAAGCCTATACACATTTCGGAGAAAGTGACTGTAAAGCGGTCACCCCTCCCCGCCCCCGGTAGGAGATTGTAGAGGATCCCGCCGAAGCCTCACTGTACGCTGTGTCATGTTGCGCACACGCACACTCAGCCTGTCGAACGCCCCACCTTCGTCGCCTTGGCAGAGAGAGTGTGTCTGATCATAGACCCATGCATCCGTCTCCGCCAGGATGTCGAAAGGCTACTAAACTAAAGGATACTGTTCGGTATCATCGTGCGATCTGTAAATTTCATTCATTGTCAAAGTTACAAAACGATAGATATTTGTTCCATGTGGGAATCGAACCCGTGGCACGTAGCGCCGAAAGCCAATCGCTTAGCCACTGCACCGACCGTGCTGACAAAAATTAGTCCAAAATAAATTTTAGACTTTTTCTAGGATAGGACGAGAGCATATGTTTTTCCATATGGATTCCATAAACAAGAGCTAGAATCTAGTTTGCTTCTCACAAGCGTGTTAAAAAGAAGTCGGATTACTTGATGATTATTAAAATCTCGGCGGTTACGCAACACCTAGCTGTCGGAATGACTCCTTGGAAAGTGATATGACATAGTCATGGAAACCGAGTTCTTATATTGTTGATAAAACGTTGCCCCACACTAGGATTTCTCCTGTTTACAGACATAAATTCCACATACAATACACCCAGACCCGGAACAATTACCTGCAGATCATACAAATATTGGTTCCGTAACGGGAATCGAACCCGCGACCCGGAGTGCAGCAGTCGACTGTATCAGCCACTGCACCAACCATGGCGTCAGTTTGGGATCAAATATAACACCGAGGTCCTTGATTGAGGTAACTCTGTTTATTGGATCGTTGTTTAAATGTTAATTATATTCTATAGGATTCCGCATTCGACCAAAACTCATGATGGATCATTTGGATGGATTAAACTTCATTTTATTGATAGCATACCATTGTTTAATAGCATCTATATCCTCTTGAAGCGCTATGCAGTCGGGCTGTGATTGTATCTCTGAATAAAGTTTTAAATCGTCAGCATACAGCAAACATTGGGCATAATTATGATATAGGCGCGTACCTAGTTACCGCCTGACAAAATACTTGTCAGAACTTCCAGTATTCAAGTGGCCAAAGCAGTGCCCCTGCAACGATTGCTTCATGTCAGTTAGTTGCTACCCGACGCCTCCGACATACTCAAGTATTTTTAGGTCTCAGATGAGGAAAAGGATCTGAAGTGTATGGAATCAGAAAGTTGTAATCCCTCGAATTCCATAAACTTCCCTCGCTTTAGATGCACATCATGCAATGTGCAGTCATGCATCTACACCAAATTCCATTCTTCATATCGGCCATTTATACGTCCACTGCTGAACAAAGGCCTCCCCCATAGATTTTCACAACTGTGTCATCATTCTGGGGGGTATTGGCAGGCGGGTTGGTGAGCGCAGTATGGCTACCGTTTCACAGAACGGAAGCTGCTGCCCATCCCTCTGGTTTAGATTCCCTTAGTCGCCTTTTACGACATCCACGGGAGGGATGGAGTGGTGCTATATTCTTAATCCGGACACCACACGAAATTCCACTCTTATTGAGTTACTATAACTAAACTTAATTAGGTAACATAATTATTAGTCGTAAAATATGACGCGTCAATTGCATAATTATGTTGCAATTTATGTGCAATGTTGAGTCGAAATGTACACTGGTCATTACTGTAGACATTTGTATATTAATCATAATCATAATCATAATATTTATTGGAACAAAAAACGAAATATACATAAATCTGTGTACGAAAATATAAAGATATAAAGAAAATATATAGTAAACAATAAGACCTATTAATGGTATTACACCACGTCTTTATAATATTATCAATTTGCACATGCATTCCCTTATCTCTATTTAATTATAAACCGTAATAATCCGAATGAACGAGTCCAAGGTCAATTATCGCATTGGGGGGTATGACCGTAAACTGCAAGCAGCGATAATGTGTATATCCCTGTAGCTTTTATTATTTTTCATATATCATGAGCACCACACCAATTACGCACAACAGTCTTACCTAAATAGTATATTTATTTATACCTCCTAAAATTATTATTGCAAAATGATGTACCAAATAACTAGTATCCCGGACAAGACATACGGTATGTTTTATATTAGGGACGAAAAGGCCTTGTGCCTTTTTGTGTTAATGTGTGTAGCCATGCACTCCTGTAGTTATTTAATGTTCTGTTTATTATTAAAACTATTAATGTTACTGTCACATCAATCTAATATACCCTCTAAGTATTTGAGGCAACACTAAACCATACCGCTGACAGTCGAGACCGAACAGTCTGCAGTAGATAGTATCAAATCCTTTATTTATATAATCAGCCCATTACTGTCCCACTGCTGGGCACGGGTCTTTTCTCAAGATGAGAAAGGTTAAGCCTTAGTCCACCACGCTCGCTCAGTGCGGGTTGGCGGACTACACACATCATGGAGAACTTTGAATCAAATTAATCCGAAAAGTCAAAGGCGCGGGCCGGACTTATTGACTTATTGAACTCAGGGGTACCTGTATGGAAGGCAAGCGTTCAATTACTAGGCTATCAATGCCGTGTGGTGCCGGCTCAGAATACCACCACCCCAGCTCCCCCCGTGGGTGTCGTAAAAGTCGACTAAGGGATTAGCCGGAGGATGGGCAGCAGCGTCCTTCGAGTACATAAACAGCTCAACTGCGATCGCCAACCCGTCTGCCAAGCATGGCGATTATGGCAAAACCCCCCAGTGAGCCCACAACATACCCATATCGGTCGTTGTGGTGTACTTTGGGGGAGGCCTGTGTCCAGCAGTGGACTTCATTCGGCCGAAATGATGAAGCCGCGCTCACACATCGACACCCGGTTGAATGTCGTACAAGTAACAGGTAGGAGTGTATTTACGTAAGATCTTATAATTAGGCTACAGCCCAAGGCGGAAGATGTTTCACAAATTATTTTAGGCTCCATACCAAAATATATATTTTGGAAGCGTTTCCAAACAAATTGCCTTCTTTTTTAACATAAACTTCAGCAATGAATATACACTTAAGCACACACATCAGCGCTTAAAACGTCCATTGCTTAACATGGGCGGCCAATTGATCACTACTATGGGCAGTCAGAGGTATTGTCATAATAACCACGCCTTGGCAGACGGGTTGGTGATTGCAGTATATTGTTATTAGCACACGGAAGGATGCTATAGCCCATCCTCTTAATATCAACTCTTAGTCGCACTTTACAGCACCCATGGATGGAGAGAGGTTCCCACCTCCTTAGAGGTAGAAGCTTAAGGTCTATCCTTTGCTAGGAACCACGCTGAACTAGTAATATTTGGAATCATTAAATTAAATGTAGGGCTTCTCGCAGTAATCCCAAGGGGGATATATCTGCTTAACCGGGCAAATTGGCGAAGCATTAAGTAGCCTTCTTCTTCTTTTTATAACTTATAGGTATAATCGTGAGTCAAGATGGCAGTCAGTTTAAAAAACCCAGGGTGGTGATATACTGTTCACGTCATCGGGATCCCCCAACAGTGTAATCATGGCTTGTGGTACCTAGAATGCGCTCGCTCCAGGATAAATGCATAACTGTTGCATAAGTATTGTAATGCTTACCTAATAACAGGAAAATGGAAATGAAACTAATAATATTCTGCTTCTTAGTCAATGACGACATAACTATTGGACTTATCAATCTAAATCAGCTATTATGTCAATATAAGTTATTATTATCTACATGTTTCTCTTTTACACGGGTTTATGTAAGGGGGAACCCGGTCTTTTGATAGGCTTACGCGGGGACATGGGTCCAACACGCAGAGGCCCTTTAGAGAATTTTAATCTATAATGTAATGGGACACTAACCGGGGACTCTCCATGGCTGCACTTTAAAATGCAGTCTCGCATTGTTCCTGGAGATATAAAACTATTGTATGAAATGGAAACTACAAGTATAAGGTCTATTGCAATGGGTGCTAAATGGATTTAATACTAAGAAAAACGGTAAAAACGGCGTCTGCCTTTCAACCTTTAAAGTGAAATTCTGTGGCAGATGGTGACTCGCCACTCACAAGATGGGCCCCCTAAATGGGCACCACTACAGGCGATAAGGAGAAACACCGGTGTGAGCGGCTAGGGGTGTAGAGAGGTGCGATGGTGATGGACTGTAACAGAATTTCTATATTGCAGCCTTAGACATTCCCCGTTATGTGTATTCCATTCACAGAAAACGAGGACAAGGAATACGAGTCACATTATGTATGTACTGATGGCATCATTAAACACACATGAGATAAATCTTCGTTCAGGGCTTGACCTCCCTTTTTCAAAATTTCCTGAAGCAAGTTTGTTTCACTTTCCATTCTTAACCGGTTTTTGTTAAATCGATGATCCACACTAGTGTTGCTCCTGTGTTGTGGGTGCGTTTACAGACATGAATTCCACATACAATACACCCAAACCCGGAACAACTACCTGCTGATCATACAAATATTTGTTCCGTGTGGGAATCGAACCCACGACCCGGAGCACATCAGCCGACTGTATCATTCACTGCACCAACCGTGCCGTCAGTGGAATGTACATGACTTTTACGAACAATCTTGTAAATTCTATATATTCAGATGCATCACATGTTTGTGCCATTGCATAGCTTAAAGCCCTATTGACGGGTAAGTCTTACAAAGATGTCAACATAACGCTGCATTGGTAATTTCTGCAACTGTTATTTCATTTTACAGAATGTCCTTTATCCATTGTTGAAGCAAATAGTACGAGTGTCGTGAATACATATTTGTAAACACAAAAATATCCACAGGTGCCTACGGTGAGCTACGCTGGAGCTACGACGTAGCCTGTAGCGCCTTATTTTAGACCGGCCGGGTAGCGGTAGTTACGCGGTGCTTTCAGTGTGTAAACGATTCGAACGTTCGAAATAAATCACACTATCTGGTTAGTTTCGGTTTTAAGTTGCGATTTTAATCGCTTTGTTTTCAAACGGAATAATGCGTAAATATCCGTTATGCTCATATTTACTTCTGAAAAATTATATACTACTAGTCAATCAATGAATCAGCTCCCTCTCCCACTTACACCAAAATAATTGGTCCTACGTTTTCCGTATTTAGTCTACCATAATAATAATACCAACAATGGAAATAATTTACTTTCAAAGTTTTTAGAAAACAAAAATGGAATGATCTAGGAACCTATTTTATACCTATTCATAATTTTATTGTTTTTCGAAGTAGTCTTCGTTCCTTTGTAAGCACCGTCGCATGTGAAGGAATCATTGACTAAAGCAGTGAGCACACGTTTCTTTAGGGATCTCTTCCACGTTTTAGTCAACCGCAGCCACGGCATTTTCTGGGTTTATAAAGCGAATTCCTTGAGAGTTACTT
This sequence comes from Diloba caeruleocephala, assembly GCA_947459985.1. NCBI lineage: Eukaryota > Metazoa > Arthropoda > Insecta > Lepidoptera > Noctuidae > Diloba > Diloba caeruleocephala. The sequence goes on from OX381609.1 coordinate 1,277,320, forward strand.
TTATTTTGGGGAATAAATACAAGTCTACAAGTGCCAGGTCGGGACTGTATGGAGAATGATAGATAAGATAAAATATTTTTATTCATTTAAACCATTAATAGCACTTATGAATCGTCATGACTTTAGTTGCCACGTTCCAAGATGTAGATTTCCTATGGAGAAGAACGGGCAAGAAACTCCATGGTTACTCTTTTAAGATCATGTTACAATATTTATGTGTACAATTTTCTCGAAAATTCGGGTTATATAAAGACAATGTTCCTACATTAAACATAGTAAAGTCTAAACCTCTTAAAAGTGTCGATATCAAATCATAAACCAGTTGAATATAAAAATTATACAATAATAAATTCAGGTGTAAATAATTAGTAATAATAATGTCATGTCAAAAAATTATAATTGAAATGTCAGAAAAGTAAATCTGAATAAATTGATGTCACAAAACATGCAGCAACAAGATGGCATGTCAATAAGTCAAAAATGAAAAATTGAATCATTTCTTATAGTGGTGTTGCGGAGCTGGACAAACACTCTGCCAAACATTCATATCTCTAAGATAATCCTCTAATGTATAATATGCTTGTTTGCATAGAGAATTTTTTACAAATATTTTAAACTTATTTTGCGGTAATTGCAGCACAGTCTCCGGTATTTTATTATAAAATTTTATACTATAACCCATAAAAGAAGTATGGACTTTAGCTAAGCGAAATTTTGGCTGTACTAGTTTAGATTTATATCTTGTGTTATAGTTATGCCGATCACATTTTTTTGTAAAAAGATGTATGTTTTTCCTAACGTACATTATGTTTTCATAAATATACTGACAAGGAACTGTCATTATGTTAATGTTTTTAAACAGTTCTCTCAAGGAATCACGACTACCAAGGTAGTAAATAGCCTTGATAGCTCTCTTCTGCAATATAAAAATTGATTCCATATCGGCAGCCCGACCCCAAAGTAAAATACCATAGGACATTATGCTATGAAAGTAGCTAAAGTAAACCAGTCTTGCAGTAGCTACATCTGTAAGGTGTCTGATTTTTCTAACAGCATAAGCAGCCGAACTCAACCGTCCTGCTAGAGATGTAATATGGGGACCCCATTGAAGTTTTTAATCAAGCGTGATTCCTAAGAAAACTGTTTGATCGACAAATTCAAGTTTCTCGTTATCCATTATGATATCGCAATCCCTACTTACTACATTTGGCAAAGTAAACTTTATGCATTTAGTTTTCTGCCCGTTTAATACTAAATTATTAACTGAGAACCATTCATGGACCTTAAGAAGAGCGTTATTTACATCGTCAAGATTTGGTAAACATCTATCAATTTAAAAAATCAAAGAAGTATCATCAGCAAATAACACCATCCTGGATGGATCCTGAATCATATAAGGCAAGTCATTAATGTACACTAGAAATAAGAAAGGACCTAGTATCGAATAAGTAATGACTCACAAATTCCACACTCCGGTGGTTTTAGCCGGTAGGAGTCCGGCATTGGAGCCCCCCCTTCGGTGCCGAAGATGACTGCTCCAGTGGTTTTAGCCGGTAGGAGTCCGGCATACCCCTTCGCCCTTCCCCGGGGCGAAGGAAGTTCATGAAGAATTTCCACTGGGCACCAATAAAAAACATCACACACACAGGCCATCATCATTTCGGCCGAATGAAGTCCACTGCTGGATACAGGCCTCCCCTAAAGTACACCACAACGACCGATATGGGTGTGTTGTGGGCTCATTGGGGGGTTTTGCCATAATCGCCATCGCTGCTATTAAATACACTTATATTTATAAAAAATCCTTCTTGCTTACCACCGAGCTCTTGACTTAAAACATCGAGTTTTATGTGACTACTAAGTTAGTAGTAAAATATATGCGGCATTTAGTTTTTTTTATGTAATGCAGTGCAGAGATTAGCTCATCAAATTAGCCCGGTGGTAAGCGTCAGCCCTGCTTACAACTAAATAATTTAAACATCGCGATGTGAAGTCCCTTGTGGTAGTATTATGTTTCTTAGAATAAGATAACCTTTATAGCCATAAAATATTGCAATATAATGATACCGCAGCAATAAATGTTTTTAAGAACGTGTATAATCGCAACCAGGTCTGTGTGATTCCCCCTACACATGAAGTATGTTAAGGAAACTATGTTGAGCAAACACTAGTTGGTTTTAATTATTAAATAAACAAACATTTTTATTAAGAATGACATGTCTAATTAAAAATTCAACGGAATTTTCGTTCGTATGTAATGGCTCATTGGTTATAGGTGCGTTCCAGTTTACCATCGGAATTTCCCTGAAGCGTTTTCTATTATTTGTGTTTCCCTGCACGCTTTGATATAGTGTCATTACGTAGGTGTGTTATTTGTGTAATATTTATAGAAATAATATAAAAGAAACTAGAAACTGAGTGACTGACATATCAATGCACAGACTACTCGTAGGCCAGTGGGGCTAGAAACTCGAAATTTTGACAAAATATACCTTTTCCTTCACCTAAGTATGGACGTTTGGATATTACACCCTTCAGATGATAAAATAAGGGTTGAAAGTTTGTATTAAACCCGTCATTTTTTAAGTTAGATCTATGAAAAATGATATTTGGATTTTTGGTTGAAAGTAAGGAAATACAACTTTCAGAGTTATTGTATAATCAACCCTTAAGAGGGTAAAACAGGGGGTGAGAGTTTGTCGGGGAAATGTTGTTTTTTTAATAATTTCACAAATCGGTTCTAATAAATGGTATTCGACTACTCAGTAAATAAAACTTTTTAACAAAAAAATACCGACTGCAAAATTCTATACGATATTAAACCCACTTGGGGCATACCTGGCCCCGCCCGACTTCATAAATAAAGTTTGTTATTTCTTTTTAGTGGGTTTAATATAGAATTTTAAGCCGGGACTTTTTTTGGAAAAATGTTTTATTTGTTTCTTTTTAGTGTAAATAAATGTAACGACTTTTGCCAATTTGGTATCCGTATCTAACACTAAAAATAATTCTAAGAATCGATACTATTAAGACATCATCTAGGTAAGCGCAGTCAATTAAACAAGTTTATTGAAGCTGGTTTCTCAACTCAACTACTCAATCAAATGTAATTAAATTTATATGGGACCAATTCGAAAACATTCTGAACCTATTCGGTGTGCATACATAAAAAAAACGCATCTAATTGAGAACCTCCTCCTTCTCGAAGTCGGTAAAAATTAGAATATATATCCTACATTTCACCGTTTTTGATGAATAAACTTTTAAGGAAGCCAAATTAGAGATGAGAGTTTGTATTTAAATCTGTCAGCTTTGAAGTTAGATCTGTGAACAAAAACATTTGGGTGTTTGATTGAAAATAAAGATGTACGTGTTTCAGGGCTTTTGGAAAATCTTTTCTCCTACATTGTCCTCACATAACCTTCATTTCAAGATCAATGTAACAAAACTATTCTGATTTAAAAAGAGTAACCATAGAGTTTCTTGACCGTTCTTCTCCATAGGAAACCTACATCTTGGAACGCTAAAGTGTGACTATTTATGTGCCTGTAAATGGTTTCATATGTATAAAAATATTATTATCATATCTTAATCTATCTAAGTGAGTTCCGCGATGACTATTATATACTATAGTCACAAGATCAAACTATTAAAGTCGCGGGAGTTCACTTGAGACAAGACTGTTTCTCTCATGGTTAATGATATGTAGTGCGCTCACCTGTTAGCCCACCTGATAACTCTGGTGCCACCTAATAATATAGTATAATAATGTGGTAGGTACCTACTTATACAGGGGGTCGCGGGCGTGCAGATTGGGGAGTCTGCGTGCTCACACCGAGTGACCCCCGGGAAGACAGTGACGCGCACGTGGTCACGTGCCGCTGTGTGCGTAATACAGCGCATGGCGTGGCTTGGGGGGATCCTTTACAATACTCCCGAAGAAGTGCCTGGGGGGCGAACTTTTTACAGTCGCCTTCCCTCCACTAGAGGAGCTGACCGCTTTACAGTCATCCCCTCCGTAATGTGCCTAAAGGCGTGGCACTAATGGATGGACGGCTCTATCCATTAGTGCGGTGACGGCGGCTATCATCGCCACGCTTGGCAGACGGGTTGGCGATCGCAGTTGAGCTGTTAATGTACTCGAAGGACGCTGCTGCCCATCCTCCGGCTAATCCCTTAGTCGACTTTTAAGACAGCCACGGGACGAGATGGGGTGATGGCTTTCTGAGCCGGCACCACGCGACACCATATTTTATGAATCCACTTAATTTATATTTGCACTTGTTAAGATATGCTAAAAAAACTAGACAAATTACGTAGGTAGGTATCGTTTTCTAATGGCGTCAAAAAAACTAAGGTATACGAGTACATTATTCAGTTACGTTTTTGCTCGTTGAAACTAACCGGCGGAAGTGCATTCGGTAAACCCGTTGATTGGCCTTGTTCGGTTTTTGTGGGCAGCACGTGACCCGGGGAAGAGTGAGTGACGGCACGGTTGGTGCAGTGGCTGATACAGTCGGCTGCTGCGCTCCGGGTCGTGGGTTCGATTCCCACACGGAACAAATATTTGTATGATCTGCAGGTAGTTGTTCCGGGTCTGGGTGTATTGTATGTGGAATTCATGTCTGTAAACGCACCCACGACACAGGAGAAATCCTAGTGTGGGGCAACGTTTTTTTAAAAAAAAAAAAAAAAAAAAAAAAAAAAAAAAAAAAAAAAAAAAAAAAAGTGATTATGCGATCCGAGTCATGGTGTACTTATGGCTCAGTTTTGATGGGTAAATTGCTGATCTAATGCTTACTTAAATTAGATCCGCATAGCAATAGGTGGTTTCGTTTTTATAGTGGCGTGCCTTCATTTATTCGTCGCGTGGTGCTCGGGTATATTGATTACAAGCCCTCATAGCCGATCGAACGATCTGCGAGGTTAAGCAATGCCTGGCGTGGTCAGTCTATAGATGGGTGACGTGAGTATTTGAACTGAGCGTCTAGTGAGCGTGTGGTGTGTGGTGATTAAGAATGTAGCACCACTCCATCTCGTCCCGTGGATGTCGTAAAAGGCGACTAAGGGACTCTAAACCAACGGGATGGGCAGGAGCGTCTCTTCTGTGCGCACCAACCCGTCTACTAAGCGTGGTGAGGATTGGCAAAGCACCCCTAAAGTGATGACAAACTTGTGGAATTCTCGTGGAGGCCTTTGTTCAGCAGTGGACGTCCTATGGCTGATATGATGAGCATCTCCGTGCTTCGGAGGGCATGTAAAATCGTCAATCCTGGCTGTTGTCATTAGACAGCAGCCGTTAAGCCAAGTCGGAGGCCTTGGGGTGGATGGAGAGCGTCGAACGATCTCCGGTAACCACAAGAAGCAGCCAGCGGGAGACGAATTAAGGGCACTCCGTCGCCCAAACAGAAACAGGCCTAAGACGGCGGCGCTAGTGGTCTGCGCGCGCCTCTCTGAAGATATGTGAGGCCAGACAGGTCGCACAGAGGCGGGGCCCGTCAAACAGTGCCGGCCTAATACCTGCCGAGGGTACGGTCTAATGGTGGCAAAGCGAACACCGAGCCCCCAGCGAGAGGTAAGTGGAAGAAAGAAAGAAAATAAATTTATTTGACACAGACAATGCGGTTCACATAAACTGATAAATTTACAATAAAAACACAAAGAAGGACGGGAAGGACACCGTGGCGTTTAAGCCGGTAAAAGTCCGACATGCCCCTCCACCCTTCCATAAGCGGAGCAAATCCATGAGGCCCACGAAAGCCCACGAAATAAAGGCCTTTGGCTGGCTTGAACAACTCTGACACAAGGTGGCTACTATCCACACGAAAAGAAAGAAGAACCATGGTACTTCGGCAAGGTGACTAATGAAAAGTTGACTTACTTTATTGTGACTCTCATTCATGCAAAAGTAGTAGTGATACTGATACGCATGTTCTATTTTAACACAGCAAATATTTGCTGTGGCTTATTTTTGCTAGGTTTTATGTATTAAAATGCGTCACCCCAAAATCTGACTTGAGTTACATTTTTTATTATGTACTTGCGTGCTTTTTATTATGTATATACTACTTATCGAGGCGCAGACGTAATGATGATATTCTTGAACAGTAGGCTTTCTCTACACAAACAAGCCTACGGAAAATATGTCATAGTTTAAGTCAGGTCTAACTTCATGGTTTAAGTATAGGCAGTATTTCAAAGAATCCGTAATGTTGATGAAAAATTGTTCAATCGAATCGAATATAAATAGTTTAATTATTCTTTTTATTTCGTGATGAACATGTATCTTAAACATAATTTGATTTTTTCTCTCTCCTTACGGGTTTATATCCCCTGTGAGGGGGAAAGACCGGGTGGTCTTTTGATAGGCTTACGCGGGGACATGGGTCCTTTAGAGAATTTTGATCGAACAGGACAATAACCGGAGACTCTCCCTGGTTGCACTATAAAAATGCAGTCTGGTATTGTCCCCGGAGGTGTAAAACTATTGTATGAGATGGAACCGACAATTATAAGGTCTATTACAACGGGTGCTAAATGGATTAAATACTTCTAAATCAGCAAAAAACAGCGTCTGCCTTTCAACATTTATAGTGAAGTTCTATAGCAGACGGTGACTCGTTACTCAAAAGATGGGCCACCTAAATGGCCACCACTACAGGTGACAGGGAGCAACACCGATGTGAGCGACTCGGGGTGTCGAGACTTCCGGCACCGGTTTCACCATCGCGCGTCTCGAAGACTCGGAGCGGGTTTCCCTGTTATTACGCCATTAGACACTTTCACTCCCAAACATATAGCACTGGCGGCCCCTCTCTCATCGGCCAATTAAGGCAAGCCAGAGTTGAAAATCCTGCGGGCGAGATTCAGCGGTGGGAAGAAATCAAGCAGCTGCTTTAATCTGCCCTCCAGGATTACCTTATCCCATGGTGAGACAACGAATGCCCAATAACTTTTATTTTACTATTAGTTACACCTATTTATGTATTGATTTATACACATATACATATATATTGTATGTTTTATGCTCTCTTACTAACCTTGATATCTGTGACATCGTCATATGGGCCTATCAGAATATGAGCGCTGCAGCATATTGCTTGCTGTAGCACTAGCTAAGATAGGTACCAACTTTGGCATGATGTATTCACAGTTATTATTTATATATTTATATATATTATGTATTTATTTTCTTGTATTTAAAATGTGCAACGTGTGGGTGAATGAGGATTCAAAATAAACCAATTTTCTTTCTTTCATATTAAGGTAAAGTGAAAGTGTTGTGTCCGGATTGTTCCGTGTGGTATCCGGATAAAGAATACAGCAGCACTTCCTCTCCTCCTGTGGATGTCGTAAAAGGTGACTAAGGGACTCTGAACCAGAGGGATGGGCAGCAGAGTCACTTGTGTGAAATAGCCATTCTGCGCTCACCAACCCGCCCGCCACGCGTTGTAATTACTGCAAAATTCTCCCAAAAAATGATGACACAACTGTGGAAATCATAATGGATGCCTTTCTTCAGCAGTGGTAGTTCTTTAGCTGATATGATGAGCGTCTCCGTGTTTCGGAGGGCATGTAAAATCGTCAATCCTGGTTGTTGTCATTAGACAGCAGCCGTTAAGCCAAGTCGGAGGCCTTGGGGCGGGTGGAGGGTGCCGAACGATCTCCGGCAACCATAAGGAGCAGCCAGCGGGAGACGAATTAAGGACAGTCCGTCGCCCAAACAGAAACAGGCCTAAGACGGCGGCGCTAGTGGTCTGCGCGCGCGATGATGATTATGGTCAGAGGCGAACGGTTCTGGAAACTGAACCTAATCCTGGCTACAATTAAGAAAAGGTTTAGCTAAATAACAGAACAAAATCATTCTACACCATTTGAGAGACACACGATAACTTCGCAAACTCTCAATCGCCGTTTCTTACTCACGATACATCTATCGGTCACTAACAGTTACTATCACTTACCGACAGGCGCACGTCTACTCGCTGTGATAAGCTCTCAGTTCTATACACAGACTTGACATCTGACTGACGAGAACATTTGGGACTAGAGAACACGGTGTTTTCTTACACGAATCACTTCTGTCTCAAACTAAAAGCGTACGTACGGCTAATCTTCAGACATCAAGTGAGTCTGTTTCGTTTTGACAAGCATCGCGATTGTATGACGCGAAGGCCGGTGTACAGACGCTGTTGGCGATGTTGAGTCCTAAGAAAATTGATTGCAAACATTTCGGACGTAATTCTGAATTACTAGATACTGAGAAATAAGCAGTGATAGCCTAGTGGTTGAACGCTTGCCTTTCATACAGTCTGAGTTCGATCCCGGCCCGCGCCTCTGTCTTTTCCGATTCTTGTGTGCATCAGATTTTGAAATCGTACTATACGAGACCATTTTGACTCTAGGGTATGTGGATAAACTCCCCGCCGATGGTGACGGATGTGACGCCGCGGGAGGTGCGATGACAGAAAGTAGCCGTTGGCAGCATATCGAACAATTCCTCAGAATGTCCGTTGTATAAGCGGTAGAACACACACAGGGAGGCAAAGTCTAATCAGGGGTTCTAGATCGTTTGTGAGCTTGGGATCGTCAACAATCCTAGTCAAAGGGTCCAAGTTTAAGAATTACTATAGCAGCTGAAAGGATTAGTAAACTGAAGTGACAATTGGAGGGGCACATTTCTCTTGGGACGACCTCCAACGAGGTGTACAGGCGACCTGGTGAGGGTTGAAAGGCTCCTCTATAGATTTCCACAACGATTTCCAGCCGATTCCAGCGGTTACATGCCACCCGCATCCAACGACTCACAGCGACCTTCACCAGGTAATCTGGCCACCTCGATGCAGGCAGACTCGCCACTCGAATCTTTTTGCCCCAACGGGCTATGGCGGTAACAGTTGTTTTTTTTTTAACAAAGATATTGTTATATTCCCTCAATCACATAAAATGTCAATATCGATCCCTTGGCAAGCGGATAATGTAATTTTGATCCTTTGAGATGATAGGGCCTGTTGGGTAAAATAATGGTTTAGTCGTTATTCTGACTCAAGTAGGTAAAAGGAATAACTTTAAAGTTTTGATGCTCAATTGAAAAACATTTGATCTAGAAATATACGCATTTAACCCATTTATGAATTAATGATAATTCATTTATTTTCCAAGAAACAGAATTACAAAATAATAAGTTATCCAATGGTCTCACACTAGGCAAGCCTGTCCTGTGGGTGCCAGTTTTATATGCAAGAACATCTTCAGATGGTACAACGTACTAACTATTGGGGTCACCCAATAGTTATCCAAATGCTTATATAATTAATATTCGGCCTAAATATTAATTCGATAAACATTTGACTATAGCCAATTTAGGAGTTAACTCCTTTAGAATGACGCCCAAACTGCAGCAAAATATTGTTTAAACAAATCTACGTAAGTTTCCACCATCTCTATTTAAGTATCTATCTGCATATTTATTTAAAGATGATGAATGAGAATGCAGAGAACATTTGATAAGTCTCCTTTGATAAGGACATGACCATAGCGGGTAACGAACGCTTAAAATCTCATACGTACTGCTCCCACGTCACTTTCTCGTGACTGTGGGAGCAGTAATGATTCAATGTTTATGTTGCCCTTGTTCATAATACCGGCTTTATTATGGTATTTAAACGTTGAATGTGGGTACACATTCCTATCCCGTTACTGTTCTTCATTATTATCTTGGATATGTGACGTAAAACCATGACGTAGATAGATTGTTAGATGTTTAGCTGTGTTTTCACTGGGTCACTCAACAGTGTCCAGCGACAACTCGGATCAGAGCCAACAGCGCGATTAGCTCGAGTTCTCGACGAGCGTCTTCTGCATTGTTCCTTTTTACATATAGGCAAAATCTCATCCTCTTTGATTTCCCCTGTTTTATAGTTATAGTGAACAACAACTGCGGGGATCGAACCCGCGAAAACACAAATCACAGCGTAGAAAGCCTTTTATTTTATTTTATTGGTGGCCAGTGGAAATACTTCATGAACTTCCTTTGCCCCGGGGAAGGGCGAAGGGGCATGCCGGACTCCTACCGCTAAAACCACTGGAGCGGTTGTCCTTGGCACCCAAGGGAGGCTTGACTAGAACCCTAAACCCCAGTTTCTACAAATCAAAAAAAATGATCAGAAATGTTTTAACAATAACTAAAATCTTTTTAAATAAAGTTTTTTTGTTATTTATTTTTTATGAACGCCGTGCAAAAAATAACTTTTACTTCCTCCACCTAGTGGAAAGGGGCAGAGATAGCATCCTACCGACAAACTACTGGATCTTCGGCACTGAAGGTGCTCCAGGTCTTCGATACAATCACACTAGAGCCATTGGTGCCACGCCTGTAGGCACATATCGGAAGGAATGCCTGTAAAGCGGTTACGCCCTCTAGTGGTGGGAAAGCGACTGTAAAAGGGCCGAGCTCTGAGTTTTTAGCTTCGGTTTTACTTTTCCGTCATTGAAATATAACGAAATACCCTTCATTGTTCTATTTAACATGTTAAACCTTCTGTGTGTACCTAATCTCTCTTTTTTTTTTTTTTTATGAACTTTACCCCACACTAGGATTTCTCCTGTGTCGTGGGTGAGTTCACAGATATGAATTCCACATACAATACACCCAGACCCGGAACAACTACCTGCAGATCATACAAATATTTGTTCCGTGCGGGAATCGAACCCACGACCCGGAGCGCAGCAGCCGACTGTATCAGCCACTGCACCAACCGTGCCGTCGAGTAGTTATTATAATACTTAACTAAACTTCTAAATATTTATGGGGTACAAGGTGTGGCGTTCCTCCATAGAAAAGGCGGATGGTGTGCCTGGCGGGCCGAAGCCGAATCTCTAAATAGTATAAAACAAACTCGCGATCTGCTTCTGTCTGTTTCTCCGCTGCATTCTTCTAAACCACCCAACGGATTTCGATACGGTTTTCACTAATAACAAGAACGATAAACGAGGAAGGTATGTGTGTGTGTGTGTATAATTTGTAAACATTTTGTACAAAATGGCTGAACTATGACGGTGTTTTATCAAAAAAACTGTTGGCCAAATATTAATAGATACATCAAAACAATGCAATAATAGTATGTTTCTGTCTCCTGAGATACACTCACAATAACTAATACGCTGTCGAATGCCAGAGATATAGACTGCTATCATAGTGAAATGCAGCGTCTGCTGTTGATTGTTGATGGTCAGAAACTTGTCAGTCATTTAAATGACAGTAAAATGGTCCCCTACTATATATTTTGTGCGTGGTAGTTGGCCAACGATATCGCGTAGTCCAAAAGATATCTCAGGAAGCTAACACTCAGGTTTCTGTAAATCGTAGGCGAATTTTATTAAGATGTACCACGAATTTTGTTATAATACCGTGCCGTGACACGCCGTCAAATCGTGAACAAGGTTCTGGTGGCTAAAAACTCTTTTCAGGGTTACATAGAGTGGATGCTTAGCAAGCGAAACCAAAAATGCATTGGTGTAACCCAAGAATGGCAAGAGTTTCTCGGAGGAACCTGCATAAATCTATACACGTTTGTAACCACTGAATCAGCTTTTGGAAATTGGTGTGCGGATTATTAACACATTAGCAAAGGCGCAATGTAAAGAAGGGAAATCCACTGATATCGACCAGAGATACCGAACATTGAATGCGAGAATAGATACTGACAACTCGTGGCACGAGTTCACACATGCTGAGCACGGATTTATTGGTAATTAACACGGCTGTGCAAAAGCGAGGAATGCCCAAAAAAGGCTAAGCGGTCGCACGCGGGCGGCGCGGCGGCGCGGGTCAATGCGTTAACCGCGGCGTACGTGAAGCTATTTTTGTATTGCAGCTTCGGAATTAGTTCAATCCACCGTTATAGCTCCTATGAGTGTAAACACTAGGCTTTAATTAGGAACAGTTGAACGGTTACGCATGCGCGTGGGCCAGCGTGGCAGATTGATGCGCGGCGTTTGTTTTTGTATTGCGCGGGAAATCGGACATGTTTGTTTTGCAACCTTCGATTTAGTGAAAATTCACTACGGTCGTTGATAGACATACATATTATTTCGGACAATTAAACTTATTGGGAACCACTATTTTTATTCAAAAGTATTGGGAATTGCACTTGGCTTATTTTAACTTGTCCGATAATTTTTATTCGTAGACGGAAATAGCTGGTAAAGTTTAGAGAAATGAGGATAATCGGTTTCTATTATTATTGTTTGGATTTCTTTTTATATGTAAAATAAATATATAGCAAGTTTATTTTCACTAAGTAGGTAACTAATGCCGCTGTACAGTGGAAACTTTTGAATGAAATCGATACGATTAGCCTCATTCTTAAACTCTGTTACAACTAAATCTTCTAAACATTAACATATTGCATTCATTACTATGTGGATTCTTAAAATAAATTCGCGATCCAAGCAGACACACCGGAGCCTCTCGATGTTTATGAATAAAAAGCGGTTTATGAGTTGTATATAGTAAAATAATAATATGGCCTAACATTGTGTTTAATAGACATTCCCAGCGTCCTGACAATGTCTATGGTCTGTAGTCACAAGAGTGATGACGGAGGTCCGACTCGCAAGCCGAGTAGAGCTGCTACGGTTTTTCTGTTCAGGAATTCTGTGTGTAGTCCAATAGTAGGAATTTTGTTCGACATAATTATAGCGGTAGGCTCACCTCTATCTCATTATGTCATCACTGGTATGATGAACTGCGGGTGATCCAAAGCACACCCGTGCTTACTTGCCTTCGAAGACTACGAACGTACGGATTCTTCGGAGATTCATTATCGCGATATCAGCCCGATAGCCCTTTAATTAAAAAAGCCTACTATACTGTTGAGCAATTTAAATCTGACAACTTTTCTAGACCTTAAATTTTAATCTCCAACATTTGAATTAAAATACAACCCGAGTAATAAAATACAACTTCTAACCTGACACAATTGACTGATTTACATATTGACTTCACATATTGACATTTTATATAGAGCTTTTGTACATACATATAGATATCTTGATCAATGCTATTTATTTTTATTGAAGTTTTTATTTTTATTTGTTGGAATTATTTGTTTTAAATAATTTGTAATCATTTAATTATGAATTGTATTGTATTGCATGAATTTGTAATTATTAATTAATCAGTAAAATCTATTTATAATGAAATCTTAAGTAAAACAATCAATTTAAGTAATTTTTCATTGTATTGTATGTTTGATTACCCGTTTTTACAAGATGTGACTCAACAACGGGCCAATGTTTGCAGTGCCCTAGCAGGGTTCATGTACTCCAATTTAATATTGTTTAATCTAAATGATCATGATTATATTTAATTGTTGATGTGCATGTTGGCAAATAAATAAATAAATAATGTTGACTGCTGGACTGGGATTTACTGATACAGTGAACAGTCATAATCACCTTGCTGGCAGACGGACAAGTGATATCAAATGGATACTTGATACAAGTGATATTTCAGGTATCAAGGCCTATTTTAGAAAACACAACATAAAACTTATATCTATACTCTATACAACTGAAAAAAATTGAAGTCAAAATAGCAGCTTTTTACTAAATGCATATAAAGTATATACCTACGGTACCTACAACAAAAACCTTTTTTTTTGTCTGTTGGTATGTCGCTCTGTCTGTCTGTTTGTTCCCGCTAATCTCCGAAACGGCTGGACCGATTTCTACGGGACATTCACTGGCAGATAGTTGATGTTATAAGGAATAACTTGGCTACTTTTATTTTAGAAACATAATTTAGGTTCCGCGCAAAAAAGTAAACCCTATGAAATCCGATATATACATACTCTATGTCAAGTATCAATCGGCGAAGCACTCTTAATTATTCATAAATAATCCAACTTATTTTAACTTTAACGGCGAGTGAAACCGCGGATCCCAGTTAGTTTAACATAAACACACAATACATTAACAATAATATAAGTATAAAAAATAATTCACTCGAATAGTCGGCATCGGGTGTCGAACAGTGTACGATAGCCAGCCTCTGAATCACCGGACTACACCTCTCGGCTAAATTGACTCCTTCATTAAGTTAGAAGAGATGTTCGGTCGGTACTTTCTCAGGAACTGAAAATCGCGTTGTGACATAAGCCCAACTGCTCGACCCTTAGTATAAATTTAGTATTGATTCGGATGTACTACACAATCTCTGCAACCGTGACACGTATATCGGCGCATTGGTACAGCAGGACGCAACATCGATCGATCGGATCGGGGGTCGCGGGCGCGCAAATTGGGGAGACTGCGCTGTCATATCGAGCGATCCCTGGGAAGACGGTGGCGCGCACGTGGTCACGTACCACCGTGTGCGTAGCACAGCGCAGCGAGACTTGGGGTGATCCTTTACAATCCTCCCCGAGAAGTGCCTGGGGGGCGGCCATTTTGCAGCCTTCTGCCCACCGCTAGAGGGGGTGACCACTTTACAGTCATCCCCTCCGAGATGTGCTTAAAGGCGTGGCACCAATGGGCGGCTCTAGTGTGATCTTACAAGGACCTGGAGCCTCCCTTCAGTGCCGAAGATGACTGCTCCAGTGGTTTTAGCCAGTAGGAGTCCTGCATACCCCTTCACCCTTCCCCGGGGCGAAGGAAGTTCATGTAGAACACAAAACACATACCCTGACGGGATGTAGAATTTCAACTGGTCACCAATAAAAAAAGACAAGGCCGCAATAGGTGGTTTGGTCCGATCGGTGAGGTACTCCACTGGTTCCGACAAGTAGGCTTTATATTCTTCTCAAGCTTGACATAGGCCTCCTCGTCACACACACACACACATACATATATCAGCCTATCCTCTTGAAATAACCTTTTAGTTGCCTACTACAACAACCTCGGATAGCGAAGGGTAGTCCATTTTACATTACAGGGACCTTGTAAAACCATCGAGATTTTTTACTAAATACTTTCTAACAGACCGAGCCAGAGTGGTCTAGTTTCACGGTGCCCGTGGAAAATCACCAAATCGCCTGTTGCACACGAAGGTGCGAAATCGAACACACGAAAAAATACTTGCGTTATTACTCAGTACACCAGAACCAAATTCCATCAGGTAAAATGTAAATACACCTTACACAAAATTAATTTTAACATTTCGCCCACGTGAATAACTCCTGGGCCGGCGGGGTCGATCAAAACAACAAGTTATTTTCTTTGTTGGTAAAAATAGTAAATATAACCCGGTATTTGTGAGCGGTCATGTGAGGGAATAGGCTAATGAAATCGTAAAGCTGGGAGGGTACGGAAAGCTGCGAGAAATAACATCGCGCCGGTTTATCACTGTACGCCTCTTCTTTTTTTCATTTTTTAAGTAAGCAAGAAACACTGTGTACTTAATGACGACACGGTTGGTGCAGTGGCTGATACAGTCAGCTGCTGCGCTCCGGGTCGTGGGTTCGATTCCCACACGGAACAAATATTTGTACGATCTGCAGGTAGTTGTTCCGGGTATGGGTGTATTACATGTAAAATTTATGTCTGTAAACGCATCCACGACACAGGAGAAATCCTAGTGTGGACAAAGTTTTTTTAAAAAGAAAAAATAAATGCTATTTGGTATTAAAAACCTATCAACCGCTGGGCTGGTCAAACAAAGCAGTTCGAAAGAAAATAAATCTTTACTATCTAAAAAATATAGTAACAACTACATACATACCATATATAGTAAATATCTTATCTGACATAAATAATAGGTCCTTACGTATGAAATTGGCGTTTTATATGGGAAAAACAAGAAAGTCCTATGTATATATATAAAATATATTTGAATTTGGAATTCCTAACAAAACGCCAATTTCATACATAAGAACCTAATATTCATAATGACGTTGCTGTTGATACCTACAGTAGAATAGCAGCCATACTGCGCTCGCCAACCCGCGAGCTGATTACGTATGTCGCAGACGACTTTCGACAGGCGTAATTCGCGCAAACGCCTTTATCAAACGTCATTTTGGTGTTCCGTATTCGCCGATAGCGATTAAACGGGCGAAAATCTCGTACGCGTACTCTGTCGGACGATCAATGAACTAAAAATCATATCCTCACCTTTCAATTTTGTTTACCGGTAGATCCTTGGCTGCGCGATAGCTTAGCGTCTTCTGTCGCTGTTTTTAGCTAATCAGGGTGCCGCCTGCCTAGCGTGGTGGGGGGAGTTTGCGAGTACTAAAATGACAACAAAACTGTGGAAATCTATGGGGGAGGCCTTTGTCACAGAACATTAATACTCAAGAGGCCTTTGTTCATTAAAAGATGTCCTTAGATGAATGACGCAGACTGAGTTGTACCATTTATATAACAATACATTATGCATTTTAAGTTTTATTTGTGGAAGAAAAATAAATATATTCATTTATGCATTTTCTTTTCACTTTAAGTATGTTGTTACATATGTGTTCTAAAGTTCATATAACTATTAAATCGATGACATTTTTAGTAATTTTCTATCTGAAACTGTTCAACTGGACAGTGGTCCGTAGTAAGGAACCCTGAGTCCTAGTAATGGTTCAATGTCAGGTTCGACAACCTTATTTAAAGCCTTCTCGGTTAAGCAGCACCTGTCTATTTTTGTTTCTCTGGATCAAGATATGGATAAAGGTAAGACTTCGTCAAGCCTTTATCGTAGAAACTTATAAATGAGTTAATATCTACTTATGTATTACATGTAGCAAGGAGCAGTAGATAGCTGAAGTATTTGCTATTTCGTTTACAGTAGGAACTTAACAATTTATGCTATCAATACTGGTTTCCCCTTGGTTAGCATAATAAATGAACTCCTAATATTGAATATAATAAGTTGTTTGACATAAAATATTTTCGTATAATAGCCTATAGGTATAGTTGTTTGTGGTAATATATTTTTCATTGCCGTAAATTTGAATTGCGATATTTTTGTTTCGCATAACTTTAAGTGTAAGTTATTATTATTAAAACAAAGCTGCTCTAAATTAAGAATTTGCGTACAATACTGTTATAGTAATATACTTTTATTGTCTTCGAAGTGGTCTCCGCTCCTTTCTAAGCATCGTCGCATGCGATGGAACTATTGTCTGAACCAGTGAGCCCACCTTTCTGTAGGGGTCCCTTGACATTTCTTTTTAACGCCGCTTCAGCATCTTCGGGGTTCGTAAAGCGAATTGCGCCGAGTTTATCGTTTATTTTGGGGAATAAATAAAAGTCGCAAAGTACCAGGTCGGGACTGTAAGGAGGCTGACTCACTAATTCCACACCTTCCATAGACAAATATTCAATTGTCCGTCTGGCCACGGCAGCGAGCTGGAGCGTTGTCGTGATGGAGGAGGATCTAATCTTCTTGGGCGCTACTGTCGAACATTTTTCAAGACAACCGGTCAGCAATGAATAACATACCAGTCTGCAGTAACTGTATTTTTATCCTCTAGCGCAATCGTTGCGAAAAGATCCATCCGTCCAAAGAATAAGGCAATCACCTTCTTCCCTTGACTTCTGCCCTTCTTTACTTTTGTTGGCAAATCTTCCAATAGAAACATCCATTGGCAGATTGTCTTTTCGTTTCAGGCTCGTACCAATATCGGCTTACATCACCTATGTCGATGTCAAACACAGCATTCGAGTCACCTCCGTTATACTTTTCAAGCATTTCGTAGCACCAATCCAAACGACGGCAATTCTGATCTTTCGTCAACTAGTGAGGTACCCATCTGGTGCAAAGCCTAAATATTCGTGTAAGACTTTTTGCGACTCTCATACCAATGCCTAAACTTGCACAGAACTGTTGATTATGTCACTGTTTTATCAGCTTCTACCATTAGCCGCACAGTACTCACGTTATCTTCAGTGGTCGCCGTAGAAGGACGTCCTTCGCGCAAATCATGAGTGAGATTGCTTCGACCTCGTTTAAACTCATACGCAGTCAAATAATTTAAATGAATGCTAAGAAACATTATGCGTAGATATCGTTATTTGTGAAAAGAATAGGCATAACAACAGCAATTATAATGAATTCTCTCAGATATTAATCTGTACTGTAGGCATACCAAATGTTTACTTTATGCAGGTCCTTTCACAGTATTAATGACTCTGTCTTATTCCAAGGGGATCTGGAGAGGTACTCCTCGTATTACATAAGTAATAAATTACTTAATGCTCCACTATATTATTAACAAAAGATAGAAATGTACAACAACAAATACGGTTTGTATTGGCGCGGTTTCAAATCTTGGGGTGTTGGTTAACAAACTTCATTTTGACCAACATATCGATGAAACTATTAATAATGCCTTTCTTCACGGGTTTGTCATGAGGTCTACATCTGATTTTAAGCATACAAATACATACGCTCATCTTTGCAAAGCACTTATAAGATCACAATTGGAATTTGGTATATTAGTACGTAACTCTTATTACAAAAAATATATAGACAAGCTGGATAACGTACTCCAGGAAAAGCCACGATAGGTCGTACACGTAAAAAACCAGGTTTACTTTTTGTAAACCTGTTTCTTAACGGCCATTGTAACAACTGATACGATAGCTCAGACCTCACTAAAGAACACATTTGTAAAAAACAAAAAGATAGATAGGCAGACAAGAAAATGGATCGAAAAACAAAGCACAGGCTGGAACAGGCGTGCGGCAGGCGAAAAGCGGAGACAGGCATTTTTTAATTTCACGGTATCGCGCAAGCCGGCTCGCTCTGGTGAAATTGACTATAAAATCGTGCCACGCGAATTATGCCTTTGGAAAAATATCACTCAGTGTTGTAAGTTCCTTTATTCTAAGTTTAATGGTCGTAAATTGTTCATTTCATTCCGTGTGGTGTCCGGATTAAGAATATAGCACCACTCCATCTCCTCCCGTGGATGTCGTAAAAGGCGACTAAGGGAATCCAAACCAGAGGGATGGGCAGCAGCGTCCCTTCTGTGAAATGGTAGCCATACTGCGCTCACCAACCCGCCTGCCAAGCGTGGTGAGTATTGGCAAATACCCCCCAAAATGATGACACAGTTGTGAAAATCTATGGGGGAGGCCTTTGTTCAGCAGTGGACGTATAAATTGTTCATTCTTTTCACTTTGAATAATTGGCAGTCTTTAAAACTATCTGATGCGTATTAATTATTTGAAAACTACGTCTTTTTACAATAAACAGGTTTTTTTCTATTGCATAGATGGTAACCCTATGCAGATATAACTTTTTTCTCGGCCATGTACATACGGTGGGTTCATCTCTTATTGAACGGAAAACCTTTACAATGCGAGATCAGCTTTTACTGGATATGTATAGCCGTGTGTACAATGTGTAACTGTTTGGTTTATTTAATAAACAAAATAAACAATTTATTTTAAAAAAGAACCCTGGCACTCTTGAATACGTTCCGCTTGCAGTATGTCGTGCTATTTACTGGACTGATAGTATAATATATTCAAACATGCAAGCTTTCACGTTTATAATAGTTTTATAGCTGTGAGTAAGATTTAAATGTGACTAATATTTCCTAAACAAGGGAAATAACTGAAATACTTGGCTGCGATTCAAACGGAAACTCCCCGAATTCCTGGAGATCTTACAGAACACATCACTGTAACCCGGTTTAATTTAAAGTTTTATGGCATTCGTTCCGGATCTAATTACACACAAGACAAATCTTATCTATCTAATCGTAACCGGGTTGCTTATGGAGAGGCCTTTGTTGTTTGGACAACTGTTGGCTGATTTGATAAAGATTTGTGCAACAATATTGTAACCTACAGGTTGACAAGGCCTTGTCAAAGCCTAAATTACCTTATAGGATAAAAATAGGTTAGGGCGTAGTATTTAAGGGGCGTTGGGGAAAAAAAATCATTTCAGGTTAAGAGAGGTACGCGTAGTAAGTTCGCCAAAACCAAATGTTGAATGGGCTACTTAGAGGTATTTCTTATGATATATTGCCGTCGGCAGTCGGCAGATGTGGTCTCTCACCATGGGCCCCATAAAAAAGTTCAAGGTCACTTAGCTAGCTTGGTACTTGGTATTCCTCTAAGAGATCGAATCAGAAATGAGGAGATCCGTAGAACTAAAGTTGCCGACATAACTTGCTTGATCTGAAGTGACAAAGGGCATGGCAATGTCCGTAGAACTGATGGCCGTTGGGGCAAAAAGGTTCTTGATTGGAGACCGCGCACCGGAAAACGTAGCGTGAGATGACTTCCAACGAGATTGACAGACGACCTGGTGAAATTGCCTGGCGTCGTTGGATGCGGCCTTTGTTTAGCAGTGGGCGTCCTTTGGAGGATATGATGATGATGATTATGAATATAATTTCATTTCAATAGGTACATTCACGAAAGTATTTTGTATGTAGGGACGTAAACATAGCTCTCTCTTTGCAAAAAATACAGTGGTATCCATAGTATTAATACAGGAACAAATATAAGCTGGTTGTTCTTGCCACTAGGCTGCAGAAGATAAGCAAATCATTAAGCAAAGCAAAGCATATACGTTTTACAATAAAATCCCAAGTCAAGTCTTAGTAAATTCAAATCCATTATAAAACAGATGCAGTGTAGATAGGGTTTCTATAAGGTTACAGACCTTAAGGACGACATAAATGCTGGAGAGTGTGCTGCTCTAATGTTCATAGGCTTAAATTGATATTCTTGTTATTAATGTATCAAATACCATTTCCTTTAATTATTTGACATTTTAATATCGTCATTTCTTATATTTCGTATATTTCATTAATCTATAATAATTATGACATTATTTGCATTTATTGGTTTTTTTATAGTGATTTTATGCATTTAGATTTATTATTATTAGTGCGAGTACCATGTGGGGTAATCATTTAATTTGTTTAATTGACATAACATTTGTTTTGGTATGTCATTCTCACTCAAGTACCCCGCTTATGGTGGCGTCGTGTATCGGATCGCTAAGTTTCCCTACAATATGGTTGATCTGAGAGACGCTGATGCATGCGTCATGTTCGTGAACGATTGCCATCCGTTGGGATTGGTCATCTTAATGCTGCTACCATAATTGAATCACAAACTTGAATAAATATTGCAATCAGGCTTGTTTAGTGTTGACTTTATAAGAAGCTTGACTCTTTTTTCCTCCTTTTTCTCACACTACCTTTAATTCTAGAACAATGTAGTAAAACAAAGTAACATAATGGTTTATAAAGATTAGGTTAGGATTAGGTAAACATAGTTTCTTGTCCGTTCTTCTCCATATGAAATCTACACCTTGAAACGAGACTAATCTTGACTATTCATACGTGCATGTGACTGGTTTTAAGTGAATAAAAAATAGATTTTATCTTTATTTGCTGGCGATTTCGAATATATAGTTACGATTGTATATGTCAACTCCAAACGAGTGCGTATTTTTATTGTACAACATACTAGAAAAATAAATGGACCTACTATGTATTTTGATATTGGAAATAGTCTTAAAATGGAAAGCTAAAAGCTGAAGCTAAAACGCCTTCTAAAATTTTGCGGTAGCGGCTACTCCGAATTAGTATTGCGACTCCGAATCGGAAAATTCGTTTGGTTGCGTTTCTCATTCCTGCCAAAGCGGAACCAGCCCTGAGCAGTCAAATAACCCACGAAACGGTTGAAGTTCAAACAACCTTTTTTATATCGTGAGGTCCTCGTGGATGTCCTGCACCCTGTGGAAGGCGGAGAGGTGCGCTGGACATTTCATTTAAAGGTGAATGATTGAAACAATAAATAACAAGAAACTCCTTTACTCTCTTGAAAGTGAACTATGATAAGTTACACGTATTTAAAAATGTATAAGTATACAATAGGTACCTATACATGTGTCTGTAAACGACTCATTCATAACATTATTTAAAAACAAACTCAAATAATTATAAATAATTGGTTACATCGTGATGGAATCATAGCTAGATCGAAAAAAGAAGTATTGATTTAGTCATATTACGTATTATCTAAATAAATACTAGGTAAGGAATATTGGGCGACAGCTGGTAATCTCCAATTTTAAACTAAGCTGAAACAAGAACTAGAGAATGGATGGACACGAAACGATGGAAACTGAAACTATTATTGATCTCGGTGGTTGCGAATCTTTGTAAATGTATAAATTTGTTTTCACAAACCCGTATCATATACTACCCGCCTGTAAAAATCGTTACCCATCAGGGCATAAAGTTTATTTTGTCCAGAGTCAGAATGTCCAATACCCAAAAAGGCCCAACGCAGTACCGAGTGAGTGATTCTAGCACACAGGGTAGTGGACACAGTTCTAACCTAACTATATGATCATTTAAGCGTTTAATATTTGGACATTCTGAATCATCATGACTTGAAAATAGCATGAAATTAATAGCATTGGATGAGGGCGGCATGTGACCGCTCGTTGTGGAAATCTAAGGGGGAGGCCTTTGTTCAGCAGCGGACGTCCTGTGGCTCATATGATGAATAGCATCCATACAAAAAAAAATACTCTTTGATAACGGACATTAAATAATAAAAACAAAACGATGTATAGTTTTTTTATGGTTAATTATAGGACGATAGTACGTAATAATGGTTAAGAAGTTTGAAAAATATCGAGCTGGTGTGCACTAGCTGTTAAATAGGAGCACACAATGCAAACATTTAACAGCTAGTGCAAACCAGCTCGATATTTTTCAATTTCAATTTTTTTCTTAACCAAACTGCCTAGCTTCTCCCAGGCTGGTTCAATACTACCTACTTCGTAATTTGTAATGCTTCTTAATGATCAGGGTGAGAACCTGGTGATCCGTAACACAGGGCTTTTCTAGAACGGTCTTCAGTCGCTCTCAAAGGATCATATTAGTAGGTACTCTATGATATGTTACATATTTTCATTTTCATACGTTAGTGTATATAGTGATAAAAAATCTGCATTATTATTATTCATACAGTTTAGAATCCAGTGACAAGATTTATTCGATTCGATTATTAAATCATTTAATGACATTCAATAATTCTGTATTTGTTTAAATGACATTAATTACTTGTTTATTTTTATGTTCACTTTATTTTGATTTGTTACTGTACTTGCCGTGCGAGAACCAAGTGGGTTATTTTTTATTTTGTTTAATGGACGTGATAGTTGTCTGGCAGTTTAGGTATATCATGCTCACACAAGTGTTCTGGTGATGGAGGCGTCGTGTATTGGGTCGCTTAGTTGCCCTACAATATGGTTGAGCTGAGCGACGCTGATGCATGCGCCATGCTCATGAACGAGTGCTGTCTGTTGGGACTGATCTACCAAATGCCGCCATGACAATTTAGTCAAAACTTCAAAAAATATTACAGTCCAGCTTGTTTAGTAGTCTTTTTAAGAATTTTACTCTTTTCTCCTACATTGTACACTTTAGAACAGTGTAATCTTAAAATAATGTTAATTTTTTTATATGATTTAAACAGAGTAATCATTCGAGTTTCTTGCTCGTTCTTCTCCATAGGAAATCTACACCTTGCAACGCGGCAACTAAACTCTCGACTAATCATAACTGCCAGCAAATGGTTTAAAAAATATATTTTTTATTTATCTATCTTATTAAGTAAAAAATGAGTGCTACTTAGTGTGAAGACAAAAGCCTTTGGTCATAATGGGAACAGGGTATCGAAATAGAAACCTTTTTTAGCAATTTAGCTCACTGACGGCAATATTTATTAATTCATTCGTTTGCAATAAAGTTCATAAACTTCATATCTACTATGTGATGTAAAATGCTTTCTTAGAAACTAGTTACACAATATTTGATACATTTCTTTCTGAAAATAAAATATGGCGGACCATCGTGTCGACACGCCCCGTCAGTACTGCCAGTCCTAGAAATTTGGAATCCATAATAACCGTCCACATTTTATACTATAATTTAACAATATCAAGCGACTGTACCACGGATAAATAACCAGTTTCAACGCTAATTAAGACCAACCTAAGCCATGTTTAACTATATACTAGGTTTTGCTACACTTGTATTCAACAGAGCTTAAATTGTTTCTAGAAAGTAGTTTCAATTTTATTAATGAAACTGGTTACATTATAAACCCGCGTCTGCTGCGACCATGTCTTTGTTAAGTTTTTAAACTGTATATAATATTAATCTTATCGTATAGGAAACCTGAAAATAGATTGTTCAGAATCGGTAATAGAATCGATTGCAACAGTATTTAAACGATGTTGTTTCGTCCAAAAAATTAATTTAAAATGTTCAAGTTCAACACACTAATATCCAAGTTAGCTGACTTCGCCGATGACATCGCATCGGTAGGTTAGGTATGTTGCACCAAACTTCTAGTTCCCTGTAAAGTTGCTTCGAGTAGCGTCGCAATGATAAAAAAAACAGGCGTTCGGGGAGAACGCGGGGAGCGGGTGCGCAGGCTTAGCAGTATATAAGGTCTTATTTTAATAATCCACGATATTTTGCATGGTGCCTCAGTAAATGCTTAAGATGATGTACCGAATACAAAAAAATCTCACGGTAAAAATCCATTTCTTTCTTTTGTGTGATGTCGCTACCGTGTGCCGTCTGTTTTGTTTAACGTTACAGACTATCTATATCAGTCAACCAGCCCTGTCCGCCATTGTCTTACTAGATGCATGTGAATATTACCACAACTAAGAGAACTAGGATGTAATGAAATAAATGATTTAATAAAATATTTTTTTAAAAAGCAAATTTAAATATATTTTTTATACCTACATTATCTTTATCGTTCACTATAGCGCCATGCAAAATATCGTGGACTATTAAATTAAGACCTTGTATATGCGTATAGCAGCTTCAAACGAGAAGTTTGGCGCAATCTATACCCCTCCTCGAGCTACCCCGCTATGCATCCGTACGGTATGAATATGCGCTGACAACGGCAACATAACTAGCCTATAACTTTGCGAGTTTTAGGAGAACCTCACCATTTGTATATACAAAAAATTATATTGTACTAAACGGCCAAACAAAAAGCCTTTTTTGACATCTTGCGCCGACTTATATTCGTATGAATAAAGTAGATAGTGAACGCCGGAAATTGTCTGTCGGAAGGACATTTCATTTAGTTAAAACTCCGCTGGAGTTGAGAACAATTAACAACCATCAGCTCTCAATACCAAAGCAATAATGAAAAGCAGAAATTCATGGAATTTATATTACAGCGGGCTTTTTCCTGCGGCTTCACACGCGTGGAATTTGGAAATCCACATCATGAATATTGTTCATACAAGAATCGCGACTACATCATGGATATTGTTCATACAAGAATACAAAAATCGCGAAAAAAAATGGGGGGTGGGGGTGGGAGTGTGAACAATACTTTACGACCTATTCTCATACTTACAAAATATACAAAAACATCATTAAAACCGGTCGAGCCGTTTCGGAGGAGTGTGACCACAAACACCGTGACACGAGATATTTATATATTAGATATGACCAACAATGAACAGTGAATTCTACTATGAATGTTTTATTATATTGGCACTACGTGAACTTTTACACAACAATGTGGCTATAATTAGCTATGATAAATGTATTATTCCATCGTAAAAATTATGCATTAACTAATTATTAAGTAAAAATATTACGCTTAAATTATTAGTATACATACATATAGCAAAAAAGATTACTTCAGTCTTTATTTCAGCACATTACTAGCAATTCATTTCATGTTATTTACAGCATATTTCAGAGGTCAACTTTAATTCTAAAATAAATAGTATATATCTCGGTTTTTGATCATTCGACTTATAACACATTATAATATAGAGATAGGACACAATAATTTAATTTAACTATATTCTTATATCTGTTACTTAAAAAGGCATCATCTCATTGATTAGTACAAACGATTAGGTATTTAAAAACTGAAATCAATGTATATAAAACGAGCGAGCGAAACATCTGTTATCTCACCTTGGTAATAAGCAACATGAAATTCAGTATGTACAACAAAATTTATAAATGGCGCCAAAACCCAGAACACCACCGCGCAAGCGCTAAAGCGGGCGTTGCCACAGATAAGTAATACATTATCGCTGTGTGTACATAAATTATAAATTATAAATAAATAAGTAATAATTAGAATTAAAACTTTTTTGTTATGCTATAAAAATGGCGCGTTCCGCATATGCGTTCCATTAGAAAAAAAATCGTTTTTAACTTATTGGATTTGCCCTGTGTCGTAATGGAAAAAATGTACTATAACATTATTTTGTAACAGAAAAAGTGTTATAATTTGATTCTATTTTTAAACCTTCACTAGCTTCCTGTTACACACTTCCATCTCTTGTCACGAAATCACTCCCACAGATTGCAGGAAAGCGAGAGGAAAGATGTTACACATCCAAAAAAAAATGAGCCAGTGCATCTCAGTACACGTGACAGAAAAGAAAGTTCTGTTTCAGGACAGAGACAGTAGTTCAGAAAAAATCGCTTGCGAACATACACAACGTTACACACGAAACGTTGCACCGAAAAGAGACCAATACGCCTTCATAGAAACTTGGGTCCGGATGTAACAAGATGAAAGTGGTGTCAATTAATAGCTAAAGTATTATGAAACGATCATTGCAAATTTCACGTATTTTCGCGATCTGAGAACACAGATTTTGTAACAACCTAAATTTTAAGAGCAGATTTTTTTTGAGTGAATGTATTTTAATATACTCTATACTCCATATATTTAAATATTATAAAGATACGAGAGATACGAGAATTTGAGTCGAAATTGGATCAATTGAATATAAATCTAACATTTATATTAACCTATTAAGTACGGTTCATATTCGATTAACACTATATCGACTCAAGTTCTACTTGAGTTGTGATTCTTGATCTGTAATCAGGCCTAAGATAGCGCCATCCCTTCAGCGCGCACATCAATCGTCAGTAGCACAGATTACAGACTAAAAATACAGTCGCGATAAAAACTCAACTAATCAATCGATTTTTAAACGTGAATCGATTTCAAGATATATCTTTTTAATAAATAATCTTTTAATGTTTTAAATTGTTTGACATGTTGAATATTTATTCTGATTTACTTAATCATCGGATCTCGCGTTTTTATTAATTAATTTTTGAGTTCATTCATTTCAATTGATAATGTAATCGATTATCTATTGGTTTGAGAAGGTAACTCATTTCTTCATTACTCTTTTTTCAAAATTGAGCAGATTTTTTATAATTTGATTTAGAAAAATATAAAGGTTTTGTTAAACCATATTTCAACTTGTTACAATTTGGCCCAAGAATTCTTTTCATTTCAATCCAGTCTCCTTTGACCTTAAAATTTAACTCTCATCGCGCCCACAGGAGTTTCACTTCAACAAGACAAACACTTGCAATCAACGAACATATACAGTGCTTTTTGCTGCGTGTGCGCATATGTGCTCCAATGTTTACACAAGTTTATCACACTACTGTTCTGTCAATGGAAGGTCTTGAAATCTCGAGGTATTACGGCAATTAATTCTATGCAACCATTGTACTCATTGTGGCAGATTTTTAAATATATATAATTACTATTTCAATACGTAAATTCATGGTTGTTCCGGGGGTTTTTAATTTTTGTCAACCCGAATGGTGTCTCAAATGACGTACATATTTTTTTTGTTATAGCAATCTTACGCTAGACGTGTGCCGATATAGAATCCTAATAAATATTAACAAAGCAATACACAACGAATAACGTATAAAATTTTCACGTTATTAAAGATTTTGTAATATTTTGGTCCTAAGTAATAAGTTTTGAAGCCACTAAAATTGCTAGAGGGCGCTACGAAGGCTTGAAAACATACGCTAAAAAACTAGTCATCCCCGGTAAGGTTTTTTATAATTAAAATGACAAATTAAGTTATGAAAACAAGCAATATGGAAAGTCGCATTTCATGTTAACAGTCTTTTAAATATTTTTAGTCTTTTGACACGAAATGTCGTATCCAATTTCACTTTAATCGAATTAACAGCAAAGTAGCGCCATAGAGCTAGCGGCAATAATACTAGAATTAACTTTAAATTGAAGCTAATAGTAATCGCTATCACAGTCCGCGTTTATACAGCGGGTATATTGTACAACGCTGTAAGTCTCTCTATGAACCCATTCTCTATAGTTTCCCCCTGAATTTCATTCCTTACCTCCCGCTCCAGATGTCTCATATCGTTCAGTGACACCTGAGAGTTAGAAACAATTGTGGTATTGAAATCTTTGCCTTTCTCAACGTGGGTGTAAACTTGCATCTTTCCGTCTGTGTTCTCCGTCCTAAACACGGGTTTATCGGCCCCCATATTGTCACCAAGAACGTTGTTTCTGAATATTGGTCGCAATATCGCAAGGTCCCTCTCGTCAGTCTGTTCGTCCTTGTATCCTATAAGTTGCTTTGTGAACGGATTGTCCAGATCTTCCTTACTGTATGCACTGTACACTTCTTTGAACTTCCCATAGTGTCCGTCCTGCCTCGTATCGAACACTTCTACATTGTTTGTGTAGTTGTTATCTAGTTGGTCTATGGTCACGTTAGGAGCACCTTTCCTTAGACTCTGGTTCTTTTTCACAGGCTTTGCTTTCTTTTCGTTAGCTCTAAGAATATTGGGTAATTTTCCGGTGACCGTGGTGATGATTTTCTTTCCATTTTTCGATGATATGTCCATCTTGGTGGATAGATGGTCTTTGTCGTCGTGTTTGTCGAGCGGTTTTTTGACGTCCTTCTGGTCTTTGCCTTTGGTCTTCTGCTCGTTGAGCCTGTTGCGCACCTTGTCGTGTATGAGTGTGTGACGTCGAAGGTCGCCGGCCACGCGGAAGCACTTATCACATTGTGTACACTTGTGGGGCCTGTCGCCTGGAAGGGAAAGGCGAAAAATGAAAACACATTATATTTTGTTGATGTGAAACATCTAATGCGGCGTCGTCGCCACGTAATGCGTCGCCACTCTATACAGGGTGTCCAGTAAATAGCAGACATACTGCAGGGGGTGAGAGCTTGGGTCAATACCTACCAAAAAAACACAATATATGTTCAGCAAAATCGTACGGATTTACAGTAGTACAAAATTTTCCGAAATATAGAAAATCTCTACCTGGACACAGATTTTTAAGCATCTCGTAATGAAAAATCCCTTTTCTAGTCTTTTTTTTACCTCAAATTATTTGTGAATAGTTACTTTACTCATTGATAAGTCTTTATTCTATTAAAAACAAAAAAAAAATCAAGATATACAATTTTTATTTAAATTTTCACAGTACAATTTTCTTATCTTAAAATTTTGTACTACTATAAATCCGTAAGATTTTGCTGAACATATATTGTGTTGTTCTGGTAGGTATTGACCCAAGCTCTCACCCCCTGCAGTATGTCGTGCTATTTACTGGACTGATAGTATAAAACATCTAATAGGATGTGGTGACGCGTCGCTATGTGACTGCGCGAACCTCTCCCTACACGACTCGAAAATGTGGAATTTTTGTATAAATTAATATAAATAGTAAGGTCTTAGGTTTTCGCGATTATTACTCATTATAATAAAAGGCTTTTAAACGGATTACATCGCGTATTTTATAGATTTTTGTTTTTCCTGACATTACAAAGACTTTGCAGGGTTCGTGGTCGCAGGACGACTAAGGTGATAGGCGTCGTTGAAGATTTTAAAAAGTTATTTTATCTACCGTACAATTCTAATCAAAAATTATTCCGATGCACGCAGTAATCACAGTGTCTTGATGTTTTTTAGTGTGGTATTTAGTTTGGGACTTTATTATTTTAATAACAGGATTCCCAACTGGTGGTACCTGCCAGCCATCTTCACTATTATAATTAGGATGTTTTTTTTTATTTCAATAGCCTCACGAAACATTCTTGGTACATATCGGTGCCCTTTCGCGAGGACGTGAGGTTGATCGAAACGAAGAAAATGGTTGGGTTTGTCTATGGCATGTTCTCACACTGCAGACTTTGCGCAGCGCCTATGCTTGATGTAACGACGCCCCAATGAAACAAAAATTTAACAAGACAATTAATTAGTAAAAACATATAATAATATGCTCCTTACCAATAGGCATGTGGAAGATGATCCGATGATGACAGATCTTTGTTTAAAAATCTGTTACCGAAAACAGATTATTCGTCATCTTTGTAAAGTAATTATAGATAACGCCGACCCTAATGATAGGTTCAAGGTCATATTTAGGCTAAATAAATGCTACGTTACAATTAACGGGAGAGGGCTGACCCCGCTCAGAGGAGAAAGCTATCAACCGCCTTGGCGCCTATTTATAGCACCTTAGCCACCGCTATATGACGGCGCGGGCTTTGGGGGTTGCGGACGTGTACAGCAAGAATTCTACGCGCTGATCCCGCGCGTTCCCCGGGAAGACGGCGGAGATGAGGGGTGTGCATCAGCTCCTTACTAGTCACCTCCCATCCCCAAGAGGGGGTGACCTCTTTGTAGTCACCTCGTCGAGATGTGTCTACGGACGTGACACGAATGGGGGCCTCCAGAGCGTTCGTCGCCAGATCCCAGAGGATGACCCAGGTGGTTCGAGCCAGTGAGAGACCAGCGTGTCCCCAGGGGCGTTGGACTAATCGTTCGCATTTCCATCAAAAAGTTTAATATGTGATGTCTTCTTACCCGTATGGGTCCTCATATGGCTGAGCCTGTAGGAGGAGGCTCGGAAGGATTTATTGCAGTATTCACACTTGTAGTTCCGCTCCCCGGTGTGAATGCGTCGGTGAACGTTCAAGGAGTACTTGCGAGCAAACTCCTTGGCGCAAAACTCGCATTTGAACATTTTCTGTAACATCGATTTAGGAACTCTCAGAGAAATTATAGTAGTCGAGCTTTTAATTAATGAAGGCCAGCACTGGCAACTGGCTGACAAACTGGCAATACGAGGTCCCCAGACCGGTCATATCGGCTCTTCCGTGTGGTGTCCGGATTAAGAATATAGCACCACTCCATCTCCATCCGTGGATGTCGTAAAAGGCGACTACGGGAATCTAAACCTGAGGGATAGGCAGCAGGGTCTCTTTTGTGAACCGGTAGCCATACTGCGCTCACCAGCCCGCCTGCCAAGCGTGGTGAGTATTGGCAAATACCCCCCGAAATTATGACACAGTTGTAGAACCTATGGGGGAGGCCTTTGTTCAACAGTGGACGTATAAATGGCCGACATGAGATCGGTCATAGCCTGGGGATTGTAGAATGTATCACTGCACTGACCTGGTTGGAATGTATGGACACCTTGTGGTACTTGAGGTCGCTCCACTGGCGGAAGTCGCGGCCGCACACCTCGCACTTGTACGGCCGGTCGCCGTTGTGGACGCGCTTGTGTATCTAGACAGTTAAAATTGGTTTAGTTGTTGGTATGTTACGCCATTTTCGTCCCCGGTGGCCACGTCTTTCCTGGCGAATGTGGCAACCAGTTAGATAGAAGAAAGAGGTCAATCGTCGAATCCGAACACGAGTGGGCAACGTTCCGGAAACTTCGGCACGTCTTTTCGTCAACAAACCGCAATGCCTCAAAACGAAAGTCCTTAACCAGTGTGTGTTACCAGTGATGACATATGGAACAGAGACGTGGTCACTCACTATGGGCCTCATAAGAAAGCTCAAAGTCGCTCAGCGAGCTATGGAGAGAGCTATGCTTGGTATTTCGATAAATGAGATCCATGGAAGAAATAAAGTTGATGACATAGCGAAAAGGATTAGTGAACTGAAGTGGCAATGGGCGGGGCACATACCTAACAGAAAGGTTCTCGAGTGAAAGCTACGCATCGGGAATTGCAGCGTGGGACATTTTCCAACGAGATAGACGAGATGGTAAAGATAGTCGCTGGATGCGGACGGCATATAAC
The DNA here is from genome assembly GCA_947459985.1 of Diloba caeruleocephala. Taxonomy (NCBI): domain Eukaryota; kingdom Metazoa; phylum Arthropoda; class Insecta; order Lepidoptera; family Noctuidae; genus Diloba; species Diloba caeruleocephala. The sequence goes on from OX381609.1 coordinate 1,309,205, forward strand.
CGCTCGTTGTGGAAATATTTTTTCGGCTGATATGATGCAAATTGCAAATTATAAGTTTTTAATTTTATTAAGTTTGTCAAGTAAGCCCCTGTTGCGTAAGTTATACCCGCGAGCTACTCTTGCGCATCTAACGCACGTGTACATTGCAGGAAGAAGTCAAGAAATTTTCTTTTCGTGTCGAAGACTGTAACTCTCCCATCTATTTTCTCCAGCCCAAAACATGGCCAGCTCAAAACATGGCCAGCTCAATGTTTCTTGGGCTGGCTTCCATTGGTTCCCCCACATTACAGGGGCAAAGACAGTCCGTATAACCGTAGGCAAGATATTGAACTGACCGATTGATTTACCAGAAACCTGAGATAGCATTTTCGTATGCCTAACAAATGAAACCTACCTGACCGATCCCTCAACTAATCTTTAAGAGTACAGTTAAAGTATTCTTCTCTCGTTCAACTCAACTGTTACCTTGAGTGCTGCGACCGTGTAGAACCCCTTGCCGCACTCGCGACACTGCTGCTGCTTCCCGCTATGCGACAGCATGTGGTACAGCAGACTGTTCCGGTGTAGGAACACTCTGGCGCACTGGAGACACTCGAAGCGCTTTTGCTTCTTCTTGTTGTCGCTATCAGGCTTGGAGTCCCCGGCCGCGCTAGGATCGGGCGGTAGCTCGCTAGTATCGGGCATCATATTGTCGGTGAAGTTTGTGGTGTCAGTCGCCACTTCGGTCTCCAGGATGCGTTGCAGGACCTCCTCTGGTAAACAATAAGATCTGATTAGGTGAAAGTTATATAGCAGAAAAACACTTGGAAGTTCTGGCGTCTCATTTGACATTCGCGAGAGATGAGTTCGTATCAGTGATGCAAGTGAATTGGTAATCGTTGAGATATCTCGCCTTTATTCATTTATTCTTAAGTACACACAATAGTATACAAGGGCGGTATTAGTGCCTTAGGCATTTTCTGCCAGACGACCTTTGGGAGATGCAAGACAACAAGGTAGATGCACCAACAAAATAAGAGTGAGAGGTATAGATGCGATGACATTTAATAAAACAGAATATAAATCGCTACTGTATTAAATAAACGTACATAAATATATAATAAATGTAAACAAATAGGAAAAAAGAAAATCAAAGCCGAGATGAATCTACTGTTGTCTTGTCAAGTAAGTATTTATGTACTTTAATTTTAAAGTAGTGCTAACTGTAAACCATTCTGATTTCGAAGGGCAGGCATTCTACAGTAGAATAGATTGAACAAAAATGGGAGAATGAATAAAGTTGAGTTTGAGTAGGACATTAAAGACGATTATTAGTAGAACGCAGATATTTTGCAGGGTTTACGTTTACCAATCCACTTGTGTGTTTGACAGCTGTGCGAGTCCCGTATGGTTGTGGCAAGAAGACCTCCTCCCCATTCTTCTTCTTCCTCTCTGCCCATGGGTGTCGTAAAAGGCGACTAAGAGTTGATATCAAGAGGATGGGCAGCAGCATCCTTCCGTATGGTAATGACGACACACTGGGGTCACCAATCTGCCTACTATTCGTGGTGATTATGGCAATATCACCTAATGTGATATGTCAGTAATGGTTGTTGAGCATTTGAAGTTCAGCAGTGCACAAGTGGCAATGTGTGTGTCAGCGTGTGGAGAGTTCCGAATACTCCTGGGGACTAACTAACTGTGTGTGTACCGTGTGGTACCAGCTACGAATAGCACCAACCCATCTCATACCGTGGGTGTCGTAAAAGCCGACTAAGGGATTAGACGGCGGATGGCCAGCAGCGTCCTTCGAATACGTTAACAACTCAACTGCGATCGCAAACCCGCCTGCCAAGCGTGGCGATTATGGCAAGACCCCCAATGAGCACACAACACACCGATATCGGTGGTTGTGGTGATCTTTGAGGGAGGCCTGTGTCCAGCAGTGGACTTTATTCGGCCGAAACGAACGAAAGCATATAAGTGTAATAGTAGCAGTCGTACCTTTGAGCACCTTGAGGTGCTGCGGCTCGTGCGGCTCGTGCGGCTCGGCGCGCTCGCGCGCTGCGCCGGCGCACACGCCGCAGTAGGCCGCGCCTGCGCACGGCGAGCCGCGCCCGTACCTGCGCCACACCACCCGTTACTACGTCATTAGGTCCTTACAGATATTGCACGACATGTCGATACCACGATGCATTTGACAACCCGTGTAAAGAACTACCGAAAGAACCTCATATTTTTTAAAAATCTAATTTTTCAATACTTAAGTCTCATATTATAACCTAAAAATTCGCAAGTTTTTTGGGTACTAATCAAGCCATAGAAGTGTCCGTTACTTTAATTTTTATTTAAGTTGAACGTAGTCGTGATTTACTATACAGAAAGTAACTTTACGTGCCTGTTGGTTGTTAGGCGAACAATGTATGGGCGCAGAACAATGTCATTTGGCATAGAGGTAGATTATGTGGTGGAATAAGATGGACACTTTTTGTTTAAATTACGAAAATAAATAGTTATTACTATTTACGCCTAGCGAAAGCGAGCGGATAACTGAGCGTTTAATTTACGGCAAACTTAAGTGTAACAACACTATAGTGAAAGTCTGGGCGAACTGGGCAAAATCTTAAATTTTATTCAAAATGGCAGCCCTGAGTTATGCAGTCCCGACGTTCCAACTGTAGCGTTCACAGGCCTAACGTCTGTATGCATTACAACTATCTTGGGTAACATAAGTAATCCGGATGTACTGCAGTGGATAGGCTTGTTTGTACCCGATGGGTATATGCAACAAAGACGACGACCGAGTTTGTTCGCGGTACCTCGCGGTAGAACTAAATTGTTGGACAATACCCCTATCACGCGAACAATGCACACACTAAATATAGTTGCTAATAAATTAGATTTATTCTCATGTTCACTGAGCGAGTTTGCAAGGGTAACATTACATATATTATGTTATTTGTAACATGGTACATAAGGTTATTGCTATATTTTATTTTTCGTAAATGTTGATTGTTACCTATTTTATGTCATTGTTATTTAAGTTAGTAACTACACTATCGTATTAGGATTTTCCTATAATGGTAGCTGTATGTGTGTAAATGTAAATAAATAAATCTTCCGGGAACTGAAAGACGCGGCAGAGAACATTAACCGCTACAAGGGAACATTTGAATGCCTATGACATTCAATTCCATAAATACAGTTATCTATCCAGATAGAGGAAAGCACAACCTCCAGCTTCCTGAAACTCCAAACCACTGGCAGTTTACCCTACCAATGACCTATCTACATGTGGCAGAGTAATAAACAAATACTCCAGCATCATCAATAAAAAAAGCCAAATGTCCAGAGTACATAGATGACCTTTTGTTTGGGTGAGGTGGATAGACGAACACAATATATATTTCATCATCACCATCATCATATCAGCCACAGGACGTCCACTGCTGAACAAAGGCCTCCCCCTTAGATTTCCACAACGAGCAGTCACGTGCCGCTCTCATCCAACGACTCCCAGCGACCTTCACCAGGTCGTCTGTCCACCTCGTTGGAGGTCGTCCCACGCTGCGTTTTCCGGTGCGCGGTCTCCATTCGAGAACCTTTGTGCCCCAACGGCCATCAGTTCTACGAGCGATGTGCCCCGCCTATATATAATATATATTTACCAAAGAAATACTTGCAAATGAGTTTTTGCCGTCACTTCAGGGCTCTTTATAACCATGCGACAATAATAGATAAACATCATCATGTCGGCCATTTATACGTCCACTGCTGAACAAAGGCCTCCCCCAAAGATTTCCACAATTGTGTCGCCATTTTGGGGGGTATTTGCCAATACTCACCACGCTTGGCAGGCGGGTTGGTGAGCAGTATGGCTACTGTTCCACAGAAGGGTCGCTGCTGCCCGTCCCTCAGGTTTAGACTCCCTTAGTCGGCTTTTATGACATCCAACAGTAGGAAATGGAGTGGTGCTATATTCTTAATTCGAACCGAACCTAATAGCACTAATGCTTACAACTTTAGGATGCTGTCAGAGATATGGTAATTCCCATTCGAGGCCTGAAGTCCGGCAGGATCCTTCAGGATCAAAAAGGACCATGAAGAATTTCGAAAGTAAAAAGCCCGTTTGGTGCCTGGATTAGGAATCACTCCGTTTCCTCCCTTGGGTGTTTTAAAAGGCGACTAAGGGACTCTAAACGGAGGGATGGACAGCAGAGTCTCTTCTGTGGAACACTAGCCATACAGCGCTCATCAACCCGCCTGCCAAGCGTGCTGCGTACTGACAAATTCCCGCCAAAAGGACACCACAATTGTGAAAATCTATACAAACCGTGTGGTGACGGCTCAGAATACCGCCACCCCACCTCATCCTATGGGTGTCGTAAAAGTTGATTTAGGGATTAGCCGGATGGGCAGCAGCGTCCTTCGAGTACATTAACAACTCAACTGTGATCGCCAACCCGTCTGCCAAACGTGGCGATTATGGCAAAACCCCCAATGAGCACACAACACGCCCGTATCGGTCGTTGTGGTGATCTTTGGGGGAGGCATGTGTCCAGCAGTGGACTTCATTCGGCCGAAATGATGATGATACAAAGCTAATGTGATAATGAACAAAGTGGCAGGGGAGGCCAGTTAGCGGTCATGTGACGGGGGCCCACCCTAGGGTGGAAGAAGTCCATGAGGATTCCCCCAATAACAAAAACGGGGGCAACATCCTCCATACAGACATAAGCTTCGCTCAGTCTACACTAATATAACATTACTCACCAATGCCTGACATTCTCTTGATGAGCATGACCATTCTCCACCGTTAAATGGGGTAATAAAGTTTGTTCGTACTGGTCTGCTGGCTCTTCCACGGCCACGTGGATGCCCTCCATCAGGTCTTCAGGCTCACTGAACTCGCCCATGTCTTCAAGCTGAAAGTGTGACAGGATATTGTAACATATTATAATTTAAAATGAGTAACAATGGAATGTCTTGCCCATTCTTCTAGATAGGAAATGTACATCTTGAAAGTAAAGTCTGACTATGAGTGCCTGTAATAAAATATATTTTTATCGGAAAAACTCAGTATTCCCCAGTTTCTAGAAAAAATACGACATGTTGAAGTTTTATTTCTTACTTCATCTAATATTTTATCTGTAGATTGGATAGATAGTATATAGATAACAAGACAACTTACTGGTTCAACTATTTTCTGATAGATGGCGCTATTATATAGAAAGCCATCTAGTTAGAAGTCTTGATGGCCCTATGTTTAACAATGATCACAAAATAAACTAAAACTGCTTTATCTGTCTAAATGTACTCATATTAATCCATACAAATAAAATTGAAGTGTCCGTTTGTAATGTCAAAATAACAGATTTTTACTGAATGCATATGAAAGTATATACGGTACATATAACAAAAAAACATTTTTTTTTTCTATTCGTCTGCTTGCTTGTTGCGGGTTATCTCCGAAACGGCTGGACCGATTTTGACGGGACTTGCACTGGCAGATAGCTGGTGTTATAGGGAATAACTTAGACTATATATACTACTTTTATTTTAGAAAAATATTAGGATTCCGCACAAAAAAAAACCTTGAAATCTAATATATATATTCTATGTCAAGTGTCTATGTCGAAGTACTGTAGATTTCTTTTAAATTAAACGCGGGTGAAACCGCGGGTCCCAGCTAGTGCAATATAAATGATTCTTAATCTTACCTTCATATTAGAATGTGCCTCCTTAATATGCGCTTCACACTGCTTCTGCTTCCTGAACGATTTGTTACACTTCCCGCAACTGTACAGGTCCAATTTATCTAACGTATCATACAAGTCCGCCTTCTCAGCCTCCACAACCACTGTCGGTTCTTTGTCCATACTCGCCATGGAATACTGAACCTTATTAGCATAGGTTAGTGTTTTATCGCTCGTCGTGTAGAGCACGTGTTTGTCGATAGATTGGTATATGGTTTTTGGTATGGAGTTCTCCAGAGACAGTTCTACTATAGAGTCTGGTATTGTTGTAACGTTGTCTACTATGCAGGAATTGGTCATCTGTAAAGAATCAACATTCTGACTACTGCTACAGCAACTCATATGGTATGTATTTGTAATTTTATTAATTCTTTGAGAGAATACTCCTAATGCAACGCAGCTTAATCTTCGCCTATATTTTTCTTCAGCACTTTACAATGATACTTTTCTTATTAAAATATATTGGCTAACCTTATCGATCCCTAAGTCAGTCACGGGGTTCTCGATGATGATATGTGGTTCGTAATGCTGCTTCAGATGCTGGTAGAACTTCAACTGGTCCTCGCCATAGAACTCGCCGCACAGCTGACAGAGGAGGATTGCACGGACCTGCCAAATGTACGTCCTATTTAATTTATATCCCTATTATAACTTATAACACTATGGGCCTCCCAGTTACCACTACAACGAGTGTTCCACGCACACATTCCCTGAATATGGGCCTCTCAGTAACAGTTGAGTATATTGCCATAATCACAACGCTTGCAAGGCGGATCGATGATCAAGGATGTTGTTATTAGCGCACGGGAGGATGCTGCTGCCTATCCTCTTGATATCAACCCTTTAGTCGCTTTTTAAGACATCCATGAATGAAGAGAGGTGGTCTATTGTCTGCCAGAACCACACATATTAACTGTCTCACTAAAGAACTGATGAAGTTCTGCAATTGAGCCCTTTAATTGCCAGTATAATTCTTTAACCCTGCAAGCAGTGCCGGACATTCATACAAGCCCAGAAGTCCGGATTGCCCTAGTAAAAAATTTTTTTACACTGCCCAAAAGGCTTAGTAGCGTTAACTGTCTGTAAAACATTCAAACGTAAATAAGGCCGTTATCTAAACATTCAATCACAATCAAATCAAAACATTGGGTCGTTTTTAGTTTCCACAGTTTTAATGTGGGCCTTTAAATGTACATGAGCAAGAGGAATCCCATGACAAACGCTCATGTCGTGCCGTTCCCAATATCCATTGAGAACCCTGTTCTCGAAGTCGTTGGCGAGTATGTCCGTGTCCGTGTGGTGTACATGTCCCGTGTAGTGTCCGGATTAAGAATATAGCACCACTCCATCTCCTCCAGTGGGTGTCGTAAAAGGTGACTAAGGGAAACTAAACCAGAGGATGGCTAGCTGTGTCTTTTTTATGGAACAGTAGCCATACTGCGCTCAACAACCCGCCTGCCAAGCGTGGTAGTACTAGCAAATTCCCCCAAAACATAACGACACAATTGGGGAAAATGGGGGAGGCTTTTTTTTCAGCATTGGGCGTTTTTTAGCTGGTATGAGGATGATTACCTGGAACAAATCCAGTAAAGCAGGTCCAACGTTGAGAAAGAGGTAAATCGTCGAATCCGACTCGGCTGGGCCACTTTCGAGAAACTTCGCAACGTCTTTTCGTCAACATTACCGCAGTGCCTCCAGACACTCGTTTAACTATCTATTATTACCTTGTGTAAGAGTTTTTCAAGCCGCCCGAAGGCCTCGGACTTGGCTTAACGACAGCCGTCTAATAACAACAACCGGGAACAATAATTTGACGTGCCCTCCCAAAGCCCGGAGATGCTCAGTTCAAATTCCACTATGCGTACCACCTATCTATAGACTGACCACGCCAAGCGATGCGTAACATCATCGATCGCTTCGCCTCACTCTTTAATCAGTGCGTTCCAGCGATGACATATGTATCAGGGAGGTGGTCGCTCACTATGGGCCTCATAAGAACGCTCAAGGTCGTTCAGAGAGATATAGAAAGAGCTATGCTTGGTATTTCTTTACGAGATCAAATGAGAAATCCGTAGAAGTAAAGTTGCCGACATAGCTGAAAGGACTAGAAAGCTGAAGTAGCTATGGGCGGGGTACATTGCTTGTAAAACTGATGGCCGTTGGGGCAAAAGGTTTCCCGGGTAGAGATCACGCACCGGAAACCGCAGACGACCTGGTGAAGATCGCTGGGAGTTGTTGGATGCGGGTGGCAAGTAACCCGACGTTGTGGAAATATATAGGGGAGGCCTTTGTTCAGCAGTGGACATCCTTTGGCTGATATGATGATGAATAGAGCGCCATGTACCGCAAGTTGTGACGTTTGATAACATATAAATAATATATAATACCTACAGAGCAAGCAAGACGGAATAATATCGCTTGCACTCGTGTGCTTGCAATGTGGAATCATTTCGTCTCACTCGCTCTAGGACTAAGTTGTGCGAGTGATAAGAGTTATATAAACACGAATGTATAACTATTTTCAGTGTCTATAGCAATAATCTGTAATGTAAAACGAATGTGGTACTAAGCCGGGGTTAAGGATCGACGACATTTTGATATATTTGTTAACATAACAAGTTTTATTTTGCGAGGTAAACGGCGGGGTTTTAAAAAGTGTTCGGGTTTTTTTAAGTCATAAGTAGATTATAATAATATTTTATATTCATCTCTAAACAGTATAAAATAAAGTCGCTATCCACCTCTGTCTGTTTCGTAGGCGATTACATGTATCTATCTCATAACTCCTAAGGTACACTCACAATATGTTATTAGCGAAGCTATTTTCTCAATTTCATTATTGATCCTTATTTAGATAATTAAGCTAGTTACCTTGTGCATTAAATATAGATTAAAATTGTCTTTTATATTTTATCATTTAAATGAATACTTTAGGAGATATCACCGATTCTAAATAAATGAATACTTTAGGAGATACCACCGATTCTAAATTACACACCATAAAATCACAGCGAAAAGGGCGATTGGCCGGCTGATGCCGCCGCCATTGCCGTCTCCGCTACGTACGGCCTATTTAATACCTTCTTGCTAAGCGCACTCTTCGTTTTCTTTATTAATAAACGCACATGTGCCTGACGTGGCGGGCCGCTTGTTATTAGAATAAAACAGAAACTTATTTGTGTTCTGAAATGATGCATGTGATAAACATAGCACAACTTAAATTTTGGTTGATATGCTGCCAACGGCTACTTTCTATCATCGCACCTCTCGCCACCTGCGCGGAGTTCATCAACACACCCTTGGGCAACAATAGTCTTGTACCGTAAGGTTTCAGAGGAACTTCCTCTCACGTACGCTCAGGTAGTGGAATCTGCTCCCTACCGAGGCTGTTCAAAAAGGGCGTGAAAGTATTTTTACAGGGTCAGCTACGCGTGAGTGGTACCTCTGGTGTTGCAACCGTTCATATGTTAAGCTAATCACTTACCATCAGGTGGGCCGTATGCTTGTTTGCCACATTAATGATATAAAAAAAAAACTAAAAGAAATATCGGGCTTGCCCTATCGTTAAACCCTAGCACACCGCTGCTTCCGAGATACTATTGCTGTTATTATGTATTGATGAATGTGTAACTAGATCGTTATATAATTGGAATAAAAAAAATCTCCGGCAAAGTCCTGTTGCGACTTGTTATGGAATTTTGCACGATATGTTCATAACTAGCATACCTCGTGTGTAATTTGGTGCGTTTCAACAGGCAGATGTTCCTGCTGCACGTAGTTGTCAGGCAGGATTTCCTGCTCGTGGTCCGTGCAATTTATCCGTCCATCAACATCCCTGCAACTGATCACCACTATGTCCTGCAAGCCCATGGATAACTAAAACATATGGAACTGACATGTTAAATTACGAATCATTTTCGTGACATAATTGTGAGGTTATAATTATACACGCTGAATTTATAGTGAGTTCATAAACGGCGTGCAGTTACTGGATTCCAAGCATAAATCATATTCATTTGTATGATAATATTTAAAATCTCGCAGTTTAAACAGTACCTAAACTAACCTAAACCTAAATGTTTAAGTTTTGGGATAGGATCAGAACCCATGATATTATACCATAGATATGTTACGTCCATATTAAATGGCGGGCAAAACTCAGTCTCGCTGTGTGTATAAAACTATAAAACTACAGACTTATGCTGTAAGCAAGAAGATACAAAAACTACGAGAGTAAAAGAGATAGCTATCTAAAATGACAACTCGTGTACTCGATGTCTTTGTCGCACCTGTGATAGAATATATGTGAAAACACCGTGTCTTTCATTATCGAAGAGAAATCCTATAACAGACGGCAACTTTTATTATGCTGCTGATCTCATTTCTGATTCGATCTCATAGAGAAGTACCAAGCATAGCTCTCTCCATAACAGGCTGAGTGGCCTTGAGAATTCTTATGAGGCCAATATTGAGTGACCACGTTTCAACACTTATCAAGTTATCATTATCTATATCTATACAAAATAAATGTATCTATACAAATAAATAAAATTGAAGTGTCTGTTTGTAATGTCAAAATAACAGCTTTTTACTAAATGCATATGAAAGTATATACGGCAAAATATATACGGTAATATATATAGCAAAAAGTCTGTCTGTCTGTTTGTTCCGGGTAATCTCCGAAACGGCTAGACCGATTTTGACAGGACTTTCACTGGAAATAGCTGATGTTATAAGGAATAACTTAGGCTACTTTTATTTTAGAAAAATAATTAGGGATCCGCGCAAAAAATAACACTTGAAATCCAATATATATATATATATTCTATGTCAAGTGTCTATGTCGAATTACTCTAAATTTCTTTTTTCTTTTTAATTAAACGCGGGTGAAACCGCGGTTCCCAGCTAGTACTATACTAAAACTGGGAACGAGAACGTCTGTACTACGAGGAATTTACCTCGGCACTCAACCTAACGCGTATCTGGAGCTACACGCTGTACTCCTTCTCTATGATCAGGGGGAACTGTTGGAGTGTGGAGGCTCCGAGGGTCTATAACGCGATCCCAGAACTGGTGTCAGCAGGTGACAGTCGGGGGAGACATAGTTTAACGGCATCTCAACACTTCAGGAGGTCAGAAGCCGTGTGAAATAAACCCACAGAAACAATGGGCTCTCATTGCCTTCGCGATTAAATTTGCCTCAAAATCAATACGAATGCAATTTTTTCACTGATTCAGATGTGAGTTCAACAACCGTGCTTCCAGAATAGCATAACTGGAACTAAGCCACGCGTGACGTCAGCTCACGTCATTGTGTTCAGTACTGACCTTGTGGAGTATTGTTTTGTTGTACCGGCCAATCAAACACAGACGTGCCACTTCGTCTGAATCTAGAGCCCCTAAGTCTGAGAAGAGACTTTGGCACCCTGTGTGTGTTCTACCGTTTGTACAACGGACAATACTCTGAGGAATTTTCGGTGTGATGCCAACGGCTACTTTCTACCATCGCACCTCTCGCCATCGGCGGGGAGTTCATCCACATACCCTTTTTTTTTTTGTTGATGTCCAGTGAAAATTCTACATGGAACTTCCTTCACCCCGGAGAAGGGCGAAGGGGTATGCTGTAATAATTAAATTTAACTGGGAAGTACAGTCCATGCAACGAAAATTCGCAATTGTTTTTTTTTTATCGCAACCTATACTAGCCTTTCTCCTGTGTTGTGGGTGCGTTTACAGACATAAATTCCACAGACAATTCACCCAGACCCGGAACATCTACCTGCAGATTATACAAATATTTATTCCGTGCGGGATCGAACCCGCGACCCGGAGCGCAGTAGCCGACTGTATCAGCCACTGCACCAATCGTGCACCAGTTTCAAGTTTGTAGCCCCAGCGTACAAATTTGAAACTTTTGCAGTTGATGCCTTTAATAACGTAGGCATCCACTAAGGAAGGAATTTTAGAAATTCCACCCTTTAGGTGGTAAAATAGGGGTGGAAAAGTTGTATGAAAAGTCCGTAAGTTAGATCTAAGAAAATTTGTATTTGGCTTACCGGTTGAAAATAAAGAAATACTGTTTTTTTTTGTAAATTCTACTAATATGGGGGTAAAACAGAAACGACGTGAAAGTTTGTATGCAAAATCCGTCAGCTTTGAAGTTTGTTCAATAAAAAATTATATTTAAACTTTGTATAGAATATAAAGAAATATGTATTTTGAGGGGTTTTGGAAAATGAGTCCTTAAGCAAGTAAAAAGGGGATGAAAGTTTGTATTAAATGAAAATTGGTATTTAAAGGACCGCAACACACATTTCCTAACAGCTTGCTTACCTGGCTTACCCATCATCTATCAGCCAAAAGGCGGCCACTGCTGGACCAAGACCTCCCCATAGATGTCCACAACGGACGGATACATGCCACCCCCATCCATGAAGGCAGTTCCCCAAGAACCTTTTTGCCGCAACGACCGTCACTTTACCTTAAAATCCTTGCAGCTATGTCGGCAACTTCACCTCTTTTATGGATCTCGTCATTTCTGATTCGATCTTGTAAAGGAATACCAAGCATTGATCTCGCCATTGCTCGCTAAGTGACCTTGAGCTATCTTATGATCATAGTGAGTGACCACGTCTCTGCCACATGTCATCGCTCTTAACAACTTGCTTTACCCAAATGACCATTATTCATGCAATAATTGAAATGACATAATAACTTACTTGCTGAGGAGTACTGTTGCCATTATTCTTCTTCAACTTTCTGGATATTCTCTTCTTGTGTGGTAGACTCTTCTTATTCTGTTTGTTTTGGGCGGGCGATGCTCCCGGGTCTAGATCCAACATCGGTCCATCCGAATCCACCATTGTTGAATCATCCTAGTAAAAAGATTATTTTCAAAATTAGGCTACAACAGCGCCGGTTTCGCAGCTGTAAAAAGAAATTATTATAAGTATTTGCTTGTCAATCTCATTAGGTGTGCCCCAAGGTAGTATTTTGGGACCTGGTCTATTTAAACGACCTCTGTGTACATTTTTTTTTCTTTCTGCCACGTGGATTTTCTCTATGCCAATCTACAATCAAAGCAAATTAAGATCGATAAAGAGTTATATCCAAAGTTCATCATTAGTGACCTTTGACTAACGATACGCACTGCCACGCATCAGTTGATCTGCTTTGCGTAATGGCCGCTGCGGGTCAACTCACGCATGCAGTGGCTGATACAGTCGACTGCTGCGCTCCGGGTCGCGGGTTCGATTCCCGCACGGAACAAATATCTGTATGATCTGCAGGTAGTTGTTCTGGGTCTGGGTGTATTGTATGTGAAATTCATATCTGTAAACGCACCCACGACACAGGAGATCCTAGTGTGAGGCTACGTTATATAAATAATAACAAATCGCTTGTCAGGGCACGCAGCATTAGTATCAAAATAGAATACAGAACTTGTACCATAACAAACGGGAAAATAACAGAATGGTGTTGACAAAGCGACTTCTTTGTGAACGAAGCATGACCGTATCCGACCGTATCTTCAGTCTGTAGTAATAAACGTAATTATGTAATTATCCTCAAAAACTCACTTTGAGTGATGTCTTGGCTTTGTTATTAAACCAGTCCGTTTCCTGGCATCTCTTCATCTCCTGCAACGGAGGTAACGGAGGCAGCTGGGGTACTTCTACTACGATTGGTTCTTGTGATTGATCCTGGGGAAAATATTCAATGATAGTAATGTCGTAGGTTTTTGCAATTGTTACTCATTATAATAAAACAATTTTAAATGGATTACATAGCATATATTATCGGTTTTTATTTTCCTGACGTTTCGAATACTTTGCAGCATTTGTGGTCGCAGGATGACTAAGGTGACAGGCGTCGTTACAGATTTTATCTGCACTTTTATAGCTAATATGATTGTTTGATTCTTAACCATTTTATTCAATATAACATTAACAGCGACACCTTTTTCTATAATTTTTTATTGATTCGGTGGAAATACCTCATATACTTTCTTTGCCCAGGGAAAGGGCGAAGGGGCATGCCGGTCTCCTACCGGCTAAAACCACCAGAGTGATCATCGTCGGCACCGAAGGGAGGCTCCAGGAACTCGGAATAATCTCCATCTAGAGCCACCCGTTGGTCCCACGCCTTTAGGCACATCTCGGAGGGGATGACGGTAAAGAGGCCACCCCCCAGGCATCTCTCGAGAGGATTGTAAAAGATTCCCCTGAAGCCTCACTATGCGCTGTGCTGCGCACACAGCGGTACGTTACCACATGCACACTGCTGTCTTCCCGGGGGTCTCTCGTTATGAGCACGCAGATTTCTCAATAAGCGCGCTCGCGACCCCCAAGGCCTGCCTTTTATGTGGCCCAAGGTGTCATATAAAGACGACAGGGGGGCTCAGTCGTGTTGGACATGGGCGCCGCGGCGGTTGTTGCCCCGGCTCCGTATCCTCCTCCTCCGAGCGGGATTGGCCCTCTCCCTAACAGCGACTCCTACCTGCTACAGTGGCGCCCAACGTGGCACCAGTGGGCGGCTCTAGTGTGATCATACGAGGACCTGGAGCCTCCCTTAGGTGCCGAAGATGACCGCCCCAGTGGTTTTAGCCGGTAGGAGTCCGGCATACCCCTTCGCCCGTCCCCGGGGCGAAGGAAGTTCCATGTAGAATTTCCACTGGACATAAAAAAAAAAGGGCTCTTAACAAAGGGCATGAAAAGTTTTTTAAGGGTCAGCAACGCGCGAGTGCTTCCTCTGGTGTTGCAAGCTTCCATAGGTAACGGTAACCACTTAAAATCAGGTGGGTTTTATGCTTATTTGCCACCTTAGTGGCATAAAAAAAACCTAAACATTTTCGAAAGACATTTTTGCGAAGTCCAGTTCTACATAGCAAATCTATTTAACCGATGGGTTATTTGATTGATGGGCCATTTCATCAAATAGCCACATGTACAAACGCTTATATCACTGATAGTACATTTCTTCAGGTGTATACTTTGTGCATATTTTGGCTGCACGATTAGCGCAATGAATAAACGATTGGTTTTCTGCGTTACATGTCGCGGGTTCGCAGCCGCACGGAACAAATATTTGAATGATTTCCAGATAGTTGTTTCAGCGCTGGGTGTTTGTGCATGTGATATTTATTTCCGTAAACTGTACCCACAATAAAGGAAAAACCTAGTCATCATCAGCCTATATCGGTTCACTGCTGGACATAGGCCTCTCCTAGCGTGCGCACAACACCCGGTCATCAGCTTTCCGCATCCAGCTGGACCCAGCAACCTTCTTCAGTCCGTCCGTCCATTTGGTTGGTGGGCGCTCCACACTACGTCTACGTATACGCGGTCTCCACTCTAGGACTCGCCTGCTCCATCGGACATCGAGCCTTCGACAGACATGACCAGCCCACTGCCACTTCAGCTTGCTAATTTGGTGTGCTATGTCGATCATTTTGATTATCTTCCAGATATCACCATTTCGGAATCTATCCTTAAAAGAAACTCCGAGCATAGCATGTTCCATAGCCCGTTGAGCGACTATAAACTTGTGGGCCAGTCCAAATGTTAGTGTCCATGTTTCGGCTCCGTAGGTCATCACAGGTAGGACGCATTGGTTAAAAAACCAAATGTGGCATTAAATATAAATTGAAAAAAAACTGTCCTTACAATGTCACAGTAGGTTTTGCTGCAGCTGGAGTTGCCATTGGGGAACCCATAGGCTACTTTCATACTTCCTCTAATATGTAACTAGATTTCTTGTCCATTCCTAAGCTTGTACATCCCTTTCAAAATTTGTGCCTTAGCTACTTAGAATTTTCTTTCATCCGTACCCTTTCCTAATACCTTTCCATCATTTCGGCCGAATGAAGTCCACTGCTGGACACAGGCCTCCCCCAAAGATGTCCACAACGACCGATATGGATGTGTTGTGGGCTCATTGGGGGGCTTTGCCATAATCGCCACGCTTGGCAGACGGGTTGGCGATCGCAGTTGAGTTGTTAATATACTCGAAGGACGCTGCTGCCCATCCTCCGGCTAATCCCTTAGTCGACTTTTACGACACCCATGGGAGGAGATGGGGTGGTGGCATTCTGAGCCGGCACCACACGGCAAATTCCATACAAACAAGGTATTTTCAAAATTCATGACAAAAGTGTATATTCAACTATTTCTTACCAGCGGTTGCCCATGGAAGAGCCTCATGGAACTATCAAGGATAATAGACGTGTCCACATCACCTCTCACCGTCTGCACCTAATACAAAAAGATTTTATTAAATCAAAATCAAAATAATTTATTTGTAAAACATAGGTAAAAAGTTACAAACTTGGTGGAAAATTAAATTGTTTATGTCACACTATGTTTCACCTTGAAAGGCATACAAATATTATTGATAATTTACATAGAACATAACATAGCATTTATATTATTAATTATCTTATTCAATTGTTCATCTTTTTTGGATAACCAATTCATGTAATAATCATTTAAAAAATCGTGTGTTTAGTACGCAATACTTAATAACATAAACAAAACATAACAAACAAATGGGACTTCAAATAAAATTGCAATATCATTACATTTCAAATCATTCGCATTGTATCATCAAAGTATTCTTTTATAGAGTAGTATGCTTTTATATGTAAAAATTCTGAGAGCAGTTTCTTAAATTTCTCTATATTATCTGTCTCCTTGATGATTTTGGGTAATTTATTAAAAATTTTAGAAGCCATACCTAGGAAACTCTTTGAATATAGAGCTGTTTTATGGGGTCTAATACGAAGTGTGTTCCTATGACGTTTATTGTTGATGGTTTCAAATATGTCAAAATGTTTCCTAACAAACATAGCTACTTCGAATATATATAAAGATGGTAGGGTCAGTATCTTAAGAGTAATGAAATACGGTCTGCAACTGTCGGTAACCTGCAACTGGCACACCGCTCGTAGACATTTCTTTTGCGCTTTAAAGACTAATTCTCGATCTGGGGAGTTTCCCCAAAATATTATGCCATAACGTAATGTTGAAGAGACGTATGCATGGTAGGCGGTTAAGACTGTTTCACGATTTGCAACTTTCTTAAGATTATGTAGTGCATAGTGGTATTGATTTATCTTTTTTATTGTATTTTCAATATGTTTACGCCATGTCATTTTATCGTCTAACCAAACTCCCAGAAATTTTGTGTGTTCTTTTTCGTCAATAATTTTATTTTTGCAATAAATATTAAATTTTTGCCATGTTATCCTCTGTTTGAATGACATAATATGAGTTTTGTCTAAATTAATTATAAGATTGTTATCATTAAGCCAGCTTATTATATTGCATAAATTTTAAGTTATCTCCGTTTCATATGATACCTTGCTATGTCCAGTGAATAAAACTGTGTTGTCGTCAGCAAATAAGGTCATAGGGTGTTGGGTAACCTGGGGCATATCATTGATATAAACTAGGAATAGCAGTGGGCCGAGTACGCTGCCTTGTGGCACACCGTAGTTTGTTTGCTTTTGTTGCGAAAGGTACGTTAGTTCAATAGTAGTCAGGGGACAGATCATTTTTATTTTAGTAATTTGTTTCCTATTATTCAAGTATGAGTTAATAAGGAACTGATGATAACTTATTGCAGTTGCTTGGTACAGTGGCTATGCATATGTGATTCTGTTACGGCTTGTAGCATGTCTCTGACAACATTCTGACGTGACCCAGCATGCACCAACCTATGTAACATGGCATGACAGAATTCAATTTGAGCCAAAATATCTTTTGATGGGAATGAAGATGCTTTGCTACAAATAATAAATATTCAAAATACCCACAGAATATTTTAGGTGCACCCTTTGCCGAAAAAACATTGAGAAGTGATGGTGCTTTCAAAGAGAAGAAATCAGAATTGTATCTTCACATGTTCAGACAATTTATAAGTAATAATCCTGGATGAATCATCCCTCATTTTCACACCCATATGTTGCTAAAAGCTATGTTATATGCTACTTCAATGCATCACTAGAATCACCAAATGACATGCCATACCAAGCAGATGGGCACTGCAGCTTAAATGCAAATATAACTTCATCTTTTCTTTTCAGAGGTGGTTTCATGTTTACTACAATACTAAGAGTATTTTCTTTATCAAGCTTATTGGCAAAGTAAAAAATTATATCCTACAGTAATGTTACCTTCAATATTATTATAATACCTTATGGTGCAGTTGTTGTGGAGCCCTGGACTGTGCCGTGATGTGTGCCATGAGTGCAGCTAGCCTGCCTTCAGGGTCAATAAGCTCCTCCCCCCACTGACCCTCAGCCACTTGGTCACCCACTGATACATGTCTATTACATAAAGAAAGAATGAAACATATCTAAGAACAAACAAAACAAAGACATCTAAATGAAAATGTTACTTGAATCATGTTTCCGCTATGAGGTATTTTTTTTATTACATTAACAAAATATACACCACTATTCATTCCACTATATTGAAACCCAATCCATGATCTCCCTTTCCATTAGACTGCCCTTTTAAAATATGGTTTGCCCATAGTTATTATTTGCATAAAAATAGAATTTACATCAAACCTTTATGTCATTTACCTTACTCAAATGAATCATTTAGAATCTTGGTTTGATAAAAATAATCACTTCCTGACTCACCTGCACAATGATGTGGAGAATGTCTGTGAATGCAGGATAGCCACCCTGCCACCCCCATCATCCTGCACATTGAGCGCCAGAGCATTGGCATCAACATGAACTGCCTGTGGTACAAAATTATACACTTACAAGACAATAATACCACCGTCCTACTAAAGTCGCTAAAATAATTTATTTGCATGTAATTGGCCAACAGGAAATTATTACGTTAATTTATTAAAATTACAGCGGGTAGCAGTATTATAGTATAGTTTTACCAGTTTAAAACTGTTTTTATTCCCTTGGAATCCTTGATTAATCTAATTAATTACTGAAACTGGACAAGCGCTAGGGGTAATTAGTTCCGATTTATAGGATTTACACACACCACATACCTCGTCTGCCTGGTGAGAATTTATATAGTGCGTGACGGCTTCATCCATTGTTACTTCAAAACGAACTGTATCTACGTTAAATTTCACAAAAGAAACTTGTTTATTTCATCTTCTATAAAAATCGTGGTTAGGTTATTTGACAGCTGTATTGCTTACGCTCAAGGTCACAAATTATTTATTCAATTTAGCAAAATTTACATTTGAAAACCCGACTGCCCAATATTATTTTTAATTTGAAAGTTCGTTAGGAGACTAAATTATTGTTTGGTGGTGCTGCGAATTAAAATCTTGATCTATTATCATTAACTTTAAGACATCACAAACAAAGCCCTACCCTACCAAGAGTAGGGGCCATAAATAAAAGTAACCCATAGATTAAACACAATTCTACGGAATGCCACCAATAAATGCACAAGCAAAGATACTCGACTAATTTAATGTTTCCGCCAATATCAAGGTCGTGGAAAACAATACAATTTATAGTGATTATTTTTGTATTAATGAGGCTATAGTTTATATGTAACTATAAAATCTATTATTTAATTAAACATAATCAATAAACCAATTTGCAGTGTATCACGTCCCTGTGGAACACCATGAAGGCTCTAAACATAGTTTCGCCATATTTTAATAATTATTATTATTATTGATTGCCGTGTCGTACCGGCTAATAATACCCACCACCCGATCTCAAATTCATAACTCGCGGATGTCGAAAAAGGCAACTATGGGCATAGCGGGAGGATGGGCAGCAGCGTTCTTGGCTTAGCTCCGTCCAATACATTTATAACTAAACTGCAATCGTTATCACGTCTGCCAAGCGTAGCGATTATAGCAAAACCCCCCAACGGGCTGACAACAGAAAACCGGTCGTTGTGGAAATCTTTGGGGGAGGCTTGTGTCCAGCAGTGGACTTTATTCGGCTGAAATGACGATGATGAATGATGACATTTATATTGTTTTGTTTCTAGATTATGAATAGTAAAGTAATCATTTTAAGGGCCGATTTTTCAATCGTCATATAAATAAACAGATAGCATTTATTAGACAAATAGCGAATGAATTTTTCAATCATCAGATAGGCTTTATTCGGCGAATAAGGCGACGACTACCCAAAGAATAAATTTATCAGACCCTTTGACGGCCAGATAGAGCGTATTCGAGAGACAGCACCATTCGACAGATGCCTTCTGCCCAGCAGTGGACGTTTTTCAGCTGATATAATATCATGAAAGTAGACTACTGTTATTTACTGAGTTCAAATATTATACTATAATTATAAACAGTAGATATAGAGCTTCTGTCTCCTAATAAATTAGATGTAAAGTCATGGAACAGCACAAAATTTGTGCGGACAATTTTTTACATAAATGTTCACCTAGAAGGACACTGCTATCCTCCCGAAAATTAACATTTGTAAATAACCTAAAATAACCGTTTTCAAAGGTTTAAAACGTGCCTGTATAAATAAACGGCTAAATGATTTGTCTGTGACAAATACTTTTTTACATCATTAGAGTTTCGTCCTATTGAGAAGACCTGGCAAGAAACTCGCTTAGGAGCAGAGAACCACCCAGTTCGTGGATATGCGTTGGTGATGCGTGAACCGTAGTGGGCCGGTACATGGAGTATGCGGTACTCACCCTGGACAGCCTTTGGGGCTACAAAGAGCATTACATGCACCTCGACACCTGAGTCAAAAGGGTAGTGGGTGCATTACATACTCCAGCAGCTGCCCAATCTCGGGGGAGCAAGGGATGTAGTTCACCGGCTCTACCAGCGTATAATGTGTAATAATCGCGAAAACCTACGATATTACTATTTATTAGCCTAACTGAAAAGCTGCAGGAGCTTAGTTCGTACGATACAAGCCACGCAAGACGATTATATGTATATACCACACATATAGAAATTATTACTGTAAACTTGCACTTTAGCCTAACTTTATAACTCCGCAGGAACTCCTTCCCCCAGAACACAGTATTTAATTGACTTCGGCCCCTGTATGAAGTATATTGACCATATTCTTGTTTATTAAATACAGAATCATATTACAAAAACATGGTTATTTTTTACTGTCCAATGCTTTTTTACAAGGTATAATTTTTTTATGTCGCCAGTGCGATAAATACGCATCATGGCAAACAACATAGGAATGATTGTTATTTCCTGTGAAAGTATACATAATCATCTATATAAGCAACGGATTTAGACTTACAACCGAAACTTTCAAGCTTATTTATTTTCTCAGAAAAGTTACTAAAGTCCTATAAATCGACTAAACTATTTCAATTCTGACGTTGACGTTTTTAGTTTTCACATCCATCACTAACTGTATTTTAATGTTGATAACTTGTCACTTGTTGTGAGATGAAAACGAAGTGTTGTTTTTTTAATTAAATTGCTGTGTTATTGATTCTGGGAGTTTAATATTAAGTTATTAAATAAATCTACCTGTAATTCGTGAAAATGTTTCGTAACAAAATAAGAACTTCTCTTATTTATAGAAGTCATGACGTAAGTATCAGATTAACCTCTAACATCAACATTCTAATTTTAATTGTATGTTTTATTAATGATGAGCAGGTCTAAGATTTAGGAAAAACTTTTTAGTTTCTACCACAGAGTACATTTATATATACTGGTTTCTACTTTATAGTTGCACTTTCCCTTTAGGTATTATAACTTTAGCCTATAGTTTCAGAGGTGTAAATATACAAGCAAACTCGACACTATTCGAGAGAAATTTCGCGAAGGGCCTGGGTTATCTGATTTTGTGTCCGAAGACCGTCCAAAAGACTGGGAGGAATATGAGGGCAAACTAAAAAGAGAAAAAGGCGAAGCAGAACGACTGAGGCTGCCCCCCTGGTTAAAGACAACCATACCCACTGGTAAGAGTTAGGTATTTGTAATATGCCGTTGGTCTCTTTATTTATTTGGTTTATTTAGACAGAAAGATGGCAGTGTAAATATATATCTAAGGAAATCAACATAAAGTCAAAGTCAAAGTTTTTTATTTCAAATAAACCCAATATTGGCACTTATGAAACATCAGAATTTAAGTTGCATGGTTCCAAATAGTTATTCTCATGGAGAAGAGCCGGCAAGAAACTCCATGGATACTCTTTTAAAATAGTTGGGGATTACAATGTTAATTGTATAGGTACACATGATTGTAAAACATATACAGAGAAAAATGTAGGTTAATGTGTAAAGATGAAACATACCACAATAAAATTACAATAATGAATTTGCCGTGGCAGGGAACGGCTGACCAGTCCCAACAGACGGCACCCGTTCACGAGCATGACGCATGCATCAGCATCGCTTAGCTCTACCATATTGTAGGGAACCGAACAACCCGATACACAACGCCACCGTTAGCAAGACATTTTAGTGAGCATGACAGACCAATACAGCCAGGCAAAAGACACAATCAAAATAAATACTTAACATATAACATCATCATATCAGCCACAGGACGTCCACTGCTGAACAAAGGCCTCCCCTTTAGATTTCCACAACGAGCGGTCACATGCCGCTCTCATCCAACGACTCCCAGCGACCTTCACCAGATCGTCTGTCCACCTCGTTGGAGGTCGTCCCACGCTGCGTTTTCCGGTGCGCGGTCTCCATTCGAGAACCTTTGTGCCCCAACGGCCATCAGTTCTACGAGCAATGTGCCCTGCCCATTGCCACTTCAGTTTACTAATCCTTTCAGCTATGTCGACAACTTTAGTTCTTCTACGGATCTCCTCATTTCTGATTCGATCTCGTAGAGAAATACCAAGCATAGCTCTCTCCATAGCTCGCTGAGTGACCTTGAGCTTTCTTATGAGGCCTATTGTGAGTGACCACGTCTCTGTTCCATATGTCATCACTGGTAACACACACTGGTTAAAGACTTGCGTCTTGAGGCATTGCGGTATTGTTGACGAAAAGACGTTGCGAAGTTTCCCGAACGCTGCCCAGCCGAGTCGGATTCGACGATTGACCTCTTTCTCGAAGTTGGACCTACCTAACTGGACAGTTTGTCCTAGGTAGACATACTCGTCAACAACTTCGAGAACAGAGCTCCCAACGGATATTGGGATGGGCACGACATGGACATTTGACATGACTTTCGTCTTGCCCATGTTCATTTTAAGGCCCACCTGTTGGGAAACTCTGTTGAGATCATCGAGCATTGTGCTGAGCTCTTGCAGCGATTCGGCCATGACTACGATGTCATCGGCAAATCGAAGGTGAGTGATATACTCGCCATTGATGTTAATGCCGAATCCTTTCCACTCCAGTAGCTTGAAGGCATCCTCCATTGCAGCGGTGAACAGTTTCGGGGAAATGACGTCCCCCTGTCTCACACCTCTCTGCAATGGAATTGCCCCCGTGCTCTGTTCATGTACTCGGACCGACATGGTGGCGTTTCTGTATAAGCACTTCAACACTTCAATGTACCGATAGTCAATCTGGCACCGCTGCAGAGATTGCAGCACTGCCCAGGTTTCGATCGAATCGAAGGCTTTCTCATAGTCCACAAACGCCAAGCATAGTGGCAGATTATACTCCTCGGTCTTCTGTATAACCTGCCGCAGCGTATGGATGTGGTCTATGGTACTGAAACCTTTACGGAAACCGGCTTGTTCGGGAGGCTAACATACTCTACTAAATTCAGTTGTTACTAATTAATTATCATAAAGGTTTGTTGTGACCTTTGCATCATATTATTGAGGCTCAGTGCAAAGTTTGCTAATCTGGCTTGTGACAAGCATGTCATCAACTCTGAATGAGTTTAAATTAGACCAACTTGCATCATTTAAATTAGATTTTTAAGAACCATTACTCACATGCCACATCATGATCATTATCAATAATATTGTTAAGTCGCACCATTTTACAGCACCATGTTGTGTTAAGTCCCAGTGTGATGGCCAAGTGGCAGTTTCATTCTAGATATGGCCTGTACAAGACATATTTTTCTTGTCCTGCTATTGAGAAGATAAACTGATCAGCAAATCATTTGAATACTTCAGTAATATTTTTTTGGAACAATCACCCATCAATCTTAGCTGAATGCCACGCTGGCTTTAATTTGCCACTTATTGAGCCATTTATGATAATTCAAGCCTTTTTGTAGAATTCTAATGTGTATCAAGTGGCAAAGTGCTTAATAATCATTTATAACATTAAATAATTGTAAACAAAATCTCAATGATGTTATCACCGTTTGTAACATGGTTAATGTTCCAAATTAAATAAATAAATATACCTACAAGGACCTGTTATGGCCTATATAATAAGTAATAACCAATAGAATTTCAAAAAGAAAAACCATTTCATATGATTCTTACCAATAACCAGTAACAGTAAGTGTATATGTTTAGAGTAATCATTTCGGCCGAATGAAGTCCACTGCTGGACACAGGCCTCCCCCAAAGATCACCACAATGACCGATATGGGTGTGTTGTGGGCTCATTGGGGGGTTTTGCCATAATCGCCACACTTGGCAGACTGGTTGGCGATCACAGTTGAGTTGTCAATGTATTCGAAGGACGCTGCTGCCCATCCTCCAGCTAATCCCTTAGTCGACTTTTACGACACCCATGGTAGGAGACGGGGTGGTGGTATTCTGAGCCGGCACAACACAGCAAAGCCGGCACCACATGTTTAGAGTCAGTAGTTGATATTCCTAATTGTATGTTTATTTGTTCTAGGTTCAAAGTTTAGTGAGCTTAAGCAGCAGCTTCGTCACTTGAAGCTTAGCACTGTGTGTGAAGAGGCTCGGTGTCCCAACATTGGAGAGTGTTGGAGTGGGGGCAAAAATGGCACTTCTACTGCCACTATCATGGTAAGAATATCTTGCAGTGAACATCATATCCACCTTAGGTAGTCCACTGCTGAACAAAGGCCTCCCCCATAGATTTCCACATTTGAGTCATTCGTCACTTGAAGCTTAGCACTGTGTGTGAAGAGGCTCGGTGTCCCAACATTGGAGAGTGTTGGAGTGGGGGCAAAAATGGCACTTCTACTGCCACTATCATGGTAAGAATATCTTGCAGTGAACATCATATCCACCTTAGGTAGTCCACCGCTGAACAAAGGCCTCCTCCATAGATTTCCACATTTGAGTCATCATTTTGGCAGGAATTTGCCATTACTCATTATGCTTGGCAGGTGTATTGGTGAGTATAGCTACTGTAAAACAGAAGAGATGCTGCTGCCCATCCCTTTGGCTTAAAGTCCCTTAGTCACCTTTGACTACAACCAAGTACTGGCTAACACTACACACTGTAGTTAATCCACTCACCACATGGAATTTGCAGTGAACAACGCTATTGATATTTGGATAAAGGAATGTAACAAAAACAATGCAACAATAGTATCCATTCATATTCATATTGATATCGGCCATTTATACGTCCACTGCTGAACAAAGGCCTCCCCCATAGATTTTCACAACTGTGTCATAATTTTGGGGGGTATTTGTCAATACTCACCACGCTTGGCAGGCGGGTTGGCGAGCGCAGTATGGCTACCGTTTCACAGAAGGGACGCTGCTGCCCATGGTTTAGATTCCCTTAGTCGCCTTTTACAACATCCACGTGAGGAGATGGAGTTGTTTTCTTAATCCGGACACCACACAATGGATACAGTATCCATTGAATTGAAATAGCTTACGGAAATATCTAGCGTTTAATTAATTAATTCTATATACTTACGTACAGCTTCTATATGTGCAATGTGTAGCCCTAGCACATACAATTATTATATTATCAATACACAAATATATGAAATAAAACAATATCATATTGTTCTACCCTATATACTCAAACTTGTTCACAATAATATCTGAAAAATCATACATGCAATACACAATTAACAACACCTTTGTATAGTGGAAGATAAATGCATGCATGATAAATATATAAAAGAAAATCATATTGTTAATTCGCTCGTTCAGTACACATACAGTATAAAGTGCATGTAGTACAGATATTATACAGCACTGGAAATTTAATTAAGTATAGGTATACCGTGGAAAAGTGAGTTGATTTCAAACAATTCACCACAATCACTCATCAAATCGGCTTACCGTAGCCCATAGCAATGGGTGTAAGCCTCTTCCAAGTTACTTACCGGCTGCTATAATGACACAGTTAATGGGCGACACATGCACTCGCGGCTGCATGTTCTGCTCGGTGAAGACTTCGCGTCGGCCACCGCCCCTCGACCCGGACGAGCCGAGCAACACCGCACACGCCATCAACCAATGGGGGCTCGGATACATCGTGCTCACTTCTGTGGATAGAGACGGTATACAAAATGGACTATACTCCACAACTCTAACCTGTATCTTAGCATTCTACTACCCTGTCCACTTACTAGGGTTCGATTCCCGCATGGAACAAATATTTGTATGATCTGCAGGTAGTGGTTCCGGGTCTGGGAGTATTGTATGTGGAATAATGGAATTCATATCTGTAAACGCACCCACGACACAGGAGAAATCCTACAATGCAATGTTTAAAAAAATGAAAAAGTACCAGGTTACCAATTACTGATACTTATGGAAGAATCGACGTCAGATGTCAGAGTTTAAGTTGCACAGTTCGTATTGGTATGTTCTATGGAGAAGAGCTAGCAAGTAACTCCATAGATAGTAGATACTTTAAAATAATGGATATTAGAATGTCGATTATAGGAGATTACAAATTATTGTAACAGATACAATGAGAAAAATGTAAGTTAGTAGTATACAAAGACTATACTTACCTTTGACAAAATGGACATTTTGAAGACTAAAGGGCTAATTTTGAAAATTATCGCCATTGCAATGTGGGGAGTACGTTCACATTATTAACAGAAATCAAATAAATCTAGTGACGTTTTTTACAGTGGTATTTATAACTTAATGATTTACTAGCTGGGAGCCGCAGTTTCACCCGCCAGTTAATTTAAAAGAAATTGGATTATTAAAAATAATTTTGAGTACTTACTATAGCCACTTGAAATAGAGTACAAATATTGGATTTCATGGGTTTTAATTATTTTGTACGGAACTCTAATTACTTTTCTAAAATAAAAGTAGCCTACGTTATTCCTTATAACATCAGCTATCTGCCAGTGCAAGTCCCGTAGATATCGGTCCAGCCTTTTGGTAATTAGCGGGAACAAACAGACAGACTGCCAAAAAAATTATAATAGTTTTTTGTTGTTGTAGGTACCGTATATAGAATCCAGAGCTTTTTTGACCTTAACATCCTTTTCGCAATTAGCTTTTACACAATATTAGTGAGGCTTTCAATAATGGCTTATATAAAGACATTCATGGAATCATATGATTATGCTTTTTGCAGATTTACCTGATGGTGGATCATCTCATTTAGCTGAAACTGTTAGAGAAATCAAAAGACAGTAAGTAAATTATATTCTGATCATCAGCTCAAAATTCTATCCAACTACTTAACCACATTATATTCAACAGGAACAAAGAAATTCTGGTAGAATGCCTAGTACCCGACTTCCGAGCCAACCGCGACAGCATAGAGACGATAGCGAACTGTGGGCTGGATGTGTTTGCGCACAACATCGAGACGGTCGAGCGACTGACACCGTTCGTGAGAGACCCCAGAGCTGGGTGAGTGTTACTTGTGTAATACACACATTACAACAATAGCCAACTATAAAAGAATATCTCGGCACACTGGTGTCAATGTTAGAAGTCGTATCAATTTATATAAAAACAATAGACTTCAACGTTGATATACAATAAACCCATACTCAGCTACTCAAAGCCGGGCCAGCATGCTTTGTTTTAATTTCTTTTTTATTGGTGCCCAATGGAAATTCTTCATGAACTTCCTTTACCCCGGGGAAGGGTGAAGGGGTATGCTGTACTCCTAACGCCTAAAACCACTGGAGCGGTTATCTTTGGCACCTAAGGGAGGCTCCAGGACCACGTATGATCACACTAGAGCCGCCCACTAGTGCCACGCCTATAGACACATCTCGGAGAGGGTGACTGTAAAGCGGCCACCCACCCGGGGGATTGTAAAGGATCCCCCAAAGTATGACCACAAACACAGTGACTCGAGATATTTATATATTAGATATGATGGTATCTATATCATGATTTATTTATCCGTGTCATAATAATATTATATTTCCTCAGTTACCGGCAGACATTAAAGGTGTTGCAGACAGCCAAGGATATCAACCCGGACTTGATAACCAAGTCTTCAATCATGTTGGGGTTGGGTGAAACTGACGAGCAAGTAGAACAAACTATGAAAGGTTAGTACATTTATCGTTTATTTTCTTCAGAATTTATTTAGGTACTAAGTAAACCTTTGATACACTCATGCATTCATCCACACACACACAACCACTCAAACTCGCACACACACTCACTCACACTCGCACACTCGCACACTCACTCACACTCGCACACACACTCGGTCACTCACACATCAGCCCGTAAACGTCCACCGCTGAACATAGGCCTTCTAATGATCATTACTATAAGCGGGATATTGCCATAATCGCAACGCTTGGCAAGCGGATTAGTAATGCGCAGTATGTTGTTTAGCACATGGGAGGAGGCTGCTGTATCGATAGTTTTTTTTTTAACTTTCTGTGCGGGCAATCGAACCCTCGACCTGGAGCGCAGCGAAAACAATTCATTTAGTCAAGGTCATCAACTGCAATTTATTTCCACAGATCTACGCGAGGCAGGAGTCGACTGTGTAACCTTAGGTCAATACATGCAGCCCACCAAACGCCACCTGAAAGTGTTCGAATACGTCACACCAGCTAAGTTTAAGCAGTGGGAGGACCGGGGTAACGAGCTGGGCTTCCTGTACACTGCCAGTGGACCACTCGTCAGGTCCTCGTACAGGGCTGGGGAATTCTTCATCAGCAGTCTATTAAAAGATAGGAAGGCGAAGAGCTTGTGACCCGAAGGCTAGCCAATTTTTATTGTGATAACTTAAAGCAATTGTTTTATTTTTAAATCATTTAGAATTTATATTATGTAAATAGATGTTGTTTTGTTGTTATTTTACTCTTAGGGGGGTCTGCTGCGATCATGTTTTTGGTAGAAATGGGTTCTTACATGATTTTTAATAAAATGAAATGTTGGGCTGAACAAAAACAACAACATCATCATTATCATATCAGCCATAGGACGTCCACTGCTGAACAAAGGCCTCCCCCGTAGATTTCTACAACAAACGGTTACATGCCGCCCTTATCAAACGACTCCCAGCGACCTTCACCAGGTCGTCTCTCCACCTCGTTAGAGGTCGTCCCACGCTGCGTTTTCCGGTACGCAGTCGCCACTCAAGAACCTTTTTGCCCCAACGGCCATCAGTTCTAAAACCAATGTGCCCCGCCCATTGCCACTTCAGGTTACTAATCCTTTCAGCTATGTCGGCAACTTTAGTTCTTCTACGGATCTCCTCATTTCTGATTCGATATCGTAGAGAAATACCTAGCATAGCTCCCTCCATAGCTCGCTGAGTGACCTTGAACTTTCTTATGAGGCCCATAGTGAGTGACTACGTCTCTGTTCCATATATCATCACTAACACACTTGTTAAAGAATTTCGTCTTGAGGCATGGAATAAAAACATGCTAAATAAACACGTTATCCGAGACGGATGGATAACATCCCCGCTTTCGCCTGCGGGGGAGAGGAATGTTTTCCACCATTGCTTTCGAACACAGCAGGCATCTCTTTTCTCTTTTTTTTTTTTCTCTTTTTTTTCTCTCGCGGTTGTATTAAATTTTCGGTCTGAGGTATTTCGTTATTAAGAAGGCCCATTGAATTGGAATAAACAGAATATTATATAGGAATTTCTAGAACTGATACGCGTACGTTGCTGTGGATATGGTCTAACGCGATATTGGTTTTTATTTCGTGTATGAAAAATTGCTTTGAACATGGCAACATCAACTATAAATTACCAGTAGAGGCTGATCTCGCACTGTATAGGGTTTCGGTTCAATGAGAGGTTAACTTATACTGGATAATTATAGCTGGATATCTAGCTGTGAGTACCTCAGCCGAACCCATTTTAGCGTCTATGAAAAGTTTTTTTTTTTGTTGACTTTTTGTTTATGAAGTTACAGTCTGCTATAATTCTGTTAACACGTTTTGTTAGATTTTGGCGCAGCAGATCCACCTTTAGGCTGGGATTTATAACTTCGTTCCGAAAGCGTTATTAGGTTGTAAAAAAAAAACACTTAGCTAACTCTTAGATACTAACATTCAACTAATGATACTCTGATTCCGAATGAATCTGACATTTCAGCATGGTCGACAAAATGTGTACTTTTTCAAACTAACAAGTACATGTATTTGCATGGCTTTTACACTGAACAGATGGGGCAATCACGAATACTCTTCATCATTTCGGTCGAATGAAGTCCACTGCTGGACACAGGCCTCTCCCAAAGATCACTTCAATGGCCCATATGGATGTGTTGTGGACTCATTGGGGGGTTTTGCCATAATCGCCACGCTTGGCAGACGGGTCGGCGATCGCAGTTGAGTTGTTAATGTACTCGAAGGACGCTGCTGCCCATCCTCCAGCTAATCCCTTAGTCGACTTTTACGACACCCACGGGAGGAGATGGGGTGGTGGTATTCTGAGCTGGCACCATACTCTTACTTCTTTGTTATGTTTTGATCACGATGATATGCCCATCTTGTCTGCACGGACCAACCGCGCTTAAATACCACACTCTACATCCTAAACGCCCGTATATACGTTCTCTCAATGTCTACCAGCATGAATACCCGTCCTGTCATTACATCACTATAATAACCACGTTTTGCAAAGGGCATTGTGATCGCACTACTTCGTTATTAGCTAAGAAGTATGCGGAGGCTCATGCTCTGGATATAATCCTCAGTCTCGTTCGTCTCGTCCCATTGACGGCATATGAAAGGCAGTGGCCAATCGCTTGGCTTTCTGCTTAGGTGTTGCGGGCACGGAGCAGACATTTGTATGTTCCACAGGTAGACACAGAAATCATAGAGGGGGGCGCAGATTCTCTACTATTAAAAAAAAAACTTAAAAAACATGATATATCGTGATAAATTATGTCGTTATGATTTTAGCGTGGTCTCCGATGTCGGGGGACATTAGCTTTCTTCAACCGACTGTGATAGTTTACTCCGTAGACTATAGTATAAGGTTTGGTCTCAGCTCGATACGTCAAACTCCGATTTGTTTTGTGTGGGGGGTCTAGCTGCTTTTAGCACTCATAAGAACTATTTACACGTTTCCAGTATCAAGTCGCTCAAACGCTCGTTGATTAGTCGATTTTTCGTTACTCGATTCGAAACTAGTAAATAACTTTTAAACTGATATGGTTATCAATATCATTATCTACATCATGGTTCAGTACACCACAGACTACCTGAATTTCTTTATTTCCCTACTTTTAAATCCATCCAAAGGTTGTCTGTAAAAGATCGCTTTTAGCGATAAGACCGCCCATTGTGCTACGCTAACTATTGTAAATAATCCTTTATATTATTTTGGTGTACAATAAAGTTATATTCTATTCTATTCTATAATTAGAACGAAATATCGGCAACTCAAAATAAAATAAAAAACATGGTAAATATCCCGTTTCCGGTACTAATAATAGTAAATAACTCTTATGGTTTGCTATAAAACTTGCCACTGCTCGATGCACCTGATATTGTATATGTATATTGTGTATGAAGATCTGTACAACCTTAGCGTAATTACTCAATGTTAATTTATTGTGAAAAAACTTATGTTGTTGCTGTTAATAAAAAATACATTGTATTACTACAAATCTATTGTTTTTATTTCGAAAATATGGTATAGATGCCTTTACCTACGATTAGGAAACAACGTTGCCGTGTGGTGCCGGCTTTGCCGTGTGGTACCGGCTCAGAATGCCACCACCCCATCTCCCATGGGTGTCGTAAAAGTCGACTAAGGGATTAGCCGGAGGATGGGCAGCAGCGTCCTTCGAGTACATTAACAACTCAACTGCGATCGCCAACCCGCCTGCCAAGCGTGGCGATTATGGAAAAACCCCCCAATGAGCCCACAGCACATCCCTATCGGTGGTTGTGGTGATCTTTGGGGGAGGCCTGCGTCCAGCAGTAGACTTCGTTCGGCCGAAATGATGATGAGGAAACAACGCGGTTTTCTGAAGATTTATAGTAGATTGCCACAAGACTTTCACTCTTGTGTGTAAACTAGCCGATAGCTCGCATATCCAGGCGTAGATTAAACTTTACTGATAATTGGTTTTCTGATAAAAAGTATCCTATTTCACGACAATCTACCTCTACCTATGCCAAATCTCACTAGAATACTTTCAGCTGTTTGAGCGGATGGAGCCTTTAACATTCAGATTTATCTATATGTCGGCTGTTTGGAACATGGATGGTAGATAGCTATCACTGTTATGTCTTACTAAAAATACTGTTGCCGAACACGCACTCACAATAACATTAAAACGTGTTTGAAAATAGTCCGCTTGAAGAACAATGTGGTTGTTTAGTAGCCCACCAGTGTGTATTGATATTTTAAATGAATTCTATATCATTCAGCTAGGCTAGGCTAGCCTTAAAATTACCTTTACAGCACTTTAAAGTTGAACTTCGTAAATGGCTGGTCGATGAGTGTTTTATAGTGTACAAGAGCTTTTTAATTACAAACATATCACTTAAAATTAATATAAGTTTAATAGTGTCTATATTATTGTATTTAAATTATACCAACACACTAAGTAAAAGTTAAGACTGAAGTTGTAAAATGCTAGTAGATTTTAAATTAATTTAAGTTTGCATGCCGATATATGAGACAAAGCATGATTGAACTAATTGGAAACATTATACTAATATCTTACATACTTCGTATGTACAAATATGTTTTAGTCAAATAAATATATCTTATCTTCGTTTAACTCGATCTAAAGTGTCAAGATAACTCTTGAGAACATTTGATAAATACTTTACTCCTGCCTCCCAAAGACCTCCGAAATACATAAATCCTCATTCAGGAGGACTTTGGACTTTAACTGTTGCGATTTCACTCCCAAGTGCCAGGATAAGAGCAGTATGACCTGAACCTACAATTCTTTTAAATCTGATGAACTTGTCTCATTCCATATACGTAATACGTAGAAAGTTGAAAAGCAAAACACCTAACAAATCATGCTAGCCTGTAAAATCTCTTACTCACACAAACATTTTAACATATTTATTATAAGTACTTCTATCCTTCGCGACTTTACATACCCTTTCTTTTTTATTTATTGATCCGGTGGAAATACCTCATGTACTTCCTTCGCCCCGGGAAAGGGCGAAGGGGCATGCCGGACTCCTACCGGCTAAAACCACCGGAGTGATCATCGTCGGGACCGAAGGGAGGCTCCAGGAACTCGAAAGATCTCCATCTAGAGCCACCCATTGGTGCCACGCCTTTAGGCACATCTCGGAGGGGATGACTGTAAAGTGGTCATCCCCTCTAGTGGAGTAATACACCCACGCATCCATCTCCGCCAAGATATCAAAAGGCGGAAAGCGCGCCAACAGAGTTGCCGCCTCAAAGGACACCGTTCGGTATCCTCGTGCGATCCGTATAGCCGCTCTACGCTGCAGACCGTGGATCTTGGTTCTGCAGCGCTGGACGCCCGAAAGTCGAGATGACCAAACAGGCGCCCCATAGAGGGCCACGGACCGTACGACTCCCCCGTAGAAGCGGCGAACTTCTTCCCTCGGCCCCCCGAGATTGGGTAGCAGTCGGTGCAAGGCACCCACTATCCTTTCGACCCGGGGGACAAGACGCTCGAAGTGCTCTTCGAAGCCCCAACGACTGTCCAGGGTAAGCCCTAGGTACTTCATGTACCGGCCCACCCTGATTTGCGCGTCACCCACGCGTATCCACGAACTGGGAGGCTCCCTGCTCCGCGTCAGTTTGTGGAACCATAGCGCCTCGCTTTTGTGAGGCGCTATCCGCAAACCCAGAGCGTGGATTTCGGCCACGACAATTGCCACCGCTTGCTTTGCAAGCCGGATGGTTCCCTCGAAGGACTCCCTGCCGGCCAACACAAGAGTGTCATCAGCATAACAGACTAAGCTGACGCCCGCGGGGGACGTTACTTACCCTAAGCGTTATTTCCTTTGTCTTCTGGAAGAATGTAAGTTCGCCTTCTTTATGATCGACTATTAGGCTGCCGGGTGCATCCACGCCGAACTCCCAAACCTCTCCCAGTACACACTGTGTCATCGACAGGATGATACAAAATATATATAATAAGAAGCATTCTCTGACATTCCATTACACACAGTCGACTAATAGCATCAGTGGGAGATATTCGATGCACTCGCTGGTTTTATAACATCATTTCAATCTGACTTTGCAATCCTTATCATGTATAATTAATTTTAATTTCAGTAGAATGTTAAAGTGTATGTATTACAATTACTTAGTGCAAGTGCAAGTAAAATTGATTTGTTCAATTAGTATGCTCAATTCAATTTAATCTCAATTCAATTAGTACGCTCTTTAATTTGACGGCACGGTTGGTGCAGTGGCTGATACAGTCGACTGCTGCGCTCCGGGTCGTGGGTTCGATTCCCGCACGGAACAAATGTTTGTATGATCTGCAGGTAGTTGTTCCGGGTCTGGGTGTATTGTGTGTGGAATTCATGTCTGTAAACGCACCCACGACACAGGGGAAATCCTAATGTGGGGCAACGTTTTTTTAAAAAAAAAAGAAACCAAAAACATAGAAAGAATTTGTATAAGCAAGTTCCTAGTTCATTACCTTCACTTAACATTTTTGTACAATATCGTTAGATACATACATTCTCTGTGCTTTGCTCGGTTAACCAACGGATAACATGATTACCATTCATCTTGCTCGCGCTAATGGCATGCCGGTGACAGGCAGCGTCACACACATCAGTAAGAAACATTAGTTCGGGCTCTTCTAACCTTTTTTATTGGTGTCTAGTGGAAATTCTACATGAACTCCCTTCGCCCCGGGGAAGGGCGAAGGGATATGCCGGACTCCTTCCGGCTAAAACCACGAGGGGATGGAGAAAAGACGATGGAGGGCTTCAGGTCCTCGTAAGATCACACTAGAGCCGCCCTTTGGTGTCACGCTTTTAGGCGCATCTCGGAGGGGATGACTGTAATAACTGTAAGGCGTTGAGAGAGTATATGGCCAGTGGTGGACTACAGTAAGCTGATTTGATTGATGGACTCTTAAAAAAGAGAATTCTTTTGGACCTGTGTAGGTATCTACATCAATCATCAGCCCACTGTTGAACATGGGCTTCCCGATGATCACCACATTGCTATAATCACCACGCTTGTCAGGTGAATTGGTGATCGCATAATGTTGTTATTATGTAGCACACGGTAGGATGCTGCTGCCCATCCTCTTGATATCAACTCTTAGGCCCGTATTACATACCGAGAATCAAAATTCAAGGAGAACTTCAGTCGACATTGCATCAATTGAATATAAATGCCGGACCTATTACGTAGGGTTCATATTTGATTAACACAATCTAGACTCAATTACTACTTGAGTTTTGATTCTCAATTTATAAAATAGGCCTTAGTCGCCTTTTACGACTCCCTTGGGTAGAGGGATGGTCTTCTTTTCTTTACCGGGAACCAAACAATAAATATATATATATATATATATCTTAATACAAATAAATTATGTGTCACGTTGTTTGTCCGCTATGGACTCCTAAACTACTGAACCGATTTTAATAAAATTTTACACACTGTGTGCAGTTTTATCCAACTTAAAAGATAGGATATTTTATATCTCAATTTATAATCGCAATATTATTTTATTGCGAATGATTTGTTTATTATCTGGCAAAGAGTCATAATTATCTGTTAGTTCTATAAGATTCTAACATATGGCGGTATAAGGTAATTAGTTGACTGGGTTGAGTAAATATCTAATAGATGGCGCTATGTTAAAAGTACAAACGTTTTATGTAAGCTACAATTTATTAGTATAACCAGCCACGTATTGCTGAGGCAAAAGTATAAGTTAAATTTATATTATAGTAAATGCAATACAGTGAAATTATTCTTGCTTTTTCAATTATATGGCAAAACACCGTTTGTCGGGTTAGCTAGTAATAATATATAAATACAAATTATAATAAATTTCTTAGTTAACGATAACTTCGAATCGTCTTAAATTCAGGATACCGCCGTACTAAAAGTAAACGATATAAAATATTTTTTGTAAAGATGTTAAGCCTACACACTACCTTACAATCTGTTGTAGCTATGAGGAGTAGCTCCATATCCCCAGCTGCAGCTACATGCTACATGGGTAGGTAGTATCGGTGTCATACTCACATATGTCCATATGTTACAGAGACTGAACAAGATGATTGTTATGGTGTATTTGACCAAATATGAGCAACACAACAGCAGATTCTGAGACATTCGTGTTATCTCCTCTTTATGAATTCAAGATTTTGATGGTAATAAGATGAAAAAATAAAATCATCTTTAATCAATCGATATTCAAATTACTTTCAAATTGGTCGAGTGACTTTTGTTGTCAGAAATAAATATTGAAATTGTATTACCGTTTATTAATTGATATTAATTATTATAAAAAAGTATTAAAAATAGAACCGGAATGAGAAGTAGTGGTTTGGTGTTGTTTGCATGTGCTGGTCTGCTGCTTGTAAGTTTAAAACCATTATGATACGTTCTAGAGCATCTGATGCGATGCGAAAATGCATATTAAGCAGGGTGCTTAGAATAGAATAGATCAGCGATCGGCTTCTACATCCTGTTTCGGAAAAGGTTTTGAATTGCTGATTGCTGTTAAAAATAATAGCTCGTGTGCTTACGACTCCTAAAGGAGTAAACATTTTCATACAGCATAAAATAAATTACAAAATAATTATTTATTGTGCGATATGGTTGGCATTCTATATGAAGTGGAGATGAACATTAAGGGATAGGTAACATCATCAGGATATTTAAAGTAATGCTATCCTGATATCACAGGGTACCCCACCCCAGCTCTTATTCATTTCAGGGCGCTATGTAAATGAACTTTCTGTGTATTAAGACAGATGTGGCTTTATTAATTTCAGAGTAGTGGTATTGGTGGTGCCATTCTGAGTGACATTGGTGTGTCTATCCGCATGGCTTTTAAATAATCGCAGCAGCGCAGAGCTGTTTAGAAATGAGACGAAGTCATTTTAAACGTTGCCGAGAAAGGACAGGCTACCTTGCCACATATAATAAGGAGAGCATGTGCCCAAGTTACAACCGTTTGCAAGACTCTTCGTGGGTATATTGATGCACCGGATCTGCATAACGAACTGGCTAGATTTTCCGCTCCAGACAATTACCGCCGCAACAGGAAACACAAGCTCTTTGCTGTTCCTCCATGCCGCACGGTAGCGCGGGCTAATTCGCCAATACCTCGCACTCTCGCTGTACTCAATGAACTCTTGGATTCCCATCCGAGTTGTGATTAGTATGTCAGAAGCATTTTGAGAGGAATTTATGAAAGACAAGTCTACCTTGCTGTTTTATGTTCATTGTCTTGTATTATAGCTATGTTGTCTATCTTTAATTATTGTAATTGGTCCAAGGCCGTTGTAATTAAAGTAAAATAAATAAATAAAGATCTCTTTCTCGCGACGTTGTGTACCAACTATAGTTTGTTGTAATTTTTGTAGAGCGGAGGTGCGATCCTAGGCGGGTCGGTGGCATGGAGCCTGCTTCGCATGTCTTACTACTTCTGGACGTCGGACCTTGGCGTGGAGCTGAGCTCCAGCGTCCTGTTCATAGCGGGCGCGCTGCTCTGCTTGCCCACCTGCTGGCTCTCGACCCTAGTCCCGTATCACACCAAGTCCATGTCGTTGAATGCTACTGTAAGTCTTGTTTCACTAATGCTAACACAGTCGTAATGCTCGAAGGGGAAGACAGGAATAATAACTACTATACACCTTTTTTTTATTGATCTGGTGGAAATTCATCATGAACTTCCTCTGCCCCGGGGAAGGGCGAACGGGCATGCCAGACTCCTGCCTGCTAAAACTACTGGAGCGGTCATCTACGGCACAGACGAGCTTCAGGTCCTCGTAATATCACACTAGAGCCGCCCCTTGGTGCCACGCCTTTAGGCACATCTTGGAGGGGAACGATTGTAAAGCGATCACCCTTCTAGCGGAGGGATGGCGGCTGTAAAAAGCCTCCCAGGCACTTCTTGGGGAGGATCGTAAAGGATTTCCCCAAGCCTTGCTGTGCGCTGTGCTGAGCACACGGCGGCACGTGACCGCTGACCGATGACCGCTTTACAGTCATCCCCTCCGAGATGTGCCTAAAGGCGTGGCAACAATGGGTGGCTCTAGATAGAGATCTTTCGAGTTCCTGGAGCTTCCCTTCAGTGCCGACGATGATCACTCCGATGGTTTTAGCTGGTGAGAGTCCGTCATGCCCCTGCCCAGGTATTTCCATAGGTCAATAAAAAAAATGGGCTACCACTGCTTAGTTTTGGATCAAAGACGACATTATAAGCTATTACATTTACTCGCAGTTGATGGCGCTGGTGAGCGTGGCGATGGTGATGCTATCTCTCGGCATGTCATCGATCTCGGGTCTGTCGCGTGCGGTGCGCGAGCCGAGTACGCTCAACTCCAGCATGCTCCGAGCTATGGCCATAGACGCCTTCGACCCCGCTGTTAGAAGCTCATTCGCTGCTATGCAGATTGAGGTACTGTTGCGTTTAAAAGTACAGTTTATCACATTTTATAAATGCTGTATTGACTTGAGCAGGAAAATGCGATAAAGTTTATTTAAAAATATGATTCGATGATATTTACGTTATTTACTTATATTGACTATGTCTTCTTAGGTCTATTATTTCTTCTCTTCCCTTTATCTCCGTCATCAGATTTTTACATGAATGTCTTTCAGAGAGAAAGTTTACATTTTTGAAAATGGTTATTTCTGCTTCCGTATAGTGCACCCAAATACAAGTTTATAAAAATATTGTGTATTAGATAAGTTTATGTTGATTGTTAAGACTAGTCCACAGCCGTTACCAGCTCGCTTTGCTGAGCGCACATTAAAATATAATTATTTCATAATTGTTATTAAAATAAAAAAGTATCCTATAATCTATTCTACGCAATAATCTACCTCTACCTCAATTTTTATAGATTCGTTTAGCATTTTGGGCGTGATGGGGCCTCAAAAACAATAACATTAACATAATACATTTTGATATTTGTACGCATATTCCTCTTTCGAATTTTGAACGGTGCCCCACTCAAGGATTTGTTTTTGTATCTTTGGTTCCAAATACCCAGCTCCGGAGCAACTACATATCTGTGGGTATAGAAATATTTATTCCGTGCTGGATCGAACCCGGCACTCGTGAAGCATAACCAAGCACCTAGCCACAGCGCCAAACGTACCGATTATACACAAACAGTTATTGTATGATTTTTTCTGACTCCTTAGTTGAGATGCTGTGGCGTACAGTCATACTCTGACTGGTATCAGCATCGCCGTACTTTGCCGCCAGCCTGCTGCGGCCGCGTGTGGAACGGAAAGGCAAGTTATTGACGCTTACTTTACATTAACTTTATGGACTTGATCATAAACAAGTCGTCATGTTTATTTAATATCTCAAACATTTCCAGCGTGGTGACATGTGTGACTTGCCTCTGTACAGCATGGGATGCCTCCGCCCCGCGCTCGCTGAGTTGCGATACTACGCCAACTCACTGTCAGCGCTCTCCTCCGCCATCGTCATTGTCATGGTAATAATGATTTTGTTTTTGTAACCAGCTATGGATATTGAAGGTTGTCCAGCCCGAAAGATTAGCAAAATTGCGACGTAAGTTCGTGCCGATGTCGAAGAGATCAGATGGACACCCAATATTAGGCTAATTGTGGCCACATACATACAAAAATATGACCGTGGCTGGAGGGAACATGGCTTTATTTTATGTCTGGATCTCGGCAGGCTGCCCTGTTCTTATATCTGACTTTTAAATATAAGCGTCACCTTGCTATACTAGTAACTTATAATATTAACTCAGTCATAAGTAGTATGACGAAGTCTTCTGCTTCCACTATAATTAGTAGTATTTAATACCAATCATAAACTGGTCAAAGAAAATGTTCATTTATAAGTGTCTGAAAATAGAAGGAAAGTCATTATTTAACCCTGGCCCATCAAAATATTAATCGCATCTCTGGCAAAGTTTTGGATGCCGAAATATTACAATTTATAATAAAAAGCAATTAAAAATATTGAACAAGTAAGGTGAAAGTTACTTTGATAACCACTTTCCGTAAAAACAACATCACAGTAGACAAGTATAGTTCGTCAAATTCGACACTAGATAGCGTTACAGATAGCCTATCAAACTACAATTTAATTTTAATATCGAGTAATAAGGATGAAAAAAATAAAAGGCTTGCCTATAAACGATAGAATGTCGAATATAGTGGATTATTGCTAATGACAAGTAACTTATATTTAAAGTAAACAGAAAGGATAGCCATCTTGAAGAACCCAATGATATTCTTCATAAGATTTCTAATTGATTTACGACAAATAATCTTCTAAACGCAGAAAAAACCAAATGTGTAAAATGTTCAACGGCAAATTGTGATCTAAAGATACGAGTAAAACTTGACGGTAGAACATTAGATCTGGTCCTCCAACTGAGCTTTTGAGCGTTACAGTAGTCTCAAAATTGCAACGGTGACCCCATATAATGGCACTTTTAGGTAAACTGAGCACTGCTGCATGCATAACAGCAAGTTATGAAAATTAGACAGATTACGGATGTGGCTAGAAGGTTAGTATATTTTACTTACTTTAACAGTATTAGGTCTTAATTCTGCGTTTATTTGGGAGGTTATACTTTCCGTTTGGTCCCATACAAATTTAATTACATTTTCTTTAATGGTTTTTTAACCAACTTCAATAAACAGGTTTAATTTGGCTGCGCTTATCTTGATGATGTCTTAATAGTTACCGGTTCCTCCGAGATTAGCGAAAACCTAACTTGGGTAAAGTTCTTACATTTATTTACACAAAAAAGATACAATGTTGACTTCATAATTTTTTTTTTTTGTGTTTTTATTATTTTTATACCTCGTAAGTTGTTTGAAGCCGGTATTACTATTGGTTAAAACGTTATATTATATGAAAAGAGTAATGCGATTGCTATCTATAACCTATCTCTTGTAACTATTAAGGAGACAAACATACTTTGATGCTTTGCTTTGATTACCAATTCCCTGCAGCGATTATGACATTGTCAACCCAGCACCTTCATTGTATTGAAGCGATTTCGAAGCCCACAGTACAGCAAAAGGCATCTTTCAACGTATTTTTATTTCAGGCTGTAACCCTATTCGCGGCGGCATACACACTCGTAACAGGCGTGGTAGAGCGCGGCGAGGTGCGCTCATACAAGCCGCCGCAGCCGCTGCGTATCGCCTGCCTCGCGCACCCGCCGCCGCCACTGGTAGCTCTCACGTCGCCCGCCATGCTGCCCAGCGACAACCCTATGTAAACGGACCCTAAACCCTGAAGTACACCACCGGAATAAACAGAATTCAGAGTTAAATTTCCAAGACGTTCCCGACCTTAGTGTGTCATCAAACCGTGGCTTCAAACGGTCGCCCTGTACTCGTGTGACCTACAAACGCTGGTCTTGCTTCGCTGTGTTATAAAATACGCCGCAATGCCACGCGCTGCTTCTAGGTAAACAGTCTAATATGATATATAAACACAATGATAGCGAAGTTCAATCATTTGGACCGGACGAACCTTAGTAACTGGGTATGCTCATGGCGGACATCAAGCGTTCCTAAACTACTTGTAGAGATATGTTTTACAAACTGATGTGTGATGTTGTATAAACAAACACCAAATTCTTAATAAATAGACATCTCTCTATAACTGGCAGTTAGTCTTCAGATGCATTCTGTGCCTTACTGGTCTTATAATGAGAAATTTTAGTTCTGAATTCTGACTGTTCCGGAAACCTTGCCAGGTAATTAAAGGGGTCAGTCATGATTTACGGGTTGCCTGTAATATAAGTTACCCAATGAAATAAACTTTTGGGGAAATCTAGATACTTACCTATATTTTAATTATGATTTGACACGCCCTTTTAAATTGTTTAAAGTCGTATCTAAGTAATTATAGTGTAAATTAAATGTCTTGTTTGACTAATTTCGTTTGATTTTTGTAGAAGACGGGGTACAGGCTAATAAATAAAATAAAGTTCGAGGATATCTTTTTAATCGTAATTTTTTGAACACAATACAACATGCAAGCATTAAAATGCTTTATGAAAATCAAGAAACAATCATATCTTTTTCTATATTTGGTACCTATTTTTGGTTACTTTCAAATTATACAAGAAAAACGATCTCTATATAAAGACAAACAAAAACTATAATATATTATGAAAAACTTCGTACAACAGGGCGCGGGCGCGCGGGCGACCGAGCGAGCGGCCGCGGCGGCCGGAGCGCTGCGGAGCCTCGCGGGACATACTACACTATACAACGTACGCACTAATGATTTCACTCAGTCGCTCCCGCAAACTTTCTTAGGCAATCTTGGGCCTCACCACCACCCGCCGGTCGCCGCGCCGCTCGCCACCAACACTGTACAGCCGGCGGCCCGCACCCCCGCGCCCCCGAGCGCCCCGAGCGCCGCAACAGCTAAATACTCCACAGAGTCTAGGATAATAATGTTAAGCGATCGACTTAGGTTTAAATTTAGAATTGGAAGGCGCGGCGCGGGCTCGCGGGCGCTCGCCGCGGTAACATTAGATCTATCTAGAATAAATAGTGAGTGCCGCGGCCGGCTCAGGGCGGCTCTAGCGCCGCGCGCCGCGGTGCTTGCGGTGCGCGGCGCGGCCCCGCCCCCACCACAGCGCCAGCAGCGTCAGCAGCAGCAGCGCCCGCCGCCCGCTGCGCAACACACACAGTACACGCTCCGCTCGCGCGAACGCCTCCTGGCTGAGCAGCGCTGACACAGCGACGAGGCGCGCTGCTCAGCAAGGACTGACCGATTTTAAATATTTTGCAAACAGCTACCTACCTACGACTAGTACTACTCTGTACATTTATATACAGTTCTTTAATCGATTCAGGAAAAGTATCTTTAGAGTATGTATGTAGTTACTATGGAATAATTTAACTAAAAACTACATTGTTCGTAAACTCTAGTGGGGGAAGGTGGAAAATAAACGAATGTCGATTTATTAACTTATGAATGCAAAACATAAAATGAAGCTAACTCTCAGAGTGGTGCATTCCTGATGCTCAAATGATATCAAAGCAACGATAACGAAATGTGGTTAATGAGTAAACGATAAAACATGCAACATAAACTGATACTAGAATG
Organism: Diloba caeruleocephala; assembly: GCA_947459985.1. Classification (NCBI taxonomy): domain Eukaryota; kingdom Metazoa; phylum Arthropoda; class Insecta; order Lepidoptera; family Noctuidae; genus Diloba; species Diloba caeruleocephala. The sequence goes on from OX381609.1 coordinate 1,352,423, forward strand.
AGGATCCTCGATTTAATACATTTTAAAGATTTATTTTTAAATATGGCAACCCTTATTGCTAGTACAAATTAATTTAATTCGATTATTTATTTAGTAATCTGGCAATCTCAACACTTGCACACGTCATATTAAAACGACGGTGCATTTCGTTACATAACAATCTCTGAGAAGAATTAATACAAACTTGGGCTAGGTCTTTTTACTAGCTTGTTTTAATCTTCTACTAATCAGTGTTTAAAACAGCTCTTTACACATTGAATAGGCATCTCTCGGTAGCTGATTAGGGTTGCCAAGCTATGAAGTCACGTTAAATTGTGATACACGGCACAAACTACAGGTGTACTAGCTAATGAAAATGAATAAATATCTAGTGTATAACCAAGTGACTTAATTTTAAAAAACTTAGGTAACTGTAACTCCGACCAAAATAGACTCACAGTAGTTAAATAGTCTAAATAATACGCGCTCTCCTTTCGAGCATCCTCCGTTCGGCCAGTAGGAGGCGTAGCATGAACACCGAAGATAACGATCTTGTCGACGGAAGAGTAGACAAAAATGACATTTGGATGTAGACAGTGGCAATAATTCTACCATTCCGAGCATGGCGATCTCAACAATGAACGGAAAGAGTATTTTCTACTCTTCCCTAGACAAAAGTCTTCGTCGTCGAGCATGACCAACGTATATTTACTATCTTTGACGTTTAGGGATAAAGATATTTCTTCTCAAATAGTCTACATCCCAAGAGACGTAGACAAGAGTTTCTTCGTATCTATAATGTAAGATTTTGTGTTGCGTTAAAGGATTACGGAAACGTATCTAACACAAATTAGTAAATACGCAATGCCGGGGTCATAACGCAACTATTTAATAAGTTTTTATGCTAAAAAGAACTCGAGGAAGGCGGAGAGGAACTCTGTGAGAGAGCTCACTGGGCCATTGACCTGCCGGAGAATGAATTCCTCGAAAATTATAAAGTTAGCAAGGAAATGGTCTTCAAAAGTCTCAACTGCACTCTGCCTTAGACCAATAGCGGAGGAACTTTTTTTACTAATAAGATGAGATATTACGTAGTAAGTAGGCTAAGTAATAAGTAATATACAAAAGAGAGTTACTTTTTTGTTGCCATTATTCACTTTCGCTTCACAAGAATCACAACAGAAATTGCAAAAATTTCCCGGGTCTAATGAAATACCACAGATAAAATTGCCATTAAGCGTTTCGTTTTTGTATTAACTTCTATTTTAAAGTGTAGCAACCACTTTCCATCCTAAGGTTGCCTGGAAGAGATCGCGGACAGCGATAAGGCTACCTTTTGTACTTTTACTTAATTTTAAACTTCTGTAACTAATTAATGTGTACAATAAATAGTATATGAATAAATAAATAAATTGTTCGACGTATTTTTTTGGTAACGAAACGCAAAAATGATTAGAATTTAATGGAATTTCTACGTCACTAGTGACATTCCATTGCTATGGAAAGGATTTTCCATGTCTATGTCTGCGTAGACATCCGAATCTTCATGTCGGCTCATGCTCGGGATGAAGAGATAACGAGACGTCTAGAAAGCGCGTTGTCTATCTTGGGAAGAGAAGACTTTGAATTGGTCATGCTACGCCTACTCCACATCTTTTCTGTAAGAACCCACTAGCAAACTCACTTATGAATCCGCAGTGAAATATTTAATATTTTATAATTAAATTGATATATTTTATTACATATTGTTTTAACTACTTTTCAGTGTGAATTCAGGAATGAGTTTGCCAGTGAGTTCTTACAGAATAGTTCCTGCAGATCTACGCGTAGAAAGTGAATCTTTCTGGCCGTAGTAAACCGTGAACCTACGTAATTAAATCGAGGACTCAAGCTTAATTAAACAGTGTTAGAGCAGATGTATGAATGAATAAGAAGAGTGGGGATGGTTACCGATGCACACAACACGCGAGATTGCTCACCAAAGTAGCACACTGGCCGCCCTGCAACAAGCATAATGCGATCACACACCGACACCACGCCAGGGCATAAGCGTCGGGGCAAGTTAACAAGCAGATTAGTTGAAGCGGCACAGAGCACGCAGGGGAATTGTAACTGGCTTGGATTTGTCGAGGTCGGCGGAAATCTCGAATAATATTACGGTGATTTTGAAGGTTAAATGTAGTTTTAAAGACAGGTGTAAAAATACGTACTTTTGGAACTGACATTACTGATTCTGGCTTGGATATTTATTTATGATATGAAGAAATTATCCAAGAATGTCTGAATATCAATCGATTTTGTACCCTGCTATAAGTAATATCAGGAATTAAGAAATTGAGCCAGTGCCTTAAGGTATTTGACAAACCCTACATTTTTCTATTTACTTTTATATACCGGCCGTACATGAGATGGGGACTTGTCAGTCTGACCGGTGCGAGCGGTTACTATAGAGTCACTTCTTCGTCTTCTTCTCTTAGATTATGGCTTCTGTAGAGTATCTTCCACAATTTCGCCAATGTCAAGTATAAGGCAACGTCCTACGGTGTTTAGATGAATAAATATTTACATATTCATAAAATATTTCTCAATAATCTTTTGTTATAACTGTTACTCGATTTATGAATGAAAGTAATGCTTCAGATTAATCAATCTTTACATATTGATACAATAATTCTCTTAAATGAAAAAAATCTACAATAATAGTCGGCAACTTCGTACAGTTCAATTTTTTTTCAAGAAATATATAGAGTTACTTAAGTATGAGTGGTGCAAAAATTGGCCGAGCTCAACGTCATAGGGACAAGGTTGCCATATGGATATTTTAATAAATAAAAATAACGGATGGTAATGGTGGTTCCAAGGTCAAGGCAGATACTTTAAAAAGAAACGATAAACATTTAACGGTTTGTAAAAACAAAGCTGATATGATGTTAATAATAATATAGTGCCATATTTTTATACATGCTGATTTTCACGTTAGAGGTAACTATCCGTTGTTTGGCGGGATATTAGAATCGCGGCAACCGTCTGCCGTGCTAAATATAAGGCTTAGAATTAGCTCTGATAGTTCATGAAAAGACTGACGTAAAATTTCTAACGCTGAGGTCCCAGAATCCTGTGCTTAATCCATGGTATCTGTTTTCGTTAAGATGATGCGTTATAAATTTTAGATTTGTAAAAATAATATAATTTTATTTTTCTTTTTTAATGAGTCTGCCAGATCTTGGGATCGCCATAGCTGTCTGCTATTGTTATTTATTAAGTATTTTTAAATATCCAAGGGGCAACTTTGTCACTATGACGATGAACTCGGTCAAATTTTTGCACCTGTGATACCTGAATGACTATCTACATCACATGTACGGCAAGTACAAGAGAGAATAAATTTAAAAAAATATTGGCTTTGTCAAAATACTGTGAGTCTGCCGACCACTGGCTAAAAGGTTAATGTCAATTGACTCTGCAAGTCAAAATCCTAAACGATTGTTAACTGTTAATATTAGAAAAAAGTTTTTATCCCTCAGTTGGTTGAATTCATTGTATCAGAGGGGTGTACAGAACTTAGGTACACTGCAATTCTGCCAACCTCGACGAAAGCCGATGAAAAAAGAAGTGTGAGCTGGCGACACGCGCGTCAGCGCATGCGCGTGCCGCCAGCGCCACTATCTGTGCGGGCCCGGGGCCCCACGCACCGTGCAGGCGGCGCAGTGCGGCGGCGCGCACGCGCCCAGCGACAGGCGGCGCGGCGCGTCCGCACCCCCCGCGCCCCCCGCGCCCCTCGCACTGCCCTCGCCGCCCGCGCAGCACCCCGCGCTCGCCTCCTCGCACTCTGGCTCCCAACAGTCCACCTCGCCCAGCTGCAAGCAAATAATCAACAATCAGCCACACATCTCATTGGAAGGAAGTTCTTTTACGCGACTTACAGTAAAGTAAACTGGCAGAAATCGTCACGTGAGGGAAAAGCATTACGCCCACTCCAGGCGACCTTTCCCTCTCTTTCTCTCTCTCTTTCTATTATATACGGTAGGCGACCTTTCCCTCTCTGTCTGTCCGTCTCTATCTATTATATACTGTTATATGTGTGTATGCGTGAGATTATCGAGATTCGAGCAGCAAGCATTGTGCGCAGTCAGCTGAATAACCTCAAATCTAAACACGTGTAAATATAATTTAAACTTATATTTGTAATTGTTTTCATTCACACGGGATTAATATTGTGTCATTAATTACAAGTAAGGAACTTCGTTCCTGATGGGGAGCCCCGACCGCACAATTCTTTTTTTTTTCAAATTCTTTAATATTGCTCTTCGTTCTCGGCATACAAATGCCCAATGGCAAAGTACGTTCACCATAGCCAAAAACAAAAACACACTTTATTAATTGAAACTGTTATACTAACAAGGCACTCGCAGATCTGGCACTGGTAGAGCCAGCGCTCCCCGCTGCGGAAGGTGACATGGTGCATCTCCTGGTGGCGGCAGTGGAAGCGCTCCTCACAGTGTGGGCAGCACGACGCTGGGGCCACACTGGGCAAAGACGTGCTCTGCAACTGACAAAACACGTACTATTGAATCGGGTGGAACTAATGTAGATAAATAAAAAACGAAAAAATAACGAAAAGCGTAAAGACTAGATAAAAATCCCTCACACGACAGCAGCATTTATTACATAGATATGAAGACAGTGTGCAGGCTAAAGTAGAGATAGCACGGAAGCTAGCTAGATTAAACTACTAACCAAGGATTCAGAATTAAAGGTCTCAGGTTATTATAGTGGACGTCCCAGTGTGGACCTCCACACTAGCCGCGGCCTCTACTTTGTGAATACTTAAGAGTATTGGACATGATGCAACCCTCCTCTTTCTCTAACAACATTTTCATCTTCGCGCATAGTAGTACATCCATGTTCATGTAATCGACTTCAAAAAGGAGAAGGTTCTCAATTCGACTCTGAGATTTGTGGACCGATTTGAGTGGCTCTATTTTTAATAGGTGCAGAATGCTTTCGGATTGGTCCCATATAAATTTCATTACATTTAATTGAGTAGTTTATTAACCAGTTTCAACAAACAGATTTTATTCCACTGCGCGTACCAAGATAGTAAATAGAAGAAAAAATACGTCATTTATGAAGTTGGGCGGGGCCAGGTATGCCCCAACCATGGTGGACAAATAGAAGAATGACTAGCCAAGCGTATGCTGTGCCTGGCGGACTAATGATAAACAGTTGCTATAGGGTGTCAGCTTGTTCTGCAAACTTAATAACGGGATTCAGGATTTGTCCGAAGCCATCGGAGAATTGTACTTTGTCGCTCAGCTACACGCGGGCTTTGTATGTACAGCGAGGTAGGTGTCGCTACTGGCTCCGACTTACCGCAGTGGTGTGGTTGTCGAGCAGGTCGCAGGCGCAGAGCGCGCGCTCGCACGCGGCCTTTGTATGTACAGCGAGGTAGGTGTCGCTACTGGCTCCGACTTACCGCAGTGGTGTGGTTGTCGAGCAGGTCGCAGGCGCAGAGCGCGCGCTCGCACGCGGCCTTTGTATGTACAGCGAGGTAGGTGTCGCTACTGGCTCCGACTTACCGCAGTGGTGTGGTTGTCGAGCAGGTCGCAGGCGCAGAGCGCGCGCTCGCACGCGGCCTTTGTATGTACAGCGAGGTAGGTGTCGCTACTGGCTCCGACTTACCGCAGTGGTGTGGTTGTCGAGCAGGTCGCAGGCGCAGAGCGCGCGCTCGCACGCGGCCTTTGTATGTACAGCGAGGTAGGTGTCGCTACTGGCTCCGACTTACCGCAGTGGTGTGGTTGTCGAGCAGGTCGCAGGCGCAGAGCGCGCGCTCGCACGCGGCCTTTGTATGTACAGCGAGGTAGGTGTCGCTACTGGCTCCGACTTACCGCAGTGGTGTGGTTGTCGAGCAGGTCGCAGGCGCAGAGCGCGCGCTCGCACGCGGCCTTTGTATGTACAGCGAGGTAGGTGTCGCTACTGGCTCCGACTTACCGCAGTGGTGTGGTTGTCGAGCAGGTCGCAGGCGCAGAGCGCGCGCTCGCACGCGGCCTTTGTATGTACAGCGAGGTAGGTGTCGCTACTGGCTCCGACTTACCGCAGTGGTGTGGTTGTCGAGCAGGTCGCAGGCGCAGAGCGCGCGCTCGCACGCGGCCTTTGTATGTACAGCGAGGTAGGTGTCGCTACTGGCTCCGACTTACCGCAGTGGTGTGGTTGTCGAGCAGGTCGCAGGCGCAGAGTGCGCGCTCGCACGCGGCCTTTGTATGTACAGCGAGGTAGGTGTCGCTACTGGCTCCGACTTACCGCAGTGGTGTGGTTGTCGAGCAGGTCGCAGGCGCAGAGCGCGCGCTCGCACGCGGCCTTTGTATGTACAGCGAGGTAGGTGTCGCTACTGGCTCCGACTTACCGCAGTGGTGTGGTTGTCGAGCAGGTCGCAGGCGCAGAGCGCGCGCTCGCACGCGGCCTTTGTATGTACAGCGAGGTAGGTGTCGCTACTGGCTCCGACTTACCGCAGTGGTGTGGTTGTCGAGCAGGTCGCAGGCGCAGAGCGCGCGCTCGCACGCGGCCTTTGTATGTACAGCGAGGTAGGTGTCGCTACTGGCTCCGACTTACCGCAGTGGTGTGGTTGTCGAGCAGGTCGCAGGCGCAGAGCGCGCGCTCGCACGCGGCCTTTGTATGTACAGCGAGGTAGGTGTCGCTACTGGCTCCGACTTACCGCAGTGGTGTGGTTGTCGAGCAGGTCGCAGGCGCAGAGCGCGCGCTCGCACGCGGCCTTTGTATGTACAGCGAGGTAGGTGTCGCTACTGGCTCCGACTTACCGCAGTGGTGTGGTTGTCGAGCAGGTCGCAGGCGCAGAGCGCGCGCTCGCACGCGGCCTTTGTATGTACAGCGAGGTAGGTGTCGCTACTGGCTCCGACTTACCGCAGTGGTGTGGTTGTCGAGCAGGTCGCAGGCGCAGAGCGCGCGCTCGCACGCGGCCTTTGTATGTACAGCGAGGTAGGTGTCGCTACTGGCTCCGACTTACCGCAGTGGTGTGGTTGTCGAGCAGGTCGCAGGCGCAGAGCGCGCGCTCGCACGCGGCCTTTGTATGTACAGCGAGGTAGGTGTCGCTACTGGCTCCGACTTACCGCAGTGGTGTGGTTGTCGAGCAGGTCGCAGGCGCAGAGCGCGCGCTCGCACGCGGCCTTTGTATGTACAGCGAGGTAGGTGTCGCTACTGGCTCCGACTTACCGCAGTGGTGTGGTTGTCGAGCAGGTCGCAGGCGCAGAGCGCGCGCTCGCACGCGGCCTTTGTATGTACAGCGAGGTAGGTGTCGCTACTGGCTCCGACTTACCGCAGTGGTGTGGTTGTCGAGCAGGTCGCAGGCGCAGAGCGCGCGCTCGCACGCGGCCTTTGTATGTACAGCGAGGTAGGTGTCGCTACTGGCTCCGACTTACCGCAGTGGTGTGGTTGTCGAGCAGGTCGCAGGCGCAGAGCGCGCGCTCGCACGTGGCCACGCCGGCGGCGCAGGCGCACGCGCGGCAGCCGCCCGCCTCGGCCCACGCCGCGCCGTCCGACAGCACGCGGCCCTGCCACGAGCAACCTGCGACGCGCCAAGCGTGACGGTGTCAATATGAATAAAGATAAAACATTTTTTTATTCTTATGAATCGTCGAGACTTTAGTGGCCGCGTTCCAAGATGTAGATTTCCTATGGAGAAGAACGGGCAAGAAACTTCATGATTACTCTTTTTAAATCATATTAAATGTTACAATAATTTATAAGCACATTGTGGTAGAAATCAAGGTTATGTCAAAACAATTTAGGAGAAAAGAGTCTAAACTTCTTAAAAAGTCTACTTATCAAGCCTGACTGTAATGTTTTTTTAAGGTTTTGATTAAGTTGTCATGGCAGCTTTTGGCCGACCAGTCCCAACAGACGTCACGAGTGACGCATGCATCAGCATCTGTTAGCTCAACCACGGACAAACATTACTGTAGGGAAACTTAAGGAATATGGTTGATCTTCTTGTCCTGGTGATCTTGTCTTGTCTTCGTGTATTAACACGACGCCACCAGCTTCAGTTCAGCACAACACTTGAGTGAGCATGACGTACCTAAACTGCCAGACAACTATCACGTCATAAAAAAAAATACCCACATAGTTCTCGCACTGCAAGTACAGTAACAAATCAAAATGAAGTGAATATAAAAATAAAGAAATAACTAATTAATGTCATTTAAACAAATATAGAATAATTAAATGTCATTATAATATGAATTAATAATAGAATAATCGAATGTCAATAGGTGGTGGTGCCGGCTCAGAATGCCACCACCCCATCTCCTTCCATGGGTGTCGTAAAAGGCGACTAAGGGATTAGCCGGAGGATGGGCAACAGCGTCCTTCGAGTACATTAACAACTCAACTGCGATCGCCAACCCGCCTGCCAAGCGTGGCGATTATGGCAAAACCCCCCAATGAGCCCACAACACATCCATATCGGTGGTTGTGGTGATCTTTGGGGGAGGCCTGTGTCCAGCAGTGGACTTCATTCGGCTGAAATGATGATGTCAATAGGATGGACAACGGTTGTAAAACTGAGACGGAACTGTAATAAAATTTGTAGCTCCTTGTTTCTGCGGGGTCAAGATCAGCTTGAAGTATTTTGTAATCATAAGTAACTACTAATAGTCCACTGACTACTTATACTACTATGCTAGAAGGATGTACCAAGGGACGTGATCGTAGACAGCTTTTTATCTATACAAATAAATAAAATTGAAGTGTCTGTTTGTAATGTCAAAATAACAGCTTTTTACTAAATGCATATGAAAGTATATACGGGACACATAACATAAAAACCATTTTTATTTTTTTTGTCTGTCTGTCTGTCTGTTTGTTCCGGGTAATCTCCGAAACGGCTGGACCGATTTTGACGGGACTTTCACTGGCAGATAGCTGATGTTATAAGGAATAACTTAGGCTACTTTAATTTAAGAAAAATAATTAGGGTTCCGAAAATAAAAGCCCTTGAAGTCCAATATATATTTTCTATGTCAAGTGTCTATATTGAAGTACTCTAAATTCCTTTTAAATTAAACGCGGGTGAAACCGCGGGTCCCAGCTAGTTAAAATATATAATTCCCAATTATTTATACCTTCAAAATAATTACTCACTTAATTCACAGTGTTGTTCTGAGTCACATTTACATCTGAAGCCACCATCAATATTTACACAGCGCGCGCTTGGGTGACATGTGTGGAAACCCTCAGCACACTCATCCACGTCTGAAAGTAATATCAAATACATTTAAACAGGATCGCACTGCTGCAAAGTTAGCGAAAGATCTAAACGGACATAGATGAAATCAAAGTATTATAAATCAAGAATTGTATCGTTTAGAATGTGTGGCTGAGTTAAAATTCAAATTTCTTTACTCACAATAAATAGAGTACAATGGATGTTTAGACATGACAAATAGTTCTAAGTCTATTTAATCTTCAAACGGCATGTTAAATTATAAAACATTAGACGATAAAAATTAGGAACATACAAACACAATAAGTCATGGATTTTATTTTCAGTAGCCAATAAAATGTCAATGTTGAAATTACGATCCATGCACATGTCAAGTCAATAAGTCATTTATGGCTATATATTATCAATATTAAATTTGATATTATTATTGTCAAACCACTCCTGTGTGGAATATATCATTTTTCCGAGTAACAGGACCATCAGTTTGCGCTTAAACTGCGGTAGAGGAGGCTCCTGAATATGGAGTGGCAACCTATTAAAAAATTTTATGCACATAGCATAGCAGTTCCTCTGAAAAAGTGAAGTCCTTGGAACAAAATCGAGAACAAGACGCTCTCTCCGTCTTGTATTCCGAGGATAAATGTCTTTAGCCTTTACAAAGATAAATTAAATGAAGTTTAGATGAAGTTAAATGAATACTTTTGAAATCAAACCCTATGTGATTTCTGCACCATACATAATCTTTAAATACAATGTTTACAACACCTTGACATGTATCCAACATTGCGTCTCGCCGATACCCCTGTGCGCAGACGCAATAGTACGATCCTGGTGTGTTGATGCACAATGCTTGTGGCGGGCAGGCGGCGTGGCTTGCGCGGCACTCATCCACGTCGCGCTCGCACCTGCTGCCGCCGAACCCGCGCACGCACAAGCACTGCTCGCGGGACACACACACACCGCCGTTCAGACACCCTCCAGTGCAGATTGCTGCACAGAATAACATACAAGTGAACGTCTGGTCTCTTAGAATCTACCAAGTTCGACGAACCTACAGCAATTGAATAATTGTGAAAGCATCCCGAATGGCAACGGCTAACCAGAAAGCGTTACGTAGAACAGCTCTTGCTTATTCGGAGAGAAAACCTGGTTCAAGTAGCCATTGGCCAAGCCATAAGTGTTGCAAAACAATTCTGATACTTGACATGATAATTATATACGTACGTGTGCACTCGTATCCGTCGCCGGTGTATCCTTCTAAGCAGCGGCACGTGTACGAACCGGGCGTGTTTGTGCATACAGCGTGTGCATGACAACCATGCGTTTCACCCGTGCATTCGTCCACCTAGACCAAGGAAAGTCAATAGTTATTAAAAGGTACATAACTTATATACTTGCATAGGTTTGTATCAGAATATAGAGTATGCACCAGAAAACGCACCCAGGGTTTTTTTTTATGATGGGCTTCTCACAGTCATCCCAAGGGGGATAAGCTGCTTAACCGGGCAAATCGCACCCAGGGTCTCGAAACCGTCTTTTATAGTGAACACACAATTGTAGATTCCAAACCAACATCGCTAACTGTTTTTTTTTTATGATTTAAATACAACACGAGCATCGTATAGGCCTAGTCTACCCATAACAATAGAAATGCGACCTATAGTAGTCCTGCGTGGCACCACGTTGCACTTGCTAGTGTCCTTCAAACCGTAACAGCTTGGCAACAGAGTATCTGCCAAAAGAGTACACCTACCTTTTAAAAAAAAGTGTACCCGTGGAAAGTCTACATGAACTTCCTGCGCCCTGGGGAAGGTCGAAGGGGTATGCCGGGCTCCTACCAGCTAAAACCACTGGAGCGGTCATCTCCAGCACCTAGGCGGGCTCCAGGTCCTTCTATGATCACACCAGAGCCACGGTGGCGTTTACCTAACCGAACTTTTGCAATAAGCCACCAGTAGATCCATAGAACACGGTGTCCAAATTCTATCAATATGGTCATGATCAGCAGAGAAGTTACGAGGACGAGAAGGTTGATATACAAAAGTCTTACTTCAACGCAGTTAAACTTGTCTCTTCTGGTATATCCTGGTAGGCACTGGCACACATAGCTGCCCACTACGTTTACACATCTCGTGTTGGAGTGACAGTGGTGGCCGTCCAGACCACCTGCACGCTCGCATTCATCCACATCTGAAAGGGATCGGAGATTTGAATTTAATATAAAAATGTGGTGAACTGAAAAGTCTTGTTCGAGCAAATACTGCATCCATCTTGGATCCTCCAATGATAAACTGTCATAATGAATTGCAGTTTTAACATGACTGCAAATTCAATAGTTTAAGCCAAATTTAAGACGAACAATCAAATAATCAAAACCGAAGTTCAGTAGCTGCCAAAAGACAGCCCTAGTGGGTGAGGATCAGATTTTGTATGTCGTTATAATTTCGCTTCAACCTGTGGAGTCTGGGGTGCAATTCTCTAAGCTCGAACATCCATACATCTTTGAATACAGAATTGAAATAATGGTGAAAAACCAGTTTGGTAATCGCTAAGTCTGGTCCTCATGGCTCACCGTCTGCAACGTGTCCTTGAATAGCTTCAATCATGTCTTAGCGTATACCAAATTGGTTTTATACAGTTATTTCGATGTTTGAGCTTAAGGAATTGTACCCCCGGGGTGCAATTCTTTAAGCTCACACATCCATACATCTTTAAATACAGAGTTGAAATAACGGTGTAAAACCAATTTCGGTATTCGCAATAAATCTGCATCGCTGCTTAAAATAAGTAATATTACCTTGACAAGAGAGTCCGTCACCCTGGAAGCCCTGGTTGCACTTGCAAGTGTACTTGGTGTTGAGATTCATACACGTGGCGTTTTCATCACATGAGTGCCCCATGCTGCAGTAGTCCACACCTGCCAATGTTTAGGTAGTGTAAAATCCAGGAAACTACAGCAGTTACATTTCAAAGCAAAGCCTGAACTTTAATAATGTCATTATGTTGGTGATACCCACATTCTTCGCAAACAACTGTATCATACCTGGACAGAACTTGCAGCATTCGCCCGGTACGGTGAACTGGTCGGCGACGTCGCATGGCAGAAGTGGGCACGCCACCTCGGGGTCTTCGCGAGTGCACTGCATATTGCCGTCGTGGCAAACGCACTCCGCGCATTCTTTTGGTGCAAAACGCTCTCCGTGTTCATATAGTTTACCCTTCAGGAGGCATACCCCTGAAAAAAAAAAAGTAATTATGACTTATTTGGTTAATTTCTGAGTGAGCTGAATAAAATCCTTCTCAATATATATACTTGATAATACATCCTTGGCAAGACATTACATTTTTAATAAAAGCATGTATTATTTATTGATTTGGACATGCGTGAGTAGAAATGTGATGGGATTTACTAACCTCCACCGCGATGTTCAACAGATTGTAGTGACGACTAGAAAGGTGTTATAAATTTTAGCGATAAGGTGTCCTAAAAACTGACAATACTTACTTAAACATGTTGGACAACATTCTCCCGGATGCAGTACCGGATTCTTACACTCGGCTCTACCGCACTCAACTGGCCTGCACGTTATCTCGCCGTGCTGGAAAACACACGCATCGCTATATTACAAGAACCTCCGTTTATTTATATGAGCGCGGGAAAACCTCAGTGATAGCAATTCGCACCTTTAATACTGTTATCGAACGTTACTGACAAAACTTACTTATCTAAAGAGCGTATAAGACGACTTGGTGTACCGCAGGTTAGCGTGTGGGTCCTTTATTATTTATTATAGATATTAATGACTTACTCAAAGCTACTAATCAACTAACGACACTTTTCGCAAAAAAATCGTAAAAATAGCATGTAAACAATTGGCCTCGGATAAAATTTATATAATACATAATCATCAATAATTTCATATCTATACAATACCAATTTGGAAAAATACGAAAACCAAGAGATGCAATGCAAGAACGCATTTTAACCAATGACGCAAAGATTCATATGAAAATATACAATAAATATCAAAGTAATAATGTATATGATACGGAAAATGCAAAGTTTTTTGGTTTAGTTATTGACTTATTTGTAACTCAATTGTAAATACAGACACTACTTACTGCATTCCGTGGTCTCGTAGCATCTTTACTGAGACTCGGCGTTATTTTTGGCAAAACTTCATATATAATACAAAAGCGATGTTTGTTTCAAATTTCTGACAGCTGCAAACCATACTTTCTTCATCAGACATACACCATCCTACACATACTTCCTATATATATTCGTCTTTCGTGCTACGTCTAATTTCGACGTTGGGAACACGATCCATCAGATGGATGGATGCAATGCAGCAATACCTTAAAACAAGGCTGAGGCCTAAGTCCGTTAGGGTGCTTACCCTTACGTTTTGTAGATGTTTACAATAATTAACGAAATAAAAATTATGTTTACCACACAGGAGCAGCGATTACAGTCTCGTTGCCACGCAGCGCCGTCGGCGTGGACGGTGCCGTTAGAGAAACACGACTTCTGACAATCACATTGTTCGAGACGTGCTAACCTTGCTTCCGTGCCAACCAACTGCAATATAACACATTATTACTATTTTTTTGCTTGTTTTCAGGCAGTTTTTCACGAAGAGACTAAACTATGTAGCTTTTATTATATATCTGTCCTCTTTACTTTATCTTTCTGGTATGATTCAAGCCAGCTCACACTATTCTATTCTTTTGTTAGTATCTCGATTTACCGCCATATTATCATAACTTTTGTGGAACCCTTTCAATAATCGTTTTGATCAGTGATTTTTGGTCCGCACCAGTCACACTTTAAGTTGAAAGACTATCAGTAAAAATTAAAATGTCATGTCACCTTGAGTGAAAGATCATGGATATGTGTAGTGAGCTCCTGCACAGTAGCTTGCAGAAGGGCAAATTGCCCACACGTGGGACATTCTGAGTCAAGCCCTGGACATTGTGCCAGGTAGCCGTGGGGCCCACTTACTAGTCTTACTTCTTGAAGAGAACCCTGAAATAAATGAACTAAGTATTAATAAATATCTCGCAGAACTATCAAGAAGTCGTTTGAAAACTGAAACAGCAAAGCTCACCTTAAATAAGGAATGTTTACTATTCCTTTGTCCAACCCATAGCGCCAGCTGAGGCTGGGTGAAATTGCGGTCGGGCGGCGGGATAAGGCGGCGGTACAGCGGGTGGCAGTCCACCAGCAGCGTGGCCTGTGCGCCCGACACAGCTAGCGCCAGCCGGTGCCATGCACCATCCGCCAGCCGGAACGGGAAGGTCTCCACACGCGGTGTACTGCCCCCGGCTGCCACGTAGTGCAGTCGAATTTCATCGCGCCGCCCACTCGACTGCACCTCCAAGTACCTGCGACCCCACACAGCTGCACTACACATCACAACGACATGTTGCCCCGCTCCCGGAACGACTCCGCCCCGCCCTCGCATACTGTTCCGAGGTACACATAAACAAAGCAAACAACACATAAATTCGAACGGTGACGGGACGGGACCGGCCGCGAGCGGACCTCGGCTCGCTCTACATCTCAATATCGCTCGGCCAGGATGGGGGACCATGTACCTCGGAACGAATTGCGTTCGGTGTCGACAGAGACGTTAATATGTCTAGTAAGTCGCTCCGGGCATTCCGCGGGCTGGGCCTGGCTCGCGGTGTCCGCTTTCACAGTTTTAAGGGAGTTTTCATGACCGAATATTTAAATGCGATTTACCAAACGGCGCGGAAACGGTGAGAGCGCCGAGCGAGGCATTAGACGTAATACGAGACAAAAAGGATTCCCATGTCGCTTGGAATGCAAGTGCGGAACAGCTCGGCGGAGTCCTCTCGGTGTAGCGCGAACCTGCGGCGTGGCAGCTGCGCGACCCACGACTAACATCAACATCAAGGTGACAGTACATCGAAAGATGGATCGTAAGGGGCAGTCGGACATATACAGAACACAACACGTCAAGACACAGAACACAAGACGGACGGCGGTGGACGGCGCGGGGAGCGCATGCAAGCCGGGCCGTCCGCGCACATATACATCCATGCAGAGGTGACAGTGAGCGCAATCAGGTCAACAGATGGATCGAGGAGGACATTCCGAGGCACAGGACATTCCAAGATACATGATTCTCCCCTAGGCGCACCTCGCGCGCACGCATGCCGCCGCACGGGCGGGATGCGTGCGCGCGCAGCGATGTTGAGATCTAGAACTCACCGTGCGGAGCGGCGGCGCGTCGACTGCGCCGGCCACGCGCCCTCGCCGCTCGCCGCTCACCACATCACCACTGCCACGTAAGCGCCAGTGGCTCATGTTGTTCCACTACTCGATACCAGATGAATATATAATTAAGTCGTGAAACCGGAACTTCATCAATTTAATTATCGAAACATCAACAAATTATCTTTGCTACAAACAATGCTACGCCGCGTAGCTACAGCTACGACGTGCGCTACGCACAACTTTGATTTTGTTATAAGAGTCAAAAACGTTAAATTTTCGGGTAAACATAATTACGATTGATTACAAGGGTAGTTGACCTTATTTGTATACAATTATGTTTATCTTAAAATTAACGACTAGATTTGTATTTATTCATTGAATGATTAGACACATAAGCAAAGTCGTGCTACGAACTTAAAAA
This sequence comes from Diloba caeruleocephala, assembly GCA_947459985.1. Classification (NCBI taxonomy): domain Eukaryota; kingdom Metazoa; phylum Arthropoda; class Insecta; order Lepidoptera; family Noctuidae; genus Diloba; species Diloba caeruleocephala. The sequence goes on from OX381609.1 coordinate 1,368,308, forward strand.
TTAAACTAATAATATAAATTACAACATCAAGTACATTGTGGGCTTTGGTTACCTGTTGTATCCATGAGAAAAGGACAGAATAGTGCCCGAGTTGGCGGGCTCTTGCCTGAGGGTGGCGAGCACCGTGAACTCAGGCGAACGCCGTAGCAATACCGCGGCGCGCTCGAACGCGACGCCCTCAACTTGCAGCGAACGAGATTCTCCTAAGATACACATTCACAATTGTAATCACAAGATATAACATTAGAAAAACATTGTAATGCAATTGATGTTTCGTGTCAGACTAACTCAGAGACTCTGTGAAGAAACGTCAAAACAAATCCTACTGTCGAGTTCTTGTTGAGTGCAATTATCCATAAGATGCATAGGTAGTTGGGCACTGTCTCGTTATAAGAATTTAACGTTCACTTAGTATTACAATCATCCCATTACTGTCCCATTGCTGGCATGGGCCTTTCCTCAAGATGGGAAAGATTAGGCCTTAGTCCACGACGCCGGCCTAATGCGGGTTGGAGGACTACATACGCCATTGAGAACATTTTGGAGCCCTCTTACGCATACAGGTTTCCTCATCGCGTTTTCCTTCACCATTCACGCGAGTGAAAATCAAATTCTGATCCGCACATGAATCCGAAAAGTCACAGGTACGGGCCGGGATTGAACTCAGACCCTACTACATGGAGGGCAAGCATTCAACCACTATGCTGTCACTGCTTCGCTCCACTGGGCGTAAAATATGTACCTAAATATGAAAAAAAACATTGAAAAGGGCACTCATTATTCAACATCCACTGTCGATTTAATTCCTTCTTCTTTCAAAGTCAAAGTCAAATTGTTTTTATTCATGTAAACCATTTGCTGGCACTTACGAATAGTCAGAATTTAAATAGTAACACGGTTACAAGTCGTTGATCCTATGGAGAAGAACCGGCAAGAAACTCCATGGATATACTCTTTTGAAATAATGTTTGAAAGTATTACAGTCTTCAATATGATCGTAAAAACTATGTGAGGATAATGCATGCCAATGTGTGGGATAAACACACACACTTTCACGAACCTCTCAGCAAATGAAGCAATGGACCTTTAACTTTAGCCTAGTGCTACTTTGGTGAACTCTTTATACTGTGACTATCGTCATCGTAGACCATTATATGCAAAAGCTTAAAGACATTCAGCAGAACAATATTTGACCAGTATTCGTTTCATACATAACTCAGAATATGCGTTTTAATCAACAATAATTGATTTATAAAGCTGATTTTAAAATGTGACATACAGCCATAGGCGGACCCTGGCTATAATTTTCGGTATTGCAGTAAAATAAATCAGGCAACAATCAGCTGGTACGGTGCCTCTACGTTCACTATCGCGATCTTCAAGTCCTTGACTGGTAACGATCGAAGCGGGCTGGCAGCGTGCCAGAACTACTCTATTATCTTAATATACTGATTCCCTTGCCAGATTCATTGCTAATATATTTTTGCTTGATTGGTTTTTCATCAAATTTTATTTAATAGTATAGATATTAGGCAAAGAATAGAATAGAATCATTCAGTGAATAGGTCCTAACAGACACTTTTACGTCATATTGAAACAACGGAGGGCATTTCGCTACATGACAACCTCTGAGAAGAAATGCTGAAAAAAAGCATAAAGAAAAATAAATATAAATTCAACACTATACTAATATTTTCACATCGACAAGCTTTCTTTCGTTATTTTTATTTTGTAATATCAATTTAAGTATACACAAGGGCAAAGGGAAATCCGTAAATCCGTGAGGAGATCCGTAGAAGAACTTAAGTTGCCGACATAGTAGAAAGGATTAGTAAACTGAAGTGGCAATGGGCGGGGCACATTGCTCGTAGAACTGATGGCCGTGGGGGTAAAAAGGTTCTCAAGTGGAGACCTCGCACCGGAAAGCACATGGTGGGATGACCTCAAACGAGGTGGACAGACGACCGACGGCTGACTACTGATTGATTCATTGAAACGCCGATAAAAACGCCAGTATTTACACAAATGTATTAGTTATATTATAACCAAATAAAAATGAATGAAAAATACAACTAGTCGTTTTCTCATACCGTGGTAGTTGTAGGTATCGGCAACACCACGCGTGTCACTAACATAATTATATTTCTTGACCGAGGAAGGTGTCAATACCACGAGGAAGCGTGTCTTTAAACTGAAAGTGTTATTGTATGTGGTAACATGACACCCCTGGCTGGCAGTTCTTAAGGTTCAACAGAAACGGTACTATACTATTACTCATATAAGGCGGTCGGGTCGCATCGATTTATTACACTTTGACACTTTTCTCGCAAGATTCTGACGCCACTTATTCACATTGTCGTCTAGATGTGACTTTCCAATCTAAAGTTTTAGTACAACCGTTCAAGTTACTTCTGTATTTTAAAAGAATAAGAGCTAGTATGTACCGTACATGAGAAACATAGACTTTCCCATACAATTCAACAACCAGCGTACTTTGGTGAAATGTATGCTGATTTATTTAAATGGGGAAACAGAATCTAAAAATAAATGTATACGAATCCTGACAAACATCATTCATTTTCATTCATTTCGGCCCAATTAAGTCCACTACTGGACACAGGCTTCCCCCAAAGATCACCACAACCACCAATATGGATGTGTTGTGGGCTCATTGGGGGGTTTTGCCATAATCGCCACGCTTGGCAGGCGGGTTGACGATCGCAGTTGAGTTGTTAATGTACTCGAAGGACGCTGCTGCCCATCCTCCGGCTAATCCCTTAGTCGACTTTTACGACACCCATGGGAGGAGATGGGGTGGTGGCATTCTGAGCCGGCACCACACGGCACACAAACATACGAGGCATGAAAAGTTGTTATTTACATTTTATTAAACGTGATATTCTCACACATCTCTATACATTCTCGAGATTTTCCTATCTATACAAATAAATAAAATTGAAGTGTCTGTTTGTAGTGACAAAATAACAGCTTTTTACTAAATGCATATAAAAGTATATACGATACATGACAAAAAATGAAAACATGTTTTAATTTTTTGTCTGTCTGTCGGTCTATCTGTCTGTCTGTTTGTTCCCGCTAATCTTCGAAACGGCTGGACCGATTTCTACGGGACTTTCAATGGCAGATAGCTGATGTTATAAGGTATAATTTAAGCTACTTTTATTTTGGAAAAATATTTAGGGTTCCGTGCAAAAAAATTCAAACCCATGAAATCCAATATATACACATACTAGAGTATCTATGCTGAAGTACTCTAAATCATATATAAATAATCCCATTTCTTTTAAATTATGCGGGTGAAATCGCGGGTCCCAGCTAGTTAGTCATAAAATCCTCAATCCTGTAAGTTACAACACAAAGCAGCTTAGCATTACCATCTTCCAACTGTACATTTCATTCTGGTCCATATGTTGTCCATTAAAATATATATGGGGAACAAGATGTGGTGTTCCTCCATAGAAAAGGAAGGATCCTCCAACTAGGCGAGTGGTATGCCTGGCAGACCGAAGCTCAACGGTTGATGTTGGGCGACTGTATATATGCTGCGTTTCGCGAATACTTTACAAGTGTGATTCAGGATTGTTTGACGACATTGTTCGATCCTTTAGGGGATGAATATTCAAAAATCCTTTCTTGGTGCTCAATTAATGTTCGAGTAGATGTTGCTGTAAGCGGCAGTTATATGGTGCCGATGTAGATGTCGCCACATATACAACAAAACAATCACTTCTCGGTATCCAAGCTAACATATATAATGCAATAACTATATTGTATTGATGTCAAACAACGTCCGCAAACTCAACAAATGAAACTATATTTTAAATTGAGTTAATGATTTATTGGCAGAAATACTTTACCTATTGTGGACCATTCTTTGCCAAATTTGAGATTATCTCGGTTCGATGACTGATTCACAAATGCAATGCTGCAATGCAGCACGAACTAACAAGAACATTTTTATGCATGGATTGGACTTTTAAAAACAAAACTAAATATCTACTCGACTACTTTCTTACCTACATATTGCAGTACACAAGGATAAGGAATTAAGCAAACAAGTTGGTACGTTATTATTGTTATAGGAGCTGCCATAAAAAAGAAAAACGTATTTATTTTTATATCGCTCCATACTAGGATTTCTCCTAGGGTTACAATCAGTATATAGATTTTTTTTATTTTATTTAAACTTTATGCAGCGTTTTAGTACATAGGTGGACTTAATGCGGTAGGCATTCTCCACCAGTCAACCATAGGGTGATGAAGAGACAATATGGCAGGTGCAATATGTTCAAACAACATAAAACGAAATAAATCTAACAATGTGTTATATACACAAGTAAATTTATAAATACTTATCTACACATAGATACATATCTAATAGTATATAAATTCCACATGCAGAAACACTCAGACCTGGAACAACTATCGGTCATATAAATATTATTGCCGCGCAGGGATCGAAACAGGGCCATGAAGCATAGTTGTTTTTTAAATTTGTCATAATATATCCGTTCTATCAGAATCATTCATAGATATTTAGCATCCATCATACATTTACAGTCTACGTTGATGTCGTATAAAAGCAAAACTGCCGAATCGTTTATTGTGTACTAGGTGTGAGCCCGATTTAACCCCCTTTGGGGTACATTCAAAAACCGTTTCTTAGTGCGATGATTACCTACGATATATAAGGAACTCTTGTGCAAAATATCATGCGTCTAGACCCATCGGTTTGAGCTGTGCATTGACTGTCAGTCAGACATTGTTTGATATTTATTTAAGGCTAAGATTAATAAATAATCTAATCCGAAATATTCAGATTTAAGATTTAGAAAATCATCCGTTGTTGTGTTATGGTCACATTTAACACAAAAAACAGACATATCTGTAATCCGAAATCCAAAATATTTGGAGTAGATCGGTTAATCATTTCGGCCGTAAGTGGACTAGCCGTATGACCGATAGAATCCACTGATTAACCCGTTTAGGGGATGAATATTCGAAAATCCATTCTTAGTGCTCATCTACGTTACATAATGAACTCCTCTGCATTTTGCACATATCAGACTTCTAGACCCACCAATTTAAGCTGTACGTTGTCTATCAACCAGTATGTGTTTAAGTAACTAGATTCTACAAATTATTAGTCTTGCGGAATTGTATAGCATTAATCTAGGCATTAATGCAATATAAACAACGAATAAATAAAAAATCCAATTGATCACCCTTATAAATAAACCCTTATATCTATTCGAAGGAATGTGTCAGCAAAATCACACTCAAAGATCACGAGCGGAAAATAAAGTGCGCAATACAGAGAGATTTAAATCACAGAGGGGAACAAGATGACGAAATAATATTTCACATGAATGACGTGATAGCCCCCTGCGGCGAGGGTAAATCGTGCGGAAGGGGACGCCTGGAGGCACGCGACCCACCGACGACCACCAATATATTGTACGGTATCAAACGCGTATTGATACTAATAAATCTGTCATTCAATCCGTACTAAATAAATTATTCAAGAATAAATGATGCGTATTTCTTTCGATGATTTATTCCGGTATTTACTTAAGACGTACGTACCTATATAAAGTCAAAGGCTTAAACGACTTTGAGCAAGAATTCGTTTTTTATTTGTTCTCTGTGTAACAATTGGCCGTCATGCTACGCGGGGGCCGCGACCGGCCCGACCGGTCACGTGACCGAGCTGTCACGAAGACGTCAAGCCAGGGGTGGGAAATGAGGGAGTTTTAACAAGCAAGCGTTTCATTATACTTAAAACGTGAGTAACAATGTCGCTGTTAATCAAAACCGGCCGAGAAAGCCTTGCCGTTGTCACTGTGGGCGGTAATTAAAACAATACTTTTAGATTTTAAACAGAATTCTATTTCTCGTTTCTCCCTTTCATTTAATCGAAAAGCTATTTGAAATTCACCATGCATACAATAGAATATTCAATGGGGTAAACTCAGCGAGCTTTCAATCTCCATATCTTCAATAGCAGTACGATAAATGAGAAAGTTTTCCGACTACCCCAAGAGTTCGATGACTCCGCCTCCGAACACCTACGTTATTAATAAAGCCGTCTATTCACTATGCGATGTAACTTAGGCAACATACATATATAACCTACGATTTTATGAACCGTTTCTATTAGTAAAACTTCTTTTCGTAACATGTCATAATTTTAGCCCAACAACGTCCACTGCTGGACAAACGGCTCCGTCAAAATCGACACAACGTGGTCTTGGTTTGTATTGCGTGCTCTTTGGGCGGTTTTGCCATAATTGCCACGCTTGGCATGCGGGTTGGCAATCGCAGTTGAGTTGTCATTAGTGTACTCGAAGGACGCTGCTGCCCTTCCAGCGGCTAATCCCATAGTCACCTTTTACGTCACCTATGGGATGAGATGGGGTGGTGGTATTCTTAGCCAGCACCACACGGCATCATAACACATCGCCCGAATCATAAATGCCCTCAAAGTCAAAACGTTTTTTTTTTCATCAAAATGTATGAATAGCCTAGACAAGAAATTCCGTGTGGTGCCAGCTCAGAATACCGCCACCCCATCTCCTCCCGTGGGTGGCAGCAGCGTCCTTCGAGTATATTAACAACTCAACTGCGATCGCCAACCCGCCTGCCAAGCGTGGCGATTATGGCAAAACCCCCCAATATGCCCACAACACACCCATATCGGTCGTTGTGGTGATCTTTGGGGGAGGCCTGTGTCCAGCAGTGGACTTCATTCGGCCGAAATGATAATGAGACAAGAAATACTTTAAAAGTTGCCATGGAAATCAGGATTTCAAAGGAGAAAAAAAAAACCGACAAGAGAACATGGTTACCCTTATGAATTAAATTATCTGTTCTCCGATAACGCCCAATGTTTGGGGAGAAACTCGCGATCTTTACCTTCAACAATTTCTTTATTGTTTATTATTATCACAAATGCGATTTTCGGAATATAACGATCTAACTGGCAAGCGTGACTCAACACTTGTAGCATTGTGAGTAGGCGGCTTACACTCATGTTATTGTACAATATTGAACAAAAACAATTGAGGGAGACTGTTCTCAGAATCGCCTGAATACACGACGATTATGTAAGTCTTTTGAGAAGCGGCGACTACTGGCTGATGAATCCGCTACTCTAAGTGGATTGAATATACAAGTACAGTGTTCAACAAATATGATTAGATGGATTTAAGTTCATCAAGTACAATTGAGTATTATCTCATGAATATCTAACATTGTTTCATATTACAGTAGACAAATGAGTCTGGCATTCCGTGTGATGTCCGGATTATATAACAACTAAGGGACTCTAAACTAAGAGGGATGAGCAGCAACGTCCCTTCTGTGGAACAGCAGCCACATTACGCTCACAATCCGCCTGCCAATCATAGTGAGAACTGGCAATTCTCTCCAAAACAACGACACAATTGTAAAAATCTATGTGGGAGGCCTTTTGTTCAGCAGTGGACGTCGACTGGTTGATATGACAAAACGCGGCTGCATGTCATCCGATGATAAGCAATTACATCGCCTTAAACAACAGTAATATTCTCATTCTCATAAGCTTATAGTACTTTGTAATACTGGCTCACAAGTCACAAATTCACAACACATCACACAACAACAACAACAAATAAAAGAAAATGGACGCTCGCTTCGAAGCTTGCATAAACATAGGTGTATATGACAGTGACAGCGCGAATGCGTTTGCGTACGAGTTGACAGCATTCCATTATATTTACACTTAAACAATAACAATATATATTATATATGCCGTGTGGTGCCGGCTCAGAATGCCACCACCCCATTTCATCCCGTGGGTGTCGTAAAAGTCGACTAAGGGATTAACCGGAGGAAGGGCAGCAGCTTCCTTAGAGTACATTAACAACTCAACTGCGATCGCCAACCCGTCTGCCAAGCGTGGCGATTATGGCAAGACCCCCCAACATCGGTCGTTGCGGTGATCTTTGGGGGAGGCCTGTGTCCAGCAGTGGATTTCATTCGGCCGAAATGATGATTATTTATTACTATTAACATAAATTACGTATTTTAATTAAGTTTATAACTGTTAAGATTAGCATTAGTTTCAATGTTTTTATGATTAGGATACTTTATGGTTTAGGTAACACTAGACGACGTCAATACGTCACACGTATAAGGATGTCGCAGAATACCAGCGCAGTGGTTTTACATCCATGTGACGCCACTGCATTAAGCTGAGCGATATACCTATTTCTGTTTGTACGGACGGGACGCACACTTTTGGATTGTAATTGATTTTTATCTCATAAAACTTTTATTGTTTGGCTATGCGTTATGTCCGTGTCAGATAAGAAATAAATAATTTTTCTTTCTTTCTTTCTTTCTTTCTTTCTAATAGAAGAATCACTGATAGAAGAATTAATGCGTTGTCTAACTTTGATGAGGGCATTGAGTGAGAAGAGAGAGGAGGTTGGGCACACAACACAATATTGCTTCTTTACTGTATTCTGTAAGAGACTGGTGCTTCCCGGGTTGAACTATCCCGTTTTGCGTAGACAGGCTTACCTGCGTCAAATACACGCTGATCTTGCATAATCTTCTTTTCTCTACCGCGAAATATACACTCTGATCTTGCAATAAACTACGAACGCAACGGAAAAATTGCAGTTTATATATTAACACGTTTACTTCTAATATAGCCTACATTATTGCTGGAACTAATAGCATGACATACGCTGGTGCAACTGCTGCCACGTTCCACGGCACAATATAGGTGAAACCCATTTCCCACCTGTGGGTGTCCCAAAAGACAACCAAGGGATTATTAAAAACATGGGTAGCAGTTCTTCTGTGTGCTAAGAAGATACAGTGGTTATGGCGATGCCTCCAATGAGCAGCCGTTGTCGCGGGGGACTGATATGAACAAGGTTTTATTTTAAACAAGCTTTGTCAGTAAAGATAAAATTATTTTTAGTCATGTAAACCATATACAGCCACTTATGAATCGTCGAGACTTTAATTGCCGCGTTCCAAGATGTTGATTTCCTATGGAGAAGAACGGGCAAGAAACTCCATGGTTACTCTTTTTAAATCATAATAAATGTTACAATATTTTATGAGCATGCATGAGTAACTGTAACTCTACTAAATCCATCAATAAACCTAAGCCTGCAGATGTGTAGATATGTATACGTATATACTTGACGCACAAATAAAGCAATTTACTTAATGGTTATATTTTCCATACGCATGTCTGAAGAAATACATAATGTTGATTGTAATGTATGTATTATGTACGTTCTAGGATAATCAGGTTGGTTGCATGTTAGAATAGGAAAGAAAATTATTTTATATTACTTTAAATATTACAATAGCATAACGTTCTAGAAAAACAAGTGCAAGACATCAGGAGTTCTTTGTATTATACATACAAAACTGGAAAACATCTGTTCCATGCGAGCTCGTTTTCCACGAAAATTATGAATAATGCATGAGTTCTCCATCTTATTGCCGTGTGGTGCCGGCTTAGAATACCACCACCCCATCTCCTCCCGTGGGTGTCGTAAAATCTGACTAAGGGATTGGCCGGAGGATGGGCAGCAGCGTCCTTCGAGTACATTAACAACTCAACTGCGATCGCCAACCCGTCTGCCAAGCGTGGCGATTATGGCAAATCCTCTCAATGAGCCCACAACACATCCATATCGGTCGTTGTGGTGATCTTTAGGGGAGGCTTGTCTCCAGCAGTGGACTTCATTCGGCCGAAATGATGACTTTAAATATTACAATAGCATAACGTTTTAGAAAAACAAGTGCAGTAAGTACATCTGGAGTCCTAATACAAACAAAAATGGAAAACATCTGTTCCGTGCGAGCTCGTTTTCCACGAAAATTATGAATAATGCACGGGTTCTCCGAGCCCTGACTCCTGGCAGTCTCCCCTTGGTTCAATTATTATTTAATATCAATTAGTTCGCACTGCTCCAGTCAATAGATAGTTGAAAATTCAACCAGTTCCACAAGAACCTTAGATTCCTTTGCCATAAAAAGGCATTGTACAAAATATGAGATCTAAACAAATTGGCAGTTGCAACCCTAGGTTGGTTTACTGAGGGGTAAGACAATCTTATAAAACTGCTTCATATTTCATTTGCTTTTGCTGAAATAACATGAGGGGACGATTCTGTGTAATACAAAGGGTTTTAATATTCCTGTCGGTGTATTCAAATGTTAGCAAAATATCTACAGACATTCTGAAAATTGAATTTTTATTTTTATGTCCCTCTTTAGTCGTTTATGAGATGAGTAGAAATGGAAATCATGCCAACATGGAACCCCTGAGAGCCCGTACAGCAATAATGTTCAAGTATATATCGTGTACTGACTGGAAGCTCGTAGCTTGCATGTTTGAAATAACTTTCCCCAGCTGGCGTTTAGAGCTTTTAAATAATACACAGCTGTTTTGCGTGCTCGCACTTTCGTATTTCCTTTGGGAATAGGCCAGAACAATATAGGTATATAAAACTACAAAATGCTACAATGTATCAGATACATGAAGAACAAGAAAATGAAATTTCGCTTGTCACAGTTTATCATCATCATCATCAGATCAGCCACAGGACGTCCACTGCTGAACAAAGGCCTCCCCCTTAGATTTCCACAACGAGCGGTTACATGCCGCCCTCATCCAATGACTCTCAGTGACCTTCACCGGGTCGTCTGTCCATCTCGTTGGAGGTCGTCCCACGCTGCGTTTTCCGGTGCGCGGTCTCCATTCTAGAACCTTTGTGCCCCAGCGGCCATCAGTTCTACGAGCAATGTGCCCTACAGTTTATGAAAGAGCAAAATTGGACTTCTGGGGTGGAAGGCCTGGTGACTGAAAATACAGGCTTCAGCCTAGTTTAAGCACCAGTCTCCCACAGTAAATTTGTTCCAGTTTCATTATTGTGGTGGGAAATAAAAAAGAGTTATCTCGCTTATTTGTAACATTCGTAGAACGCTCTCACATATTTTTATTAGTGATGCAACAGACCTCTGCTCCTGCTTCCGCAACTGCGGAAGTTCCGCACACATTTTCACATCCGTTTCTGCTTCTGTTTCCGCATTTTTCATAACGAATATTAGATCGGAAGATTAGGTCTTTTCGCGGTGGATGAGGCAGGTGCGTATTTCTTGGCGGTAGGACACGCACGGGAGCGGTTTTCCAACCAGTGATCCGGGTGCGGGCTTTCGGTACTTGACGCAACGCGTTTGTTTACATACTTTTTCTTTACTTTATTATGCGCCGTGACGTGAGTGTAAGCGCATAAGATTTTCTGTTGTTGTTTGTTATAGTACTTATTACTACTACTTACTGTTGTAAGTGCAATTATGAAACAAAAACAAGTCCTATTTGAAATTATTTCGTTGAGAGTGACGATTCCAGAGCCAGATATTCCAACTATAATTGTGACAAAGTGTACTCGCGAAATGGGTGCACAACTACCCCTTTAATTAAAGAGTCGTCTTATAGCGATACATGCCGAGGAGTTTACAGAGTTTGAGAAGTTACATAAAGCTATTAAGCTTTCATCAGAAACAAAAAGGAAAAGGTCGGTCAATGCATTGAATACCTGCTTATTTATATATAAATTGATTTATAAAATTAGGCAACAGTTATGTATAGTGGGGCTTTTTATTTTCTTTTTTTTTATTGGTGTCCAGTGGAAATTCTACATGGAACTTCCTTCGCCCCGGGGAAGGGCGAAGGGGTATCCAAGGGGTACTCCTACCGGCTAAAACCACTGGAGCGGTCATCTTCGGCACCGAAGTGGGGCTCCAGGTCCTCGTAAGATCACACTGGAGCCATGTATAGTACTAGCATGAATAATTTGACTTATCGAATCCTTAACGTGAGCTATTTTTGTATCAAAAATACAACAGTTCTATGAACTATTTATTTAATTTTATGCATCATGCGCTTTGGTAATAATGGCACTTGGTAGTATTTATACTTCCGTTTCCGCATCCGTTTCAGCTAAAACTTACTTTTGACATCTGTTTCCGTTTCTGCTCCTGTTATGACACTTCCGTTGCATCACTATTTTTTATTACTACCTTACTTGTCGCTGTCGCGGGTACAGTTTATAGAAATAGGTACATAAATCTTCCATGCACCGACACCCATCATATCATCACCCATTTATACGTCCACTGCTGAGCAAAGGCCTCCCCCATAGATTTCCACAATTGTGTGTTCATTTTGGGGGGTATTTGCCAATACTCACTTCGCTTGGTTGCTTTACTGAAACTGTCTTGTTTCGTGCTGGGATTGAACCCACGACACGTAACGCAGAGAGCCATGGGACTAGCCACTGCGCCATACGAATAGAAGGAATCCCACGAAGTTATTGTCCAAATCACGTTGCTATATATTTCGCCACAAATAAACTTTAGACTGCCAACTCAATGTACTATATATTAGTTTGTCCCAGATATCTTCGGATTTAATTGTTAATCGCCCCTCTATTGTGACGCTGACACGCAAATATTGACTGCGCTTTGTGTAAACACTCATTGTGTCTCCCCGCAATGGATATATTTTATTGGCCATCGTTTGTCACTTCCTCACACGTGCCGCGTGTGTGTAATAAAGAAATAGTGTTTTTAATTAAATTCTTGTTTATTTAAGACTAGCTGGGACCCGTGGTTTCACCCGCGTTTAATTTAAAAGGCATTTAGAGTACTTCGACATAGACACTTGACATAGAACATATATAATGGATTTCAAGGGTTTTATATTTTTTGCGCGGACCTCTAATTATTTTTCTAAAATAAAAGTAGCCTAAGTTATTCCTTATAACATCAGCTATCTGACAGTGAAAGTCCCGTCAAAATCGGTCCAGCCGTTTCGGAGATTACCCGGAACAAACAGACAAACAGACAGACAGATGGACAGACAGACAGACAAAAAAAATTAAAACAGTTATTTTGTTGTAAGTACCGTATTTACTTTCATATGCATTTAGTAAAAAGCTGCTATTTTGACATTACAAACAGACACTTTAATTTTATTTATTTGTATAGATCATGTCGTCATAGAACAAAGCGTCCCACGCAAGTGCCACGCTAAACCAATGTTAATTTCACATAATGTCTTGTCACTTAATTCTAGTTAAGTACCTAACACATTTTGTTAATTGAGTTTATTAAATACATATTTATGAACTGTTTTCATTCACACTTTTTTCCGGATAGTATAAACGAACCCTCTGACAGCGTATTAAATGCGGGCTTGGCAAGCTGTTAGCTAGTATTACAAATCTAATGGGTTTACTAATGTTACACCAGAAAAACTCCACATTCTGTGGTTTCTCACGTTATATCGTGAAGCTTCGACTAAAGACACTGATAACATTGTATAATACTGATAACTCTGTGATCTAAGCGGATGCAATATGGCTACTTATTGCGCTCACCAACCCGCCTGCCAAGTGTGGTGAGTATCGGCAAATACCCCCAAAATGATAAATCAATTGAGTAAATCTATGGGGAAGGTCTTTGTACAACGGTGGATGCGAAAAAAAATGATGATGAAAAATTATGTGAGACATTTCATCATCATCACCATATTGGCCATTTATCCGTCCACTGCTGGACAAAGGCCTCCCCCATAGATTTCCACGACTGTATCATCATTTTGGGGGGAATTTGCCAATACTCACCACGCTTGGCAGGCGGATTGGTAAGAGCAGTATGGCTACCGTTTCACAGAAGGGACGCTGCTGCCCATCCCTCTGGTTTATAGAGACCCGTACTCGCCTTTTATGACATTTAAAGGGAGGAGATGGAGTGGTGATATATTCTTAATCCGGATACCCCATGGACTGTCTCACATTTAATATTGTATAACTCGTCGTACCTTATGGTAATAACTATTTAGTCTCACGTTTTTGCAACAATTTAATGTTTCCAAACCTACTTTGACTTTTAGATTATTTCGGAATAGTTTCCATTTGTTACGCAGATAGGTACAATCATCCTTTGTGTAGCTTTCTAATAATCTATCTATCTTGAAAATGACTCTACCATTCTTTACCAAAAAGCTGCAAAGCAGAATCACTTTAACCGCTAGCGCTACGTACGTAATATGTTTTGACAACGACAAATAGTTGGGGGCAGTTAATTAGTTTATACGTTTTATTTTTATTAGTCGACTATAACTTTAGTTTTATCGCCTTCCTTTGAAAAAAAAGTGTATGGCCTACGATAGCTGTACTAGGTCCGAATTACTACCTGGAGCCTCCCTTAGGTGGCGAAGATAACCGCTCCAGTGGTTTTAGCCGTTAGGAGCCCGGCATACCCCTTCGCCCTTCCCCGGGGTGATGGAAGTTCCATGTAGAATTTCCACTGGACACCAATAAAATGAATAAAAAATTAAGTTCTAACGAGTGGCATTCATTTTTCAATAAGAAAATAATACTTTCGTGCGGGTAATTTCCCTAATGCTATTTTTAGCAATAACAAGCATGAGTTCAACTTAAACGATAGGTATTTAACTGAGTTAAGCACGCATTTCCACCTGATTAAGCTGCCATCACCGTGCCATACAGCTGGTTGAGCAAGGAAAAATCACCGCACACCAGCGCCAATGGCACGTACAAACATTAAATTAAAAATAAAATTAAAGACGGCGAGATGAGCTTCATGCCTACACAAGGGCGTACAATAACACGATACCTAAAGTGGTGGAAAAAGCCAAGAGAGGGTAATGCCCTACAGTGGGCAACTATTAATAAATTAATAGAATTCGGCAGTTTGTGGTTTTTACTTCTTCTGTCTTAGTCTGCTATAATATGCAGCAGTATAGATATTTTTTAATTTAGTTGTCTGATATGAATACATCGGAATTTTCATGGAAATAATTATATAAAATGTGTTTTAGAAACTACAAGTTAAGTCTAAAAGTTATACGTTCTTTTTTATAAATATAGCATGTCGCCCCGCCTCACTCTCGGCACAACAAACTGATCTATTTATCAGCTCTAGTTGTGTACTTGCTGCAGGCAATAGACATGCATGAATATCATCCATAATCCCGCTATTAGGCCGGCTGTCAACCGCAGACGTCTGTTACTAGCAGTCCATTGTTACCGTCAACATTAGCTGCAGAAAAAATCCATTAGCAAAAATAAAAACTTACGCTTTGGACCTGATATTTTTGTAAGAGAGTTTTTTCTGTCACTAAGTCAATGAACCAGAGTGTTTCCATGAATGGTCCGCATTTACAACGATGCCGCTGCGTCCCTAATCCGAGCATTTGGCGTTTGACACTTGAACCAGCAACGAGACAATATGGCCCCGCCGGTGATCCCCACAAATTAGGGTGAACACCCTTCGACAATTACCCGTTGCACGCAACTTGCTTAATGGTAAGGATTAGGTTACGGGTAAGTGAAATGCGAAAACGGGCCCCGAAATCGTAGGGTTGCCTTGAATATGAGACAGAATGCGTTGTGACATATTGGTTTAATTACAAAATTGTATTTTTAAAGTTATCTTTTTCTAACCTATCTATTTGTACGAGTAAAGGGTGCCTAAGGGTGGTTTTATTAGGGTACATTATTATCTATATCTTACGTTACACGTAACTTAAAAATAACTATTTAGATACTATGATTTTTGAAACATTATTACTGTGCTTACAATTCTAATTTAATACCTAAAACTTAATCGTCGTTTCGGCCGAATGAAGTCCACTGCTGGACACAGGCCTCCCCCAGAGATCACCAAAATGACCCATATAGGTGTATTGTGGGCTCATTGGGGGGTATTGCCATAATCGCCACGCTTGGCAGACGGGTTGGCGATAGCAGTTGAGTTGTTAATGTACTCGAAAGACGCTGCTGCCCATCCTCCGGCGAATCCCTTAGTCGACTTTTACTACACCGACGGGAGGAAATGGGGTGGTGGTATTCTGAGCCGGCACCACACGGCTTACGGCAAAATTAATACAATCCGTTTATTTATATTTACAATGACTTGTTTCTGAACGTAGCAGAACCTGGCTCACTTGGATATTATTTACGATATGTTTGTTACATTTCATAAAGAATATAATCAGATGAAAATACAGTATGACAGCCCTAGAAAGTTATGACAAAATTCAGGGCGATTTAGAGGCCAGTTAATCACCAGTCACGGAGAGGGATTGCGGATATTTGCCGGGTGGATTACCGCCCGCGCCGCCGCTAATGGACACGCACCGGGCCGGCCCGGTGTGAGACAATATGCTCGCCGGATCACAATCAATTTACACCATCAAGTTCAAGTGATGTTGTTTTTCAAATAAATAAATAAATAAAAAGCTGACTGATTCACTTCGCGACTAACTAATAATAAATCCCTCCCTTATCTGAAAATATTTTCATCTTGTTTCATGAACCATTTAGTAACCATACAATCAGAGACATTGTAAGAAATATTATATTTGATTGGGAAATATCCCAAAATTCATATGAGTAAAGACGTATAACACTTATAAACATTAATGTCACTCACAAAATCTATGAAAAAAAGAAGTTATATACACTTCAGTCCGTACACATTCATTGATGATTCCTGAACATGAGCCTCCCAATGGCATTGAGCGGTCATAGGGAATATTGCCATTAGCACCACGCTTATCAGGTGCATTGGTGGTCACACTATGGAGTATTTTTTTAAAACGTTGCCCGACTTTCGGATTTCTCCTGTGTCGTGGGTGCGTTTACAGACAGAAATTCCAAACACAATCAGACCCGAAACAACTACCTGCAGATCATACAATATTTTTTCCGTGCGGGAATCGAACCGACGACCCGGTGCGCAGCAGCCGACTGTATCAACCACTGCACCAACCGTGCCGCAAAAGAGTCACATGTGAGGCTGCTCCCCATCCTCTTAATATCAACCGCAAGTCACCTTTTACAATACCCATAGTTGAAGAGCGGTGGTCTATTCATTACAGGGAATCACATATACGGAAGTTGTATATTTCAGATTAATACACTCACTGCACCACTGCTGAACAAAGGCCTTCTCCATAGATTTCCACAACGAGCGGTTACATGCTGCCCTCATCCAACTACTCCCAGCGACCTTCAACAGGTCGTCTGTCCACATTGTTGCAGGTCGACCCATGCTGCGTTTTCCGGTGCGCGGTCTCCATTCTAGAACCCCAGCGGCCATCAGTTCTACGAGCAATGTGCCCTGCCCATTGCCACTTCAGTTTACTAATCCTTTCAGCTATGTTGACAACTTTAGTTCTCCTACGGATCCCCTCATTTCTGATTCGATCTCGTAGAGAAATCCCAAGCATAGCTCTCTCCATAGCGCGCTGAGTGACCTTGAGCTTTCTTATGAGACCTATTGTGAGTGACCACGTCTCTGTTCCATATGTCATCACTGGTAACACACACTGGTTAAAGACTTGCGTCTTTACGATTACGATACGAGTAATTAAACTTTATTAATTTATTTTACCCGTCAATCATGAATTTCCAGAATCTTTAAGACAACTGTAATACTTAAAGGAATTCAACGCGAAGGGAACACTGTCTTATAATGTTCTCAAAAACTGAGTACATGACTATTCTTTATGGATATCAGGAAATTGAAGACCCTTCATAATAAAAGTGAAACGCATAGATACTACCTGATTACATCAGCCTATTCGATCATTCCCGATGTATTGAATCTGAATAAGTGACAGGGGAAACACAAAAGACTTGTTCCCCTAACAATAACACCACGGAAGTGAGATCAAATGTACACTTCCATGTCCAAAATATTGAAATACTATTTTGCTGCATGTGAATAAATAATCTATAATCTTTTTTATAGTCTTTAATACAGTAAATACTTTTTTTCTGATGTTGATCATCTCAATGATGGTTTATCTGTCATTTAAAAAACATGTAAGTGAAAAAAAATCCCGATAGCTAAGAAGTTGGACTGCCGATCGGTCTTATGTTCGAACCTCAACGATTGACCTGAACTCACTCCTACAATAAGTATATTTAGTTTAGTTTAATGAGGTGCAACGAAAAGAGAGGTTTTAAAAGGTTAAACAACGGCTGGCACGGTGAGTCTATGAAAGGGTTAGTGCATAGTGCTATTGAACTGAGCATGTCCGTGCGTCAGTCGTCAGTATGTTATAGTCATTAGACGGCAGTCGTCAAGCCAAGTTGGAGGCCGTTGGGCTGCTGGTAAACTGCGACACAAGGTTGGCGACTGACCACACGAAAAAAGAAGAAGATTAATCGGTTAGCAAGCATGTAATATGTAACCTAATAAATAATATTTTCATATAATAGAAGTTGTGTACTCAATATTAAGTCCACAAAGAAGAGGCTTAGTGACCCATCTACCAAGTATATATCCATTAAATAAATTACTTACAGTTTATTCATTAATCAAAAAATACAAATAAATGGTGACTAATAAAACAAGGCATAAATATGTAGGTTTACAACTGGGATTACTCGCATCTACTGTCACTCTGGAAACAGGAAAACAACTTTTTACTTTCACGCTTACACCAAAACCTTGCAATCCAATACCTACGCCAACATCACAATAAAGCACAATCCACGATAACTTTACGGACATTGGAAATCAAGTTAAACCCTATACGATAGCGCACGTAAGACTTATTACATGGCGCATTAAAATAGAGGCGCACCTCGATCCCATTAATGGACGACTCGGCTCTAAGTGGAACTGAATGGAATTGCACCTGAAATGTATTGCATTCAGAATTGCCAATGTTTGCACCATTACTGTACATAATATACTATTATATGTCAACTCTACATGTCGTATAATAGTGTATTTCTGACGTGTGTTATTCCTTCGTGTGCGTTCGCGTGACCGGCAACGAATAGATCACCAGTCTCTACCCTTGGGTGTCGGAGAAGATGACTGAGGTTTGATATCAAGAGGATAAGCAGCTTGCTCCTTCCTAGTGCTAGTAATAATATACCACCAATCCGCCTGCCAAGCGTGGTGATTATGGCAATATAACCGCTCATAGTAGTGATCATTGGAAGGTCCATGTTCAACAGTGGACGTTCAGGAGCGAAGGTGTGTTATTCGTTTTTTTTATTTATACAATTATATACCCAAAGTTGTGGTTAACTATTCTACATACTTTTTGGCATCGCTCCTTACGTAGGTAGAGCCTATAGCAAGTGCTACATATTTTATCATTTTGATTTCCTTTCATTCTACCACCTTAATGAATCTTTCCTTACTTAAGAGCTGTTTAAGGTACGAGTACTATGCACTTGACCTTTTTTGGAGGAAATCACAAATAAGGTCAATGTAATTTAGAACGACCATTTTCAGTCCTTTTTCATAAAATAACGCAATAGATATCAACGCTCATCAAATATTAAAATTAAGACGTCTTAAAGGTTTTTTCACGCAGCGAGCCTCGTCCTACGAATACAATACATTAATGCTTTTTACAAAAGACAATTGGGCCTTTTTAAGGCTAAGGCTAGGAATCGATGTAATCTGATTATACGCAATACCAAACACCGCCACATTCTGAATAATATCACTTCTTATTTTGCTGATACCTGAAATTTCGTAGGCAGTTTAAGTATCGGTAAGTCATTTACATTTAGACATTTCGAACACAATTGGTTCAGACGATCGAGACCCTCATTTCACCACTGTTTCTACGCTAGATCTTCTCACCAAATAGACTATCAATTCCATTGCTGATCTCTCGCGCCCCAACATTAATCCCTTTTACTTCACCCCTGCAATTGTCTTGGGGGAAATCAAAAAGATTATTATGTCCATCAAATCCAAGGATGTGGGCTAAGACAACATAAGCCGATATATGATAATAATTATAATTATTGTTCATATTGATGGGACCACTAGAATGGTGTAGACCTTTTTTTATATTTACTTATATTTGCTTACTTTGACTGGTCTATATATCTTGCAAGCAGCTATTTTTGTAAAAGAGCAAAAACAATTATTTTCTCATATGAAAAATGATTTCAATTCTGGGATATTAAAAGGGATCCCACTCGACTTATAATGCCAAACTGTTAATGTGCTCTATTCCAAAGTTATGTAATGACCCTCAGGATATATAATAAAATTCCAAAATGCATTAGAAAATTACCTGTAAATCAATTTAAGACTAAACTTTATAAGTGGCTCATAGAGCATTGTTTTTATGACATGAAGGAATATTTAAATGATATTTTAATACAAATTAAATTAATTAATTAGAATTGTAATAGTCGTATATAATCATACAAGTATTAGTTACAATCGTATTTAATTATAAAATGACCTATCATAGGATGTTTAAGTTGACTGACATTTTAATTATTTAGTAGAAATTTTGCATGCCACAAAACTATGCCGAAGTATGTCGAGCTTACTACGATAACATACCATCTTTGAGAACTTATTTAAAGTACCATGCTTCGAGCAAATAAAGATAATTTCATTTCATTTCACCTCCTTTCCGCAATCTCACATATCATCAAATTCTCTCTCTGCCGGAGATTTTCTTCCCAGGGGTGCAAAGCCCGTTCGTCCACTGCCTAAAATTCTAAACCAGCTACTTTCATCCCATTTCCATCCTTCCTTTTCTATACAAAGGTTTGTGTTCATAATTAATTATCAGCATAACACTCCCTTTAGTCCTCTTTAATCAGAGTTCATGCCTAGGCATAGTACCATTTCTGCTCTCCTTAAAGTGACTCGCGATATTAGGGTAGATATCAAAGTTACTGTTCTAGTGTTGATCAGGTTTTTCAACGCTTTTAATATCGTCAGTCACGAGATCCTGTTGTCCATGCTTTCCTATCATATGGTCTCTCACGAGATGCTGGAACGGCTCGTTTCTTAACTTCGGGAGCACCAGCAGTTAGTTCTGGTTAGTGAGTCCTTATCGAGATGTTGTGAATTACAAACTGGTGTTCCACAAGGCAGCATTCTTTCTCCTGTATTGTTATTTTTTTTTTCTTAATCTTGTAAATCTTGAAACTCAGTGTGCGTCTCATTTTTATGCCAATGACTTACAAGTACACTCTCAAGTGAGGGTTGAAACTATTCCTGCTGCAATCAATGCATTAAACCGAGACTTGGCAGCTATCCAGGACTGGTCTGATAGGTTTTGTGTGGCGATCACATGGAGTCGCCTTTTACGACACCCATGGGATGAGATCGGGTGGTGCTGTTCTTAGCCGGCATCACCCAGCCAAGCCTATCAAAGTACATTGCCGGGATTCTACGACAGTTAAAATACTTCCGACATCCAAATCCTGTAGTGACATTCCGTTCTTACTAGATGTCACTAAACATTGTTTTGGAGTTCCAGCCATCCCACATCCAAATTCCTGATGGAGAGCTAAGCCAACATCGTCCACTATCACCGTCATCGTGTGTATCGATGGGATGGTGCTATTCTTAGCCGCCACCGAGCATTGTAATGCACCATTCACAATGTACATGATATAATATATTCAGTGTTCGTTATGATAGTAAGGCTATTTTTTACCACCCTAACGAGCCTTTATTTATTTTGTGCCACGAGGCGTAGACCGAGCACAGTTTACATTATACCTGTTATAACCACTGAATAATCTGCTCTCGTCTTTATTGTAATAATAAGTCAAATTATGCATGAAATAATTCCAGCCTATTACTATAACTCTTGTGAGTCTGGATTTTCAAATGACCAAACAACGTGGTCTCGTGTGACTAAACTTAGTATGGTATATTTACTAAAATAAACTATAACCATATATTAAAGTTTCATAGCATAGATAGGTCATGTGTCAAGTGTTCAATGCTTTAAACAATTTTTTGAAATCACTCGTCTAATAAATGTATTGAATTTTTATTTTTACCTAAATATAATTTATTGTATTGTATGTATTTTGTCTTTACTAATATATTTCTACTCAAAGAATTTTAAACTCATTGACTGATTGATTGAGAGCGTTCATAAAAAATATCTAATGTAATTTTAAAAATAATGAATAATTAAATTGAAACTTAAACTCGAACTTAACTGCTTAACAAAAACGACAGCCCAGGTGAGGTATATAGGAAACAGTCATGGAGAATCTCAATTGAGATGTCCCATTACATTTTAGATTAAAATTCTCTAAAGGGCCTCTGCGTGTTGGTTCTATGTCTGCAAACATTCATATCAAAAGACCGGGCTCCGTTTTGCAGAGGATTAATCCGTGTAAGTATTATAACATAAGGTTAGATTGGATGATCAAAAATGGTGTAACCTTGTAATGTATATGCTGTGCGCTGCGGCTGCATTCCCTGCGCGACAGTGACGCCAGCGCGCGACACGTTGTGCAGCGACAGTGCGCCCAGCAAGTCTAGCTCGGTGGCTGCAACATACAAAACATTATATCAAACATTTATACCTACATACAGCTTTCTTCCCTGCACTGTCGAGACTTCGACTGTCGAGTGACAAATGGCGAAATACCCAATAAAAATATCAAGATCTGTTCCTGGCAAATAATAGGCTACAAACCTCCAGCTACAGGCGACAGCTAAAGGCGACTAAGGATTAATCCCATATCAGCCAAAGGACGACCACTGCTGAACAATCAATCCCTAATCAAGATTAAATTATCCAGATGTTAGGTGGTAGCGTCCTCCTGTATGCTAATAATAATTTACTGTGTGATGCGATCACTTATCCCCTTGATAAGCGTCGTGATCATGGGTATTCAAAGGTTGAGTAGTAAAGAATGCCACATAGCATAGTCTACCTTGTGTATGTACTACAATTTCACGAAATCGATAGTAAATAAACAAATATTCCCCATGACCGTTCAATTGTCGCGGATGTAGGGAGGCTTACGTGTTTACTATGTGGTCTTTACTGGAACCGGGCCACGGATTACTGGATGGTAAGTGGTAACCGCACCCATGAATACCAACAACCTACTGATTAATATTGTGTTGCCAACCTCAGGTATGTTGGTGGCAAGGTTGGAATGCCTTGTTCTATGGTAATTTCTTTTGTTTTATTCATGAATAGCGCCGACTCTATCTCGGCTGGTGGAAAGCGTTGGATGAGATCTACGATTTCCTTTTCTTTAAGTCTACCCGTTTTTTAAATAACACGCTATGATTCCCTGTGGTATAAACAAACACAGGGCTTCAAATCAGTAATCAAAGCCACCATACCCTGATTGTACCCGTGATGCTATAAGCACAGGATACTCGTGCCACTCTATAGAGTCTCTAGCATAAATATGAATATACCTAGCCGACTTGTAAAAGCTTAAATTGTAGCACAAGAAATCCAACTAAAAATCAACAACTGTCGCGAAATTCTCCCAGTGTTATGCCTAAAACCACACAGCCAACTAATGTGATTATAGCGCCTTTTCCCAAATCCCGTCCAACATTTGTCGCCAACATTTCACTGTATTATGCCGAAAACCGCGCACACCCAATTCGTATGATTATGGCTTCTTATCCTTATGCAGTGGCTGATACGGTCGGCTGCTGCGCTCCGGGTTGTGGGTTCGATTCCCGCACGGAACAAATATTTGTATGATCTGCAGGTAGTTGTTCCGGGTCTGGGTGTATTGTGTGTGGAATTCATCAAACGACTCTCAGTAACGTTCACTAGGTCATCCGTCCATCTCGTTGGAGGCCGTCCCTTGCTACATTTTCCGGTGCGCGGTCTCCACTTGAGAACCTTTACCTTAAACTTAAAAACTTAAACTTTTACCTCTACGAGAAATGTGCCCCGTCTATTGTACCTACGTGATTATTATATTGTTAGTTGAACTTTATATGTAATAGGTATAACTATCACTTGGGGGATCCTTTACAATCCCCCTGGGGGGGTGACCGCTTTACAGTCACCCTCTCCGAGATGTGCCAATAGGCGTAGCACCAGTGAATGGCTCTAGTGTGATCATACCAGGACCTGGAGCCTCCCTAAGGTGCCGAAGATAACCGCTCCAGTGGTTTTAGCCGGTAGGAGTCCGGCATACCCCTTCGTCCTTCCCCGGGGCGAAGGAAGTTCATGATGAATTTCAACTGGGCACCAATAAAAAAAAAAAAAAAAAGGTATAACTATCATAAGTATTGTTGTTGCTGTCCAATAAAAACATTATTTCTTCTTCTTCTTCTTCTATTGCTATTTCAGCTGAATAATTCTGAATAATTCTTTCAGTTATGTCAGCAATTTTAGTTCTTCTACGG
This sequence comes from Diloba caeruleocephala, assembly GCA_947459985.1. Classification (NCBI taxonomy): domain Eukaryota; kingdom Metazoa; phylum Arthropoda; class Insecta; order Lepidoptera; family Noctuidae; genus Diloba; species Diloba caeruleocephala. The sequence goes on from OX381609.1 coordinate 1,392,581, forward strand.
ATCTAATTTCTGATTCGAAATACTAAGCATAGCTCTCTCACCACTGACCTTGAGCTTTCATACGAGACCCATAGTGAGTTGACCAACAATATTTATTTATTTATTTCTACTAAATTAGTTCCCTACTTCGTTCAACATTTTCATCATCGTCATCATAAAAGCCTAAAAACGTCCACAGCTGAACCCAGGCCTCTAATTATGTGACAGGTCATGTCGTGCGTCATCGTTTTGGGGGGAATTTGCCAGTACTCACCACTCTTGGCGGGCGGGTTGGTGAGCCCAGAATGGCTGCCGTTCCACAGAAGGGACGCTGCTGCCCAACAGCTTAGTCACCTTCTACGGCATCCACGGCAGGATATGGAGTGGTGCTATATTTTAATCCGGACACTACACGAAAATGGCTCAAAATTTTATCTTTTGAATATCAGTTAAATCTTCCTTCCATAATCGCCGGAATCAAGACGGAACCCATAAAGTCTATGACGGGCTATGATAGACCAATATACGTTATTGTTTTCTATATGTAATGAATATTTACGACCTAATAAAGTCGTAGTGGCCTACATTCTTACAATCAATAAAACAGAGCGGAGGAATCCAAAACTAAGGACAGCTGCCTCCAGTATATCGATCTATTGAAAACTGTCTAAGTAAGGATACTACGTGGCTTATAATACAAATAAAGTAAACTATTTTTTTTTTATTGGTGCCCAGGGGAATTTCTTCATGAACTTCCTTCACCCCGGGGAAGGGCGAAGGGGTATGCCGGACTCCTACCGGCTAAAACCCCTGGAGCGGTCATCTTCGGCACCTAAGGGAGGCTCCAGGTCCTCGTATGATCACACTAGAGCCACCCACTGGTGCCACGCCTATAGGCACATCTCGTAGAGAAATAAAGTAAACTATATCAAAGTAAAACGCCTTTATCATAAGCACTACTTAAACTTTCGCGAAATGACTTCATTCTTATTAATCATTATGATTACCATACCAGCGTAAGGACGTCCACCGCTAAACAAAGACCTCCCCTATAGATTTTCACAACAAGTTCTCGAGTGGAGACCACCCTCCGGAAAGCGCTGCGTAGGCTTCCAACGAGATGAACGATGACCTGCTAAAGGTAACTTGGAATGTTGGAGGCGGGCAGCGTGTAACCAGTCGTTATATATTATAATTATTCTTGCATCATGAAGCATGGTGGCGGCGCAGAGATTTACGGACTCGATTTTAAGGTTGTGCCTTAAAGTTGTTGCAGTTTCTACACCCGGCACGTCTCTTTTTCAATATCATATGTAGGTACTGGCTTAGTTACCCCCGGGAACTTCACGTGCCGCCGTGTGCGTAGCACAGCGAAAAAGCGAGGTTTGGGGGGATCCTTTACAATCCTCCCCGAGAAGCGCCTGGGGGGCGACTTTTTTACAGTCGCCTTCCCTCCGCTAGAGGGGGTGACTGCTTTACAGTCATCAAGATTCATGAAGAATTTCCACTGACACACACATTTACAAAATAAAAAATAAAGGTAGCTAGCTAGTAAGTAGTTCTCAAAGTCGCTCACATACTCGTATACCTAACACTTATGAGCAGTACTTAACAAAAAACCACTCGAGGAGGTCCGATTCGCAAGTTGTGTATCGGCCGCAATTAATAATCAACCTAATCCAAAATCTTTAGATTTGGAATTGAGGATTCTGTTATTGTGTTAAGTGTGATCTTGATACAAAACAGTCAATTTCAAAATCTTAAATCTAAATATTTTGGATTAGGTTGAATATAATTTCGACTGTAAGTCGACTGACGGAAAGCGTATAATCATTCAATTCAATTCTTTATTGCATTCCAGAAGTAAATTATTTAAAAAAGCAGGTGGTAGGTTTATATCTATAGATCAATTATGGACCCTGTTGGGCACAGCATAGTTAATTAGAAGAGAGGAAAAGTATTAATTATAAATTGTAATTAAAATGTATCGTCGATGCATTCTTTTATGCTATAGTAGGTTTTTCTAAGCAAACATTTTTTTTAATTTGAATACAATAATATTAAATTTGTTATCAGTTTTTATGAGATTTGTTAGCTTGTTATATATTTTTATAGACATCACCAAGAGACCCGAGGAGTGCATAGCTAGTCGAGAAGTTGGTAGATTTAATCTATTTTTGTGTCGAAGTATAATTTTGGTTTGTATGTTTTCGCGTATATTATAGAATTCAGGGTATTTACGTTAAAATAAAAAATAAAAATTGTTTAAAGTTTAGTTTGAACAAAGTTGTAGCGATTACATAAATCAGCAGCTTTCGAGGCAATTGCTATTGCAAAATAAGTCTTAATCTGTCAAGACTCAGTTAGAAGTCCCCAGTTTTTAATAGATTGCGAGTCATGTGTGACTTAAATAACAACATACACATAAATCGAACTGGCGACGTATAATGGGCCTTTGGGGAACATAAGCGTGTCGTTACGTATGTATGCATAGCTACGTTTTATACGTGCTTATTTAGTATTTAGGTAAACTTTGGAGCGGAGTTTGGTTACGAAGTTATGTGTGCGGAGTGCCATCTATCACAAGTAACCCGGTCACGTAGCCCGCTACAGCTCGTAGCACTCCGAGCTACAACTAGGCTACGAAACGTTTCATATGATAAAACTACTGGAAAATCTTATGTATAAAGCGTTTTTTTTAAGGTTTACGGTGTTGTTACAAGTTAAGTATTACAGTAAAGTTACAGTACGATTTCTTTCGTATCAACTTATATTGTAACTTTTTACATTTCCGAGGTTTTAAGTACCTTTTGAGGAGCGTTGCAGAAATTTTAGGCAAGTTTATCAAGTTTTAAATGGCCAATATGTATACGCGCATTCATTATAATATTCAAAGAGTTTATATTAATAAGTGATGATATGATTGCAGTGAAAGCCAAGTACGTGTTGTGACGAAGAGTTTATTGTCACGCGAAGCTTTGAGTGGCACCGACACAGCTTTTACTCTTTTGAAGCAACCGATTATGAAGGTGGTTTCGTATTACAAGTTTCCGCCTCTAATAGGGTTCTAATTAGGCTGCTACCGAATCCACATTTGTTGTACAGGTGGTAAAAAATAATAGGTTCAACAGCAAGAATACATTTTAATGGCGTATATCCTAAAACGGGCACTTTGCCAGTTGCTAATTTTGGTTCTGGCCTATAGGATCCACTATTTCAAATTTGTAGAAGTCACATTTCTGTTTCTTCCCATTCAAAAATATATCTATATTTAGCAAGTAGATATCAAGAAAAAAGTTCATTCGTCAATAAATCTAGATGAAGCTGGCGTTTTATAATGACTGCCTCTAAGTTGAAATGCCGAAACAAACTCAAAGGTTTCTGTTTTTTATTAAGTCTAGGCTTATTTTATGGTACAGTTTTAGATTAATGCCATTAGCCAATTTAAATAATAATCAATAAAATGTCATAGAATTACAGTTGTTTATTAAAATGTCATAAAAAGATATTTAAATATCCAAATTCACAGTTCAATAAAATTAATGATATTAATATTGAGTAACTAGGTCACGTTACTTCACTATTGATCATCAAGTTATCATCCATGATATAAAAAGATACGACAAGAGACCATTTTATTTTAAAAATGCTTAGTTCTACTACGTTTCTCCATATGAAAAAAGAAGAAAACAGTAGATACTTTTTTTCATATGAATAAGGCTTACATCCGCCCTCTTAATTTGCGCTTGAATTAACAAGCTTCACAGATTGTGTCAAGAACTCTCATCTCAACAGAAGCTCCAATTTGTGACGCCTGTGCTACAAAGCTTACGTTAGGGATGAAACAACAAAAAATATTATAAATAATGTTACACGGCACGGTATATCCAGCCCATTAGTGCTGTGTCTACAAAACACAAGATTAGCTGAATTGTCATAATAGGCACAAAAAATTTCTATGAAAAGAAATGAAATTGAATTGAATTGAAATTAAATTATATGAAAGTGAAATTTATTTTCTTGCTGAAATGTGGGCATATAAAGTTGTTATTACAGTTTTAGTTCAGCACATTTACCATTTGCATGGCATGCAAATATGTCAAGATTTACATTTTAATATACTGTCTAACATTTTACAATATTAAATCAATTGCGTTACGTAATCATAATCTAAATCGAGAACGTTAAGGAAAGTCAAGGAAAGAAAACAATAGAAACCAAAAAATTGTTAATATATAATTGCTAAATAATAAGAGATGGATAAAGCCAGCCCTAGGTTACCGCTCACGGGAGCGGGCGCCGACGCGCCGTCTTCGTGTCGCCGACACGTCTGCCCTCCTCCCGTCACAGATACGGTCCACATAAAAAGGAGATGCTCCAGATTGCCTCGTAAACTGTCTCTGTAGCCGCTCCGTGTTTGCAGCCGACCCATAACTGTTATGTGGATTTGTTTAGCTATCACGTTATAGATATCAATGGATATTATAAAACTAAGTTTGTAACCGCAGCTGAGATTGACCTAATCTAGACATCTACCAAGTAATATTTGGCACCGTTTAACTGACTGATTATTTTCGTGGTTGATTTTGGAGAATTTATAGTAGGGCTATAGAAGAGGAAAGATTGTGCCCTTCACGCTCGCTTCCATCATATCAGCTATAAGATTGAGACTAGCCACTGCTGAAAAAAGGCCTCCTCCATAGATTTCCACGATGGTGGGGTTCCCATTTTGGGGGGAATTTGCTTTTCCAAGAAGGACGAGTGAACACTGAATGACGAAGGACGCTGTACCCATCCCTCTGGTTAAGAGCCCCTTAATCGCTTTTTACGAATTCCATGGGAGGAGATGGAGTGGTGCTATATTCTAAATCCAGAGACCACACTGAATGCGTGCCTAGAAGTAACCTATTCACTCGTACCTTGAAGCCTGCTAGGCTGTATTTTTCTGGATGTACAGACTCCAGTAAGGAGTTCTCCTTAGTATGCTAATGCATGTGATATTCCCGTGAACGGGTGCCCTCTGTCGGGACTGGTCAGCACTTAACTGCTATAGTAATCTTATTGTAAGGCAATTAATTACCATCGCGCATGTGTTTTTTTTTAATACTTTGCCCCACATTAGGGTTTCTCCTGTGTCGTGGGTGCGTTTACAAACACAAATTCCACACGCAATACACCCAGACCTTGAACAAATACCTGCAGATCGTACAAATATTTGTTCCGTGCGAGAATCGAACCCACGACCCGGTGCGCAGCAGCTGACTGTATCAGCCACTTGGTTGGTGCAACCGTGCCGTCAACCATGTCGTTTATCCCACACATTGACATGCATTGTCCTCACATAACTTTTCAAGATTCTATTGTATCTATACAAATAAATAAAATTGAAGTGTCTGTCTGTAATGTCAAAATAACAGCTTTTTACTGAATGCATATGAAATTATATACGGGACATATAACAAAAAAACTATTTTAATTATTTTTGTCTGTCTGTCTGTCCGTCTGTCTGTCTGTTTGTTCCGGGTAATCTCCGAAACGGCTGGACTGATTTTGACGGGATTTTCGCTGGCAGATAGCTGATGTTACAAGGAATAACTTAGGCTACTTTTATTTTAGAAAAATAATTAAGGTTCCGCGCAAAAAAATTAAAACCCTTGAAATCCAATATATATATATATATTCGATGTCAAGTGTCTATGTCGAAGTACCCTAAATTGCTTTTAAACGCGGGTGAAACCGCGGGTCCCAGCTAGTTAATTAATAAGACTGTAATACTGTCACATTTTATAGAAGAGTATATTCATGGAGTTTCTTTACAGTTTTTCTCCATAGTTCTGACAATTCGTAAGTGCCAGCAAATGGTTTACATGTGTTATTTCTTTAATTTGACTTTTACTTTGACATTAGCGGCATGCATGAAAAAATTGAAAAATCGTTTCGTCGTATGGGTGGAACATCAATAAATGTATCGTTGTATTACATGATATATAACACTCTCTTCCATAGAACAAGCTAAGCTAAGCAGCAACTTGGAATCATGCAACTATATAAATTCTGACTATTCTTATACGCCTGCAAATGGTTTACATGAATACAAAATCAGTGACCGATAAATTATACAAAGACTCCGAATTAAAATCCGAATTAATTGAACTTTAATCATATGTAATTAATAATTCTAATAATGGCCTATTCGAACATAAATATCAATATTATAAAAGCTATAGTGACTCTACTGTTAACCGCTCCTGAAAATTACTATAAAGGTAGAGATGTATTGTATGTATCACCTTATCATGTAGATTAACACAAGATAGTGTTGATCCCAATAAGATCCATTCTTAATGCCCAAGAATACACAAGGGGCCTTTATTACGAGATAACAATTTATTAGAATAAGTTAGTATACATTAATAAATCATTAGTAGGTAATTTAAAACGCTGACGTACATGTTCCATATATCAAGGCTATTTATATTATATTAGGGGAGGCTTGTGTCCAGCAGTGGACTTTATCCGGCTGAAAAGCGTATACTGCTGGAAGCAGGGGCCTGCTTCCAGCAGTATACGCTTTTCAAAGTTCACCTTTTTTTTAAAGATCACCACAACGAGTAGTCTGGGTTTGTGTTGTGTGCTCATTGGGAGGTTTTACCATAATCGCCATGCATTCTGAGCCGGCACCATATGTTTATATACACTCATCTTTACCTATTGCAGTCCAATTCTTCCCATGGGCCTTCTAAGTATCATCATTTCGGCCGAATTTAGTCCACTGCTGGACACAGGCCTCCCCCAAAGATCACCACAGTGACCGATATGGATGTGTTGTGTGCTCATTGGGGGGTTTTGCCATAATCGTCACGCTTGGCAGACGGGTTGGCGATCGCAGTTAAGTTCTTAATATACTCGAAGGACGCTGCTGCCTGTCCTCCGGCTAATCCTTTAGTCAACTTTTACGAAACCCACGGGAGGAGATGGGGTGGTGGTATTCTTAGCCGGCACCACACGGCACCTAAGTAGCATCATTTATATTGCTTTACATTGGCGTTTTGCAAGGGTCGTAATATTGTGAGTGTGATTTGTCCTGGGTAGCATAGTTATGTGCAGGCGTTACCCTTACCATCAGGCTAATTAGTCCAAAAAGAGATATAGATCGTTTTATAATCCACTCATACCTTGTACAATTAAAATAGCTGTTTACTTAGTCTTTTTTTTTCTTTGCCCCACAGAAAACAAACTGTCTACAGGCATGAATTCCACACACAATACACCCAGACCCGGAACAACTACCTGCAGATCATACAAATATTTGTTCCGTGCAGGAATCGAACCTACGACCCGGAGCGCAGCAGCCGACTGTATCAGCCACTGCACCAACCGTGCCGTCATGCCGTCAAAATAAAAACTAAGCTAAACTAACATATTGCCTCATACGCGTATTTCAATTTAATCAATTCCTAAAATGATATTTCAAATGGCTGTACCCAGAACCACTATCGGGCTCCATCCATTCGGTTACTGCCTGAAAGCCATAAAACGTATTATCCACGCGATCGTAAACACTTCTATCCCCGCACTATCCAGTTTAATAGTACATCACTACTAGATACTATAACGACCGGATAATGTAGAATTACACTTCTGGAAGTGGAATGCGGCTACACAACCATCGTTCTTATTCCAAAGGTGTAACGATGCAATTCCAAAACAAAAAAAAATGGTTTACAGGAAATGCAGTTTCATGATGCATCGAATTCATTTTATGACTCGGAAATTGTGATAGGCATTAGTACTAAGTTCGATAACATTTTAATACACTTTAATTATGAGTCGTTTAGTTACCAACCAATCGAAGATTTTGTGTATAACTAGCTGGGAACCGCGGTTTCCGCCGCGTTTAATTTAAAATAAATTTAGAGTACTTCGACATAGACACTTGATATAGAGTATATATATTGGATTTCCCCATCTCTTCCCATGGGTGTCGTAAAAGTCGACTAAGGGATTAGCCGGAGGATGGGCAGCAGCGTCCTTCGAGTACATTAACAACTCAACTGCGATCGCCAACCCGCCTGCCAAGCGTGGCGATTATGGCAAAACCCCCCAATGAGCCCACAACACATCCATATCGGTGGTTGTGGTGATCCTTGAGGGAGGCCTGTGTCCAGCAGTGGACTTCATTCGGCCGAAATGATGATGATGATGATGATATTGGATTTCAAGGTTTTTTATTGCGCGGAACCCTAATATTTAAAAAAAAAAAAGTAGCCCAAGTTATTCCTTATGACATCAGCTATCTGCCAGTGAAAGTCCCGTCAAAATCGGTTCAGCCGTTTTGGACATTACCCGGAACAAACAGACAAACCGACAGACAGACAAAAAAATTAACAATTGTTTTTTTGTCATACGTACCGTATATACTTTCATATGCATTTAGTAAAAAGCTGTTATTTTGACATTACAAACAGACACTTCAATTTTATTTATTTTTATAGATTTATTGCATTAACTATATTGTATAACATGGTAGCGATACAAAGTAACATATTTACATATCGTCGGTTTTGGTACAATCGGCGAACATACCAATTTGACGAAACCCTGTTTTTAATACAGGTGGCTCAATATGAGCCCTAACTGGCAGTCGCAGGCTACCACATTGTCTGAAAATGACAAGTTGCGAATCAATGGCGGCTGCTTATGCAATAAGAGCTGATATTTAGTACCCTAAAATAAATGAGACTAACGGTTATTCTAATGTGAAAACAGCGTTTCATTAAATAGCATATTATTCGCCCATTGTACAAAACACACGATATAATCTGTTAGTGTGTGTAATTTAGGAAAGAATAAAATATTCAAAAATAGAAACTGTTTTCTTTAACGTCATCCTCACTAATATAAATTTGAAAGTTTGTATCTTTGGATGTTTGTTTCTTTGTCACTCCCAAACGCTGAACAGATTCAAGTGAAATTTAGCAAAACAGGTACATTATGCCATGGAATTCGATATAGGAAACGTTTTATTGCGATAACGAGTGCCTTAAAGGGTTTAAATTAGCCTCTCGCGGACGAAGTAGCGGGTAACACCTTTTTTGATGATAATGATTATAACTTGCTCCGCAATCGGATTTCAATTCATTTCAAGGTAATGTTATTATTTCCACCAAAAATGTGCAAGTCTGGGGTGTACTCCGATGTAGAGACGGTATCTAGGTCGATGATAGAAATCCTTTTTTGGTTTTTTGTCACTTTTTATTCTTCTGATATATTATCTTCTGAGATATTAATACAAAATGCAACCGACAATCTCGCTGTATCAGTCGAACTACATTAAAATTTGTTGTCATTTTCAAAATTATTTTCTAAATCGTCAGTATTTCATGCCAAAGTATATAAATCGCTATTACAGTACCTATCCTATTAAGATCTCTTAGTCATTTTCAAAGATACTCAAAAGAACGATAGAAAATGAACCCCGATAAAGGAAACACATGCTAAAATTATGGGCGAACCAGAGTCTAAGTGTCTAATTATGAGTCGTGCAATTAATCAACACTTTGAAAGCCTGCGGCAATTTGCGATACATTAAGGTTTAAGCGTCCTCAAAGTGAAAAGTTTAACGAGGCGGAGCAGTGCCAACGTATGACAGCGGAGACAAAATTAATTAACAAATTGTTATGGAAACGAACCCTTACGTGGAAGCCGGCGGCGTGCAGACACAATATCAATTATATTTTTATTAATCGACTTAGGCGTGTTACTGTTTGATACCACGAGCAAGCACTTAAAAGTAACCGTACATATCGCAAGCTTCGTTTAATTAGTAATGTCTTAGATTTTCGCGATTATTACACATTATAATAAAACATGCGGTGCAGCATTCGTGGTTGCAGGTGCGACCACGAATGCTGCAAAGTATTCGAAACGTCAGGAAAATATACGCGATAGAATCCGTTTAAAAGTGTTTTATTATAATTCGTTTAATTAATTACGATATATTTTAGCCGATAACTTGATAATGATAGATGTAATATTTGTTATTTAAATGTTTTATTATTATTTAACAACCGGGAATATATTGCTGGGTAGTTTGTTGAACTTCTTCCCAGCTATAGTGAGCCCTTAGAAAGCGGTGACCGGCTGGGATATTAGTGCTGGGCGGCGGGTTTTGGGCAATCCGTAGAAGAAACAGGTCCTAGACGGTGGTGCGTCGTGTTCCCCGTGCCTTTCTAGAGGATGACATCCTGTCCCGACTGCACAAGGTCCCAGGAGGTCGGTCTGAGCTGTCGGGGTGCGGTGAATGCGCGAGGGAAACCATCGGTAAAAGTCCAGTATGGGCATCCGCTGTCCCCAGGGTAGAGATCAACATTCTAAAGGTACTAACTATATTGTTGTAGGCTGTTTCGAATAAAATCTTTTAAATTTTCTTTTATGCAGAATAGATTAGTAATAGAGGTTATAAGGATACAAAACTAAATAAAAATTGAAAGTGATGTCTTTGATGATATTACTAAATTATAATAAAATACTTTTAAACGGATTACATCACGTATATTATAGATTTTCATCCTGCGACCAAGAACCCTGCCAAGTGTTCGAAACGTCAGGAAAAACACAAATCTACAATATAGGCGATGTAATCGGATTTAAAACTGTTATACTATAATGTGTAATAATCACGAAAACCTAAGACATTGCGATATTACTAAACTTTTTTTTATAAAGTTGGTTTGGGGCCCTTCTTCCACCTTGAATTCTACTCAATTACTAAAAAGACTATCTTTATGCTATGCTTCACACATCCGTGTGAATATCAAAACGGTGTCGATCACGTATACATTATTTTATGTCCCGCGGTTCCACGCGAGAAATCGGATTTTATTGGATTTCATGGGTTTTAGTATTTTTTTCGCGGAACCCTAATTCTTTTTCTTAAATAAAATAATAACATCAGCTATCTGCCAGTGAAAGTCCCGTCAAAATCGATTCGGAGATTAGCCGAAATAAACAGACAGACAGTCAAAAAAAACGTTATTTTGGTATAAGTACCGTATATAATTTTATATGCATTTTGTAAAAACCTGGTATTTTGACATTACAAACAGACACTTAAATTTTATTTAATTGTATAGATTATACAAATCGGCTGGAGCCAATTACACTATAAAATTACCTACAAAATAAATGATAAAAATTATACAACAAAAACAGTACGATCGTTTCACGCATTCTTCTCGCAAAATTTCAAACATTCTGACAGTAACAACTCCTATTCATCCGCAAATATATCAAAATCCGGGTTAAGTCCAGGAGAGCGTTAAGCTTCTTAAGCGATCACTCCAAAGCGACGGTACGACACGATGGAACCACCAGTAATCTGTGCCTCTGTGCTTCATCTGGGCAACTTTGCTCCTACCACGACAATGAATACCAATACAATACCACTCACGCACGAAAGCTTATCGTTGTCGAAGTGATACACACTACAACATGAAACGAACCTTGTATTACCGAAATCCGATGCCATGCATAATGTTTATTAACTAATAGCCAGTCAAACGGAAGGCGATATAAGGGATAATAACAATTAATTGAAGTCCCTTGTAACTTGAGACGGCACGCGCGTGAAACCTGCCGTCTTGTTGTCCAAACCACCATATGGACGGTGCCAACTTAATGTTAGTAATTATATAATATAAAACACGAGGGGTCCATCACCCCTACGAGCGCATTTATACAAGCGATGGGTGATTTTTACTGAAAAAACAATTGAATAAATAGACAATTGTACAATCGTTTATGTTGTCGCCGAATAACAATCGAATGGAAATGAACAATCCAATATAATTGCACGCAAGTCTTCCACTTGACGTCTAATAGTAATCAAACAGCAATCAAATAATACAGATTATATTATTATTTGATTCTAATCGAATCAACGAAACAATCGAATAATTTGATTGATGGTTTTAGGTACTAATTCATCATTCAAACATCACTAATTTATATTAAGATACCTGGAATTAAATTTGATCGCGCACGTGTCTAAATGAATACAAACAACTATGAAATATTATAAGCGATAAAGGACATTAGTCATGATTGCGTTTTAAATATTTTATATATTACTTAGTATTAATGAGTTTTATAGCAAATTGAGCTATTATTTTTATTGTTATTATTTTAAAACGTTGCCCCACACTAGGATTTCTCGTGTCGTGTGTGCGTTTACAGACATGAATTGCACATACAATACACCCAGACCCGGAAAAACTACCTGCAGATTGTACAAATATTTGTTCCGTGCGGGAATCGAACCCACGACCCGGAGCGCAGCGGCCGACTGTATCAGCCACTGCACCAACCGTGCAACCTATAATAGTAGTTTTCTAATTTGTCTCTCTTCACGGGTTTATACCCCCTATGAGGTCCTGGGAACTGAACTGTCTTTTGTTAGGCTTACGAGGAGAGAGGGATCTCCCAATAGCTGCACTATAGAATGGTCTATGGTCAGGAATTGTCCCTGGGGATGTAGAATTATTGTATGAGATAGAAGCTACAATAATAAGGTCTATGGCAATGGAGACTAAAATAATGAAATTATGGGCAAACGGTGATTGCTACATACAAGATGAGCGCCCTAAATGGCCACCAGTACCTGTGACAGAACACCAATGGCGTGAGTTGCTGGGGTTGCCGAGAGCTACAAAACCGGTTTCACCATTTTTCTTATTCTTAATTATAAGTACATATAGATCTCGTAAATACTTACAATAAAAACATTACTTATAAATTGAATAAAACCCACGTAAATTATTAACGAAATAAATTACTCTCGTTATTAAAACTAGCATATGAATAAGCAGAAAACGATATTTATTACATCAAAACACTTAACTTAAAATAGACGTATAGCTTACTCAACCACCATAAAACCCAAATAAGCCAAAATTACGTTACCGCTACAAAAAAACCGAGAGCGCATAGCACCCAGTCAGTTGGAAAAGGGCTACTGGTCTGTGACATATGCACCCGGCGCGTGCGCACACCCCGGGCCCTTTTTTCACATACGGAAATCCTCATGGACTCCGTCCCTGCTTATGCCTTAAGTTATTATATTAAGTGTGTAGCGAATCACTAAGCTTGTTAAAATGCTTATGCTTTGGTTCGTTAAAATGCTTATCTTTGAAAAAGTACGTAACTCTTTTATAAGGCTGACGCGGCCTTGACATCTGGTTTTGTATTTATTGATCGCGTAGTAGCTAGAATCTAATGTCTATTTTGTATTTGTGTTTCACAATAATTATCAAACATAATTCTAATTAGATGAGTGATTCGTTATGCCCCTTTTTTCTTGGTATCCAGTGGAAATTCTACATGAACTTCCTTCCCTCCTGAAGGGGTATGCCGGACTCCCACCGGCTAAAACCACTGGAGCGGTCATCTTCGGCACCGAAGGGGGGCTCCAGGTCCTCGAAAGATCAAACTAGAGCCACCCATAAGTGCCACGCCTTTAGGCACATCACAGAAGGGATGACTGTAAAGCGGTCACCCCCTCTAGTGGAGGGAAGGTGACTGTAAAAATGTCGCCCTCCAGGCACCTCTCGGGGAAGATTGTAACGGATCCTCCCAAGCCTCACCATGCGCGCTGTGCTGCGCACACGGCGGCACATGACCACGTGCGCACCGACGTCTTCCCGAGGGTCGCTCGGTGTGAGCACGCAGACTCCCCAATATGCGCGCCCGCGACCCCGGATTCTTTATGCATTATGATATGACTTTTTCAATGTCATTTGTACTTTTTAATTAAACTAAGATTTTAGGTAAAGGAAAACGGAGTATCATCGTCTTCATATCAGCCAAAAAACGCCCACTGCTGAACAAAACCCTCCCCATAAGGCGACCGGTAACATGTAGTGTGTCGTCATTGTGGGGTGAATTTTCCGAAACACACTACGGTTGGCAGATGGGTTAGTAAGCGCACAATGACTACTATTCCTGAGAAGGAACGTTGCTGGCCATCCCTCCGGTGTATAGTCGCCTAATACGTCATCCACGGGAGCTGATGGAGTGGTGCTATATTCTTAATCCGGACACTACACGAATAACGGAGTACACCTGGATATAATGGTGATCAAATCTCGTTCCTTTTCTGTATGAGGCAGTGATCTTTGCTCTGCTGGGGGACAATTATTTAGGACGGCACAGTTGGTGCAGTGGCTGATACAGTCGGCTGCTGCGGTCCGGGTCGTGGGTTCGATTCCCGCACGGAACAAATATTTGTATGACCTGCAGGTAGTTGTTCCGGGTCTGGTTGTATTGTGTGTGGAATTCATGTCTGTAAACGCACCCACGACACAGGAGAAATCTTAGTGGCGGGCAAAGCTTTTTTTTTTTAAATAGAAAAGAAATAAGTGAAAAAATTATAGCTACATGCTAATAATATAATTAGATGTATTTCTGACAGATTTCTATGGACCATAAGTTGTAACTAAAGTCTATTAGTATGGTTACTAGAACAGTTATCAGTTTTGTATAATGTTGTATTGTAATCTATTAGGGTTATATAACTATGGGATGGCATGTGGCATGTGGTGTCCGGATTAAGAATATAGCACCACTTTATCTCCTCCCGTGGACCGTAAAAGGAATAAGGGAATCTAAACTTAAGTTTAATGTTATAATGTGAAATTTATTTATGCAGTTTTATTTTTAATATTGTTCAACAAAATTTTACTATATATATAATAACTACATGTACACTCATCACTGATTCACGGAATGACTCTGTGACGCTGTAAGAAAATATGTTTATTTTAAATTAAAGTGTTTGTTATCACGGGCGCCTTAGGCACCTTACAATAAAACCAACTAGTTAGGTATATTTAATAGTTTCGAGCGTATGGCACTCGTGGGTTGCAGCTGAAAACCAGCGCTAGGTGGTCAGTATTTCTGCCTCCTAACATTATCCTGAGCTGCGGCCCCGTTGGCACTACAATGTTCTTATAAGGATTAATTTGTTTATGTAGTCTATATTTATAAGTTTTACTAATTGTAATATTTCTTTCTTTTTGTGCCACAAAACACATTTTCTTTCTTTCTTCTTTCTTTCAAACTAGAGGCACGGGCGGCAGCGTCGTTTCTGTGTAGCAATAGCCATTCTGCGCTCACCAACCCGCCTGTCAAGCTTGATGAGTACTGGCAAATTCCCCCAAACTGACGACACAATTGTGGAAATCTTCGGGGGAGGCCTTTGTTCAGCAGTGGATATTCTTTTGCCGATATCATGAACCATGGCTTTCCATATGGAAAGGAAAAGGCCTCTTCCGCTCCTCTACCGGGTCTCGTATAAAGTGACTTAGGAACATCTATAGGAGGCTTCATAGACGCTACAATTACGATCATTATAATCACCAAACAGCAAACGGAATGGTGATTCGGCGTTTTTTTTCTAAATCACCGTACAAGTGAATGCTACTTCCTGTCCTATTCACACCATTAAGACACACACGACTGCCTATTATTTAGAAGCCTCACGTCAACTAAACAGTAAAGAACATATAAAACCGTTGTGATTGCCTTGAAAAGTGTCGAATAACAATCGCGCGATATACATATATTACGAAACAGACAATAAATCTCGCGAGCCCCCCATCAGCAGAAAACATCGTACGATACGTGACTAATGTAAGCAGAATTACGACTCGACACCTGAGTTGTAAACACTTGTTTTAAATATTACTTAATAGACATACGGTCGCACTGCACACTGATTAATTGATGACTCTACACACGTGGTCTAGTCTAATGATACCGATCATACGATACTGCGTCCTATTTTGTCGATACCGAGACGATTATGTCATTCACCTGGTGGTATACGTCACGCCTAATAGGACACGGACTCCGCTCGTCGTCTCGAGGCATAAGTTATTTACTCTCTTATGTCCAGTAATTTAACTAACCACAGTTCCTTTCTAATCGGAACACAAAAATGTTGTTCTAGAAACACCACTGCTTAGCGGCGAATCCTCCACCCCGGGGATGGACGAAGGGGTTATTTTACTTGGGACAAGCGCGCCACACATTCCCAACCACTGCAACTCCTGTAAGCCAGGATCTACAATGGCGACCACCGAAAAGAACATCGACCAGAGAAGGTCGGTGTGTCCCAGAGAAATGAAGAACTGTCTTGGACCCGACCCCTTAATCAGAAAAGAAAAAGGAGGAGTAGGAAAGAATATACGTTGCACTTCCCTTCGTAGCAAGCAGGAGACAGAGAAAACCCTTGGCCATAAGCACAATTATTGGGAGTGTACAACTAGGATAAGCCTAGTTGCCAAGCACCACGGGTACAAAAATGTTTATAAATATTTAATTGCGGGTCCTGTGTTGTGAGTTATTGTGACTGATTCCAATAGTAGGTATGGCAAAAACGCCTGAACGCACGGAAATGCGTCCTAGTCGCAACAAGGTCTGTATAGTAAACAACTCCGGATGTAACTTGCAACCTGTCAAACATAATATTGCGTTCATCTTGCCAAAGAACACACTCCCACAGAATATGATGACAAAGGGGCATGCCTAAACTGGCTAAAACCACTAGGGTGGGACCTGGGCTCCAGGTCCTCGTATGATCACACTAAAGCCACCCACTGGTGCCACGCCTATAGGCACATCTTTGAGAAGGTGACTGAAGGTGAGGTGGTGAGGATTGTAATTGGTGTCCGGATTAAGAATATAGCACCACTCCATTTCCTCCCATGGATGTCGTAAAAGGCGACTAAGGGACGCTGAACCGGAGGGATGGGCAGCAGCGTCTCTTCTATGGAACAGTAACCATACTGCGCTCACCAACCTGCCAAGCGTGGTGAGTATTGGCAAATGCCCCCCAAAATGACACAGTTGTGGTCTATGAGGGAGGCCGTTGTTCAGCATTGGACGTGTAAATGGCTGATATGAGAGAGGATTGCAAAGCATCCCCCGAAGCGTCCCTATGCGCTGTGCTGCGCACGCGGCGGTACGAGACCATATGCGCGCCACCACCTTCTAGTGGGTCGGTCGGTGTGGGCACGCAAATTCCCCAGTCTACGCCCCCTAGAACCCGCAATAAGAGACCTACCATCAGTAATATAAAGTGATAACACTGAAGTTACGTTTTGTTGCCAATTGTAACAAGGTATATAGCTCAGTTTTCCGTGAGGTAAAGAATAGACTATCCCTCTCCACACAGGGGTGATGTAAAAGGCGACTAAGAGTTGATATCAAGAGGATGGGCAGCAGCATCCTCATCATTTCAGCCAAATGAAGTCCACTGCTGGACAAGGCCTCCCCAAAGATCACCACAACGACCGATATGGGTGTGTTGTGGGCTCAATAGGGGGTTTTGCCATAATCGCCACGCTTGGCAGACGGATTGGCGATCGCAGTTGAATTGTTAATGTACTCGAAGGATGCTGCTGCCCATTCTCCGGATAATCCCTTAGTCGACTTTTACGACACCCACGGGAGGAGATGGGGTGGTGGTATTGGAGCCGGCACCACACGGCATATCAGTATCCTCCCGCGTACTCATACCAACTTTACCTACTGCGATCACTAAAGGGCATGGTGATTATGGCAAAATCCCCACTCACTATAGTGATCAATGGGAGACCCACGTTCCGCAGTGACTGTTTACGGGGTGATATGTGTACAAAGCTCTTTTGAATAAGTCAAAAACAAATCAAGTTTAATTAAATGCAATGATTTATACGCCCTACTTAGTTTATCGATTCACCATATCACAATATAAAAAATATTAGTCATCATCTTCATCATCATCATCATTTCGGCCCAATAAAGTCCACTGCTGGACATAGGCCTCCCTCAAAGATCACCACAACGACCGATATCGGTGTATTGTGTGCTCATTGGGGGGTCTTGCCATAATTGCCACGCTTGGCAGGCGGGTTGGCGATCGCAGTTGAGGTGTTAATGTATTCGAAGGACGCTGCTGCCCATCCCCCGTCTATTCCCTTAGTCGGCTTTTACGACACCCATGGAATGAGATGGGTTGGTGCTATTCGTAGCCGGCACCACAAATATTAGTACAAGTTACCGATCTAAAATTAAAAAATCTTAACCTAATTTAGTTAATTTAGCATGCAAGATTTTGGAATATACATTCAGTTAATAAGGCAGCCGCGGTCGAGGGGTGGCCGGGAATCGAACCGGTGCGCTGACAGGTGGCCGACACGCGCTGCTGCCTGCGCCCGCTGCGTCCGCGCACCGCGTCACGCGTGCCATACCCTACGGAATACTTTTATTGGTGCTGGGCGCCGCATGTTTTGTACGAAGCCAAGGCCTTTGGGATGGGTTTACGTAGGTATAACATTTACGAGTATATTATATATTCAGTATATTTCTCATCTCATCATTCTCATCACTATATTTTTTAATATTACATCTGATAAGCTGTTGTTAGTTATTATTATTATTAGAAGCTACTTAAAATTAATTAGGAAATAATAATGAAAGGATTGAATTTGAAGTAATTAATATAACACAATGGTACAAGTGGTGCCGGCTCAGAATGCCACCACCCCATCTCCTCCCATGGGTGTCGTAAAAGTCGACTAAGGGATTAGCCCGAGGATGGGCAGCAGCGTCCTTCGAGTACATTAACAACTTAACTGCGATCGCCAACCCGCCTGCCAAGCGTGGCGATTATGGCAAAACCCCCCAATGAGCCCACAACATATCCTTATCGGTGGTTGTGGTGTTCTTTGGGGGAGGCCTGTGTCCAGCAGTGGACTTCATTCGGCCGAAATGATGATGATGAATGATGAATGGTACAATTGCATAAATTATGCTATGATTTTTATATTGATATAAATTATGAGTTTATTAATTAGCGTGTGATTTCCTGACTCGATGCGATGGTGAGTTGACATTGGATATCTTTAAAGATGAATGACCATCACCAGCATGGGCAGCAGCATCCCTTCTATGGAACTGCAGCCATTCTGCGCTCACCAAGCGTGCAAGCCAAGCGTGGTGCCCCAAAATTAAGACACAAATATGGAAATCCATGCGGCAGGCCTTTGTTCAGCTGTGGACGTCCTTTGGCTGATATGATGATGATGATGAGTAATACAGTATCACTTTAATGACGATTTAACGAGGTACTGGGTTAGCTTATGAAAACATTTTCAGTGCCGGCTATGCGCGAGTGAGACCTCTGGTGTTGCAATCGTTCATAGGATACGGTAACCACGTACCATCAGGTGGGCCGTATGCTTGTTTCTCAAATTAGTGGTATGGTTTTTTTATCAAAACATTTCCCCACTCTAGGATTTCTCCTGTGTCGTAGGTGCGTTTACAGACACAAATTCCACACACAGTACACCCAGACCCGGAACAACTACCTGCAGATCATACAAATATTTGTTCCGTGCGGGAATCGAACCCGCGACCCGGAGCGCAGCAGCCGACTGTATCAACCACTGCACCAACCGTTTTATGTTTAATTACTATATAGAACGAGATCGGTAGAAAGTCAAGCTAGGTATTTCTTAACTCTATAATCCAATCATAATCATCAAAACCAAAAAAGATAGATCAGGGGTAGGACACCTAAGCTGCTTTTTAGTATTTTTTCTCCGAGTCCTGTAGTGAGGTGCTCTCCGTTGATTCAATATGACGTGTTAAAGTGTCTATTAGGACCTATAAACTGGGCTCTAGTGTGATCTTACGAGGACCTGGAGCCCCCCCTTCGGTGCCGAAGATGACCGCTCCAGTGGTTTTAGCCGGTAGGAGTCCAGCATACCCCTTCGCCCTTCCCCGGGGTGAAGGAAGTTCCATGTAGAATTTCCACTGGATATCAATAAAAAAATAAAAAAAAGGACATAAACTGAATAAATGATTGTATTCTATTCTAATCTGGGCAGTACAGATATAATCCATGAATATGTAAACCTATTGGCGTTTCTTACGCCCTATTTGAAATTCCCATATCGGTGTCCTTCGCATATCCCTTGCAGCTATGTACTCAAATGCTTGCAAATAACATCCGGTTGCTTAGCATAACATTATAATAAATTCAGTATTCACAGTATATGTTACGCATATGATACCTAAACCTAAGTCTATATTGCTCTTGTTAACATATGCACATAGCGAAGTGTGCATTAAAAATCAAGGTAACATTTCTAAGACTCTAAGGTCCGTATTACAGAACGAAACTCAAGCATTGATATCAGTTTAAAACTAGTTTTGAGTTGAGCATTAATTTTATAACGTCCCTCAAGCATAGATTTGTTGAACTTAGTTCAACTGAGTCGTGACTCGTAGGTCTGTACTTGAGCAGAGATTTGAACTGTGATCACGTGAGTGTGGTCCGGATAGCGCTTGAGCACAGATTTTAATATATATTGTTTCTTGCGCATTGATTTTTGGTTATATTGTTTTTGAATACAAGCTAAGATGTTTTTATAAGTGTCTCTGCAATGATATTATTTATTAATGTATATGTAAAATGTCATTGAATGGAAGCATAAATTTATCACAAAATGGATGTTTTTGGAGAAGTTGACTATTACAATGATTTATTTAACGATCGTTCGAAAAGAAGTTTGGTCTTTAGTGTTCCTCTCAGATGTATATGATATGTACAGGACCCATATAACTGTATTTTATTTTAATCAGGTACTTTCATGATTCTTCAGTATGTGGTGAAAATTGTCATACGTTTTTTCTTTAGCTTTCTGGAGAAGCCAACACGATTTCGCCACATGTACATAATATGTACATCAAATTAAACTATACTTATATAACAACATAAAATCTATTGAAGTTATCAATGACAATAGGCGCCAACACCAATACACGCTCCGTTTAGTTTATACTTCAACAACATTCATCTCGTTAAAGTATCTAAAAATATTTTACGTAGGTAACTAGTATGTAAAATAGCTCTTTTAAAATGAACCTTGTATGTAAAGAGGAACTACTTTGTGAATATCTATATTTCTTAATTAATAGGGTTATTGAGGTACATTTCATTACGTCATAATCTGCGCAGATCGGAACAAAGTTGGTAATGGAAATAAATCGTAATCGAAAACAGGCTGATGCATAGACAATGAGTAATATGTGCTTGAGGCGTGATTTGAATCTCGTCTCAACTGAGTTTAGATTGATTATCGTTCTGGAATATGGCCGATACTCAAGTACAGATTCTATACATAAACAGTGATCAGGTGATTAAAGATCAAACTGGACTTGAGGATCGTTCTGTAATACGGACCTAACAGAAATTATCAATGAAAAAAGAATCTTTGTTTATTTAAAATCCGCTACTAAAGATGCCTACTATATCAGAGTGCTACTAGCACATAGACGGCACGGTTGGTGCAGTGGCTGTTACAGTCGGCTGCTGCGCTCCAGGTCGTGGGTTCGATTCCCACACGGAATAAATATTTGTATGATCAGCGGGTAGTATTTTCTTTTTTGTTGTTGTTGTTCCGGGTCTGGGTGTATTGTATGTGGAATTCATGTCTGTAAATGCACCCACGACACAGGATAAATCCTAGTGTGGGATAAGGATTAAAAAAAAAAGGAAAAAAAAACAGATATATGCCGCTGCGCATCTTCTAAATATAATTTTAGTTGCCTTTTAGGATACCGACAGGTGTACAGAGACTAACTTATTCTTTACCAGTAACCACACCATGAAATAAAACACATCAGCCATGTAACCCAGACCCGGAACAACTACCTGCAGATCATACAAATATTTGTTCCGTGCGGGAATCGAAACCACGACCCGGAGCGCAGCGGCCGACTGCATCAGCCACTGCACCAACCGTGCCGTCATTATAAAATTAGTGTAGATTATTAGCTTTGTAATTCTTTGTGTAGTTTTCTTTACTGGACATGTTTCGTATCGCGGTCAAGTTATACAATTAGTTTGTTTTTATGCTAAGTACTAATAATATTGTACGAAATCATAACATGGGATAAGGTCATAACAATAGTGTTGGCTCGTAATGTGTCACTTTTATCGTAGGTAATGTAATGTTACTAACTATTATTAGTCGTTACTCAATACGCAGTTGTTCTGTGTGGTTCCCGGCAAAAGGGCGCTGGTCTATCGGTCATCGTCGATGTCGTCAAAGGTGACTAAGGGTCGATATCAAGAAGATGGACAGCAATTCGATTCAAGTCGTGTGGTGCCGGCTTAGAATACCACCACCCCATCTTCTCCCGTGGGTGTCGTAAAAGTCGACTAAGGGATTAAAGGAAAAATTAAGGGAAAATTAGGGATCTCTACTTCAATAATGGAGCCCAAGGTGTAAAAAATTCGCCATAAAATGTCTTTCATCGCATGCGCTGCGGAAACTATTCATGATAGAACAAAAAAATGTTCTACAATATTAAAGAAGATCTATCTACAAAATATGCCGTGTGGTGCCGGCTCAGAATGCCACCACCCCATCTCCTCCCATGGGTGTCGTAAAAGTCGACTAAGGGATTAACCGGAGGATGGGCAGCAGCGTCCTTCGAGTACATTAACAACTCAACTGCGATCGCCAACCCGTCTGCCAAGCGTGGCGATTATGGCAAAACCCCCCAATGAGCTCACAACACATCCATATCGGTCGTTGTGGACATCTTTGGGGGAGGCCTGTGTCCAGCAGTGGACTTCATAAGGCCGAAATGATGATCTACAAAAACTGCGATACCGTCATATGTCCAACTATTGTAGTTATGTAACTATAATTAGTTTTTTGCATTTTAAAAGTTGATAGATATGCCGACCAAAATCAGACTACTACGAGTATATGCCGCCCGAAACCCACCACGGTTGATCGGAGACCTGCAGTCTTACCATTCATCAAGGGAGTCACGGACAGAATTGGTCATATCTTGAAGCGTGCTTCTATTAAAACCTATTTCAAGCCACATAAAAAGATAAGCCAACTTCTCAAACCCGTGAAGTGTCACATTCCTCTACAAGATGCAGGAGTCTACAAGATTGACTGTGATTGTGGGTTGTCATACATAGGGCAAACAAAGCGTAGTATAGCCACCAGAATTAAAGAACACATAGCTGACGTCAAGCATAGACGCATCACAAAGTCCGCAGTGTGTGAACATGCCTTAGGCAAACCCAACCATTTTCTTCGATTTGATCATCCTCAAGTCCTCGCGAAAGAAAACCGTTATGTACCAAGAATGTTTCGAGAGGCTATTGAAATTAAAAAACATCCTAATTTTAATAGAGAAGATGGTTGGCAGGTACCACCTGTTTGGAATCCGGTTATTAAATTAATAAAATCCCAAACAACACACCAAACTAAAAAACATCAAGACACTGTGAGTGATTACTGCGTGCATCGAAACAATTTTTGATTAGTTTTGTACGGTATATAAAATAACTTTTTAAATCTGTAACGACGCCTGTCACCTTAGTCATCCTGCGACCACGAACCCTGCAAAGTGTTCGAAACGTCAGGAAAAACAAAAATCAATAATACACGCGATTTAATCCGTTTAAAATTGTTTTATTATAATTTACTCTACGTTTATCCAAAAATGTTAAAAACATTAATGTCTACTCGTGCGAAGCCGGGACGGGCCGCTAGTAGTTAATAATATGACGTGACAATGAATAATTTTAGACATAAAACCCATTCATTCCACGTTAACACCGTTATTTTTAGCGTAACCTTCGATAATTCGGATGGGAGTGTCTTTGACATTTTGAACTTGACAGTGGTCGGCTCCGGCTGCGGCAGTCGCGGGCGTGCGTCTAATCCTGAGCAAACAGCACGAGAGATAGCGGCGATACCGGCGCACGTGTGTACAAACCGCTATTATACAATATTGTACACACGGCATTTCCTGCACCTTGAGACGCCCGCGCCGTGGGACATTGGATACTTCATTCACACCCTATCTAAAGGCCACTTGTGAAGAAAAAACTTGAATGACATAACACTGGTATTGATTAGGAGAGCCCTCGTGTTGTATGAGGTGCTAGTGATGTCAAATTAAAAATATAGCACCACTCCATCTCCCGTGCCGTGTGGTGCCGGCTCAGAATACCACCACCCCATTTCCTCCCGTGGGTGTCGTAAAAGTCGACTAAGGGATTAGCCGGAGGATGGGCAGCAGCGTCCTTCGAGTACATTAACAACTCAACTGCGATCGCCAACCCGCCTGCCAAGCGTGGCGATTATGGCAAAACCCCCCAACACACCCATATCAGTTGTTGTGGTGATCTTTGGGGGAGGCTTTTGTCCAGCAGTGGACTTCATTCGGCCGAAATGATGACTCCATCTCCCGTGGATGTTGTAAAATAAGACTAAGGGAGTCTAGGGGGAACACCAGCCATTCTGCGCTCACTAATCCACCTGCCAAGTATAGTGTGGTGAGCACTGTCACATTTCCTCCAAAATGACGACACAATTGTGGTAATCTATGGGCAGGTCTTTGTTCAACAGTGGACGGTCCTTCGGCTGGTAGGATAGTGATAATAACGTGTCTTGATTTTGAAACATATACTAAAGATAAAGATAAAAAGATAAAAAATATTTTTATTCATGTAAACCATATACAGGCACTTATGAATCGTCGAGACTTTAATTGCCGCGTTCCAAGATGTGAATTTCCTATGGAGAAGAACGGGTAAGAAACTCCATGGTTACTCTTTTTAAATCATATTAAATGTTACAATATTTTATGAGCACATTGTTGTAAAAATCAAGGTAATGTGAAAACAATGTAGGAGAAACGAGTCCAAACTTCTACAGACGGCACCCGTTCACGAGCATGACGCATGCATCAGCGTCGCTTAGCTCAACCATATTGCAGGGAAACTTAGCGACCCAATACACGACGACACCATCAGCAGAACACTTGAGCGAGCATGACATACCTAAACTGCCAGACAACTATCACGTCAATAAAACAAAATACAAAAACAACCCACATGGTTCTCGCACTGCCAGTACAGTAACAAATCAAAATAAATTGAATATTTAAAAATAAACAATTCATTAACTACTAACTACTAACATTACTATAGAAATTACTACCTGGATCGGCAGGAAAAATACGGATTAAAGTAATCTCTTAGCCCATATTCTAGAGGTTGAACTGAACTTTCTGAAATATCGCGTGGCTGCACGTAATAAAAGAAGGCTGTTACAACTAAGTAACAGCAAATAAAGTAACAGTTTAGTAACAGATCGATACAAAGTTCAATGTTACCGACCACGATATTTGCAATTTATTTTAGGATTATCGCTTCAGACTGTAAATACATCAACATATCTCGTCTGCTGGATTACATTTGAATAAATTTGTGAGTCCAAGCCACGTTGATTTATCAAGAGACCACATTATTTATTAGCAACCTAATAAAAGTGTAACGCTGCTCGTATTGAGCAAACATTGCGCGATACCCACGAGGTAAGTAACCGCGGTAATGTCGCGGTGTAGCGTGGGGTGGCGACAACCTGTCGGTGTCGGTACCGGCAACCCTCTGTGAATACATTCCAACCCTCGCCGGCAATTGGCTATACTCATTGGTGTTAGTTAAACAAAATTTTACAAGTATAAAAGTATAGTATAAATAAAATCAGTACGCTACAACTGCAGTCATTATGAACTCCCTTCATATTTGCAAACGAATTTATTTTTATCACTTCCGAGAAATATCGATTTATAGTATAAATGGAAAGTGAATGTATTCAAATTTTTATATTAATAACACAAATACTACAGTTAGTTATGTTGCGCGTCATATTAAAATGTCTTCCAGGATAGAATTGCAAATCGCATAACTGGATAATGATAATGATTATTTAAAAACAATATTGGGTCTCACTAAAGGTCGGCACAGATTAATATTGAAAGAAACTTTTCTCCATAACCATGTTTTTCTTTTGAAATTAATATATACGCGAATAGATCCGATATTGTCTTAAATTAATGTATTCAATAGCCGAAGGTTAAATATGTTTATTTTATTGATAACCTATTTACATAAAGTACAGCAACGGGATTTTCAATTATTGACGGTAAATAGATATACATCCGAGTAATTTATTTTAACCTATCTATGTTTAATTATTAATTACAATAATAGGATTTTTAATGCAAATTTTAAACAGCGCAATGTTATAATGGTAAAAAAATATGGCACAAGTATTTTTTATTATTAAATTAAAGGACCATTATATTGTCATTTAGCGATATTCATATCCAAAATCTTTTTAAATTAATACAATCACTTACAGATTGAATAATTTTCTCCAATAACAATTTTTTTTTGCTTTTTATTTCTGAAGTAAGGCCTTTAGTAGTTGATAGTATGCCTTCTAGAAAGAATGTCATATGACAAAGAGTATAGAACACACATTTTACATTTGAAATAGGAAGTATATATAATAAACAACAGCCGTTATTCCCAGACGTCAGCTGGTTATCTACACGTACATCGTACGTCTTTTAAGGGAGTCGTATGGCGCTGTGTGGCGCTATGGCGCTGCATGGTGAACACATTTGATCGCTAATTGGTTGCATGTCGCAATTCCAAACTCACTACACTTTTACTACCAGTATATATACTATATATATAAACTGTATACTGTAAAATAGACCTATACCTACTGGACTAATTTATAATGCTAAAAAAGAAAGTTAGAAAGATTGGATCAGCCATTGGAATGACTTGCTGGCAACAAAGTGTTCGTAAGCTAGGTTAGGCGGAATACACACAGACTAAGAACACACTAGAATTGAATATATTTGAATAGGATTCATACAAATATATATTAGCTTCGCTTAACCTACATTTTCCCGTCTGGGAGGCATCCCTCCACATTCTGACATGTTATTTCCACCCGTCTTCCTGCCGAGGCGCCTGCTCATCCCTCACAGCAAAACAGCCAGCTCATGTTACGGCAATAATTTAAATAATACTTGTATTTTTTGTATCATGAGGAAAGTCCGTATATTATGGCTGATGCTTTGCGTTCTATTTTTATGAAGCTTTGTTTATGATAAAAACATAATTTAAATCATAAGATAAAACGTTTTAATATTATACAGAATTGCATGATGATGAACTATAAGTCATATATACTTTTTTATGTTTATTTAAATGAGGATTCTTTTGCAACGGCTGAAAAAGGCAACTAAGTTTAAGAGAGAACTATTTTCTATTGCAACACTTTATGTATACTTAGTTGGTGAAATAAATATCTTTGAATCTTTTAATCATGTACATTTCGTATGAAACCTTTAATTGGTTTATTTAATATGTTCAGGGCAGAAACTAAATTAAAATTACAAATACCTTGGAATAACTAGAATAGTACATTTTGTGAAACCCTAAAGTGCGATATTACATAACAGTTCGCTTAATTAAATCAAAATCAAAGTCAGTCATTTCACTTCAGAATGTTAATTAAATCCACAAGCAGAATACCTCAACGAAAAGGTGAGCTATCCGTCATAAAAAAAAAACATCGTAACTGACATAGGGTTGCGAAGACATTAACATTTGGTCACCTACGCTATTACGTTATACAAATATAGCGATATACATAGATAATAAAATTATTAGTATACGCACGGGCAATATTCCACAGACACACGAGGGAATAGACAACCCGGCCTTGAACCCTCCAGGGAGCAAAATTCGTTCCATTTAGCGGACACCCGCCGATAAGCGATTCAATTTTGTCAAACGAACACTTCGCACATAATCATATCGATCACCTCATATGTGACGTCATAGTTGATAAGATTAGTTTAAGGAAGCTTTTTGGAGTAAGATTTTGATAAGATGGACGATCGTTTAATTTACAGGTTTCGAAATAATCGCCAGGTAATTGTTAAATGAAAAATATAAGGAACATTCGGGAGCGGATGCAATAAAGTTTTTCTATCAAGACATTCAGTATAATCATGTCTTTTGATACGCTTACACGGGGACAGAGAATTTTAATCGAAGCAGTGATACATAGGCTGCACTAAAAGTATCGGGAATGGAATATTTCCACTGTTCCTGTCATATTAAAAATGTTTTAATTGAAAACTTCTTGGTTTTACAAATCGAATACCAATTATTTATTTTAAAAAAGATTCACGGTCTTGTCACAAGGTTTTGTCAAACTTGTTTAGTCGTTGAGAAAATGGAATTGACTCGAGAAAATTCAAGAGCGATGATTTATTATGACTTTCGAAGTGGTTTAACACAAAAACAGTGTGTTGACCGGATGATTTCTGCATTTGGTGATGAAGCCCCATCCAAAACCACAATTTATCGCTGGTTTGCTGAATTTCAACGTGGACGTGTCAAGCTCAGTGATGATCCTCGTCAAGGTCGTCCAAAAACTGCAGTCACCCAAGAAAACGTTGATGCTGTGCGTAAGCTGATTGAGGAAGATCGACATGTGACATACTGCGAAATTCAGGCAACTTAAGACATTGGCATGAGTCAAATACAAATAATCTTGCATGAACAATTATGTGTAAAAAAGTTGTTTTCCCGATGGATACCGCATTTGCTATGTGAAGAGCAAAAAGCGGCTCGCGTTACTTGGTGCGTCAGAACTCTCGAAAGATTCCACGCAGGATCCTCAAATGCTGTATACAACATCGTATCAGGTGACGAATCCTGGATATATGCGTACGAACCCGAAACAAGAAACCAGTCACGAGTTTGGGTGTTCGAAAATGAGTTAAAGCCAACAAAAATTGTTCGTTCACGAAGTGTTGCAAAAAAAATGGTGGCCACGTTTGTCTCCAAAACCGGCCATGTTACGACTATTCCTCTTGAGGGACAAAGAACGGTTAATGCAGAATGGTATGCTCGCATTTGTTTGCCACAGGTCGTTTCTGAACTCCGTAGAGAGAACTGCAACCGCCGCATCATCCGCCATCACGACAATGCGAGTTCTCACACCGCGCACAGAACAAAAGAGTTTTTAGAGCAAGAAAACATAGAATTATTAGACCATCCGCCGTACAGCCCCGACCTAAGCCCTAATGATTTCTATACTTTCCCTAAAATAAAGAATAAATTGCGTGGACAGAGATTTTCATCACCTAAATAAGCTGTGGACGCCTACAAAACGGCCATTTTGGAGACCCTAACTTCCGAATGGAATGGTTGCTTCAATGATTGGTTCCATCGTATGGAAAAATGTGTCAAATTTCGCGGAGAATACTTCGAAAAGCAATAAATACATTTTTAAATAGAAATGTTGTGTCACTTCCTTGATTCCCGAAATTTTCAGTGCCGCCCTCGTAGCCTAGTGGTTGATACAGGAGAGTCTGAGCTCGATCCTGAGCCTCATCATTTCGGCCGAATGAAGTCCACTGCTCGACACAGGCCTCCCCCAAAAATCACCACAACGACCGATATGGGTGTGTTGTGGGCTCATTGGGGGGTTTTGCCATAATCGCCACGCTTGGCAGACGGGTTGGCGATCGCAGTTGAGTTGTTAATTTACTCGAAGGACGCTGCTGCCCATCCTCCGGCTAATCCCTTAGTCGACTTTTACGACACCCACGAGAGGAGATGGGGTGGTGGTATTCTGAGCCGGCACCACACGGCAAAGAGCCTCAATCTCAGAGATTTCGGATTCATGTGCGGATCATTTGCTTATCACTTGCATTAAAGATGAAACAAACACATCGTGAGATAACCTGCACACCTGAGTGGGCTTCCAAATGTTCTCAATGGCGTGTGTAAGCCCCGCACTAGGCCAGCGGGGTGGACTAAGGCCTAACCCTTATTATCGTGAGAAAAGGCCCGTAATGCGTTGATTATGTAATCTAAAATGTAATGGGACATCAACCGGGTTCTCTCCATGGCTACACTATCTATAGAAATACAGACATGAATTGTCCCCGGTGGTGTAGAACTATTATATGAGATGTAAGCTAGAAACGGTAAGGTTTATTACAATGGAATGAAAACTTAAATGATAAACGGGAAAAACGGCGTATGCGTTTTAACGTTTTAACTTAAACGTTAAAACTGGGCACTGTGGCAGATAGTGACTCGTCGGTCACAAGATGGGCGCTCTAAATGTCCACCACTACAGGTGACGTAAGTTAAAATGATATAACATAAATAAAGCTATTCAAGACCGCTAGGTATCGATGTACCTCCATCGCTGTCTTCCAGCGACGTGCCGAAAAGACTGGCAACATTGCCACGCTGAATGGCAACACATGTTTTGACCCAATACAAAGCCAGCTAGTCACATAACGACGAAGTTAAAATAATTAAATAAAGAACAGTAAATAAAGTAAAGTACACACCCAGCAAAGCGAGTAAAGACGACCTCATTGCGGACTGTAGTCGTCCATAATTTAACATGAACGTGCCCTACGCGTCACGTGGTACAATACAAGTAAAGGTAATATGTTTGGAACTTGGCCCACGCTTAATAGTAGCTGATCGATACTATACTTTTGGGTGGCATGAGCGTCAGCCGTCGCTCGGTAACGGACAGTATAAATAAACTCACTTTAAAATCGTATGACGGCATTGTTTGAATAATATAGACTATTAACCTTGAATATGGATCACTTGAATTAGATTTTGTAATATCTTAGGAACTTATTGGAAGATAGCAAAAGTTTCTGAAACTTAAAATTGCTACCTGTAAGAAAAACTTTAAGAAATGAAAACTTAAACATTGAGCCTCCAATGGCCGAATACGGAAACCACTTACCATCAGGCGGGTCGTATATTTGTTTGCCACCTTAGTGGTATAAAAAAACTGATATGCCACTTAATATCTAAGACCCGCTAAACTATTTAAGTAAGTAATTTATTTTCTTACCACAATA
The DNA here is from genome assembly GCA_947459985.1 of Diloba caeruleocephala. NCBI lineage: Eukaryota > Metazoa > Arthropoda > Insecta > Lepidoptera > Noctuidae > Diloba > Diloba caeruleocephala. Next base: position 1,423,430 of record OX381609.1, read on the forward strand.
ATGAAAAAATTGCAACACAATGCAATATTGCCTAATTACAGTATATTCAAATTTACTGTGGGAGACAGTCTTTGGCCCAGCCTAGGCATTAGCCACACCAGAAGTTCAATTTTGCTCTTTCATAAACTGTGCCAAGCGAAATTTATCCATTTTCTTCTTAATGTACCTGATGTCTTATCAATTTGTTTCCTGTTGTTAAAGTTCTCTTGATAAATCTTGTGGTGCCGGCTCAGAATGCCACCACCCCATCTCCTCCCGTGGGTGTCGTAAAAGTCGACTAAGGGTTTGGCCGGAGGATGGGCAGCAGCGTCCTTCGAGTACATTAACAACTCAACTGCGATCGCCAACCCGTCTGCCAAGCGTGGCGATTATGGCAAAACCCCCCAATGAGCCTACAACACACCCATATCGGTCGTTGTGATCTTTGGGGAGGCCTGTGTTCAGCAGTGGACTTCATTCGGCCGAAATGATGATAAATACTCTCCAATACTTTGATATAACTTTATCAGGCCCCGATACTGGTTGATTTTGTCCTTTATAACCCAGTTATCATCTTGTATCCCATGAATGCGCACTTTTGCTGCAGACAACATATTGATCTAACAATAAACTCGCTGTTCTAATATAATGTGTATATAATGACTTTGATACACCCGATATTGACGATTTATCAAAATGCATTTTTTTTTTCATATCTTTTCATTTGAGACGCCCGTTTTCGGTAGGATAGCAGGTGACTCTAATAATTTAGCGTGTCTTAAATATTGAGCGTTTTAGCATTCGGCCGCAAGAGTGGACATCTGAGACGTGCGGCGCACTCTAGGACTGTCAGACCCGTTACTAAACTTGCTGACTGGCTAACCTTTCCACTATGGCTAGCATAAGCTATTTCCATGTGAAATATAGCTCAAGCCTACACGAGAAGAAGAGTCGAATCTAAAGGGGAAACAGTAACAGAATAGAAAAAGAATGTAATTATTTTTCATCCCCTGTAGTATTTATTAAGTGAAAGTAATTGCTTTGGGGCTTCGGTACTCATATTTTATAAGCCAAGAACTCGTAATTGTACGTTCCTGTGGATTTTTAATCGAAAATTATGTAACTAAGAGTTTCTAGGACTTTTCCTAAATGACTCTACATTTTTACATGGAGTGATTCATACTCCGTACCTCGTATCTTCGTAAGGGTGGGCTTATGGGGTGCTGTCTGACGTTAAAAAGAACTAATTTCTTAGTCTATTTTGAATAAATTATCATTTTATTTCATATCTATTAAAACCTTGCTAAGAAAACATTTACAAATGGCGCACTAACGATATAAAAAATAAAGTTTTTAATCTAGTTAAAATACCGTTTTCAGAATTTAAACTCATATTCAAGTATGGCCATGAACTGAGCTCAAACCAGATTTAGTGGAAGCGCCGCATTGCGCTCACTGCGACACCTGCAATCTCTCGCAGCGCTATCTTACTGCCAAGTGCACATTTTTAAGTCTTACATTATAAAAAATAAAATACGTAGCATATGGACATGGACTGTCCGTGTGGTGTCCGGATTAAGAATATAGCACCACTCCATCTCCTCCCGTGGATGTCGTAGAAGGTGACTAAGGGAATCTAAACCAGAGAGATGGGCAGCAGCGTCCCTTCTGTGAAACGGTAGCCATACTGTGCTCACCAACCCGCCTGCCAAGCGTGGTGAGTATTGGCAAATACCCCCCAAAATGATGTCACAGTTGTGGAAATCTATGGGGGAGGCCCTTGTTCAGCAGTGGACGGATAAATAGCCGATATGATGATGGACATGGTAGGAACATATCATCATCATATGAATGAAATTATAGAAATGAGGGTTTCGTAGAAGAATTCAAGTTGCCGACATAGCTGAAAGGATTAGTAAGCTGGAGTGGCAATGTGTGGGGCACATAACTGATGGCTGTTTGAGGCAGAAAGGTTCTCGAGTGGAAAACACGCACCGGAAAACATATCAAACGACCTGGTCATGAAGCTGGGAGTCGCTGCATGCGACCGACATTAACCTGTTATGATGATGAGGACGTTCATGGATCAAATACTACGTGACCTCAGTTGGGGTCATAAAAATGTTACTAAAATTAACCAATAGTATCCATTAAATTAGAGTACAAAAAAAGTGTGTTAAAATTTATTTATAGTACCCGCCGTTGAAAAAAACACTAACATGAACTAGGCAAACAATTATTCATAAATATATCATTTGACAAACCCTCTATTCACAAAAAATAGTCTGGTAATGTATTGATTGGTATATCAAAAAAATATTCTGAAAAAAAAAAACATCTTACTAATTCACGATTCATAAAGTACCTATATATTGGCAAACTGTATCAATTCGCAATACTACTTTTATTTAAGAAACTTTTCATGTTTTATTGATTTGATATTTTCGCTCTCGTTGAGTTAGGTTAGAATTGTGATTATAATTTTTTCTGGATTAGGTTAGGTTAGAATTAATACCAAAACGCGCGAGTGTAGCGAGTGAAACGAGCGTGTAGCGGCAGCGGTCGGCAAGCGCCAGATCCGAGGTGGCCGTGGTAGCGCAGATGCCTATTCTTTGGTTTTTTTAAAATATATAATAGTATTATAACATTAAAGTAGAAAAAAAAAATAAACAAGCTTTAGTTTATTAAACGAAACAATTAATTAAAAGTCAATTGCCAAACGTTGTTTTGTATAAAATTGTATTTAGAAACAAGTAACCTGGTAAAAGAATGCTGTTCAAGCAAAAAAAAAAAAACGTTACCTTTAGAAACATGTTGTTTGTAATAAGACTTGTTCGCGAAATATTTTGTAAAAATAATATTGAAACGTTTGTGAAATGACTTTTTATCAAATATGATTTGCCAATCATTAGGTACCCATTCACTTGATAGTCTTACAATATAAAAGAAACAGCTGAATTCGACAAATAGAAACAAATATATGTTAAGAAGAGCATTCCATAAACCGGTTAAAGTTAACAGACCCGATGATTACAGAAGGCGAAGGAGCATTCAATATGCATGGAAATTGCTGTTGTCAAGTGACGGTAGCCACCTAAGGCTCTACACTGACACCTGTCTGGTGTCCTGGAAATAGACCGCGTTTACGTCACCGTTAAGATTTTCTGAAGGAATTGTATTCAGGGCAATTTTTCATGGAAATGTAAGTGGCGCCGGTGTGTCATTGAATATTAAAAGTCAGGTTCGCTACACTTATCAATGTCAATGCCAAGGATTGAATATAATATACATACATGCATACATACATAACCGTGCATACGGCACTGACGGTACAGCAGTTCCAGGAGAGCAAACTCACTGGGTAGAACCACTTTAGTGAGTTAAATAGATACACAAAATTACGTACAAGTAAAGGCTTAGATCCTGTAAAGATAAAGATATTTTTATTCATGTAAAACGATTTACAGGCACTTATGAATAGTCAAGACTTTAGTTGCCTCGTTCTAAGATGTAGATTTCCTATTGAGAAGAACGGGCAAGAAACTCCATGGTTACTCTTTTTAAATCATATTGGTACAATGTTCTCGAAATGATGGTATTGTGAGGACAAAAGAGCCTAGTTAGTGTAGTTCCCAGCTAAGGAAAGATCACTTCTTCTCGTCCCGTGGGAGACATTTAACGTGACTGAAAAGTATGAAAAAGCAAGGCCTGCCAAATTCTCCTGTGCTTTATTAAGAACATACTCTATGACTAATCCGCGTGCTGTGTAGTGTTCATGGCAATTAACCAATCACCCACAACATCAATTTTTCGAAGAAAATTGCACATCAATCAATACGAGTCCTGGTTATGAGAATGTTTTATAACCATTATAATTTCAATTCACTTTATAATTTTAAAAAGGATCAATGTTTGTTCAAACTGCAAAGGCAATGATGACGAAGAAGTAGCAATGAAAAATGATTTACAAGAGTATTTTGCCAGAAAAGAGAATATATATTATATCTAACTTTAAGTTATGAAAGCACCGAAAAGATCTTGGAGATTTTGCAGTAACGAAGGTACCCTTCTTACACGCTTATTTAAGACAACACAACATATACACTACACAATCACATATAATATATACACACTCACGCAGTGTCCGCCAATGCATTTTATTTTTATATTATTTTTAAAATTAGTATTGTATTAGCAAATAGGAAAACTATATTCATAATCATACATTGTAATTAGCATACCAGGTCATTTGTTGATAGTAAACATTATGGTCACAGAAACAAAGAATAATATCCCACTGTAATACAGTACAAACTAGTGAAATGAAATGAAATGAAATGAAATAATCATTTATTCAAATGGACTAAATTATTAGTTCTTTTGAACGTCAACATTAGACAGCACCCATTAAGCCCACCCTTCACCGCTTCCTAGTGTTTAAGCTGGTAGTACAGGGGGTATTGCGATTAGTTACGGTGGCCTTAATGAAGAATCTACTTACTTAATATGATGTATTAGAATAAGGCATTCCATGTGATAATAAATAAATAAATAAATAAAATAAATAAAAAATGTAAGCCGGAAAAGCTGAAAGACAAACAACAGTGAAGGAAAATCAATTTTGTTGTATTACATTATAGTAAGGAGTCTCATTCTGAGCTGAGATGATCATGGTAATCTCTCAAGAAATCTATACATGTAACAACTTTATACTAAATGCATATGAAAGTGTATACGGTACCTACAACAAAAAAAGAAATATTTTTTTGTGTCTGTATGTCTGGCGGTCTGTCTGTCTGTTAGTTCCCGCTAATCTCCAAAACGGCTGGACCGATTTCTACGGGACTTTCACGGGCAGATAGCTGATGTTATAAGGAATAACTTAGGCTACTTTAGTTTTAGAAAAATAATAAGGCTACCGCGCAAAAAGAAACCCATGAACTCCAATATACAAACATACCATAAGTCAAGTGTCTATGCCGAAGTACTCTAAATTATATATAAAAAAATAAACGGTGGGTGAACCGCGTGTCCCAGCTAGTTTGACATAATATCGTAGGTTAAGAGTTTGTAGAACTGCAATTCGTAGTAGTCAAAGGTCGTCAAACCCCGCGTGTCTTGTTTAAAATTCGAATAAAGGGAGAGTAAGTACGTAAGTACCCAACCTTGTCCCAACTCGTTTATAGCAATTCGTGGGAATATAGCCATTTGATCCAGCTTTACTTTGTCACATTTAAGTGTAGCCGAAATGACTATGTTGTAAACTTTTAACATTTGGAAGTTTTTAATGCTGTTCAAATTTTATATATTGCAACATTGTTATACATATAAACATTTTTACTACGAACTATCAAGACAACTTAAATGTTACGTAAGAAGTAACGTATACTTTTAATTGTTGTCGTATATTTGTATAACTCGTCTCTTCCCCATTTTTATCCCCTGTAATGGGGAACCCAATATTTTGATAGGCTTGTGCAGGGGCATATGTAGGTCCGAAATGCAGAGGCACTTTGGAGAATTTTAATCTAAAACGTAATGTAAGTTGATTTGACGTGTCTTCTGAAGCATGGAGACGCTTAGTTCAAATACCACTATGCCAATCAATCCATACACGGACGTACGACAAATACCACTATATCAATCTATCCCATCCTTAGACTGACCGCGCCAAGCGTTCCTTAACCTTACCGATCTTTTACCGATCAGTAAGTGCAACTGACTATGAGCGGCTAGACCTGACATTCTTTTTTTTATCTTTATTTATTTACAAGACTTTTATCCAGTGGATATGTTAGTCCTATTGTTACAAAAATTATATAACTAGTTTTTTACACATATCTATGAAATGTGTAGCTAAAATGCTTTGAAACAGACCAATGTTTTGTCTGCTTACATTAAACTTCTGAAAAAACTGTTCCCGGCTGCTACGATTCCGTTCACAGTCAAAGCCAAAGTCAAATATTTTTATTTCAAATAAATCAAATATTGGCACTTTTTTTTTGGGACTAGTCCTCCACACATTCCCAACCACTGCAACTCCTGTAAGCCAGGATCTACAATGGCGACCACCGAAAAGAACACCGACCAATGAAGGTCGGTGTGTCCCAGAGAAATGAAGAACTGTCTTGGAACCCGCAACGAAATTAATCACAATAGAAAAAGGAGGAGTAGGAAAGAATATATGTTCCACTTCCCTCCGTAGCAAGCAGGAGACAGAAAAAACACTTGGCCATAGACACAATAATTGAGAGTGAACAACTAGGATAAGCCTAATAATTGGCACTTATGAAAGGTCAGAATCTAAGTTGCACGGTTCCAAATAGTTGATCTATGGAGAAGAGCCGGCAAGAAACTCCATAAACCAAGAAAATCCAACACTTCATCAGGACATCATCAACTAGCCACATACTTCACAATTTGGTGAATCATATTTTTTCATCATGGGTCCAAACTTCCTTGATGGAACATAACCGGTTCGCAACTGTAACAACTGTGGTTCTATTCAAAAGAGTATCAGCAAACCAAGGGCCACGTGGAGGCTCACTTTGAACGGTCTTGTACCAAATTCTTGACAATACTTTTGTGAATGCTTAATAGTTCGGAGTAAAAGGGCAAAATATCAAAATCATTTCCTTGGTAAGAAAGTCCCTATGCCTCTGTACTACAATGTTCATAAAAGTAAACTAAATAAATGAATTATCTAATATTCCTTCTCACACACTCCATCTCTACATTTTCTTACTAAACTCTCCTACCGCAGTTTTACTGCCAGAAATGACTATTCGATATGAAATAAGCTGTTCCTTAGTCATTTTTTTTATTTTATATTATGTATAAAACGTTGCCCCATACTAGGATTTCTACATTCAAACCCGGAACAACAACCTGCAGATCATACGAATATTTGTTCCGTGCGGGAATCAAACCCGCGACCCAGAGCGCAGCAACCGACTGTATCAGACACTGCACCAACCGTGCCAAAGTTGTCCACTTTCACTATTGATGTCTGTTCATAAATAAGCAACTAAAACTGAAGAAAACTATTCTTTCTTTTTTGGTAAATACAGCCGGCAGGTAAACGGAAATGGAGAGCACAATAGCGGCCAAAATAACCATTAAAATTTCAGCTCGATTGATTGATAACACACATGTCAAACACGTTCAAAATACTTATATAATACTTCGTTGCGTGACCCACATTAACCACAGAATAGGGAAGCGTGTCAATCATTTATTTTTACGTAGAAATTACCAAAATTACGACCTAGCATTCTACTACAACTGGCAATAAAGTCGTGAAGGTAGCACGCCCAGAATATTCAGTAACTTGGCCAAATTGTCAAACTTGCGTAACAAGTTCTGGAGTTATTGTAAGTAACTTTGTGAATGTACGCTTAGTTTGCCGAAGAAGGCACGACCTACCGCTGAATACTTTGCATACTTAGCTCCACCATCATGTATACATAATACTATGCGTAACATACAGCTATTATTTTTCTACGATATAAACTTGAGATATTACTCATAATGGAATGTTTTGCGTTTGAAAATAAGAAACGCGTTACAGTTTCCATTACTTATAATACCTGATAACATTATTTATTTCAGATACAAATAGTCCATACACTTATTACATTAAATGTTAGTAAAATTACACATCTACTTTTATCCACACATGGGTGTCTTAAAAGGTGGCTAAGGGTTGATATCAAGAGGATGGGCAGCATCCTCCCGTGTATTTAAACAACATACTGCGATCACAAATCCACCTGCCACAGGGGCGGGTCCAGAATTTAAATGGCTACCTGAGCCCTAACCCCCTCCCCACCCCCACTGATCCGCCCTTGAATTGAATTAAATATGTAATATAACCGCTCATTGTAATGATCATTGGGAATCCCACGTACTGTGGCCACGGGCTTTATACAAAATTTCCTCCATAGTCAAAGTCAAAAATAAAACTTCATATCTATAAAAAAATTCGTATATATTTATATACGACAGCGATAAGTACAAGAGAGTCACAAGCAGAGAGCTTGGAGATTAGCATAGTACTGAATGGAAAGTTTGAAGAGAATGTTTTACATATTTGAGTCATATTACCCTAACGTAGACGGAATATGGAACGAATTTCGTGTAGGAGTAATATTTAAAAAAGACGGACACAATAAAAATGTTCCGAAGTATCACTGTTACTACGAAACGAAAAAGATATCACTCATTCTCAATAAAGTTGCCGTTGCATATCGGTAAAACGGAAAAGACTCGTTTCACTGCAGTAGCAGATAGCAGGCACTTTCAGTGTTATTGAGCAGCGTGTATTACGTACGGAATGGACCTTCTGTTCTCATATATTTAGTGGTGAAGGTTCCAGACAGCGTGCGGCCGCCGTCAGGGCGGGCGGCACGCGATCTTTGCTTTTAATTTTATTATTCAACCGCAACGAACGATGAACTTTTCAAATTTTACTTTTATTTGTGTAACTGTGACGGCCAATGTGAAGGATTGATGCAGAGATAGTATCTCATTTGTTAAATGCATTTTGAAGGAATGTCAGAGTTCTGACAATGTTAAAAATAAAAGACAAACCAAATAAGAAAGTTTAAAAGTAGCGCTCGTAGAATATACAACGAAATATTCCATGGATTTCGGAATTGCTGTAGTTTTGTTGTACCCACAGGTTTGTAATGTCACAATCTATTGATACTGAAAACATTAGAGGAGGGTTCTAAAAATAGTCATGATTTGGCGTTGGAAAAGAAGCTCTACGGGAAAGCGTCTCACAGCTCTACCAATTTCTGGATCAATATCTGACGTAATACACATAGCACACAGCATTCTACTGAAATGGTAAGATAAGAAAAACACAGAAAAAATCTATTTGGTCCACGACATCTCGCGTAGCGCCGAACGTCTATTTATTCATAAATTTAATATACACTACGACAGAAAGACATAGAAATATCTAGGGATACTTGAGTACAAAATATTGTGGTGCCAGTTTTAATAAAAAAGCAGACAGTGCATAGTATTGTGTTTGTAAATGCACCCACGACACAGGAGAAATCATAGTGTGGGGCATTTAAAAAAAGTATTAAGAAAATAACAAGATATAAATCAGACTTTTGAAACAAATTTGCCAGTACTCACGATGCTTGGCCAGCGGATAGTGAGCGCAGTATTGCTACTGTTCCACCAAGGGTACGCTGCTGCCGATCCCTTACGTTACAAGTCCCTTAGGCAATTTTTGCGGTATGGGATTAGATAGATTGATGCGACATTCTAATGTGGACACTGTGTGGACAAGTATGTGGTATTTATCCCGCACATTGGTATGCATTATTCTCACATAGTTTTTTTTTTTCGAATATATTGTGTAAAGTAATAAGACTGTAATGCATCATATATTTTAAAAGAGTATATCCATGGAGTTTCTTGCCGGTTCTTCTCCATAGGACCAACGACTTGGAACCGTGCAACTATTTAAATTCTGACTATTCGTCAGTGCCAGCAAATGGTTTACATGAATAAAAAACTTTTGACTTTGACTTTGACACGGACACGGAATCAAACTCGAACCAAAATAATTATATAAGGAAAAACAAATCTGAAAATTATAAGTAATTAATAAGAACCAGTGTTCTATTTAATAAAGAAATAACATCCACACAATTCAATATACCGATCAGATAAATGTAGCAATTTGTATGCTCTAAATTCACTTTAGACATAGTAAGACATTGATACAATACTTACTTTTATGTTTTATCGCTGTAATAAAAACTTGGCTATCCCGTATTAACTACCGAGCGATGTTTCGGACGATTGTGTTTGTTTTACTGTATTTTTTTAATAAACGGTTTTTATTCATTTCATTCATTTCGGCCGAATGAAGCCCACTGCTGGACACAGGCCTCCTCCAAAGATCACCACAACCACCGATATGGATGTGTTGTGGGCTCATTGGGGGGTTTTGCCATAATCGCCACGCTTGGCAGGCGGGTTGGCGATCGCAGTTGAGTTGTTAATGTACTCGAAGGGCACTGCTGCCCATCCTCTGGCTAATCCCTTAGTCGACTTTTACGACACCCATGGGAGGAGATGGGGTGGTGGCATTCTGAGCCGGCACCACATGGCATGTTTATTTAAGTAAAAATACAGACATATTACTGTTCAAAAAACAAACAAGTGCAAGTATGGTTGGGGTTTCCGTAATTTCTGAATATATTGTGTATTGTTGAATTCGGTCTTGTACCAATAGCTTATCCGAAGAACAATGCTGTGTGGTGCCGGCTTAGAATACCACCACCCCATCTCCTCCCGTGGGTGTCGTAAAATGCGACTAAGGGATTAGCCGGAGGATGGGCAGCAGCGTCCTTCGAGTACATTAACAACTCAACTGCGATCGCCAAGCGTGGCGATTATGGCAAAACCCCCCAATAAACCCACAACACATCCATATCGGTTGTTGTGGTGATCTATGGGGGAGGCCTGTGTCCAGCAGTGGGCTTCATTCGGCCGAAATGGGAAAACATCGAAGTTGAAAAACATGTTTTCCCGTACATTCCAACTTTTAAGACCATAGTATTCTTATAGGTTTTCTATTCTTTGTAGTCTGTAGGTAAGGAGCTAGTATCTGTACTATTTACAAAAAAATAGCTCAGTAGTTTCGGAGATAATGGTCAATTTTCGTCTATTTCCTTAAATAACTTAAAACTATATATATTAAAATGATCAAATAAATATATTTGTGACTCTCACAACAAGCCCTTCCGTTTCATATGTTACATGGTACAGTTTGCAAAACTGAATTCTTAATGTTTTTATGTTGCCCCCCATATTCAAAATTCACCTTAATCGGTCCAGTAGATTCGGAGCAAATTGGCTGTGAGAGACGGACAGACAGACAGGCCCTTAAGTGATCCTATAAGCGTTCTACCGTTTTTTTTTCGACGTTCAGAACCCTAAATTTAAACATTTTTAAATTTTTCGTACCACGCGATCCGAGAAGATATAAAATTACTATGAATTATGAAACCTGTTACAACATATTTAAATCTGTAGCTTGCTTTAGTTACCTCCTCGCCTTTTCAGCGACATCATTTATTTCATCAAGTAGCTGTCAAAATATCTTATATGCAACATTTGTAAACCGTATGGTGCTGGTTAAGAATAGCAGAACCCCATCTCATCCCGTGGGTATCGTAAAATACAAGTATGGGATTAGGCAGATGGGCAGCAGTGTCCTTTGACAACATTTAAAATCCAACTGCGACCCGCCTGCCAAGCGTAGTGATTATGGCAAAACACCCCAATGAGCACACAACTCAAACTAAGACCAGTCGCTGTCGATCTTTGGCGGACAACAGTGTCCAACAGTGGGCTTTTTCAGCTGAAATGATGATGATGACCTTTTATCAACTTTACCTACGTTAATAGTCAAAGATCGATCCTTGAGATGCTCTAGGACCAATATCCATATTTTTTTTATTTTTTTTGGAAAGAAAAGATTGCCCCACAATAGGATTTCTCCTGTGTCGTGGGTGCGTTTACAGACATACATTTCACACACAATATACCCAGACCCGGAACAACTACCTGCAGATCATACAAATATCTGTTCCGTGCGGGAATAGAACCCGCAACCCGGAGCGCAGCAGCCGATTGTGTCAGCCACTGCACCAACCGTAACCGTCAATAACTTTATTTATGCCCCGTTTAGTTCAAAACAGTAATAACAATAGTGATACTATGGATTCATTTATCTTATGAATATTAAATTATGAAAATGTAATATCCAATTTAAGTCTAACTGGTTCCAAATAAATTAAAAATATTTTCCATGTATAATGTAGCTTTTGTGTAGATTCATAGCACAATGTTGCCCATTTTATTAGTTTTGAAACATTTGGCTATAGTTTAATGGCCTAGAGAGAGGGGAGTGACGTGTCATCTGTCAATAAGTGGATAGCGGTCAATACTGACATGTGTATTTGTTGCGACCAAACGTTCCCACGCCGAAAGCGTTCCAAGAATATGTTTATTTGGAAATAATTCCGATCTCAGTTGTACTGCACACGAATCAGAATTGTACAGCTTTAAATCCGATGTTAACACACTAAAATATCTCTGCAAATAAAAAAATGGAACCACAGGCTCTATGTAGTTTTTTTTTCATAAACGGAGACCAGTTTTTTATAAACCAACACTTCATTTGCAATGCGTCGGAAGCTATAATAAAGCAGTATAATGTAAAAGTTGTTTTATTTTCATGAGTTATCAAGTCGAAACATAATCGATCGAAAAATAAATCGGTTGGTGCAGTGGCTGACACAGTCAGCTGCTGCGCTCCGGGTCGCGGGTTCGATTCCCGCACGGAACAAATATTTGTATGATCTGCAGGTAGTTGTTCCGGGTCTGGGTGTATTGTGTGTGGAATTTATGTCTGTAAACGCACCCACGACACAGGAGAAATCCTAGTGCGGGGCAATGTTTTTTAAAAAAAAAAAAAAAAAAAAAAAAAAAAAAAAAAAAAAAAATCGTAAAAGTTTCAGAGAGGGTATCTAAGCCCCACTACCCGCTACCACTACTAACCAAGTCTCCCGTCGCGTCCGTCCGCAGTAATCTCCGAAAATACTTAACAGATTTTTTCCGTTAATACCACAGACTCTCAAAGAAAGTTTCGGTGTTCAATTGACTAATGTGTTGCAGTTATTAGTCAACCAATGACGATTTGTCAATAGCTATAGTCGAGTATAGACACCAGAGCAAACCGAGTTACGAGTCAAGATTATTTCATTTAACCTCTAAGTCAGAAAATGATCGTCATCGTTTTCCTATAGCCTGACCAATACCGCTGTGCCGTGCCTTAGGTATGCGAGCAGCGAGGCGGAGAGGCCGAGCATTTGTCATTTGTCTCTTTCCTTCCCACTCCCCACCACCCCGCAAATACCTAAGGCGCGGTACCGCGGTGTTGGTCAGGCTATAACTTGTTGAGACTTCCTGTCTGACCAGAATCGTCTCAGTATCAGATTTTATACGGAATTACTGTCACCATGGCCTCCATAACGCGAATACTCCTCTTATTCTTCTAAGCGTGTCGACATCAAACGAAAAGCAAGAATATAATAAATAGAATAGAGATGCCAAACTATATTGACTCAGTATTCTTTACAGGCACTGCGTTCACCGCAGCGGCCATATCTTGTTGCGTACACCTTTCAGGGCATGCTAGAAACCTACAGCATGGGCTGAAGAAATTGTAAGATAAAAAATGTAGATGCAAGGCTGTGTATAATATTAGTCCGTATCTGTCTCACTACAGGGCAAGGACCTCTGCCTCATACAAAGAAGAAACGAGCATTGATCACCTCACTCGCTCACTGTGTGTTTAAGACCGATAGATCCTGGTTTTCTCACGAATTTTAAAGTCAGTGTCTAACTGAGAATTAAAAAAGTCAGATTATTTATTTCAGGCCACAATGGGCTTCATAAGGAAGCTCAAGGTCACTCAGCGAGCTATGGAGAGAACTATGCTTGGTATCTCTACGAAGTCGAATCATTAATGAGGAGATCCGCAGAAGAATTAAAGTCGACATAGCTGAAAGGATTAGTAAACTGAAGTGGCAATGGGCAGGGCACATTGCTCGTAGAACAGATGGCCGATGGGGTAAAAAGGTTCTCGAGTAGAGACCACGCACCGGAAAACGCAGCGTGGGACGACCTCCAACGAAGTGGACAGACGACCTGGTGAAGGTCGCTGGGAGTCGATGGATGCGTGTGACATGTGACCGCTTGGTGTGGAAATCTATGGAGGAGGCCTTTGTTCAGCAGTGGACGTCTTTTGGCTGATGATGACAATGACCCATCCATAAATTAACTTTAAAGCTTAACATACCTATAACAGTGGCGGCACGGTGGATGCTACAAATATTTGTATGATCCACAGATAGTTGTTTTGCGTTTGGATGTATATACATATGAGATTTATGTCTGTAAGCTGTACTCACGACACAGGAGAATCCTAGATTAAGGCAACGTAACAAATTGGTTCACGCTTTACACCTACAATCCAGTGCTTAAGAAGCCAGTCCGTAAACCTCCGGGCCACCACGACGTAAGACAACCAAGGTCAAGATATGGATGAAATAAATAAAATGTACAACAATACAGAACTCTACGTAAAGCTAAAATATTATTATTCAGATATTATCTTTCCTTCAGAACGAGACATTTTGAGATATTACTTTTGCTGCAGCTTTTTTATTCTAGTAAATGGAAACTACTCTGGAATTAAAACGCTGACGTTCATATGAATAAGTGGCTTTTGGCTTTTCATTTATTTGTTGGCAATTCGTTCTGAATCAGTTTTCATTCATTTATAATCTAGCAAGTTATGTAATATTAAATAGATCCAATTAATTATTTAGAACAAAAAACAGTCGTGTTATGAAAACTTTCTAGAATATTGATATCCTAAGTAATCATTATTCCTCTGTTAAAGTCTGTTAGAGGCTCATGCCAAATTGCTAATCAGATTTACCAATGTCAGTACAGATTCAAATGAATAAAATCATAATTCAAGGATTTTGTAGACGTATTGTAACCCGTAATTAGTATTTAATAAACATTTGGGCTTACTGCTTTGGGCAACTGGGCTTATCCTATTTGTCAGTCCCAATTATTGTGCCAATGGCGTATAGTTCTCTGTCTCCTGCTTGCTACGGAGGGAAGTGGAACGTACATTCTTTCCTACTCCTCGTTTTTCTTTTCTGATTAATTTCGTTGCTGGTTCCAAGACAGTTATTTATTTCTCTGGGACACACCGAGCTTCATTGGTCGGTGTTCTTTCCGGTGGTCGCCATTGTAGATCCTGGCTTATAGGAGTTGCAGAGGTTGGAAAAGTGTGGCGGACTTGTCCCATAAAAAAGATGTACCGGAAAAATATACTATTAGACCAAAAAAAAAACAAGATTACTTTCAACTATTTGGGTCAATTAGGAAATTTCGAATAATGGGTTGTTCTGCACCGAGCTGCCGGAGGTGTCACGATTCGCCAATTACGTCAAAATAACAACCGCCTTGTGGTGCCGGCTAAGAATACCACCACCCCATCTCATCCCGTGGGTGCCGTAAAAGGCGACTATGGGATTAGCCGTAGGGGCAGCAGCGTCCTTCGAGTACATTTATAACTCAACTGCGATCGCCAACCCGTCTGCCAAGCGTGGCGATTATGGCAATATCCCTAATGAGCACACAACACAAACCCATACCGGTCGTTGTAGCAATCTTGTGGGGAGGCTTCTGTCCAGCAGTGGACGTTTGTACGTCTAAAATGCTGATAATGAACAACTTCACATTTAAATATTGGCAACCAGATGAAGACACAATTGTGAAAATCTATGGGGGAGGCCTTTTATCAGCAGTGGACGTATAAATGGCCGATATGATGATGATGATGAAGCAGCAAGAGCTTCTAACCACATCACGTTTCGTCGAATTGTTTAACTGAATGCGGTCGAAACGAATAGCATGACTTCGAAGATGTTGAGCTTATAAGAAGCTGTGTTTTTTGAGCTTACACGATTTTGACAATGCTGCAAATGCCATGGTCGCATAAACGCGGCTGAAAGGCGTGTCTAGAACATAGTACACACCACAATTTACGTCAATTTTGTAACTTGAACAGCGTAAACCGTGTTTGAGGGCTAAAACTTGCGAGGTTTAAATAGCCGTATTATCCCATACATACCGTTAGTAAAATATGGAACTCCGATCCCAAACAGGAAAACTGTAAAGGTAGTTTTATAAAAACATAAAATTCCCGCTTTATTAATTGGTTATTCCCAATTACTCTACAGCTTTGAATATCTTCCTTAAAATTTAGAGTTCCATTTTCAATTTTTGGTGGATAAGAATATAAAAAATTGATAGGTATTGCGCTGGAACTATGTCACATTAACGTCCACGTGACGTCAGCCGAAACTAAAAATAGCAAACAAATATTTCTATTAATGTGATTACATTTATTAATTAGCTTATAAACTTATTATTTATGATGTTAAATATTATTTTTATCAATAATTTCCTTTTAAAATACCAAATATCAAAATGACGGTTGCGCGCATTGACGCACACACACGCACACAGTATTCTTACACACATTTTTCCTTCGCAACAGCTCGATAGTCAAAGGCAAAGTAAGTATTAAACGTAATTCAATATTTGTATATCACCTGTTTTGCGGCGGAGTATAATAACGTTATCAATGGATTATTCTCTCCAAGAGATTTAGTCGATAAGATAGTACGCAATTAATAGCACAGCAGACTATGCTATGGCTACGTGTACTATTAAAACTATTCTATTACTTGAGATCGACGTCATTTTAAATTAAATTGAATATAACGCGAATACAAATACGATTTTTGGTAAGCACTCAAGATATAAGAGAAATTTATGAACAAAATAATGGAATTTAGTTGATGCTACAGTATTAAACAGTTCAAGATTTTTGGATTCGTTTCACATGCCCCGCAAAAGCGTAGGTAGTTATTTGGTTATTTCTGCTGTAGTTACAAATCGACCAATCTCATCTCGTCCCTATAGTAGGATTTAATGCCGTCATCGAAGACCTACGATAAAACATCTCATAAATATCTCTTAGGGGTCTGATCATACCCCGCCGCGGGTGCGATCTAATGCAGACAACTCACCCTGCCAAAGGGAGGAAGAAGAACACCGTGGTGTTTTAGCCGGTTTGCATCGGCATACCCCTAGGGCATAGCCCTTCCCAAGGCGAAGGAATCCACGATAAAAAGGGGGTGTCCTTTGACACAAATATAATTCATAACTAAATGCAAAACTGACTACACATAAAAAAGTTAAAAGAAAAAAACCTCTCGAATCGGCTACATAGATTTCAAAGTGCAACTTGAGATAAAGAAAGCTTTAAAATAAAGCTCTCCAACATAGTCCCAGTATGCTTGCTGCATAATTCCTTGGCAAAAGATTCCAAAATAATAGAAATAAAATTATTCTGGCTTACATTCTTAAATCATTTGATGCAGACTTGTAACCTATATTGCATTTGTGACCCCCATTACTCCGTCTGTCTGAGAAAACGATGTATATTGTATGATTGGCTGTAATTAAAGGTTCATATAAAATGGATTGTTATTAACAAATTGAAGCATGGTTTCTGTAGTCACCCTTCGGATATGTATTTATTTATTTATACTTTTATGCACAATGATGGTCAACCTTTGGGTTAAAAAGAAATGCATCGAAAAGACGTACAAAAAAGATATATTACAAAAATTTCATAATAAGATAAACATACATAAAAATCTACATCACAAATATACTACATATAATACGAACTATTTATCATTTTAACCATGCCCGTAATTGTCAAATTAGGATTCCACCGAATTCCAAAAGTATTCCCGAATTCGCGTTTGAAAGAAAATTTACTTGGCGCTTTGTTTATATCAAGGGGAAGCCCGTTCCATATTTTGATTGTTGAGACAGCAAAGGATTTAGAAATAAAACCTGTACGGTGGGAAGGAAACTGAAGAATCAAATTCTCGGCAGCACGCAGGTTATAGGTTAGGTTAGGTAGGTTATGCCGTGTGGTGCCGGCTCAGAATACCACCACCCCATCTCCTTCCGTGAGTGTAGTAAAAGTCGACTAAGGGATTAGCCGGAGGATGGGCAGCAGCGTCCTTCGAGTACATAGCTACGTACATACACATACAACATAGTACGTAGCAACTCGACTGCGATCGCCAACCCGTCAGAATGGCTGCTATTCCACAGAAGGGATGCAGCTGCCTATAGCTCTAGTTTAAAGTACTTAAGTCTCCTTTTACGACAGCCATGGTAGGAGATGGAGTGGTCCTATATTCTTAATCCGGACACGGGAAGCAAGCAGTTACCTATAGTATACATTATTCAAAAAAAGTGTCCGTGGCATTTCTTGTCGGCTCCATTCCGTAGGATCAGTTGCTCGCCACTGTGCAACTTGAATTCTTGAGCTATCATAAGTGCCCGTAAAAGCCTAATTGAAATAAAAACCTTTTAAGCTTGGATAGTCGTAGTAGAAAATGTATTATTGTTACTTAGTACGATTTGACGGCACGGTTGGTGCAGTGGCTGATACAGTCGGCTGCTGCGCTCCGGGTCGTGGGTTCGATTCCCACACGGAACAAATATTTGTATGACCTGCCTATGCCTATGCCTATGCCTACCTATATCTAAAGGTTTTATTAAACGCTTGCTTGGCATGAACTTTTGCTGAAATACTCGTACAATAGCAATAAAAGTTGAATGAGCAAGGCTGGAGGGGCGCAAGATAATGAAAGTTCAATGAGCCAATTACATAACACTGCAAACTGAGAAACATTCGGGGATAGCGCAAGAAGATTCTAGTAACAATCTTATTAATATTAGATGAGATATTCATGTAACAAATGGAACAGTATCCGAATATATAGAGTCCTACTACACTTGTGAAATTTATTTCAAGAGGAGAATCAATAGGGAATAGTGATCACGTTTATCAAAAAGTTGTAATTTCCATATTTATTTTTAATAAATAATAATAAAAAACTATTGGAGCACTATAATTACCTGGTTTCTTTTTTTACACCATTTATTCATGTACTTTATTTGTGTGCACTTGTAATAAAATTGTTAAAAAAGGTGAATTTAATTTATACAAAAGGCAACGTTGACTTGTTTTTTAATAAAATGGTCCACTATAGTCCACTATTTTTGAAGGACAAGTGCCAGTAAATAAATTCTAGAAGGTTAAAATGCATTTTTTTTGTCTATCTCTCTGTCTGTCTGTCTGTCTGTCTGTTTGTTCCGGGTAATCTCCGAAAAATAAAACCCTTGAAATCCAATATATATATTCTATGTCATGTGTCTATGTCGAAGTACTCTAAATTTCTTTTAAATTAAACGCGGGTGAAACCGCGGGTCCCAGCTAGTCTGTAAATATAAACTTAAACTAACAATAGTTAAACAAATCTAAAAAACGCGCTGTGTACCTCTATCCACCTCCCGGTTCCATCATCAAACCTTCGTCACCAAGTGTAATGTATAGCCCTCGTTAAAACAAACCAAATGAGCCCAAACTCGAAGGAATTACCAATATCAGTGGCGCCAGGAGCTGAAGAGTCCCTCTATCCATCAGTCAGTTCGATGGTATCAGATTATTGTTTTCTCATTCGGATTATACATAATTACTAGCTGGGACTGGCGGTATCCGACCCGCCGTTTAATTAAAAAGAAATTGTATTATTTATATATTAGAGTACTTCGGCATAGACACTTGACATAGAGTATGTATATATATTGGATTTCATGCGCTGCGCTGATCCCCAATTATTTATCTTAAATAAAAGTAGCTTAAGTTATTCCTTATAACATCCGCTATCTGTCAGTGAAAGTCAAGTAGAAATTGTTTCCTCCGTTTCGGAGATTAACGGTAACAAACAGAAAGACAGACCGACAGACAAAAAACTAAAAATAGTATTTTTGTTGTAGGTACCGTATATACTTTCAAATGCATTTAGTAAAAAGCTGTCATTTTGACATTACAAACAGACACTTCAATTTTATTTATTTGTATAGATAAAGTTTCAAGTGGATACGATACTTGGCAGTAGGATAAAATCAAATTTCAAAATTTTCTTACATTGTTAGACACTTGTCAAGCTAAGAAAAGCGTGTTAGAAGGCGAAAATAAGTAATGATAAGATTTAAGCAATATTCGTTTTTTATGAAAAAGAGGCGATAGATATCATCTTAAGTAGGGTGAGTAGACTTGTGAACACCTTTCATTTTATAAGCAGAGCTAAGTTAGGAGTGTCTACATGTGCGGATGGAGGTTGTAAAATTGTTGCCGGAAGCGGCATGTTAGGTTATCTGCAAGTACTCATATCATATGACCCTTGAGCCCATCTCCTCCCGTAGATGTCGTACAAGTCGACTAAGGGACTAGCCGGAGGACGGGCAGCAGCGTCCTTCGAGTACATTAACAACTCAACTGCGATCGCCAACCCGTCTGCCAAGCGTGGCGATTATGGCAAAACCTCCCAGTGGGCCCACAACATACCCATATCGGTCGTTGTGGTGATCTTGGGGGAGGCCTGTGTCCAGCAGTGGACTTAATTCGGCCGAAATGATGAAAAAAAATTGATGATATTGCTATGATAAATTAGTTTAGAAAATAAGGTTTGTATTAAAATTACTTTTCAGTTATCCACCTGGTGGAGACAGCAGTGGTACATGGGCTTCCTCATATACCACAATAAATAGTCTACATAATGCCGTGTGGTGCCGGCTCAGAATGCCACCACCCCATCTCAAGTCAAAGTCAAAGTCAAAGTATTTATTGCTTTCATTCATGTGTACATAAGATCTTAACAATACAATATGATAAACAACATGAAACCCTGTCAGGGCACAGCACTTATACACAATTTTATAATAATAATAATTTAATCTAATTTAATTTATTTTATTAATAATTTTATATCTAAGCAATAGTATATACGGGCTTACGAATTTAATTCTTAGAATTACATTCATGGTGTGATTATTATTATTGTTTATTTTATTATAATTATGTTTTCAATACTATTATACGTATTATATTGTAATCTAATTATTGCACAATAAATTTTCTTACTACTTACTGTAAATAATTTTTATCATCGAAAAATTCCTGCAGTGTATAGTAGCATTTCTGCAAAAGATGTTTAAATAATTTATTTTTAAATATGTTATTATTAAGACTTTCTTTTAATGTTTGAGGTATTTTATTATAAATTTTTATGGACATGACATATGGACCTGAATGGAATAAGGATAGGCTAGATGTTGGTAGCGCTAATTTATTTCGATTTCGTAGGTTGCGGGGTTGGGTGTAGTGGTCTTTATTTTGAGAAAAGAGTGATGTGTGTTTTCTTACAAAGAGACATACTTCAAATATATAGAGAGAGACGAGTGTGAGAATCTGATGTTCTATGAAATGTGGTCTGCAACTTTCCATGCCGTCTATGTTTGACAGGATCCGTATGCACTTTTTTTGCAGTCTGAATACTTTGTCCGCGTCTACACTGTTACCCCAAAGCATGATGCCGTACCGGAGCCAAGAGTGGGCAAATGCATAGTATGATGCTTTTGCTGATTTTAAATCCGTACTTATTTTTAACTGATATAGGGCGTATGTGAATTTAGATAGTTTATTAGTAATATGTTTTATGTGCGATTTCCAATTCAGATTAGAGTCAATGTGTAGGCCTAGTAATTTGAAGTTGTCTACACAGTCCAATTTTATTCCGTTAAATGAAAAGTTAATGTCTAAAGAACGTTTCTGGTACGGTTTAAATTGCATGAGTTTAGTTTTGGAAAAATTTAATTCAAGATTATGTTCATTTAACCAAGTTGATATGTCTGACAGTATTTTATGAATATTTACGTTTGGGTTTTCGTTGCTTGCACATGGGAAGACTACGGATATGTCGTCAGCAAATAAGACACTAACATTGTTTATTGTTTTTGGAAGATCATTTATATAGATCAGAAACAAAATGCATCCGAGTACACTGCCTTGCGGAATTGATTTGTCTGTTTTTAGTTCTTTTGATTTGATATTTGAGATCACTCCGGTTTGATAGTTATAGTTCTCAAGTTCTACGTATTGCTTACGGTTAATGAGGTAAGATGTAAACCAATCATGTGCAACGCCACGTATACCAATTCCGTCCAATTTTTTCAAAAGGATGTTATATTGGACTCTATCATACGCCTTGCTCATGTCTAGTAGAATGCCTATTGCATATTTTTTTACATTTATTATGTTTAATGTTTCTTGGATATATCTATAAACTGCATTGGCGGTCGATCTGTTTTTTCTGAACCCGTTTTGACTTTCGTCAAATATATTAAATGTTTCGCAATACGAGTACAAGCGTGTGGTCATAGCGGTCTCCAGTATTTTAGAAAAGGTAGGCAGGAGAGATATTGGCCGGTAGTTGGTGCAGTCTGATTGAGGGCCCTTTTTGTGGACTGGCTTGATGATAGAAATTTTAAGAAGATCAGGAACGATCCCTTCTGAAAACGATTGGTTTATGAGAAGAGAAAGAGGGATGACTAATTCATTAGCACATTTTTTTATTAGTATTGGCGGAAGTTCATCAATGCCGAAACTGCGCTTATTTTTTAAATTATTTATTATAGTGAGGACTTCATAGGGATCTACTGGTTGGATGAAGATTGAGTTCTCAGTGCGTGATGTGACGGTGTGTCTCCTCCCACGGGTGTCGTAAAAGTCGACTAAGGGATTAGCCGGAGGATGGGCAGCAGCGTCCTTCGAGTACATTAACAACTCAACTGCGATCGCCAACCCGTCTGCCAAGCGTGGCGATTATGGCAAAACTCCTCAATGATCCCACAACACACCCATATCGGTCGTTGTGGATATCTTTGGGGGAGGCCTGTGTCCAGCAGTGGACTTCATTCGGCCGAATTATTATAATCACCATGATTAGTAAACGAATTGGTGATCACAGTACTTATGTTGCTATGACCGCACTTAAGAATACTGCTGCTTATCCCTCAGACCTTCCTTCCAGGCTACCTTAAGTCGTCTTTTGCGATACCCACGAGAAGATAGAAATTTTCGTATTGTTCGCCGAGACCACAACACATAAGTTTCATCATCATCATATCAGCCAAAAGACGTTCATCATTTCGGCCTAATGAAGTCCACTGTTGGACACAGGCCTCCCCAAAGATCATCACAACCACCGATATGGATGTGTTTTGAGCTCATTGGGGGGTTTTGCCATAATCGCCACGCTTGGCAGGCGGGTTGGCGATCGCAGTTGAGTTGTTAATGTACTCGAAGGACGCTGCTGCCCATCCTCCGACTAATCCCTTAGTCGACTTTTACGACACCCATGGGAGGAGATGGGGTGGTGGCATTCTGAGCCGGCACCACACGGCAGTTTGCATAAGTTTAAAATAAAGTAACTAAAATTACACTGATAAGAGCGGCATGTGACCGCTCGTTGTGGAAATCTAAGGGGGAGGCCTTTGTTCAGCAGTGGACGTCCCCAGGCTGATATGATGATGATGAAAAAAAGATACAATGTACTTTGTGGAATATTGATCAGGTATATACATTTGCCGTGTGGTGCCGACTCAAAATGCCACCAACCCATCTGCTCCCGTGGGTGTCGTACAAGTCGACTAAGTGACTAGCCGGAGGATGGGCAGCAGCGTCCTTCGAGTACATTAACAACTGAACTGCGATCGCCAACCCGTCTGCCAAGCGTGGCGATTATAGCAAAACCTTCCAGTGGGCCCACAACACATATCGGTCCGGAATGGAAACAAGATGGTCCGGTACCGGAAAGCCTAGCTTTGCCTACAACGTTTGAGTTCTTCGTTTCTTCCATGATCACTACAGTGAGCAGTCATTTCCCCCCAAAATGCCATTTTGGGGGGAAATTGCCAGTACTTAATCACTAATCCGCCTGGCAAGCATAATGTTTATCTGATGATGCAATGTCCCCTATGACTGCTCACTGTAGTGATCATGGAAGAAACGAAGAACTCAAACGTTGTAGGCAAAGCTAGGCTTTCATAATTGTAGAAATCTGTGGAGGAGGACTTTATTCAGTAATGGTCATCCTTTGGCTGATACTATGATGATGTTTGTTCTGACACAATCTGGCTAAGACTTAAAAAAGTGTCTTAGGTTTTCGCGAGTATTACACATTATAATAAAACACTTTTAAACGGATGCTGTCGCGTAAATTTTAGATTTTGTTTTGCAAAGTGTCCGAAACGTCAGGAAAAACAAAAATCTAAAACATACGCAATAGAATCCGTTTAAAAGTGTTTTCTTATAACTTAAAAATGCATAAACGCCAAGGACCTATGCTGCTTCTACCCCAATCTTGTAATCGATACGTTGCGCCTACCCATAACAAGATGTGAGGTAGTCTTTCATTTCGAATGCTGGACTATATACCTAACTACATCTTTGAGACGTTGATAAACGAGTTTTCTTCAGAGTATCGGGTTTCCAACTTTGTACTAAAACACAAAACTTTCTTTTCGAACAGGGCCGTAATTTAAGTTTGGCAAATCGGCTTAACTTAATATTCAAGAAAACTTCAGCCTTTGATCCGAATAAGGTATTTTAAAATGGCATACAAATTATCCGTGTGGTGTCCGGATTAAGAATACAGCACCACTCATTCTCCTCCCGTGGAGGTCGTAAAAGGCGACTAAGGTACACTAAACCAGAGGGATGGGCAGCAGCGTCCTTTCTGTGGAACAGTAGCCATTCTGCGCTCACCAACCCGCCTGTCAAGCGTGGTGAGTACTGGCCAATTCCCCCCAATATGATGACACAGTTGTAAAAATCTATGGGGGAGGCCTTTGTACGGTAGTGGACGTGGTATTGCCGATATGACGATGATGATGATGATGATGATACAAATGATATTGCGTGTAAAAGTCAGTTCCTATACTTATATAACGCTGCACATTCTGACCTGAACTATTGAGTAAAAAATAGCACTACTTCATGTCAGCATAGTTTATAAGTATATTTCGCAAAGAAACGCAAAGACAGAATAAAGAATATATTTTATAAGGTCTAGAAAATTCCATGGTATACTTAAGCTGATAAACGAGCTAAGGAAATGGAAGCACTTCGTTTCTGACTACTAGACAGATGCTCCAATTCGATTTGACGAGGCAACACTATTATTTCATGTCAACCGATTCTTCGCATTTCTTGCCTGCATGAAAATAATGTAAATTCAGCATCATTAAGTAAAAAATCTTCTAAGCACGCGTATCGTTGATATGAATTATTATTATAGTGCTATACCGTGTGGTGTCGGGATTAAGAATATAGCACCACTCTATCTCCTCCCGTGGATGTCGTAAAAGGCGACAAGGGAATCTAAACCAGAGGGATGGGCAGCAGCGTCCCTTCTGTGAAACGATAGCCATACTGCGCTCACCAACCCGCCTGCCAAGCGGGGTAGGTATCGGCAAATACCCCCCAAAATAATGACACAGTTGTGAAAATCTATGGGGGAGGCCTTTGTTCAGCAGTGGACGTATAAATGGCCGATATGATATACTGTATAGGGTTAGTTGAATCTTTAGGTTAACCCTACCCGATAAGGGATTTTTTCTTTTTGTACAGAAATTTATTGGATAGTTCCAGTTATTATGACGGAAGATCAATCATCTTGGGATCAAATTTCTTTAACGTATTTACTACAGCGTGAAAGGTTTTAACCTTTGTTTTTTGGGAATTGTAATAACATTTTGCCAGTGTCAAGTTAAGTATAAAAGCGTAAACGGAGTATTCTAAAGCTTTTATTTGAAGTCAATCGAACACATCGAAGAAGGTTTTTAACGTGATATTAATTCTCTACAGTTTCATAATTTTCTTTTCTTTTATGGAATCCAAACGTTTCTCCGTTGCACGGAATGAATTAATGAAATATTGCGGATTAAAAATATACTAAAATAGTTATTTTAGAAACGTCAACATAAGACATCACCCATATAAGCCCACCCTTCGCTGACCTTCAGAAAAATACTTTAACCATTTGCCAAAAAATATAAATTTAACAAGTTTAAAATTATTGGCCATAATTATTTCTAAATAATTTATATTAATTCTCTATAGTTTCATAATTTTCTTTTCTTTTATGGAATCCAAACGTTTCTCCGTTGCACGGAATGAATTAATGAAATATTGCGGATTAAAAATATACTAAAATAGTTATTTTAGAAACGTCAACATAAGACATCACCCATATAAGCCCACCCTTCGCTGACCTTCAGAAAAATACTTTAACCATTTGCCAAAAAATATAAATTTAACAAGTTTAAAATTATTGGCCATAATTATTTCTAAATAATTATAAGACATACCTACGCCAATAAAATAGTACATTAAAAGTATACAAAATAATAGGTGAGATTGTTATTTTCGGGTGATCTGTTATGAATATAGTCACTAGCTTTCCTCAAATTTTCCTTTCCAGCAAATATTAAAAAGTATAAAGTTGACTAGATGTAATTATTATGAAATTGATTATGTTACATGTAATTATTTATAATTGAAAATCATGTTTTATAATTATTTTCTTAATTATCACAAGAAATAATACTGATGAGATGTTATCTAGACACGTGCGATACGATTTGGCTCAAAAACGTTTGTTATATTTAAAACTTAAACGCGTTGAAGTCTTTTAAAAGCGATTAAATTTAAAACTATCATACTTCGTCATAATTATAATATATATCCCACATATTCACGGTATATACCTAAGCTTCATAAATTTAATTTAATAGAAAATAACTAACGGATCGTGAGTGTCCTCTAAAATTATTATAATTTTGTTATCATAAGTACGGACTTGTCTGATTGTCGGCAGGTGTTGCCGGTTATGCACGCCTGCACTGTAATCCTGACTTCCTTAGGCCACAGTGGCGTGATTATGATCAATATTTACGCAGATGTGTCACTATACCGTCGTATTACGTAATATTATCACGGTTGGCTCAGCTAGTGGTCGAGGCAAGGACGAGCTAAGGCCAGCCAGCGGAATAGTGCCGGCTGGTGACAACCCCCGCCACTGCATGCGACACCCGACTCACAATTATATAATAACGCTATCCATCACTACAGCCAATTTGTAAGTGGACTACACTAAACATTTACCCCCTCACAAACTACGATTTGTTACTAACTTAACCTTAATAAAATATCAAATGGGGAACGGAGCCCTATTAATATAATGCAATTAAAATAAAACATCAAAGTCCACACGATCATATTGAGGCACTATTAAAGGGGGTGCTCGTTAATATATCACACACGAAATGCTACCGTATTCGTAAAAATGCTACGAAAAGCATGTAATGAACGCAACACCGGGGGAAAATCGTGAAAAGTCATGTGTCGACGAAATCAGCCGTTCCGGAGGTCACGACGTGCGAATCAGCTGATCGGGTCGAAGGTTGAGCGGAGTTGAGTGGGAAGATTATATCAGTGTGTACTCACCGGCTGCGGTAATCAGCCACCACCAGCAGCAGCAGGCGGTTACGAGCGCCCGAGCGCCGGCCATTTCAGAGGCAGCGCATGATACGCGCGCTCTTGCCGGCCGCCCCGGCGGACTGAGCACCGTACGATCGATGCTCGCTCGCGCCTCTCGGACACGCACCCTCCCGACGAGCCAGCCCCACCCCGCCGAGCCCCCGCTACCATTTTCCGAGTTTCCTTAGAGAGCGCGCGCGCTGCCCTCTTTTCTGGCGGATCGCTGACCGCCCCTAATTGATTGGGCCCGTTCACTTGCCGAACATGTTTTAGGTCAGTTCAGCCGCAGAGCCTCTGCGCCCAGTTCATAGTAACTTGATGTTTAAGCTCGTAGTTAGCTCGTTGAGGAAGTGAATGGAACTCTACTGAATGTAGAGACATAAGTTGTACGAACTCAATACATTCATGCTTAAGTAAGCGAACACTTTAATACAGAAAGCAGAGGTTATAATATCAAAACAATATTATGGGCAATATTAGGTTGTAAGCAAAGTTCAAACCAAATTATGTTCGAACTAATAATTCATGGTTTCAATATTTTTCAGAATCTACAGAATATTTTATCCTGCTAATTAATTATTAGTAAGCATTCGTTTACGTTCAAAATCAATGAAAAGCTTCTTGGGACCTTGACGTTTACGAGATACAGTTACATACATACACACAAATGTAGGTACATCTCTTCCGGTTAAGGAACAATAAACATAAATTTCACGTTTGTTGGGGCTATAAAGCCATATTTTTATAGTACAGTAAAATCGTGCATATGCCATGTTCTTCACGGGGTGAACCAAGAACGAGGTAAAATGAGCACAATGAAACTCAAAAACGTCTGCTTGTTTAACCTACATTATATTTTGGGTTAATTTGTTGATATTTACGTGACAGATACGTGTAGAACTGAAATAAACTAACTCTCGCTTTAATAATAATTATGTATATATCTAATTTAAATGACGGCACGGTTGGTGCGGTGGCTGATACAGTCGGCTGCTGCGCTCCGGGCCGTGGGTTCGATTCCCGCACGAATCAAATATTTGTATGATCTGCAGGTAGTTGTTCTGGGTCTGGGTGTATTGTATGTGGAATTCATATCTGTAAACGCACCCACGACACAGGAGAAATAATAGTGATGGGCAATGTTTAAAAAAAGAAACATACGTGCAGCAAATCCATTCGTACATATGTGCTCGTGCAATACATAATTATTTTATACTAGCTGAGACCCGCGGTTTCACCCGCAGTTTAATATAAAAGAAATCGGATATTTGATTATTTAAGCGTATACCTAGGCATATTGGATTTTATTCTTTTTATTTTTCTTATATAAACGTAGCCTAAGTTATTCCTTATAACATCAGCTATCTGCCAGTGAAAGTGCCGGCAAAATCTGTCCAGCCGTTACGAAGATTACCCGGAACAAACAGACAGACAGACAGACAGACAAAACATTTAAAATTGTATTTTTGTAATATGTACCGTATATACTTTCATATGCATTTAGTAAAAACCTGTTATTTAGACATTACAAACATACACTTCAATTTTATTTATTTATATAGATGTATAGATTTCATGCTTGCATGAAAGCATGTGCACGACTGGATTTGCTGCACGTATGTTTAAATTAGAAAGAAAGAAATGGTTTATTTAGTCGAAAATGAGACAAACATAAAATTAGACAGTTACAACAAAAACAAAAAAATAATAATGTGCCTCACGGTTCGCCAAAAAGGATTTGGTTCAGCGTATTCCAGACAGTCATTAGGTATACACATAATTAATAACGCGAAAAAACAACTGTAATTTCGTTTAAGTTCACTTGGTGCTTTAATCTGGTTAAAAAGTACCGTATACTTTAATCTGAACCTTAATATCCAAATTCAAAACTCCAGTCATCGTGGTCGTCTTAATCGTTGTTATGCGAAATAGTTATTTGGGCAACAAAAGGTGCCTACAGCGTGTTTGGTTGCCCGACTTCAACTCGGATAATAAAAAGTACATTGTTGGAAGACCATAGACTTCTTATAGATTTTCCTGTAATCTATAGGTAATGAGCTATTTCCCATTTATTTATTTTTAATTTTAGCCTCGGTAGTTTTGGAGATAAGGTGGGGGAATAGTAAATTTTCGTATATTTTCTTAAATAACAATAAATAAATACATTTGCACACACACAACAAGCCCTTCCATTTCATATGTTACACGGTACAGTTCGCACAACTTTATTCTTAATTTTTTTTATGGGGGATAATAAGGATCCCTATATTCAAAATTCATTTATTTACGTTACACGTGCCGTGTGGTGACGGGTACGAATAGCACCAACCCATCTCATCCTGTGGGTGTCGTAAAAGGCGACTATGGGATTAAGCGGAGGATGGGCAGCAGCTTCCTTCGAGTGCATTAACAACCCAACTGCTATCGCCAACCGGCCTGCCAAGCGTGGCGATTATGACAAAACCCCCCAAAGAGCACACAACATACCCATGTCGGTCGTTGAGGTGATCTTTAGGGGAGGACTGTGTCCAGCAGTGGACTTTATTCAGCCGAAATTATGGCACGTACGTGTTTGGGTCACATAAATCGACGATAGACAGACAGACACCCGAGTGATCCTATAAGGGGTCCGTCGTTTTTTCCTTCGGATGTTCGGAACCCTAAAAAGTAAAAGGCGACTAAGGACAGCAGCATCCCTTCTATAGAACAGCAGCATTTTACGCTCACCAACCCGCCTGCCAAGAGTAGTGAGTACTGCCAAATTCCCCCTAAAGTGACGACACACGGCATGAAGCTGATTGTCTATGGCTTTTGTCCAGCAGTGGACGTCTTTTAGTTGGTACCGTATAGAAAAAACATTATTCACAAATGTGATAAGTACCGCAATGAAACTAACGAAGACGAGAATACAAAGTTGTAGATGGATTTTATTCGAGTTTTATTTCGTTTCCGAACTTTATTTCTGTAAATGTTATAGCTTAAGTTCTATCTACTTAGTTATATATTAGAAACCAGATTTTATGACTTCATGTCGACAATAAAAATAAGCACTCGGCAAAGCAGATATAAAACTTTAAAGGAAAAGCTTCTATTCTATTCTATTGTGGCTACAACGGGCTCAGCATCAGCTGAACGCACTTCGACCCTATTGGGTCCATTGTGCTGCCCAAAGCCCTGCACTACTCCTCCGCTGGCAAATCAAGAAGTCCCTGTAGGTACTTCGCAATCATACCTGCCTGGAGCCGTGCAAAATCATCAGGCAATGGATAAGCCACTCCTAGATGTTTTGCCCTACGTCTTCCCAGAGCGTCACAGCTGCACAAAATGTGCTGCATTGACTCTTGATAATCCATGCAGAATCTGCATGTATCCGTTCTGCTAAGCTTCATCCTATGTAGGTGCTCCTTGGTGCCGAAGTGGCCTGTCATTGCACCTATGTAGTGCCTTAATTGGGTTTTGGTAAGATTTATTAGACTCTTAAACCCGTAAGGAAAGGAAAAGCTTAAGAATAACATACTTTTATGAACTCATGATACCAAGGTTATGTATTTACGAATGTAACATTTTTAATTGTGCTAATAAATACCTGACTTAAGTATAGATATGTATATAAGTAATTATTTATCTATTGATAAACGGACCTTCGCCAACAAACCGTTCTACGCAGTTTAGCGAATTGTGTATTTATTATAAAAGTGTATTTCTTCAGAAGGAAACTAAAATTATCCAATATATAAATATCTCGTGTCACGGTGTTTGTGATCACACTCCTCCGAAACGGCTCGACCAATTTTATTGATTAATTTTTTTGTATATTTTGTAGGTATGAGAAAAGGTCGTAAAGTATTTTTCACCCTCCTACCCACCCCCCCATATTTGTATCGCGATTTTAGTATTTTTGTATGAACAATATCCATGGTGTAGATTTCCAAATTCCATGCGTGCGAAGCCGCGGGCAAAAGCTAGCATATATATGTTATCGCCCTCTCCGATAGGCGTAAATTAAATTTATTAATAACTCGAGCATAGCGCCACGCTACCTATTGGGTAAAACTTTGTGGTTTTCTTTATTGGAACTAAACCAACATAATATTGTGACTATGATACGCTATCTGTGACCTAGACCAGGGGTCACCAATTAGTATCGCTCGGTGTGCGTTTTAAGAAATGAAATGACCATCGCGGTCCGCTCAACATTTTATAGAAAAAAATCTAATAAACAAATGTAATTACGGAAATAACAAAGGTCTTTTACTTTTTTAACACGCTTTTATTAGCTTCACCTGTATGTATGTATGTATGTTTGTTTGTTTGTAACCGACTCCTTTGAGCTCGATTTTGCCCTACTTTGAACGATCAGATTTGATTCAAACTTTGCACACCTGTCAAAGGTCGATGACAATGCAATAATCCGATCAAAATATCCGATTAACCTAATTAGATTCGCCAGGATTAATTAATTTCTTTCCGCATCCTTTGCATGCGAGTAAGAGAGACAGAGCTAGTGCGCGAACTACGCATGCGTGCAGTTCCAGACTTGCTCTTTCGGGCACTCAGTTCAGCACAACCTAGCGTGTTTTTTTAGTTTTTTTAAACTATTATTTTTACAAATCAATGAGAAAAATGTAAATTTTTATTTTTATTGTCTGAAGTTTGGAGTAAAATTGGTGCAAGTTATTGACATTAAATGTACATTTTTATTAAATTACGTACTCTGTAGTGCAAGTTGCTGTGTTCTCGCGGTCCGCACAAAAAGGGTAGGTGGTCCGGATGCGGACCGCGGTCCGTCATTTGGCGACCCCTGACCTAGACTCTCGTGAGTCACTCCGGGAAGCATATTCTTACGCTACTATCCTTATATATATTCCGAAATATTATATACATCCGCAAAAATATAGCAAACATAAGTAAGAAAAGTGACGTGCACAGCTTAATTACTCGCAACAAGAACAAGCTGGTTGTACCTGGCTCTAGACTTAGAACCAGCAAGTCGTTTATGGGAAACAGTATTAGGTTCTATAGCAAAATTCCTTGTAGTATTACCGATTTACCAGAATTAAGTTTCAAATCATTGATTAAGCGCATTTTAATTTCGAAAGCGTACTATAATGTAAATCATTACATCGACGATAGCGATGTCTGGCAAACGTTTCCCTCCTGCACACTGCGACCCTCTGGCGCTTTATAATAATTGTATTATTTTTTGCATGATGCAAGTGCTCTTACTTTCAATCAATGCTTAACCGTTTACAAATAAATTGTAGTAATACTTTTTAAACCGTGTGGTGCCGGCTTAGAATACCACCAGCCCATCTCCCCCCGTGGGTGTCGTAAAAGTCGACTAAGGGATTAGTTGAAGGATGGGCAGCAGCGTCCTTCGAGGACATTAACAACTGAACTGCGACCGCCAACCCGTTTGCCAAGCGTGGCGATTATGGCAAAACCCCCTAATGAGCCCACAACACACCTATATCGGTCGTTGTGGTGATCTTTGGGGGAGGCCTATGACCAGCAGTGGCCTTCATTCGGCCGAAATGATGACTTTTTAGGGTTCCGAACGTCTGAAGGAAAAAACGGCGGAACCCTTATAGGATCACTCGTGTGTCTGTCTGTCTGTCCGTCTGTCACAGCCAATTTGCTCCGAATCTACTGGACCGATTAAGCTGAAATTTGGTACACATATGAATTTCTGCGACCCAAACATGTACGTGTAACGTAAATAAATGAATTTTGAATATAGGGGTCACTTTAGGGGGGCAATATAGAAAACTTAAGAATGAGGTTTTGCGAACTATACCGTGTAATATATGAAATGAAAGGACTTGTTGTAAGGGTCTCAAATGTATTTATTTTATAATTTATCTCCAAAACTGCCGAGCCTGAAATTCTGAAACAAATGAAGGTAATAGCTCTTCACCTATAGAATACAGAAAAACCTATAATAAGTCTATGGTCTTAAAATGACATGGTAAATCTTACAATATTGTGCGTACAAACTTATGTTTGCGGTTAGAATGTATGGGAAAACATGTTTTTCAACTACGGTGTTAAGTTTGTTCGTGGGATAAGTTATTGGTACAAGACTGAATCCAACAATAGACTATATATTCACAATTTCGGAACCCTCTCCACGCGAGTTCAATTTGCACTTGACCGATTTTTTATATTATATTGACATCTTGACATGTAACTTGGCTTATTTAAAATTAAATTCTACGTTAATCATACAAATTATTTGCTTATGTTTAATATAATGACTGCGATGTACATAATTTATGTTTTCTTAATCATTTGCCATTAATCAACAATTAATCACAAAATTGTAAAAGTGTGAGCATCATGTAGCCATTAATGTTATATATTCGGTACATAAACTTTGTCTTTTGTCTGGCAGTATTGGTCTATCGTGCTCACTAAAATGCCTAGCTGGCGGTGGCGTTGTGTATCGAGTCGTTCGATTCCCTACAAAATGGTTGAGCTAAGCGATACTGATGCTTGCGTCATGCTCGTGAACGGGTGCCGTCTGTCGGGACTGGTCAGCCGTTAACTGCCACGACAAATAATTAATTATTATGTTATTGTAGTATGACGTTCTTTACACATTAATTTACATAATTCTCGTTATATGTTTTACCATTATAAATCAAGCAGTATCGGGGCCTTATATAGTGATATCAACGTATTGGAGAGTATCCATCAAGATAACTTTAACAAGAGGAAACAACTTTATAGAATCAGATACACGAAGAAGAACAAAATGGAAATCGTTTGGCACAGTTTATGGAAGAACAAAATTGAACTTCTGTGGTGGAAGGCCTGGTGCCCTGAAATACAGGCTTCAGCCTAGTTTAGGCACCAGTCTTCCACAGTTAATTTGATCATAATTATAACATTTTCATTGTTGTGGTGAGAAATAAATAAATATCAAAATATCAAATAAATAAATTAGTTCTTAGTTCATTATTTGTATCAATCAACATTATAATCTCAATTATTTTAAAAGACTATTCATGAAGTTTCTTGCCGGCTCTTTTCCATAGAATTAACAAATTTGAACCGTGCAACTTAAATTCTAACATTTCATAAGTGCCAGTAATTGGTTTATTTGAAATAAAAATATTTGACTTTGACTTTATGATTCATTTTGATACATAACTTGCTTGACTACGGCGCCAACTATCAGATCCTAGCGTGCTATGAGCCATCGTCTCGACAAACAAATATATCGTATGAATATGACCTAAATCTGTAGTTGTTCAAAATTATCACCATCACTAACAGACACACCAACGGTTATACAGGGTGTCCAGTAAATAGCACGATACTGCAGGGGGTGAGAGCTTGGGTCAATACCTACCAAACAACACAATATGTGTTCAGCAAAATCTTACGGATTTTTTTTATTCACCACTGTAGGTTAAAGTTAAGCGATAAGAAAATTGTACTGTGAAAATTTAAATAAAAATTAGATTTCTTGAAAACATTTTAGTTTTTAATAGAATAAAGACTTATCAATGAGTAAAGTAACTATTCACAAATAATTTGAGGTAAAAAAAAAACTAGAAAAGGAATTTTTCATTAAAAATCTGTATCAAGGTAGAGACTTTTCGATATTTCGGAAAATTTTGTACTACTGTAAATCCGTAAGATTTTGCTGAACATATATTGTGTTTTTTTGCTAGGTATTGAAGCTCTCACCCCCTGCAGTATGTCGTGCTGTTTACTGGACACCGTGTATAATAAAATACACCAATAGCAATAATAGACCTTATCATTGTAGCTTCCATCTCACACGATAGTTCTTTATCCCTGGGGACTATGCGTGACCGTATTTGTATAGAGGACGGTTCCCGGTGAGTGTCCCATAATGTTCTAGATTAAAATTCTCTAAACGGTTTCTGTGTGTTAGACCCATGTCACCGTGTAAGTTTGTCAAAGACCAGGGACCTATGAAGATTTATTTCTAGGCTTCTCGCAGACAGCTCCGGGAGCTAGTTGCAGCTTAACCGGGCAAATTGGTGAACGCATAACGGCCACCTGCCATCCAAAAATAATATCTAAGCAACACATAATTGCGTGTGGTGCCAGGATTAAGAATACAGAACCAGAAGTAACGTCCCTTCGGTGGGCAGTAGCTATATTACGCTCACGAACTTGTCTGCCAAGTGTTGTGAATACTGGTAAGTCCCCCCAAAATGACACAATTGATGGAAATCTATGGAGGAGGCCTTTGTTCAGCGGTGGACATCCTTTGCCTGATATGATGATGATGATGAACATATATATTACTTATCTACTGTACTGTTTATATTGGCAGAGTAACGGTACAGGAATCTCTTAACTTTGATAGTGAAAGACCATAATAGAGTGCACTGACATCATATCAGCCACAGGATGTCCACTGCTGAACAAAGGCCTCCCCCTTAGATTTCCACAACGAGCAGTTACATGCCGCCCTCAACCAACGACTCCCAGCGACCTTCACCAGGTCGTCTGTCCACCTCGTTGGAGGTCATCCCACGCTGTGTTTTCCGGTGCGCGGTCTCCGTTCGAGAACCTTTGTGCCCCAACGGCCATCAGTTCTACGAACAATGTGCCCCACCCATTGCCACTTCAGTATACTAATCCTTTCAGCTATGTCGACAACTTTAGTTCTTCTACAGATCTCCTCATTTCTGATTCGATCTCGTAGAGAAATACCAAGCATAGCTCTCTCCATAGCTCGCTGAGTGACCTTGAGCTTTCTTGTGAGGCCCATTGTGAGTGACCACGTCTCTGTTCCATATGTCATCACTGGTAACTGTACTGCACTTTACCACATCCTATCTACAAACTCCTGTCTGTTTGGTGCTGTTCCTCTAGCTTAGAACATGTTCATTTCACTGCTAACAGGATAACTAACACTGCAATACTTAGCTAGATTACCTCTACCTATGTAACTTGAGCTTGAATTAATGAATGTAGTTGAATGAGACCGCCCGCC
Organism: Diloba caeruleocephala; assembly: GCA_947459985.1. Lineage (NCBI taxonomy): Eukaryota > Metazoa > Arthropoda > Insecta > Lepidoptera > Noctuidae > Diloba > Diloba caeruleocephala. Next base: position 1,459,555 of record OX381609.1, read on the forward strand.
CCTCTTTAGAAACAATTACTTAACTCTTTCCGACCTCCAGAATGACAATTTGATCGTATGTTATGATAATATAATATGATAATATGCGAAAGAATTACTCTGAGACTCCACCATTCGATGTGTATGATTTTTTAATCAGATGAATATAACGTAAAGTTTTTCTTAAAAATGATTACAGTGGATAACATTTTTAAACTTTGGTGGAAGGTTTTAATAACAAAAGCAATTTATATATTTATTTCTTTATTTTAAATAGGTTTACCCACAGCATATATATACATATGGATACATTAGGTTCAAAGTATTGTTCTAAATATATATGCCAATTACGGGTTTACACAGCATTTACTAAACACGACGACATTACCACTTAGTGACTAACATTAAAATAGGTATTGACTATAAAACTAATACTATTATATTACATTTTAAACCTAAAGAAGTGAAGTTAATGTGGTAAGAATATAGCCAAACAGAGTCCAACAGTAACTCAATATAAAACTTGAAACAAGACAAACACAATTTATTTAAACTTTTATGTATGTAGGCAGAATATGTATGTGGTAACTTTTCCGTCTCGTCCTCATGTTTCTGTGATCGCAAAGCGCAACCACAGAGCTCGAGATTTTGTGAACGATTCCCAGGTCAGGCAAAGTGTATTTAAATTTTTCTGTTGGTAAATTATTTAATTACTATTTAATTGATAATCTGTTTAAATTTAACCGTGTGGTGTCCGAATTAAGAATATTGCGCCACTCCACCTTCTTCTGTGGAACAGTAGCCACACTGCGCTTAACAACCCACCTGTCAAACGGGATCGGTTCCTGGCAATTGACCTCCAAATTGACTTTGTTCAGCAGTAGACGTCCTTTGGCCGATATGATGATGATGACGATTATATGCAACTGCACATAATTTTAGCTACCTTTTTTATTGGTCCCCAGTGGAAATTCATCATGAACTTCTTTAGTCCCGGGGAAGGGCGAAGGGGCATGCCGGACTCCTGCCGGCTAAAACGACTGGAGCGGTCATCTTCGGCAAAAGACCACACTAGAGCCGCCCGTGATGCCACCCACGCCTTTAGGCACATCTCGGAGGAGATGATTGTAAAGCGGTCACCCCCTCGGCAATAGGGAAGGCGACTGTAAAAAGGTCGCCCCCAGGCACTTCACGGGGAGGATTGTAAAGGATCAGTGAGCACCGTATGGGTTGTTAGTTTATCCTGTTTAATTGACGTTATGACGTAATAGTTGTCTGTCAGTTTAGGTCTGTCATGCTCACTCAGGTTTTCTGCCGATAGTGGCGTCGCGTATTGGGTCGCGGAGTTTCCCTACAATATGATTAAGCTAAGCGATGCTGAAACGTCATGTTCGTGAACAAGTGGCATCTGATGGAGCTGGTCAGCCTAATGCCCACGATGTCTACCAGGAATCACCCCGAACGGGAAAAGAAAGCCTGTTTTGTTCGAAATGTGTTTAATCTCTATCTGTTAAAAACAAACGTCGCAATGAAAGATAATTACCAATTATGTTTTGGCTAGAGTTGGTTTGTGCACCAGTTTTATCTTTTTTTAATAATTAAGAGTGTAAGTGTTCTCGAGAAAAGATTCAATTTTTTTCCATAAGATGCTCGTTTTTAGATAAAAGCGTTTTTAAAACGAAATAAAAACTATAAAATAATATAATTAAAACGTAAATCCTGCGGTGCAGTCAATAGATAATAATTGATGCATTAGTTTAGTACATGCATAGTTCACTTCTCATACATAATATAATGCGGCCTACTCAAAGCACAGCCTGCAGGGCCCTACGTGCAATATCTCTGGGCGATTGTATAGTGTGTATATTTGCAGAGACGATATACACTACATACTGCAAACATTCACACTATACAATCTGGCAGTGCTACTGCATGCAGGGCCCAGGGGTGCAATTCTCTAAGCTCAAACATCCATACATCCTTGAATACATAATTGAAATAACGGCGATAACCCAATTTGGTATTCGCTAAGACTGGTCCTCGTGGTTCACCGTCAGTAACGTATCCTTGAATAGCTTCAATCATGTCTTAGCTAACAACAAATTGGTTTTACACCGTTATTTCGATTCCGTATTCAAGGATGTATGGATGTTTGTGATTAAGGAATTGAACCCCTGCAAGCAGTGCTTTGAGTAGGCCGCTTGTGATGATGAGTTCGCCTTACGTAGTGACATTGTTGCTACTACGTCTGCGTAAGTAGGTTAAGGCCCCTGGCCCCACCTACCCTGGATCCGCCCTTGCTTATATACCTATACAGATGGGTTTTTCAAAGTACTTATACGAAATAAATACGGATTTCTGCAAAAACTAAACTGAAACAGACTTTACTTTGTATATCGTTGGCAGCACTGCTTGCAAAGTTTCAACATTTAGGGATTTCCCTATTGTAGGGCGAATAAAAGCTTAATGAAGTGGACTTAGGGAAAAAATATGATATTATTTTTTAGGGTATTAGGGAATTTTAGAGCGAAATCTAGTCGTCGTTTGGCAGCCCTATTTAGGTGGTCTATGGAGTAAATATACCGGTACCGTACCGCGTGGTGGCTAGAATTAGAAAATAGCACCACTCAGTCTCCTCCCGTGGATATCGTAAAAGACTACTAAAGGAATCTTAACCAGAGTGATGGGCAGCTTCGCCCCTTCTGTGGAACTGCATCCATCCATTCTGCGGTCGCAAGCTTGCCTGCCTAGCGTGGTAAGTACCGGCAAACCCCCCTAATGACGGCACAAACAAACATTCGACAGTGTAACCGATCAATTTAGAAATCTATGGGGGAAGTCGGTGCTTAGCAGTGGACGTCCTTTGGCTGATATGATGTTGATGATGATGGAATATAGATTTGGTTGTCATTCTTTCCTAATGGAGTTTCGCGGAACGAAAAATTCTCCATTATATAGGCACCTACCTACGTAGCTATTCAAATTAATGTTTAGGGTTAGCAAGCGGATTAAATTATAAAATGAATGTTGCTTACAGTTTATGCGCTATAATTAGGGTCTTTTCTGTATTAAGTTAGGGTTTACAAAGTTTCATAAAATTCTAGGGTAAAACAAAATTCGAAGGTGGAAATACGGACTGCTTGTCAAACGACAAAGTTGTTATTGTCTTGTCAATATTGTCAAATTCGCTCGCAGACACAAAAGCACTAAAGTCAAAATTGGTAAACATACAATATTATGTTATTTCTCAGTACAAAAAGTATTAACTGGTTCTCATAATTATTATGAACTAAAGTATTCTCGGCCATCATTTTAATTCGTATCCCTGTATGCTCCATAAAAGAGACCTATAGAATAGTCATAACCAAATAAAAACAAGCAAATGAAAGTGAAGCGTGGTTATTACGATGTTTTCGTAAAGACATGTGCCAAATACCCATCCAGCATCGCCGTAAGACACTACGACAATGGTCTCTACAAGAACTACACGTACTCTGAACTCTATGGAGTGTGTGAATATATATCGCAAAACCTTCAGCAACTTCAATGCAACAAAGGAGTTATTGGATTAGTTTCAGAGAGAAACATCATTATACCGTGTGTCATAGCCGCGTGAGTACCATATAACACTATCATTAAACACATTGTTTCATTCTCTTCTACCTACCCTGGTCCCAAGCTACTTGGGTCGGCGCATTATAAAATATTCCCAACATTGTGGCAAAAGGGTTTTACAGGCGGCCGCCTACCTCACAACAACCCTCCTTGGGTGTGCTTCTGTGGGTGGTTTATTTTATGCAGTGTTTACCTGTAATTTGTTGTGCAGTTAGATTTATGATATAATACGAATGTTCCTGTTCTGTGTTATTAATATTGTAACAACTGTTGGTAAACCTATACTATTAAAATCACCTGCAGGTAACCCAAAGTACTTAATGGTACGTACCAGTCTCCAACATCTCTTAGTTACCTTCTACAACACACACAAGATTGGATAGACCTATTTGTGCATGGAGCTACACAATTGATTTTGTTGCATTCTGATGTGAATCAATAATCCTTTTATTTTCAGAGCCCACAAATGTTCTACAACATTTATGTTTGTGGACCCGACCCAGAATATCGAGTTAATAGCAAAAGACATTGATTTTACAATTGTAATCACAATCAAGAACAATGAAAGTGAAAGCAATTGTGAGCTATTTGGTAAAAAGCCTGATCAAACTGTGTCAGTTTTTGGATTGACAATCAGATTTTACAACTGTGATATTGCAAGTGATCTAAACAGTAAATATGTTGCTCAACACTCATTTATAGCAATGACATCAGGCAGTGTGGGTGAACCTAAACATATACAAGTTCCTATACAATGCATACAACCTAACATAGATGACTTGACCAAATTGTTTGGCATTACTACAGATGATATTATATTCTTCTCTACACCACTTACTTTTGACCCTTCAATGGTAGAAATACTACTGGCATGTATCAATGGAGCATCTCTACTTATTGCACCAGATAGAGCAGATGTATTGTTCCCTGAGAACAGAGAAAATTCCATCACATTTTGGCAAACAACCCCATCTAAATTTTTACAGTATTCAAATGCTGACATCAAAAACAAAATTCTATGTCCAAACTCAACACTTAAAATATTAGCACTTGGAGGTGAGCCTCTTAATAGTATCAAAAGATTGAGAGAGTTGAAGAGCTGGCACAATAAGACTAGGATATTTACCTTGTACGGAGTCACTGAGATGTCATGCTGGGCATGTGTCGCAGAGCTCGACCTGAACAGAATACTAACTGACAAAGAAATACCACTGGGGAACTGTCTCTCTGAAACAGAGCTAATAATTGATCATGTTAAAGAAAATAATAGTTCTGGTAAGATTATATTGGGTAAGTAAATTGTTATTAAAAATATTCAGTCAAAAGGCATTTTTGTAATAGACACTAGTGATGGGTGATTATTATTTTAGTAGTCAATAATTTTTTAAGCATATCTATACAAATAAATAAAATTGAAGTGTCTGTTTGTAATGTCAAAATAACAGCTTTTTACTTAATGCATATGAAAGTATATACGGTACCTATAGCAAAAAAACTATTTTGAATTTTTTTGTCTGTCTGTCTGTCTGTTTGTTCCGGGTAATCTCCGAAACGGCTGGACCGATTTTGACGGGACTTTCACTGGCAGATAGCTGATGTTATAAGGAATAACTTAGGCTACTTTTATTTTAGAAAAATAATTAGGGTTCCGCGCAAAAGAAATAAAATCCTTGGAATCCAATATATATATATATATATGTGTCAAGTGTCTATGTCGAAGTACTCTAAACTTCTTTTAAATTAAACGCGGGTGAAACCGCGGGTCTCAGCTAGTATGAAATAAATTAATGAGCAATCAAATTATTTAATTGTTCAGTTTATTCAATTAAAATTGGTCCTATATGTTTGTACACACACTGGCAGTGCATGATTCTTACTCAAGTTAATTCTGTATGTACTATTCACAATGTAATGTAACATTTTATAATAATTTTAAAAGAGTGTCTATAGAGTTTCTTGCTGGTTCTTCTCCATGGAACCGCACAACTACATTCTGACTATTCATAAGTGCCTGCGAATGGTTTATTATATGTGATAATAATATTTTGAATTTGTTAACTTCTGTACACAGTTTACAATTGGTGATATATGAGCTTCCTTTTGCCTCCACTCCACACTACACTATCATGTTGAAGACTTGCAGGGACTGTATTAGATTGTTAATTTTCAATTGTTATTCAGAGATGATGAATAGATCGAATACACAATTGCACATTTGGCAATTTATGTCATTTTCAGTTACAATTTTGGTTATTACTAGACTAAAAGACACCTCCTGATTATATTTTAATTGCATTCCAGTAAGCAAAACAAGGCAGTGTGTTATTCTGAACAAGTCAAAAAGTGGTGATGAGGAAAATTCTCTAAAATTTGTGGACACTGGTGACATTGGTGAAATTCGAAGTGGCACTGTATACTACAGGGGGCGCAGAGATGACGTCATTAAGAGATTTGGCCATAAAATTAATCTGCAATCGATAGAGACCACAATAATGCAATGTCCAAGAGTGAAAACTTGTGCATGCATATGGCTACCGAAACCATTGCTCCTTGTTGTGTATTTTTCATCAGAATCTCTCAACAGCCAAGAATTATCAGACTTCCTAAAATGTAAACTTGATGATAGACACTGGCCTGACAAGATAATGAGGGTCGATAATTTGCCAACAAATCCTCATGGAAAAATATCAAAACAGTTAATATCTAAGATGTATGAGAAGACCAGACCACCACAAACCGTAGATTCTTTAAAACTGACCTTCTTAAAAGAACTTAGAGCTACGATAAGTAGAAGCTTGACGTATGATCAAATAAAAAATAAAGATTTCTTTACTCTTGGAGGAACATCCTTTCTAGCCGTATCCATTTGTAACAAGTTATCTTTGATATGCCCACAATTCGGGAAATTGATCCTGCCTTACTTGATGTCACAAAAAAACACTATAGATGAGATTATACAAATAGCTCAAAAACAAATATGTGGGGATGGAGCCAAAACTAAAAGGTGTTTGAAAAGGTCCAGGTCTGATAGTAAACCTTTTAGCCATACGGAATGTGTGTCCACCAAGAAAACAAGCATCTTGTCTGGTAATCCAATAGAATTTATTGTTATGTGGACATTTGATACTGGAAAATGTGTTGATGCTTCACCAACATTGTTTCAGTCAGGATTGTAAGTATAATGCATACATTTGTTTAACTTTTAATTCCACTTTTCAGTCACTTTCAATCTGAGCATACAACTTGCAACTTTTTGTCCTCGTGCTATTAAGGATCACATAAAGTAACAGTAAATATGAATTTTCAAAATTCACCTAAAATAACTGTGGACCCACACAGTTCATCATTTCGGCCGAATGAAGTCCACTGCTGGACACAGGCCTCTCCCAAAGATCACCACAACCACAGATACAGGTGTGTTGTGGGCTCATTGGGGGTTTTTTATTTATTGGTTTTACCATAATCGCCACGCTTGGCAGATGGGTTGGCGATCGCAGTTGAGTAGTTAATGTACTCAAAGGACGCTGCTGCTCATCCTCCGGCTAATCCCTTAGTCGACTTTTACGGCACCCACTAGAGGAAATGGGGTGGTGCTATTCTGAGCCGGCATCACACGGTACGCTCGAGGCGTGCCCTGCGTGGGCGAGAGAGAGAGTGGGGGGTGAGATCTCTTTCTGCCAGCAAAAGTGGCTATGTTGACAGAGCACGAAAACTGGTTGCAGTGGTCTCCTTCTGTGAGAGCGGTCGGTGCCGAGGTCCGACACGCCTAAGCCCCCAGTCGCCGCTATATGGCGGGGGGCCTCAGGGATTACGGGTGCGCAGTTTGGGAAATCTGCAGGCCCACACCGAGCGACTCACGAGGAGACGGTGGTGCGCTTGTGGCTTCGCGCCACCGGTTGCGCAACATAGCACAGCGCACAGTGAGGCTTCGGGGGATTACTATCTCCCTGGGGGGGTAACCGCTTTACAGTCACCCTCCCCGAGTATTTTTTTTCGTTATTTTTAAAAACGTTGCCCCACACTAGGATTTCTCCTGTGTCGTGGGTGCTTTTACAGACATGAATTCCACATACAATACACCCAGAACCGGAACAACTACCTGCAGATCATACAAATATTTGTTCCGTGCGGGAATCGAACCCACGACCCGGAGTGCGCGCCGTCGTATTCCCGGGGGTCGCTCAGTATGAGCACGCAGACTCCCCAACCTGTGCGCCCGAAACTCCCAAGGCCTCCCACCGTACAATGATGGCAGCTGTTCAGGCGTGTTGGACCAGGGAGCCGGGGCGGTGGCTATCCCGGTGCCATTTCATCCTTCTCCGAGCGGGATCGGCCCTCTCCCGATCCCACTCTGCAGTTTCCTTCTGGACCATGACGCTCTCGCAGAAGGAGACCACTGCACTCCAATTTTCATACTCTGCCAACATAGCCACTATATATAGACACTACTGCTGGCAGAGAGAGATCTGGCCCGATCCGATCAACCAAGATCCGCCGCTCGGTATCGGATCGCAGGGCACTTCCGATATCACCCTGGCAGCCTTAAATGATCAAATTTCACTCAGTAATAGACCAATCTGAACTGAAGGCCAATTCTCGTAATTAATTTCTGAAACTGAACTGACTTTGACTGAAACTTGACCGAACTGAGATTGAATTATGAATTGACCGAAAAAATGGTATTCTGCCACTCTTAAAGTTCAGTCTGATTTCGGTATAATCTCGATCTAGTCTCATTTCAATCACAACTGTATCAGCCACTGTACCAACCGTACCGTCCGTACCTATGGGCTTGGCACCAGTGGGCGGCTCTAGTGTGATCATACGAGGTCCTGTAGCCCCCCTTAGGTGCCGAAGATGACCACCGCAGTGGTTTTAGCCGGTAAGAGTCCGGCATGCCCCTCGCCCTTCCCCAGGGCGGAGGAAGTTCACGAAGAATTTCCATAGGGCCCAAATAAATTTAATTTTAAAAAAAGGTCTGGCTACTCGTTGTAGGTCGTCTCACGCTGGGTTTTTCCGATACGCGGTCTCCATTCGAGAACCTTTGTGCCCCAACGGCCATCAGTTCTATGAGCAATGTGCCCCGTCCTTTGCTACTTGAGTTTACTAATTCATTCAGCTACGTCGGAGAATTTAGTTCTTTTATGGATCTCCTCATTTCTGATTCGATCTCATAGAGAAATACCAAGCATAGCTCTCCGAGTGACCTTGAGCTTTCTTATGAGGCCCATAGTGAGTGACAATGTCTCTGTGCCATATGGCTTCACAGATAACACACACTGGTAAAGACTTTTGTCTTGAGGCATTGTGGTATTGTTGACGAAAAGATGTTGTGAAGTTTCCCAGCCGAGCCGGATTCAACAATTGACCGTTCTCGAAGTTGGATCTACCTACGTTCCCAACGAATATTGGGATGAGCACGACATGGGCATTGGACATGACTTTAGACTTGTCCATGTTCATATTAAGGCCCACTTGGGAAACTCTGTTGAGATAATCGAGCGTTTTGCTGAGCTCTTGCAGCGATTCCGCAATGCCTACGATGTCGTCGGCAAATCGAAGGTAAGTGATATACTCGCCATTGATTTTAATACCGAATCCTTCCTACTCTAGTAGCTTGAAGGCATGCTCCATTGCAGCGGTGAACAGTTTCGGGAAATTGACGTCCCCCTGTCTCACACTTCGCTACAACGGAATTGTCCCCGTGCTCTGTTCATGTACTTCGTTGGTACCGATAGTCAATGAGGCACTGCTGCAGAGTTTGCAGCACCACCCATGCTACGATCGATTCGAAGGCTTTCTCAAAGTCCACAAACTAACAAACACTGGTCATACACTTTTATTTGGTGTTTATGCGTGTGATGTGTCTGTAACACGACACTAGAGAAAAAATGCCATGGGACAACAGGGATAAGCGACAAGCTTATGAAATTGAATTATCGTTGGAAACGCCTTGATTTTCCTGCGTCGAAGGGTCCAATACAATTTAGCAAAATCCTTTTGCTTATCACCTTTTACCTTCCAAGCGTTGATATTACCTAGGCCGTGTCGTTTCTAGAAAATAATAGGGCACTAGATGTTTATTACAACTAACACCTTTTAGCGTCTAAAGGTCTGCCCATAGTCACCAGAAGATGGGCAGCAGCGTCCTGTTTGCTAAGACTAACACACCAATCCGCCAGCCGTGGTCATTATTGAAATGTACCCGCGGGCTGATTACCTAATTCGCAGACGCTTTGCAACAGGCGTAAATTGCTCCAACGCCGCTGTCAAACGTCAATTTGGTATTACCTATTTGCCGATAGCGACTAAACAGACGAAGATCTTCTCTGACGCGCCTCTGTCGGACAATCAATGAACTAAAAACGTTCATTCTTTTTAGTTCCACTGGTGGCTACTGGCGCTAGTAACTATGCATCCTCTACAATAGCGACAGGCGGGCGATGCCTTACGTAATAACAATTTTTTTGCTGCTTTTCCTCCGTGGATCCTTGGCTGCGCGATAGCTGCTATCGCGTCTGCTGTTGCTGTTCTTAGCTAATCAGCCCGCCTGTCGATCGGGGATCGATGTTCAGCAACGTGGGTCTACTGACTGACAAGATGACATTAATGTTATACCTACTTTTGTCATAGACAAATTAAGCAGAGGCCACCTGTCTAGTGAAGTACTAAATCGATAAGGTAATCGATTGGTAGTCGATTATATTGATAATTTTACTTATAATCAGATTTGATATTCCTTCTTCCGTTACGTTTGTATATTTGTAACTTTTATTTCTATATAATTACTTTAAATATAATATGCTGTATAAATACATTATTAATATAAATAATGTATTGGTAACTGTGCGTGATTTGACTTCTTCTATCTAAGGTCCTATCGGAAGACCAGCGCAATTCTGATAGGAGCCTGTTCTGATGTCTCACACAAAAATCTGTTTGCATGCTTTTTATTTTTAATTTGATATTTTGCAATATTCTGTGTTGTTATTTACAATTATTTCCTTGTTGAGTGCGATCAGAATAAAATACTTCTTTCTTTCTTTTACTCTATAAAACGTTTAAATGAAATTTAGTACATTTCAGCAATCTGTACGTCACAGTGGGCAGTCACTCTGGAAATATAATTATTGTGGACGCTCTGAGTGGCGTGTTACAAAAAACAATAACATTGAAAACTAGGATAGAAGCGTCAGTGCTCTGTTATCGCGACGAAACCGGGAAGACAGCGTGTGGTGTGGTCGGCGGTTACGATGGTAGCCTCGTTTGCTTCTGCCTAGAAACTTACCAAGAAAGGTGGATGACCAATATTAAATCTATGATCAAGAGCAAAGCGGTTTGTTGCAAGGGACAACTATATGTCGCTTCTTATGACGGAATTGTGAGATGTCTTGATGTCGTGGTACGTATTGATTACTAAGGTGTTATGTGGAGAGGAAAGAAAGAAAGGACTTTTCTAGAGTCGAGACCACGGATCGGAAAATGTAGCGTGGGACGGCCTCGAACGAGAAGGCAGAACATTTTTTTTATTGGACTGAACTTCCTTCGCCCCGGGGAAGGACGAAGGGGTATGCCGGACTCCTTTTTTTTTTTTTTTGATGTCCAGTGGTAGTTCTACATGGAACTTCCTTCACCCCGGGGAAGGCCGAAGGGGTATGCCGGACTCTTACCGGCTAAAACCACTGGAGCGGTCATCTTCAGCACTGAAGGGGGGCTCCAGGTCCTCGTCAGATCACACTAGGGCCGCTCATTGGTGCCTCGCCTTTAGGCACATCACTGAGAGGATGACTGTAAAACGGTCACCCCCACTAGCGGAGGGAAGGCGACTGTAAAAAGGTCGCCCCCCAGGCATTTCTCGGGGAGGATTGTAAAGGATCCCCCCAAGCCTCGCTTTGCGCTGTGCTGCGCACACGGCGGCACGTGACCACGTGCGCGGCGTCGTCTTCCCGGGGGTCGCTCGGTGTGAGCACGCAGACTCCCCAATCTGCGCGCTCGCGATCCCCGAGGACAGAAGCCCTGGTAAAGACAGCTGCGACTCGTTGGATGCAGGCGGTCTTTGTTCAGCAGTGGACGTCCTTTGGCGGATATGATGATTATGTATGTCAAGAGGATATCTGCAGCATTCTCCTTTACGAAAATATATAGTTAATCAATCAATCAATAATCTATTTATTTTCTCTTCACAATAGGTCTTATACTGTTAGGTTAAACTATCGTGCCACAAATATAAAAATCTAACTTTGTGAGAGACTGGAGCCTGAAGTAGGTTTTTATTTAAACCTGTAACACAGGTCACCAGGGCCCTTCCGCAGCTAGTATTGTTACAATGCTTTGGCCTTGTGTGCAAACAATTTTCTTCTACATAATCCAAATATATTTTTCTTGTTCTGTCATTTTGTGCGTATGCCAATTGCCAAACTCTTCTTCGTTAAGAAATTTCTTTCATTATTCGGTTATACTTATATTGCTTTATTTCATTGATGGTCTTCATTGTTATATTTTTGTTTTATTGTAAACTGATTCAGAAATTTAATAAATTTATTTTAATATTAAGAACAACATTTTTCAGAAAATATGTCTGCTTGATATATATATATATATATATATATATATATATGTATACGTTCGGTGGCCGATGCGTTTTTAACGTATTCAGAGGGCGAGGAATGAGCTGAAACTGTTTTATTTTTCTGTGAGTCAGAAAATTATGTAGATATTGGATACTGAATAGAGGTATTATATTCACAACATATTTTAATCGTGCGCTGATAACAATTACGTGACAATGTTTTTACAGCTTTCGGTCTCGGTTGTTTTGATAGTGTAGTTTAGGTATTTGTTACATGTAGATAATATGTTATGTTATCATCATTTTGGCCGAATAAAGTCCACTGCTGATCACAGGCCTCCCTCAAAGATCACCACAACGACCGATATCGGTGTGTTGTGTGCTCATTGGCGGATTTTGCCATAATCGCCACCCTTGGCAGGCGGGTTGGCGATCACAGTTGAGTTGTTAATGTATTCCAAGGACGCTGCTGCTATCCTCCGGCTCATCCCTTAGTCGCCTTTTACGACACCCGCGAGATGAGATGGGTTGGTGATATTCGTAGCCGGCACCACACGGCAAATGTGTTACCATATACACGACTAATTCTATCCCGTCTTGCTGTACAGAAACAATTATTACTCCCCTATGGTCGTGGGAGTTAATAAGTGCATTTACTGCTACTTATTCCTCTTAAGCTGAAGCTATGTGAATCGTATCCGTTGTCTACTTCATCTTTACAATACCTTGCCTGACTTCTCTCGACATCTCTAGCGACACGTGTAGCGGGACATTTGTCCCCTAGTGAATACCAGGCTTTAGGTACCGACTCGGTGACAAGGGACAAGTCGCACGATGTTGCTAGACTTGTTTTCATGGCTTACCTTCGGCAACGTGTCCTTGAATAGCTTCAATCATGTCTTAGCCAACACCGAATTGCACCCCTGGGGTGGTATTCCTTAAGCTCAAACATCCATACATCCTTGAATACAGAATCGAAATAACGGTGTAAAACCAATTTGGTATTAGTTAAGACATCATCATATCAGCCACAGGACGTCCACTGCTGAACAAAGGCCTCCCCCTTAGATTTCCACAACGAGCGGTCACATGCCGCTCTCATCCAACGACTCCCAGCGACCTTCACCAGATCGTCTGTCCACCTCGTTGGAGGTCGTCCCACGCTGCGTTTTCCGGTGCGCGGTCTCCATTCGAGAACCTTTGTGCCCCAACGGCCATCAGTTCTACGAGCAATGTGCCCTGCCCATTGCCACTTCAGTTTACTAATCCTTTCAGCTATGTCGACAACTTTAGTTCTTCTACGGATCTCCTCATTTCTGATTCGATCTCGTAGAGAAATACCAAGCATAGCTCTCTCCATAGCTCGCTGAGTGACCTTGAGCTTTCTTATGAGGCCCATTGTGAGTGACCACGTCTCTGTTCCATATGTCATCACTGGTAACACACACTGGTTAAAGACTTGCGTCTTGAGGCATTGCGGTATTGTTGACGAAAAGACGTTGCGAAGTTTCCCGAACGCTGCCCAGCCGAGTCGGATTCGACGATTGACCTCTTTCTCGAAGTTGGACCTACCTAACTGGACAGTTTGTCCTAGGTAGACATACTCGTCAACAACTTCGAGAACAGAGCTCCCAACGGATATTGGGGTGGGCACGACATGGACAGTTAAGACATGATAGAAGCTATTTAAGGACACCTTGCAGACTGTGAGCCATGAGCACTAATCTTAGCGAATACCAAATTCGGTTATTACTGTTGAAATAAATTATTTCAATTCTGTATTCAAGGATGTATGGATGTTCGAGCTTAAGAAATTACACCCCAGGTTTCGCCGATGTTTAATCGATGGATGATTGATTACGAGAATTGGCCCTTAGAAATAACAAAAATAAGAACCAAATACAGCAAATAACTAATTTGACGGCACAATTGGAGTAGTGGCTAATCGCTTGACTTTTTGCGCTACGTGTCGCGGGTTCAAACCCACACGGAAAAAACCTACAGCGTGTCACAATGAAACAACAGCTAATTTCGGCAAATGATAAATTCCTAAAAGAATTGCCCAAATTATTTTACAAAACAAAATATAATTACAACATTTATGTGACGATAACTTTATTATTTATTAGTATGATATTATTAAATTCTGAACAGTTGCATGTAGGTAGGTAGATCTTCGAAGATTATCTATTCACAGAAAACCATTCCACGTTAAATCAATTAAATTGATTAGTCACGAGTCCTGTCTACTCACCAGCAAGATAATGCATCATAATCAGTCCACTATTGTTGTGCTGGGCACGAGCCTTTTCTCATGATGAGAAAGGTCAGGCCTTAGTCCATAGGATAATGCATAACGTCGTATAGTAAATAACACCAAAGATAAATGTATGGTTTTAATTTGTTTCTGCAAACACTGGGCTGACGTGATTTGCCGCTAATAATTCAATAATACAGTTTTGTTTTTTAAACTTTGCCCCACACTGCGATTTCTCCTGTGTCGTGGGTGCGTTTATAGACATAAATTCCACTCACAATACATTCAGACCCGGAACAACTCTGCAGATCATACAAATATTTGTTCGGTGCGGGAATTGAACCCGCGACCCGGAGCGCAGCAGCCGACTGTATCAGCCACTGCACCAACCGAAAATAATCCGAAATCCCAAACAACACACCACACTAAAAAACATCATGACACTGTGAGTGATTACTGCGTGCATCGAAACAATTTCTGATTAGTTTTGTACGGTATATAAAATAACTTTTTAAATCTGTAACGACGCCTGTCACCTTAGTCATCCTGCGACTACGAACCCTGCCAAAGTGTTCGAAACGTCAGGAAAAACAAAAATCATTAATACACGCGATTTAAGCCGTTTAAAATTGTTTTATTATAATGTGTAATAATCGCGAAAACCTAAGACATTACTAGAGTAGTATTGAATTAATGTTGATTGAGTAATAGTTAATTTAAGTATCTTTTTGGGACAAGCCCGCCACACATTCCCAACCACTGCAACTCCTGTAATCCAGGATCTACAATGGCGACCACCGAAAAGAACACCGACCAATGAAGGTCGGTGTGTCCCAGAGAAATGAAGAACTGTCTTGGAACCCGCAACGAAATGAAACAGAAAAGAAAATCGAGGAGTAGGAAAGAATATACGTTCCACTTCCCTCCGTAGCAAGCAGGAGACAGAGATAATTTAAGTATCTATTTCAATTTTCAGACGGGTGCATTGATATTGAAAATAGACGTTGCTGACCAAGCTATATCTGCTGATCTTGTACTGGCTAAAAACGAGTTCGTGCTATTGGGCACACTGTCGGGCACGTGCGTATGCATCCACACTGTCACCAACATGATAGCGTGGCGCGGCACGCTTGGCAGCCCAGTGTTCGCCAGCCCTGTGCTCTATGATGATGATAAATATGTGGTGTTCGCTGAAGTCGGTGGCGAAATTCACTGTAGGACTGTGGAGAAAGGAATCAAGGTAATTACAATTGCTAACAATTTCAAGTACCTATTTATATCAAGCTTGCGTAAACATCAAAACATTTTATCTACAGTTTATTCCTTGTTATGCAGCACTTCTGATAGATGGTGCGGATACAATACTAGTATCCCTCCACTCCCCTGATACATTTGATTGGGAATAATTTAAGTCTCATTAAAGTATGTCGTATGTATGTATTCGCACCACGTAAAACCGGCCGGCTCAGAATACCACCACCCCATCTCCTCTCGTGGGTGTCGTAAAAGTCGACTAAGAGATTAGCTGGAGGATGGGCAGCAGCGTCCTTCGAGTAAATTAACAACTCAACTGCGATCGCCAACCCGTCTGCCAAGCGTGGCGATTATGGCAAAACCCCCCAATGAGCCCACAACACACCCATATCGGTCGTGTGGTGATTTTTGGGGGAGGCCTGTGTCCAGCAGTGGACTTCATTCGGCCGAAATGAAAACCAGGTGAAGTATGAATTGACCTACATAAGGCAAAGCTCTATGAATGGTATAGAATTCATTTCAATTATCAAGTATTGGTTTTATTAATAATAAATTAATTCATACTTAAATACTCGACTAGCGAATTGTATAAAATAAAGGTTGATGCTGTTTTTTTTTTACTAAAAGGCATAATTGCAACCTAAGGATTTACCTCCTAAAATATTTTTCAGTATAAAGTAAGACCCTATGTACAATATTTTATTTATTTTCCATAACCATAGCCGCTCATAGTCAGTTACTCACTGATCGGTAAACTATCGGCGAGGTAAGCAACACTTGGCGTGGCCAGTTTTTTGATGGGTGACCTGGTATTTTAACTGAGCGTCTCCATACTTTGGAAGGAACGTAAAATCGTCGTTCCCTGTTGTTATACGATAACCGTTAAGCCGCCAGACGCCTTTGGGCAGCTTATACTCTGACACAAGGTTAGCAAGATTAACTGTGCGAATTGTTTTTTTTTTACAGATCTGGAAATATCAAGGCGCAAAAGGGAACTTATTTTCGTCAATCTTTGTAAAGAAAGTGGATAAGTTGAAATGGCAATTGGTATTCGGCTGTCACGACAAAAAGGTGTATAGCCTTAACATAAAGGATTTCCAACCAAGTTTGCATTGGCACACCCAACTCACTTCTCCAGTCTACTCAACTCCCTGCGGTTTGAGCGATAAACTGATCCTAGCCGCATCAAATAATGGAAAACTATGTGTCCTCGATTCAGAAGATGGAGTCATATTAGAAGACTATAGTTTACCAAGTGAAACATTTTCTTCACCAGCAGTATATAGTGACTACATATTTATTGGCTGTAGGAATGACCAACTGTATTCAATTAAATATGTTTTGAATTCATGAATTGGATCTCATCTATATAGCATAAAATTATTGTTAAATTTAAATTATTTACAGTTGTAAGAATAAACCACATAATAAACTTAAGGAAATATAAATCTTTGTTATTATTGACCTGTCACCTAATAATGTATACTGGGTTCTATGTGGAATAGTCAAAGAGAACATGACATTGAAAAAAGTTGTGAACTATTAGACAATTAAACACCTCTCATAATTATAACTTTTATTCATGATCTTACACAACATATAGGTATAATGAGCATTCATAAATTTTGACTTGTTACAAGTATGATATAGTTACAGAATGAAACAATTACCAAATTGGAATGCATAAGATCTGGTATAAATAACCTACCACTTGTGCAGATCATATAGCTTTGTATATTTAAAAAGCAGCCTTAAAGTATAAATCCCTTTAAATATATTTTTTTGGCAATAAAATGCATATAATCGTTTTTGGAACCATCAGGAGCATTGTACATACATTAATACTTGACCTACTACTGATACATCTAAGCTCTTAAAAATTGTTAACCCAAAATCCCTAATGAAAGTTGTTGTTGTTGCCAGAACAGTTCTTAAACAAATATAAAATTAACAAGCAATGTACATAAATATATGATATATCATAATTCACTGTTCCTCTTCCCCAAGCTCAACTTTTACTTTGGAGAAGTCAAATTCTTCACCCGTACCATACTTGTATATTTTAATCACATCTAAACAGGTAGTCTCAAAATGCGTGGTAGCATCATAAGACTCTGATATAAAGATCTGGCTCTGAGTACCATCATCAAGAGGCTCAAAGTAGTCGGTTACAGACACAAACTTCTGTCGGATAGGTCCAAGGAGATCCAAGCCAGGCTTAATCTCAGTCTCTGGGTCATTAGTTTCCACAGTTGTTGATACCATGGCAATGAACCAGCCCTTAGCAGCTACTTGATGTGTGTATGACACAACAGATATATAGATATCAGAATGCCTGCCTACTTGCTTCTGAGGAATGATGATTTGGGTGGATAAAGCATCCTTTGTGTGTGCTATAGGATGATCCAGTAAACAAATGCAACGGATCACCTGAGCCTTCTTGCGGACACGGTCAGGTACATAGCTAGGGTCACAGTAAACTTGCTTGCACTTAGCAATTTCATTGCCTGAGCGTACACCAACAACTTTGCCACCTTCTCCAAGAACAATCTCATCAATGGGTTTGTCAAGCATGTAGGTGCCCCCATAAATAGCAGACAGCCGAGCAAAGCCTTGAGGTAACTCACCTAAACCATACATAGGGTACAGATAGGGAGACTTTCCATATCGTGCAAGTGAGTCAGAATAGAGTTTAATACGACGGATGGTTTGAATCGCTGGCTGTTGGAGGTAGTTATCATTAAGATAAAGGGCTAATGCATGCCCAGTAAAGTCTTGAGTGTTCCTGTCAAGGCCAAATTTGTCATAAAGCGACTGCATATTGGCCGTACTTGGATCGAAGTCCTTCCAGGTCTTGGCGTCATCTTCCTGGAAGTCTTGGACGTAAATAAGGAAGTTTCTGAAACGCCTCTTTTCGAACATACCCATAAGATCAGATGCCAACGCTTCTTTTTGGTCGACGGGCACTTTTGAAATCTTTCCACCTTTGTAGACATAACTGCCTTCTACGGACTTGAATTCCAAATATCGGGTCACACCCGTGTGAATGAGTAGCTTCACAAGAAGCCCATTGGCCATCAGGAGCTTAGGAATCAAGTCTACATTCCAGTCGCGACCTCGGCCGTATGTTTCATCGGGGGCCGGTGCGTTGAACTTTGCGAACAATTCTTCTAACGGGGTAATTGATGCAGATTCGCCGCCGTAGTACTTATTACGATCAATGTGCAGTACCTTTTTCCCCGACACGGAGAGCATTCCACTCAGTATGCACTCCTTCAAGCCGGTTCCCAGAACTATCGCGTCGTATTCTTCATCCATGTTGAAAGTTACAAGAGAAGATTTTCCAGTACGAAATAGCAAACTGGGAGGCAAACGTCAAAATGTCGGAAAGAACATGGCGGACTTCGGTGACGTCGACGTGTGATTTAGTGACGGCAAGTAAGTTAGTCGATAGTCGCAAAGAGTCTGTTGATTCGACTCCACATAAATTGCAAATAGATGTGAATATTGTTCTTGTGACATTAAATGATAATATTTATAACAAAACTGTAAATGTGTGAGCAACGTGTCTTTTGTTGGTCTGTCAATCCGACTAAAATATTTTGTTGGTGGCGACTGGCAGCTGGTTCTGGTTGTTTAGTCCCCAACAATATGGTTGATCGTATCATTTAATCAATGCTGATGCATCCATCATATTTGTGAACAGACCGTGCAGTTTACTGCCATGGCAAATTAATTATAAATATGTCATTGTAGTATATTCCATCTTTAACCTACATTCTGCCAGTTATGTTTTACCCAAAGATTTTCTTTGGTCTTATTATCATTTGTATCAATCAATCTGACGATTCATAAGTGCCAGTAATTGGTTATTTTTAAATAAAACTTTAAACTTTGAAAATCAGTATTTCTGAAGTCTGTGAACGTTTATATTATTTCACGGCATGGTTGGTGCAGTGGTTGATACAGACGACTGTTACGCTCCAGGTTGCAGGTTCTATTCCCGCACGGAACAATTATTTGTACGATCTGCAGGTAGTTGTTCCGGGTCCGGGTATATTGTGTGTGGAATTTCTGTCTGTAAACGACACAGGAGAAATACTAGTGTGGGGCAAAGTACAAAAAAACTAGTTTGTTTAATCACAACACACATTTTTTTTTGTTTCGCAATAGTGAATTATTATGCTCGTCTAATAGGTATTCAATTTGATTCGATAATCATTGCTTTTAATTGTCAATTATTGACTAGGTGTGTAGTTTATATTAATTTGGAAAAAGTTTTCCAAATCCTCTATTTTACTAACGGTCTATTTCACAACTACAGGAACCATTGAAAACATTTGATTCTGTAAAGATTTTTATTAATAACAACTATAATCTAAATAACATATCTGTTTTTCGATTAGTTGTGTCGATGTGCTAAGTGCTTATTCATTGGGTGATAGTCAACCACGACTACATAATGAACCTACTTTCATACTTTACCCAGGTTTAAGGTTGGTTGCAAAAAGAGTAGTTGACGAATATTTAATGTGCAGGCATATTTACCCAAATTACCTTCAACCAATGAATATTAATCATTTCGTTCGTTGTGTACGCAGATTGTACTGCACGGCCTATCATAGTTATCGTTCATTCAATTTCACTTACTTTATTATCACAATTTGTAATGTCTTAAATTTTATTTTTATTCTTTAGGTTATTGATTTGATTTGTTTTTTAAAAGTAGTAGCATAACATATAAGCGTTTTGGTCCACACTGTAAGCTTGTATTGTTTGAAATAAATAAATAAATATACTCCATTCCACAAAATACATGATTTTTAGAAATTGGTCGTTATTGAGCAACATTTGCGCTGCCGTTTAGTGAAACGTTTGGAAAGCGATCGATCGAGCGTTTAGAAGATCAAAAGGTCTACTGAACCCCCACTACTATTATTGACAGTTAAAGATATGTATAAATATTTATTTTTAATAATATATATCTGTAATATATAATTAGACAGCAGCTATAATAACGTAGACCGAATACTCCATATTCGTGTAATAATAATAACTTTATAAATGTCCATCTCTATGCTACGGTCTGATAAGTGGTGCTGTACTCAAACTATTAACAAATTCTACATGTATAGTAAAAAAATAGCTCATTTTCATAATAGGCTTATGTTTATCTAACCACTGGAAAAATTACTTTTGATTGCCAACATCTGTAAATGAACATCATTCCATATTGTGCTATATAATTAATGGGCCACTAGAATGTTAATTTCAAACCAAGGATTAATGTTTGTTCGTCATTCTATTTGATACGTTTACAGTATAAGTTGGCTTTGTGCCAATTTTATTCCAATTTTTTCATACTCATCACGCCGCTTGCCAGAAAGTGCAGAATAAAGTCTGCCTGGCTAGCTATACAACATAGTAGTAGTAGCAGTAGATCGTATAACCCGAAGAACTAGACAAAGATATTCGGGCATGTTATACTCGTATGGGTGCAGCTGATAAGTGTTCCCCATAATGCAGTAATTCTCAATTACTGGGCATAAATCCAAACTCCGGCCTTCAACTTGAAATTTTCTAACACTAGATATCACTAACAATGTTACCGATTTGAGACTTCAACAGAATCATACTATCAGCAGCTGCATTTGCAACTACTGGGCCAAATATTCGAAACATAAAATCCAGATTAATATTTTATAGGTAAAAGTTAAAACGATTATGTTTGCATTACAATCTAATTATGTATCATTTAAAAAAAAATGTTATAATAAAGGACTTCATTTAAAGTTAAAAAACGTAGTACTTCACTAGTTTTTTTGCTATTAGTCACAGAACACATACCCTTACGGGCTATTAGTTTGGCCTCGATTCTAAGTCCTTTGGCTTTGGCCAGACATCACTAGCTATTATTATTTTGGGCTGGAGTCTAAGGGTGACATTCAGAAACGAGTCTAAGCGTGAACTTACGCTTCCATATGTCAAAATGCACTACTTACGCCCCTAATTTTGGCAGATGGAAGCGTGAACTTAGCTTAGACTCGTTTCTGAGTCTCACCTTAAGTCCTTTGGCCAACTTCACTAATTCTCTTAATAAAGTTACCAGTATATTATTTTTCCCTAATAGGTGGGCTTCGTAAGTAGTTAAACCTGCACACCTGAGGATATAAATCTCCAAAATGTTGTCAATGGTTTGTGTAGTCTGCCACTAGGTGGTGTGTGGTGGACTAAAGCCTAATCCTTCTCATTACGAGTAAAGGCCCGTGCCCAGCAGTGTGTCAGTAATGGGTTGAATGTTTATAGTGTATGTAAGCAGTTATCCGTTCCCCACTTTTAAAACACAGGTTATACCTGTAAACGACAAATGATTACCCTAACACAAGCATAAAAACGAACCATATACAATTTTTTGTTATTCAATTTGTCCGTGAATTAATTAGGTATTCATATAATCTTAATAGTCAGAGTCATTTATTCACAAATAATAGAGTTTATATAGATGTTATTTTACATAGTGAGTACTTATAATCTATTAAGCCTAAGTAGCATGTGAATGTCAGCAACAAAAAGAAATTTAAAAACGAAAATTCGAAATTATACATCATGTCACTAAATTATAAATACTATTTTATAATTTTCTTACATCAAAATTCTTAATTAAATTCGTCATCCTGCCTTCCAAATTAAATATTACTGGAGCCACTCATTCACAGATTAAACTAATATAATTAGGCACGTTATAACGTATATTATTGGGGAACTTTTAAGTTTCCACTGGTAATTTCTTAGCTGTCTTGTCAGACGACCAAGCAACCAAGCAATGCAACCAAGTGTCAGTCATTGAGTTCAGTCATAAGCACGTCTCGTCTTTTTGCTTGGTTTTAAGTTTCGTACTCTCGTGTATAAATGCACCGTGGTGGTCGATCGATTCTATATTTATTTAAAAAGTTCTAAGAATGTGTATTACACGGCAAGTTTTAAAATGTATGGCTTACTCTGATATTGTTTGAAAATAAGTATGTTAGTGATGTGTGAATCTGTGAACAGGTGACTTCCTACCATATGTTTCAATTCGTACGGCATATTCTTCCTAAATCACTTTTTTATAAATACATCCAAGCCGAGTAGCTGCACAACAGTTTTAAATGAAAGGTAAAAGTGGGGTGAACACCGTTCAGATGAATAAAAATGTCAACAGAAGGCAGTGGAGAGATAACTTCGACAGTGCCATGTTTACCCGGGGCACCAGAGCAGACATACCTGTTTCCGAAAGCGAAACGGCACTCGAGATCTGTGAGTCATGGAGGGACTCCAATGCTCGCGGGAAATCCTACAGCGCCTCGGCCGTCACTCAAATCAGCGATGCGTGGCCATCAGCGTGCGCTATCCCACGGGCAGATCGGCGAGGGCGGGCGTCCGGCGACTGGCCCCGGCCACAGCCGTGCCGGCAGCCGCACGGACTTCATTCTGCCGCCAGGGCACCGCGAGCCATCAGCGCCCAGCACACAGCCACGACTCGGCTCCGTGCGCATCCACTCGCGACAGGCCTCTCGAACAGATTCCATCTACACTATCCGACGCGCAACCGTCATGAGTCCCTGGAGGAGAGCCATATTGTGGCTACTGCGACGACAACAGCCTGTTGTTGATACCCGTCACCTCATAGTCACCCCTAACCACCTGGTGCCTGATAAAACACCTCTAAAAGAACACCCTAATGGAAAAAGATTTGACAATAAAATTAGGACTACAAAATATACTCTACTATCATTTTTACCCAAGAACTTATTTGAACAATTCCACAGGATTGCAAATGTGTACTTTATATTCATAGTATTGTTGAACTGGGTGCCAGCTATCAGTGCATTTGGTAAAGAGGTAGCAATGCTGCCAGTGTTGTTTGTGCTTGGTGTGACTGCCATCAAAGACTTATTTGAAGACCGCAGAAGACATATGTCTGATAAAAGAATAAACAACTCGTTTTGTAGAGTTTTTAAAAAGTAAGTAGAAAATCCTTATACTTCTTATAAACCATGACATTTTTTAATTATATGCTTTGGTAACATATGAAGCAAGTTCCCAAGTTTAGATTACTTTATTTATGAGTGTTTTATGTAATAATATGTATGTTCAGTTATGATGAAATCCTCTAATCTCTCATCAAGGACATGTTTAGGTTACGGTAATCGTCAATGGGCATAAGTAGCCACAAAATAAACTACATTCTATTGCTACATACTAACAAGCCATCCTTGCTTCAGTCAGTGGATAAACATACACTGTGTCTGGATTACAAAGAATTTTGTAAACATACACTATGTCTGAATGCCAAATAAAATGTGAAACGGTTGTAGTAGCATCATCATAGTTTAAAATGAGCCCACGCTCAATCTTTATTTTAGTTGCATAGATCAAAGTTACCAGTATTTTACTTTGTAAATTGTAAACGACCTCTAAACAAACTCAGTTCTTTCATTGCTAACACATAAAGATTTTAATTTTATGTATGTCAAACTGCAACTCTAAGACTAGTTAGCCAGGTTTTATATTATCATTTTATACACATGAGGGGGTATTGACTATTGCACCAAACATATCTCATCCCTTAGTTTCCTTTACTATTAACCACATCTACCTTAAAAGATAAATTGTGGCCATAGATGTGTAGATATGTACATGGTAACCCCAATTATAGATATGCATTTGTAAAACTGCAAATGCGAAATGACATGGAGTGTACTGTGTTTTACTTAATATTTAGATGTTGGGTTCATTAACAAATGACTGCAATTTTTTTAACTGCATAATGTTGTGGAGTGCAGATAACACAACACACTTTCCGTGCGTCATAAAAAATACCACATGCATACTGTTTTTCTAAATAAACGTAACCCACTTATATCCTTGCATACGTGTTTACCAAGTGTTCATACTTGAAGACAACTTGGGAGTTAATTAGAAGATGGGAGGAATGACAGGTAGGCTTAACCTGGTATTTTTTTTATGAACTGAGCTGGAGATGCCTGATTAATGTTTGTAACCTGATTTTATTTAATCTACCTTTATTTCCAAAACACATAGTTATATATTTTTTATTTTTTATTGTCGTCATCATATGAGCAAATAAAAACCTTCCGTTGTTTCAATATAACTAGTAAAAGTGTATTGGATCATTTTTTATTGATCACTTGATGATTCTTTTGTACTTCGTACTACGACTGCTCCAGTGGTTTGAGCCGTTAGGAGTCCGGCATACCCCTTCGTCCTTCCCCGGGGCGAAGGAAGTTCCATGTTGAATTTCCACTGGACACCAATAAAAAAATAAAAAAGGGCCTAATTACTGAATAAACGATTCTATTCTATACTAAAACGCAAACTTATTCAATTTTTTCTAATTCTAAAATAATTGTTTCTTGTTCTCGTTTGTAAAAATTTTCGTGTTTCATTTACATTCATCTATGTCTTTAAGGTCGTTTAAATAAAATGCGACACAAGTATCAGTTTCATTGCATTCACTGCCTGTTTTATGTAGTTGGATTTATACCGGGTTAAGTACCCAGGAAGTGTGATTGATACCATTACGAAAAAAAATGTTGAGTTAGCTTCTTTACTTTTAATTTAACTGCAATGTACTGAGTAAACAAAATGAAATAGGTATTCGGTATGCGGTCGAATAGTGCTCTAGTGTTGGGTGTGAAAAAGTGGCCGAATATCGAATAGTTGCCGAATATTCGTTGCACCTCTAATATTGTATATTTTATTCTTAACCGTCCTCATATCAGCCAGTAAATGCATTCCGTAGTTTCAATATAACGAGTAAAGGTAATATACTTACGCAAAAAGATTAACTTACGACAGCGGGAATTCCCGGGAAGATACGAGTTCAAATAATGGTGCACAATATGTCGGTAATATCTCCTTATTATATCTAT